>JARFIW010001038.1:1330000-2660000 GCA_036346225.1 Platerodrilus igneus | reverse complement strand
ACGTACCAGTTATCTTAGAACGTCAAGTTCGACAGAGTTCATTTTCTAATAATAATTTACCACGGTCCGGCGTTTCGAATTATTTTAAAAACACAGCAAAATTTTCGACTATTTGTTTCAACTGTAAAAGACGAGGTCACTCGTTTCATACTTGTCCGGAGAAACGCGGAATATTTTGTTATTCTTGTGGGCAGCTGGAAGTTACGTCCACAAATTGTCCAAACTGCTCAAATAATTCAAAAAACTAAGGAAAGGGAAGCGCGTAGTCAGCCGTTGCTTTTCTTCGTTTAATAATATTGCTGCTGACAAAAAGACGTGGTCAGATTGGTTAGTAAAAGTTAAAAATTTTTGTAAATCATCTAAGGTTTTTTCAAATTTTTATAAAGTAAAAGATGATACAAGACCTTATATTAATATCGGGATATTTAAGGAAACTTATACCGCACTGTTGGATTCCGGTGCGAATACCTCTATTTTAGGCAGACATGGTTTGTGTTTATTGGATAAATACAAGTTAGAATTAATTAAAAATGTAAAAACGTCTATATTAACAACCGCAGATGGCACTGCACAATCAATTTTAGGTTCAATTAATTTGCCCTTGACTATAAACGGGGTTACTCGGTCTTTAAATGTTTTAGTTTCCGACTCAATAGAGTGTACCCTAACGTTAGGGATTGATTTTTGTCAATTATTTGAATTGAAAGTAGATTTTTCAAAAAATGAATTTTATGCTCATTCTGCGGAAACGAATAAATTAAATTTCATTAAAGTTATGGCCGATTTAAATGAAGACCAGAAAATTGAATTAAACAATGTTATTTCTTTATTTCAATCCTTGGATCGTCCTACCTTAGGCCGAACCACTAAAATTTCACATCATATTACAACGGAAGACGTTGAACCAATTAAACAAAGGAACATGCTAATAAAGAAATTGATGCAATGCTTGAACAAGGCATTATTAGCCCAAGCAATAGCCCGTGGAACTCCCCCATGCTGTTAGTAAAGAAAAAAGCAAAAGGTGAATTTCGTGTATGTTTTGACGCTAAACGATTAAATTCAATTACAAAAAAAGACGCGTACCCATTCCGTTTGTAAATGACATTCTTGATAGATTACGCAATGCGAAATATCTCAGTTCAATCGATTTAAAAAAAGCTTTCTGGCAATTGCCCTTGAGTGACGAAAGCAAGGAAAAAACAGCCTTTACTGTCCCAAGGCGCGGCTTATTTCAATATAATGTAATGCCGATGGGTTTGGCCAATGCTCCAGGCACATTACAGAGGCTCATGGACTCTATTTTTGATTTTCATTATCCCAATCGGTATTTGTTTATTTAGATGATATAATTATTATTTCAAGCACATTTAAGGAGCATATTAGAATTTTGAACGAAGTGTATGAGAAGTTGAAAGGCGCTAATTTAACTATTAACAGTTCAAAATGTGAGTTTTGTAAACCAGAGTTACAATATCTGGGATATATTGTGAATAAAGATGGTCTCCGAACTGACCCAGCAAAAATTGACGCAATTGTAAATTTTCCTCAACCCAAGACAGCCACTGAAATAAAACGTTTCACCGGTATGTGCTCTTGGTATAGGCGTTTTGTTTTGGATTTTGCCACAATTATAGCACCTATTAATGATTTACTAAAGGGAAAGAGAAAATCGCAAGCGATTAAATGGACGGACGAGGCTCTTATTTCGTTTGAAAAAACGATGTTCTTACAAAGGCTCCTATTTTAAGGAGTCCTGATTTTTCGAAAGTTTTTTCTTTACAATGTGACGCCTCAAATTACGGCGTTGGTTGTGTTTTAACTCAGGAGAAGGAGACGAAGAACATGTAATTGCTTATGCTTCTCGCAGTTTAAATTCAGCAGAGAAAATTATTCAGTCACAGAACGGGAACTTTTTGCTGTGTGTTTTGCTATTCAAAAATTCCGACCATATATTGAAGGAACTCATTTTAAGGTCATTACGGACCATCATTCTTTAATTTGGCTCCACAACTTAAAAGATCCTGCGGGACGCTTAGCTAGATGGAGTGTGAAACTCCAACAATTTGATTTCGAAGTTATCCACAGGAAGGGTAAATTTAATGTGGTACCAGATACATTATCCCGAGTTCCTAGTGGAGCCTATGCTATTAATTCTTTAAATTTTTCTTTAGACGAGGTCGAGGATTGGTACAAAAACATGTTAAATAATATTAAGGAAAAGCCAGATTTATATCCCGATTGGAGAGTAGAAAATGATAAAATGTATAAGTTTATTCCGAATAATTTGAATATCAAAGCCAATTTAATTGAGTGGAAATTAATAGTGCCGAAATCATGCCGTGCACAAATTTTAAAAGAATGCCATGATGATCCAGTTTCGGCCCATTTGGGTGTATTTAAAACATATACAAAAATCAAAGAGCTCTATTACTGGCCCAAAATGCGGTCATATATTTCTAAATACATTAGTAAATGTGTTACGTGCTGCCAAAGCAAATCCAGCACGTTCAACCATTATGGTTTTATGGGCAAAGAGAAAAAAGTTTCATTTCCGTTTCAATGTTTGTCGATTGATTTAATGGGGCCCTTTCCGCGCTCGAAATTGGGGAATACTTACCTTTTAGTTGTTACTGACTTGTTTACAAAATTCACTTTATTGCATCCCTTGCGCAGCGCGTCAACAAAACAAATTTGTAATTACCTGGAAAATTTTGTATTTTTGGTATATGGGGTACCTCAAATTTGTATGATAGATAATGGCCCCAAATTTAAAAGTAATTTATTTTCCAATCTCATGTCAAATTATAAAATACCTTCGGTTTGGTTTAACGCCAGCTACCATCCTCAAGTTAATTATGTAGAACGCGTTAACAAGGTAATAGGAGCTGCCATTCGCAGTTACATTCAAGATTCTCAGAAGAATTGGGACGATAATATTCACAAAATTGCCCATGCGCTTCGTAATGCTGTTCATGAATCCACAAAATATTCCCCAACATTTTTAGCTTTTGGACGCACGGTTCCTCTGTCCGGGGAATTCTATAATAAATTAAAGGATTTAAATCCAGAGGATCTAGCAATTGATACTCGAGAACAATTGGTTCAAGACCTTAATGAATTATCGCCCATCTTTAAAGAAATTCAGAAAAACATACATTTGGCGTATGAACGTAATACGCACTCTTACAATTTAAGGCGCAGACCATTAAATTTCAAAGTAGGGGATTTAGTGTGGAAGCGCAATTTTATATTATCAGATGCTTCTAAACATTTCAATAAAAAATTAGCCCCGAAGTTCATAGAAGCAAAGGTGATGGAAGTTTTAGGTTCTACCACTTATAGACTATCTTCCATGGAAGGAAAACCGCTAGGGGTGTTCCACGTCCAAGACCTAAAACCTCACTAATATTTTATTTTTTCCAATTTTTTATTTTTTCCTTCCGCCAATTTTCTGAAAAGACTCAGTTGTCTTAAACATAATTGCGGTAGGATGTGTTAATTTCTACATTTATTTTTTCAATTTTCTTGAAATTCCAAAGAGCAATTTCAATTTTTCGAGGGGGGCTGTGTAACATACTGTTTTAATACGCTCTAATAGTTCTAGTATTCCTAAAAATAGTTAGTTTCTAGTTTAATTTTAGCATGCTAATTATTAGAATTGTAGCGGCTGCAGGATCACCCAAGTAGCTTCCCAGCGAAGTTCCCAGAAAGATCTAATCCAAAAGTTAATCAATTTTTCTAAAGGCACTTACTTTAAGGGCACTAAACATGTCAGATTAGCTGATATCTATGATTAGATGTCAATCATGCTTTAGGATCCTATTTATGTCAGGGTGGTCTGAAGCAATTTTTCAATTAGCTGAGCACTCAACTAAAATCATTTCTGAGAGCTACTTGTGTGGTTATCTTAGGCATTGACAGTTTTAATTAATCTTAAAGATTTACGACCGACGCATCCTAAGCCGAGTAAGAGCGCCAAGAAAGGGGTTATTTTTCAATTAACTTAAATGTATATAAGGATACCAGCCGGTGGTAATCGGGGTTGTTTATTTCCAGACACGTTAGAGGTTAAAGCCGGTTGTTATTTGCCAGATTGAGTGAAGTGTTTTATTTCTCTGAAGTCAAGTGCGTGCCGTTATGTTCTAAGTTAATTATTTCTCTGAGTAAGTAATTAGTATATGTGGTATTACTATGAACTCAAGGCTGTGTTATGCAGCATAAGTCAGTTATTTGTTTAAATACAGTATTTGTCGACTTCCATAAAATACAACTCCGGGTTAAAGCTCAGTTCAAGTAAATTGATCCGTTAGATTATTGTTTTGGAGACCGCATCGTTTTAGAAGGGTCTACTATTATATTGTGTTTCGACGGTGTCAGAGGCCGTTAATCACTAAGCCACGAGACTACCTGAGAATGCAAAGCTCAGGTCCGAAGTCAAGTTACGGTACTATTTGACCCTTGAGAAGGTCGTATTTTTCATGGTGTAGATGACCCCGTGGTTAAAAAAGGGTCGTCGCACTACGCAAGTTAGTTAGACTAGGGTAGCATTAATAAATTTTTGTTATTGGGATGTGTACACCTAGAACTGTATCTATTCAAAAATATGTTTGTTAGTTAAGTTTAGTTAAGTTGTGTTTGTGCTAGCCGGAGACTATAAGTGACTTATTTTCTGTTCTGCCATTTTGGTTCATCGCCCACGAACAAAGTGCGACGAGAGCTATTACATGAATTGTCCATGGGCCGTTAATTCCCATGGTGGCGCCCTATTGTACATAAGGTTATTTACTTTATATTTTGTTATGCATATGTAACTAGTTGAAGTTTTAGTTAGTAGCTCATTCAATAAAACAATCGAATTTTCGTCTCAGTGTGTTTGTTTAATGAACCCCCCCTTCACCGACTGCTGCAGCTTGCCAGGCAACGTCCCGAAACGTGAGGGTACGATAGTGTTAGAGGTCCTGTTATTTATTATTTATTGTTAATTGGATACCCTCACGCGGTAGGTAAATATTAAAATTACACGTTGTGTGTGATGTTGATATCCGTGTTACGTTATTTCTCTAAGACCAGGATCAACGGTAGCCGGATATCCAAGTCGTTCCCCCTCTAAGGATATCCCAGTCGTCAAGGAAGAACGGTTAACGGATATTGCCTTATCAATCCGGACCATCAGCAGCAGGGAATACAGATGTTCAAAAGGAAATGGTAAGTGTGTGAATAGGTGTATGTTTGTGCAGTGGTTTGGAAGTATTTTGTGTATTTGTGTATATATATGTGCGTGTGTTTGTGTGTGTTTGTATGTTATTTGCATCCACTTTTCCCCTTCACCCCTCGTACTAGGACCATCGGCAGCCGTAAATTCAGTCTTCGGGGAAGAATGCTTAGCTAATATTCTCGAAGTATGTTTGAAATATTAATTTGTGTTTATGTTTGCCCAGATTGCCAAAGGGTTGGATTGAATTGGTAGAATTTGGTACAAGTTTGAACTTATGCTATTACATACAAAAAAACTAAGTCCTTTCAAAAGAAAGGATTTGTTTGTTGTATTATTTGCCTCAGGTATGTGTAAGTTGGGTTCTTAAAATTTAGCGTTAGTAAAAAGAAGAGAAATTCCCTATTCTACAACTTAAGATTAACTTATACCACTACTGTTAGTTATTATTTGTTAGAGACGGGGTTGCTAATATGTAAGAGCATGTAAATTCTACATATTAGAGGGTTGGGTTGTTTCAAAGTCGGGTTGATGTTTTGATGTTGTTGCTACTGGTCGTCAAGCGCGGAACTCTTGGAATTCCAGAAAATCGGTCTCCTGTCTCCGGGGCAGAGCCTTGGTCCCAGGAGAGGTGGAACTTATATGTCTCTGTTCGGATAGTTTTGTTTACATTTTTTATTCGTCAAGATAACGTTGATGGATGAGTGTCGTGGTTTTTGTGTGAGTGCATTTAAGTGTGGAAAAAGGTTTTCGTTCCAAATCATGTGCGAAAAGATACAGTTGTAAGTCATTACACTCGAATACTAGATGTTCCGGTGTTCCAATTTCTCCGCACGTGCCTATGTTGTAGTCAACTAAATTCATGCGTTCTCTGTATGTTGAATAAGATGCGTGGCCAGTTAGGTAATGAATAAATTCTTGACTGGGCACCAGGTATTTGGCTTTTAGGCGGTCTTTGATATTTGGAATCATTGCATATACCCTTCTACCGGTTGTGCTTTGATCCCCACGTGTCTGCCATTCTGTAGGTATATAGTTTTTTATTTCTGTCTTTGTCGTGGGCAGTTGGTTTGTGTTAAAGATACATTGTAGTTGTTGATTGTCACTGTGTGTAAGATAGTACATTGCAACTCGCTGTTTCACTACTAGGTCCAAGGGCCTAGTTTCCACCAGTACATGAAGCTCATCATGTGCGGTAGTCCCATAAACCCCCTTCAGTCGCAGTAAAACACGTTGTATACTGTTAATTTTTTGTCTAGGTTTGATTCTGTTAAGGCGATGGCTCCAAGCAATCGCGGCGTATGATACCATAACCCCGAGCATACTGTTGAGATAAAGCCTTGCGCATTACAGCAGTTGCACTTGCACACACGGTGTTTATATGTGTAAAATAATTCTGATTTTCGTCTAATGTTAAGCCCAGAGATTTTGTGTTCTACTTAAATTTAAACCGTCCACTTTGATGATGGGGTCCCTTGCCAGGGTTTCCTTCAACACAAGGTATGTAGTTTTTTTATGGTGTTATGGTTATTTTGTTGGTTTTGCACCAACTTTGTGTTTTGGGTTAGGGCGATGTTAGCTTAACGTTTGATTTCCCTTTTAGAACTGCCTTCAACCACCAGCAAGATGTCGTCGGCGCATGTAATCGTCGACAACACTTCGTCAGTGATGTCCAGCTTTTCCAGTAGTTCATGCATTGCAATATTCCAAAGTAGGGGTCCGTATATGGAGCCCTGCGAGCAACCTTTGTTTATATGTTTGGTAATGCTCTCCGGGCCTTGTAGGGTTACGTACCTCTCCCTGCAGTAGCTCTTGAAGGAATTGTACAGTTGCGATAGATAGTTTATGGTCGTAGGTCTGGTAAAAAGTAAAAGCCACCAAATATTAAATGCGCCTTCTATGTCCAGTAATATTAATAGGACGTATATTTTGTGTGATTGCTTGATGGTTTGTATTGCTTGGTTTATGGATATTTAATTTATAAAATGATTCTTGATAATTATCATAGCAGAAATATCCTACTTGTTTAAAATTATTCGTGTTAGGGCTTAAAAACTAGACCAAAATTCGAGAAACATGATGGCATAAACAAATTTTGTATAAACTCAACATTAATCTGCGCGGTTCGCTGAAGATATGAACTTATATGACCCGTTGTTATACTAATGGGGGAAAAAATTCGAGGTATATTGTTACAATTAGTTGCTTCGGAAAATAATTAGTCGTCTGAATTTAAAATATATGCAAACCATGCCGTTATTCCCATGAATTTATAAATCTTTTAGTAAAAAGAGTTAATTTAATTGTATGTAACAAAAATTGTGCGTACATTAGCAATTTGAATAATTTAGTTACCATGCATACACGAACCGATTTGAAAAACTATTCAGTTTTATAACTTGACAACCATCTCTCCTGCAAACTAATTAATCATCAACTACTTTGGATATAACTATGTATCATGTGTCAGGTAAGTAATGGTGAGACCTTCCTTTTATGCAATTGCGGGAGCTTAAGAACGGCCCACCGGTTGGGTTACTTATTATAAAGGCGGAACGAACCGGTTGCTTACTACGAGGATACTTTTTAGTCGAGCCCCACCTCTCATATTTTTAGTTTTAAGTAATATACCATAAATAGTGTTAGATAAATAAATAGTGTCTACTCACTTGTTTTCGTAGTCATCCTCATGTTGCTACACCATTTCCGGGTTATATAACGATGTAGTTATGATATATCTTAGTCTGTAACATTCCTTTCTATTCCGACGAGGATTTACTAAGGCAGCAGTTGAATCTAACTTTGGGAGTATTTGCATATAATATTACGCTATTCTTTGATTTACACTGTCAAATGTATATCTGAGAGTGGGTACTCTAATGACAAAGTTCCCTTGACGCCAGATACCCTGTAGGTGGTCTACAAATTGGGAATAGGTTAATATTATATAAAAATCGTTCGCAAAGCTACTTTAAACTGTATGTTTTGTTAATATCAACTTCATAACTATAATTCATCTATAAAGGCATCAAAAGACATTTACTATGTTGCTTTGATCTTTGTGCGCATGATAAACTTTTGCATGTGCCTCTGACTAAAGCTGGATCCACGGCGCTTGCGGCATAGTTCCAATTCAACGTCAAAAGCTCAGCGAATAAGCTATGAGGTAAGTGTTAATGCACCGTGCTACCTTGTACTTAAATATTATGACAATAAGTGAACCCTGTTTTTAACAATAACATCATGATCGGCTATAAAGCTACTGGAAAAATGAATTGGAGTTTAAACTGGTGGTTGGTCATTTTTTATACGACAGATACCACAATATGGGAGTGTATCGGCATTGGATGATTTTTAGCCCTACTTACAAATCAGCTTGTTATCCACTAATGTCAGGTATATACACTATAAAGAAAGCGCTGACTGGTGGCTATAAAGAACTGTTGTACACCCCCTAGGCTTAATATTGCAATATCCTATTGTGATTAACTGCAGTAAGTTACTTAGTAATATGACAATTTGGCCATATAAGAAACGGTTTGATCATAGGCTAGAGTGGCATTAGGCGCGATTAGATTGTAATCGATTGAGCAACTATTGATTGAGCGTAGCCCAATGATAACCGTTATGACGACCTTGGCGCTGTATTTGCAAAAGTGATGTAAAACGACATTTCCGTATGAGTGTATTATCAAAACATTATTCAACTTTACACAACCTTATTTTTAGAAAATACAATGCAGATATAAATTATATAGATATTTTGTCTCCTAGCTATTGACTATCTTTACGAAGTTGTTGATGTTGTATATGAGGCGCCATTTTTACTGGATTGCTCTATTAATGTTTAAGACGTAATTTATTTGGGGTACACTGTTGAACATCGCACACACCTTCGAAATGGTAATATTATTTTAAATGTAGATATATACAAAGAATTGATTACTACTGTGTATAAATTTTTTTATAAATTTTTATTTCTATACATATTGCGGCTTATTTCTGTTCTGTGCTCAATCGCCGACCCCAGAGAACGGAAATAATTACTCTTTACAATTTTGATTCCCCATACCTATGTCATGTAATTCTATTAACTTTGATTTGATTTTTAATAGACCCTGGCATATGGTAACTCGATTTGTAATTTTTTTTATTTTTTCTTGACCACAAAATGCCAAATGGAGCACCCGCAGGGCTAATAAACGTAATGAAGAATTCAAATGAGTCATGAGGATCGTCAGAATATATAAGACACTCCCCCCTCAACAACTGTCAACGTAAGTACGCAGGGAGGGGGATCGATTGAGTGAGGATCGAAGTGCGTCAGAAAGAAGGTATATCCTCTACTGCTATCACCATTCATCTTTTACTTGTATATTCAAGAGACAACGAATACTGTTAAATAAAGAAATACATTTGGAATTATGATTAACGTACGATTAATGTACTCAGATTTGCAGACGATATAGCGGTATTAGCGTTTAGCGGGGAAGAGTTAGAAGCAGCTCTTAATGAAATGGAAGTAGTACTAACAGAGGGATACGGTATGAAAGTTAACAGAACTAAAATTAAGTACTAATATACAAAAGGGGAAAAATAAGTCAAACACCAAAGTACAAATAGGAATCAGAATATACAATAGGTTAAGGATTTCTACTACCTAGGATGTCAAATAACCCAAGATGGGAAAAGTACAAAAGTTAAGAATAAAGAAGTACTCGAAATGGTAGGGAAAGAAATAACTATATGGAAAACAGTAAAAAATAACAGATATAGAATGATAGTTTACGTTCTAGAACACGAAGGCTTAGAGAGGATACATTGTCACGGTAATATCGACGAATTAGTAGGTAAGGTATGTCCCTTAAGGGGTACGATGACATTAGGTGCTTCGGGAATAGCTCGTAAAAGACTTGATAGGTTGCAGGTCTGTTAGAATGGTAGATGGACTACAAGGGACGGAAAATAGTCGTAGTAGTTGGAGTTTGAAAGAAAAATAAGGGCGCCAGGAACTAGAGCAATAGCAACAACCACGAGAATTGTTCCACGTTCTCGGAAGGTCACCAAGGTAACCCACTAATATAATAATAACTACAGACCAAAGCATTACATATAATCAAATAAGTATGATCCCAAGTTATAATACACAGATATATACATTAAGGTACTCAACAAAAGAGTTCACGTACGTAACCCAGTGGGACAACGGTAATACCCCTAAACACTAGTACTGAGATTAAATATTTCAAGTTCCAATATGTAAAATAACTATCATTACAAGTGACTAACTACTACATCTTTACACGAGCATGGCCAGATCAAGCCAACGATATTATCAATAAACAAGAACTATAAATATATATCAGGGTTAACACCTACACACACTAATTATATGGCCACACAACCGCTGTATATTATTCAGTAACTTTTTTGCCCTTTTTGTCTACAGGCAAACTACTTGTGTATAGATTCACACGTTATTTTGCTAGATAATTTTGCATTAAACGTTAAAGATTTCAACATCAAATAATATGTGGTACTCTACCAATTAAAACAGTAAACATAAGGATTGCAATTTTAGTAAATAATTGAAATAGGGAAAATAAGAATAATTGCAATTTAATAACAACGAGCCGAACGACTCCAGACAGTTTATATTATACAGTGTACTAGCATACAATCTCAATGGATTAGGCCTACGGCACTGGATGTAACAGCAACTTTCACTCGCACCATCCAGGGGTCGGCAGGCGAACTTCGTTGGAATAGGAATCCTGGGGTCCAGTACATGAAGTTACATTCACAACAACATAGAACGTATAACAAAGGATCCAATCTATAACGCAAGTCTAAGACAGGACGTAAAAAATCAGCAAAAAACGGTACGACACCAGTACAAGGAAGCACAAGCACCCTAAAAATTCATAACGCAATTAGATTAGAAACACGACTAGGCAGAACAGACAGTACAAAACTACTTACCACCAGATGTGGGAATAAGGATAATCAGGTACTCTTCACACTTTCCATAATTTAATTACATATTGTAGTTAACAGAAGGCAATCAAATCCGCTAAAGCGAAATTACTATTCCATATTAAACACAAAAGGGCATCAGTAAATATCAACCCAGAATGCTTGCAAAAATTCGCAATAAGAGCGTTTCAAATAACTGCAGCATTCCCAGTATAACCTTCTTTAAACGATGACGGCACCAATAATAATTATTATTCACATGAATTCGATGCATATTTAAATATTGAAGTGATAACAAAGTTTACTCTATCAAACAACTTTTTACAGTATTAATGCAGAAAGGTTCTAACAATTCCAAGGTATCAATATAATCAAGGTTACGACTAAGTTCAATGAAACAAAAGTGATATACGAATCTGAAGAATATTAAAACGAGATAACTGCGTGTGCCGCATAAAATTACAGAAATTAGAATGTGCCAGGGTGAGACGTTACACTCCCCCTCAACTTCGTAGGAAGAAAACTTCCACTACGTTTTCTGATACTCAACTCATGCTGAACAAGAACAAAAACCAAAATATACATAAGAACGAACTTCAATAATTTCCGAGAACGTATGCGAGTTTCAAGTGTTGGGCCTGCCAAATACCCATAGGTTTACCATCTTCCGTTACCAATTCATAAGTAGAACTACCCATTTTCTTTTTCACTTTGTAAGGTCTGAGGAACATTGGAGCAAGCTTAGCAGAGAAAAATTTGCTAGCATCACTAAGGACTTTATTCCGTCGCCAAACAGATTGACCAGGCTCATAATTAACTTCTCTTCGACGTAGGTTGCAAGAGTGACGAAAACGATCACGAGCAAGACGTAATTTTCCTTTGACTTTATCAAATAATTTTTGGACACCAGTTTTTCGGGCTTGCACAGTCGTATGCAAATCCACATTCTCAGGTTCTATATTCTCCCTAAAATCTTCTCCACAAGAAATATATTCACGCTCAAAATTGATTAAATAAGGGGTGAATCCAGTCGTTTCGCTGACGGAGGTTCTAATCGCGCATGCAACAGCCGAAAGGTTAGTATCCCAATGGCTATGGGCATCTTTAATATAGGAACGTATCATGGTCTTGAGAACCTTGTTCGTACGTTCAGACGGATTAGTACGGGGGTAGTACAATAGCGTGTACGAAATAGTGGATTTTTATTTTTCGCAAAGACGTTTAAACTCTTTACTTTTCAGTTGACCTCCATTGTCACAAATAATAAACTGAGGGACACCACATACTAAAAATATACCATCCACAATATTCTTTGATAGCATCTTAGCAGTAGCTGAACGAAGAGGGAAAATGATGATAAATTTACTGAAGTAGTCTGTAGCTACTAAAATACACTTATATCTCTGAGTCGATCGAACAAAAAGTCCCATAAAATCGACCGCCTGTTACTCAACCATGGCAAATGTTAAGCCTCGATTTTATGGAACCCTTTATTCGATCGACTCAGAGATATAAGTATATTTCAGTAGTTACAGACTACTTCAGTAAATTTATCATCATTTTCCCTCTTCGTTCTGCTACTGCTGAGATGCTATCAAAGAATATTGAGGACGGTATATTTTTAGTATATGGTGTCCCTCAGTTCATTATTTGTGACAATGGAGGTCAACTGAAAAGTAAAGAGTTTAGACGTCTTTGCGAGAATTATAAATCCACGATTTCGTACACACCTTTGTACTACCCCCGTACTAATCCGACTGAACGTACGAACAAGGTTCTCAAGACCATGATACGTTCCTATATTAAAGATGCTTATAGCAATTGAGATACTAACCTTTCGGCTGTTGCATGCGCGATTAGAACCTCCGTTAGCGAAACGACTAGATTCACTCCTTATTTTATCATTTTCGGGCGTGAACATATTTTGTGTGGAGAAGATTTTAGGGACAATATAGAACCTAAGAATTTGGAATTGCATACGACTGTGCAAGCCTGAAAAACTGGTTTCCAAAAATTATATGATAAAGTCAAAGAGAAATTACGTCTTGCTTATGATTGTTTTCATTACTCTTACAACCTACGTCGAAGAGAAGTTAATTATGAGCCTGGTCAACTTGTTTGGCGACGGAATAAAGTCGTTTGTGATGCTAGCAAATTTTTTTCTTCTAAGCTTGCTCCACTGTTCCTCGAACCTTACAAGGTGAAAAAGAAAATGGGTAGTTCTACTTATGAATTGGTAACGGAAGATGGAAAACTTAGGGGTATTTGGCACGTCCAAGACTTGAAACCCGTTACGTTACAACATTAGTTGCAGAGAAAGAAAAAAAAGGTGAGGTAGAGGTAGACCTAGATTAGATTATAGCACACAGATAGTGAAAGATGTAGGTCATAGGTTCCCAACGGGGGCGGTACCGCCCCCCAGTGGGCGCTGTAGCTTTTAAAGGGGGCGGTAGCGAGTACAGGGGCAAAAGGGGGGGCGTTAGGAGGATCAAGGGGCGTTCGTGACGTACTTACCTTTTTAGAAAATAAATATATTCAAATACTTTGAAAATACCTAGTTGGCATGAATAGACAGTTCATTATGTATTCATATTTAAGTTTTTAATAAACAAGTTTGTACTACATTTGATAGTCGTTTTAATTAAGGTTTACTTTTGCGATTTTTAATATATATACCTTGTCCAACGCTTTAGTGAACGCTTGTAATAGCAGTCAAAAGTGCAACGTTCGTATATGAGTATCTATGTATATATATATATATATATATATATATATATATATATATATATATATATAGATAGATAGATACTATGCAACAATATTTTAATATTCGTTATAATGCACTATGATGAGGAGGGGGGCGTTGGAAGTTTTTTTTCCAGTAGAGGGGGCGGTGGTTCAGAAAAGGTTGGGAACCTCTGATGTAGGTTGTGGGAATTTCAGTGAAATGTGTAGATTAGCTTGAAATAAGAAGCAATGGGGGTACGCGTCTAACCAGTTCCAGACCTGAAACCTAATGATGGCGAAGCACAGATTTTACATTAGTTTGCTCCTCTGCTTAGAATTACTACCAGGTATTGTTATTAGTCTTCCTTAGAGCATAATTCCGCTATTACGAACAATTCTTTTTATAGCCAAGGTACGTTACAACTGTTAGGCATACTCTTTCTACGATAAAAGTTTTTGTGTTATTTTCTTGCAGAACATAGTCAATGAATGGGGCCTTGAATTGTAACTTGCACAGTTTCAATCTGACCCTCTGTGACTATTGCATCGTACATCGAAGAAACACGTGAGAGAGAGTCAAACATTATCGAATAACGACTTGAAAGATGTTGCGAATACGTCATCATTTTGTTTTCGACCTTACCTAAGGTCGGTTTGACGCAGCTCTAACTTCTTTTCTATTCTGTGCTAATCTAAAAAGCTCTACATACCCTTCACAACCTAATTTTCAAATAATCTGACTAATATAGCTTGGTCTAGGTCTTTCTATACTCTTCCATCTTTTTCTTATGTACCTGGCCTCCTACATGGATATTAGCAAACTAATGATTGTTAAAGAACTTCAACATGTTTACATGATTCCCATTTATAAGGAAATGAAATATTTCCTGGTTATTCCCTCCAAAAAAAGAAAAGTATTAAATTATATGTTATGGTAAGGTTTAAGCAGCGAAACGCTGCCAACATGCTAGACCGCTAACTAATTGTGAGTTATGTCATGGCGACATTTAGTTAACTGATTTTTATTTATTTTTTTTTGTTTTGTTTTCGAACTTACTTAAGGTCGGTTTGATGCAGTTCTAAACCCTTTTCTATTCTGAGCAAGTCTAAAGAAAAGGTCTACATACCCTTCACAACCTAAGTCTCTAATAATTTGACTAATATAGCTTTGTCTAGGCCTTTGTCTATCACCATTTCTAATCTTGCTTCCTTTTCTATTTCATCAAATCTAATTACTAGGCTTTGGTTTTTATATACACTGTAAATAATTTTTTTATAAATATGAAAGATTCCTATTTTTCGCAAAATCCAGAATATAACAATCCAATTTACTCTATCAAATGCTTTTTCTAAATTTACAAACGAAAAATGAGTCTTTTTATTTTTTTCTAACCTTTTTTCGATAATACCCTAATCTTTAGTATCGGTTCTCTAGTCCCCCAGTCTTTACGAAAGCCATATTGGTCTTCGCCTAAATATCTCTCAGTCAAAGCTTCTACACTATTTTTAATTATTATTGTTAACATTTTGAAAGCGTTGGAAGTTAAACTAACCGTTCTAAAATTCTCACACCTATTTGCTCCCGACTTTTTTGGGATTGGTATAATAATATTTTTTTGAAATCTCTTGGGTCCTCACCTGTGTTATATATTACTTTTACTACTTCATATAATCTGTCTAAAGTTTTCTTATTTGCATGTTTTATTAATTCTAGGGGTATATCGTCTATTCCCGGCGCTTTATTTAGTTTATGATCAATAATGGCTTTATCAAATTCTTCTCTTAATATTGAGAACTCTATTCCTACATCTTCTTCTTGGCTATTCCCTAACTCATCCATATCGTCTCCCTTATATAAATCTTTTTAATATCTTTTCCATCTATCTGGTACCTCAACTTTATTTATTAGAAGCTCATTATTCTCATCTTTAATTCCATTATATTTATTCCTATCTTTTCCGAAAAACTTTTTAACTGCCCTGTAAGCTCTGTCTATCTTACCTACTCTCAAATTATCCTGTATTTCTTTAGTATTCTCCCCCATCCATTTATTTCTAGCTTTTCTAACTCTATTATATTTTTGCTTACTTTTCTTCTATTCTCTATTAAATCTAATATTGTAACATGTAAAATTTCTAAGCTAAATTATTTGTCGACATTACTGCTACAAAACCGTTAGTTTAGTATTTATTCAATAACGTTTTACCCAGTATGAATTCTAGTACTCTTGTATATTTAGTAAACCAATAAAATTTAAAGCATTTTACTACTACAGCTGATCACACTATTACAAACCTTGCGCATGTTCCTTACTCGTATGTTACGATATCTAAGATTTTCAAGTTGTTCGTCGACTCGTGACAGGTGGTCACTTTTTGTCTTCTTGTCGAGCCGAAAGGTCACTTGCTCTGTTAATCAAGCAGGTGAGATGAAACGAAATAAATCAAATAGTTTAAGTTAAGTTGTCTAAGACAACAAACTCATGAAGAAGTAATTGGTCTTTGCAACGGTTTGTTTAATAGGTAATTAATTACAATTTACTATAAAGTATAATACAGTGCAACTTCCACTACCTACAAAATTCATTCTGTACTTAAATTGTAAGCAGATTTGTTGGAACCGTGCCGACACATGGTCAAATGGTTACATCGCATCATGTGCTTAGAGGTTAACAGGTCGTTGACGACGATGCTGTATTTTATTCCGTATATAGATATATGCATTTACATAGTATTTAATTGTTCAGTAGTTGTAAATTACTTTATGCTCTGTTATACGCAAGCAGTTAGCCAACCGTCTATAAATAATTTTAGTAGCATACTTGGTAAAAGAAAGAGGCTTAACCTTTTTAAAAGTATAATATTTAAAATACATAGAATGATTTTATTTCATTAATCACGTGTTGAAATTTATAAATTATTCTTTGCCAAACTATGTATGAAAAGATAAACCATTGTAACCTGTTGTTTGCAGAATTCAAAGTCTAAGCTAAATGACATTTCTTTTGTTTACCACAAACTTTATCTCAGATGTTCCGCTTATGTGGCCTCGTTCCAGAAAATGAAATTTTAAATTAAGATTAACTAACAAATAAATTTTTGCATGTACAAAAATTTTAATCTCTTGTACAGTCTTTTGTAGCGCTACATCGGACTATTAAATATAAATTAAATTTTGTTAATAAAATACAGAATTCAAACTTAAAATTTAGTAGAATTAAAATTTAAAATTTAGTTTTACATTTTCTGAGTAGCGTAGTAATTATATTCATAAGAATTTAACTTTTGTTGAGTTGCATTTATCATGTACATAATTGTTTAATATGAGAATATGGAATCAATTTTTCTTCAGATCATTACTAGAATTACATATAACAATTCAGTGATAACCATTTGAAACAAAAATAAGAACTTCGTGTAGTCACAGAATTATTAGATAAATGATATGTTTGCTAGTTGTAATTATGTTTCAGAGTCATCCTAGAACTTCGTTAGAGCAGAAGAAAGTAAATAACGTATAGGTGGTATACAAACTTAATTCCTAAAAGGGTTAGAGAACAATTAGGTTTCCAAATTTTCCCTTTAAGCAAATTTATTTAGTCAGTTGCTTTATAAAAAATTTAGGTGGCGTCCATTATCTTATTTTTTCCAACTTTAAACAAACCCACTGACTCAATCTCATGCGACCGTGGGTCAAAAACTCAGTTAGCAAAAAGTCTTACGTGTTTTCTTTTTCTAAAAGCCGCTTGTCATCCAACCTTACCCTGGGCTTGTTACAATTTATAAGAATTCTCGATAGGTTTAGTATAACAATATATAAAAAAATCTACCACGACTTTTTTACGTTTACAATATCTCTTTTTTTACTAAAAGTTTTCTCGCTTCTACTTCTTTTTTACCTATGGTCTGTGTTGCTGTATCATGTACTGCCTTTTTTATTTCTTTTTATCTATTTTCTACGTTCCCTCCTATAGTTATTTTTATGATCTTACTATCTAATACTAGTTTATATTCTTCTTTTACCTCACTATCATTCAGCTTACCTAGATCCCATCCCTCTCTTTTGACCTTTTTCAATTTTTTGAATTTTAGATTACACTTCATTTTAACTAAGTTATGATCTCTATGTCAGCCCCTGGATTACTACGCCAGTTTTAAACTTGGGTTCTAAATCTATGTTTTACTAAAATATAATTTATTTGGTATCTAGCCCTATCACCTGGCGCTTTTCAGATATATCTTCTCCTAACATGTTGTTCGAATAGGGTGTTTACAGTTACTAATCTATGTTCCTGGCAAAACTCGACTAATCTTTCTCCTCTAT
Source organism: Platerodrilus igneus (assembly GCA_036346225.1). Lineage (NCBI taxonomy): Eukaryota > Metazoa > Arthropoda > Insecta > Coleoptera > Lycidae > Platerodrilus > Platerodrilus igneus. The sequence continues at coordinate 2,641,759 of JARFIW010001038.1, read as the reverse complement.
CATTTCGTCTACCATACCCAAATTTTGCTACCATTTTTCCCCAACTACCTTCTCTCACTGACGCATTAAAATCGTTCATAACTATTAAATTCTCATCTCCTATTACTTTTCTCACTATACTATTTATATCCTCGTATACCTTTTCTACTTCCCCATCCTCGTACTGAGTTGTTGGCATGTAGACCTGTACTAAAACAGTCTGTGGATTTTTTACTCAAGCTAACTATAATCATTCTGTCACTAAATTGTAAGTACTCTTTAACTTTACGTCCTAATCTTTTACATAACACTATTCCTACTCATGCCTGTCCATTAGTTGAAGAAGTTGTAATTATTTTATAATTATCTTTCCAAAAGTCATTACTATCTGGCCATCTCACCTCACTAATATTTAAAATGTTCAGTTTTTCTTTTCTCATTTCGACTAATAAATTCGTTAAATTATCTACTCTAAGCAATGACCTTACATTTCAAGTCTCTATCACTAAATCGAACCGTTCTTTTAACTCCTTACGATGACGAACCCCAAGTACCCCCTCTCGGAGATCCGAATGAGGAGGTATTTTACCTCCGAACAAGAATTTTACTTGTGAGCTCTCCATCATACATAGTTTGTGTTTTAAGCCACGCACACCTAGGAAATATGGTGATAGGTAGGGATGGACTCGGGACGGGCCGGGCCGGGCTTACTAAAGGCCCGACGCAAAAAAGTGACCGGTCCGGCCCGAGTTCTGACTCGAAATAAAAACTGACGGCCAGGCCCTGCCCGTCTTTCATTCGGTGAATGAGAAGATATTCTTTCAATTGCGTTCAACAAATAATTATCACTCTTTTGTTTGATTTAAGAGTATAATGATCTTGAGTTACATTCATGATACTTGTGGAACATATCGTTAGTATATCAGTTGATTTTTGATTCTTTAATAAAGCCTAGAAATATGTAACAAAAGTACAAAATGTTTAGCAATTTTCGATGTTTCTGAAATTGTTACAGACTGATTTTTATAGCCTTTTTTTACCTTGAGAAACTGAAACTTTGGGAATTGAACTTTGATCTATAATTTGACTGTCTTTGTTCTAGTTCTTTTAAATTTTTATTTGACCGACTGACAAATCATGTCAAAGTTCAAGATTTAACACTTTTGGTGAATTACTGAATGCTAAAAATTAAATAAATTGTTTATAGGTCACAGTATAAACGGTACCAAACTTCATCGGTTAATATCTCAAGCAATTTAAAATTAGTACCTAGTGTTGTTAGAACTTAAGGAACCTGAAAGTCAAATAATATACCGAATGTTTCTTTAAAGAAAGTTGAATTTTCAAATTGTGGTATGTAGAAGATACCTTATTCTTTAGAAATACATATAATCTGATGGAATAGAAGTAAAATGAAGTAATTGTTTTAGGTTGAACAGTTTTTAAAAATTATTACCAAAAGGTATAAATCAGTACATAGTTTCTTTTATATACCAATAAAATTTTATTTACTTTATCCTTTTTTTATGACATGAGTTCGATAATGGCATTATTTTACGTTTTCCGGCAATAAATAGAAAACTATATCTGCAGCCAAATTCTACTATTCAACAATAAATTAAGTGATAATCAAGCAAGTAGCTAGGGGGTATGGGACTTAGACCACCCCCCCAATATTCTAGCACGCCCTAAGAAGGGTGTTCAGAAAACGCTAAAAATAAAGTTGTATTTAGAAAATAATTAATGGCTGTTTAGTCTGCCCCCCCCCCTCATTGTCCAAACAAAACGCTAGTTACGTTACTGGTGATAATATCAAAGTATTCAAAGTATGAAATTAAAAATTTCAAGTACCCTAGAAGTGTCTACTATAACTATAGTCTACGAGTAGACGATTAACGTATTGTTTTCGAAAGTTTTATTGAAATCGTTATTTTAAAATACATGCAGCAGTAAAGAATCTAACGCTAATTAATATATACTACATGGTAGCGTTTAAATAGTTATTTGTATATCAAGGCTGCGAAATTATTTTTTAGCGTACCGAGAGAAAGTTTATCGCATAGATCGCTTGCGACGGAAGCAATATAATGTTGAGGTCGCTAAAATAATTTCGTGGTCTAGGTGCAACCGTTTGCATGGTTTATTACAAAAAATTTTCACTTAACTGATTAAGCTATTGCTAAAATTTATATGGTTATATAGTGGGTTTACGTCACACGTTGCTGTTAAAATGATATATTTAAAACACCAACAATATTCTTAAAAATTCCTGAAAAATGTCAGACTGCGCTAGTACTACATAGTTCAATTTCCTACACTATTTCAAAGCAAGTGTTTTTTCCTTTACTTTTTATTTTGACATATATGTTTAGTATTCTACATCTATAGGTTATGTTTTAAAAATGAATAAAAAATTAATCTCTTTTGTGATAAGGTGACCTATAATACATGTTTAACTATATTGGAAAAGATCAAAAAAATTCTATTCACACAAAGATGGACCTTTATTTATTATTTGAGTTTTTCATTTCCCACTGATTCGATAACATTTGTATGTGTTGTCAAAGTGTTTTCACGGAATACTTTTCGAGTTTACTTCAAGACACTGTTTTTTACTTCTTCCCAAGCGTATAGCATATTTGTTTTCAAAAGGATTTTTACACTTTACTTCTAGGAAAAGCATTACAAAACAGCATCCTCGTATTTAGAGTGTTGACGTTTTATATCTTTTTCGTGTTAAAAACTTGGATATTATATCTCTAAATTTAATTACGGAAACAACACTACAAAAAGCCATTTAATTTCACAATATTTATACAGAAAGCAGACAATTAAATGTAAGTTTGTACGTTAGGCATTTGGTATATGTCAAAATTAAAGCGCCTTAAATAAAAGCATTCCTTACCTGTATTTAAATTAAATAAAGGTGCCCTGTATTTTAATACAGTACAAACACTAAAGGTGTGTTAATTGCGCAAGTGTAAATGTCAAATAAGGGAAAACTTTATTAAAAAATTGGTCAGATGAACGTTGCAATAACTCTATGGTGTTTTAGACGGTAGACATAAAATATACACGCGATTGATAATATCGACGTTCGCCGTATGATTGAAATTTGAAGTATATATATATACATAATATAAATCGTGCAAACTTTTGAATTATGAATAAATCACCTAGTTCGATGTGCCTTGTTGTTCAGAGATATAGAAGAACGTAAGAAGCTCTCATGATGTGTAGTCGCTTAGCTTGATTTATATTTAATTAAACCTTTCTTTAAACTTGATGTTGTTTATTGCATTACAACAACTTTGGTGCCGAAACACGGGAAAATCTGGTGATACATATAAACGAGCTTTAACGTAAATATTCGGAATAGCGGAACGTGAACGCGAATATTTAACAGAACGCACTTAACTAAAACAGTTAATAATATAAATTATATGCTAGAAAATAGTTTCAGTGTTGAAGACATTTATACAGCTATGTCAAAGTTAAAGCTTGCGAGTGACAATCTAAAAGAAATTGATAAGCAAATTGAACCTCTGCTTAAGGAAAATCTAGAGGACGAGTTAATGAAACGGTATGAATATGAAGAGGTTGCTGTAACTACGATGTCTAGGTTGGAATTTAGATTAAAATTCTCAGAAAAATCGCAGATAGAGGTTGACTCGAATTTAACGAATACGGTACCAGTAAGTAACGAAGCAAGTAGGCCGTCCTTTACGTCAGTGAAACTTCAACGTGTACAGTTAGCAAAGTATGGTGGCAATGCAAAGTGCTGGCTTCCTTCCTAGGAACAATTCAGAAGTATAATCCACGACAATCAACAATTAACAAACGGAAATCGATTCAACTACCTGCGAATGTATGTCACGGGAAGGGCCGCTGAAGCAATTGAGGGATTTCCTTCATCTGGAGCATTCTATGAGGAAGCTTTGAATCTATTAAAAGATTAATTTGGGAATGGGGAACGGCTAATTGAACAATATATTGATAGCATTATCAAAATCGAACCTGTAAAATCCAAAAATGACGCAAGCACTTTAAGGAAGAATTACAATCTAATCACTTCAGCTATGCGTGCTTTTGAAATCTTATAAGTATCTAGTCCTCAGTATAACATAATCGTAAAGTCGACTCTCATGAAGTCGTTGCCAACGGAATTGCGTTTAGGATTTTATCGACAAATGAAAATGAAATCATCCAATCATCTACAAATTATTACGAATAATTTAGAAAGTTCATCATCAAGGTTAGAGAAAGATGCAGATCGCCAGGTAAAGGATTTGTTGCAGTTTCTTAAAAACGAACTCGAGTCGTTGGAACAAGCTTTAAAACCTGATGCAGATGATAAAGAAAAGATGCTCTCAACAGAAAAGAGAACGCATTACAAAGGAACTGCGTCTAGTTTATTAGACACTCCGAACAAACGTCTTAAATGCTGTGGTTTCTGCAAGAAACACCATAAAACCGAAATGTGTGACGCAGATGTACCTTTGGCAAGGAAGAGAGAAATTCTAGAGGCAGCAGGAAATTGTTACCGTTGTACGAGAAATAACTATAGTGCTAAATATTGTAAAAATAGATTCTTATGATGTAAGGAATGCAGAGGTAGGCACGCAACAACAATATTCGACCCAAACTTTAAGCCAGGTAAAGATAGACACAACGCTGAGACGACAGGTATTACAGTGAAATTAACGAAAGACGAGAGTTCAATGAACACTTCGGCGCTGTCGGTGTCCAGTTTGATGACAAACATAAACAAAAATGTGTTATTGCAAACGGCTTGTGTTTATGCCTTTGGCGAAAATTTAAAGAAGTTAATTAGATTAGTAATGGACGGGGGTAGTCAACTTTCATTTATTAAGGAGAATCTATCAAGGGTATTAAATTTACCTATTGTTGGACAACATTGGGTTCGTATTGCCGCGTTTGGAAATAGTTCATCAATACCGTCTAAACTTTACAACCGCGTTTTAATTACTTTGAAGAGACAATATACAGATGAAATTTTAACGATTGATGCTGTGGAAGTTCCAAAAATTTGCATGGATAATTTACATATACCTAAAGAAAGCGTGGTAGAGTATCAAAACTTGCCGCTTGATGACAATATCCCGTTTAATATAGATCGAGCGTTAATTGTTGATGGAATTAGTATACTTATTGGGGCGGACTATTACTGGGCAGTAGTGACAGGAAAAAATATTCGTCTTAACGAAGGTTTAGTAGCAGTGGACACGAAATTTGGTTATGCTTTGCATGGTCCCATACCAGTTGATGCTACAACAATAGGAGTAAATCTGCAGACAGTGTTACATGCGACAGTTAAAAAGACAGAAGCCAAGATCGAAAGTATGTGGGATTTGGAAACAATAGGTATAACTAAAGAAGCAGCAGACGACGATAAGAGATTTTTCGATAATTTTTTGAAAAATAACGTTCATAAATGTGATGATCGATATTTATTAGCGTTACCGAGGAAGAATGAGGATGCAGTGATTGAAGATGATAAATTAATTAGTGCGTGAGTTCGTACTCAGAAGCTAAAGTTTCAATTGACCGATACTAACAAAATATGTGAATATAACGCTGCTATCAAAGGAATGTTGAATAATAATTATGCCGAGTTAATTTCCGCGGTGATGCTGAAAAAACAAATGGCGATCGTGTTTACTACATGCCACACAGGCCTGTTTTTAGAGAAGATAAACAAACAACGCGTTTGCGAGTGGTTTTCGATGCCTCTTCACATGCCCCGGAACAAAAATCGTTGAATGACTTATTAGAAAAGGGGCCTAATTTAAGTCCAGATTGAATTAAGATTTTATTTAATTTTCGTGTAGGCGAGATCGGAATTACGGCTGACATTGAGAAAGCATTTTTACAAATTTATTTACATTCCGACGATAAACACGCACATCGATTCTTATGGTACAATAACGACAATGAACTGGAAACGTACCGTATGAATAGAGTAACATTTGGAGTTACATGTAGCCCGTTTCTTTTAAATTCGGTGATACGAACACATTTAATCAATAATCCAAAACAAAATCCTAAATTTATTGAAATCTTAGAAAGGGGATTTTATGTAGACGATCTAGTGGTCAGTGTAAACAATCGAAATGTTGCAGAACATTTAAAAGACTTTTCAAGTAAGATTTTTCAAGGAGCCTCCATGAATTTACGCAAATTGACGATTAACGATTTCGAAGTAAACAGCAAGGTTAAATCGCAAAATGCACAAATTCAAAAGGTGTTAGAAATTAACTGGTACAATCAGAACGATAGAATTAGTGTCGATTTGAGTAGTGTGACGGAGTACATACATTCCGTTAAGATGGTGAAAAAAAAGCACGTGTTACAGACAATTGCTCGTGTGTATAATCCGATAGGGCTTCTTGCACCATGTGTAATATAGCTTAAAATTTTGCTTCAAAACATATGGGTTGAAAAAATTGGTTGGGACGATTTGTTACCCCAAGATATGCAAAATGAATGGCAGGAATGTAGTCAACAATTGATGAAATTAGTGGATTTTTCTATACCGCGTTACGTAGGTGTGTAGAACCATCCAAACGAATCGCAATTACATGTTTTTTCGGACGCATCTTTACGAGCATACAGGGTGGCTGCATATCTAAGACAAAACGATCGTAACGGGAAAATTGGTGTGCAGTTACTGTATTCAAAAAAATCGCGTTGCGCCCCTAAAGGCTTGTAGCGATAAAATGCTAACCTTGCCGCGCTTGGAACTAACTGCCGCGTTATTAGCAGCTAGGTTACAGGTATTTATAAAAACTAATGTATTAATTAAAATCGATAAGGTAGTGTGTTGGATAGATTCTCTGATCGCGTTGCATTGGATTAAAGGTGATGCGTCAAAGTGGAAACCATATAAGGCTAACCGTGTTAAAGAAATTCAGACCATATCGAAAGATATAACATGGAGACATTGTCCGGGTCGCGAGAACCCTGCGGACTTATTAACCCGCGGAATAAGTTCAGGTACTTTAATAAATTCCGAAACTTGGTTACACGGTCCTAGGTGGTTGCTAGAAAGTAAACAAACGTGGCCAGATAATACGATAGAGAAATCTACGTCAACGATAGATATAATATCGAAAATGTCTTTACTAATTAACGACACTACAAAAGGTAGCAATCAATTTATAAATTCCTCCAGATACAGTGATTTTGATCGTTTAGAGCGGATAACGGCGTATGTTTTACGATTTATAGGAAATTTAAAAACCAGAAATAATAAAGAAATGAAGAGCTTAACCGTAAACGAATTTGAAAAAGCCGAAATATGTTTACTGAGGCAAGCGCAGCGGGAAGTTTATTATTCGGAGATTAACAGTTTACAAAAGGGTGAGGGCATTGAACGGAAATCGAGTATTGCAACTTTAAGCCCTTTTTTGAATAAACATGAATTGCTGCGTTTGGGTGGGCGTCTTCATAATTTAAGAGAAGATTTCGACCTCAAGCATCCCGTTATTCTATCAAAAAATGCACATTTAAGTAAACTACTAATAATGAAGTTTCGTAAAACTCTTCATCATAGTGGTGTTAATGCAACACTTTATGAATTACGTAAACGATTTTGGATTGTACGAAGACGGCAATTAATAAAGACCGTTTTAGCAAGATGTGTTATCTGTAAACGACTTCGTGGAAAATCAGGGTCGCATCCCTTCGTGCCGTTACCTAGAGATCGAATACAGCAAACAAAGCCCTTTGAAGTGACTTCGCCGGACCGTTGTATTTTAAATTTATATTTTAAAGATAGTTATCACTCAAAGCCATGTTATGTGATTTTATTTACCTGCGCTGTTATACGAGCACTTCATCAAGAGATTGTTTTGAAAATGGATGTGGCGTCTACAATCAGTGCATGTAAACGGTTCTTTGTCCTAGAGGGATTCCAAAGGTCATTTACTCAGATAACGCTAAAACATTTAAAAAAATATTACGTGAAATATCGACCTTAAAAAGAAGTGATAAGCTAAGTTGTACCGCCGCGCCGGAGGATGTGTAAAATATTTCAGGCTTTCTGCGTGCGTCGATGAACCTAAGGGTAGTAGAGGGAGTAAGTAAGGGGTTACTGTAACTTGTTGTTCAGAGATACAGAAGAACGTAAGAAGCTTTCATGATGTGTAGTCGCTTAGCTTGATTTATATTTAAATAAACCTTTCTTTCAACTTGATGTTGTTTATTGCATTATATTGCCCAAAGTACAACATGAGGGACAGTAAATAGGACTAGAAAAAAATATTCGAGATAAAAAGTGAGTTATAATATCACGTCTCCTTTACACTAAACAAGACGAAAAACTGATTATTAATGGATTCATGAAGACACTACGTGAAAATATAATTAAGAACATTTACTTACTCAATGTGAGAGCCCGAGTCCATCCCTAGTGGTAGGTTCCCATATCTTTTCACAACGCAGTGTTTAAAGATTTTAGCAAAAAGCTGTATCTGTCACGGCCAACCCTCCCAACAACCTTGTAAATTATTAAGGATCACTCGAGACCAACCGACTCTCCTCCAATATCTTTTAGCCAGCAAAGCTGCTGCCCCTTGTTGCGCCTTTTAAACGCCTTTTACGATAAGCAGGCTTGCTATAGTAGTATTCTTTGTCCCCTACTATAGGGACCGCGAATATGTAGCTTTGCAGAATTACAAAAAAATTTTTAAATGGCAGTATTGGAATAAGTGTGTTCGTGTTAATAATTCTAACGTTAAACAATAAAATTGTGTTTGTTGTGACCTCGCTGTTTTCATAGCTCGACAGCTCGATAGCCTAAAAAAGAGCCTTGTATTCAATAATAAAATTAGCAGCGTTATACGTCATAGAAAGGGTTGAGAAATTTTCATCATAATATTATTTCTTGTTTCCTATATTTAATTAATGTCTTATTTTTGCACATACATTGTATATAAACGTGTAGATACGACAATAATCGATACCCATATAAACACCAACTATCGCCTCTGCAGAATCAATAATTACATGTACGTCATGCAAGGGTGATGCATAAAGCTCCTTTGTAATTTATCAACGCAATTAAAGGCTGATTGATTTAGGGAATTATGTGATTACTGTCTGGTATGTGCATATTTGAAAAAAAATTTGTTTTCAATTTTTTAGTCGTATTCTTAATTTAGATTATTATTATCATTATCAGTATAAAATATCATTTTTGATTTATATCATGCAAATATGCAGCTGGTGCAAAAATTTCTCATAGGTAACGCACATATTTAAGTTTAAATAGCATTCTATTTAGGGCAATGGTCTTCTGTGATTTTAATAAAGCTTAGGCGTGTGTAAGTTATGATATCCTAATACGATAACATTACTGTTGTATTAATTTATGAAGTTTTATTACGATGATTGATCTCATATTTGCCCAATAATGTAATTCGGTTCCTAAATATATGGCACGCGAGCAATGTGTCCGTACGATTCAATATTCGACCCAATTATTTCTCTTATTCATACAAACAACACAGTCGAACTGAAAATTAACCGTAACATCGGCAAAGACTGTAAAACGAGTTTCCCCCTATGCAAATACATTACAGGAACATTATCATCAGTGCATGGTGTGACCCGCATCGTTTATATTTCAACAAATTAAAACTAAACTTACTCCTTAGACAATTTCGATTATTTATTTACGTGATTAAATTTTTCAATTTGTTGGATTTTACATACCAACAGCTCATTAAAATGCCCGACGTATCTAAACTCTTTTCTCGAGAATAATCAAAAGTAAAACAAGACAACCCTTAAATGCCACAATATGACTGGTGAAATAAATCAAAACGTTGTCAATCGGCATAGACATCTCTTAAGAATTCTAAGGTAGCACGAAAATATTCCACTGTTTACGTCAAAGATGAACTCACAGACAACGGCTACCCTATGGCCCACGTGATGAAACTACAAAACGAAGACCAAAACTACTGCAACACGTTCCTGGTAATCCTGAAGAACGAGCCCATCTCCAAGTAAATATACAAAATCAACGACTTCCTCTACTGCAGCCGTGTCCAGATTGTCGCCTTAAAAACTAGAGTACAATTCCCGCAGTGCTTCGCTTATCAACTACGGATTCAGTTTCAAGTGTCTCTCCAAAGTGCGCTAGACAGCATCACAGAGTGTAGTACAAAAAGAGCGGAGAAGAAGCATCCGCATATGTAAACTACAATGGCCCACATCCCGCTAACTGCAGGAATTTTTGTGCGTACCAGCGCCAGCTACATCTAAAGAATAAGACGTTTCTAACACACTGCCGGCTATAATTAACTATACATTACCAAACAAAACTTGCGGATTGAAGCACCATTTTTCAATACGAAATGGTGGCTGTAAGGGAAGCTATAGAGTATGTCGTCAACCACTCCGGCGCGAGTGAGTACTCTATCATTAGCGATAGTAAATCCGTCTTAGGAACCCTTTTGAACATGCTCACTTTGACTGATCTTCAGGGTGATGTCTGGAAAATAGCGCGTATAGCGCTAGGTTTTTTGGAATTTAAAGTTTTCTGAGTCAGGTCTCACCGGGAAACAAGAGGAACGATAGGGCCGACGAGTTGACTAAGGAGACCGCCACAAAGGAGTTTCGTTCATCATATTCATTAATACCAAGGTCGTTAATCAAGAGCAAGCTGCGAGAAAGATCGATTAGTCAGTGGGAGGAAAGGTGGATTAACACCACCACAGATAGATTGACGCATAGGTTTATTTCAAGTATAAGGGCTAGGGACAGAATCGAGGATAAATTCGTTCATAAAATGGTGCAGCTCGTTACAGTTCATGGGACGTTGAAGGCATATTTGAGAAGGTTCGGGCTGGGTAATGAAGACGGTTGCGAGTGCGGCGGAGGATTGGAGAATGTTTTACACGTGCTCTTCGATTGCCCCATCGAAATTTCTAATAGGGGGTTAGCTGACAGAAAATTGACTATCGAAGACCTAAGGTGGCCTAGGAATTTGGATGAGATCCAGGAAGTCGCGAACCAAATTACGTTCTGGGTCGCGCTTAAGGAATTTGCAGGTAGGGTGGTTAGACGCGAAGTAAATAATAGAGCTTAGGGAAATAACAGGACGGTTATTAGGTGTTGACGAACTTGGCGCGGAATGAACTTAAGTTGAATTTTAATGTAGCGGATAGTAGTAATAAAAAAAAAACAAAAAAAAATCTCAAAAGTCTAATATGCACGATGAACCCCACACCATTAAAACAATCACTGTCCCACCTTCTACGCGCGGAATATCGAGAATAAATCAAAGCAAGTAAATAATAACAAACTAAATCAAAAACCCTCATTAATTTTAATCAGTACATAAATAAAGAAAGAAAAAAAATGAAACCGCGCATCCCCTCAGGACTTTTAAAGTGATAGTGATTGTGAGCCTCCCCAGAACGTTTAGTGCATACCCACCAGGACTTTACCAGTGCATATTCTACTCCCCTTAGTAGTAAGAAAAACTAGATGTAGGCGGACGACCAGATCTTCGGATGCTGGAGAAATCTATATACGAAGTAAGAACAAAATTGTGACGGCTCTACTCGCATAAGCATTGATTTGTATTAAAGGCAGATTCTGAAATAATTTAACGACCACGTTTTGTGTTTAAAGGTGCTAGCCGAGATAGTGCTTGTGCGAGTGTACCTGATAATTTGGGTGTTGCTTTTACTAATTTATGCACTGTTATATGCTTACAGGTGTTTATTTATTTATATATATATATATATATATATATATATATATTAGTGTTTGACATTATTAAAGGATTTAAAAAGATAGTTGTTAGTACTACGTATAAAAACATTAATTTACCACTTTTATCAAGCTATTCTAAAATTTAAAAACACTACGGTTAACAAAGATTGATGAATAATTACTTGTTAAATGCAGATATAGAATATTATGTACTAGTGATGCAGCGTTTGAGGTTTAAAAAAGCATTTTTCCATTGTTTTCCAATACGAAGGGTATCTAATGTAACTTCAATTGAATGTGTATAGGTTTTGTCTATAAAATTATTATTTGTAATTTGTGCAGGATAGTTTATGCCATTTATAAGTTTGATTTACCTAAAATGAAAGTAGTTTAATATATTTTAATTATAAAGTGAAATAAAGTTATGAAATGTCAAAATGAAATGTAAAAATACCAAAGCTGTTCTAAAATAGTAATTAAGTAGAATTAAGGTTAAAATATTGAATGCATCCCATATATATTATTAGTTAGTAGGCTAGATGTAATTGTTTTAGTTGTGTGATAGTTGTTTAAAATAGAAGGGAATTGAAAAAATTTTTGGTAAAAGGAATAAAAAAAAATTGCATCCTGAATAGATGTTTTTGGCTTGAGGAGCCTTGTAATAAATTTTATCAAAATTAATAGATGTGTTAAAGTGCATGCATTTTATTGAAATATAATACAAAGAAAGTGAAAAGGTTATACGACCAAAAATACTTCCAAAAGAGGATTCAAATTATACCAAACATCGGGGCATCTTTTGTTGTTGAAGAGTTGCACCTGTGGTAGTGAGAATATTTTGCAGCAGGGTTCAGTCTTCTTGGATTACAGATCAGTTTATTTGGTGAAGTATTGAAGTGTTCTTAGTGATAGAGCAAATAAAGCATATAGTTGGTGAAGTAGTAGTTAATTGTAGAACCTAAAACTATAGTAAAATCCTTTTTGAATATAAACTAAAATATACTTTTAATAGGTAGTCACTGAAAGCGTTCGAGGCGATCTTGTGGTATCCTGTTTCAAAGCCCATGTACACCCAGACACATTCAACGGAGTTGCAGGTATTTTAAGTTATCTTTATATACACTTCATTTAAAGTAATTTGTGAATAATTTAAATTTCAAACGTTTAACTAAATTAAATATTTGTTGAATAGATTTATCAATCTTTGTATAATCACGATACGCAAGCATTAAAAAGAGGTTAGGTGCTTTTGATCTAACAACGCTTTAGGCGTCTGTGTTTTAAATACCTGTAAGGGGACAAAGAACCCACGTCTTCTTACAGAGTTTAAATAGTAGATTCAGTTTCCCTGAGCGAGTTTCTAAAAGCCGTGGCATAATTAAATTTGAAAATTTGTTTATTAAATCATTTTAAAGGCCAACATCACATTAAAAGTTGCACTTATTACTTTTTAACTCATATTTTAAAGCATCATTTCATTAAATATCACCATACATAATAATATATATATATATATATATATATATATATTATAGTGGTTTTTATATTATCAAAAATAAATACGAAAGAAACAAATTTCAACACACCCTGTATAAAGGAACAGCCAGAAATTACGTGCAACAGTTATATTTATTTAATTCATTTTTAAGTATCAAATATTAACGAAATTTTATAAATAATTAATGAAATTTAAATAAGTTTGCAAAGAAATTAAATGGTAAAAGCCAATGCCATTAATTTATTAATTAATTTGAATTTAATTGAACGGTTATAGATATATAATATGCATAAAAGCGTTTAAAAACCCGGTAATACCAAAGATGAGACGCGTTGCTAAACGTACAAGTATATCAAGGGGGTTGAAATACGTGGAAAATCCAGCTTGTAGAAGTGTTATTTAAAATGTTACGATTGAACACCTGCGTATTTTTATAAAGGTCAAGTTCTGCTTAAATTGTGTAGATAACAAATAGTTACAGAGAATGTCGGATAAACCGTTGCTTATATTCACGGGAAATGCTAATGAGGGGGTTATTTAACAAACATAGACAGTCCACGTGTGTAAACAGTGCACAAACGAGAATATCGATTTTTCAACCACTCAAGCAAGGTTAGAATGAGACGTATAAAACGTATAAGCATGAGACCACAATAGTAGAGGAGGGATTTAAGAAACGTCATTGGGTCTACGATTGATCGACAAGTTAGTTTGACTTGACATAGACACGAGAATGGTGTAGCGTGATTTTCTTGAAATTTTATAACGGGGTACGGAAATTCGCAGATTTGAAATTGGGGTTAATTGCAAAATTGTGAGAATGTGTGTTGTGAGCAGAATTTCGGATAACTGGGAGCCTGGAGAGGTTACAGTCGAAAGACATAAATACTCTAGAGAACTAGGGCTCGCTCTCTTGTCCTCTCTTGTCTTCTAACTTCGTGCATTATTATTTCGATCGTCTTAAAATCACGTATAAAAGTTAACATGAGTTGTAAGTATTGACAAATAAATTTTAATAGTATTGCTTAGTGGTAGCCTCTAAATTAAATTAAAACGCGGTTAATGTGCCGAGATTATTATTATTTTAATTGGGGTACCACCCATAATTTTTAATCAACTCGTGTCGGGCCATTAAGTAACGTAGATTACTGTGAAAGAAATATTGAAATGAAATTTGGAATTTGGTTACAGCGAGAAGGAGGCGTTGACGGATCATCTTAAATGGAATTCGTCTAGTCATAGCGAAAACGACCTGCAGACCAGGGACAAAATTTACGTGGCATCATCTACTGAGCGGAGTTTCCAGGTAACGATTTAAAACTGTGATTTCCATAAACTGTAAATATTGGAGTAGAGTATGAGAGTGTTTTCAAGGTAGTGTGAATTATTTGAGTATTAAACAGAATCTGTGTAAATAACTTTATTACGATATTTTACTAGAAATTGAAGGTGGCTAGAAAGCTTTTAAATGTTCCATCAGAACGTGAAATTTTTGTGAAGGGTACATGGCTTTGGTTTTTTTTGTATTTTTAAAGTATGCACAGTAGAGGGGTATATATTATGCAGAAGTAATTGGGTATTATGAGCTCACCATACTCCATAGTTAACGTAGATTATTAAAATAAATAAATAAATTATAGTAAAGGAATTTTAGAGAAGGTATTATTCAAGGTCCATTTACTCCGCGTACATTTTATGTGTTTGATGTTTTTAAAATTAAATAAAGGGCATTACAAAGTAAGAGTTACTGAAGTGTAACGTGAATAATAAAATATGGACAATAATAAATTGCATTTGTAAATAGGAATAAATAAAAGATTGTATGTTTGTGTATTTTGTGGTTTTATTGGGAGAGTGCGTGAATGATAGAATATGAGTGTGAATAGATATCCAAAAGGAGGTCCTAATGAGCTACCCGGAAGCAGTTGAAGAAGGCCATTCAACCGAGGAAGAGTCGAAAACGGGTAAGAATTTTTTTTTGTATAATTTAATTTTTGGAAAATTTTCTATTTTCGAATTTGAAAATTTTATAAATATTTTCGAACATATTTTTGTTGGTGAGGATTTTACCCGAGTTCCACGGCAATATATATATTTATATTTATTTATATTTATATTTTATAGTTATTTGAATGTACTATATTATTTTGAGGCTTGAATTGTTTTTTCTGACGTTCTGCTGCCATTTTTGGTGGCAGCATTGTTATACGAAGGAAGAATGTAATAGAGAAGAATGTAATTATAATGTAAATCACTTAGGGCATGATAGAGAAAGTTAGGGACGGATTTCGACTCAGGGAGGACGAATTTGTCAATATATAGAGCTAGGGATACCTTTATTCAAACCCTATTTTTAGTTTTTGTTTCAGGTTGTTAGATTTTTATTTAGGATAGATTAATTTTGAAGTTAGATTTAATTTGAAGCACGTTTATATTTTCGCGTTTAAACCCAATGTAGTGCTTTCGGGTGGAGCATTGGGGACGTGGCCGCAAGTATAGCGGTACTTATTCACATTATAATGTAATTAACTATAGGTACCAACACCGAGAAGGAGGAAAAATAAACCAAAGTAGGCAGTAGACTCCAAACTAACAAGCGATCAACGAACACGATATTAGCGCCAAAAAAACACTTCCGAACGCAGTTCTTACGGAATCCCGCCCATCAACCTATATCGACCCGAGGGTCAAACAACAGACTGTCAAACCGAAAACGTCTTCAACATAGAGCCATACTCACTCAATTGCGCACGCTGACCAAGACTCCAGGCCGACTAGTCGTACATGACGATGATGTCCCTAACAGAAGGCCGCCACACCAACAACGGAAACCAAATTAAAGGCACTAACATTTTCGCCAATCGTACCTCTCCAGTCACCGCAGTTGTGCTCGCCAAAAAGTGAAAACTCCTCCTTCAGGGAAATATTGCACATACTAATGCAGGCAATTCAAAAAGGCGTCAGTGCCTATATGACTAACGAATACATCACTTCCATAATCTAGGCTGTCTTGATGGACATTATCTCATTATCCAATGCATTATACGACCCCGAACAAAAACTTTACTGTCCTCTACTGGAACGCCATCGGAATCCCGATCAAAAGATCAGAACTTAAACATGTTCTACAGTAGTATGAGGTGATCTTAGCCCTAATACGAGAAGTCAATCTCACGATGTCGAAGCACCAAAGATTAGTCACCAACCACACCTACAGAAAAAAACAGAATGCTCCAACCTAAAGAGCACATTCATGGCTGTATCCCGATGCATAAACGCATACTGCACCTCCCAGGCAACCTACCCCAGACACTGATGAATTCCATTTCGGCACAAATCTAAACCAATCATATTCCTGAAACCAATAGCCGTCCACAGAGACACTGCATACCTTTGACTAAAAGCTGAACACATCGACCTACCTCTTGGAGGAGACACACCGATAATAATCGCGGCAATCTCAACGGCAAAAACACCTTATAGGACTCCATAGCAAACAACCTAGACGAAAAAAGTACTCACGCAACAGGAAGAGATTTCGACGTGGTGGGACCGGACCATCAGACCAGATTACCACCCGATGCCGATCTGCCGCTAGAGACGCTTAATATAATGGACCCCAAAACCAACCCGTACCATATCTCGACAGATGTCGCCGAGGATCTCAAGTCTGACCATCTTTCAGTTACCATTGATCTACACACGAACCCATGAAGTTAACAAACCGCAAACTGATAACTACAACTAACTGGAGGAAGTTATACGAGGTTCTACAAGTCGCATCCCTAACGAAGTCCCAATCATCACCACTCTACAAGATATGGAAGTCGCAGTAACAGACTTAACGCAATCGCTAAAAGTAACTCTACATCATAGCACAATCGCCATCCAGGCACACCGCAAAAAAAAACGAACTACCACACTACATAACTGATCTATTCAAGAAAAAACGATGCGTTGTGAGAAGCTGACAGCTGACAAAAGCCCCTTTTAGCTAGATTTGAATAATTGTAAATCGTCTCTTCGCACCGGTAAACAGAGTTGGCGGTTTCTATCCGGTATTACCGATCCCTTTCCTTTTACTTTTTGCTAGTGTCTTGTTGATGAGACGCACTCAAAAATCAACGCTACGGGTACCATTACTGAAAGCCGTGCAATTACATTTCCAATGCTCCACCTGAAGGTACTACATTGGCCAGGAGGTGAGTTTCTTGTTGCCTGAAAATTTATAATTTTGCTGAGCTCATGCCGTTCCAGGCCAGGTAGGGAGCTTTAACGTGCATGACAACACTCACACACGGGACCTCCATTAAACCTCTCATCCGAACGAGGGAGTAATTTTTGTGAAAAATGCTCACCTGCCGTTTTTCAAGCAGTCGGCCGTGTCGGGATTCAAACCCAGGACCTTGCAATCCGTAGTCTTACGCTTACTACATTGACTGACGGCGACGCCCCATTCCTGGAAACCACCTTAATTTTTAGATTCTAAATTTTATCCACAGTTTAATTGCACAAAATCCTTCGCGTTCAAGCTCTATGTAGTACTGCGGGTGGAGCATTGGAAACGTCGGCGTAAGTGCGTCAAACCTTACTCGCATGATCCTAACAAGAGGTTCTCTTACAAAAAACAGATTCAACGGTCAACAGCAAGCAATTCCAGCAGCAGATCTCGCGGAATCAACAGTTGCCTACTTTCCCTCCGGGCGAAACAAGGTGAGTAGCGAAACTGTGACAATTTAAGGGAGTTTTCCAGCTATGCGAGGCACCAAAGAATGGTGACTCAAGCAAAACCATTGGGGACGCACATCCGTCAGTCCTGTTCGACAAGCTACCTGACGTTGGAGCAGCTTCTGGCGAATACCCATTCTGTCGGTCGAAAACTACAGGCCGGGGGATCCAGGATTTGGATATCGTATAGCTGGAGTGCAACCAAAAAGAAAATCCGGGAAGCTACTCACTTTATCAAGCAACTGCAAAAAACATCAATAGAATGACAAACGCGAAACAACAGATACCAACAAGACAGCCAGGATCGCCAAGAATAATGCTGTAAAAAAAAGATAGATCCGAAAGGTCCAGGCTCGACCAAGTGATTAATTGATTAAAATAGCAAGCACTAAAAATACTCCTAAAAAAACTCTCCGAAGAATCCTAGATAAATCATGTGAACTAGACTCTAGACAAAGAAGAAAACCTATACAAATTGAACCTCCAAACAACAGAGAAGAGCAAAAGTTAGTTTCATTACTATGATCAACGGGACTACTCTGGACAGCCGTCGGCAAGACCAACCAATTTGCTATAACCCTCCAGGAGACGTTCACACTAACTCCTACGGAAAACATGGCTAACGTCAACATAATTCGGGACAATGCTAGACGGCTTCTTCAGGAGGAATGCAACCACAATATTTCCTTTGTCAACCCAACTAAAATCCACTGTACTCGTTCAGTGTTGCAAGAAAGCACCCGGGGACCAAACGGAATCACGAACGATGCACTACGAAACGTCACCAAACACACTCTGCCTCACCTAATGCATCTATAAAAGCATCATCTTACTCCGATACTTCCCTGAAACATGGAAAGAAGCTTCAATAGTAATGATCGCCAAATCCGGGAAAAATCAAAGTATCTCCGAGAATTATCGATCTATATTCCTACTGAACACGATGGCGAAGGTATTCTAAAGACTACTCATCCAGCGACTGAAGTACCACTTGATGAACAAAGACAAGCAGTTTGCATTTCAGGAACATCACTTCACGGCAAACTAAGTACTACGAGTAGTAGATCAGGTAGCCAAAAATTATAATCGATGCAAAGTCCCGTGGCCGTAGCCTTACCGTTGAAAAAACCTTCAACAAAGTCCGGCACACCAGACTGCTCTTAAAGCTCGGAACAATTTACCAAGTGCCGACCAATTATTTGCAGTTGCTCGCCAGTTACCTAACCAGAAGGAAGATACGAGTTAAGGTTGAGAAGGAATTCTCCCACAACATCCCGATTTCAATCGAAATACCATGGGGCAGTTGTCTATTAATTGCTCTCTACAACGCATATATTCACAACGTTTTATATAAGAAGAACACTTGATGTACTCTTTACGCCGATGATACCATCTTTATGATGTACAATACGAACCCTAGAACTGCAACGACCAAGATGCAAAAACAAGTTAAGTCTCTGCCTCGATGGTTTGACGAATGGCGATGAAGTTCGATGTGAACAAGACGGAAACAATCCTATTCTCTAAACACAAAGCACCACTGCACGATTCGCCAACGCTTCAAGGAATTCAACTATGATGGCAATCTAATATCTGATGCATAGAGGTCAATATCGACAGAAAACTGAAATTCAACCAACACGTCCAGCACACCCGCCCCAAAGCACGACAAATCAAAGGACTACTACAACCGACACTAACGCACAAAAAGAGACTTCCTCTAGAAACGCGGCAGAGAATATTCCGGACATATTTTCTGCCGATCCTGAGCTATGCGTGCGAGGTATGGGTACACCTACCAAACAGATAGCAACAACTTTTGCCTAAAAGCCTTTCAGAGCACTACCTTTCGACATCATCAGTACTCCCTGGTTCGTAGAGAAGAAGACCATCGGACACGAACTGTACATCACAACCTTTCAGGCATACTGCACAGCGCTGGCAACTAGCATCCATCTGAAGATTCAGATCTTCCTACCTTTGAAATGTAGCATCGATACACGGCGCATGTCTGCGAATCAATCGAAGACCAAAACCCATGACGTATCCCTAACAACAAACACGAAAACACAAACAAACGACCATCAAACAGCCAGGATCTGACGATTAATGCTGTCTAAGGAAGATGACCCTGAGGGGGTCGGGATCGGCAAGTGAAAGAAAGTCAAATCAACAGTTCTGTTCACATTTCACAAGTAATAAGTAGTATCAGACAAAGTAGGCAGTTAAATTAAAAACTCGTGGCATAAGAAGACCGAGGTAATTTAAAAACCACCTTCAAAGCGGTCGTGCTGTCAGGTACGTGACTACTCTTATGATACGCTCATGTTTCACCAATCTTCTACGTTTTCGACGGCGCCCTTTCAAGCAGCATCCATCTCTCACTGATTCTATGTGATACTGTACCAGTTTTGGATTGGTCGCGGTCCCCAGGATACCGTGTCGCTTTTTATAATTTTTTCCGACGTCTTCGACACCACTCTTTCGACAATTTTCGTGTCTCAGCTTCTCCATGGATTCATGGACCATGTTCAGATCGGTCCTGCTGTCCAGCACACCTCAATTACTTCTATCGCACTCTACACGGCACCATTTATGGAATTTTTCACATTCCAAAAGATCTAGGTGTCTATACGGTCGCATTATGTTTCACTAATATCAATGTCCATATTTTGCCATTTCTTACTTTGACTAAGTATACTGCTATAATCTGAATTTATTGAATTTATTTGTATTCTATCTGTATTACTGTAGGACTCGGACTTATAGTCCCGTATTAACTCGCACGTATGCGGTTTACTTGTCGTGTGCATAACTGTATGTTTATTTTATTTTGACTATATACTCAGAACTCAACCTAAAAACCTTCTGAAAATATAGACCTCTTTTGTTCAATATTTAGGGGAAACCGGGTATTACCGCTTAACGTATAATACCGCACGTTAATGTACAGCCTATAATAAGCGCTAAATTGCTGTACTAATTATCATAAAATGTCATAGCAACGTTACTGTTACGTCCTACATTCAATTTTCCAATGTTCAACCCCAGGGTATTACATTGTCCAAGAAGCGAGTTTTTTATCTGAAAAATTTGAATTGCGCCAAACCCTTGCTGTTCCAAGCAACATTCGCACGCGGGACCTTCATTTTACCTCCTATCCGAACGATGTCGTATTTTTGTAAAAATGTCAACAATGTCAACAATGTCAACAATGTCAACAATGTCGACAATGTCAGCAATGTCAACAATGTCAACAGTATCAACAGTTTCAACAATGTCTACAACGGAACAATATCAACATTGTTAACTATGTCAACAACGCTAACAATGTTAACAATCTTAACAATGTCGACAATGTCAAAAATGTCAACAATGTCAGCAATGTCAGCAATGTCAACAATGTGAACAATATCAATAATGTCAACAATGTAACAATGTCAACAATGTCAACAATGTCAACAATGTCAACAATGTCAACAATGTCAACAATGTCAACAATGTCAACAATGTCAACAATGTCAACAATGTCAACAATGTCAACAATGTCAAAAATGTCAACAATGTCAACAATGTCAACAAAGTTAACAATGTCAGCAATGTCAACAATGTCAACCATGTCAACAATGTCAATATGTCAACAATGTCAATATGTTAACAATGTCAAGAATGTAGCCATGTCCATAATGTTAACAATGTCAACAATGTCAACCATGTCAACAATGTCAACAATGTCAATATGTCAACAATTTCAACAACGTCAATATGTTAACAATGTCAAGAATGTAGCAATGTCCATCATGTTAACAATGTCAACAATGTCAAGAATGTCAAGAATGTCAACAATGTCAACAATGTCAACAATGTCAACCATGTCAACAATGTCAATATGTCAACAACGTCAATATGTTAACAATATCAACAATGTCAAGAATGTAGCAATGTCCATAGTGTTAACAATGACAACAATGTTAACAATGTCAACCATGTCAACAATGCAACAATGTCCATAATGTTATCAATGTAAACAATGTCATCAAAGTCAACAATGTCAAGAATGTCAACAATGTCAACAATGTCAACCATGTCAACAATGTCAACAATGTCAATATGTCAACAATGTCAACAACGTCAGTATGTTAACAATGTCAAGAATGTAGCAATGTCCATCATGTTAACAATGTCAAATATGTCAACAATGTCAACAATGTCAACAATGTCAACAATGTCAACAATGTCAACCATGTCAACAATGTCAATATGTCAACAATGTCAACAACGTCAATATGTTAACAATATCAACAATGTCAAGAATGTAGCAATGTCCATAATGTTAACAATAACAACAATGTTAACAATGTCAACCATGTCAACAATGCAACAATGTCTATAATGTTATCAATGTAAACAATGTCATCAAAGTCAACAATGTCAAGAATGTCAACAATGTCAAGAATGTCAAGAATGTCAACAATGTCAACAATATCAACAATGTCAACTATATCAACAATGTAAACAATGTCAACAATGTCAAGAATGCAACAATGTCCATAATGTTAACAATGTCAACAATGTTAACAATGTCAACCATGTCAACAATGCAACAATGTCCATAATGTTAAGAATGTCAACAATATCAACAACGTCAACAATGTCGACAATGTCGGCAATGTCATCAATGTCAAGAATGTTGATGAAGTTTGTCTTGTGTGCATTAAGTGTGGGGACACGATGCACTTATACACACCTATGAAAAACTATTGCAAGGTGTTTTAAACTGTGTTGGAGTATCTGAAAGCTAAGCATCAGAAGTGGGACCATTGTTTGCGAAAACTTGAGCAGCTTTTGAATGCGATAACTAATTCCAGTACTGGATTCACCCCAGAAGGCTTTCATACCACTAAAATACACAATTTCATTAAACTAGGAGCTATTCCGTTTTCGAAGAAGCCGAAGCGTTCTCGAAATATTTTGGGTTTATCGCGGTCCAGGCTACAATCTAGGGCGATTAGACATAAGGAGCAACACGATCGTAATCACATAATTACGTCGTTTAAATTCTGTGACAGGGTATTAGTAAGACGTCACGATCTGTCCTCTGCTGAAAACAATTTGGTTCGTAAGTTTTTCTACTTTACAGAGGTCCCTGTACCGTTCAACGCGTAGTTAGTGATAACCCTCATTATATTGTTAAAGACGATTCAGGATCATCTTTAGGGGTTCAGTATATTTTTAATTTTAAGCCTTACAAGTTTTCGATTGATGATGATTAATCGGCTTGCCATAGCGAATTTCTTGTTGAGGTACCGCAAAGTTTAGTTTGTATAATTAACGTTTAAAGTGATTTCCTTGTTTGAGTAACAAAAACTGTAAAAGTAAGAAGAATATTATTGATAATCGTTTGTGTTAGGGGGTTGTGTAGTATTTACGCCCTGGCTGTGTTACGCATCCCTACAGTAAATGCTGTGTTGAGGTATGTAAATAATTGTTTATTTTGAAGACTTACATGGGACCCTTAAAAAGTGATGAAAGAGAATTGTCATTTTGAAAGATGTGATGGTTTTTGCTTTTTGAGTTTTTTATCAATTTGATGTATCTTAAAACTGATTAAAGCTGCTTAATATGTCGTGGCGTGTTTCTTTGATATTGAAGTTCACCAGTTTCTCAAAATATTCCTACGAGTAACAACTCATTCGAGAGCATAAAGATCTTATCATAAAATAAAACATAACTGTTACATAATATTCAATATTATTTACAGCAACGTAGCCTATGAAACGGTTGGTTTTGTAAATTTCTACATTTGCCATTATTTATGTAATTTAATATTATTTCCGTGCTCAGATCTTCATGGTCTGTAATACCTTTTATGTTGGCTAAATTGATAACTTCAATTTGGAGGTGAGTGATAAGAATCTGCCGACGAAGCCATTGTTCTTCTTTCAACGAACGCCGCTTTGGCAAGCAGTCTTTTAATGCACCCATCTTCATCTCGCCTTATAGCGGTTTTGGATGTATTAAATGATATATTTGTGGAGTAGATTTTGATATTACATTGGTTTATACGTTTATTTTTCTACTCACAATACCGCCTTGTGGATATTTCCTGCTTTTACTTATATTAGGTGAGCCACGTTTTTCCTGTTTTGTGTTTTCTGATATTAATTATTTATCTTTCAGCATCTTGTATTGTACGAATGTCAAAGATGTTTTTTGTTAGCTATTAATTCATTGAAACCCACTTCTGTGGTAAAGTATACCTTTCTGAAATTTCAGTGCTAACATTACTTATTTCAGGGTCCGTAATGTTGGTAATAATCTTGGTATTAATCTTGTTTCATGTAAACAGATCCTTATATCAGCCCGTGAATGCTCCTTGTGAGCTCACTTCAATTCTGTACTAATCATCCGTTTGGATTTCCGTTTAAATTCAATATTAAATATTACTTCATTCTGTGGCTTATGTACTGAAGACTCGTTGAAAGCGGAAAGCATTGATTTATGATCCAGACTCCAGGTTGTATACTTAGAAGTTAGTGATACCTATTGCTGTATTTATTGTGTGTTGCGTTACGCAAGTATTGGCGTAATTATTGTTTATTGTTGATTGAATCTGTGTAATTAACCGTATGCTGGTTATATTATTGCATTGTTATTGGTAAACTATATCAAACTCTTGGTATCCTACCACCAGCTGTTCGTGTGTTTATTCATGTTACAGGTCAGCACTGGAGCACAGCGATTCACTAGCTAGTGATTGCATCGTCCAGGTATGCTCAATTTATGCCGCTTTCTGGTGAGTAATCATTTACGTTAAATAATATTTATTGCTAACCTGTAGGTGAAAAGCCATTTGTGTGTATTTTTGTAAGGCCTTCCTCCTCTGTGTTTTTTTGAAATTTACTTACTAGCGAGAAACATTTTGCGGCTAGTTTAATGTCAATTTGTACTCGCCAACAGGCGAAAGATACTTTAAATTCATTGCTTTTAGTGGGATACCGGTTAATATTGTCCTTTATGTGTATTATTAAAATACGTTTATATTTGCATTGCCACTGTGGTGTGTATTTAATTCCAGATAAATCGCTTGTGCTTGTAATTCAGTTATTTTGAAATATAGTTATATGATTGTAGTGGCTACCGTTGTTATACTTATTTTGCTCTTTAGGTGTGATATTATCCGAAACCATTGGGACTTGGGGTTTCGTAGTTCTTTCGGCATTTTAATCAAGTCTCTGGCGCCTTTTATACTGTATTTACTTGTAGGTCTGTTCGGGTTCTTAACGACCTACTTCCAGGAATCAAGATTCACCCTTGCAGAAGAGTCTTTATTAGCCTAAAGAACCCACCTTTGTAGCTTTCATCAAATTACCGTGACACCTACCAAAGTAAATACCTTACAGTGATCTTTTCTTCATATACAGTAAGTCACGAAATATTATTTTATTTGGAAAATCAAAAAATATTGTCGTTTGCAAATTTTTTAATTTTTGTAAACTGTTGTGCGTTCAGTTGAACATAACTGGTCCACTCAATGTGTCCGTACCGTAACTCCTAAGAAATATACGCCATATGTAAAATCCTACTTACAAAGGTTTATTATAGCAATATTAGTTATTTTCAAAGAATGTTAATGGACAGTTATAAAGAACATTTAAACGAAATGAAAGTGCCAAAACTACACTACGACCTTCTTTAAATTCTTTCGCTAGCGAACTACGACCACGATTGAATTTACTACACCAAAGATATAGAGTGGTTTTAGTTGGAGCTTCTTCCCCAAAAATCGAAATAAGTTGATTCAAACACTGTTATGGAGATAATCCACGTCGGAAATCGTAAAAAATCATCGCACGGAAATGTTCACAAGGTAATTCCATTTTTTGGCCGAGACGAAATTTTCAATCCAATCAAAACAAAACAAATAATGTTCATATGGCAAAATGTTCTAAGTATGTATACTGTCAAAAATGTTAAACTTTAGGATAGAAACGTCAGATTGCACCTAGCAACACTGTGAGGAAATAAAAATGCACATTCACAACCTCCTAAACAAATTATACACGATTTAATAGTCTAAGTTAGATTACTGTTAGAAACATATATTATTATAGAAAAATACTAATCACTTAACACGTATATCAGAAGTATACAATAGTTTTAGCAACAAAAGAAAGAAAAAAATGACTAAGGAACAGTTAAATGTGGTTGTACGTGTCAGTGTGCCGCAACCAATCTCAAAATTAACTTACTACGTCATTTTAGTGTTTTTCCTTACATCATTTCAACTTGTGAAAAATCAATATCTATCCATATAAATTTTGAAACACAATCAAAATTTACTAGCAAATTGAAAATTACTAAGTGTTTATCAACATTAACCTTATTTACTTTCACATATTAAGTATTCTACATGAGCTAACATGTCAATTTCATTTATATCAATTGACGCTTTCTACTGCAATTTTTGGAATTTTTTTTAAAAGTATGGCCAAAATTAGCAGTAACCTGTATTTTTGAAAGTGAGAATTAAAAGTATGGTCGTAAGCTACATTAAAAATTTTTTTAAAAAATTTAGCTCCAGTGTAGCTAAGTGCACAGTGCCCAAATTTGGTGAGAACGAAATGTGGTGTATGCAGAAAATGAACGCACAAGAACTGAACCGTACATGAGCATTACAGAAAATATATTTGCGATTTTTATATTTAAGATATTTTTTCTTAGATATGTTCCTTATAGTGGTTTTTGGTTTACTATTGGTTATCTTGTACGTATATACAGTGCGTCCCAAAAGTAACGGATATATTCGATTAAATGATTATTGACAATTTCTGAGTAAAAAGCTCTGACACGTCGATTTTTATTTTTAAATTGTAATTTAATTATGTAATTTTTAACCTACCACCCTTCAACCCCTAAGCGCTAGCATCTCCTAATTAAAAATTTTAAATAGCAATGTACCCCTTGTGATACCACAATTAATAGCATTTTTCATGCAGAAATAGAATTTTACAAAAATTCTAAATCCGTTAATAAACAGCTGCCTTATTCAATAAAAACTTATTCACTTAAAGTGACAATTTTCGGGTATGCCTTGACAAACAAAATGTTTGTAAAATGTCAAATAAGTTTAGTGAAAGTACGTTAGTTAAGTGCGTGTTGCTTGTTTAATAATAAGTCAGCAAAAATGAGACTTAACGAAGCCGAAAGGATTGAAATTTTAATGATGATTGGCTTTGGAGATAAATTTCGAACGCACAAAGAATTTCAAATTTTATTCAATGAAATTCATCCCGGAATATTGGACACGTACGAGATAAATCATCAGATTTAGATGAAGATTCAGAATTGGATGACTTGCTATTTGTGCAGGAAAAATCCACATTCAAGCGTTGCGGGAGTCGCTTCACAGTTATATGCATCAAAAAAGCAGTTCATAGATTTCGCCGTAAGCAAAAATTTCACCCTTACAAAGTGCAATTAGTGCAAGAGTTATCAGATGATGATTTTGATAGGCGAGCGCAATTTTGTGAGACAATGATGGAACTTTGCAATAAAAATCTTGGATTGGACGGAAATATTGTTTTCTGGTGAGGCAACATTTTATTTAAATGGTACCGTTAATAAGCAGAATTGCCGTTATTGGGCTGATGAAAATCCGCACTGGATGATGGAAGAAAATACACAATTTCCACAAAAGATTAATGTTTGAGCGGGGATAGTGGGTATTAAAGTTATTGGACCGTACTTTTTTGAGAGAACACTCAATGGGGAACAATATCTAAATTTTCTCCAATTTGAATGAATTCCGGCTTTAGCGGTACTACAGCCGAATGCAGAAGATCCTGATTCACCTGATCCCAGTATTTGGCTACAGCAGGATGGTGCGCCTCCCCACTATGCACGTCCAGTACGGGAATATCTCGACCAAGTATTTCCTATGAGGTGGATTGGTAGACGAGATCAAATTGAATGGCCCGCAAGGTCTCCCGACTTAACCCTTTTGGATTATTTTCTCTGGGGTAATTTAAAATCTAAAGTGTAGTAAACAAAGTTCAACAAGAGTTCGTCTCTAAATTAGAACACTGCCTAGCCGCTAACGGGCAGCAGTTTGAATATTTAATTGAAATTGGGTTTGTTTTTTGCTTTTTATTTAAGTATTGTTTATTGAATAAAACAGTTATTTATCAACCGATTTAGAATTTTTTGTAAAATTCTATTTCTGCATGAAAAATGCTATTAATTGAGGTATCACAAGGGTATATTGCTATTTAAAATTTTAATTAGGGATACTAGCGCTTAGGGGTTGAAGGGTGGTGGGTTAAAATTACATAATTAAATGACAATTTAAAATAAAATCGACGTGTCAGAGCTTTTACTCAGAAATTGTCAATAATCATTTAATCGAATATATCCGTTACTTTTGGGAAGCACTGTATTATATATATATATATATATATATATATATATATATATATATATATATATATATATATACAGGGTGAGTTTTTAGTGTGGCAACGGTCGATAACTCCGTTATTATAAAAGCTACGTCAACCAAATTTGGAGGCATATTAGGCATGCCTAAAGTGCACATTTTAAAAATATTTGGAAGCATACATTTTGATTGTAATTGTTATTTTTTTCAAAGCCTGCCTGATTTCCTGTTTAAACATTTTCTATAAAATGCATATTTTTGATCTGGCAGAATTCTGTTGATAGCGTATTATTGTAGGTTGTTATATCTTTAGTGAAAATTGTTATTTGATAACTGTAGTTGATTGTTAATCAAAATGTATTAATTGTTTTATAATATTCTCCAATAGTAAGTTATTTTTAGTTATGTAAAATAAAAACATTCATAAAATTTGAAGAAAATCAAAAATATCTCAGAAAGTAATGGATTTAGGTATAGAAAATGCTTAACAAAAATGAAAGGACACTTGATGAACTATCCATTGTAGCAATAAAATTGGTAGGGTGCCATTTAAAAAAAAATTTAAAAATTGCATTTTGCGAAACCTGACACACCCTGTATACTGTGAAGAAATTTCAAAAAAGTGCTATTTACAAATATGCTATGGTATATGGTAAAATTTTCTGCATTTTGAAAATTAACATAAGTTGTGTATTAGTGCAGTGGCAATGTATCTAATCGGGTTCATTTTTTCTAAAAACAGTTGAATATCTCAAAAACTAAAAGGAAGAGACAGATACAATTTGATAACAAATTAAAGCTCTTTATATGGGCTTTTCAAAAATGTAATAATATATAGGGTGTTCCATTTAAAAAAATATAGGTTTAATATGCCCTGGAATTATGAAACACCCTGTATGCTTCCAAATATTTTTAAAATGTGCACTTTAGGCATGCCTAATATGCTTCCAAATTTGGTTTACATAGCTTTTATAATAACGGAGTTATCGACCGTTGCCACACGTCCTCCGTGAAAGTTCTATAACTTTTATGTTATTTAAGATATCAACTTCCGATTTTTTTTAAACGATAGCCACGGCTAGGCCGCACAATCTAAAAATATTTTCACCTATATACAGGGTGTGCCAATATGGTTTCCAACCCAAAATTGTTTTTTTAAATGAAACACCCTAGATTTGATACCATATTCTAAAAGCTCTTTTGATGCTTATCAAAATTATATAGAGGTACTATAGGTCTATAATGGACGGTTTGCCTTTTATGAGTCATTTTATGTCAAAATCATGTCAACTTTGAAAAATTGCAGAAGTTTTCTTATTGAACGTGGAGAGTTGATTCTTTCACGACATAATTTTTCATATCCTGTTGTATTATTATCGATAGCGTGATGTGCTTGTTTTTTCCTTTTATTGTACAAGGTGAAGCAAAACGCAAAATGAACAAAAAGTCAATTTTTTTAAATGGCACCCGCCATATTGGATTTTGCAATTGAATAGCGTTTTTGTGGAGCTTTCTATTGATATATAATGTTTTATAGGTTACATGAGAAAAAATTCTGAAAAATTGAGAAAACATGTTTTTTATGCAGTTTTGGGACTAGAGAAAACTAAGTAGGCTACTAGCATCAAATCTGACATATCTTGTCAATATTAATTATCTTAAAAATTTTCCGTTTAATTTGTTGATGTCACAATGAATTTCACACGTCAAGAATTAATTAATATGATATACTGTATTGGAGAAGCTGATCGAAACCCTTTATTGGCAATAAAATTGATTACCATTTGCATAAGTAAGCGACGCCACAATAATAGTATATGTGTTAAACAAGAAGACGCAGCACGCGTCACGAATAAGTGGAATCAGATAACAAGATAATAAAGCTCTACAAATTTGAACGCTAATGAGAATTTCCAAGAAGTTAAGTAAGATAGGCGTTTATTATTTAGAATGAAATTGCGCTAATTCTACAACATTCTGAAAACATAAAATTGCGTACATAAGAAAGCGTTTATTAAAAACGGGGATTCGTTCATTAGATTCATTCAGTCAATTCATTTGATTCTTAAATGCGATCGTGAAATGTTATTTTAAGTTGCGAGCTGGTTCTTTGCGAAGATAATATTTGAAATATGCAGTAAGTATACCTTAATTTAATAATTATTACGTTGGTACAATAAATATGAAGTGATGTTTTAAATGCAAATGACATTAAAAAATGGAATTTATTAATTACAATCAAGAGGGAAAATTCTTCAATATAATACTATTTTAAAGATTTTATTAAAAGGAAGATTTAACCAAAAATGTACTAGCATCAAACATATCTTGACATATCTTGGTTACCAATAATACCTCCTCATGCATTAAGGGACCATTGATGTCGATGATCAACAGTTCTTAACCATGTGGATTTTCGGTTGCATAGTAATGCATATTATGCCTGACTGATTCGTTGCTTTTGAACAATGCCTCGTCAGTGAACAAAATGTTCGAAATGTAATAATTTTCGGCACACACACCGCTCATTCTACTTGAAAATTGTATGCGATTCTCAAAATCATCTCCATATAGTTCTTGATGAAGTTCGATGTGATAAGGGTGGAATGGATGTTTCAATATTATATTTTTTACGCTGATTTTTGAAATATCAGTTACTAGAGCGATTTCTCTGGTGCTCAGATTCCGATTTTCTTCTATTATCAGCAAAACTTCTAATTCGGATTCGTCGTCAATTCGTTTTGCTATTATTTCACACTTAGAATATGCAACGTTTCCAGTAGCTTCAAATCTGTCTTGCAGCTTTTCAAAGGTTACAGTTCGTGGCGTTCTCAAGTTTGAATATTTTTGATGATAGATTCAACTTGCCAATAAAGGGTTTCGATCAGCTTCTCCAATACAGTATATCATATTAATTAATTCTTGACGTGTGAAATTCATTGTGACATCAACAAATTAAACGGAAAATTTTTAAGATAATTAATATTGACAAGATATGTCAGATTTGATGCTAGTAGCCTACTTAGTTTTCTCTAGTCCCAAAACTGCATAAAAAACATGTTTTCTCAATTTTTCAGAATTTTTTCTCATGTAACCTATAAAACATTATATATCAATAGAAAGCTCCACAAAAACGCTATTCAATGGCAAAATCCAATATGGCGGGTGCCATTTAAAAAAATTGACTTTTTGTTCATTTTGCGTTTTGCTTCACCTTGTACAATAAAAGGAAAAAACAAGCACATCACGCTATCGATAATAATACAACAGGATATGAAAATTATGTCGTGAAAGAATCAACTCTCCAAGTTCAATAAGAAAACTTCTGCAATTTTTCAAAGTTGACATGATTTTGACATAAAATGACTCATAAAAAGCAAACCGTCCATTGTAGACCTATAGTACCTGTATATAATTTTGATGAGCATCAAAAGGGCTTTTAGAATATGGTATCAAATCTAGGGTATTTCATTTAAAATAACATAACTTTGGGTTGCAAACCATATTGGCACACTCTGTATATAGGTGAAAATATTTTTAAATTGTGCAGCTTAGCCGTGGCTATCGTTTAAAAAAAACCGGAAGTTGATATCTTGAATAACATAAAAGTTATGGAACTTTCACGGAGGACGTGGACACCCTGTATATATATACAGTATGTACAGTATAAAATGCAGTACATGGGGATCTTGGAAACTGTAGGAGATACGATCTTGGTTAAATGGGACAAAAGTTGCATAATCATGAGGGTATCTCAGATCGGTTTTCAAATTTCAAAAATTTTTAATAGGTTACTAGATACAGGCAAAAAACACAAAATTGACGATTTCTTTATTTGCTCGTAGTTAGTCTACTAATTGTAATAGAATGTTCAAATTTGGTACATTATGGTAATTCCCCATTGCGCTTTAGATTTTTAACTTAGATTTTGTCTAGGGCATCTAGATTTTGCGTGACGATGTTCAACTTTTTATTTTTAAATAGCCGCCATATTGAATTTTTACATTTTTGAAATGCTGACGAAAAACCCTTTCCAAAGAGGTATAACATGGCTATGTTTGATTGAATCAACACACTAAAAATCACATAATTATGTTTTGGTCGTAGTAGGCTTTAGTTTCCATTATTGATGGCGATGTAAATTCATATATATATATATATATATATATATATATATATATTATATATATATATATATATATATATATATATAACAGGAAATTATTCTTGACCATAAAAATAAATATTACTGAAGTTTATTCTTGGAAGTTGGTCAGGTGATTAGTAAGAATATTACAAATTTTGTTGCGAATCTCTTTTTTTTCAGTTGTGGTCAAAATTTGTAATATTCTTACTAATCACCGCCATAACGCTAATAACAAAAAAGATAAAAACCGTCTAAATTACTTACTAAAGAAAACTAAAGTGTTTTTTAAAAATAATCCGGAAATTTTCGTACTAAAGGCTGACAAAAGCAATGCATCAGTTTTAATGCTGAAAGAAGAGTATGATAATAAAATGAAAGAACTCCTTAGTGACACCACCACCTATTTAGCGAAAAAAATAGATCCTACCTCACAATTACAGACTAAAATAAATTCCCTTATAAATCAATGGTACAAAAAAAATTACATAACCTTATGCACAAAAAACCAATTAATCTGCCACAACGGACATGCTCCTTACATGTACGGTCTTCCTAAAGTCCATAAGCCAAATATTCCGTTTTGCCCTATCGTTAGTACTAAAAATTCCCCAACCTATAAAGTGTGAAAATTTCTAATAGAAACTATTAAAAACATTGTGGGCAAAACACAATTCTATGTAAAAGATAGTTGGGATTTTCAACACTTTATTAAAAACCAAACTATACCCAACAACCATATTCTAATATCACTAGATGTAAAATCACTGTTTACAAATATCCCCATTGATTTGGCTATAAACACTATTATAAAAAGATGGCCTGAACTCACATCCTTTACCAAATTGCCGTTAGATGAATTTAAAATAGGGGTTAAATTGTGTTTAGAGACCACTTACTTTCAATTCGACAGCAAAATCTATTCGCAGATTTTTGGCACTGCAATGGGATCACCTATATCGTCAACCATTGCCGATCTTGTAATGGAAGAACTAGAAAATTGGGCTATTAGCAAACTACATTTCACGCCGGCATTCTATAAACGATATGTAGATGATTGTATTATGTGTTTACCTGCTGACAAAATTAACGATACGTTAAAAACCTTCAATGCATTCCATCCGCGCCTGCAATTCACTCATACAATAGAAACTAATAGAACTATTCCATTCTTAGATATTCTCATCTCTTACAATAATGCAGGAAAAATTTCCACCAACTGGTATAAAAAAGCCACATGGAGTGGAAGATATTTAAATTTTAAATCATGCGTTCCCAAACAGTATAAAGTTAATGTTGTTAACAACCTCATAGAACGTGCTATCATCCTTGTCCATAATAAACATAGGCCAAGAAATATCAAAATAGTTAAAACTATTCTTAGAAATAATCTATACCCTAAATCATTTTTTGAACCAATTATTAAAACAAAAATCCATAAAATATACAACAATTCTAATAAAAATAAACAAACATTGGAAAAAACTCGTATTAGTATCTTATACACCCCGATACTTTCTGATAAAATAAAATAAATGCCTTAACGCATACAATATTCAGGTAATTCACAAACCAAACAACTCAACAAAAAATATTTTCACGAAACTCACGCCAATAATTGATAAAAAGTACAAAACCCACACAATTTACCAAATTAACTGCTTAGAATGTCCAGGGGTGTATATTGGTAACACTAAACAATATTTAAACAAGAGGATATACGTAAAATTAAATAAAAACCCTTAACCACAAAAAATATTTAAATTACTAGATACGTATTTCGACCACTATGTGGTCATCATCAGTAGGGCAGAAAAAAAAAAAAAATATTAGCTGTATAATTTACTATATTGTTGCTTTAAACACTATCGAGGATATTTTCCTCACCCGCAGGCTGGTGTTCTCAACAACAAACAAGTGAATTGTGACATTATAACTTAAAACTACCTAATTTATACTAATTCTAAATCTACTGAAGCGGAACCAGTTTAATCTTGCTTTCTCATTGGTTGTTGACCAATAGGGAAAGCAAAGCAGATGACTCTATTGGCCCTTTATCGGTGTTTAAGAGGGGTCCTTTATGTTTAACAATTTTAATTGATTCATAGGCATTTAAGGAGGAAAACGTTGGTACCGCTTTTAACAATTTAACATTTTCTAGTTTAACGGGGTGGCTGGTTTCAAATATATGTTTGGCGACCTGAGACCTTTCATATTTACCATATTTGAAGTGAGCAATGTGTTCTTTAAATCTTGTTGTTATATTCCTCTTGGTCTGACCAATATATTTTTGAAAACACCCTGGCCCTGCACAACTAATTTCATAAATCCCCGACTTTTGCAATTTTTCCACCTTGTCTTTTGGATTACCTAGCAAATCTTTAATTTTATTATTATTAGTGAAAGCAATTTTGAAATTTCACTGTTTGAATATTTTATCAAGACCCTTTGTGGTTTTGTGAAACGGAAGTTTAACATATTTAACATTATCGTTAGAGGTGGTTGATTGCAAAGTCGTTGATTTACGAATGTTGATCCTATTTTTACACTTTCTAAAAATATTATCTATAATATCAGAAGAGAAACCATTGTAATTCGCTATTTGTTTAATAAGAGCAAATTCCTTATCAAATCTGTTTTTATTTAAAGGAAATTCAATAATCTATTAATTAAAAAGTTAAATGAAGCCAACTTATGTTGTATGCTATGATTAGAGGAAGACAAAATAAAGCGATTTACATTGGTTTCTTTTCTATAAATGTCAAATTCTAATTTATTACCATTTCTAATTACTAATGTATCTAAAAGGGTAATTGTCCATTATTCTCTAGTTCATACGTAAATTTTATGCTTTGAAATTTTGAATTCATTTCTTTAAGAAAATCATCAACATTTGATTTATAAGTGTCAAAACTGCAAAAATATCATCCACGTACCTTAACCATATTCTTGGGAAGTATTTGGAGTTTTCTTTTAACTCGGTTTCAAAACGAGACATAAATAAATTTGCCATGAAAGGTGATAAGCTATTTCCCATTGCTGTGCCTTCATGTTGTTCATACAACTTGTTGTTGAATTGAAAACAGTTCTGGGACATGCAATGCGAAACAAGCTTGATATAGTCCTCAACTTTATCATCATCAATATCACTATCTATAAGAACATCCTTTAAATATGTTAAAGTACGTGGTATTGGAACACTAGGGAATAATGAACTGACATCAAATGAAATTAAGATTTCGTTCTCTTCTAATGTGATATTTTTTATTTTAATAATGAACTCTAAAGAGTTTTGTACAGACAAACTGTTAAACTTTAAATTCTTAAATTCATTTGACAGTCATCGTGATAAATAGTAAGTCGGTGAGTTGATACCTGAAACTATTGGTCTCATCGATTTATTATTTTTGTGAATCTTTGGTAAACAGTAAAGCTTTGGCATTTCAGGATTCGAAATTTTTAATTTTAATTTTAGTGTGGGCGAAATTAGGTTTGGACATTCTTTCAAAACAGACTCTGTTGATTTAATCATTTTATTTAAAGGAACTTCATTTTACGTTTTTGACTATTGGTCTGTAAGGACCCTCAGACAGCAAAGTCTCTACTCTATCAACATAGTCTTGTTTATCCAGAATAACCAACCTATTCCCCTTATCAGCCTTTAAATAATAACAATTCTTTTGTCGTAAATCTTTAATAATCAGATGATCTTTCCTTGTTTGTTCTGAGGCATTCCTTGCGCAAGTGCGTAAGTTGTTCCAAAGTTGAATTTTGCATGCGTTTCTAATAAAGTTTTTTGAATTGTCATCTAATTTTGAAATGGATTTTTCAATGCCAGCAATAATGTCTTCCAAAGGAGTTTTCAAATGATCTACTACAAATTTTAGGTCTCGATCAAGGAAAGTCAACTCTTCATTATTAAAGATTTTCGACGATTCGTTAACAACTATTGACTCTAATTGAGGTGAAGTAATTTCCAGTTTTTTAGGAGGTACATTGACATTGTGTTTCTTTAAAAGAAACTTCAACTTAGTGTTTTGCCTATTAATTTTGTCTAACAATTTATGATTGTTGACTTCAAAACAAATCTCTGAAATTATTCCATTCCTGAAAACCGGACTCGGATAAATTGCACGTTAGTGCTAGGTGCGATTTATACGTTTCCAGTTCCAATCTACTAAGTTTACTGTACAGATATTTGATTTCCAAATTAAGCCATTTATCTTTTGCAAAATTGATTATTGCGTTACTACGTTTACAATTACTGCTGATTTTTTACGTTAATGAAATTTGGAAAAACATTGTGGGCTTTACAACTTTTTAGAAATCGAATATCTGCTTTTACAAAACTAATTTTAAGAGCTAAGCTCCGATACCTATTAAGTTCCGAAGACCGGGAAGTCATAGTTAATAATCTATAGGAACACTGTGGCACGATTTAAACAAAATTAAATAAAAACCCTTAACCACAAAAAATATTTAAATTACTAGATACGTATTTCGACCACTATGTGGTCATCATCAGTAGGGGAGAAAAAAAAAAGAAATGAATTCAAAATTTCAAAGCATAAAATTTACGTATGAACTAGAAAATAATGGACAATTACCCTTTTTAGATACATTAGTAATTAGAAATGGTAATAAATTAGAATTTGACATTTATAGAAAAGAAACCAATGTAAATCGCTTTATTTTGTCTTCCTCTAATCATAGCATACAACATAAGTTGGCTTCATTTAACTTTTTAATTAATAGATTATTGAATTTCCCTTTAAATAAAAACAGATTTAATAAGGAATTTGCTCTTATTAAACAAATAGCGAATTACAATGGTTTCTCTTCTAATATTATAGATAATATTTTTAGAAAGTGTAAAAATAGGATCAACATCCGTAAATCAACGACTTTGCAATCAACCACCTCTAACGATAATGTTAAATATGTTAAACTTCCGTTTCACAAAACCACAAAGGGTCTTGATAAAATATTCAAACAGTGGAATTTCAAAATTGCTTTCACTAATAATAATAAAATTAAAGATTTGCTAGGTAATCCAAAAGACAAGGTGGAAAAATTGCAAAAGTCGGGGATTTATGAAATTAGTTGTGCAGGGCCAGGGTGTTTTCAAAAATATATTGGTCAGACCAAGAGGAATATAACAACAAGATTTAAAGAACACATTGCTCACTTCAAATATGGTAAATATGAAAGGTCTCAGGCCGCCAAACATATATTTGAAACCAGCCACCCCGTTAAACTAGAAAATGTTAAATTGTTAAAAGCGGTACCAACGTTTTCCTCCTTAAATGCCTATGAATCAATTAAAATTGTTAAACATAAAGGACCCCTCTTAAACACCGATAAAGGGCCAATAGAGTCATCTGCTTTGCTTTCCCTATTGGTCAACAACCAATGAGAAAGCAAGATTAAACTGGTTCCGCTTCAATAAATTTAGAATTAGTATAAATTAGGTAGATTTAAGTTATAATGTCACAATTCATTTGTTTGTTGTTGAGAACACCAGCCTGCGGGTGAGGAGAATATCCTCGATAGTGTTTAAAGCAACAATATAGTAAAGTATACAGCTAATATATATATATATATTTTTTTTTTCTCCCCTACTGATGATGACCACATAGTGGTCGAAATACGTATCTAGTAATTTAAATATTTTTTGTGGTTAAGGGTTTTTATTTAATTTTATTTAAATCGTGCCACAGTGTTCCTATAGATTATTAAGAGGATATACGAGCATAAATATACTATTAAAACAAGTAACAAAAAAAGTACGGCACTAGCGTTCCATGCGATTGAAAAATGCCACCAGTTTGATTTTGCTAATGTTAACATTTTAGGTATTGAGGCTAATGATAATGTTAGAGGTTTTTAGAAACCATCCAAATACAAAAAAACACCAACGCCATCAATTCTAAAACGGACCAGGATGGGTTTGTAAATGTTTACTTTAATCTATTAAACAAAACATAACTATTTTCTCAATAAATATTACCTCCATTTATTCCAAATACTTGATATAAATTGCCATTTTCAACATAAATATTACTACTCTTATAGATAAGAAACAACTAGTTTATACGTTCTAATGTTAGTCCACTTTCGTATCTAATATCGCTAACATTGGTATATTGTTCTCGATTTTTATTTTTATAACTACGTTGTTTATATTTCAACCCTTGTTAGTGACTATTCCTTACGATACATACAAAATACCACCTGTTCTTATAGTGATATTGTAAATTAACAAGTTAAATTTTCTGGTCTGTATATTTTATAGTTTTTAAAAACTTTATTTTAATTATAACTTTTTATAGATAATCTATTTGATAATGGTCTTGTTGACCGAAACGCGTCATAGTAAAATATATTGATTTTTTACTACTACGAGTCATTATTTCTAGACTTATTTAACTGACCTGACCAACTTCCAAGAATAAACTTCAGTAATATTTATTTTTATGGTCAAGAATAATTTCCTGTTATATATATATATATATATATATATATATATATATATATATATATGAATTTACATCGCCATCAAGTGGACAGTATTATCCTCAATGCAGGGCAATATGGCCCAATGCACGATTTTCAAAAACACAACTTACTTTTATTAAATAATGTGTATGTAGGCTAAAAACCAAAGACAAATGATTAATTTAATAAATGTGTTATTTAGATTAATATTAATTCTGTAGGATTTTGCAAAAAAACATTAAAACGCTTAGGTGAGCCGCAACACCTGGTTTTCTTGTAATTTCGAAATCCGAAACCCACGTGGATAACAAAAAAAAATCAACCAACAGTCAACTACTATTCACACTAACACCTTATCTTATGTTCAACCGTCTGAAAGTGAAGACGGGTTCTCTAAACTAATTCAAGCAAGATTTTCAACATAAGATATCAATCTAATCTATTGATATTAACGAGGAGCCAAAATTCAACACCGATCAATTTTATTATATATATTTCCATAATTGTTTTTCACAGTTGCATTAGAAAACTACAGTACAGCTTTGAGAAAGCGATTACAAATTGAGTAAATATCGCAATTTAAAGTTAATTTAGTTCGCTTTCATTGTTGTTAAAGCTCACGAGCTTTTATTCATATTTATGTAAACGCATTATTGGTATTAACTAACCTTGCAAACTGTATCCTAGTGTGTAAATGCCAAAAAAATTTAAAAAGGTCTTAATAAAAGTAGGTAGAGCAACTTTTAAAAATGTACATTTTAATTTTTTACTTCAACATGGGCTTGAAATACATTTACAAATAACATCTGATTCAAGCAAATAAAACAATATACAACTATATTAAACGTACTCACTATAATTTCATCGAATAATAATGTAAACACAAAACGATGTTTCTACGTTCGAGGCACTTTCCCTAACGGTCGAACACTAACTAAACCAGCACGACACGCCACCCCCACATAATAAAATATATATCGTCACTAGTGCAGAAATAATGTTAGTTATTTCCGGATAGTTTTCCACAGGTAAATTTTCTATCGATGTTCTAAACTACTTTCCTCCATTGACATTTAAATATTGTATTAGAAAGTTTCAAGTTGCTTATCGTCTATTATAGTGGTATTTACAACGGAGCTTTTGCGTTTTTTAATTTGATGAGAAAGCTTATGGAGAGTTTCATGAACCCTTTACGCCGGTCTTATCGGTTTAAAAGAGTCACACTTGATGAATGTGAAAGTTCAAATCAAATGAAGAACTTGAGAAATGAAGACGTTCATTTGTGTAATTTTGGATTATCTCCAAACCTGTGAATTGTTTTTTAAATGTCAATATCTCGTAACAATATTGTTCATTATCCTTTTTAATAAATTTTAAGTTTTTTGTTTTGGAAGCGACGTAGCTTAACCTCTGCCTATAGTTGGTTATTTGAATCTGAATTTAGTTTTATGATTTTTGTATTTATTCGGAATTTAGTTACTATATCTTAGCCGTTAATTGTACTTATGTAATTGTACGCTGCATATAATGTCATCCGTAATTTGGTCTTCCCCGCTTCCTTGTAGGGATGGACTCGGGCTCGAGCTTTCGGGCCGGCTTGCCCCGAACCCGGCCCGACTCTGGGGTCGAATCCGGGCCGGGCCGTTGACTACTTTATTCGGGCCAGGCCCGGGCCGGGCCTATCCTTTTTCGGACCGGGTCGGGCCAATGATTAGGGCCGAAAAACGCATGCGTAGATACTCCACCGTCCTTTCACTTCTATCTCACATTGAGTAAGTAGACGTTCTTAATTATATTTTCACGTAGTGTCTTCATGAACCCATTAATAATCAGTTTTTCTTCTTGTTTAGTGTAAAGGAAACGTGATATTATAACTCACTTCTTATCCCGAATATTTTTTTCTAGTGCTATTTAATGTCCTCATGTTGTACTTTAGGCAAGTTAAAAATGCCCAGGAACATCGAACTGGGTGATTTATTCATAATTCAATAGTTTTCAGGATTTATATTATGTATTTGTATATACTTCAAATTTCAATCACGCGGCAAACGTTGGTATTATCAATCGCGTATATAGTTTATGTATACTGCTTAATACACCAAAGAGTTATTGCAACGTCCATTTTATCAATTTTTTAATAAAGTTTCCCTTATTTGACATTTACACATGCGCAATTACACCTCTAATGTTTGTATTTTATTAAAATACAGGACACCTTTATTTAATTTAAATACAGGCAAGAAATGCTTTTATTTAAGGCGCCTTAATTTTGACATGTACCAAATGCTTAACGTACAAACTTATTTAATTGTCTGCTTTCTGTATAAATATTTTGAAATTAAATGGCTTTTTGTAGTGTTGTTTCTGTAATTAAATTTAGAGATATAATATCCAAGTTTTTAACACGAAAAAGATATAAAACGTCAACGCTCTAAATACGAAGATGCTGTTTTGTATTGCTTTTTCTAGAAGTAGGGTGTAAAAATCCTTTTAAAAACAGATATGCTATAGGCTTGTGAAGAAGTAAAAAATAGTGTCTTGAAGTCAACTCGAAGAGTATTCCGTGATAACACTTTGACAATACATACAAATGTTAACGAATCAGTAGGAAATGAAAGACTCAAATAATAAAAAAAGGTTCATCTTTGTGTGAATAGAATTTTTTTGATCTTTTCCA
This sequence comes from Platerodrilus igneus, assembly GCA_036346225.1. Taxonomy (NCBI): domain Eukaryota; kingdom Metazoa; phylum Arthropoda; class Insecta; order Coleoptera; family Lycidae; genus Platerodrilus; species Platerodrilus igneus. The sequence continues at coordinate 2,600,046 of JARFIW010001038.1, read as the reverse complement.
ATATAGTTAAACATGTATTATAGGTCACCCTATCACAAAAGATATTAATTGTTTATTCATTTTTAAAACGTAACCTAAGTTAAGGTTCGGGTCTTTGAAGCGGTGTTTTTAAAAACAAATTCCGAAGACTTAACAAATTTTATTTTAAGTTAAAACAGAAATTGCAATGGAACTTTGAATAACTTGTAAAATAACTTTAATTCAAAAACATTTAATTAATTGTAATAAGGTGAGTAGCTTGAACAACGAAGTATGGAGTTCGAAGACTGACTGCCGAGCCTTGAGCTCCCGGGCTTTTTATAATAACCTGCCCCTCACACGGCTGTGGGAACTTGCAGATCTCATGTCTGCTTTTCTCTTAATTGTGCACTTTATTACAATGTAACAATCTTAATTCTAAGTAATTGCGGTATGTTAACCGCCTGTGACCTGCCACCTGCAGTATCACTGCCCTCTCGGATGCAAAGTTGCATATCCGTTCTCATGAACTGTTAATAACCTCTCTGGGTTATCCTTGTATTACATTGTTGCAAAGAACTTATACTGTATTTAACAATTTCTAATAATTCCTATTAGATTCAATATATTCAATACATATAGATAATTGGGGGATACATAACTCCTCCCACCGTAAATGAAAAATTAAAGTTTTACTTAATTTTTAAATACATAAAATTCATTATTCAATTGTATTTAAAATTCATTGTTTCTAAGGGTATACTTATCGTTTCTTTATTTCTCTTTGTTTCCTTAAATCTAGAACTGTTTCCTTCATTCTTATATTTAAGGTACGTTTCGTAAATACATATATAATTACAAAAATTATTAAAATGATTAACACAATTGTCCAAACCCTTATATTGTCATAATGTAACTTTGGCGTTTTGAGTTCACTTAAATGTTCTTTGTAACTTTCCACTAATTTCATGGCGTGGTTGAGGTCGTCTAAGTCTAGATGCTCTAGCTTCATGGGTTTCTTGACTATTTATTCGTCTTCTTGTTGTTTTATCTTGAACTGTAGTTTCGGTAGGTTTGCAAGTTTCTTTGTTGCTATGGGATCTTTATAAACTCTGATTACTTCTTCTTTCAATTTCACATAACAATCTCCTTTGAGGGTAATTAATTTGCTTCCGATTAATGCTTGGTTATTTTCATCTTGATTGCAGTGGATGGTTGCTGCTACTTCTGTTGGGAAAATGGCTATCCATTTGTTTTCTGCAACTTTTTGAAATTTCATGTTAGTTATTTGCACTTGTTTGGCTTCACAGTTTTCGTAATGATTTGAGAATTTTAATAGTTGTACTTCTTGAATGGTTGTTGTCGTCATTGATTGGCATAGGTATTGGTTTGGTGTTACTTCAGTACATGTTTCGCTTGCATAACCATATCTCAGTTCATTTAGGGATAGAAATTTGGTTTTGGGTATGATAACTTGGTATGTGCTAGTAACATTCGTTCGAAAAGCAAATAAATGATAATAATTATAATTGTTACTTTCTACTATCGGGATTTCTATTAAAAATATTATTTCGTTATTCTTACTGTAGCTGATTCGGCGAATTATGGTTAATTAATAAAAAATATAACATAAACCGCAACTGTGTGTTAACCGTGGATTGTGCGTGCTGAAATCACCTATAGCACTGAAAGCCAAGAAATTCTGGTGAGTTTTTCACCTTTGTTTATATAAATTTGTGCACTTAATTAACATTAAACATTTATACTGTAACTTGTACAAGACAGCCAGATTACAACCGCCTTATCGTTTCCAATTTAGTCCCGCAATATTGTATCCTGATAATTTCTTTACACTAAATTGTTTAATCCACCGCTTACTTAATTAATTACGTGGAGGAAGTTACGCCCCTCCAGTAGCCTTTGACTATAGCTATCTTTTCAAATATTAGAATGTTTGATTCTGTTACATCAAAAAGTAATTTACTGTTAATTATAAGTGATCTAATTCTCATTAATTCTTTTAATAAATCGGTTGGTTCAATAATACTAGAGTGTGGGATATTTAATTTTGTAAATGTTAATTGGGTTTTGTATACTGCCTAATTTAATTGGTAGTATACCGGGGTTGTTTTTATATGTTTTATCATTATTTGGTTGTCCGTTCTACCTGGGCAGAGGTTGACGGTAAGGGTGATGATTGTCCATCTGAAATGACAGGCTTAGGTTTTTCAAATGAACGTACTTTGTTATTTTACCGTTCTCTACTACTGCTATATTTTTATTTGATATTTTCTTAATTTTTAATGGTCCTAAATTTCTGGGTGCCATTTTATGTCGCTCGCTTTGAAAGTTTTTCTCATACACGGTTTGTCCTATTGAAAATTTATTTGCGTCGGTATTTTTATTTCGGGTTGTAGTGATACGTTCCTTATCGTTCTCTAATTTATCTTTTACCTTGTCGTAAGTTATTTTTAGTTTTTCTTTGTGGTGTTCGCATATTGTTGATATACTTCCTTGTTGTAGTGTATGTCATAGGGATTTCGTGAATCTGAATGTCCTAAGGTTAATTCTAAGGGTGTAAAATTTGTTGATGAGTGAATTGTATTATTATAGGCGATAAGTGCGTATGACATTAAATTGGTTATATGTTCCTTTTTATAATTTATTCTTAATAATCGAATTTGTTCTAACAGGGTTAAATGTAGTCGTTCAATTAGTCCGTTTGATTCAGGGTGGTTTTCCGTTATGAAATGAATTTTTATTTTGTGAAGTTCTAAAGTATTCCGTATCGTTTCATTTTTAAATTTGCTACCATTGTCTAGAGTTATTGATTCGGGTGTTTCATAAAATATGAAATACTGTAAAAATCCTTGGGTCACGTCGATGCTATTTTTGGATTTGATTGGTATTGCTTTTCTATTTTTGTGAATGCGTATACAATTGTTAAATAGTTTTGCGCTTCTACTACTAGAGTATCAGCATGTAGTTTTTGAAATGGTTTGTCGGGTGTTTTGGCTAACATTAAGGGTATCTTTGGGGGTTTCCTATCGTATTTTGCTTTGTCACATAATTCACATTGGTTAATGAAATCTGTGGTCAATTTTTTCATGTTTTTAAAATAATAACGTCTTACAAGTTGCTTTATTGTTTCGTTAATTCCACGATGGTTGGTTTTTCCTTCGTGTTGATTTCTAATTACATCGTTTATTTCGTCAGGGTCGTCTAATGTTATTAATTTTCTCGTACATCTGATGAGTTCAGGGCCAGAGTTATTGAATAATTTAACGTATAATTCTGAAAATCTTTGGTATAAATGTTCGGTGTTGAAATAAAAATAAAATCGTTTTTTCTCGGGGGTGTATTCTTTTAGAATTTTAATTATTTGTTCCTCATTGTCATCTTTGGTTATTTGAATTTGGTATATCTTTTTGTTATCTACTTTTGTATATTTTACGGGATTGGGGTTATTTAAAACTTTGGTTATTATAAATTGGTTGGGTTTCATATCGATTGTTTCGTTTAAAATTTTAATCGCGTTTTTAGGTTATTCGTTTTGTGTCGAATGTATCGTGTCGATCTCGTCTGGATCTTCCCTTATTTCTGCTTCGTCTACGTTTTCTATAATGGATTCCGTTTCTAATGCATTGAGCTGGATTCTACTTAAAGCGTCTGCGTTGTTGTTATAAATTCCTTTTTTGTATATAATTTCGTAATCGTACTCTTCGAGTCTGATTCGCCATCGTTGTAATTTTGAATTCGGTTCTTTAAATTTGCATACTAGTGGTCTATGATCAGTGTATATGTAAAATTTTCTTCCGTATAGGTAAGGTCTAAAATATTTTGTTGCCCAAATTATGGCTAATAATTCTTTTTCTATGGTACTATATTTCTGTTCGGTTTCATTTAGGGTTCTGGATGCATAGCTGATGGGTTTATCGCTACCTACTTTTCCTCGGCTCAATACTGCGCCTAATGCTACATTCGATGCGTCTGTCGTCAGTATAAATGGTTTTAAAAAGTCTGGGTATTCTAATACAGAGTGATTCGTTAATATGTTTTTAATTTTGTCTACGGCTTTAATAAATTCCGAGGTGTGTTCAATTTTGTTTCCCTTTTTTAAACAGTTTGTTTGTTAGCGTAACCTTTGATGAATTTGCGGTAGTAACCACTAAGTCCTAGAAATCCTTTAATTTCTTTGGTTGTCTTTGGTAGAGGGTAATTTAGAACTGCATATGTTTTGTCAGGATTTGGCATTACTCCTTGGGGTGTTATTACATGTCCTAAAAATGATACTTCTTTTTGTAAAAATTCACTTTTGTCTAATTGTACTTTGAAATGTGCTTGTCTTAGTCTTTCAAATACTTCTCTCAATCTTTCTATGTGTTCTACCAATGATGTGGAATAAACTATGATGTCGTCAAGGTATACAAGGCATTTTTCATTGTGTATTCCTCGTAGTATATGGTCCATGACTCTCTGGAAAGTAGCGGGCGCGTTCTTTAATCCAAATGGCATTCGTTTGTACTCGTAATGTCCTCTAGGTGTGCTGAAGGCTGTTTTTGATATATCTTTTTCTTCCATCTCTACCTGATAGTATCCTGATGCTAGGTCTAATGTTGAAAAATATTGGCATTTGCCTAATTTGTCTAAAATTTCGGTTATATTTGGTAGTGGGTATTTGTCGTCTACCGTTTTTTCATTTAACTTTCTTTAGTCTATTACCATTCTGTACTTTCTCTTTCCGGTTGCGTCTAATTTCTTAGGTACTATTAACACGGGGCTGCTTCATGGTGAGTTGGAGTGCCGGATTATGTCTTGTTCTAATAAGTCTGCTACTTGTCTATAAGCTTCTTCTTGGCTTGCATGAGGTAGTCTATATGCTTTTGTAAAGATTGGCTTATTGTCTGTTAGCTCGATATGTCGCGGTATTCAAAACATAAGTTTTTAATTGCTCTTTCTTCTTCTTGATTGATGTCGGTGTCGGTGTCGGTTTTCTTCGTCGTACTCCTCGTAAGTTTCGTACTGTTCGTCGCGTTCATAAGTTTTTGCATGGTTTGATTCATCGTTCGTACCTGTCTGAATGTAATTATTCTGGTCAGTGTCAAATTTTTTTAATTCTTGGTGAAATAGTTCTTCTGATGTAAAATTACGTTTCTGATGAAGGTTTTGTCGGATATGTGTTATCTTGGTATTTTGTCTGGTGTTACCAGATGAGGTATCCATTGGTGTTGGCTTATAATAATTATTAGGGTTGTTATGATTATTATTCATTGGTGTATTTCTATTGGGGTTTGCGTTGAATGCTGGTCTTTGTTGGTTTAGGTTTTGATTAAAACTTGGATGGAATGCGGGTTTCGTAAAAGTTGGGTTAAATGTTGGTTTTGAAAGATGCTATATTGATAATAATAAAATTCGTATTGTTGAAACTCGGGTTATTAATTTGCGGTTGATTTGTTCGTGTGTCGAATGGTGTGAATTTTTGTTGAGGGATTGTTTGTCTTGTGGCTTGTATAGTTTTTATTGGTGAATAACTTTTATTCGCGTTGGGGTTGTATAGTCTGTTGCGGTAATACATTACATTTTCTTTTTCTATTACTAGGTTCATTATTTCTTCTAGATTTTGGGGTCGTTGGAATCTGATTTTATCCGATAGTCGTTCTGGTAAAGCGTTTATGTATGTGTCCAGTGCCATTTTGTCATACATTTTTGTTTTTAAATATTGAACGTTTTGATCGGGTTCTTCGATTTTTAATTTTGTTAGGATTAAACTTCTCACGTCTTGGCATTTCATTCCAAATTGATAGGGGGATTGGTTGTGTTCCATTCTGAGGTATATTAGGTTTCGTACCAGGCATTTTATGTTACGTTGGTCTCCAAAATATGCAATTAGTAGCTGTTTAAATTCCTGCCATGCTTGTAAATCGTCACTACTGGCGATTAAAGTTAGTGCCCTTCCGGTGAGTTTACTTATTATCAAGCGTATAAGCAATGAATTTCTTTCGATATCTCCGGGTTTGTAGAAGGTTTTTAGGAACATTTCGGCTGCTCCAATAAAATTTGAAAGATGCGCTTGCGTGCCATCAAATATTTGGATTGTTTCCAAATAAAGCTTCATGTCTGCGCTACTCATGTTGGTTAAGGGTTGCTTTCGTTTTTGGGTAATTTAAAAAAAATATATTTTTTTTTAATTGAGGTTTATTTCGCTATGTATATCGTTATTTTCGCTTCGGATTTACTAATTTTTCGTTTAGGTAGTGTAATTTAAAATTTTGAAAAAATTGGGGTTGACTTTGCTATTTGTGACGTTAATTATGCTTTGGATGTATTAATTTTCCGTTTAGATTGGGTAATTCCGAATTTTGTAAAAATTAGGGTTTATTTTGCTATTTTCAGCGTTAATTTTGGTTTGGGTTTATTAATTTTCCTTTTAGATTGGGTAAATTCAAATTTTGTAAAAATTGAGATTAATTTTGCTATTTTTATCGTTATTTTGGGTTTGGATTTGTTAATTTTCAGTTTAGACTGCGTCGGGTTATTTTTAGAATCGTAGTTGCTGTTATTTGTACTTAGTTACACGGTGCGGTAATGAATTTGTGAGATTTATACTCAATAATGTTGATTTAATTACTGTAGCCTTGAATTTGCCTGTTTCTATCTCGCGGTTTTTTAATTTGTTTGAATTTATTTGAGTTTCTGCTTTCTGAAGAATCTGGAGTGGATAGATTTGTTCTCGCGATATTTACTTCGCTTTGTGTTAGTTCAGTTCTGTTAATTTGTAATTATATCCCTTTCTCCGTGGGTTTTATTTAAGTTGCATAAACGTATAGTTCGTTTGTTTTGTCTCCTTGTATTCTAAATATAACTTGCAGGTTAATTACTTGTTACAGTTTATCTTGGTAATTTTAATCAGTAGAAGATGTAGTTTTGGTTTCTTGGTAATTGCGTACGTGCTGAATAGCATACGACTATACCTGTTAAGGTAATTAACACTTACAGGTGTTAATTTTCAATTTGTGGGAATTAAATAATTCGCTTCTTTAGTAGTTAATTGCTTTGCATAAATGTTACGTCTGTTTATTTTGTGATGCACGTCTTGTAATTGAATCTTTCCGTAATGTAGGTTTTCAAGTTGCAATTATGGGCGTTTTAATTATAACTTTTTACGATGACCGTTTAGCTTTACTCAGTATTTGTACTGGGATAATGCAATTTATAACTGATGAGTAGTTTTAATTAAAAACGTTTAGTTTTTATTCCGTGTTTGTACTAAGATAATTACAATTTATTTATAGATTGCTGTGGTGAATAGTTTTTCTTTAAATGCTGGGTGTAATTTATGCGCTTTTATGATTAATTACTTGTGGATCTTAATGCAAATGCGTTGCTTTATTCTATACAAAGGTTCTGAAAGTTATTGTTTTAATAGCAATTTTTCTGACATTTTAAGTGTGTAATAAATGGTGCTTCCTTCGCGAACTTTGCTTAGGTGCGGATTGCGTTTAAGTTACGGTGGGTTTAAGTTACAGTGGTTTCAGTTACTGCAGAGTGTTTTGCTGTAGTTTATACAGTATGATAGAGGTCAATGGTTTAAATAATCGTTCCGTAATTGCTTGTTTGAAGAATTACCTTTAGCTTTGGAATTAATTTGCGTTCTGTCTTTTTAGTTTACCGGATTAAACGTGCGTTTTGTATCGCGCTATTTAATTTTTCGTATTTCGGTATTATTGGATGTGCGTCCGTTATTTTTGGTTTTATTTTTTGGTTTGTTTTAATAATTGTGATAAGAATCTCTTAAACATCAAATCTTTTTTTTGCTTTTTTAAAAGAAAATCTCTTTTGAAACATTCAAGTCTTATAAAATACAGTCTCGTTTTAAAAATAATTTTTCTTTGTAACTATTTTCAACAAATTATTGGCATAAAATTCATAACATAACAATAAATGGTAATCAAATAATAAAATAATAAAACTAGCATATATCAATTATAGTTTGTGAGATCAATTGGTATAGATGTAAATGAACTTACATTAACTTCTTCATCTGTTTCTTTTGTGGGCTCGATCGATGCTGTATCTTGTCCACGTTGGTTTGTTTGTTGGATTCGGACGATTTGTGTTCATCCTCCAACCTGGTTTGGGTTCTGTCAAAATTGCGAATTGAAATTCTTGGTCACCAATCTTCCGATTTTTGGATTTTCAGTGCCCTTTTGATATCCGTTACGCTGCGCCAGTTAAGGTTTGGGCCTTTGGAGCGGTGTTTTTAAAAACAATTCTGAAGACTTAACAAATTTTATTTTAACTTAAAACAGAAATTACAATGGAATTTTGAATAACTTGTAAAATAACTTTAATTCAAAAACATTTAATTAATTGTAATAAGGTGAGTAGCTTGAACAACGAAGTATGGAGTTCGAAGACTGACTGCTGGGCCTTGAGCTCCCGGGCTTTTTATAATAACCTGCCCCTCACACGGCTGTGGGAAATTGCAGATCTCATGTCTGCTTTTTTTTTAATTGTACACTTTATTACAATGTAACAATCTTATTTCTAAGTAATTGCGGTATGTTAACCGCCTGTGACCTGCCACCTGCAGTATCACTGCCCTCTCGGATGCAAAGTTGCATGTCTGTTCTCATGAACTGTCGATAACCTCTCTGGGTTATCCTTGTATTACATTGTTGCAATGAACTTATACTTTATTTAACAATTTCTAATAATTCTTATTAGATTCAATATATTCAATACATATAGATAATTGGGGGATACATAACTCCTATAGATATAAAATACTAAACATCTATGTCAAAATAAAGAGTAAAGTAAAAAACACTTGCTCTGAAATAGTGTTGGAAATTGAACTATGTAGTACTAGCGTAGTTCCCCATTTTTCAGAAATTTTTAACAATACTGTCGGTGTTTTAAATATATCATTTTAATAGCAACGTGTGATGTAAAGCCACTAGCTATAACTTAATCAGTTAAATGAAAAATTTTTGTAATAAAACCATGCAAACGGTTGCACCTCGACCACGAAATTATTTTAGCGACCTCAAGATTATATTGCTTCCGGCACAAGCAATCTATGCGATAAACTTTCTCGCGGTACGCTAAAAAACAATTTCGCAGCCTTGATAGGCAAATAACTATTTAAACGCAACCATGTAGTATATATTAATTAGCGTTAGATTCTTTACTGCTGCATGTATTTTAAAATAACGATTTCATACCTTGAATACTTTGATATTATCACCAGTAACGTAACTAGCTTTTCGTGGGGGGGGGGAGGACTAAACAACCATTAATCATTTTCTAAATACAACTTTATTTTTAGCGTTTTCTGAACATCCTTCTTGGGGTGGGTGTAGAATATTTAGGGGAAGGGGGAGGGGTTTTAGCCTTCTAAGCACCCTACCCTTTAGCTACATACATGATTATCACTTAATTTATTGTTGAATACTAGAATTTGGCTGCAGATATAGTTTTCTATTTATTGCCGGAAAACGTATAATAATGCCATTATCGAACTCATGTCATAAAAAAAGGATAAAGTAAATAAAATTTTATTGGTATATAAAAGAAACTATGTTCTGATTTATACCTTTTGGTAATAATTTTTTAAAAAACTTTTCAACCTAAAACAATTACTTCATTTTACTTCTATTCCATCAGATAATATGTATTTCTAAAGCATAAGGTATTCCCTACATACCACAATTTAAAAATCCAACTTTCTTTAAAGAAACATTCGGTATATTATTTGACTTTCAGGTTCCTTAAGTTCTAACAACACTAGGTACAAATTTTCAGTTGCTTGAGATATTAACCGATGAATTTTGGTACCGTTTATACTGTGACCTATAATCAATTTATTTAATTTTTAGCATTCAGTAATTCACCAAAAGTGTTAAATCTTGAACTTTGACATGATTTGTCAGTCGGTCAAATAAAAATTTACAAGAACTAGAACAAAGACAATCAAATTATAGATCAAACTTCAATTCTCTTCAAAAGTTTTAGTTTCTCAAAATAAAAAAGGCTATAAAAATCTGTCTGTAACAATTTCATAAACATTGAAAATTGCTAAACATTTTGTGCTTTTGTTACATATTTCTAGGATTTTTCAAAGAATCAAAAATCAAATGATATACTACGGTATGTTCCACAAGTATCTTGATCGTAGCTCAAAATCATTATACTCTTAAATCAAACAAAAGAGTGATAGTAACTTGTTGAGAACAACTGAAAAAATATTTTCTCATTCACTGAATGAAAGTCGGGCCCCCCCGAAACTTCGGGGCGGGCCGTCAGTCTTCATTTCGAGTCGGGCCGGGCCGGTCACTTTTCTGCGTCGGGCCATAGTCCATTCCTACTTTCTTGTCCAACCTCCATATCCAATTCTCCTGTAAATATCCTACCTAAGCATAATGAAGATGAAACATATACCGGCTATTGATGATGAATTTAAACACCGCGTTAATTCTGAACCTCTTTCCCAAACTATCTACAATTATGCCATATTAATGTTCAGAGCTTACCTGCCCATATATAGACTTTCAACTCTTATTTGAGAACTCTACTATTGATGCAATACTTTTTACTGAAACCTGGCTAAAACCATCTATTCCAGATACGTTGATATCCGTGCATAACTTCAATATAATTAGCTTTCATAGACTATCTAGTAGAGGTGAAGGGGTTGCTATTTATCTTCGCAATACACACGAATCTAAAATCATTGCTCAGTCAAATCCAAATAATAAACATTCGTTTGAGTTTTTATTTATTGAGCTTCTAAAGTTCAAATTACTTGTGGGCGTCATTTACTGTTTGTCTGAAGCAAACTACTTTGATCTTTTTGAGGATACCATCGAGCAGCTGAGTGCTGAATATTTAAACTGTATTATGATGGGTGATTTTAATACTTGCCTTATAAAAAATGACAACCGCACGCTGTCAAACTTAAGAATATTGTTTCTTCTCTTAATTTATTCATTCAATCCTCTAATCCCACATATCACTACAGCAAACACTCAAGCTCTCTTTTAGATCTAACCATTTGTTCGGATTGTTACGTTTATTTTCGGTGGTATTTGGTTATTTCATTTACATCGATTTCGTTTCTACTCGTTCATAGGTCGGCAACATCCTGTTTACAATAAGTACGCTTCCTACTAATTTTCATTTTAAACTTATTTATTTCAAAATGTAAAGTTTTAGATATCCGTTAACTTGTTATACATTACGACCGCGTAGAATTGATTCTTATGTGAATAGTGTATTCTATTATTTGATAAAGCTTGAGTCGAGTTTTCTAATCTCCTTCTTGGTATGTTGATAACGCGAGATCGAAGCTCAAATTCTTGTTATTTATACAATTTCAATTTGATTCTGCAGTTCGTCTTTAAATGTATTTTCTAAATTACTTACTTCAAGAGCGATGCACGTTTTTTTATAAGAACTATAGATCCTGACTGCATCGGAGAGTTCTCTTGCGTTATTAATATTAGTAAAACTCTCTTTTTAGCTCTTAGCTCGAGGTCAAATTGCGTGTTACGTAGGTCCGATTATTCTTGGACGTAGATCAACTGCTCTTGCGTGCAGACCGCTGTTGCAATTATGGTAGCAGCATGGTTGTTGCTGACTACCGCGGCGATGCTATGCTGATGCGCTTTCGATGGATGGCAAGATAAGTATCCTGACACATGTATACGACTTGTTTTCTTTTAACATACCAAAGGATAAACCCAATTCGCATCGTGCTGACGAACAAAACAGGTTTTTTTAAAAATCCCACTTTGAAATAAGATACGTTAATATTTTTATTGTAAAACCCTTACTAGAAAGGTTTCTAAATTTAATACTTTTTTTACTTCACTCATCTGCTTATACAAAAGTATCAGCATTCTTTTTTACTGGTTAAATTTATTGCATGTTAGCTACGAAATGCGCACTTCGTGGAACAATTATTGAATTCGTCCATAAAGTAAAATTGCTTTTTTAAACAGTAACCTTATTTAATTTTTTTGCTGTTTAGATAGAAATTTTTATTTTTTTATTGTAAATAGAAAATCGTTGGCGATGTATTTTTTTTTGTTGCTAGAAACTACCCCCCCTCCTTGCATTGGTTGTTATCCCAGTATTGCTACCCGACCCGTACGCTGCATAACGTAGCAAAAATTTTGACGCCCTAGCGTGGGGATCCGTGTTTTAGTTAATTTTTAGCTAGCTGATTTTGTCTCGGGTAATGTTTGCTTCGATTTTGGTTTTCGTTAATTTGTGCTCCGATTTTGTTTCGTGTAACTTTGGCTCCGATTTGGTTTCGCTTAATTCCTGGTTCGATTTGTTTTGTTGGTTGTTACTTTACTGCCTAATTTCTTGCATTATAGTTCTCGCAATTTCTAAACCGACTTTCGTCACAAATGACGTCACGCCATATCAACTACAAACGATTTTCTTGTCTTATTCTAACTCTCGGTTTGCAAATTTTGCAATGTTGCCGCTTTCATTTGAGACATTTGTTGACAACTATTATTACTTAAATTGGTTATGTTAGATTTTCGTTGGCCTTCTTATTTCATGACATTAAAAACAAATTTTCATTACTGTTCGTCGTCTTACTTTAATTTAATAAACATAACCTCTGGAATTCTTGATTATTGGTGGCTATTATTCCGTGCCCGGTATAACATGCGTATGGCTATTTAATTAAGAATACATAACACATTAAAAACATTCAATTAAAATATGCTCACTAGTGCAAATTCCCACATAAGAACATTTATTATTAAGCTAAACAGCTTAGACTGCAGTCAGTATAAAATCATTTTACAAGTTATCTTTTAAAAAGTAACAAACCACATTCCGTCATCAATTACTAAATAAATGCAAAATCTATATTGTACCGATAGCGTCATTGTAGTTATGAGCAATTGCTATTTTGATAATGGCAACGGCGCCAATATATGACATAACAAATATTGATGACGAAAGTCGGTTTAAAAATTACAAGAACTATACCCGCATTTCACGGCCTGATGCTACTTATGTTTTCTTCCCTTACGTTCGAACTGGTATTTATTTCTTTTGTTTACTTCTTGTGTGGGTTCGATCTTCTTAAATTTTAATTTGTTTTCGTTCTGGATCGCTAAGTATCATTGGTTGGCTCATTTCAAATTATCGGAATTGTGTTTTCCCCGATAATTCTAGTCCGTTGAAAACGCTGGCGCCCAGTTCTTGTTCCTAATTTCTCTTGTGTTGTTTCGCTCCTATTCGTGTTCCTGAAGTTTATCCGTCGAATATGTTTTAAATTGTCCTGTATTGGCAATAATTTTTTTTTGTAGCTTTTATGGAGTTACGGTTAGCCTTTACTTAGTTACTTTCTCCCAATTTCTTTTTTATTCTCACTAAAAATGACTGATCATAGGTTGGTGGTGTTTAATATGAACTGTAAGAGACGGCAAAAGTCATCCGAAAGCATTACTAACTATTTCGCATGTATGACGGGTCTGTTTGGGAACTATGGTTCTTTTAGTGAAGATGTTCAATTGTGTGTTTTGCTTCGTAATCTTGATTCATTTTATAGAACCCATTTGCATACCGTCCACTCCTTACAAGAGTTAAAAGACGAATGTCTGAAGTTAGAACCGGCGAAGATTGACCGATAATTCCGTTTCACCTAGTCACGACTAACATACTGTTACTGCTGAACCGGAATTAGCTCCTGCGAGCCTAAGTCAGTCGCTGCTCCTTTTTCAGTTTCCTACCAAGGTCGTCCTGTGTGGTAGTGGAATTTGAAATTTTCTAGTAACCCAAACACTCTTTCCGTAAATGATTTTTTAGGACGGGTCCAAGAACTCCGACGAACTCAACATGTCAGAATTGCATAATTTACTGATTCAACATTTTGAACCCTTGGATTTTGCTTATAAGTTTGCTACTATTGAGGGAATTACTTTCGCTTCACATGACCGAGTTGTTAAGATTTCTCCTACGCCTACCGGTAGATCCGATACTTCTTTCGTTCTTTCTACTGTTCTTCCTCCTAGTTCTACTTCTATTCGTCAGGTCGTATGCTTTAATTGCGACAAGCCTGTTCATGTTTCGACACGTTGTTGTGGTTGCGGATATAAGGGAGTTACACGCCACAACTGTCCACACTGTCATCCTACTACTAATAGGCCTTCGAATAATCCTTCAAATTCTGTCCTCATCTCTAGGTATCTAATTTCTTCTGCTTCTCACTCAACGTTCTCTTCTGTATCTCATCCAGGTCATCCTGCTACTACTATCAATACATACTCTTCTTCGACAAATATAGCTTCGAACAAAATTTCTTCCGTCTATAGTTCCACATTCTTTTCTACCCCTCCTTCTGTTCGCCCTACTACCATCACCTTGTTACCCTTTTCAGCCGTATGAGCCGTAATATTGATTTTTACGGCTATCACGTCTCTATTTACCGAACTTCTACTAACAAAAACCAAATTCCTTCTGTCCTTCGCGATTCAAAAGATGACCAACTAGACCCGACGTTTCCCCTTCCACCCCAAACTGTGTCTCCAACACATGTGCAACCCATACTTCGAATTAGTGACTTGCAGCTAGCTTCTCAAGAGTTTGTTCCCGCTTTCTTAAACGATTCTACTCAAGAAATTTCTGTCGTGTCTGCAAGCACAAATGTCACTGAAGTGATGAGAATTTGTAATTCAGTCAGCGAAGGTCCTGTTGAAATCCATGAACCTGTACTTTTAATGCCTCTTGCCGTTTTGTTTCCTAACTGTGATACCTTTAGTCCTTTATCTAACGTTGTTGAAATTTTATCTACTTCTGTCCCTCTAGCTAACGTAACTGAAGTGTGCTCTGCTTGTATTTCTTTTCGTAAGGTTGATTCTCGTACAGCCAGTACTTTTTCTCTTTCTACCGTTGATATTCTAACAACCAATTCTAAAAACAAACTTCTTCCTCCCATAGCGCATGTGAGGTTCCTAAACTACCCTCGCCACCACTTTCTCAACTCGTGCTACAGCTACTACACTCCCTACTGTTCCTATTTGGCACAAAACTGCCCAAAAGAAACAAACATTAGTTTATGCTCCTTCCGAACCAAAAATGCATATCGGCTAAGTCCTAATGTCCTTGATCTTGTTTCATTTTCTTGCTGGCGGGGTACACGTCTTAAGCTGAGTACTTAGTCCTCGCGGCCCAGATTCTTATGCCGACTTTACTCCTCTTAGGACTTGATTTCTGGACTTAACGATCCCTTTACTTACTTTCTTTACTTCCCTGTTTGGCCGGGTTTTCTTCCTCTTTCTTCACACGTGTAGGTCCGGAAATAGAATAGCCCCATAGTACGACCTGCATGTCGTAAGACGAGCGTCTCGCGGCAGTAATGCCGTGGCTGCAATGACAGGTTAGGTTACTGTTAGAAATAGATATTATTATTAAAAACACAAATTAGATATTATTACTAAAAAACAAATCACAATTCACTTAACATGCTTATCAGAGCAGTCTGCAGTAGTTTTAGCAACAAAAAAAACAAGACTGTTCTGATATGCGTGTTAAGTGATTTGTGTTTTTTAATAATAATATCTATTTCTAACAGTAACCTAACCTGTCATTGCCGCCACGGCATTACTGCCGCGAGACGCTCGTGTCGTAAGAGGCGACTACAGCGGTCCAACGCCAATCTATACCCACACGCATACACACACACACACCTCATAAATACACAGTACTACTTGGATCTTCTTTCTTTCGTTTTCTTCTTGTACTCTTTGCACCCGTGTGGGTCCGGGAATAAAATAGCTGCATGGTACGACCTACTTGTCGTAAAGGTGACTATAGCGGTACAACACATACACACACGAACACTACATATACACACACAGTTCACACACACGCGCGCGCACACACACATACACGCACACATACACTCACCTACTCACACATCAACAACACACACATACTCATTCATAACTACACTGGGATTTGGATTTGATTTTCTTTTTGTATTGTTTTTTTGTTTGGGTTTGGAAACGGGTTTGTCTTCTTGCTGCAGTTTTGATGCTGCTATAATATAGGTTTTGTTTGCATTAGTTTACTTCTATGTTACTTTGAATCCACTTTCTTTTCCCTATACTTTTGCTGGTCTTCTTTACTGACGGTTCCTATACCGATTGTGTTTCGTCCATCCGCCCCTGTAGGTAAATGCTTTCTAGTCCGTTTTTCTTTTCTTCGGAAATCACGACAGTCGACTTTAGGACTAGTTAGCATTCCTTTTCTTTCATTCTTCGGTTGTTGCGATTCCTGGTTACCACAGTTTGTAGTACATCGCTTCGTTTACCAGCGCTCTTCCTCTCTTCTTCTCGTTCACCCTTGTTGTTTCATTGAATATTTGAGACTTGACCCTTGGGTCCTGTTTTGGCTTGTACTGTTGGTTTCTTCCTTGTTCCTTTTGTTACTTTGGCTTTTCGCGAGAAACCAATTTCTTCTCTTGAGGTTAAAGACTACTGTTTCTTCTGAGAAACATCCGTCCTTTGACGACCCTGCAATGTCGATGCCGATTTATTACCGGTCTTAGCTTCAATTTTTTTTGGTTCGTCCAGTACTTTGGTTTTTCGAGCCGGATGAGAGTTCTTTTTTTGGGTGTGCCTTTTTTTCTTTTGGTTTCTTTTGTTTTCGTAAGGAATTTTCTTTTAGTTTTTAAACAAATTTTTTTTTGGTTTGTTTGCGTTTTTTCGTTTTGTTTGGTACTGCCCAGTCCCGTACCTTTACTTTCTTACCCCGACCTTTTAATTTTGCTGGGGGGGTTGGTTACGTTTATTTTCGGCGGTATTTGGTTATTTCATTTTTATCGATTCCGTTTCTACTCTTTCATACGTCAACAACATCCTGTTTCCAATAAGTACGCTTCCTACTAATTTTCATTTTAAACTTATTTATTTGGAAATGTAAAGTTTATGCTAAAATTAAATAGTCAATACCCCGTTTTAGGTATCCTTTAACTTCTTATACATTACGACCGCATATAATTGATTCTTATGTGATTTTCATCTAAAAACTCCTTGAAATAGTGTATTGTATTATTTGATAAAGCTTGAGTCGAGTTTTCTAATCCCCTTTTTGGTATGTTGATAACGCGAGGATCAAAGCTCGAATTCTTGTTATTTAAACAATTTCAATTTAATTCTGCAGTTCGTCCTTAAATGTATTTTCTAAATTACTTACTTCAAGAGCGATGCACGCTTTTTTATAAGAATTGTAGATCCTGATTGCATCGGTGTGTTCCCCTGCGTTATTAATATTAGTAAGACTCTTTTTTTAGCTCTTAGCTGGAGGCCAAATTGCTTATGTAGGCCCGATTATTCTTTGACGTAGATCAACTACTCTTACGTGCAGACCGCTGTTGCAATTATGATAGCAGCACGGATGTTGCTGACTACCGCAGCGATGCTGTGCTGATCCGCTTCCGATGGATGGCAAGATAAGTATCCCGACACATGTATGTGATATGTTTTCTTTTTTTAACATACCAAGGGATAAACCCAATTCGCATCGTGCTGACGAACAAAACACGTTTTTTTTAAAACAACCCACTTTGAAATTAGATACGCTCATTTTTCTTATGGTAAAATCCTTATTAGAAAGGTTTCTAAATTTAATGCCTTTTTTTACTTAACCCATCTGCTTATACGAAAGCATCAGCATTGTTCTTTTCTACTGGTTAGATTTATTGCATGTTAGTTACGAAATGCACACTTTGTGGAACAATTATTGAATTTGTCCATAGAGTAAAATTGCTTTTTTTAAACAGTAACGTTGTTTAATTTTTTTGCTGTTAGAAAATCGTTGGCCATGTATTTTTTTATATTGCTAGGAAACCCCATCCCCCTCATCGCATTGGTTGTTAGCCCGGTATTCCTATCTGACCCGTACGCTGCATAACGTAACAGGATCTTAGTAAAATTATAGCATATAGTCAAACTGGTAACCACAATTTCTCTAAACATGATCCCCACTATGTAGCTTATAAACTAAAATCCATCCCTCACCGATCTCAATTCATTACATTTCGAAATATCAAAAACATTAATATCAACCAGTACAGATCTGATGTAGCTTCAATTTGTTGGGATCATATGCTACTACTAAACACAATTGATTTAAAGGTGGACTGGTTTACAAATGTAATATAGGTACGCAACTTTTGACAGAAACGCGCCTCTCAAATGTGTAAAAATTAAAAACAAACCGGTACCTTGGATTACAAATTCAATTAAACAATTAATAAGTATACGTGATAAAGCGAATCTTTAACAAAAAACTGAAGTACGATGGGAAGAATATAGAATTCTACGTAACCGTTGTAACCAACTATGTAGGAACTCCAAAAAGAAATTTATGTATGATTTCCTATCAGAAATCGCAATAGGGAGTTACTGGAAATTTCTTAATAGTTTGGTTGTAGGGAGTCAAAAACGTGACGTACTTTTAAATATGTTTGATTTAAATGAACTAAATACTCATTTTGCACAACCTAAAACAATTCTAGAACACGAAATAAAGGCTGTTACTGTTAAAAAAGTTTGATTCCGAAACAATTGCCACAACTTCTGCTTCTTCGTTTGTAGAAATAGATAATGATGAAGTTCTACGTGTTATGCATATACTTAATAATAAATGTACAGGTTATGATGGCATGAATCGTGAAAGTATTTTAATTGTTGTCGACATTATTCTTCCCATTATAACCCATCTTGTTAATTTCTCTTTGTACACTAGCTGCTTTCCAAAAATATGGAAAAACCGCATGTCATTCCAAATCAAAAACTTCAAATCCAAGCTTAATGTCTGACTTCAGACCGATATCAGTGTTGTCTTTTCTTTCACGTTGTTACGCAAAAATAATCCACAAGCAGTTGTCTGATTATCTTGAAGTCAATAACTTATATAATCATTTGCAGTCAGGTTTTCATAAAAACCATAGTACATCAACGGCGCTTATTAAGGTTATTGATGACATTCGTTATGCACTAGACAATAAAGCAGTTATAATCTTGACCCTACTGATTTCACGCATGCCTTTAATTTAGTTGATCATGACATTCTACTAGCTTGTTTAAAAATGTATAATTTATCTGTGGCTGTCATTACATGGTTTGAATCCTACTTAACCGAACGTGAACAACGTATACAAACCAGAAGTGGATCTTCTAATTGGGTAGTAGTCACTAAGGGTGTTTCTCAAGGTAGTGTACTTGAGACGTTACTTTTTAGTTTGTTCATTGCCTCTATTAGTAAAGGTTTAACCTGTCGTTATCATTTATTTGCTGATGATTTTCAAATATACAGGCATTCAGAGGTACAGCATATTAATACTACAATTGGCCTAATAAATGAAGATTTGAGCAAAATAGCTGATTGGATTAATAGGCATGGTCTAGCAATTAATCTTAAAAGCATCCAATGTATTATTATTAGCTCACCTTATAATAAAGTACTTATACAGAAGAACACCCTTACCAATATAAAATTTATTGACACCGTAATACCTTTTAGTAGTGTAATTAGAAACCTAGGTATCCATATCGATGATACTTTATCCTGGATTCCACATGTAAATAAAATTAGTCAAAATTTCTTTTTTACCTTCCATAAGCTAGCATTATTAAAATTATTTCTTCCATTCCAAGCCCGCTTACGTTTAGTCAATGCACTTTTAGCTCCAAAAATAGAATACGCAGATGTAGTATTTACAGATATGGCTGGGTATCTGCGTAACAAACTCCAACGGTTACAGAATGTTGGAATCAGATTTGTTTATAACTTACCCAAATTTGAACACATTACTCCATACAGGAATAAACTAGGTCGGTTAACCATGGACGACATACGTAGTATGCATTGCGCTGCATTACTTTATAAAGTGGTAAAAACACATACTCCTCAGTACCTACAAACTAATTTTCACCTATTGTTAGGACAGTACTCAACAATATTGACTGATAGTGTTCGTTTTACAATTCCAATTCATAGAACTAATTTCTACAATGATTCATTTACAGTTAAAGCAATTCGACAATGGAATTTGTTTCTGATAAATATGAAAACATCTAATTCAATTAGTATTTTTAAAAATAAAATCAAACTGTATTTCTTTAACTAGATCTAACTTTCATGTGATATGCTTCCTATTATTCCTCATTCCCATTCGTTTCCGTCTTTTCCCATCCCTCTTTGTTTTTCGTTTAACGTACAAATAACTATGCATTTTTATTTAATAGGTATACAAATCCGATTACTAAGATAATATTTTCTATTGTTTTTTAACTTAAGGTTTTGGCAATGGTAAATTGGAAGAAATCACCAGCTGGCAATAAATTCACCATTTGTAAACTTTGTAATTAGTCTATTATTTTTGTATTTTATGCACACATGTATAAATGTACAAGTTCTCAATAAAGAAGTCATTATTATTTACAATATTCAATATTAACATCAACGCCAAAGAAGTATATAAAGTAAGCAAAACGCGAAACGTTACTCAAGATCAAATAGATAGGAAATAAATAATATTGAATTTTGAATGAATTGATTTGTTATGGGAATACCCTGTAGGAACATTATTTCATGTTAAATAGTGTTTACAAATCAAGATTAGTAATTAAATCCGTATTTTTATTCCAAACTATTCTAAAACCACAAGAAGGCAAATCAATCAATTATATTTTAATCATAGATTTTATATTAGATGCATGTCATGCTTTTTAATAAAAAACCTGTAGTGTAACCGACCTGAAGGCTGACCCAAACGCCCTCTATACGGTACATTGGCCTCCATGATCTAACATCTAGAGGCAATAGCTCGATGACTCCTACGTTGTGTTGTTATAATGTAACCCAAATTCATACTGGGAAGATGGCGTTAAGGTGGGAAAGTTGAAATAGAACTACAGTATTTACTTAACTGGACTTTTAATCAAAACAATAACCACTAAATAGGCCATTCGCATGTAAACAGAAAATTGACATTCAAAGCAAACAATGCCGTACTCAATCTCGGCGATTGGGAAAGAGCACGGCAGAGAAAACCCCAAACTGTCCTTCCAACTGCATTTGGCACATCTCGACAAGAACGGGTGACGTACAAGTACCCAGATCACCAACACTAAAATTGACGAAATGTCAACTATTACCCAGACATAACACACATGACAACTGAAGAAACGTTAGTGCAGTTCAGCTAGTTTTTTATGACAGGTACTGAGGGCGGATAACCAATACTACCCAGCTAAAGTAGAAAGAGGGGGAACACCAGGAAGGTAAAATCTGTCTTGACTACCAATGTTCCCCCCGCACGGACATAAAATGTTAGAAATATTGACAAATGCTCAATCACACGCGCCCACATACATGCATTAACAGTTTTCAGCCCGTGTTACAAAATATTTCATAACGGGTACCCAGTTTCCTATTATTTGCAAAAGAGTACAACTACAAGTACATTGACAAAACGACCTCAACCGCTGAAATGAACTTACGGTATGATTGCACATAGTTAAAAAGGCGCTGGTTATTGAATAGACTATCTCCAACATAGTCATATATGCAAACGCGAAAGACGCGTGAAGGTCGATCATACCAGAGGTTCAATTTAATTGCATCACAACAATTATCACAAACGTTAAATACTAGTTAATTATATAGGAACATCGGCTAGATAATAGGATGTACAAAACAACAAACAATATAATTAAGTTTAAACCGAGATATGAGCAATGCAGTGGAATATGTGATTAATATGCAGAAATAAAACAATTACACATAAAATAAAAATATCAAATGCATTACAAATATCAAACATTATGAAACATGTAAGCAGCAAAAACATATCAAAATTTTATAGCACAAATACAAGTCTAGATTCAGGCACTATATGTTTATATAAATGCATGTTAGTTAAATATATGAAATCTAGTAAGCAAACGTTAAAAATTATTCATTATGATTGCAGCAGCTAAAGCATACTCTTAAACAAATTAAACACATCGTGGCATTACAAATTTCAAACAAAAAAATATATACACAACTTTGTGGTTAATTTAATAAAACCCAAAACAAATATAACATAGAAATATAATATTGTTCGTATTCAAACTTGCCTAATAATTTGATTTAATATATTTAAGGAATGATGTGTTGGCACAAATTGCACGTACAATCACAGTAAGGGTACATTTACTATTGATTCGGTAACAAGTGCAATACAATTGGAGTTATAACTCCGTATTAAATACTAAATAAACATTATTTCAAATAAACAAATATTAGTTTTACTCTGATTTAGATACTAAATCAACAATTCAAATAAATAAATATTAGTTTTTAGTTGTTAAACTTAACAACACTCATTTATACATAAAACGTGCACTAAAATCGTAAATCGCCTATATTAAGCATACATAAAGCAACCAGCATTAAATTCTAAGCCTGTTACGTTTTTTTTCGTGGCAGCCACGTTGGGCGCCAAATTTATGTTACGTAACACAAGTAAAGTGAAAGAAATGACCGGGCTCAATCGGAGAGTAGGGGGGGTTGTAGAAAGCAGACTGACCTATAATGTATGCGGCGGTAAGGAGTTAGTAACAGTACCTGCAATAAAAATTAGTTAAATAAAACCTGAAAAAAAACATTAGTCCTGCAAACCTGAAATAAAGAAAAAGCATAGCACGTTTATCAAGCATAAATTGTTCAGTACTTGGTAGAATGTAAAGAAAAACTGTTTGGATAAACTATATAATATAACAACGGTAAAAGCAATACAAAAAAATTTTATCACAAAGTGAGGTAATATTGGGGAGTAGCAGAAACGTTTCCTCACACACCAATTAAACATAAATCAGACAAAATATTAACAAAAGATAAATAGATAAGACACAATTGATATGAGTAATTCAGCAGTATTGATTTTTTTTTTCTTTCTTTTTTTTTCTTAATCGCAGGCAAGTCTATTGGGAAAGGTATCAGAACGACGAAGATATGGCAAAACAACGGACAGGTATTTAAAGTAAAAAAACAAGTAGAAAATAGTTCAACTTACAAACAGTCCTTCCGCAACGCCTCCTTGCCACTGAAGTGTGGGATTCAACGATGTCCTGCACTAACGAAGCACTTCACCCTTGACTGTGAGGGTGTTGATGAAACTTATCACACGTTACCCTAATCACACCTACGTATTTCACTGGGGTTAGCAGCAGACATTATCATGCTGATGGAACTATGTAGCATTGACAAATTTCTTGTTAATTCTATTTCCTGATACAATAATTCCGAAATATTTTGTGACACAAATTGTAAAGAAAAATAGTAATAAGAATTTAGAACCACGTGCTTTCAAGGCACGATGTAATGCATGTCATCTGATAAGTTCTTGCATTATACTAACAGTAATGTGAGGGGTTTTATTTGCTACATCTGGTAACAAAGAAAAATCTAATGCTTTTTAATAACGAAATTTGCGCAAGCAACGATCTATTTTAGATTCTTTGGTGTTAGAAAATTCAGCAACTACAGTATGAACTGTATTTAATTTGGGTAATCCAAAGTATACCCTACTCTGACAAAAAAAAAAGGGGACCACGAAACTAGATCGCACACACAGTTCACATATAAAAAGACAAATCAACTAAAGAAACACAGTCAGTAAAGCAACGCGTAATCACTAAGTCAATGACCTTACAACACGCGCGGTCGAGTAAACACATTCTACAGTTAAAGTACAACTAAAATCGTGCCGTGTAATAGCGACGAGTTGTGAAGTTCTGTTCTGTGTTCCGATATGTGAAGTACGTTGAAAATACTGCTTTCTGTTTACTTTGATAATAGTGAATAATTAATGCGGTATTAATTTTTCGAATTGTACATGAAAAAGTACAACTAAAATCGTGCCGTGTTTTTCATGTACAATTCGAAAAATTAATACCGCATTAATTATTCACTATTATCAAAGTAAACAGAAAGCAGTATTTTCAACGTACTTCACATATCGGAACACAGAACAGAACTTCACAACTCGTCGCTATTATAACCGCTTATCGACTATTATCTACCTCGCTAATAACATAAGAAACATCTAAAACGTGAATGTAACAATCGTATCTAATAATTAATTACAGGCTGTTTATCGTTTCCGATAAGTTGGAATTTATTTATTAATGAGAATCAAGCTTCAATTTATCTATCTTTAATTAATACACGCGAGTTAAATTGCATACAATATGAAAACTATTCGAAAGTATTTACTTTATACAAACAGCGATCCACTTATTATAATACGACGCCTTCGCCAACAAGTTAATAAATATCACATATAGAAATAGTAGTTACAGAAATGTTAAGCCATTAAAAAAATGCCCGTTACAAGCCAAAAGCAACAGGTAACATAAATATTTCCTTCAATGATAAAATAACTAACGATTTTACAATAAATAACAACATCACATTCAGACAACGCTTTGATTTCAAGATGTAATCAGACTACCTTAAATAACCACTACATTAGAAACTTAAATACATTACCTTTTATAAAAAACCGCCAAGTGAAATGTTTCAACCGTCCATCTTGACATTTCAAGAACGCAGTTCGTTTACCCTTGTCGACTAGCTAGATCCTCACTACCCATGCGCGCATTATAACATAAATTCTGACATAACGGAATGTGTTCAGAAACCTGCAAGTGGTTACTTAGCTACTCTAACAAATACCTTTGAATATCGAAATGTACACTATAATATTTGTAATACTTATCGACCAATGAGAAAACGACTTAGAAACACTACGGATCACTTCAAACTTTTCAGAGTTGTTAAAAAATTCATTAAAATGTATCCTTGAATTTGAGTTTTAGGAGGTTAGTAGAACAAATTCCATATGACAACATTTTAAATAGACATTGATGTAATTATCATAAAAGGAAAACTCATACAAAGAATTAACGAGACATTAAGTAAACAGAATACATAATATAGTATGTATGAGGGCATCATGTAAACATTTTGACTATAATAAGGTTCAGATTAGAAAAAAATTACAAATACGTTGTTATATACGTTGTCGTGCAGACAAGAAAGAAAATAGTAAAGTCGGTAAAGAAAAGAGCCCACACCAAATACCGCCACAAAGCATAGAAGGGTAGAATAAGAATTCACAGGAACTGGATTCCGGACTAACTCAAAATCTCATAGAGTGGGGTGGATCATACAGAAAGAAAGAAATTGAAAACCTCAACAAGTATTTATTTTATTTACACACCGCTAGTTAGACATAGTATAAAGAGGAATATTTACAGAAACCGACTCGAACATTTACGTAATCCTCTTGTTATAGCGTAATGTAAACAAAAGCGTCACCTTGCATACAACATAATATAAACACAAACACTTAAGCAAATATCGATTATAAAATCTTAGAATCTGAATAACATGTACAGATATACTTATTAATATTTCCAACCCTAGACATATACAAGAAGCAAATTAGACATAGTATATACAGTAGTTTTATCTGCCCTGCGAAGTGCACTTAATAAAAGTAAGAACGTAACGGTGAATTTGCATAACGAATTAATGTATGAATCTGTTCAAGAGACACTGAGTAGTTAAACTATTGGTAATCAGGTTTATTTATTAATGGCACAGTGATTGGATGGTCACCAACTCAACGTCGGTACTGAACAGTGAGTTATTTATTTCTACCCTTTAGGTTAATATTCTTTATGCTGGATGGTAGAGGCCTAGCTCGTGTCAAGAAAACTTTGAGGTACTGTATTTGTGATTTTGAGACACTGTATTGTTATTGCATTAGTGAAGTGTATTATTGAATTATCTCTGAAATGCAATAGTGCATAGTTAAACATTGATTTACTTTTGAACGATTTACTTTGGTTTATATCAAGCTGTAAGTTAAGAGGTTAATTAAATTGAATATTAGTGCTTATTTAGTGTCATTTTTTGGTATAGTGAGTTACTTAGGGTTATCCCCGAGAACATTGAAACATTTCTCGTTGTTTCAATCTGTTCTCCCGTTTCTGACGCCCTATTATATTAATCCGTTCTTGCATTTTGGACTTTGTTTGTTACCTTTTATGGTCTACTCCGACTCGTCGCTGGAATCCACGACTTTAACCGTCTCTGCTGAGCGAACCGGAGCACTCCTTTGTCGCCGTATTCTTAGAGAACACATTATATCGACAGTAGTAATGCTAAGCCGCTTCCAGATACACCGCACAGCAAGATATGTATACGCCGGTTTGAGAACAAAATTTCCTTTATATGCAAAATTTGCTTTTGGGACGTCCACCCGCGTAGAATAAAATGCAGACGAAGCGCTGGGGCTCCGGTGGGCCATTTTGTTGGTGGATAGTTTGCTTAATGATGAATGAGGCTCCTTAGGCCTTTGCCCTCGGATGGAGGAGGAGCGCAGCGCCGTCCAGGTGTCTTTCTTATTAGATAGTATGGTGAATGGGGTGTAATAAACGTGGTGGATGACGTTATACATTCTCAAATGATAAATGCCGAATGGGGCACCCCAGATGAGGATCGGGGCTCCTTAGAGCTTCGCCCTCGTTTATATTCGTGTTCTATTAGTTAATTGAAGAGGGATTTTTTAGGTTAAGCAATAAACGTGGCGGATGACGTTAAACGTTCTCAAAATGATAAATGACGAATGGGGCACCCCAACGTGTTCTCAACGAGGCTGTGTCCCTCTAGGTGATTGATTACTTTGGAGATATTTAAGAATTTTTTAGCAGTGATCCCGAAAGCTTTATTTTGTATTAAATATTAAATAACATGTGAATGACGTTAAACATTTTGAAAATGATGACTGTAAAATGGGACCCACTAATATGTTCTGAACGAGGTTGTGCCCCCTTAGGTACTTGACTACTTCGGAGATTTTTTTGTAGGTTAAGCTAAAATTAGACGTGGTGAAGGATTTTTGTGTTAAGCAAAAAAAACGTGCATGTGTTGAGGAATTTTTAGCGGTCCTCGAGAGCTTTTATTTTGTATTAACTATCAAATAACATCAGAAACTATACGAATTGTAACATAATGGATTCAATTTAAAAGGCGTGTAGGAACGGTGCTGTGCCCCATAAAAGATTTTTAGGTTAAGCAAAAATAATGAGAAGCGCGGTGGATGACGTTAAACTTTCTCAAAATGATAATTGCGGAATGAGACTCCTTAGGGTGTTCTGAACGAAGCTGTGCCCCCTCCCTCCCCTAGATGATCGACTACTTCGGAGATTTTAGGTTAAGCAAAAATAATAAGAAACGCAGTGGATAACGTTTTCAAAATGATAAATGCGGAATGGAACTGCCTAGCCGTGTTCTGAACGGGGCTGTGCCCCATTAGGTAATTGACTACTTCGAAGATTTTTAGGTTAAGCAAAAATAAAAAAACGTGGTGGGTGGCGTTAAATATTCTCAAAATGATAAATGCGCAATGGGACTCCCTAGCGTGTTCTGAACGGGGCTGTGCCCACCTAGGTGATAAACTACTTCGGAGATTTTAAGTTAAGCAAAAATTAAACGTGATGAAAGTTTTTAGGTTATGCAAAAACGTGCATGTGGTGAAGAATTTAGCGGTGCTCCTTAAAGCTTTGCCTTAGTTTTTATTCTCATTGCATTAGTTAATTGAAGAGCGATTTTTAGGTTAAGAAAAAATAAGAAATACGGTGGATAACGTAATTATTCTCAAAATGATGAATGGCGGTGGGGCTCCTTAGCGTGTGCTGAACGGGGATGTGTCACAATATTTTTGTATTAAATAAAAACTTAGGCTATTATAGATACTGATGTTGTCCTCTTTTTTTACTCTCGTACTGGGTTTCCAGCAGTTCGTCCTTGCTAATTTTAGACAACTGACCAACCACTAGGTGTTTTCGGTGCTATGTATCTGAAAACTCACATAGCTTTAATGTCTTTGTACAATTTAGTATTACAAAAAGAAGTGTCAGTTTTCCTTTTTTTTATTTGTCAAATTAAATAATTATCGAAACACACCAATGTGCCTTTATTCTAAATTTTAAAATTCGGTCGCCAAATGCATGCAATACTCACTCTCACAAACCAAAGTTTTGAATTTCAGTTATCCTTCCATCTACTACACAGCTACATATGTTAAAATTATATATTGTACGTTCCCTGTTCTTTCGTGTTGTCCGTGGTTGGGGTCTTTTTCTTCTGCAACTCTTGTTATGCTACTATTTAATCTTCACTTCTGCTTTCTCACCTGGTATGCTGGATCCTTTTAATACTAATTAATGACTCTCCAAAACATTAAATGCTGTATTGCACCAATTTTTGTCATATACAGTTGTCACATATATACAATCTGGTTTTATGCAATTAATAACGGTTATTCTGTTTGTTTTTAAATTCAACAAATTCTACAATAATACTTTAGCTTTGACAAACGTTTATAAATTCAAAATTCAAGTACAAAAATCAAATATAAAAATCGTTTCAGACATAAAACAGTTTTAAGCTTTTTCAACCTTCAATCTATTATTCCTGTATCCCCGGTAACCTCTCTTATCTTTCCATACATATACTATTTTAAAGTTTTTATAACTGCCTTACATCATTTCATGCACCACCTACCGTTAAATGACTTTTGCCTTTACTTTGCCAAATTTGTTTACAATCCAAATATACAACCTACACCCACATTAATTCAATGTTCAGCTCTCTATATGCACCCATTCTTAACTATATACAAATCTTTATTAAACTCTTACAAACAAAATGTTTCTAAAATAATAAAATGTTTCTAAGATTAAACCCCAGTCACTGAATTATCCCCCCATAATACTAACCTATACCTTTTGTTACTAAATATGGGCTTCATTACGCCAAGTAGCATACCCCATGGTTCATGAACTTAATTCTGTTGCCATATATATTATATATATATATATATATATATATATATATATATATATATATATTGCCGTGGTACTCTGGTAAAATCCTCACCAACAAATATATTTTCGCAAATTTTATTAAATTTTCAAAAATCGAAAATTCAAAATTAAATTATACAAAAAAAAATTTCTTACCCGTTTCCTCTCTTCTCGGTTGAATGGCCTTCTTCAACTGCTTCCGGCTAGCGCATTTGGACTTCCTTTTGGATATCTATAGTCACTCTCATATTCTATCATTCACGCACACTCCCAATAAAACCACAAAATACAACAAACATACAATCTTTTATTTATTACTATTTACAAAAGAAATTCAATATTGTCCATATTTCATTGTTCACGTTACACTTCAGTAAATCTTATTTTGTACTGTCCTGTCTTTTATTTTAAAATCATCAAACACATAAAATGTACTCGGAGTAAAAGGGCCTTGAATAATACCTACTCTAAAATTCCTTCTTTATAATTTATTTATTTATTTCTTTAATCTAAGTAAACTCTGGGGTAGAGTGAGCTTATGATAACCCAGCTAATTATGCATAATGTATGCCCTTCTACTTTGCATTAAAAAAACAAAGCCATGTACTCTTCACAAAAATTTCACGTTCTGATGGAACGTTAAACAGCGTTATAAACACTTTCAAATTTCTAGTTAAACACCATAATAAAGTGATTTACACGTATTCTGTTCAATACGTAAATAATCCACACTACCTTGAAAAACACTCTCATACGTCACCCAATATTTACAGTTTATAGGAATCACAATTTTAAATCGTTACCTGGAAATTTCTAGACGATTTCCGCCCTGTAGATGATGGTAGGTATTCCTTCTGTCTGGTCTGCAGGCCGTTTCTAGCTGTTACTAGACGAACTCCATCTAAGCCGATCCGCCAACGCCGCCTCCACGGTGTAACCAAATTCCAAATTACATTTCAATTATACGTCTTTCACAAATATTTACTGTAATCTACGTTACTTAATGTCCCGACACGAGTTGGTTAAAATTATAGGTAATACCTCAATTAAAAAATGTAATCTCGGCACACTAACCGCGTACTAATTAAGAGTCTACCACCGTGCAATACAATTTAAATGATTTGATAATACTTACAACTCGTGTTAACTTTCATACGTCGTTTGGGACGATCGAAATATTAAGGGCTCCATACCCACCTAACGCGAAATCCTTTATTTAAAATAATAATTCTTACAATTTTGCACTCAACCGATTTTTAATCCCGCGAATTTCAACGCGTCGTTATTCTATTTTCTGAAAATTAATATACACTATGCTTGTATGTGTCTCGCGTTCAACTAACTATCTCGACCAATCGTATATTTTCTGACGTCCTACAAGTCCCTCCTATACTATCGTCGTCTCTTGCTTATGCGTTTTCTCCGTCTCTTTTAACCTGGTTTGAGTGGTAGAAAATCAATATTCCAGACCATATGCTATTTAAACCCACGTGGACTTCTTACGTGCTTTAACTAACCCCTCATTAGTATTTCCAGAGAACGCATGCGACGGTTTTACCCAATATTCTCTGTAACCGTTTGCTATCTATAAAAATTAAGTAGAACTTGACCTTTAGAATTCTGCAGGTGTTTTTAATTAACTGACGTTTTACCATAACACTTCCACGATTTGGATTTCGGCGTATTTCTACCCCACCGATATATTTGTTTGTTAGCAACGCTTATCACCTTGGTATTATTGGGTTTTAACACGCTTTTATGCATATTATATATCAATAATCATTCAATTAAATTCAAATAAATTAATTAATTAATAGCATTGGCTTCTACCATTTATTTGTTTGCAAACCTACTTAAATTTCATTAATTATTTCTAAAATTTCGTTAATACCTGATACTTAAAAATGAATTAACTAATATAACTTTCGCACGTAATTTCTGGTTGTTCCTTTATACAGGGTGTTTTGAAATTGCTTCGTTTATATTTATTTTTGATCTTTTAACACCACTATAATATATATATATATATATATATATATATAAAGACAAGTTATTTGCAGTCCGCAATAAGAAATTGAGTAGAACAATATATAAAATAAGATGTATCTGTAAACAAACTTTATTAAAATAATAGAGCCTATTGACAAATACAAATCGGGCTAGTAGTTATATAGCCATTAATAAAACATTAGCTTTATTACTTCACAGGGGAGGAAACATCCACTGGCCGACGGTTTCGACTTTATTAAGCCTCATCAGAGCGAAATAGTCTCCAAGAACTAGCCCGATTTGTATTCGTCAATAAGCTCTATTATTTTAATAGAGTTTGTTTACAGATACATCTTAATTTATATATTGTTCTACACAATTTCTTATTGCGAACTGCAAATAACTTGTCTTTTATTATTTGAATTGCCTTTGGGGCATGAACCCGGGTGTCGCCACGAGAAAGTTTGTTACATTTGTAAATAAATTTTGCTGTAACATTCCGCAAATCTCAAATCGCCAGACGTACTTATATAACCATCTATAGAATTTACTATATAGTTTCGATTCAATTCTGTACTTCCACGCTTAGTAGTGTTGGTGTTTTATCACCTTTATCACGCTTTTATTTACTTTTGCCATAGTACAGATATTGTTTCGAAATTATATCAGTATAATAGCTTCGATTACTTCATAGGGTTCTTGAAGACTATTTCGCTCTGATGAGGCTTAATAAAGCCGAAACCGTCGGTCAGTGGATGTTTCCTCCCCTGTGAAGTAATAAAGCTAATGTTTTATTAATGGCTATATAACTACTAGCCCGATTTGTATTCGTCAATAGGCTCTATTATTTTAATAGAGTTTGTTTACAGTTACATCTTATTTTATATATATATATATAACAAATTTTTTTTTTGACAAACTACTAGTGTCATCTTAGATTATAATATTTATTTTTATCTTTACTACTGTTATTTTTAAAAAATAGTTACTGTTTATTTATGCTGTACTAGCCAATTTTAGATTAAACCTTACTCTATGCCTGTGAACAAGAATTGAATAAATTCGAAAATTTAGGCAATAAAAAAGAGCATTATCTTATTTACTAGCTGACCTATAAACCACAAAAAACATTTAAACTATATATATATATATATTGCTGTGTTAATAAAGTCATTTAGGGGTAGATAGGATCATTAGTATAGTGCACTTCGTTAAAAAACATGAGGGCTCAGAAAACTAGACATTTCTACGAAGAAAATAGGAAATACAACGATTTGACAGGAAAGCAAATGACAATGCCGTGTATATAAACTATAGTCATAATTAATTTAAGAAATAAAAAGTACTTTAGAATATTTAATTTAATAAACAATTTGGCAAGTCATAAGACAAGGTGTACGTAAACTGAAACACAACACGCTTGAATAATGCATCATCATTACGCTAAGGATCTCAATTTAACTAGCAGGTTAAAAAATGCGTAATAGAAAACGCATATAATTTAATACATAAATTATATTAAGAATACGTGATCAGAAAGAAAAAATTCAACACCTGATAAATTCAAAATAAACACGGCATGGTGATGAATGCAAAGTTCACTTTAGTGTACAAACAATAATTTACGAGGAACAAGAAAATCCAATAGAACGAATGCATTAACTTGAAGTATTACGTGCCGAAAGTAGCGCTTCAATTTTGTGTATACAGCAAAATTCCATAGAAATACCCAAAACTTGGTATGTAAGAATCACGCACAATAACGTAATCGTTGAACTCTGTGCTTGTCAATAGATAGACGATCCTTTTAAATACGATCGGATTTGTAAACAAATCAGTTCAACATGAATTAAGGCATAGTCCATATCACTTAGAAGAAAGTACTTACGTGAAAAGATTTAGAAGTGATTTATTGTTAAGTAATAAATAGAATAATGGTGATTGGTGAAAAATTGAATGGGGTTAGTCGTTTTAATCCTTTAAAAACGTAAGTAACTAAAGGTTGTGTTTAATTAAATTCTAATATTAACATTAATAAAAGGACTCTGAATAATTACTGGATCCGATGTAGAAATTTAACAAATATTTAACTCAATTATTAATCACTGGATTCGACCAGGAAGTTTAGCAAAGCCGCTGAAATAATTCATGAATTAATTAAAAAAAGTTGTACCAATAGAAATGCACACCTTATCTAAGTTCGACGTTGGGACTATATAAATCAATAAGCTGAATACGGGAGCAATTGAAACAGGGACTGATTCGAGCTTAAAACAACAAGTTGCTACGTACAATGACGTAGTCAAAAAAACAAGAAAGAAGAAAGAAAGAGAAATTGACCGGGCTCAATCGGTGAGTGGGCGGGGCAGAATACCTACACAAATTAAATCAGGCCCGAAATAAAAGTAAACAAATAACACACTCCTAACCATAATCATAAAATTTCTAATTAACAAAAAAAATAAAAATTAATTAGGTACAAAAGCATAATGGTACCAGCAACTAAACAATCCGTAATTACGAGTTACACATATGTACAATATCAACAGAAATCCTATCTAACATGGAGAGCTGCCGTTTTTAGATGCCTACCCTTTACGTTATTTCGCAACACAACAAAACCCAAAAAGAACACTAAAAATCACAGCACTTAATGGTTGTAAATATAAAAACTACACATGCCTCATTGACAGGACAATATCTTAACTAATAAAAATTTAGTTCAAAAAAATTAAAGCACATGGTAACCCAACAGTTATAACTCATCCTAGTACGCCTACGATTTAAGTTTAAGTCCATCAAGTATGGTTACCAAATGGTGTCAATTAGTACTTACGCACTCACCCTCGAGTTGTTGCCGCTGGACCGGCTCCTACCGTATCTAATGACGGGGCGAAGGAGAGGGGCGTACGATACCACTTTGGGGTTGTCCTCCCATTACAACAAGGGCGACCATCCATCGTGGCTTTAAGGGCCACCGGAAGAAGCTATAGTAAGTACAAGTAAAATTAATTTATTGATGTCGAAAAGTACAATTTTACTAAACCATAAATACTTATCACGCTGTAAGGCGTGCGCAAAATTTTCATAAAAAAAATGAAACAAAGAAAACCAAAACAGACGTTTTCGTCGTGTGAGTTGAAAAGCAAATGAATATTAATTTCGTTTAACTAATGACCAGAGCTCAACGTAATATTGTTGCTAAGGATTAAAGCTGGAAAAACACGGTTTTATCGGATAGTATGCGACTTGAGTTCGACGAATCTTTCGATGGAAAACACATAAGAATCAATTATCGGATACCTAAAACAAGTTATTGACTAGTTAATTATAGCATAAACTTTACGTTGAGGAATTCTGAGAAAGAGAATTTATTATTAATTAGGCGATAAGATTTAACAATAGAAATAAAATTTATACGAACGGAGAATGCATTAACAAGAGAAGGTTATTTTAATTAACCGAATTAATTTTCGTTCTTAAAACAAAAGGGATTTCAGTTTAAAATCATTAGACAGCGTATTTATTATTAGTTATAAATTAACGATTTTATTTAACGGTAAAAACGGAGTTTATTCGAACGAATAATGAATTAATAAGGGAGAAAAAGGGTAATCAATTTGTGCTGAAAATAAACGTAACAAGGTTAACCAATCTGAATGTTTTGTTATTTTTATTTGTGAATATTTCGTTGTATATTTCTAATTTGAATAATTTGAAAATTGCTTTCATGAAAATTTTATGTGAAGGTCACAAAGATCGACGTAAATTTTGAAGGGCTTCAGATAATAATAATAAGGGTGATTTTTGCCAGCTTTTTGATTAATTTTGGAAATAATAATTATTGAAACAATTTTTATTCAATTATTAAAAGTAAGTTCTATTTAAAGAATTCTTAAACATTTCATACAATGTAAATATTTTTGAGAATATTATAGTAATTGTGCTTAATGGTGTTTTGGCTTAAAGAAACAGGAAGTAGAGGTAGAAGGAAAACTTAAAGGCTTTGTTGTCGTATTGTCGCAAGCTCCATGCATTCTTACATTCCAACCGTAGTTACATTTTAAAAGTTCGATAAATACAACACCGGGAGCGAGGTTTACTAGACACCATCGGTGGTTGGCAGCGCTAATCTTATACAGATTTGGGCGCGGTCATCTACCAATGAGGTCCCCAATATTACGCAATACTTCGGAAATTTACATATTAAGTTTAAAGCAAAGATAATAGCGAACAATATAAACTATGTAGTACTCACATAATAGGTCCAGATTCCCGCGAAGTTGCGCTAGGGTAGGCCTCCAACCTAGTCCATCAGGGCTCCTCCCGGCGTGATTAGAGATGATACGCCGACGCTCTACAAAAGCGTTCGGATCACCTCCGGCCAGCTGCGGCAATCATGAGGTCTTCCTCCAGAGTCGTGGAGATCGGTACGCCTAGGTGGCTCTCAGATTGTCGCCTACCTATGTAGGGAAAGGGCAGGAAAAATGGTAAGGGAGCGACAAACAAAAGATAATCAAGCAAAGGAAATCTACATAGGTAAACCTAACGATACGTTACCAAAGAAAACCACTCCACTCGAAGATACCAGGCAAAAAGCCACGTTATAGAGCGAGAACCCGGAAACTTCCCCACTCCTTTGTCTTTTTCACATTGGCACCAAGTTATTCGTCTTCCCCTCTAGGGTCACGCCATCTGCGCAAATGCACTACTATGACGTACGGAAGCACACGCCTAGTCTATTTAAAATTCCCGCGCACTGCGTCTTTTGAAATTATGGCGCGAAACTTCCATACATCAAAACTAAACTAATAACAATGTTTAAGTGACCTTTGGCACGTAACAGCATGGTTAAAACTGAGCTAGTCGGGGGTATTAAAAATTAAAATTAAATAAAAAATTAAAAATTGACAGAAAGAAAATTTTAACCTTTTTATTTCACAAAAAGGAGGCACCAGGTTATTTCAACTATATCACAACAATAATAAAACCGTAATAAAATGATTTATAGTGGGAATGATTGTGAATGCAACGAAAGTATTATTAGGGACAATTTTAACATCAAAAATGTAGACATACGCATGTGAATAGAACGAGGGGGGGAGGAGTGATTACAGTTAAAGAAGCGGATTCAATCGGACTCGTTGTCTTAAAAAACCACATCAATGATGTAGGGGTACGAAAAAGTGTGATTGTGGATGGGGAAAAGGGCCGTGCTGTGTGAAGCCCTGGACAAACAAACATGTTAGATTAGAATTCGGATGTTAAAAAGTGGAATAAAACACAGCTAAATGGAAGAAAATATGCGGCATACGAAGTTTTCAATTGAATGCTGGCGCAACATAACACTTACGGGCCAAATTTGCTGCGTTATGGCCGTTTGTAGGGAATAAAATTGGATTTGTTCATGCTGCCATTAATTGGGGAATGTTGAAAGTATGTTGTAACTGTCACTTTAGAAAATGGAAAAAACGGGTGTGGTCTAGACATTATCAGAATCAAATGAATAAAGTAAGTAATAGTTATATAGACTTATGTATGATTCGGTATAATTTATTTGTGAACGTGAACATAAATATGTTTTGACATAAGATGTTAATCAAAGGATACGTTTACTAATAGTGAAATATTAAGAGATACGTAGATGTTATGTATTTTAGAAAGAATAAAATGATGGTGCAACGTAGGTATTGAACCGTTTTCTTGTTTGATGAATGACATTACCATTTATTTGAGATTCATAAATGTAGTAATCAAATAGGAAAACAAGAAAATATGGAACTCCAAATGGTTTTGTTGACGAATTAGGTTAAGTTTTTCTTTAAGATTTAGTCGAACAACACCTGGCCAAATTGCAGATGTTATTTTTAAAAAGTATATTTAATTATATTATATATTTATTTATTTAAATATATAACAATTTATGATACCTAGACATTAGAATAAAGTTACACACTATTACACACAAAAACATCTACTTATACTAATTGTAGGCATGACTTAGATCACACTCTTGACATAAATCCTCGCAGTTGCTTGAATGATTGTAAAAATGAAAACTGCTTAATACTAGCAGAAAGGGCATTAAAGTCCATGACATCATCCACAAATAAAGATTTCTTCGTGCATGTCTTTTTATAATAATTAATATAAAAATTAAATGAATTATGAGTCGTGATTATGTATTTCATTAACCTTAACTAGATTACACTGAAGACATGTAGGCAACAAGTTCTTTGTAATTTTATAAATAAAACACATAACTAAGAAATATACATGCTGTTTTACTAATAAAAATTGTAAACAATCTAGCATAAAAGGTATACCTGCATAAATATTACACTTCAATATTGCACGAAGAGCACGATTTTGCTGGACCTGAAGCTTATTTATGGCGATTGACTAAAAAATACAGGATAGACAAACAATATATAAAGTGCGGTGCAATAATTGCTTTGTAAACTCTTAACCGTGTGAGCACATTAAGGTCCTGAGTGATACGATAGAAATAATTAATGTTACCATTGTGTTTTGTAATTAATTTGTCAGCGTGCAGTTTAGATGACAGTGATAAATCTATAACTACACCTAAATACTTAATTTCATGAATTCCGATTAAAAACTATAGATGGTATCACATGAACATTGCTACTATGTGTCCCTAATACCAATGCCTTACTTTTCTTAATATTAATCACTAGTTGGTTATTGATCAACCAATTCGAAACTGTAATTAGCAAAGTGTTCATTCTACATATTACATTGTTTATGTTTGTATCAAAAATTGCTACGAGAGCGTCATCTACAAACAAGTTCAGTAAGACTGAAGAGTTGTTAATATAATCCGTTACATCATTGATGTACAATATAAAAAGTAGTGGTCATAGAATAGTTCCTTGTGGCACACCATGTTTATTAAATATTGCACATTAGGTGCAATTATTGATTTTAGTCACCTGCATCCGTTGATGTAGATAGTCCAAAAGCCACTTAAGTGAATAGTCAGTAAAGCTATAATTTTTAATTTATTTCTCATAATCGACCTATCAATCGTCTCAAATGTTCGTTTAAAGTCGAGAAATACAGCAATTATAACACTAGAACCATCATCCAGGATTCTTTACCATTTGAATATTACAAGCTGTGCATATGCAATGAAATTGTGTTTATGTTAATAGAGGTTAAGTTAAGTTGATTTTTATTTCAATTATTTATGGAATAGGGGTAAAATCAATAATTTGTAAAGGATATCCAGCTACCCCAGTGCTAGTCATATTTGGAAGGAGTATTTCATGTTAACAGGAAAACTTGATGACCAACTGATAGAAAACTCCGTGATATTGACAGAGACAAAATCTTTTAGGATTAGTGTTAATGTAATGTAGAATTTTTAGTTGGAAACTTTATTAGTTATCATTTTATATTGCTTTATTGTTCTTTACATTTTTTTGCATATATCTATACGAGCCCACTCCCACACCGCTCCAATAATACGATACACTCTTTTATTGTTACAGATTCCCTGCCCCTTCAGGGCAAATCAAAATTGAAATTGTTTTAATGCGTAGTTTACTTGTAACAGTAAATATTTCACCCATATTACTGTTTATGCCAATAAATGTTTTGTTTGTCGTTCTAAAATAGGATAAAAATTAGTTAAATTGTCAGATAAATGTGCCATCACTAACAACTAGTACAGTTTATATATGGCGAGAATTATCATTGTTTATGTGACTGATCAAAGCAGGAGTCGTTAATAAACCGTCTTCATATTCAGTCACATTCTAGGATAACCCTTGTTCTCCTTTCTTATTTTAATATTCTGATAAGTGGGTGTGAGAATTCAGGTACGTGTTTATTTTAAGGACTTTATGCTTTATGTTTGTGTCCCCTATTTATCGACAACTATATAACCATACAGTACACTCCTCAATTCCCTATTCTCAACTGTTAACTGCCCAGAAGGCTATACCAATCAGTGTGTGCAGCAAATATATTAAATGCCATTTTAACACATCAGGTTTTGTTTCAACTTTCAACTTTAAATATGACTTTAATCAAAATTTCTACAGCAATCTCTAGTGACTTTTATTTTTTTATTTCAACCTATGTTATTGCATCAAATTTCAAGTTTGAGCTTGATTTTCATTACAATCGCAATCTGAAATTAGTTTTCAGTTTTAAATGAAAGTTTAACTTCAAACCGTTGTGTGGACTAAAGACCCAATGATGATAAGTTTGTAAAATAGTTACAGAATAAGCCATTGATTACCATTTCGTGTA
The DNA here is from genome assembly GCA_036346225.1 of Platerodrilus igneus. Lineage (NCBI taxonomy): Eukaryota > Metazoa > Arthropoda > Insecta > Coleoptera > Lycidae > Platerodrilus > Platerodrilus igneus. The sequence continues at coordinate 2,560,849 of JARFIW010001038.1, read as the reverse complement.
TTTTTGAAAAAATTTAATATACAGAAAATATTACAAAAATCTAAAATTTAAATCCGAAAGCTAATAGCATACATTTAAAGGAATATGACTATGTAGCAGTTGTTATATAGAACGCGTTTCCAGACCTTGCCCAAAGGAGGAGAGTAACGAGTCGGGTCTCATGATGCGAGCGTCATTGTAATCAATCTAAATTTTTAATTATAATGATGAATACGTTTAAAATAATTGCAGCTGATTTGATTATTATTAATGCACGTGAGACGTGGTAATACAGAACTTCAAAGCGACTTAAAACTTTTACGCGTATGAGATAAAAAGACAAAAAACTGCTATGCCGATGGCTAGCTTGACTATTACTCCTAGGGAGAGTTTGGAATGAGCTGGGTTGAAATATTTTTTGCTAAACTGAAAAAAAAAATAATAGAAGTTCGACGCCACCGTAAGTGGCGAATATTAATCAAAAAATTACAATTTTAAGGTAGATACAAAAACCCTTTCGGTTTTTGAAGTACATAAATTTTCGATTTAACCACTTTGACAATTGACCAGACTAGAATCGGAATACTTCTATTCTATAATAAATAATTTGTATCCAATAACAATATTTCACAAATAAATAATTTCACATACTTTAGTTATTGAAATATGAAAGGAAATACAAACATACAAGAAAAAGGTAGAAGCCCTTTGAAGCGTGGTGCTTCAGATATATGACGATGACAGCATGGACAGACAAAGTTAAGAACAAAGAGGTTATAGAAATAGTAAGCAAAGAAAAATATCTGTGGAAAACTAAAAAAATAGAACAAATAGAAGGATAGGACATGCTCTAAGGCATCAGGAAATAGTGCAAAAAATATATTAGAAGCAAAGATAGGAAAAAAGAGATGTAATTTGTGGGAATTTCAGAGAAATACGTAGGTTAGCTCACAATAGGAAACAATGGAGGTACGTGTCTAACCAGTTCTAGGACTGAAGACCTAATGATGATAATTTTAAAAAATTAGTTGAACAAAATTTCGTTATATGATATTTAAATGAGTATCAGATCTGACAATCACGCACAAATTTAATTTAAAAAAAACAGTAATTCAAGAAATCTTAAAATAACTCCAATTTCGTTATATCAGTGAACTTAATCTTTTCATGAGTGAGAGTTTCAAATATAACAAAGTTCGAATAAGGATTTTGCTTTTAAGAAAATATTCAGTCACAAAAAAAAAGATTTAATACAGTTGGATGCCATTTTACAGACTTGAGCGATAAGGTTTTTTGCGGCTCAGAACTTATCCGTTTGTGGAAAAGGGGGGTTGTGGAACAAATCTGTTCCCGGATTTGGAAAAAATAACCCACCCTTAACCACTGGCCGCTGGCTGCTACCATTATATTGGTTGTGCCCGGGTTCAAGCTGTTTGCTTGTGATGAAAAATGCAATGACCCCAGACATCTCAAAGTACGTGACCGGCAAGCTCGAGCATGATTATAGACTTGAGGATACTTGTACATCAACGGCACTTGTGGCTGAGGATGTCTGTAGGCTTGAGATTATTTGTTAGCTCAAAGGTTTTTGTATACCTACAATGTTAATAGGCTCAAGGGTATATGTTGGCACAAGTGTGTTTACGCTGAAATAAATATAAATTAAGCCACTTAATTTTTCACCGCTAATTCCCATTAACAAATCCCCATCCTATTCAACTCGAGGATGATGTGGAAGTGAAAGAATTGGGAAAATAACTTCTAGAGATAATTCAACCTGGGGAAATCTTATCAGAACAAATGCTTAGTTCACACATGCCGTGTGTATACAACAAGTTGAAAATCATGCGGTATATTGTGAACAATAAGTTATTTACATGGACTTTGAAAGATTATATTGCCCTTTACGACTTTTCAAACAAGGTTTCAAAACACCTGAATTGTTTTCTATATTATTATGGGTACAAAATGTGGAACTTAGCATTGCAATTTATCCAGACTAAGAAATAACAAATCGCATGTTTAATATGGAACCAATGACTTACTAAGAATGCGAAAATACATCTAAATTTGCAAATAAATATACTTGGCAAATTTTTTAATTTTTTTCCATTGCCTCATTACCTCTATGTTGTTCCAAAAAAATTTATTATATATCAAATTCGTTACAACTAGGCAGTTTGGATATCTGCGTGATTAAAAATAATAAATATAAAGATGCAGCTAAATATTTGCTAATTCTTTTTTTATGATAAGCAAGAAATCACACATTACGGATATAATTTAGGACGATCTAATTACGATTGTGTAACACGTTCACGGTACTTTAAACAGAAACTAAATAATGTAACTCAAACGGACAGAATAAATATGGATATATGCTGTATATTATAATTTCATGAGTAGTAGTGTTTATTACGCATAACATTTCAAATTTTTGTTAGTTATATAAAGAGAATTCAGACAATAAACTTAAATTGCTAAAACATGATATTTTTTTTGTGTTATACATGGTTGAATGTAACTCACATCAGTAATTTATATCAAAACTGCAAAAACGAAAACAAATTTCAATATTACATGTTACGAATTCGAATACAAAGACAAGTGATTACCGTACTTAGGTTGTGTAAACAGACCAATTGAAATAGTAATTTTTTAAAGTAGTTGTTACTTTAAGAAAACTTTCAGAATAATTAAAGGAGTGAATAACAGTTGAATTATCAATATGCATATTTCATACAATACTTACCCCAAAAATAGACTGGCTTTTTACAATTATTCGTAAAATTGGGCAAAATTAGCATTACAGAGAAAACAAGTGTGGTTATAGTATAAAGTAACCTATAGACAAGATAACAGTAATATCAATACAATGTAGTTTAATTACTTAAATACAACCCGTGATTTAGTAGAATTGATAAATACATGTTACAGATGTTCTAACCAGACATATCATAAAATACAATGTACCCATTTGCAGGGTAACATTGATAGCGTAGTAAAGAAACTCCTTAAGCTGAAAGCAATTGGTAGGAATTAAACAGTGATATCCATGGATTACACAGCGACCCAACAATAAAGAACAAAATTTAGACGGACTGATTCCAATCTTATCTGAGGGAAATAAATTACCTACGGGAAAGGAAATTAAATCCTGGCTCAATAGAAGTCTTTATTCGCATGCAGACTTGACTGTAGTTGTAGTAGCTAGTTGGTTATATATTTTGTTATTGTTTTGTTGGTGGTATTTTTGTATGGAGTTTCTTAATTTGAAATTAATGAAATTATAAAGCGTTCACCATCATTTTAGGATATAATGTTTATCATATTTGATGTACCAATCCAGACATTGAAATTTATTGTAAAAAGGTTGATTATGATTAATCAAAGGTGACAATCTATGTAATTTTAAATTTTTGCATGTACCTGTTATAATGCTTGTATTCAAAAAGATGGTGAACAGTGAGATGTTTTTGTTGTACTAAGAATATAAATTGATTATAAGAGCTCAATTCTACCAAGAGGCCGACCAAATTAGAATCCCCTTGGAAAACTCGTTTTCGAGAAGATAATCTATGCATCAGACGAGTTGGCACGCATGAATTTAGTATAAAAACGAGCTTTTGAAGGTAAGTATTAGTGGTAACATAGCTTGGTGATTGCAACCAATCACTTTTCTGTTTAGCAATCCTTTATTTTCATTTGGTTGTTCGTGTAAAGCCTCATTCCTGCTCCATCGTAGTTAACCGATGCACCCTCAATTTGTTACAAGATTACGGCCCCTTCTGAGCAATTCAAAATTTAACTAATCATTCATCCGCAACAATTGCTATTTATTTTTGAAATATACATCTACTTCTCATACTAATTTTATTTTATTCCTTTAAATCCCTAAATAAATATTAAAAACATTAAACGTTTATTTGTTTGTAGATTTACAAATAAAGTCCGATGAGGTTGAAAACGATTTAATACTTACTAAAATAACTAATTACGAAATACAACAATATATATATTTAACGGCAAAGTATCGATTATGCATGAAATAGAAAAAGCTTGAAAACTAATTGATACTTAAATTTTTACAGTAACAACCGATATAATAAAAATATTTTATAAACAACTACACATTTAAAACAACATTACCCAAAACATCATCTAGCTCATCATTAAAAAAATCCTCTTCAGCACTACTTTTGTTAAAAGGGCTCCTTGAATCAACTTTATTACAAATTTCACTTAAAAGTTCATTATCAAATTCACAATTTAAAAATTCTTGTTCAATTCCCTTAGTATCTGGTTTAGTAAAATATGCGGTAATATCTAATGTATTCAGTGAAGTTCTATCTGAACCCTGAATTTCAGGCACAAGAATTTTCCCAACCGAATTTTGTTTTGTAACGGAAACATTATTAAATGATTCTTGAAACAACCCAACCTCGCAGAGAATTTTTTGCTTATCTTGTAACAGTGTCCACATGGAATCATCTGCTGTATCTGAGGCCACTAAATATTTAACTAATACTTTATCTTCTTGACCAATTCGATGTGCTCGACTTTCAGCTTGACTAAGAATCTAAAATTAAAAAAGTTTACCACACAATTGACAGACATAAAATTACATACACTAGGATTCCAGTGTAATTCAGCAAATATAACCAAATTAGCGGATGTTAAGGTAATACCAGCATTAGCCGCCGTTATTGATAGAACAGCGCATACGTAATTATTATCCAGCTGAAACTTGTCAATATAGATTTTTCGTTGTTCTGATGTTGTATTTCCATCAATGCGTATAAACTTTACATTTTTGCTGTTTAAAATTTTTCCAATTGCATCTAACATTATTTTATGATGGGCAAATACGATAAACTTTTTAGTTTCTTCTAATGTCTGTAAAATATACGAGCTGCAAAAAAACCCTGCTTTAAAACCATCATAAGGTTACTTTAAAGAAGGGTGAAGTAACTACATTTAATAGCCTATTAAATATTTTAGTTCATAAAGATTTTGTTCATTAGATTACCATCATTGCCAACTTTGATGTTTTTCTGATTAATCATTCATAAGCTATTAGAAAACCAATAAAATTTAGTCGCAATTATACCAGGCATTTCACTAGTCATCGTGTAAAAAAATTCACAGGTAAATATCAAAAATAATTCCCAAAAAATATCTTTAAGTTTCAAATTTAATCACATATGGTAAATACAACAAAATTCAATGTTTTCTTCTTAAATTCTAGCACAAGGTATCATTCCCAAAACTTATTACTTAATTCTGTATAATTTTAATGATTAACCTTTTTGTAGACTTCACAGTAACAGTTGCAAAAGTTGGTTAATTGGTTAATATGTAAACAAGGTTATCTGATATTTACCATCCTGAAACTTAATCTTACAATCATTTTAAAGAGAATTATTCAATGATCAAGAAATCTTATTAAGTTGTTCCCTAATATTTTTAAATTGCCTAAAAAGTGATCTTTCCAGCCATATCGATTTTTGTTGATTTATTATATATATTGTGATGTTATGTAATGTTCTATATAATATCCAAGGTTAGACGCACTTATTTACTACTCATATTTATGAAATATCCTATTTAAAACTAATGATAAACAAGATCGTACAAAATTAATTACTGAACTAATATCGAATGCTATTTCAGTGTGATAGAGCTTTTTGAGATTTCAAATAGGTGTTTATTTAATTTAATTTATAAAAATCAAACGTAATTCCATTTGAAGAAGCTTCTGTGGATTGTATAAAATGTTTATGTTCACTATTTGAATGGACACTACTGTTTGTAAAAGTAAGACATACCACAAGATCTAAAAAATAAGTCATTTAGCATGTTTTAGTAGAAATAAGTAGTTATAGGATGTAAAATTAATGTTTGTTTAATGTATGTTCACTATATGTATGTTTAATATAAATAATTAGGTACCATAATATTTGAAACACAATTCATTAGTATTAGTAGATAAATAATTATAAGTAAATGGAAAATTGAAAACAAGATGTAACAAATGGAAAGTAGGACCAAGTGATCCAAATGAAAGGTTTTGAAAGAGTGATTAGAGATGTTTGTAAATAATTGATCAAGGAGTGTAATTTTAATTAACTTTATAGATGTAGTAGGCAAAGGAAGATTGTTTAAGAGATCTCCTAGGTGATAAGAAATAAATAAAATGGGCTTATAAAATTTGTAATTTACAGAATAGATGTTTTTTACCTGCTCTCGTTTTTTTATTCAAGTATTAAGAGCTGAAGCTAGTTAAAAGAGGTTTTTGGTGCAACGTGTAATAAATGTAAAAGGTTTATACAACCATAAGTAGTCCTGAAGATTATTTGTTCTTCCAATGAAATGTGTTTGGCTTCCAAGCTGATGTAAATTGAGGTACCGAGAGCTAATAATCGTCCAGGAGATTCCATTATTCTGAGCTGTGTTCCCGTAGTGATAGTTGAACGTGTCCTAAATTAGATAGCCGATTCTGAGTATCATTTTTCATTATAATATCCTTTTAGTATTTCTAAAGCCTAAAATTAAAGCGTGAAATTTTAAATACAAAATATTAAAACTTAAAATTCAACAGGTAATCGTGCATTTCCAAGTTTTGGTGGTCTGTTTGCAGTCCAAGGTCCATTATTGTAAACACCGGCGGACTTCAATGGAATTACAGGTATAAAACAACTTAGTTCTTATATTTGTAACACTTAAAAGCTGTATTATTCATTGAAATCTAAAAATCTTATCAAAAGTTAAGCATTCTAACTTTGTTTATTTTCTGAAAATTGGTAGTAAAGATCACACCCAGTTTAGAGCAAGTATCTTAAAAATTAACTAGAGGGGGCTGTATCTGGCAGTGGCTAATATATAGGCATACAGTTTTGTACCCACACTGTTTGTTTATAGTTATTTAAATTCATTAAAAACCTGAGATAAGTTTCAATAAGCCGTGGCATATTATTGGTTCACAACAAAACTTACTTTTATCCATTTATTAAATATAATATAACAAAGAAAAGGCCCAAATATAAATACTGATAAATATTAAGGAAACGTAGCAGACATACTACGACGACGAGATATATTATAATATATATATATATATATATATATATATATATATATATATATATATATATAATATGAAGATGAAATTAATGTGTTGGGATGTTTTTGGTCATAAATAAAACAACTGTCAAATAATCATTCGTTTTGAACTTGACGTTTCGATCTATTATTCAGATCTTAATCATAAGCTAAAAGTTAGGTAATTAGAAACTAAACAATACATATATCAAAACTTACATAAAACTTGATTATTCTTAAATTTAAGGCTAGTGTAAAATAATTTTAAATGACATAAGCAAAACTTGAGTGACAGAATTAAAATTGTTATGTGTATGCAATTTTGATGTTACAAAAACCAAGCTTATTTAAGTACAATGATTTTGATATAAATATTATAAAAATAAAAAGAATGTATAAATATTGTCCATTAAATAACAGCACTACAATTAATGTTTATACAGATCGAAGTAAACAACACTTATTTAAGTCTTGTTTGTTGTTGATGCACTTTTTTTTCTTTTTGTATATGAAATGATTCAAGTAACAACCGTTTTTTGTAATTTTGTTCTATTTGTAAAATTTTGGTATCTTTGAGCGAAGGAGCGTGTTTGGTAGAATGTATATGTGTTGAGAAAGCACAGTTGTTTTTTCCCAATTTTGCATCACTGCAGTGTTGAGTTAATCTGTACTTTAACCACTGACCAGTTTGACCAATGTAGGAGTGGTTGCATATACATTGAATCTTATATACAACATTACCGCACATTTCGGTGTTTGTTCTATGTTTAAGGGGCGAAAAAAGATTTTTGATTGACTTCACATAGTAGTATGCAATGCCTATATTTGGTTTTCTTAAAATTCTAGTAAGTTGTGGAGTTAGTTTTTCAATATATGGAAGCTTGTTGTAGACCAGTTCTTGTGTTGTTTTTTGTTGTGATAAAATGTTGGTATTTAATAATTTGTTGACAATTTGAATGGGATAATCATTACTGATAAAGACTTGTTTTAATTCTTTAATGTTGTTATTTAGAAAAATTGGATTGCTTATTTTTGTAATTCGATTTTTTAGTGCTAAGATGGTATTGACCTTGTGTTTATTGCTGTGACTGGAGTTGTAGTTAATGTATCTATCAGAAGTTGTAGGTTTTTTATAGTAGTTAAAAATCAAACTGTTGTTTTCTGATCGAATAATCAATGTTATCAAGAAATGGGATTTTTCTGTCTTCTTCTTTTTTTAAATTGCATTTTAGATGTTAATTAAAGTTATTGAAGTGTTCAAGAGTGGTTTCAACTTGATTTTGTGGTACAGAGCAAACTATGTCGTCTACATACTTAGCTAAAAATGTAACTTGAAATGGAAGGTTAGGAATGATTTTGTCCAAAAGTAGATCCATGACAATCTGTGCTAAGATTGGGGAGAGAGGTGAACCCATAGGCGTGCCATAAAGTTGTAAATAGATAGTTTTTCATATGTAAAGTATGTGTTGTTGAATGTGTGTAGTGTAGAAACATTAATAAACTAGAATTTGATATCTATGGGAAAGAAACTAATGTGAATCATTTATTTTATCCTCCTCCAACCATAGTTTATAACATAAACTGGCGGCTTTCAAATTTTTGGTGAACAGATTAATTCCTTTAAACAGCGACAGGTTTAATAAGGAACTTGCACTTATTAAACAAATAGCAATTCACAATGGTTTCTCTGCGGTTATTATATATAATATTCTAAGAAAATGTAAGAATAGAAATAACATCCGTAAATCAACGACTTTGCAACCTAACACCACTAAGGGTCTTAATAAAATATTTAAACAATTCAATTTCAAAGTTACTTATAATAATACTAAAATTAGAGATCTGTCAGGTAATCCAAAAAACAAAGTGGATAAGCTGCAAAAATCGGGAATTTATAAGATTAGCTGTTCGGGACCTGGATGTTCTCAAAAATATATTGGTCAGACTAAGAAAGATGTTATAACTAGATTTAAAGAGCACATTGATCATTTTAAATATAGTAAATATGAAAGATCTCAAGTCGCCAAACATATTTTTGAAACCAGCCACCCGTTTAAACTAGAGGATGTCAGATTGTTGAAGGCGGTGCCAATGTATTCCTCCTTAAATGCGTATGAATCAATCAAAATAGTTAAACACAAAGGACCCCTCTTAAATACTGACAAGGGTCTAATAGCGTCATCTGGATTGTTTTCTATATTAACTTAACAACCAATGGGAACGCAGGATTAACTTAGGTTCTGCTAAAACAGTCCTAATTTTACTATAAATTAAGTGGTTATGTTTATTAAGACCACAATTCACTTTATTTTGTAAAGATCACCAGCCTACTTGGTGAGAAGAGACATTTTTAAATATATTTTTCCAATTCCATTTATTACATACAAAAATCATACAATTAGGGGCATGATACAAAAACAATAATTTAGGGTTCTGTTTGAATGCGAAAGACGAAGGTGCGCATGTTTATGTACTAACTTGAAAACAGAATAGGACATACTTAATTTTCATAATATATTTTGTAACATTTGTATATTACACAATCAAAATATTTAATCAAAGAAAACTTGTTCAAGTTTTGTACAAGAAATAGGATCGTCTAAAACAAGTTTTAGATGTTTTGCAAATTGAATAAAATCTGTTTTGAAAAATTCAACATAGTTGGAGTTTGCATGTGATGCATGTGTTTGAGTGGCTTTGTGGATATTGTGATATTTCTCATGGACATGTACAAAATTAAAAGCTAAAAGTGTGCACAGTGGTAAACTCAATAGTGATTAAATGACAATTGAACAATAATTAAGTAAATCTTTAATTCATAAGTCCTATCAGGTCAACTTTGACCTATCATAACAATTACCTGTAAGTGTTACAAGTTATTCTTATCTACAGAATATATAAATATAAACAGAACTGGTTTGGTAAATAATATAAATAAAATACAGAGGAGCACAATTATTATTAATCTAATTAAAGAAAATTACCGAGGAAAGTGATGGAATTGGTTCTGACTATTTTGTAGAGGAAGAAATGGACCTGGATAATGATGGCAAGTGGAATAAAGTAGTAAGGAAGAAACGCAATACAAAATCAAATTTATCAAATCCATCTAAAAGATCAGCACCATTATCACAACAAGAAATAAACAATATAATAATTGGCCAACAGTCATCTAGCAGATCTACAAATACTTCACAAGGGTATATACAACAAAAACATGTTTCTAAGGAAAATCTACAATCAAAATCTATAATCGGCATGTCCTACAACTATTCATTACAAATGAAAAACACTATTAATCAAAATTATCAGCACATTTTCTTTTTAACAACTGATCAAGAATTATCCAGAATACAAGTTGCAAACTTTTGGAATATACGGAATCCTGACTCCTCAGATATCATAATTAAAACTAAAACTGGATTTATACTAAAAAGTAATCAAGATAAAAATGTTATTAAAATCCATCTGAAATCATTAGTGTAGTCAAAAATAATTAAAGAATTCAAAGAAACCAGTTCTAACCAGAAAAGCTCTGATTCAAATAAATCATACAATCCAACATATGTTTGTGTAATTGCATCAGTTGAACTAGAAATTGAAGACGCAAAAATTAGTGAGCATCTTTTAAATATAGAAATAAACCATCGCTTCTGCAAGAGGATCGCCTCTAGAAAAACAGGAAAACTGATTCAATTGATAAGAATTATCACTGGCGATATCTTATCATTCAAAAGATTATCGAGAGGAGTCTTCTACCAAAATTATCACTACCCAATTTATCCAAGTCAACCTCCAGAACCATCCCCTATCCCATGCTCCAAATATCTATCATATAGTCACCTCACTGAAAATTGTACTGCGACAGTAACATGCAGAAAATGCCAAGGAAAACATTCAACACAATCTTGCACCTCCCAGCTCCCAGAAAAATGCTCTTCTTGTAATGCAGAAGATAACCAAGCATGGTTACCTAAATGCCCTAACAGACCAACGAAACCAATTGAAGGAATCCCTAATGTTCGAATTAAATCAATGAATAAAAAATCTTCAGAAATCAACACAAAAATTACCAGTGCAATTAGAATCCACTCACATGACATATCATGATCGCATCATTGAAACATGTCAACAAATTAAATAATCCCAAAAATAACAATCGACAAGAACTCATTAATAAACTTAAGAAGAGATTTGTGCATCTATACAATATAGATACCACTTCAGTGTTCATAGGAATCGACTGTTCATTCTTTTGTTCGATTCGGATATACCTAACAGCGACTCACCAACAACTCCGCATGCAGGCCTCAGAATAATTTCTGATGGCAGCGTCTAAAGTAAGATTCCTCTACTCCAACATCAACAGTTTTTATCCAAAAAATATTTAATTTATAACCAATTATAACCCAAAATATTGATAGTCTTTTATGTGTGGAATCGAAAAACGAAAGCTCAATCATACCTTACAGTGACTGGAATATAATACAACAACCCGAAACATAATAAATCAAAATGTTAGAGGAGGCAGCTTTATACAGTCAGAAAAATCAATGCAAATGGGTAAAGAAAACCCTCCAAAAATTAACAATGCTCTAAATAATTGCATACATTTGTCATTTCCCTACAAAAACTCTAAACTGCATATCTTCATAGTCTATATACAGGGTGAGTTTTTAGTGTGGCAACGATCAATAACTCCGTTATTATAAAAGCTACATAAACGAAATTTGGAGGCATATTAGGCATGCCTAAGGTGCACATTCTAAAAATATTTGGAAACATACAGGGCGTTTCATAATTCCAGGGCATATTAAACTTATATTTTTTTAAATAAAACACCCTATATATTACTACATTTTGAAAAGCCTATAAAAAGAGCTTTAATTTGATATCAAATTATATCTGTCTATTCCTTTTAGTTTTCGAGATATTCAACTGTTTTAAAAAAAAATGACCCTGATTATATACATTGCCACTGCACTAATACACAACTTATGTTAATTTTCAAGATGCAGAAAATTTTACCATATACCATAGTATATTTGTAATTATCACTTTTTTGAAATTTCTTCACAGTATACAGGGTGTGTCAGATTTCGCAAAATGCAATTTTTAAAATTTTTTTTAAATGGCACCCTACCAATTTTATTGCTACAGTGGATAGTTCATTAAGTGTCCTTTCATTTTTTTTAAGCATTCCCTATACCTAAATCCATTACTTTCTGAGATATTTTTGATTTTCTTCAAATTTTAAGAATGTTTTTAATTTACATAACTAAAAATAACTTACTATTGGAGAATATTATAAAACAATTAATACATTTTGATTGACAATCAACTACAGTTATGCAATAACAATTTTCACTAAAGATATAACAACCTACAATAATACGTTATCAACAGAATTCTGCCCGATCAACAATATGCATTTTATAGAAAATGTTCAAGCAGGAAATCAGGCAGGCTTAGAAAATTCAAACTTGTGCCAAATATCCACACCCCCTACTTTCATTATGGTAAATAATCCCAGCTCTACTTCTGATATACTGTTATGCTCTAAAAGTATTAGAAACAACATTACCAATATAAAGATAACTCCTGACTTGGGAAGTGATCATTTAGCTATCCAGTTTGATTTTAATCAACAATTTGATGCTGTTATCAATGATGCGGAATTGCCCAATATTGGCAAATGCAATAAGGAAAAAGTCAATGAGGAAATAAAAAAATTTATAAATCTTAGACAGTTCATAAATCCTAAATACATACAAAACTTTAACTCTACATTGTCCAAGTTAATAATTGAAAACTCACCTATCCAAAAGAAATCGCCATTCAACTATAACCAACCACCCTTCATATTAAGACTAATTAAACTTAAGAGACAGTTATACAGGCAAATCTTTAAGAATGATAATGCAGTCCTACTTAAATCACAATATAATCAAATCAACAAAGATGTCCACAACCTAATATTCCAATTTAAACAACACAAATGGATTTTAGCATGCAAAAATATAAACTCTATGAAAAGTAAAATGTACTGGAACGAAATTAAAAAACTGTCAAAATATAGATCAAAGACAAAGCAAACCACAGAGTTAACATTCAATAATCGCTCGCTTAATACAGATATTGAAAAATGTAACGGATTTGCTGATTATTTCAAAGAAATATATAAGTTTAACTCTAACAAAGATTTCAAAAAAGACATATTAGAAGAGGTTAATCATTGGTATGACAATTTTTTTAATGTTATTCCTGATCTAGACAACATGCAAGCTATTGCAGAAGTAGAGTATTATGAAGTACTATACAGAGGCAAAAACACAGCACCAGGGAAGGATTTTATCAATCGGAAAATCCTTAGACAGCTAGATCCTGATGTACATACTAAAATACAAGAAATTTAGAACTACTGTTTATTGAATCACTACTTCCATGATAAATGGAAGGACTGTACTGTAATTTTAATCCCAAAACCTAATGCTGATCATTCACAACCACAAAACTATCGACCTATCACACTCCTGCCAGTTGTTGGAAAAAATTTTGAAAGCATTTTGAAAAAACCGCTTCACAAAGAAATTTACAATGCCATCCCACCTTATCAGTTTGCATTTAAAGAAAAATCCCCAACAATTCATCCAATGGCTATGTTAACATCCAATGTACAGGCAGTCGGACTCAAAGGACTGAAGATTGCAGGAGTCTTTCTAAATATTAGGAAAGCATTTGACTCTGTTTGGCACAGAGGCTTATTATATAAACTATACAGACTGAACTGCTCTCACTCGCTAATATGGATCATCAAAAGCTACTTAGCACACAGAAAATGCCAAATAAAAATCAACAGCGCTCGATCCCAATCATTCTCCTTACATCAGAGTGTACCACAGGGATCACCACTGTCGCTCATATTGTTGTACAACCTCTATTGTAGTGATATCTGTGAAAAATCGATGAGAACAGCAATATCCTTCAATTTGCCGATGATACAGCTGTGTTATGCTACAAAAAAACTTAATCAGCACTATGTCCGCATTACAAACACAGGTGGATAACCTACTAGCTTGGGCCAACACATGGCAAATGGAAATAAATCCTTACAAGTGAAAACTGCTCATTTTCAATCACAAAATACAAAACAATTCACAGACAATCACCATAAATAATGCCACTATTAAACCTTCAAAATATATTAAATACTTAGGCATTGAATTCGATAATAAACTAAATTTTAATTATCATACATCTAGGAAAAAGAAACAAATGATCACTAGGGCAAAACATTTTAGAGAGCTTACATACAAAGATGAAGGAAATAACATAGAAACTGTGCCAATATATACAAAATGATATGTACACCTATGATTGAATATGGATCCATTATTTTAGTTAAATGCAAAAATTCAACACTAAAGAAAATACAAGTAGCCAAAATAACAAGTCTCCGTAAAATCACTAAAATGCTGTAATAATTTTATTGTTAGTTAATAAATCCCTTCATCAAAGTGCGAGGATAATAAGACACTTTTAATAATTCTATTTTTTTGTTAATAAATCCCTCCATCAAAGAGCGAGAATAATAAAACACTTTTATTAAAATAATGTTAAAATACATTTAACAAGTAAAGTAATACGTTAAAGCAGCATCTTTATTTGTTATTCTATTTGTGGTTGGATATCTGTGTCTTCTACAGCCTTTCGCAGGCGCGTTTAGGTTTGACAACCTCCTCCTTGGACCCTCCGGTCGTCCGAGTGAGTTTGATAATCACTCGGCCATACGTGGAAGAAGAGACAAGATGTATGAAAGAACGCAGGCCGGTAATTTGCGTATCAATTTTGATGAGTGAGGACATTCTTGAATAGCGCGCGACGAGACACATTGCTACAATTAACCATGCACTTTGAAATTAGAAAATTTAATCTATTTTAAGAAAACTACTTTGTTACACGAACGACATGAATAATGCAACTTAGAAGATAGGAAATTTAATCCCTTTTGTTAAAACCACTTTGTTTTACGACGTGTAAAACGCAACTTAGAAGATAAGAAATTCAATCCCTTTTGTTAAAACCACTTTGTTTTACGACGTGTAAAATGCAACTTAGAAGATGGAAAGTTTAAGCAATTTAAAGAAGACCATTTTGTGAAACAGCGTAAAGATGCTACTTTGTCTACACCTGAAACAACTCCATGTGGTAGAAGCTGTCTAGGATGAGCTGAGTTCATACTACATGCAGTAAACATCGCATGATGTAACAAGTACCTCATCTAGGCGGGAAAAGCAGTCTTTGGTTCGTAGTTAGCTTTAAGTAATTTTTCGTGTTTCAAATTAGAAACACGCTAATTTGTTCTTATGTGTAAAAGCACGAATATGATATTTGTTTCAACTATTGCTGAGCTGGAATTTCCAGTGTCGAAATTAAAATTCACTAATTTGATGTTTTAAGAAACAACACGTTGCTTCAGTATAAATTGTTAGTTACAACAACAGGTGTTACTGACGTCACTTATTTTTCTGTAGTATACTGCTGACAGATGTATCCTTGAGAGCAAATGCTTAGAACAGCGTTAGCACAACTTTTGTAAACAAGAATATTTTTGTGATCATTTTATTGGAAACTAAAACTAGTACTTTTAACTTAAAGAGGAAAACTTGAATAGTAACATTTGTAATGTAATCGGCCTGAACAGATCTGTGCGGGTTAGAGTATCTTTGTGTAACAAGTTTACACTATGCTGTAAAATATTTGATTATGAATAATTTTGATAAACCTTAATTTAAAATTCACGAAGTAATTCAATTAGTTATTAAATTTTGTTGCATTGCATTTTATTTTAAAAGACATTCTTTTTAGTAAATTATTGGTTCAAGATTAAAGTTTTTTATTTTGATCAAATATATGATCAAACCTAACCACTGAAAGCTAACATCTTTAAGAGTAAAATTTTGATGCCAACTTTATATAGAAAATACCTTTTCACTATTTCGTTATGTATATTTGCTGGACACAAATAGTGTTCCACCCTTTTTTATTAACCTAACTATTATAATTTCTTACAGGAACAGCGTCTTATTTTATTAAGACAGGTTTTTGTCATCGAAGGCGATCTTTTTTCTTTGGGTCTCCACGTCCGCCCTTAGAAATATGCCCTGCCATTATCGTGAATAAGTCCGGACTTGGTGGCGCCTATTTGTTTTAGTTTGAGTTTGAACTACAAACAGATTTCGACTTACCCCCCCCATTTCTCATAGCTCTACCCAAGGAATAGACTCCTAGTTATGTCGGAAGACTTCGTTTCACTAGCGCCCAACGTCTAGAGTCAGATATATATTAGAAAATACGCTTCACTGGCACACAACGTGGTGCAAGTAAGAAGAAAGAAAAAAAATACCGTTACAATGCGTCATCCCATACACCCACTGTACAATCTTTCCAATACACACCTTTACAATATAACTGGAATAGAACCAATAGCTATAAAGTTGAAAAAACTATTTCACTCATTCTCAATTCAAGAAAATAATAGAAATTTAATCAAAGCCCAGATTTTAAAAATACCTGAAAACCTCCAACGCAAAAGAAAACACCCAGATAGAACTCTTTATGAAGAAATTCTTCACTCAAGTAATGAACAGCAATGACTCTACCAGCATCAACTATAACCATAACCAACTATTATCTCTACATCATTGTATTTAAGTTTAATGTATTGTAAAGAAATATTATTGTACACAGGCTGAAAGACCTTGGTCGATGACCTTTTGGTGCTCTGTTTTGAAAGTATTAGCCATCAGAATGAAGAGGAAGTTGGCTACATTTTCTTTGTGGTCATAATGGAAGTTAGATTTTGTGTAACTTTGAAATGGAACGTTTTCACAATTGATGCTCATATTTGAACTTAGGAGACAATTTTCAATCAAAATATATAAATGTTCCCTAATAAACGTTTTATCGTTGTTAAAACCAACTTTTACCTCCTTCTTTGACAGTTTGAAATTCTTAACAACAATTTTAAAAGTGTCAAATTTCATATTAGTTTGAATTATCATACAATACAAACTAAAAAAAAATTAAAAGGTTCAAGCCACAAATGTACCGCATTAAACTACCCCAATGAAAACAAGATTGAAGTGTTGAATGAACATCAACAACAAGTGTATTTGTACTTACCATACTGAAGGTATTTTAATTTTAGCACTTTCTGCAAAAAACGTTAATAGTGCAGCATGCTTTTCAGTTCCACCCTTCTGTCTAACATAATTAGTTGCTATTGAATTCAGATTTTTACGTTCTTCTTCACTAAACTGACTTAAATTAACATCCAGCCTCACCACCTCTTGCACTTTATTGGGTAACGACTTTAAAACTTCCTCTTTTGTTCTACGAATCATAAAACGTTTGGCTAAAATAATTTCTAGTTCTTGTAAATTTGATTTTCCAGATGAGTCCCATCCGAACTGTGTTGTTTTACCATCACAATATCTTTTACTAAACTCGAAAAAGTTCCCAAAAAATGTTTCGTCTATTAACGCTAGTTGTGTGTATAGTTCACTGGGTCTTGAAAGTGCAGGGGTTCCACTTAGTAAGATAACACGTACTGCATGTTTTGCCAATTCCGTTGCTGCTTTTGTACATTTCGCCTTGAAATTTTTTAAATTATGAGATTCATCAATAATTAATGTTCGAAAACGCCTTTCTAGAAGTTTATCGGCACAGCGTGACATCATATCATGGCTTACAATTAAAATTTTTGAATCGCCTATATAATCTTTTCCAGACACCATATACTGTGTATGCATAATTGAAATACTAGGCATATATTTATGAATAGTTTCTTCCCAATTATTTCTAAAATTAAATGCCGATAACAGTTATAAAATTGAATATACGAATTTACTTCATTGATGATGTTGTAACAATGAGAACTGGGAAGTCTTCACGGTAATAACTTGTTACTGCCAATGCTTGAAATGTTTTACCTAACCCCATTTCGTCTGCTATTAAACATCTTCCACCCTTATCAATAGCAAAACTGAAATCAAAAAATATCAAATACAGTATGTTTTTAAATAGTGCACAGCAGTAGTTAGTTTTACAAAAATCAATTGTCATTTATTATATCATTATATACAGAAGTATTTCATGATCAAAGATTTTTAAGAGAAGATAAGCACTGTTATTTTCAATTTTTTATTACACTATTTTGTACCCCATGAGGATTCCAATAAGTACAGGGTAAGTAGACAAGAAACCTGATTATCAGAAAGTATAGGCAAGAAAATTCATGCAATCAGAAAACCATTGTTCGCCAATATTAAACTTTCATACGCAATTTCCGTACGTAACATAATATTTAATAAACTTATTAACTTGGTTAAATGCAATATCTATACTCTCAGTCTTTAGTGTTTTAAAAGTTTATGTAATTTAGTTAACCTTTAATTGGTCACATATTACATCAAAATTCCTAGTGCCGATTATCTTGTGGGTTTGATTGTTTGATTTATTTCCACAAAATATGTGACGTTCCTTGGAAATACTCATATTTCATTTTAATAGTTTCTGTATTAGTAAATCCCACCAATAGGGTTACACAATTTCCTTTGAGAAATATAATTTTTAGATTACTTGCATTTTGATCTAAAGTAGAACTATTGTTGTATCATATATGTTTGCTACTCAAAAGTTGTCAAATTCATTATGGCAGTTTTTAAAGGTTAGAAATGATATCATCATTGTAATGTCATTCTAAATTATTACAGTTACATGATTCATTTATTTTGATTAATAGTGTATTACATTGGTCACCAGTGATCTCATCGGCTGGACATGAAGACTTTAGAGGCAGATTTGTGCCGACTCATATAAATAAAAAATCCCTGTTTCTGGTTTAATCAAGCTATATGTAAGTTAATTATACATACATATTAGATAGAAAAAAAACTTACACAAGATATTTTCATTTTGTAGTCTTAATTCATCTATCCGAAGATGTTTCAAACTACTTTTAAGAAGCAATGATTCATCTTCTTAGAGTACTTCATACTTAACATCCAAACAATCAATATGCAACTTTAGTAAAATAGCTACCTTTAATAAAAAGGTTATTAAATAGATAGAGTAGTCAAACGTTCAGATAATACCCTATCAAGTTGGTTATTTTTAAATTTAGGTACACAATTCCCAGATCGACAAATTTGTTGGAAATAAGCATGATGAGGGTTGCAAAATCAACCTATATAGACGCTTTAACTGTGTCCGTTAGCTACAGTCAATCACTCACCAGGTTTTTACAAAAACCATCTAAAGCTATACCAGAGAGAAAGAGTTTGTAAATCAATAAACTTTTGAAATTTATTGCATGAACTGATAAAAACACACATAGTACATCTGTGTGATTAGGTTAAAATTTTCATTAAGTAAATTTGCGATTATTTAATTTTTAATACTTTAACACTGTATGATGAATTTGTAATGAAAACGTAAGTGTGCTGTATAGTTAGAAACAAGAGTCATATATAATAGTATAAAGACATGTTTATATTTGGTCTTTTTTCTAATGAATGTAAAAGTATGTAGTTTCAGGTCATTTAATATTTGATTTTAAAACCTTCTTTTTAGTTATCAGTTTGAAATAGGTTTTTTGTCTTCTTATGGTTAAGGTTTGTTTTATGTTTAGACAATAATGTACTTAACGATTTCTCTGGTAAATTTTAAGGCAAAATCACTCTTCTGGTCTCAGGTTTTGGCACTCTCTTGTTATTCTTTTTAGGGCTTTTTCCTAGAAATCTTGTAAGATTAGGTGGCATCCAAGATACTTCCCGGTAAAGGCATAGTTCACACCTGATAGCATTATGGAACCCTCTTCAAACAGTCTTCTTCTTTTTCGAACGTAGTAGTGCTTCTACGTATTTTTTGACAATATCTGTGACTTGGCCTATGAAGAACCCACAATTTCTAAATTAAAAATTATTAAAAACTATTTGAGATCATCTATGAACCAAGAAAAACTATCAGCAATAGCGACACTTTCAATTGAACATGACATTAGTGACAGTATCGACTTATCATCATTAATAATGAAATTTGCTGGTGCTAAGGTTCGAAGAGCCCACTTCTAATACAAAATTAATCTGTACATACAAATACATAAGTGCAATTTTTTTAAAACTTTTTGCATTTCTGCACATTTATTATTGAGGGGAAATGTTTACGAGGGTATATATATATATATATATATATATATATATATTGCTATGATAATAAGGTTTTTAAGGTCATATAAGGTCACAATGGAGGAATACTTCGTGTAAATATCATAAAAACCACAAAAACCAAACATTTAAATCCTAAAATGTACATAATTCATTCATTATGCAAAAAGCAAATACAAATCACCCTGTATAAAATCAATAACAACCTACAATTAATCAAAGAAAGCTCATTCCGTAGTAAATTCACCACAATCGTTAAAATAAATAATTGCGGAAGCAATCCAATCATTTTTAGAACATTAAAACATTCGTAAGCTTAAACCCCAAAATACAAATTCAACAGATTTGCAGAAAAATAACCGTGAAATGAAATCTTTTTCGATCTAAATGCATTTGGGTAAAAAAGGTTAATAAACGCGTGTGAATTTATACAAGTTGGTAATAGGCAAATATCTAAAAACAGGCATATCAGGAGCGAAGGAGTATGTACTTAATAAAACAAGCATATGTAAATAAAGATATTGGAAGCGACGGGCTACGTGCAGTTTAAAACGTACATGATATACCATTTGTTAACGAATCCCATTACAAAGTTCCAATGTATGTGCAAATTCGAACGTATATATAATGCAATATTTAATAAGTCCCTTTACAAAGTTGCGAAACACGTGACATTTAGAACGTATATAGAATGCAATATTTAATAAAACCCAACAAGTCGCAGATATAACACATAATTAAAACGCCTTTCCATGGACAAACAACCGATAGTAGGTTGTTAACCAATGGGAACGCGGGGAACATTCGGGAAGGAATTTCTCTATAAAATAAACCGGAGCAAATAAACGACATTCATTCCATAATTGACGCACCGATTGTAATAGTTGAAAGAAGATTATTACGTAAATAAAATTTAGTGAAAGCTAAAGTAGATCATTTTAAAAGTTATTGAATTTAACATAAATCAATAATTTCAAGTGAAACAGTAAAGTGCGCGGTGAAATAAGTGTGTACAAAATTCTGCTGTTGAGATAAACGTAAATCTAGAATTAATTAATGAGTAAAATCTTTGCAATTTATTAATTTAAGGGCTCCAAGTAATACTTCAAAATGCTGGATAAATATTCCAAGTACAGTATTGCCCGAAATAAACAGTACTGAAATTGTAATTGTTTTGTATATTTAAAAAATACATATTATTGACACTTTATTATATGTTCTAAATGTGCACCTCCTCGTTCGAGACAGACTTCATAACGATGTTCTAAGTTTCTGGTCATGTTATTGAATAAGGGTTGTCTCAGGGCTGCGAAGAAGACTCTAACGGCATCCTTTAATTCATCGATGGTTTGTGGTGCCCATTTGAAAACGGCATTTTTAGCCATGCCCCAAATGTATGCGTCTGGAGGTGTGAGGTCTGGAGAATGTGAAGGATAAGGGAAGTCAGTAAATCGTGATATGAATTTGCTTGGAAAATGTTCTTGAAGAAATTGACGAATTGCGGCAGCAGTATGGCAAGTTGCCCGTCCTGCTGAAAAATTGGTTTCGAAATGCCAAGTTACGTGCACGACAGAATTGACGTAGATCAGGAATAAATCGTGTTAAAATTTGTCTGTACCTCTGTTGATTAAGTGTGACTTGCCTACCATTCTCTTCGATAAAGTACGGACCAATGATTCCGTGTCCGGAAACAGCACACCAGACACTCACTTTTTCACTATGTAAAGGAACCTCTTGAACCTGATCGGGTCTGGCAAAGCCCAGAAATCGATTTGTGCGACGATTCACATAGCCTGACAAGTGAAAATGTGCTTCGTCTGAAAACCAAACATTTTTCAAAAATTCAGGATTTTCATACTGTAACGCGAGAATTCTGGCGCAATATTCCACTCTACTGCGATAATCCCGAGGATGTAGTTGTTGATGTACCTGAATCACATACGAAAATGTACCCAGCTCCTTCAGGATTCTTTGAAAGAAAGTTCTTTTTAAATCAAGTTGTAACGCTTATAGCTTTTTTGAATATAATTAAACTTAGTTTAATGAGAATTTCCTTGAATTAAAAAGGAGCCCACGGCAAGTTCGGATGGAAGGTGGCTCTATGTTGAGGAAATCTCGAAGGTATAGCGGCTAGTCGAACTATATGCTCTGGGTAGAGAATGAGCTGTGGGTCGGGGTGTAATTGCAACCACTAGTAATAAGAATAAAGCGCCACCGTATTTTTTTATACTGAGAAGACCTAATACAAGTCCCTTGTACAAGGCTAATGCGGAAACCTTTCTCCTATAACCGCTATATAATTTTTAAAGACCACCTAATCTTTAAAGTATCTTACCTTATGGCTCGACCTTGACCTTAGCAATCCTCCATTGCACCTGTGAACAAATTAAACAAAGAAAAGCACTGTTTGTGCATTCAAACTCAAAAATAATTAAATACAATCAGAATCGACTTTCATTCCTCTTAAATAAAAGATAGTCTTTAGTCCGAAAATAAGAATCTATTCTTTTTGGTATCCAATAAAGTAATTTTCTACAAAAAATATGTCTTCCTTTATAAGTTAATTTAAATTAGAAAGAGTTAATTACAATGGTACTGAATATATCCGTACCAATTACTATTTAATGAAGTTTATAACAAATTGACAAAGCATAAAATTGCTTATTTATAGAAAAAAATTAATTATGGTAGATCTACCTTAATTTTACAGTAGATAATTACAGATAATTGTTCATAAAATATCAAATGTAGAAATTTAATTTCTAAAGGTTCAAAGTTATAAGAATTTACTTTATCCAATTAGTAGTGACATCTTCTGATGTTTCATTGAGTTAATAAAAGAATTATGTAGGAACAAATTACAGATTCATATCGTATAACTACGAAAAATATAATTGAGGTCTGTCCTTGACCTGTTCAAAGTTAACACAAGTCGGTTAAAGTAAAATTTATCTCGTTTCTACGTCGACAGTTCAAACAACATACGAATATAATTTTTGTACATACCAGAACTCCAAATTGCACCTAAATACTTGCTTGAAAGCTGACGTATGTATTGACAACGGAATATTCCATTTTAAACAAACAGCTGCGCTGCATACTGAAAAACACGTCACTTGGCCTCCATTATCTGCGTTTCAATTTACAGATGTTCCAGGAGTAATTCACACCACAAGAAAGCAAATGTTGTTTGTAATTAACTTGAATAAATTATATATGTGATTCCATATTATACAAGAATAGAATTGTTTTCATTAATTTCGCATGAATACCATTCAGAAAAGTGGCTTATTTATAATTTACGTTGCAATATATTTTAATTTAAATTATTCCCAAAGTTACACTGAAAATTTTAATTAATATTGTTATAGAAACAAATTCACTTACTGTTCCTAATGGTCCTTTAACAAAAACTTCATCGTTCTTCACGACTGGTTTCAACAAAAAAATGGACCATCCAAAACAATTTTTGAAGATGGCTTACACTTGCAATCTTCCATCGTGCATGCTTCCAACACCAAAAATCAATGAAGGACATCGTTCCTGAGAAAAATTTTCGACCTGCTTTAACCCCAGCTGTGTTAGAAGTGCGGGCCGAGCTTGTCGCTGCCCGGTAACAGCGTTACCTTGCGGTTCCTGAGTAGAGGGGGCTTTAGGAAGGATTCAAAACAAAAGCTTTTATATTGTCTCCGTAGAAATTAATTTTTAATTTAAACAAACTGCTATTACTTTATTGGACAATCGATGTTATTAAATTAAGTGGATTGGATAACATTATAATGTATTATATTATTTAATATTTAATAAAAGGATTAATTATACGGATATATATTAGGTGGAAAATAAAATTGCTACACGCTGTCCTTGCCTGGCTGACTTTCGGATTTTCTAAGATTTGCTCAAAAACACGTTCATGGTTATTGTTGTTGTTAACTGTCCTGGGACGCCCCGAGTTTCTTTTTCGTTGGCACAATACACTACCTGTATTTCTAAACTTTTCAATAACCTTCAAAATTACAGCATTACTTGGAGAACGTTTATTAAACCTTTGTGTGAATTGATCAGACACGTATAGCAAACTTGCACCATTACGTCGGCCGATTCCGTATGAACGAAAATAATGCTCTACCAGAAACACTTTCTCCTCTGTACTTAACACCATTTTTAACAATTAGGCCCTACTAATTACTTGTTTGAGGTTTACTTGACAGGTCTATACTAGCTAACTTGAGTGTGACAGCGCACGCATAAAAACACCGCCAACTTAGTTTCAGTACTGTTTATTTCG
The DNA here is from genome assembly GCA_036346225.1 of Platerodrilus igneus. Taxonomy (NCBI): domain Eukaryota; kingdom Metazoa; phylum Arthropoda; class Insecta; order Coleoptera; family Lycidae; genus Platerodrilus; species Platerodrilus igneus. The sequence continues at coordinate 2,536,252 of JARFIW010001038.1, read as the reverse complement.
GGCAATACTGTAATATATCCAAGTGATTGACAATAATAAATTAAATCACGACGTTAATATTCTAGGTTACTAGTATAAAAGACCAAGCTACGGAGTTAAAACTCTAAGGTTAATACTTCAAATCATTAGGCAAACAACTCCGAGTTGCTGCTGAATATTTGAAAGTACTGGGTCCACACCCTAATCTGACGACTCCAAACTACTGCACAGCGATCGATTTGGCCTAGGAAGCTCCAACGAGAAAAACAGGAGAAATATAAGGTCAGGATAATCTTTTCAATTTATAGTGTGTTACAATCATAAGTTTACATAATTAGTGTATTCAGAAGTGAGCTTAAAAGTAAATATTTTGTGTAAAAGGTCAACAAAAATTTGATTAGTACGTAAAAGTATGTTTAAAAAGAAAGGGGATACTTCTTTGAACGTTCAACGAAACTATTGGTCGTAAAATACATTTTTTGCCGGCAAATCTAATAAGCATATTTATTTAAAATTTTATTTAAAAGTTATATAAAAAGTAAATGATATTAAAAGGGTCAAACTTGTAAATAGTAATTTTATTTAGTTCATTATACAATTTTTAGTGAATTTAGTTTGTCTTATGCGGAGATATTGTGTGTTGGAGAGGAGTGAGTGAAAATTCTCTGCTATCATACGGTCGTTCACTCTGTGCGTGGTATATATATATATATATATATATATATATATATATATTGTAAAAAAATATCGGGCCGCAGTCAATCTGGGCAACTAGATAACTTTTTTAATCAGTTCAAGCTTTCAAAAAATTTTATTTTCTATTTCAGGAAGATTATAATTGAAGGATTACAAAAATTTTAATATGTATAATACTACTTACGATTATATGAATCTATCTAGTAAGCTATGGGAGCATGACAATAGTAAGAATACGACGACAAACTTGATGAGTACATTCAAAACATATAATTCAGTTAATATAATAATTAATTAACTAAGGTGGCTAATTTCTAAAACAGCATTAATGGACAATTTAAAAATTACAGATTACATAAGAACCAGTAAAAATATAAAATACTACTAACATACAAACGTTGGAGTGGATAACTATAGATAAAAGTGTGAATTACACTAAAACAAGTATAGACTAAGGCCAACAAGAGGACAACACAAAAGGACATTAACTGGTTAATTAGATGTAGGATACATAGTGTTCTTTATAACGAAGATCAGATGGAAATATATATTATTTACGTTCTGAGTGTTAGTTTTTTTGTTGATAGGATAGTCTTGTAAAGATATCGCGACCATTTTGAGGAAAATGCGTTTTTGTAATGGTTTTCCCTAAAGACAATCTTAGCGTTGTTGTAATCAATCGTGTGTTGGGTCTCAAGAGCATGAGTAACTAATGCGCAGGTTTTGGTGTTCCTGTTGGAGTCACTTTTGTAAGAAGTGATCCTAGCTGAGAGCCACCTGGATGTGTGGCCTATATATTGGCCCTGACAATTTATACATGGTATAGAGTATACGATACCCAACTGTTGTAGCAGGGGGTACGGTTTTTAAATTACTAATAAGCGCATTGTTGAGAGTTAAAACATGTTTCTTTCTGAAAGTTATTCCTTTAATGTCCTTTTGAATATGACAGAATTTAGCTGCGACATACGAGAGAGGGATGAAGATCTTGGGATTTGTGTTAGTGGTGAAAGTTGAGTTGTGTCTAGGGGGTGGGTTGATTGATGAGAGAAGGGGTGTTGAAAAGCAATTTGTTCAATAACAAGATAGGGTAAGAATTACGAAAAAGTAGGTCTCTTAGAATATAAAAGTTTTTGTGTTTCAGAGTTTGATGTGAGATGAGTTCTACTCTTCTCTTCAAGACCAAAACAAAGTTGATTTTCATATCAATAGGATGGAAGAAGTAAAAATTAAGGTATCCACCTGAACAACAAGGTTTTCTATACCAATTGGTAATCAAATCATCATTATTACTTATGGATGATGAGTATGTCTAAAAAAGGAATAGTACCATTCACTTCTTTTTCAATGGTAAACTGAACATTGGGGTTGTAGTTATTAAAAATCAGAAGTATTGGATCTATACAACCTGACGGAACACAGCAAATCAGGTAGTCGGCGTATTTTTTAAAAAATGGGGTCAAACTAGTTGAGGGATACACAAGTCTAAAGGGTCATTCATCACATATTGAGCAAAAATCGGAGATACGCTGGCTCCCATAGGGGTACCCAGTATTTGCTTGTAAAACTTGTAGTCTAATAAAAATAGGTAGTGTCAAAAAGAAAATCAATGAGGTTCAAAAATTGTTTTTGGGTTATGTTGCAGTGTGGATGTATACTCTGCGAATGGTTAACGACGCTTTGTTTAACTAGTTATACAGGTATATTGTTGAACAGAGAAACCACATCAAGGCTAATAATAACATGACCTGTAGGGACTTAAAATCATTGACAAAATTAGCAAAATGAAAAGAGCCCTGAATGAAATACAGATTGTTGGTGTCATATGATTTGGTGAGTATGTCAGTAATTAAACCAGAAATTTGAGAGTTCGGTGCATTGATAAAGGAAATTATGGGACGAAGTGAAAGAGTCGGTTTATGAATCTTGAGGAGCCCGTAAAATTTAGGAAAGGTGGTATTATAGATCATTAGATCTTTGGTTTGCTCAGAGGTAATATTCTTTTTTTTTTCAAGTCAGTAACCAGTTTATTGGATTTTTGTTGTATTGGACTAGTAGGAATTTTTCCAAGAGAAGTATAGTACTTTTCATTCCACGTGTCAGAGGCTAATTTTATGTAATTGTTCCTCTCCAATAACACGAACACGTTACCCTTATCGGATCTTGTTAGAATGAGATTGGCATGCGCTTTCATGAACGTGGAAGGCTTGATGAGAAGGTTTATAATTTGATTGAGTGGTTTTATTGGTGATTGGATAAAATTGGTTTTAATGTTGGTGGTTCGAGCTAGAAGAATATTTCTCTGTTCAGGAAGGGCCATATACACGATTGATTCTATGTTAGCTAACAGTTTAAGTAGACAAATGTCTTTCGGGTTGGGACATATGCTGAACAAAGGGTCAAGGGCCGTAAAACGTTTAATGTCTTTAAAAATACTAACATCCGAAAGATTAACAAAGCAGTTTTCTTGTGTTACTATCATGCTGATCAAAACCTTTTTTAGATTAGTGATTTTCTTAAGGTTGTTATCTTTAATTTCATTGAAGGTAATGTTGTAATACGAGATCATTCGTCTTTGGAATTCTGTTGTGATATTGATCAGGAGGAGGTTCCTAGCCATCTTCATCGAAATATTTAATTTAGTCTATAGGTCTTTAAGGTTATCATGTGTTATTTTAATTTCTAAATTTAATAGTTTCCTACTAAAGGATTTTGTAATTTTAAGATTCAATTCCTGAATTTGCTTGAATGGCAAACTAACAAATTTTCAATGCAATACAAAGATGTAGCAATGTGTTTTGGTTGTAGATTATTAGTACGGCATGTGAAGAGAAAAATACGTAGATTCCTAGCAGCTGCTAGCTTGGTTGTTAATTTAGCCCACTGTTTGAGATTGTCAACGTACATCTAGTTAACCAGTTAATGTCCTTTTGTGTTATTCTTGTTGGCCTTAATCTATACTTGTTTTAGTGTAATTCACACTTTTATCTATAGTTATCCACTCCAACGTTTGTAGTATTTTATATCTTGACTGGTTCCTATGTAATTTGTAAATTATCCGTTGATGCTGTTTTAGAAATTAGCCACCTTAGTGAATTAATTATTATGTTAACTGTATTATGTGTTTTGGATGTACACATCAGGTTTGTTGTCGTATCCTAACTATTGTCAAGCTCCAAGCATTTACTAGATAGATTCATATAATCGTATATAATAACAGGGCGGCATTTTCTAAATTTACACACAGGCAGCCAACGTACACAGCAACCCTGATTAAGTGATTATTAAAGACATGATTTTATTGTGCACAATTGTGAGAAAATAAAAATGCGCACCATAACCTCATGGATAAACTATACAGGTATGTTGCAAGTTAGGTTATTGTTAAAAACAGATATTATTAATAAAAAAGTTAGCCAAGAGCGAGTCGAGCTCGCACTATTGGGATTCCATACCAATACTACAGTAAGCAATCTATAAACCAAATTAAGCTGTTTTTATATTTTATATATATCTAAATCTTATCCAAATTTGATTGTGATAACTAAAAAATGAATATATTGTTCCACATTGTACTGGAACATTAGTAAATACGTTGTCTATGACTGTGTTTAAAAAATTTTTCCTAGCAACTATTACACTGTCAAAAAAATCTGCAGTTTTCCGATAATCTATGACTCAATAGCTGCTATCCCTATTAAAATCTAAATTATAGCTTTGAAAATGCGGGCAAACAGTGAGGGAGGGGGGGCATTTTTGGCACAATTTGAGCTATATCATGAAGACTACTGGACCGAAAATTATAAAAAAAATATTTTTAGAAGCCTTCTAAAATCCTCTTTCAAATGATACCTCACACGATATATTTATTAAAACTTTTTTTCTTTTGACCGAATTAACTCCTGTCATTTTAATCTAAAAATTTTTTTTCTATTTTCTGACTGTCGATATATGTGCGCACCATAAAGACCTGGTGTTGTGCCAAATTTCAAATTCTTATGTTACATAGTTTTTGAGAAAAACCTCATGACAGACGGACGGACATGAGAGTGATCTTATAAAGGCTCCGTTATACCTTATAAGGTAAAAACACAACACTTAGTACGCATGTTCTAATACATCAATTGTACTGTTGTCAGCAACCAATTCCAGCTGCAAAACAGTATAACAAATTTTACAAAAGTGATATCTTGAAATTGTCGGAAGCTTTCACGGTCGGAGTCATTATAAATATTTATGGTTCAGGGTTGGGACTGTATCATTTTATATACTAAGGTCGACGTTTCGCCCACTTTTGTACGGGGCTTCATCAGGACAAGAAAAGAAATAAGTAATAAAATAAAAATAATAAAATAATAAACCGGCATCTGCATCCTACACGAACCCCCAAACCACGCTGTAATCCCGAAACACAATCTTTAGCAATTCTTGCATATATACACAGAGTAACAGACCGAATTGGCAAAATTCTACGTAAACACAACATCAAAACAATCTATAAACCCATCAATAAAATTTCACAAATATTACCAATCCCAAAAGATTCCGAAAATAGTCTTAAAGTCCCAGGTGTATATAGTATACCTTGCAGTTGCGGTTTAGTATACATAGGAGAAACAGGACAGTCAGTACAGACTAGACTAAACGAGCATAAACGATGCTTAAGAACAAGCCAGTACAATCGCTCAGCGGTGACCGAACACCAACATGAAACAGGCCATACCATTAACTTTGACAAGATGAAAATAATTGCCAGAATTCCATTTTTCTACAATAGAAAAATTAGTGAATCCATAGAAATTAATAAAAATTCTAATAATCTAAACAAAGACTATGACTACTACCTTTCCCCCATTTGGAAAACAAGCCTATGTTCACAACAGCGGAACCGTGATGTTCACTGATCCGTTACGACACTCCTGTCTATTCATAATCACTCATGCATCAAGTTCTCGCCCTATATAAACTACCATCTTTGCTACTGTTGTTTTGGTAGGATGTAATGTAGCAGTACAAATACGACAACTCAACCACTTTATTAACACAAGAGTAATTTCAGAAACACGTTTACAAAGAAGTCATTATATCTAAAACTTACCGCATTCACTGCCATACTATTTTAATCTGTAGCTAAATATATGAAGCATTTAACTTTAATTTATAAGGTACTACAATTTGGAGACACAACAGCTCTCCCTTTGCTAAATTAATAAATCATAATTATAATAAATTATAAATTCAATTTCAGCAGTGCCCTACGTATTCTAGTGGATCTACGCAAAACACAATTATCATCTACACCTGCACTATTATAGGTATTATTTTCAGAAGCTGCAATATTAGTAGGAGTAGTGATTACATCAGAATTGTTTTCTAATAATACATTCTTGTTATTTTCTACCTTAGGTATATTAGTATGCGAATCTAAATTGATGTTTAAAGAAGCAACTTGTGGTTCAATTGGACTATTCAAAAAGTGAGATGTATTTTTATCAAGTGGAGTATCTGTGCCGATCTCTCTAATTTGATCAATATGACGTTTCCATACTTTACCATCATATAATTTAATGTTATAATGTAACATACCGATTTTGCCCATTACATGTCCAAATACCCATTTATCGCTATTTGTGTAGTTACGTGCAGCAACTCTAGAGCCTACATTAATCGATTGACAATTAATTTCTGCATTTGTAATATTTTTGGTTACGGGTTTTATTAAATCTATATGAGATTTAATCTCACGGCCAAACATTAATTGTGACGGAGATTTCTTTGTTATGTTATGGGGTATCTTTCTATATTGCAAGAGGATTTTGTACACTTCCTTTTGCCTATCTCTAGAATTTGGATCAAGTGTCCGAATTGCCTGTTTAAGAGTTAGAACATACTTCTCCACTAAACAATTTGTGGAAGAATGGTATGGTGCTGTCGCTTATGTTTAACACCATTTTGTTTCAAAAATAATTGAAATTCGTCAGACACGAATTGTCTTCCGTTATGCTTACTAAATAATTTGGTATACCAAATCTTGAAAATATTTCTCGGCAGTGATCTATTGTTATATTCGCAGTCATATCTTTACTTAAGTATACTTCTGGCCAACGTGAATATACGTCAACCACGATGAAATAGTAACAACCATAGAATGGTCCAACGTAATCCACATGGATTCGCTGAAAGGGTTTGTCCACCCTCTCCCAAGGATGAACAAGTACGTTTTTAAGATTTGTAACATGTTTAATTTCAGGAATAATTATTCGCATTGAATTACGAGGATAATGCGCTAAGCGTGCCTTATTCTTTATTAATCTTCTTATATTAAAATATCTGTGTGACATAAAGTTACTTCGTCAAGCATCTCCAGCTGTTTCTTTCGTATTCCACACCTCTAACGTCGTTATCATTCGGTTCTCGCTTCGTCGAGTTAGTCGCCCGCTAGCAACTGCCTTATCAACATGTATTCCCGGCTAGAGGCGTGCGACCTTTGTATAAATTACTCTTGTAAGCAGGTCAGGTCGTGCCAGACCTGAAACTATTTTTGATACCGTCTACTAACAGTTGGTAAAGTATACATTTTGCGAACTAATTTAATTTGGTTTCTTTTATTTAGCGCGTCATGTAGAATTCATCATTTAAGATTCGTCACTTAAGATTTGTCAATTTAGAATTTGTCTACTAAGAATTTGTTAATTAAGAATTCGTCAACTAAGAATTATGGATGTTGGTTTTGATTCCAGTCGTCCCAAATTAGAAATGGCTAGTAACCTTGCTTGAAGAATAAGAATTTCCATCTCGATTTGTCGTGGAGCAACAGAGGCAGTTTGGTTCGTTATTAGATATAAGATATTTCATGCATGTGTTTTGAATGTCATAAAAATTTGATAAACAGACTATCATAAAAAGCACGTAAAGTTGTTATTATGTGTTCAACATGTAATCTGAGTAATTCTCAATTATTGTTGAACTGGTTTTATAAGCCGTAGAACCAAATTTTGTCAAGTTAGGTTTATATAATTACAAGCTTTGTTCCATCTGAACCTTCGATAATTTCAACGTATGTTTCCGACGTCATACTTTATTTGTGTTGCACAGTTGACAGATGTTGTCATGAAAGCAGATGCTTCGTGCAGCTGTCATTGAATTTAAACTAAACATTCCTATTTTTGTGATTAGCTTTTATCCACAGATAAATTATAAAATCTAAATATGAAAATTTAAATACATACTACTTAAGAATTTAGAAACTGTAATGTACCTGAAAAGATCTGCCCAGGTTAGAAACGTTAATTCAGTGTATTTTGACTTCAAATTATTTTTGATCAAATGTTTAAATCAAGTTTATGTTTGAAGAGCAGTTGTTTGTTTTAAAGAAAGTCAAAACCTTAACTTTGTTATAGATGTCAATGATGAAATTTTTTTACTAGTTAAAAGGTGTTGAAATTTTAAAAGAGAGTTTTTTTAGTAAACAATTACTTAAACTCTGAGGCTTTTATTTTGGTCAAGTGCGATCAAATCTGATTACATAAAGGTAAAATTTTTGGTAAATACCACGGTAAAAACCGGTAATTACCGTCCTGGGAAATAGTCAGTTTTTCCCACATGTGGGAAAAACTACTATTAAATGATGAAATGTAAGAAAACTTTTAAGTTTCAAATTGTTTGCATTTTTAATAATATTTAATTGTATCAAACTGCATATTAAATATTACATATTAAATAATATTCAAAAAGCTTAATTAAAATTCCTACAATTTTTAGTACAGTATTGCCCGAAATAAACAGTACTGAAACTAAGTTGGCGGTGTTTTTATGCGTGCGCTGTCACACTCAAGTTAGCTAGTATAGACCTGTCAAGTAAACCTCAAACAAGTAATTAGTAGGGCCTAATTGTTAAAAATGGTGTTAAGTACAGAGGAGAAAGTGTTTCTGGTAGAGCATTATTTTCGTTCATACGGAATCGGCCGACGTAATGGTGCAAGTTTGCTATACGTGTCTGATCAATTCACACAAAGGTTTAATAAACGTTCTCCAAGTAATGCTGTAATTTTGAAGGTTATTGAAAAGTTTAGAAATACAGGTAGTGTATTGTGCCAACGAAAAGGAAACTCAGGGCGTCCCAGGACAGTTAACAACAACAATAACCATGAACGTGTTTTGAGCAAATCTTAGAAAATCCGAAAGTCAGCCAGGCAAGGACAGCGTTACAACTTGATTTAAAAAGAACTTCCTTTCAAAGAATCCTGAAGGAGCTGGGTACATTTTCGTATGTGATTCAGGTACATCAACAACTACATCCTCGGGATTATCGCAGTAGAGTGGAATATTGCGCCAGAATTCTCGCGTTACAGTATGAAAATCCTGAATTTTTGAAAAAAATGTTTGGTTTTCAGACGAAGCACGTTTTCACTTGTCAGGCTATGTGAATCGTCGCACAAATCGATTTCTGGGCTTTGCCAGACCCGATGAGGTTCAAGAGGTTCCTTTACATAGTGAAAAAGTGAGTGTCTGGTGTGCTGTTTCCGGACACGGAATCATTGGTCCGTACTTTATCGAAGAGAATGGTAGGCAAGTCACACTTAATCAACAGAGGTACAGACAAATTTTAACACGATTTATCCCTGATCTACGTCAATTCTGTCGTGCACGTAACTTGGCATTTGAAACCAATTTTTTCAGCAGGATCGGGGCAACTTGCCATACTGCTGCCGCAATTCGTCAATTTCTTCAAGAACATTTTCCAAGCAAATTCATATCACGATTTACTGACTTCCTTATCCTTCACATTCTCCAGACCTCACACCTCCAGACGCATACATTTGGGGCATGGCTAAAAATGCCGTTTTCAAACGGGCACCACAAACCATCGATGAATTAAAGGATGCCGTTAGAGTCTTCTTCGCAGCCCTGAGACAACCCTTATTCAATAACATTACCAGAAACTTAGAACATCGTTATGAAGTCTGTCTCGAACGAGGAGGTGCACATTTAGAACATATAATAAAGTGTCAATAATATGTATTTTTTAAATATACAAAACAATTACAATTTCAGTACTGTTTATTTCGGGCAATACTATATTTTAATAAAATTTACTTTATTCTGAAACTACGAAATATAAACAGATTTCAATTTAAAGAGAGTTCTGTATATTGTAGGCATATTTTGCATAAATTATAAGAAAACAACCTTAAATCAAAATACATAATTAGAAATACGGTGACAAAATATCTAAACATTTTACCAATCTAAATGTTCATTTTCTGTCATAGATTTTAATGTCATATAACAAAACACCAATTTGGAAGCTGTTTGTAAACTTAACTTGTTTCTAATCTTACTTTGAATAAATGAGAAAATGCATTCCAAAGGTCCAGATGATGCTGGACATTGTCGAAGGTGTTCCATCAGCTCCAAGAAGTTTTTATCAATTCCACTTTTTGTTAGGTTTTGCCACACAAAGAAGGACAACACTAGGTGAAAAAAATGTTTTGGGAAAAGACTCCTCTTCTAATTGAAACTGTGTTGTATACTGCAAGTATCGTGGATTTATGTCTTGTAAATATTTACGGGCAGATTCTTCTTGACTTTGGGATAATTTTTTACCTTTATACAATGGATTCATCATGTTCGCTAAAATGTGAATAAGATTTATTGCAGTATCAAATGTAGATTTCACTTTATTTATGTGCGGTTTGAGTTCTTCTTTATGAAGATCAACCAAAATTTCGCACGCATCAGCAATGCTAGCCTTGTCACTCTGTAACTTATTTAAAGCATCAGATATTGGTTTTAATTGACTGTACATATTTTTTACTTCTTTGTATAAGTAATGATTAGTAATTATTTGTTTTATACCATGCTCTATTTTTTCCTCATGTGTGTCCACAATTTGTAAATAAAACGGCCTGTTCGTTATAAAAGCTAAAAGCTTATCATTCCAGAATTCCAGCGTGTTTCACCTGGTACTTGAGGTTTAACCGAATCAGCATATTCCTTTAATAAGCTTCCAGGAATGTGGTGGTTTCGAAAGAATTTTTGTACTTTAACAACATGGGTCATAAGCGACTCATTTTTTACGTTCTTTCCCAAAAGATTTAGGTAATGCAATGCACAACCGTATCCAACTGGTACAACATTTTCAGTTTGAAGATGTTACCGCATTGAAGACATTTTTGGTTCGTTATCAGACACAAAACTTTTCACTGTGCACTTGTATTTAGCTTCAGCTGTAGTTTTTGCTTCACACGCGAGATTTTTGCAGTAATCGCTTGTTTTCTTATTTGTTCCACAATCTACTGAAGAAATAAATACACTTTTACCGTTGCGGTGTATGGAATTAACTATTATTGGATCATTATGTACATTACTCCATCCATCCTGCATGAGAGTAACATTTTTTCCAGCAACATCCTTTCTAGCAGTTTCTTCCAGCTCTTCTGCTACTTTATCAAGTAAATTTTCTGCAAGGTTTTTTCTAGATGGTGGTTTATAACCATGTTGATGAATTCTTTATTCTCTGCAGTCAAAAATGGGCTATTACAAGCGTAAAAGAAACGTGCTATTTTGAGATCAAGTTCTTGTTTTTGGGAAGTTGATGTGCTTATTACAAAGTCACTTACTGAAGGCTGGTATCTTTTGATTGAAGGCTGTGAAGTTCCAGCAGATTTAACACTTGAAGTAGTTATTGGCTGTGGGTAATCCACATCGATAGTGGCTAGCACATTAGACTCTAACCTAGAGCTAACATTTATTGGAGAACAAATGGAGTCATGAGTATCTTCATTTTTCTTCAATTTTGGACAAGTTTGTGATACATGCTTTGTCATTCTATCAGCTTTTGCACTAACTACTCGGTAACATGATTTACATTCAACTATTATAGTCAAAACCATTTAAACTGACCGATAACTCACTGCGGTACATTATTAGAAATGATAATGAAAATTGCATGTCTTTGTCAGTATATGTAACTATTTGCCCTAAAACAGGATGGATAGAAAAAAAATACGTCTTTTAAGGATTGGTATGGCAGCATCAAAACGTATGTCTGTTATAACTAAAATATTTATGTATTATTATAACCTATAAATAATTTTAGTTTCCTGTCACTTTTTGTTGTCTTTTCACGTAGTTCTTGATTTTTTGTTGTATTTATGTTTTTACATTTAGCTCAAATCGCAAATATAAAAGTTTTTTTCAAAAGTAAAAGGATTTCTTACACTTATAAAAGGTAAATACAGCCATCCTATAACAACACAAAATACTATCACCTCTTTGCTTTTTAGTTGTTCAAAATGCTTGAAACAAAACATCTCAAACCCCAAACACACCAGGTGATTTTGAACGTCATGGATTATTTTGAAAGAAAGCGTGATAATGAATGTGTTTTAGTTTCGTTTGGAAGTGTTATGCAGGTACAAAATAAATACACTTAATCCTTCAAATCAATTAATCATTTCTTCAGCAAACCTCTGAAACATGTGCTTTAGCCTTAGTGTTTTAACAAGGATTAAGAGAGGAGGCTCACAAGCTCTAAAGGAAAATTTTCCAATTCATTCGACGTGCAGGAAACGCAACCAAACAAAAGCAGATCTTGCGATGTTGAAGATTTTATAAAACATGCAGTTAAACGTAAAATTTATGAGATGCACTCGAAAAGTAATATGAAAATTAATTGTAATTAGTAACTAATTTTTATATTTGTAGGACTTCATGTAACTGCACAAGCACTCCAAAAAGAGCCTGTTACTGCCGGCATATGTAATTTCAAATTAACTAGCTTAAGAAGACTTTTACCTACTATAGGATTTTTTATAAAGTAGATGATGGAAGGCAAGGATTGTTCGAGAAACAACATATAGCTGCTGCACGAATAAAATTCTTAAAGGATTACCGTTCCAATAAGGAAACGCAACTATATGAACCTGTTTTCTTGACGAGACTTGGCTTTTTAGTAGGGGATCTGCCAAAAAGAATTGGCATGATAATTCTCACAAAAGCATCAAGAAGAAGCCATTTGGAACAGGAAGACGGTTAGTTGTTAATTTGTTGTTGTCACTGTGCTTTGTATAGTTACCAAATGTTGTTTTAAATTTATTGTGATACATGCTGGAAATACAAATGGTTTTATACATGATGCATCTCTTTTGTTTTCTTCAAAATCACAATATGCAGATTATCATGGTGATATGAACACAAATGTTCACAAAATGGTTCCAAGAAAGTTTATTACCAAATTTAAGCGGTCCAAGTTTAATCGTGCTAGATAATGCTTCATATCATTCGCAATTAGTCGAAAAGGTTCCTAACAATTTTTCAAATAAAGAGGAATTCATTAATTATTTGCTTCGACATAACATATTTGCTGACACTTCAATGTTAAAAAGAAAATTACTTGCATTAGTAAAGGAAAATGTTTAACCAAAAATATTCATACTTGATGAACTTGCAACACAAAGTGGCCATAAAGTATTAAGGCTCCCTCCATACCATTGCCAATTTAATCCAATAGAATTAATTTGGGGTAATTGCAAAGGCTATTACGACCAAAATTTTGGAAGATTTAATGATGAGCACGTACAATTGATATAGCAGGAAGCACTTGGAAGGATAGATGACAAATATTGGCAAAAATGCACTCACCATTCAGAAAAATGTATGATAGAATGGTGGCAAATTGAAAAAAAAAACTTATTATCAACTTAGAGGATTCAAGCAGCAATGACTCTTATGAAGATGATTCAATTTCAGAATAATTGATTAATATAAAATGAAGTGGTGTCCTAGATTTATACTTTCTTAATGTAGTAGAGCAATATTACAATAAAATAATACACTACCGTTTTGTTTATTTAATACTAAATTTGATTAAATATTTACAAATACACTTTCATATGTACAACCATGCTATGCTTGTTGACCATATAAAACAGGAATAAAATAAAATCCGAAACTACAATTTCCTTGATAATTGTGTGAATAACAAGTCTAATTCCAACAGAAATTATTAGTCTTCAGATATTATCGAATCAATTAGAACACACGCATCTTTATACTTAATAACAATATAATATCTTGAAAATTCACTTTATGTTTTCAAAAACCAACAATATCGCAACACCATGCTAAATATCCAGTATCTGCAGTACATTTCTAAACTAAGATTTTATCTACATTCCTGAAAATAGCTTGTCCATTTCCATATTATTAATATCTTCATTTAAACACAATTCATCTAAATAAAATGTTGGTCTATTTCCCTTCCAAACTTCCAATTTACCTTAAATTTTTTGGTTTAATTTTTATAAAAGAAAAATGTATTTGATACTTATGTTAACGCCATTGGCAACTGCATATCCAACAAACATTTCTTATAATTCGTAGAAATTATAGGATCATTTATAAAAGCCCTGGGACATACATTCTCAGCTAGTATTTGTCACAATATAAACTGCATGCGCCATTTTGTATAAACAACTGAACTAATCCAGAATGCTAAAAATACGTTCTGATTGCATTGATGCATATGCTTTAACAAGATGAGTCATCGGTCAGCTTAACTGGTTTTAACTATCACTTCCCATTTATATCTTTTTGATTAAAATAACTCCAGACTGGACTAAGTGGCCTACCTCCAACTTTTCCTTTAGCTTTTGGCATTTTGTTTAGTTTATTTTATATAAACACAATTTATTTTCAACTAAATGCTTCACTAAACTAATCTACTTCATTATTTTAACAACATGTGGGAACGATTGCAGCAGAAAAAAAAAGCAAAAAAAAACAAAATGGCTCTGCTTTCATCTGATTGGTTAAAATAAAAATCTACAGCTACATACTTGCTGTTCGTTGGTCAGTACTTTGATTGGTCAAAATCTATGTTTTAGGTTTTCCCGGTATTTACCACTTTTTCCCGGTATTTACCATTTTTCCCGGTTTTTACCAGTTTTTCCCACTGGGATGGGAAATATTAGTTTTGGACAGGAAAATGCCAACCCTGCTTACAGGAGCTGCGTCTTATTTTTATAAGACAGATTTTTGTTAACGAAGGCGATCGTTTTATCTTTGGGTTTCCACATCCGCCCTTAGAATTGTGCTCTGCTATTATCGTGATTATCTCAGGACTTGATGGCGCCTAATTAGCTTAGTTAAGCTTTGGTTAGCAAACAAAATTCGACTTACCCCCCCACTTCTTATTGCTCTACTCAGGAATAGACCCCTAGCTATGTTGGAAGATTTTTATTCACTGGCGCCCATTTGGAAAAATAAGTAACACTGACGCCACGACATATATATATATATATATAAAAACTAAAGTAAGGTACACTAGCGCCTCAACGTATAAAAAATATGCTTTAGATTGTTCATGATCTTTTTACAATTAAAACATTCACGGCTAATCCTTTCTAAATCATTGTCGATGGTATTCCACCAACAGTAACTGCGCGCTAATCCTTTCATTTTGTAAATACCGAAATGTGCAGTATGAAGTTCTTCCAACATTCGTTTTTGTAACGATTTTAGAATGACTACTCTTATTCCACGTGAAATACAACCTTGTTGCAATGAAAATTCATTTTGATTAATATTGAAACGTAAGTTTCTTGGGATTTCTTTTCCCGTTTATAGTGCTTCTAGTAATGGTTTTAATTCTGTATCCTGAAATGTTTCTTTACTCAATTCTGAAATTGTTATAGGTAGAGTTTCAATTTGGGATATTTCAAACACATCTGGTTCATCGTAATATGCAAAATTTTCAGATTGCAATGGTAAATGTGAAACAAAATCTGCATTTGCATGTAATGCACTGCTTTTATATTTTATATCAAAAGTAAATGCTTCTAAAAATATTGCATAATGCTGCATTCTGATAGCAGAAAGAACTGGTAAACCGTTTTTTTGATTAAAAATGTGTACTAATGGTTTATGGTCAACGTATAGAATAAAACGTCTTCCATAGAGATATTGGTAGAATCTACGAATGCCAAATACAATAGCATACGCCTCCTTATCAATTTGTGAATATTTTTGTTGAGTACTTGATAGGGTTGGTGAAGCAAACTGAATTGGCTTTTCAATCCCATCTGGATATAAATGAGAAATTACAGCCTCCACGCCATAGGGCGAGGCATCAGTTGCTAATATGATTGGCAATGTAGAATCAAAATGTGTAAGAAAGTTTGAGGAACCAAATCTATTCTTGACAGTTTCAAAAGATTTTTGACAATCAGAATTTCAAATAAATTCCTTATCTTCATGTAAAAGAAGATTTAATGGATATAAAATATTACTAAGATTAGCAAAAAATCTACCGTTGTAGTTAACAAGACCAATAAAGGAGCGTAATTGAGTTTTCTCTCGGAGTGGTGGTGTATTTTGTATAGCTTCCACTTTGTTAGGCGTTTTATGTATTCCCGTTTTATCTATTATATATCCGCAGTATTCAATTTTGTCTGCTAAAAATTCATACCTTTCAAAATTAATTCTGATATTATGCTCATTTAGTTTGGCTAAAACACTTTTAGTCTAGCAATATGTATTTCATCAGTTTCGCCCGTAATTTTAATATCATCTAAAAATATTGTAACTCCAGGTATGTCCTGAAGTATTTTTTCAATTTCAACCTGCTAACTGGCAGGTGCAGATGCTACACCGTACATTAATCGATTGCAGCAATATAAACCTTTGTCCGTATTTAAAGTAAGTAAATGGCGATCCTCAACTTGTATTTAAAGTTGCAGGTACGCTTGGCTTAAATCGATTTTTGAAAATCGTAATCGACCAGTCATTGATGCGAAAAGCTGGTCGATTGTAGGTAAAGGAAGTTCATTGACTTCTAAGCATGGGTTTAAGGTAACCTTAAAGTCACCACATAACCGTAATTTGTTTCCTTTAACAACAGGAACGATGGGTGTTGCAAACTCTGAATGATTTACCTTGGTTACAACACCATGAGAAACTAAATTTTCTATTTCAACCCATGGTAACAGTGCAAAAGGTACGGTACGGGCTTTCATGAAAACTGGTTTCATATTTTCTTTATATAAAAACAACACATTTTTATTAAGTAAATCAAAACAAAATTATTTCAGTCACTTTATATGTATATTACCAAAGATATAACATAAAAACATTTTCAAAATATTTAATATAGTAGTTAAAAAAGTAAAGTTTAAGATTTACATAATTAACCACTAAGGATTGACATGGGACGAAACAAAAATGCCTAAAGTATGACACTATAAAAACCAATAGTTGACAGCAACATAAAAAACTTTAACCGTCAACGGTAATCGGTTCTGGGAATTGATATTTTACTCTTTCTCCACTTAAAGTTAATTTTGGCATTGGGAGGTTATCGATTATTTGGTTTTGGTTAATAATACTAACATCAGTCTCATTTTGTCTAAATATACTTTTGTTCACATCACAGCATATCATTGCCATTACTTCAACCTCACATTTATCAACAATTTTTTGAACAATACACACATATTTATAGTTCTTCTTTTTTCCTGGAAAACTAACCAACAAAAAATCACCTTCTTTAAGGTTTTCCGTACTGATTTCTTTAACTTCACTATTTTCACTTTCTTCTTTTTCAGAATCAATATCATCTCAACTATCCCCATACACTACCCACTCTTCACTACTCTCTGAACTTGTATCATTAAAATGGACTTTTCTCTTAACTTTTTTTTTCTGTGCAGCATCTCGTTCATTATTTTGTTTATTCAACAGTTTTTGTTTTTTCATTTTCTCATTCAATTCCTTTCGTAATTTACGTTCTTCAGCTTTTCTGTTCTTTTGTTTAATATTTGCTGCCTTTTTATTTTCTTTATTTTCGTAATATTTTTGCCAGTTAATCAAAGAAACAACAGCTGAAATTTTCTCAGTTTTTCTTTTTTTGAGATTTTGTTTGGGTCCCGGCCAAAATAAAACTCTCTTAAAAGGACTGGGAATTAAAATATTGGATTTTGAACATGCAATTTCATTACCAGAATCCTGGGCTTTAAAATTCTGTCTCTTTTAATGGTGACAGCAATGCTCTTTCAGGTTCAGGAGTTTTACATCCTAAGTGTAGTTGATCGCCAGCAATCGTTTCTAACAGACTATTTTTGGAAGGGCTTACTGCTTCTGGATATAAACTTGAAGTTACACCAGTAGTAAGAATATTACAGTCTAGGTTTATTTTTGGCGTATAGATTTCGCTTGGTGGTATTACTAACGCTTCTACCACCTGCTCATTGTGTTGGCTATCATGTACGGATAATGTAGGATTTTGTTCGTTTTTATTAAAACTTGTTAAGCCTGTTAAATTATTTTCATTTTGACTTATTTCAAGTTTTGATGGATCCTCAATTTCCATTCTTGTTTGATTTAGTAAAGAAGATGTTTTTTTATAGAACTCGTACAAAGATTTGTCTTCTGTACTACCGGACCATTCATCACTGGTTTCAAAAAGTGAAATCTTATCCTTATCTATATATTTTTCCATAAAAAAATCCCTGATTCCAACTCTTGAACAAATTTCAAATTTTTAGCATATTTTGTTTTTAAAAATGTTTCACTACCACATACAGCTTTTGGATTCCAAGAAAGCAAGCCACATTTTCAAAATCCATTTTGCAAAATTGTCGGCACTAATTTTTCCTGGATTATCTTGTTTAATAAAGGACAAAAATGGACCTTCTTCAATGTAGGAAAATCAATATTCTCAATATGCCATTGATGTACAGCATTTTTCCAAGCACCCTTTAATGATCGGAATACTGCAACATCCATGGGTTGTAGTAGATGAGTTGCATTGGGATACAATGCAACTAAAATAATGTGGTTCTCGGAGCAGAACTTACTTACTTGATGAGTCAAGTGAGATGTATGCCCATCGATAAAAAGAATAACTGGCTTGTGAACTTTGTTTTCGTGTAACCATGTATTAAATATGTTTGAAATATTCTCAAAAAATGTCTCGCTGGTCATCCAGCCATTTTCTGAACGTCCAATACCCCAAGACCTAGGAACAGTTAGACATAGTTCTCTAGGTACCCTTTCGTACTTAGAAACTACCATAGGATGTACAACACTACCAGCAGCATTTCCAGCAATCATTACAGTAAGGCATTCTTTTTCATCTGCATTAACCTGCTGATATATAGATTTGTCACCTTTAGCTGCCAAAACTTTATTATCCTTTGGATTTAAAAAAAAAGCTGTTTCATCTAAATTGAAAACACGAGAAGGGTTTAATAAAATTTCAAAAAAATTATGTTCTTTCAAATAAGCAGCTACTTCTTCGAACCAATTACTTATCTGTTGTTTTGTAACAGATGCTCTAGTTGAAGTAAGATTTTGAGCTACTCTAGTTGATAGGTCTGGATGGCGTTTTAAAAAACTTTGGTACCAGCGTTTACCAGGGCGTCCATCTATAAAGGGCATATCAATTTTTAATTCATCAACAAACTTTTTCACGCTGTCTAAAAGTTTGTCTTTTGTTACAGGAAATCCCGCCTTTGCAACCTTTTTTACCCAGGTGACTAATATTTCTTCTTGAGTTTCTGATAAATATGAACTCCTGCCCATTTTTCTTTTCACGGGAGTTTTACCTCTAACTTTATAAAGAAGTGTAATTCTAGGAATACTGTACAATCTTGCAGCTGTTGCAACTGGAACTCCACATTGAACATCTTGAACATGTGTCCCTTTCTTGGAGGCATTTTGAAAACTTGAGTATGACTATATTCTGGAACCAAAAATTGACACCTATAATTTAGCTAGTGGTTGACAGGTGTCAACTATTAGACATAATATAAAGAAAAAGTTAATTCCCATAGCGAAAGGTCGTTCATTGAATCAACATGCTACAACGAGCAAAAATGACCCTATTTGTAAGTTTAGGTTTAATTACCAATAGTTGACACATGTCAATTACTGGATAGCACTTATTTTTAGGAACCAATAGTTGACATCAATGTTTCAAGAAAACTAAAAGTTATATTAACAGACAATCAATTGAAAATAACTCTTTAATCTAGTCATCCTCGTTTGCAAGAATCAGTATTTTAAAAACAGAAATAGAAATTACAGTACTTATTTGTAAAGATTGTCACCTCCTTAACAGATTCAGTAACAAATAATGTAAAATGAGGTAAGAGTAGCAACAAGCTTCACTTTAATATCCACCATTTTGAAAACTGTGGCTTACCTGCTGTGGAGTTTATACAGTATATACCTAGATGGCGCAATATGTTTTTATCTTCTGGTACATTAAAAAATTGCGAATGCGCCTTCCAATCTTTTTACCCATCTAGACCATTGAAATTTAGTATTTTCGAATTGTTCTATTGTAAAGACTGTTTGAACCGTAGTCTTATTAGTAGTAGTAATCTTTTACGCACGTAAATTGTAATTAATTGTATTTGTAGGTTATGCACGTGGTGAAGTTTTTTTTTTATGTTCTATTGAAATTTGCATAATGTTCTCGTCGCTACGTGTTGTTTTGGTATGATGTAATGTAGTAGTAGAAATACAACAACTCAATCGCTTTATTAACACAAGAGCAAGTTCAGAAACACGTTTACAAAGAAGTCATTATATCTAAGAGCTCACCGCATTCGCTGCTATACTCTTAGTAAGTGACGAGTATTGGTAGGCATGCGTCAACTATTTTAATCTGTGGCTAAATATACGAAGCACTTAACTTTAATTTATAAAGTAATACAATTTGGAGACACAACAGCTACTTTCACCAGTTACTTCGCCACAAGACACCTTTTGGCTTTGAATGGGCTAGTGAGTCTGCTAGTTCAAGAGAACTCTTCTCTTTACACTTTAACTTGTCTACTTAATATTATCATTCTTATCTTTAATATTATTTTTATTTTATTACTTATTTCTTTCCTTGTCCTGATGAAACCCCTTACAAAAGTGGGCAAAACGTCAACCTTATCATACAAAATGAC
Source organism: Platerodrilus igneus (assembly GCA_036346225.1). NCBI lineage: Eukaryota > Metazoa > Arthropoda > Insecta > Coleoptera > Lycidae > Platerodrilus > Platerodrilus igneus. Next base: position 2,515,613 of record JARFIW010001038.1, on the reverse strand, counting down.
ACGATCTCAACCCGGAACCATAAATATTTATAGTAATATCTTGAACGTCATGAAAATTCATATTTCAATAACAATAACAATTAAGCAAACCCAGAATAATTAACTAATAGTTACGTGTGGTTAATGTGGGGTGGTATTGTGAAACCAATCTTGAAGCTAACATACAATGTCGTATTAGCGTTTGTCAGTGCATCATTTCAATTGGTACAAAAACAATAATACCTATCGTCACATAAATTTTGAAAAACCAAAATTTACTAGCAATTGAAAATTTTTCTAAGTGTTTATCAAACTTAACATTGCATGCATATTTCATTCATATCGTTAAGCACTTTCAATTGCACTTTTTGGAAACTTTTTAAAAATACGGCTAAAATTGGCAGTAACCCATATTTGTTATAAGTGATAATTAAAGATATGGTTATAAGCTACGTTAAAAAATTAGCTTCAGTATGCTAAAGTGCACCGTGTTTAATGTTTTTACTCATATTATAAATTTTTTAATTATACAACAATTGGTATTATTTTAATAACTGTTTTATTTTACAGATCCTTACTATAGGTAGGTTAATAACTCTAACCACATTTATATCTAAACAAATTTCTTTAATAGTATATACTTACCCACTTTCCTTATATAATAAAGAATGTTAATTGCACATAGGCGCAATACAAAGACATGATAAAAAATTATTTATATATAAACCATTGCGCTAAACTTACCACACACCTTCTTCTTGAAACGGCATCAGAGTATTCAGCAAATCTCGATCAATAGCACCTAAATCGATGTTAAAATAGTTCGGTTTATCCATACTACAACACTTCAATACAAATTGTGGTAGTTTGCCAATTACAACAGTAGGCTGAAGTGACGCTATTTTTGTTTGAAATAATTTATAATCTGACATACTAAAATCCCACAGTCTTGTTTTATAATCTACAAAAAGATATGACAAAACATTTCAACAATATTATACTTACTGTAAGATCTTGATGGAATTGTTTTAAAAACATCAATAGCAACACTACTAAATCCTGATAATTCCACAACAAATCTATCTTCCGCTATTAAAGCGCAAGTTCCTGTGACGGTAGTAGTTTTCCCATTAAATTGTAGAATAGGTTTCGGCTTATCGTATGGTTTTGGAGCATTAGTGCGGAAAAGATTTTTAGGCGAATAAGAGCCATTTGATGAAAATGAGTATTTATAACCATTTGCAGGTGAAACAGTACCAACGTTTCTATTTGAGAAGCTGTTTTCATTGTTTGCTAGGTTAGAATTCGTTTTGTTTATGCCACTAATGAGATTTTTTTTCGATAGCTTCTCTTGAGCTAATCTTCGCTTTTCTTCTATTTCTTTAGATGTACACTGCATTTTCATACAACTACACAAACATAATAAAATTTATCGGTTGCTTTCTGTTCATTTTCAAACGGAGGTTTCGTATATTTACAGTGACATTTAGGTTCAAGCACACAAGTAATCATAGATTAATACAGTGTCTCTATCACCGACTTCGTGTATTGTGGTTTATTGTTATTCTTGCCATCTAGGAGTGAGTCCACCAATGGCAGATGTTTGTCGGTGACGGAACAGAAGTATTGACGAATAAACGTTTCTGTTAATGATGTACAATCTTTTTAAAGCTATTACTAAGATCTTACTTAACAACTGCTATATTTCTTTACATTGTAAATGCTTATTTAAAATGATAATGGATTTGATGCTACTCAATTCATTGCATTCATTTCACAAAATAAAGAGACGCAAACGACGTACAAGCTCTTTATTTAAAGGTTAAATAATTCATTTTTGAAGGCAAATTAGATGTAGTCTTGATGTAGTTTATACACGTTATAACGAAAACGAAACTACAGCTTTTGATTTAAATAATAATACGCACTAGTTTAACTTTTTTACTGTTTTCTATTAATGTGTAGATTAATACAGATATATTTAAACATCTATTCCCTTACTTTGCTTACTTAACGCGATATCTGACGGTGGTAAAGCATTGCAGCCGAAGTATAGTTAATTTTTAGTCTATATGTAGTCAATAGTTTTTTCTAAAAAAAAAATTAAACCTTAGTTTAATGTTCTGTATTCTTTTAACGCTGCGTAATTTACTCAAAACTTGAGCTATATAAGCGACATCTCTCATAAAGTTGTATAAGTGACATAATTTATTATAGGTATTTTCACTGACCAAATAGTTAAAAGTATAACGGGTTATAATAATTGGCGACTTATATTATTGTATGGTGATTATCGACTCCTATTGCGTATTCAGTTCTAGAACACTTTTTTCTTTATCAAACTGCGTATTTACGCTAGTACTGACAGTTTTTGTATTCCTTGTCACGGGTGAAAGAATCATTAAGTTAATAATTTTGAATTACCCAAAAATGGCAGGAATCTCGTAACGATATTTAAGAGAGCCTCGGTTAACTATAGTGGTGCGGGACGGGTTTCCAATAAACAAACAGATTGCAAGATGTATAGGGGAATATAATTGAAATTACAAAAAGCTACCCTACAATAAAAACTTACACTGAAAAGTTTTTTTAGTATTGTCGTAATTAATGAGCGTCAATTTGTCTAGGTCTAGGGTACGATCCTCTGTGTATTTCGGCCTCCTGGTGAGAAAGGTTCTTTTTACAAAACAACCACCTTGTTTTTAAACAACGAAAAAAAAAGTAAGAAACTTTTCTCACTGTTTCGCCTAATTTCTATTACAATAAAAACGTCATAACATTATTTGAAAAATATATAGAAGGAATTCCTAAAAAGAAGAAATAAATTTACACAGCAACCTTGTTACTCCCTTTTTTAAAAGCTTTAAGATTTATTGTATTAGTTAAGGTTTCGGGAATATTTTAAAACACCGCATGGGGAAATTTCCAGCATATTAATGTTTTAGTACAAGTGTGCGTATACACCACACAAAAATTTGTCCTGTGATTGATCTGTCATTTTGTAATCTGAAAAAATGCAAAGATTGCATTTCTCATACCTCACACGCGTTATACTCACTAATGTACGTCAAACAACTTTAAACTCTTCTGGAGGGTATGAGTTTTTTGTGGAAGCGAATGTAGCAATACAAATTACTTGACTAACGAAATTCTTGGAATGTAAACGTGTGCTGTAGTGTTTCAACACTTAGACGAAGTGATTCCTTCTCTTCCGTACCTATCCGATATTGTTATCGGAGCTTTGACAAAAAAGGCTACAGTCAGGTAAACGCCGGGACAACAGGACTCCACCCACGACATCCCTGCGGAGATTTTAAAATCGCTGCATCAGGAGCAAGATACCGCTGGTGAGTGCTACTCATAATAACTTAACGACGCAATTGGTCGACCCGGGAAATTTTATCCCAGAGTAAATTTTAAGTTATGTGTTAAGTACTAACTTTACCGAGCTCTAAATGCGGTGGTTTTTATGTTATAGCGCTGTCCAAAAAAATCATCAATTATCGAAGTACAAGGATTTAATCAAGTCCTCAACTCTTTTTAATTAACTTTCAATGTTCAGTTTGTTACAGTATAATAAAGTAGACACAATAATCGACCATCTTTTGTAGTTACTAATACTGTTTTACAAATGCTAGCATGTGTAAGATATTAATTAAATTCATTTGCAGTTTGTACATGTCTTATGGTACCGCAAACGAGGTATAAGAGACACAAAAACAGTTGGTAACGCTAATCTATAATGTGGAAATTAGCGCGCCCATCTGTCAATGACGTCACACAATATGCAAATTATTACACGAAAATGACGAAATATGCAAATTCATAAAAGGTATTATAAAAAACGGAGTACTCACATGAATTACTTCCTTCAGGGTTGCTTGTGGCTCCCTACCGGATTATTTAGACATGGCGTCCTTCGAGATTGCTCCAAGCTAGCTACTGCGGGGCGTGGACTGCGGTTCGGCCAGGTTGCTTCCAAATTTATCTTCTTCCTATGTAGAGGTAATAATAAGGAACGGGTTTATAGGTAACGATAATCGGAAAGGCTAGGGAATCTACATAATAAAAGATAAAGATACAATACCAGACCCAACCACTCTTCTTGATGTTCAAAGGCAAAGTCCTGTTTCCAGCATCTTTCGGAAACTCCCCACTTTTTTCTCCCCACACGCGTCGGCGCGAAGTTCGTCCAACGTACTTCTGACGTGACGGAAATACACGCGCCAAGTCTTTCAAATTTATAGCGCGAAACTCCGGCATATCAAAACTAAACTAAAAAGATGTCTAGTGCCGAAATTCTTGGAACGTAACAATCGCGACAAAGCCATAAAAGAAAAAACTTAAAAAAAGAAAACGACTGTTAGCACAGTAACATCTTAAAATCTAAATCCTAACTACCCTACATAAATCCTAACTTAAATCCTACAAAATGTTTATTTGAAGCGCCACCTGGTTTTTTCGACCGATAACACGTCTTCCGAATTACCAGGAAACGGAATATGTAGCCCCATTGTCCTTGACTACATTAATAATTGACAGCACAAATTTGTCGGGGAGCATGAAACACTACTTAAAGTAAAAAGAAAATGCGACAAGTCGCCTAACCTATATACTAAACTAAAGCTAACATTAGAGTTTCTTACGTGCAAACGTACATGAGCGTTGCATCTAAACTGCATCCTTGTTGGCAAAAAGTGCCCAAATTTAAAAATGTTCATGAGAGTGAGTTAGTCTACACTCTAGCAAATTTTTGTCACTGGTACTTTGGTCTAAATAACGATACACATCAAAACTTGTCCATGACATGGTTGTGAATCAACAAATTTACCAAAAGTACCACCCTACTAAATCCTTACATTGCTAACGTAACAAATTACATTTCTACATCAGGTTAGCTTTTTCACTTAATATTCAAGAAAAATAATTCCCACGTCTGGTCATAAATACCAAACGTTAGGAAGATAAAAAGATAAAACAAAATCTCAAGTTATTATCGAAGATAATAGATAAGATAACGATATTGAGCTTACGTTATTATCAACGGTAGTAGGTAAGATAACGATATTAAGCTTTAGTTATTATTTGAGATAATAGGTAAGATAACGCGATTATTAAGCTAACGTTATTATTAGAGATAGTAGGTAAGGTAACGCGATATTAAACTAAAGTTATTACTAAAGATAATCGGTAAGAGAACGATATTAAACTAAGGTTATTATCAAAGATAATAAATAAGATAAAGATATTAAATTAAGTTATTATCAAAGATAATAGATAAGATAGCGATAGAGTGGCTCCGTGGAGCCGTTAAATAGGAATTTCTCGTACCCCCTAAAAAGAGCAACCTGTGAAGCAGGCTCGTTTGCAATAAACAGTACGAGGGACCGGCAAAGGCATTTGGGTGCATCCCTGCACCCGGCGTTAATTGATATCGGTGATATAATCACCCGATATCCAAACAATATTTCTACATACACTCACACATTCACACACTCATACATACCTTTACTGTTAGCGCCCATATGCGCTGACAGCAGCACCGCATGATCTCACGAAGGATTCCCAGAGACGTGGTCCGGGTGTCTGTGAAAACCCTCCGCACAACCACACGGTGACTGACGGAAATGAAAAGGCAGTAGAAATAGGAACGATAGAAAGAGGGAGATGGGTATTTGGAATGTATAAGAGGCACTTCCTGGTAGAGAAAAAATAGAGGAAGGGCTCGCATTGAGCAAAAGAAAAAGAAAAGGTGGATAGCAAAGCACTACTCAACCAGCCAATGTAGTCAGTAGCCCGGAGTGAAGGAACATCACTCTTATGTGGCAGGCGGGTGTTCCGGGACGAGAACAGGTTCACCGAAGGAAGGATAAGGCAGAAACGGAGACAGTAGGATACGAAAAAGTAGAGTTTTTGGACAAGCGTCCGAGAGAAGGTAGAGAGTTGTCCCTATTAAAACACAGATTGGTCTGAAAGACCACCTGCGATATTAATCCGACAAGTTAAGGTATACCATAAGTTAAAAAAATCACTAGACTCTTAAGAGGACTAGTACGATCATTTTCCTAACGAGTGCATCTACTACGATAAGAAAATCAGACAAAAGTTGACACAACAACTTAAAAGTATCACTACAGATACAATCACACAAAAACCCACTATTGCGAGGTAATTTTTTAAAACGATAACGCCCTAAACACACAAAGATGCCTACTTATAAGCAGTTAAATACAGATACACTGTCCCAATATCCTAAAACAACCGAGAATTTAACAAGATATCAATAAGAAGCGATAGCGCCTCACCACGAAGTTCAACAAAAAACAATAAAAAAAAATGTTTATAAGTTATGGTGACTTAGTAGGAAAAGAAACAAATAATGATGTAGTATAATGTGAGCGACTGTAATAATTCAGAGGAAAAACACATGGAATAAAAAATCCTAGTTTTTTGTAACTGCGAATATAAACTATTTCTAGCAATGGCATAGGCCGCGGCTCCTATGTGAGCCCAAAGAAGAAAGCATCCACTCTAACATCAGCTCAAACCAATCATAAAAATTCAATGAGTTATTACAACCAAAGTTACGACAATTACCACACAGTTAAACGATGTAAGATAAATACTAAAAACCAAATAATATGCTGTAGGAAAAGTTCGAAGATTAATTAAATGAAACGACAGAGTTATATTGGGGGGGTTTAGAGAATAAAGCGATATATAAGTAACGGTATGTTCAAGAAAAAGTGAACCAAAAGGAAAAAGATAGCTAATTTAAGGTAAGTAAGTTAAACGTGTAAGAGGTATATACTGTACAAGAGCGGGAATAAGTTAATAAAGTTACTAATTGATAGTGGGAGCAAAAATATTAGGTAAATTGTAAGGGGAATGGAACGTGAAAAACTTAAGTAGCATTTGGGTCAGCAGAGAATGGCTTAAGGTCTTTAATATGCCACCTGCCTTGGCGTTTTCCTTCAGCATCTTGAAGTTCGTAGATAAGGGGACTAACGACACGAACGACCTTATAAAGGATGAATTTAGGGGCTAATTTTGAGGAAAATTTCTTAGATGCATCCGATAAGACATAATTCCTTTTCCAAACTTGTTCGCCCAAGGCGAAGGAAATATTTCGTTTACGTAAGTTATAGTGGTCCTTACTCTTTTCGTAAGCTTTACACAAATTTTTTCTAACGTCGTTAAAGATAGAAGGTAATGATTGTTGGTCTTTGTCCCAGCGTACTTTATCGTCAAATTCAATTACGTTAGTATTGTCAGGTACTAAACCATAATAACTCCCATCGATTGGGGTATATATTCCAAAAACAAGAAATGACGAAGTGAATTGGGTTGCTTCGTGTTTAGATGTAAGCAAAGCTTGAGCAATTTTAAAAAAATATGTTCATCCCATATAGTATGGTCTGAATCAATATAGGAAGAAATAGCGGTAACTAAAACTCTATGTACTCTTTCGATAGGGTTCACTTGGGGTGGTATTTTGCGTTAAACCAGATTTTTTGTACTTTGTAACTTTTAACGAAATTCTGAAAATCTTTAGAGATAAATTGTGCCCCATTGTCGCAAAGAATAATCTGAGGGACACCAAAGATAAGAAATACATTTTGTTCTAGGAATTTAATTATAGCAGCGGATGTAGCTTTACGTAAGGGTTGCACCATAACAAATTTAGAAAACCAATCGGTGACAACTTAAAGATATTGGTTACCTCTTTTTGATCGGGGAAGAGGTCCTAATAAGTCGAGTGATATTAATTGAAAGGGATAAGATACACGTTTAAAGTTTCCCATTAAGCCGGAACGAGCCTCTTCTGAGCTCTTATGAGAACCACAAATTTTACAGTTCCTAATATAACGACAGACAGATTGTTTTAGTGTGGGCCAATAATATAATTCAGATATTTTGGCGAGAGTTTTTGTAACACCAAGGTGCGCAGCAATGGGATCATCTTGACATATTTTAAGCACCTCACTACGGTTAGCGGTAGGGACGACAAGTTTCCATTCGGGAATATTAGATGTTTTATGTGGGGAAGAAGATGCAAATTTATATAGTCTATTATTAGTTACACGAAAGGTAGGAAATTTATCGGGATTATCAGAAACTTTTTAATCATATTAAGATACCAGGTATCAGGTATTAGATTTGGAAGGTTAAGAGAGACAACATCACGGGATAAGGCATCAGGTACGATATTTAATTTGCCAGGCCTATGCCTAACGTCAAAGGTGAATTGAGAGATACGCAAGTTCCATCTTGCCAACCGACCTGCGGGTTGTTTTAAGTTATTTAACCAAGTGAGGGCTGCACAATCAGTAATTACGGTAAAATGTGTACCTTCAACATATCCTCTAAATTTTTCGATACCAAAGATAACTCCCAATAATTCTCGTTCGGTAGCCGAGTATTTTTGTTCGGCAGAAGTTAAGGCGCGACTTGCATAAGCAATTGGGTGCTCTAAACCATTACTCACCTGGAACAATATTGCACCTAAACCAGTAAGTGAGGCATCGGTTTGTATATAAAATTTTTCATCGAAATTGGGTGAGATTAAGATAGGTGCTGAAGTGATTAACGTTTTAATTTGTTTGAAAGCCTGTTGAGATTCTAAATTCCACTCGATAGTTTGGGACTTCTTTTTATTTTTAATTAAAGAGGTAATGGGTGCAAATATAGTTGAAAGATTGGGTAAAAAAATGCGATAATAGCTAATCATTCCGATTAAACGTTTGATTTCGGTAACAGTTTTAGGTGTTTTGAATTTAGTAATAGCGTCGACTTTAGCAGGATCTGCTCGTAAACCAGTTCCATCGATAATAAAACCAAGAAATGTGACGGACGAACAACAAAATTGGCACTTCTCCCAGTTTATCTTAAAACCTGCTGCATTTAGGCGGTCTGCCACTTCATTCAATGTGGCGATATATTCATCAAAGGAACTTGAGATAACTAAAATATCATCTAAAAATACAAAGGCACGTTCCTGATGTAAGATAGGACCTAACGTTTGATCCATAGTACGTTGTAGGGTTTGTGGTGCGTTACAGAGACCAAATGGCAAAAAATTATATTCGAAAAGACCTCGGCCTGGAACACAAAAAGCAGTTTTAGGACGGGAAGGTAAATCGAGGGGTATCTGATAAAAAGCTTGTCTAAGATCGATAGATGAGATAAATTTTGCATTTCGAAGCCGGCTTAAAATTGAGTCAGTTCTTGGTAAAGGGTAAGCATCAGCGACAGTTATTGAATTCAGCTTCCTGCCATCAACACAAACACGTCAATCGTCATTCTTCTTACGAACTAATAATACGGGAGACATCCATGGTGAATTTGAGGGATGCAAATGCTTTTGTAATGCAGGCGATAATGGATATTGACGTTGCTTAAAAGGGAGGGCATCACCTGTAGAGATAACATGTGTTGCCGTAGTAACGCAACCAAGTTCAGAGGTATTAAGTTTACGGAATTTGTCGATTGTAGAGTTAAAAATTACATTTTGGGAATCAGTAAGAGAAATTTTATTAGATATTCCTGCAGATGCACAGGAATTTGTTTTGAGGGAAGTTTGCCAAGAAAAATTTTGGAAGTAAAGCGACAAGTTAAAAAGTTTACAAAAATCTACACCTAGTAGGAATGGATAAGCCAATGTAGGTACAATCAAAAATGGAACCTCACGTTCAAGTGATTCTACTCAAATTTTTAATTTAAGGGAACCCGTTACATATATTTGATTATCGTCAGTTAAATTTATGGAAGTTTTTTCGGGAACAATTTGAATTTTAATATTTTGTTTAGATAATTGTTGTAGACCTTCGTTGTTTATATGAGAGTATGAGGAACCTGTGTCCAGTAAAGCTATTACATTCAAGGAACCAATCGAGATGGGTAAGTGTGGGCGGTTATCAAAGGGTTTTTTAACAAATTGTAAAGCAGCAGATTTTTTATGGTAAAAGGAATTAACGGTTTGTAGCCAATTAGACCATTCTGACGCGGTGGTATAACATAATTCTTTTAATGAAGGTAAGGCATTTTGTAGATTCAAAGTAGCGATATTGTTATCAGATATATTTAATAACGGTACAGCGTTAGAGGTAATTTTATGCTTTAAATTTATGGACGTCTGGGTTCGTTGGATGATTGGTGTTGAAGACGATTTTGATTCCTTGAGATATTCACGCCTTGGATAGGAATATCTCGACGAGAGTTTCCCGATACGTTAGGATTACAATTCGTACAGTTAGATTTATAGATATTAGCACGCCCAGGTAGAAATCTGATCTCTAACGTTACGGTACCAGATCAACGCAGAATCAGAGAACAATTCACCCGCTGAAACAAATAAATCCTGGTCGGTACATTTGCGTGAGATCCTGAAATCGTTAATCCTGTCAAGAAAGGACATTAAAGACATTTTAGAGTCAAAACGCAGAAAAGTTATACCCCATTTATAAACAGGTATAGATTTCCCCAATGGTAGAGCTTGGGAAATTACGAAATTTGATAAAGGTAGAGATATATCTGTGTCTGCATTTGGATTGAGTCTCTCAAGAACTTTCCTTCAAGTAACAAGATATCCAATAAAAAAGTTTGTTTAGCTTGGTTCGCTTGTTCATTGTCAAATAAATACAACAGTTTTATACGCTGCTTAAGGTGAATTATACGGGAAAGCACGCGTTTTAATTCAATCTCACTTGGGCCGGGATTAATTTTGTTTATTATATTAGTTATATCTTCAAGGGATTGTTTGATTTCAAATACATTTTGAGTTACATCGGAAACGCTTATTTTGGAAATAAGTAGGCCTTTTGTTTCCTGGGCTAGTATTGTTTTAAGTTGCAATCGTCTATCATTTTGGTTAGACGCGGGGGTAATGTTTCTACATTCAATTTCGTAAATCAGCTCCAAAGACTTAAGATGTGTAATATTCATTTTGAAATAATATTTGAGACAAAAATATACAAAATATACGATACTATAGTAATTCACAAGATAATAAACGGTATATCTAACTTCATTTTGTTACGATAAGTTTATTTAAAGGCAAAATCTTTTTTAAAAAAACGGCATTTATAGGTTACAGCTGTTTAAATTACTAAGGAAACACGTTTAGAACTGTATCAGAGCAAGATATTGTTTAAGAAAAGAAATATATCACGGTTAGGTTAATATAACACTAAAAAACACACTAAAAACTCAAGTTAATTAGAAAATCTATTTTTCGAGATGGAATTTTTGTTTATGTAGGTAATTGTGAATTAAACTTAATGATTTCGGTTATAAAAAGACACTCAAAATTATAGAAATATACATTATTTAACAAATACAATAAGATTCCGTTACTCTAACGTTTTAAGAGGTATTCTAAAAGGTCAATTCATTACGTTAAATGTTTTTAAACACATGGTTTCCTTCAAGTAATTTGTAAATCATAATCAAATATCTAGATTACTAGAAAACACTTTTTTTTAAGTGTTTTCCAAGCAGGACAGCATTTATTCACGATTTAAAAAACACTTTCTAAGGTTCAAAAAACAAGCAATAGTTATGTATAATGTAATATAAAATAGATAACTTTTCTAATAAACAATGAATAAGGCATACATTAATTAATTATTTATATTTAGGTGTACTTACTTATGGAATTTAAAAGTAAGGTTAAGTTGTTAATAATCACTCCTAAAAAAACTTGTAGTTCTATTCAGAAAACAAACTATGTAGTTAAATAAGATAATTCAAGTTAAAAAAGGTACACTACATTTAAAATTGCAAGAAAATTAATTAAACTCACAAAACATTTTAAGAGCATAAGCTATGAATTTCAATAGCCCAAAATGGCGGTTTCTATTCAGTTACCATAACAACTGGCTTGTCATCTTAGGCATTTAGTAAGTTCCAAAGTACCAACCTAAACTTTTAAGGTCAATAGATATTAGAAAATTAGATAATTTATTTTTATTTTTTTAAGTAAAAAAGCTATTAGATAACGTTAATTAATACATTGTAAAGCCATAAAAAAAATTAATACAACCTAAAAATACGTTGAAGCGCCATTCTTATAGTACCGCAAACGAGGTATAAGAGACACAAAGACAGTTGGTAACGCTAATCTATAATGTGGAAATTAGCGCGCCCATCTGTCAATGACGTCACACAATATGCAAATTATTACACGAAAATGACGAAATATGCAAATTCATAAAAGGTATTATAAAAAACGGAGTACTCACATGAATTACTTCCTTCAGGGTTGTTCGTGGCTCCCTACCGGATTATTTAAAGATGGCGTCCTTCGAGATTGCTCCAGGCTAGCTACTGCGGGGCGTGGACTGCGGTTCGGTCAATTTGCTTCCAAATTTATCTTCTTCCTATGTAGAGGTAATAATAAGAAACGGGTTTATAGGTAACGATAATCGAAAAGGCAAGAAAATCTACATAATAAAAGATATAGATACAATACCAGACCCAACCACTCTTCTTGATGTTCAAAGGTAAAGTCCTGTTTCCAGCGTCTTTCGGAAACTCCCCACTTTTTTCTCCTCACACTCGTCGGCGCGAAGTTCGTCCAACGCACTTTTGACGTGACGGAAATACACGCGCCAAGTTTTTTAAATTTATGGCGCGAAACTCCCGCATATCAAAACTAAACTAAAAAGATGTCTAGTGCCAAATTTTTGGCACGTAACACATGTTTTCATTTGTCCATGAAAGACCTTTTTTAAGCCAAGATCATGATAAGCTACGTTTTTGGGTAATGAATTTCCAACAAATTTTTCTGTAGTAATACCTGTTCAACTTTTTCGTCTTTGTTTGTCAAGGCCAGTGTCTATTTTCGAAATCCGCCCACTTTACTTCCGTTGGACTCATTTGGATAAACTCTTAGCCAATCTGTTTCTCTCGACTACCCCTATACACGAACTACTCTCATATGCTTTTTGTATACCTGCTTAATCCATAATAATCTACGGTTCTTTGACTGTTACGGTGTGATTTCTAATCCCCCCCCCCACTTGCTACATATGCAAAACCACACATTCATCGCATGTTCGTTTTTGTTAGTGCATAATCCTGCACGTGTCTATTCTGTTATCTAATTTGGTAGTGTGTCAATTGTTACATTGAAAATATTTAACATTGTAATCTTTTGTATTATTATTTGTCTGGCCTCATCGCCTGTAATCTTATCTTATTTTTATAAATTTCTTTTAGCTCACTATTGGCTATGGGCAGAATAACTATATTGTAACAAAATTAATTTTATTCTGTCCGACTACAATTAATACAATAACTATATTTGTTTCAATGTAATTTTAAAATTTATTATCTTTTTTTTTAAGTATTTTTGAGATTTTATCCTATTTAATTGATTCGATAAATGGTTAGTAATTTGTCTTTCTTTGAAAATATCGTTGCGCCTTTACCTTATCTAATTGGTGTTCCAAACCATAAATGGTTATGTATTTAGCTTTCTCTCTAAAATTATTTTTGAGAATTTATCTTATCTAATTAATATTCCAAACCACAAATGGTTATTTATTAATTTTCCTTTTTGAAAATTGCTTTGAGAATTTCTTATTTAGTTGGTAACCTTTAGTATTTATGATCAAAAGTAGGAATTATATAGAAATGAAAGAAGCCTAACTTGTCTTTTATTACGTAAAGATATCCACCAATATACGAATAATGAGGTGTATTATGCAATTATAAGTCCCATCTCTAGTAATTGTAGCTTCGTCGCAAAATAAAATATGAAAAAGAAATTAAGATTTTGAACGTTTTAGTTCCTTAGCTAGTTTGAAAAATTTACGGTAACAGGGAAATCACAATCTACTGCTAAATATAGATAGAAAATATCGACATAATAATATAGTCAGTAAATGGTTGTAGGAGATGCACCTCGTATCATTAAAATTTTAAACAGCCCATTATTTGACGTTTACTTTAATGTAGACACTAAAAAACAAACAGTAGAAGAGCGCTCTAAACATTTTAAAATGCTCACAGTAATTTACACATAATTAAGCGTGCGTTATCGTCGGTTTATAATGTATTGTAGAAGTAATCAAAAGCAAGTGTCTATCTTCCAGAACAGCAGCACAAAATAAAGTAAACAGTAAACATATTGTACCTGGAGTTATCTTCTTTCGAGTGCCATCTCACGAAATGCAGCTACGGGCTGGAACAACTTAAAGGTACTGCACTAGCACACGCACTTTAAGTGCGACTTCACAATGCTCAAAAAGCAGTCGACTCAGTAAAGCAGCGTCGAATTAATAGCAAAAGAGTCGAATTAGTAAGAGCTGCCGAATAATTAAGATACCCTTTTCAAAGTTGAAGTCCTATTTATACAGTTTGAAAAATCATGAAAAAGAAAGTATGAAACCATTTCCACCGATATTAGTGTACAATATTCTGAGAAAGCGGACGAAAATATATAAGACGGCAAAACCTTTCTAGAATTCAAAACAAAATACAATAATTAATTCTATTAAATTTCATTGGTTGCAGGGGAAGCAAGCTACATTTTAAAATGCCCTAGCGATTTAGATAAATCAAACCATGTTAAAGTGAACCATGTAAAGTGGCCTAGCCTTTTTGAACAGAAACGTGGTTTGTAAAATTATCGGTCCACGCTATAAATATTCTCAAAATAATTTAATAAGGAAGTACGTTGCTACTAACACATGCCAATATAACAACACGGAATTTCAAGGATACGAGCAAAAAACAAATACATTTAAGCATTTAATCTTTTCAAAGAACTTATTTAAGAGTAGTTTTTACGACCAGAAACAATAACGAGCAGCAATTATAGTTTTTTTTGAAGAATTGCTAAGGCGAGCTTCTCTGTTTTAGAATAGTAAATATTTCGACAAAACTATTTGAAATAATGAACTAACTGGCATGTATCGAGAAAGAGGGTTTATTTAAAGTTGTCTGTGGAGCAAACATTTCAAAGAATTTAAAGTGCTAGAAGATGCAATTGCTAGTTAGGCTTTTTAATAAATTGATAAAGAGTTACGGAATATATTTCACGTGTTGAGGAACATTTTTATGCAGGACGGTTTTTAACACTTGAATATTCGTTTGGATTATTTGCGACAATAACATAAGAAGGGGTTTAGATTAGCGATTTCAATTACGGTCGTTGTAATTTCATGCAGAATCTCTCTATTTCCTAAAGTGACTGTAACGCTACATTGCGTGAACTTTTTTAAAATGAAAAAAATAAAGGTTTTCTTTTTGTATGGTATTCTTCATAGAAAATTTGGAAATGTCAGAAATTATAGCAGCGAGTCCTCTGACGTTAATTTCAAAATTATTTTCAATTTCTAACACAATATCTTTGTCGTATTCCTCTGTAACATCTAAGCGTCTACCAGTTTCAGTACCTTTAGGAAATACTGCACCGGTTTCTTTCAACATTTAGTGTAGGGCTGTAGATGTTGCATGGCTGAGTTGCCTGATGCCTTCTGCTACGATATTTTTCAGCGTATTTTCGTTCCGCTGAAAAAGCAGCGCATTGTAGTTCGCCATAGACTAAATGCATATCAGTGTATTCTTCATTAGTAAAATGAACCATTTTTATAAAAATTACACTTATTTTACCTTTCCAACACAATATTTTGACACGTACAAATAAACATCTGATTGTTTGCTAGTCAAAGTCAACTCGGTATTTCTTGTAACTAAACGCGTTTTTATCCAGTAAACACAAAAGTTTAAATTGATTTTTCCCTAAAACGATGCATGCTAGCCATTTCCAACTAGATCACATTATAGATGGGAAAGCTTTAGAGTTGATAATGAATTATTTTGTGTGGCATTAAGAAAGTATTTCGAGCATAGTGGACTAAAATTATTATAAATTGTTGGTTATTTTGTAAAGAGAAATTCCAATGACCGGTTACACTGTTATGGGAGCTCTTCAGATTGGACCATTTCTCTCTGCAAAACGACCAACAAAGATCTTGAAATTATACAAGTAGGTAAGATACTCTCGTACGAGCACAAAAAGTGCAATTTTTACATGTTACGTAGGATATACGAGCTTCGACTCCATATCTGTCGTTCAAGTTTTTCACAAGCTTCACGTTGCAACGTTTTCGCTTGTTCTCCATCGTTTTCCCAAAGACTGCATTGTTCATTAGCTTGAACAAGTTTTTTCAAATTCATTCCTTGCTCATTTCCGAAGTTCAGTATTGAGGTCAATGTAAGATTTTAACTAGCAGCTTTGCTTAAATTTTAGTACTCAATGAACTGTAGATAATTTATGTCCATTTTCTATTTCTATGATAGATCACATATCTTCTTTTAGCATTTAGTGTAGCCATTAATTTGGTACTTTGAGTTTTTGATACAGGCGTTTTCCAGTCTTCGGATCAATGTGCTCCGGACAGAATGCGACGTCCTTATGTAAATCATTAATAGATTCCGGATACTCTAAATCAACTTCCAAGATATAACCTTCGTTCGCATTATCAGGAACTGATGTTACATCGATGTTGGTGTCCATCCATTCAAATCCTCCTTAGGGCAAGGGCGGACTCATCGCCCATCCATATTGATTATTAACGTCATAGTACATAAGATACACATCGGAGTTGCAAGAATCATACGTTGGTAAATATTTATTGTTCGCCGATGCACGCCGTTCCAAACACACTTTACTAAGTCCTCTTTGTATACCCTTCTCAGTAAATAACAGCTGATCAATGTCAGTTAATAACTCAAGTTCCTGCCGTGTATGCATCAACATTGCATTCCAAGTAAACCCTGGAAGGGTGTAGTAGTGAGCGAGGTCTAGTCCATAAGTTAAATGACAACTTGCACGAAACTGTTACAAATACTTCAGCCGATAGCATCACATCGGTCTTAAAGTATAAGTCACAGTACTGTCCCAGGTTTTGAATTTAAATGCTTCCCATACTTTTTGTGCATGCGCATACTGCTTCTTAGTAATTACTCTACCTTCTAGCATGTTGTAGAATTCCTTTTGACTAGATAGTGAAGTGTAACCCAGCTTTTCAAAAGAATCTATGAAATCGTATAGGTATACACTTTTTTTAGTTAGTAGTTCAAACTTTTCATTATCCAAACCAGAAAATTCTTTTTTTAATAACAAATATTCGTATAGATATGAAGCCAATTTTCCAAGTATGAGCTCATAAAGCGGAATCTATCAATGAATCTATACTTGACCAAGTTTTCAGGAATATATTTTGTAAAGGAGATATATTTTTCTTTTGTTACTGGTAACACTTCTACACGATTTTCCAAATCAACGTAGGTAAACTATGTATACTCTGACACAAAATCGTTCATTCTTACATCTATTTTCTCACAAGAAAATCTAAGGTTTATTTTGCAAATTTATGTCCCCTTCAAGGTCATTCGTTCTAGAATCACCTGACGTTATCGGAGCGAGTACATTACTTTCACTTTTTGATGTGTGTAGTTCAATCTAACACCACTACCACCACATTCTCATATTGACCAATGAAAAAGCGCATATAGTACAGTTGTAACATGCCAGGCGTGGCCCCATTGCGTATTCACGGTGAGGAAAAATCTCCAGCTCCGAACTTCAAAACCTGGCCGTCAAAAGCCCGCGCGCCCGCCCGCCCATTCAATAAGCGCATCCGAACTTCCCACCTATAGAAAATATTGTATCTTAGAAATCAAGTCAGTGTCAACAAAGTATGGGGATCGTACTATTGTTAAAAGTGACTTGTTTTCTAAGATACAATATTTTCTATCGGTGGGAAGTTCGGATGCGCTTATTGTACAACCCGGCGTGCGGGCGGCTGGGCGAGCGTACGAGCGAGCGGGCGAGCGGGCGTGTGAGCCTCCGACAGCCAGAGTTCGATGCTCGGAGCTGGAGATTTTTTCTCCCACCGTGAATACGGAATGGGGTCTCACCGGGCATGCTACAACTGTACTATATGCGCTTTTCCATTAGTCGAGATGTGAATGTGGTGGTAGTGGTGTTAGATTGAACTACACGCATCAAAAAGTGAAAGTAATGTACTTGCTTCGATGACGCCAAGTGATCCTAGAACGAATGACCTTGAACAGGACATAAATTTGCAAAATGAACCTTAAATTTTCTTATTGGAAAATAGATGTAAAAATGAGTGCCAGAGCATACATAGTGTTGATTTGGATGGTCGTGTAGAAGTGTTACCAGTAACAAAGGAAAAATATATCTCCTTCACAAAATATATTCTTGAAAACTTGGTCAACTATAGATTTATTGAAAGCTTCCGCTTTATAAGCTCATCCTTAGAAACATTGGCTACATATCTAAACGAATATCCGTTATTAAAAAAAAAAATTTCAGGTTTGAATAATGAAAAGTTTGAATTACTAACTAAAAAAGGTGTATACCCATACGATTTCATAGATTCTTTTGAAAAGCTGAGTTACACTTCATTACCTAGTCAACAAGAATTTTACAACATGTTGGAAGGTAGAGGAATTACTAAGAAGCAGTATGCGCATGCACAAAAAGTGTGGGAAGCATTTAATATTCATAACCTGGGACCGTACTCTGATTTATAACACAAGACCGATGTGATGCTATTGGCAGAAGTATTAGAACAATTTCGTGCAAGTTTTCATTTAACTTATGAACTAGACCCCACCCACTACAACACCCTTCCAGGGTTTACTTGGAATGCAATGTTGAAGCATACACGGCAGGAACTTGAGTTATTAACTGACATTGATCAGCTATTATTTATTGAGAAGGGTATACGAGAAGGACTTAGTCAAGTGTGTTCGGAACGGCGTGCATCGGTGAACGCTAAATATTTACCAACGAATTATCTTTCCAACCCAGATGTGTATCTTGTGTACTATAACGTTAGTAATCAATATGGATGGGCGATGAGCCCGCCCTTGCCCTAAGAAGGATTTGAATGGATGGACACTAACATCGATGTAACATCAGTTCTTGATAATGCGAACGAAGGTTATATCTTAGAAGTTGATTTAGAGTATCCGGAATCTATTCATGATTTACATAAGGACGTCCCATTCTGTCCGGAACACATTGATCCGAAGACTGGAAAATCGCCCGTATCAAAAACTCAAAGTACCAAATTAATGGTTACACTAAATGCTAAAAGAAGATATGTGATCCATATAGAAATCTGAAACAAGCTTTAGAAAATGGACTTAAATTATCTGCAATTCATCGAGTGCTAAAATTTAAACAAAGCTGGTGGCTAAAATCTTACATTGACCGCAATACTGCATTTCGGAAACGAGCAAGGAATGAATTTGAGAAGAAACTTGTTCAAGCTAATGAACAATGCAGTCTTTGAAAAAACATTTCAATGTAAAGCTTGTGCAAAACTGGGACGGCAGATATGGAGCTGAAGATCATATATCTAACGCGTTATTCAAAAATGTCAGAATCTTTGATAATTACCTCGTGGCAGTGGAACTTCTTAAATCTGAAATATATTTTAATAAACCTATATGTGTTGGTTTTTTTAGCAACGTACCTATACATACAGCAGTTGCAGGGCGCTGTAGTACATCTCGACATGGAAGTACATAATTTTTTAACAATCCCGTACACGAGTTCAATGCAAGTTTCGGTGCTGCGTATGATTTTCGTAAAGGATGGTACATTATCTCATGCAGCTGAAATTAAATTTGCAGAAGAGGGTGCTCGCTATGATATAAGGATTATCTCGCCTTTCGGTCCACTTCTCGGCCGTCGTATATTAAATTTTTGAGTAATTTTAAGAAAAGTCGGAGTTCTAATGTTTGCTAGGTGTTTTCGCATAAGCACTTTACATACCCGGAACGCGACTTTTAATATAGACAACCACCATACCACGTTGAAAAGCACCGGTTCTCGTCCAGTTGCATACCTAACGCGGAAGGGTGCAGACGTGTTTTCTAAAGATCAAGATCTACCTGAAATTTAGAAAGTGTTTCTTAAATATCATATTAACCGCAATTAATCGGTATGAAAATAATAATCTAGTGTAGCTTAGTGTTAATTATAATGTAGTTTATTAATAGTGTCGTAAGCATAATTTTAATTGATCAATTAATAGCGTTAATTTATTTCTCACGTAATAACTCGGTAATAAACATTATTTATGTGACCGCGCATGAAACCGGACAAGTAGCAAAAGTCCACAACGATAAGGAAAGTGAAAAAACAAAGTATATCGCATTTTAATGAAGAAATTTTATCGCGTAAGGGTCTATTAAACCTGAAAAATAAAATAACTGAAAAGTGCAGTAAAATTCAAACGTCTACAAACACGGCCGCCTCGACCGAACCCTCGGCGCAGGTAACAAATAATTGTAGTAGGAATGTAGTTCCGGACGAAGAGAACAATAACGCAAGTAAATCAATGGGTTCAAACATTGACGACAAGGATACAAAGACAAACAACGACTCCATTTTCATGAAGAATTTTGTAACGCCTGCAAGCTCAAAAAGAATGCTCACACAAATAGATCCGGAGGGATTTCTAACACCACGGAAATCTATAAAATTAAACAAGAGAACTGAAAGCATAGAATCTCTTGCAACTAGCAATAGATATTCACCCATCCAATCTAACAATGATAACGAAAATTCACAAATGGAATACGAAACTGAATCGGAAAGCGAATCGGAACCCCAAAATATTCCAGAAGTACGAAAGAAAGTAAAACCACCGCCACCCATCGTGTCCATGGAACAATTAAAAACCATAAACAATTAATTGAAAACGCAGGCACGAAGGTAAACAAGGGGTTCTCGGTTAAATACACGGCCGCGAATACAAATATCTTTATTCAAGATCGCAATGAGAGAAAGTTATTTATTGAGTATTTGGAAAAGGACAATTGCAAATTCCATACGTACTCTGACATAGATGAAAAATCGCATGCGTTCGTTTTACGAGGGCTTAGTGGGGACGTAACAAGTGAGGAAATCGCAGAGGAACTCAAAAGATAAAAACATTCCTGTAATAAACACCTATGTGATGAAGACAAAAAAGGTCCCATTATTTTTAGTGATAACAAACAATAAAGTGACTCTAAAAAAGCTGCAACAAGAAGTTAAAAGTATATCATACACCCGCGTGAGCTGGGAACGCCAGCTAAACAAAAAACGTATCACGCAGTACCGCCGGTGCCAGAAGTGGTCACATGCAACAGCACACTGCAGAGGGGCCATTAAATGTGTTAAACGTGCAGGAGACCACTGGACTTACGTGTGTACCAAAACCAAAGACACACCAGCAACATGTGCTAATTGCAGCGGCCCACATCCTGCAAGCAGTGAGGACTGTCCAGTGTATGCAAGTATTGTGGAAAAAATCTCAGAGAAAGAATACAAATCGACAACAAACGCAAAAATAATCAAGCAAGATTTCCCAAACATAAACAGTGGTAAACATTTTCCTAGATTAACTGTTAAAGCTCGATTGACAAACGCATGGAAACCACCCCAACAACAACAACAACCCCAGGGGGTCACACAACGACCAACAGCCAGCGAACAGCAAGAAGAGTTTCAAGAGCTCATCAGTGAAATAAGTAAACTAAACTCACTTATAAACGTAAAATCTATGCTAAAAGCCGTAAAAGATTTAAATTCAATCTTAGTTAAATGTAAAACACCTATGGAAAAATTTTCCGCATTTAATAATTTCGTTACAAGCCTGGATAATTATGGATTATAAAGTTAATTTAGTTACATGGAACGCAAATGGTATACAAAGTAAAATAGGACAATTAATACATTTCATAAATTCCCACCAGCTAGACATAGTGTTAATTAATGAAACCAAACTAAAGAAAAAACATAAGATTAGAATAAGAGGATTTACCATTATTAGGAAAGACAATGTAAACGAAACTGGACAAGGCGGAGTAGCTATAGCAGTTAGAAATAGTGTTAAGTTTAGTGAAATTAAGTTAGAAAACAATAGTGTAGAGGCCTTAGGCATAAAACTTCCGAACAATATCAGTATAATAAGTGTATATAACTCGCCAAGAAATAAGTTTAGTGTAACGGATCTAGACAAATTATTTAGAAAACGAAATAAGGTAATACTAGTGGGTGATTTAAATTCCAGACATCACAGCTGGAACTGCCACAGGGACAATCGAAATGGTTTAACCCTAAGAGATTATGCGAACAGAAACAATTTAGAAGTAATTTTTTCTGAAAATCCAACCCATTTTCCCTTGAATGGAAGTACCCCAACAACAATTGACATATTAATAACTAAAAATGTACCATATTTTATAGAACTCAAGTCAATCATAGAACTCGAATCAGATCATAACCCAGTCACATTTTCTTTACCATACGGAACAAAAAAAGACAGTCATAAAATCGGTATCAGATCATACAGGAAGACCAACTGGAAATCATTCAGAGCGGACCTAGATAAAAAACTTCAAATTAAACAAGACGCAAGAAATTCATTGGAACTTGATGAAATGGTTGCAAATTTTACCAATGCGGTAGTTACTAGCATTAACAAACATAGCCAATGGGTGAAAATAGACCCAACTAAAGACAAGCTTCCTGAAAATATTATAAAAGAAATAAAAACAAGAAACGGTATAAGAAAGAAATGGCAAAGAACTGCGGATCCTATTGTAAAACAACGTTTAACAGAAGCCAACAGAAACATAAGGAATGGCATCAGAGAACATTACAACAGAGAGTGGACCAAAAAAATTGAAAGCCTTAACCCGCAAGACAACTCCCTATGGAAGATCACTAAATCCCTAAAGAAGACTTACGAACCGATCCCAACATTAAAAGAAAACGACTTGGAGTATATTACTGACACTGACAAAGCAAACGCCCTAGCAGAAAAATTTGAATCAATTCACCAACTAGAAATTAACCAACCCATGCACGAAGAACTCACCAAAGAAGTAACGAAACAATTAAATCAGATCAAGAACTACAAAATACCAAAAAGTGAACTGAAAAATATACTCACCTCTCCACACGAAGTAACTGCAATAATAAAAATGCTACCAAAAAACAAAGCTCCTGGAGAAGATACCATCCAAAATATAGTTATTAAGAATCTGTCGAAAAAAGCAATAACACAATTCACATACATAATAAACAATATGATAAAACTCCAACTCTTTCCAGAAAAATGGAAAAAGGCAATAGTAATCCCAATAAACAAACCTGGCAAAGACCACCGCACAACAACCGGATATCGACCGATCAGCCTGTTACCAACACTAGGAAAAGTGGCAGAAAAAATTATCCTAAAGAGAATTACGGATTTGGAACCAAATATAAAAACCTCACAAGAAACACAGTTTGGATTTAAAGCAGAACATAGCACCACCCAACAGGTTGTTCGGATCGTGAATGATATAATTACAAATTTCAATCAAGACAAAGTAACAACTATGGTATTATTAGATATTGAAAAGGCGTTTGACAAAATGTGGATCACCGGACTAATCTACAAACTAAACAAATTAAACTTTCCAACATATTTAATAAAATTATTATATTCATACTTAAGCAACAGAAAATTTGTAGTGAAAGTTGGTGAGTGCAAATCAGAAATAAAAGACATAAACGCAGGAGTTCCGCAAGGATCAATAATACGGCCGAAACTTTTTACCATATATCTCAGCGATCTACCAGAATTTCACAGAACGAAAACCTCACTTTTTGCGGACAACACCGCTATATATGCCCATTCAGACCACGCAATAATCAGTAGCCAACAGACACAGTTTCATTTAAATATACTACAAAAGTTCTACAACAAATGGAAAATTGCAGTCAATCCAGAGAAGACGGAAGCAATAATTTTCAGCCGTAAGTTCACTAACTCAAAAATATTTAAGCCCATAAAAATCCACGACTCCAACGTTAAGCAAGTGGATTGTGTAAAATATCTTGGTGTATACTTAGATCGAAGACTGAACTTCAAGACACACATAAAACACAGCATCAGAAAAGGATATGCAACATAAAAGAATCTATACCCGCTAATGGCGAAAAATAGTAAACTCTCGAAAAATAAAAGATTAATTTATACAAGTATAATCCGTCTAAGCATCACTTATGCTGCACCAGTGTGGAGTAACATCAGCAAAACGGCCCTCGAACCACTACAACGGTTCCAAAATAAATGTCTTCGCCTAATAACAGGAGCAGATAGATACACACGTATCACGGACCTACACGAGAACGCAGAAACAGAAACACTGAGAACCCATATAAACAAAATAAGTGAAAAATTGTATACCACAAAGCTTCAAGCAAACGAACTTTTACAACAAATCACAAATATCAGACAAAACGACTCGCCCTTTAAAATAAAACATAAACTTACATATCAACACCTACAAATATTCCAACAAAAGAAATAGTAACAATCTAAAAATACCCTAGGGTATATAAGCTAAAAGCAGGTTTTTAGATGAATGATTTTTCCTGCTCAAAAAGACTGAAAATAGATAAAGACATCGCAATTACCATAAACAATTAGCTGATTGTATATAATAATCCATGTTATAATGCACTAAAAATCAATATGGACGTAAAAGAGAATGATAAGACCAACTGGCCAGGAACATTCTACAGAGCAAACAGAAGATTTACAAATATATGTCTTGTTAATATTATGTAACTTGCCATTATCTAGTTTTATCTAAAAGATTTAATAAACTTGTTTTGAATTGAATTGAATTGAAGTTAAGCAAAGTTGGGCGCGGTCAGTACTTGGATGGGTGACCGCTTGGGAACACCGCGTGTCCGTTGTCTTTTTTATCTTTTTACGCTGGTTTATCGTGATTTACCCTGAATTTGTAATTTTTATTAAAACCACACAACCCCTACTTTATTTGAAACTGATACAGCCCTTTTTTCCAGGTATCGAGAGCTCCGAGAGGTCGCAGGACAAATTCGCGACTTTATATATTTTACGCCTTTGAAGATAGGTGCTGAGTTCTTTACACAAATTCGGATAACCTAATTTGTAAAATAATAAATCAGGATCCTTATGTAACTATAAAGTGTGACTGTCTGCAACGTTTCAATACTTCTGACTAGCCTGCTAAGAACAATTATAGAATTCCGCTAATTAACAAAAAAGTATTGATTATGATGAAAGACGAAAATAATGGGCGACTTATGACAGATTTTATTGGGTTACGATCAAATATGTATGCGACGAGGATTCTTAAAACAGCCGGGGAAGAAGAAGCTGAACTCTTACGAGAAGAGGAATAATCACCTGGCATCCGAGACTTTGGTGTTATAAAGAAAATTAAAGGTATTAAAAGATCAGTAATAAAGAATAGAATTATGTTTGAGGATTATGTTGATTGTATAGAAAATTACAAGGAAATATTATAATGCAGAATCTAATTCAATCATCCAAGCATCAAGTTCACACCATCGCTCAGGAGAAGATTGCCCTAAGTCCGCATGATGCTAAATGCCACTTACTTCCTGGTTCATATGCAACACTACCTGTTGGACATTATTCAATTATGGAGGAAGAGGAAATTTAATAGTTATTACAAATGTAGAATATTGATTGTAAATATATTATCCTCAATAAAATTTTATATAGTTTAGTGTTATCCTATTCTTAAAAACTGAATGTAATAAACTCCTTCGTCGTGGGTGTTGGTTGAAAAGCGACTTGAATTGATCTTAAGATCCTCCTTATGGGGATTTCAATGCTTGGTACAAAAAAGTATAAAATGAACCTTAAATTTTTTCCTTAAAAAAATACATGTAAAAATTGCACTTTTTGTGCTCGTACGAAGGCACCTTACCTAGTTATACACAAATCATGGTATATGAATATGTACAAAATGTAATTCATGCGCTCCCTATACTCAAAAATAAGTAATTAACTATCGGTGACCTTTACAAGTCCCCGACAAAATTTTAAAAACTAGTCAAAAGGCAAATGAAAAATAAATATACAAATGGCTGATTACCTACTTATTTTTCATTTTGTATAGTTTTTAAAATTTTGTCTGGTAATGCCATGTCCAAAGAGTTCTAGCTTCCTTAGGAAGCATTTTTACATTATTGGTTTAAATTGGCATAAATTCGTATCTATATATGTAATTTTGGTTTGGCAGAAGAGTTTTTGGACACCCTGAATATATTTCTACTTATAAGAAACGATCATCCCTGGCCTCTGCTTCAATTATGAAACCTGTGTGACCCTCGATTGTCTTTGCGACTGTAGATAAAAACAGCTTCTAAGAATAATCTTTACGTAAACGCATACAAAACACAGCTGATCTTCTCGCAAGCTTAGGAAGCGACCACAAATTGACTGAATGTTTGTATGCCCATTTTGTAAGTGATTGTTTGATATGACATTAGGTGTGTTCGTATTCTAACCTTGTAATTCTTATAGTTGTTTGACTCCTTTATCACCTCGGGTTTTATATTGATTAAAACAAGGAAGCGGAATGCACCTTAACTTATACCTCTGTAATACAATAAAGAAAACTAACTTTATTCTACCTTCGTTAAGTTTAATGTGCACCCTAAACAAAAAAAAAACCTTTAACTACAAGGGTAGACCTTATCATCAGTGTTGTAATCGAGGTTCTTTGTACTTATTCAAGCAATAGCAACCTACAGAAAATAATCACCCTGCATAAGTTTTCAATGAGACAACAGCTAGAAATCAATCAGCATTTACTTCGTAACTTAATATTTACAAAAAAATAATAGCACTTCGTTTGAATTACTCGAAGTTGCATAAAATAAATATTTAACAAAACTACTTAATCTTCAATAAAATTAACAATAGTACTAGGCTTGATCGCCACTATTTAGTTTAAATCTACCAAACTAACCCTACTTTAGTTGAGCTCAAATCAAGTAGAAGAATATATATATATATATATATATATATATATATATATATATTAATAGAGAAGAATAATCCACATTTGGAATGCAAATGAATGCTTAATATATATTAATAGTTATTAAGATGAAATGAAAACCCAAGTTTGTATTTAAAGTTGAATTACCATTTCAAATCGAACTAGTAATTGAAAACCACTAAAAGAACGGCTACAGCAGGACTTGAACCTGCAACCTCTGATTTTCCGGATCAGTGCTCTAACCAATTGAACTATCTAGCCTAATTGTTTAGATGATGTTATACTTAATACTACTGAAGCTTAGCTCTTGTAAACGATTTTCAATTACGTTTTGCATTTATATATATATATATATATATATATATATATATATATATATATTACTCAAATTTAGACCAGGGTAGAAAATTAATGAATTTCATCAAATAATTTTAATTACCGTGTATAAGGAAGCTTTGGGAAAAGGTACGCGTAATTAAATGCCTAGTATAAAGATTTAAATCATTCAATTAGAAGGTAGGGTTTGTATAGAATTTTATTAGATAATACGCGTTATTAAAACGTGGAGCATACAAATTTATTCGTTTCATTAAAAATAAGGGATTTAAATTATTCACTAGACGCTTTCTATAAAAAGAAGCAGAATTAAAATGCTCAACGTGTATTTAATTTAATTGTTCCAAGAAACAAATAGAAATTACGTGCAAAATTTATATTAATTAATTCAATTTTTAAGTAATGGGTATTAGACAAAGTGTACAAATAATAAATTAATATTTAGTGCGTATTCGCTAAAAATTAAAGGGTAGAAGTCAATGCCTTTCATTATTATTTTAGTTGGAGTTAATTGAACCATTATTAATAATATAATAAGCATAAAAGCCTGTGAAAATCCAAGGTTAAAATACCATGAAATAAAAGCTCTGAGAATTATATTAAAACGTTAATTAGGAGCACACACATGCGTATTTTTAAAAGTCAATTTCAGTTTAATTTGTTTGGATAAACATGAAAATTCTGCGTATATTGCAAACGGTCGGATAAACCGTAGCTTATATTAACGGGAAGGTTAGATGTGGGGTTATTTAACTCAAGTAAGTCACGTACGAATCCACGTGGATTGAAATAGCCCATAATACAGAGTATTGATTTGTACCACTCAGGCCAAGGTAGAAAAGGAAGGATAAAATGCTTCAAGCAGAGACACTAATAATTAAAGGCCTGATTTGTGTAGCGTCACGAGGGCTACGATTGGTTGTAATAAGATGCAGATATGAGAGGTGTAAACGTAACGATTTCTCTACAAAATTAATTAGTTATTCTCGGACGTGTTAGATTTTCGATTTTGATTCAATACTTGAAACAGTTTGCTCTTATATTTTGTGATTATTGAATACTTTAAAATAGTTTGCTCTTTACGTGCTACGATACAAGTTATTATGCATTAGTGCACTTAGAAAAGAAGATACAAGGTAATAAAGTCTAGTTATATTTGCGAGTATTACTGTACCAATTATCGAAATTAGTAACGATAAATGAATAAACAAAAGTAGGCAGTTTTGGGTATAGCGTGAAAGAATTATGAATTTCTTTGCTATTTTTCGGTGGTGTTAATAATCAAATGTTATTCGTAATCGTGATTGGATCCACAAAACATGATTTTGATATACATAGATGCGTTCCTGAGAAGCCCTGAAACTTTTTAAACGAATGGTGTTGTAGATGAATTTTAAAAGGCGACCAGGAATCTGAGGACGGAAACATAATCCAGTTGGAATGGTGAAATTAGCAAGGACGATGTACATTGAAGCCACGAGTGCAGTAACTTTCAGGTAGATTATACAATTTTGTTCGAAATTTGATGTTTTTGGTGTGTGTTGGATATCTTTATAATTTATTTGATAAAAAAAAATGGACAGTAGTGAATTTGTACAAACAACAAATTTTTAATTTTAAGGTGAAATTTTCTTGTTTAAGTAGAAAAGAGTATTTAGCAGTTTATGTTCTTGATTATGATGAAAATTTGGGTCTGTCTTTGAGCTCAATTAGACTAACCTGTTTGATTAACGTAAAGGGGTGGGAGATGCTCCCTTTGTACTCAGACTCAGGTCTGCAAATATTGTTAAATTAATTAGTAGGCATCCTACAAACACTTTAATTCTGGATGCAAATTAAAATGATGACAAAGTTAATCTTGAAATTTTATGATACTGAAATTTATGCTACAATTTAATTTTGAAATTTTAATGTATTATGAATATTGATGTAAATAGAGTTAACGTTGATGTTTGTGGTAGAAATGTGTTTGTTTTTTTTTATGAATGAGGATGAAAGTTTTAACTAGGTGAGCAGCCGAGGCGGAAAAAGTAAAAAGGCGACTATCTGAAGAGATTCAACAGGGCGAGAATCACAGCAAATCTTGGTGCCCAATTCAAGAGGCTCAAATTTTTTTTTTTACTCTGGTGAGGCTTTTTGTAGGTTTCACAGCAATATATATATATATATATATATATATATATACAATATCTAAGTAAAAATAAGTTTACTCAACTATGAAATTAAAATTAAGTTAAGTGCTAATGTACTTTGAACTTGCAAAATAACAAATTATTTACAGGATTACGTTATCAATCGATGGATACATAAATACCTGGTCGAAAATTAATATTTATATCCTTGACCTAGGCGACCCATTTGGACAAGGTAATAGCTGGACTGCTTAGCAATTCAAGAACATCATGACCGACCGCCAATCAACTCTCTTGAATACCAGATGCCGTACGATCCATTCATGTAAAATCTTTCAGCATAATTTTTGAAATTTAATAAATTCTTTTTTATAACACAATTGTGTCAATTCTATAAATTACGGACGCCAGTGAAATACATATGTTAAACCATTGTTCAACACCCAACACGCTTGGTACCTTTAAGCGTACAATAAATTGCCAAAAACAGATAACCCTTAGAACAAAATTAATATAGATTGACAAATATTCTTACTCCTAACCGACGATGCAATTGTTGCAAAACTACTAGATGCTGTATTTCGTGCATCTCTTATCAGCAATCAAATGGAACAGAACAGGTAAAGTGGGAAGACGCAAGACACTATAATGCGCATCTCATCCCCACACGGCTACATTTCAATTAACAGACAGAAATGAATATTTCTTAGTTTACACTCATAACACAAAGTGAGTAATTAAAGTTGCATAACTTCAAGAATTTTTAACAGCATGAACGAACCGCTACACTACCCTGTTCCCATATGAAGAAACTCATAAAATAAGCTAAGGTGACAAACTAGAATTAAGTGTACCTTCCTTTTGAACATGTGGTTCTACCAGGCTAATGCAAGAACAAGGTGCAAACACACACTCAAAAACTAGGACATTTCATTCCAGTAGTGTACCTATTATAAGCTTGCGACGAAATTAATTCTGTATCGAACAATACTATTTATCTGGCTTTAAATCCTTAACCTGCCAAACACCTATATCTTTCCCTTTATCGTCTCTCAGTCTATATGTAACTGTTTCTGTTTTTTCGATAATTTGGCAACGTACATACTTCGGTGCCAATTTTTGTGATACAGTCTCTGAAACCTTTGCACCGTATTCTTCTTCCAAACATATTTTCCTTTTCGAAAATCCACTCCCCGACGCCGTATATATCATATGCCTTCTTATTACGTTCAAAACCTGATGAAGTTTCCCTACTACATCGTTATAAAGATCTGAAAGCTCATTGAGATCTTTTATAATTTGTTCTCTTGAATGGACCGTAAGACCTCGATCAGTAAAATTCGATAGTTTACCATAATATTCTCCCGAAATAAGCATTGGACAACCAAAATTCAAAAAGGCCGCAGTGTAGCCAGTAAGTTCACTAACTGCATTCCTCATAACATGTGCAACTTTATGCAATTCTTCGTCCCACAGCCTGTGATTATCTTTCACATATGATTTCAACGCTGTGATGATAACCCTGTTAACTCTTTCAATAGGGTTAACCTGAGGATGGTAATTTGCATTATACTAAACTTTCTGGACTTGGTTATTCCTTTGTTAATCATTTGAATGCCTTACGTATAAATTGAGACCCATTGTCGGTGGTTAAAATTTGTGGTACTCCATATATAAGAAAAACTTGGTTTTCAATGAAATTATTAATCGAATTAGCTGTCGCCTTCTTCATGAGATGAATCAGCACATATTTGGTAAACCAGACGGATACTACAAGTATGGACGTGTTATTTCGATCTGAGTAAAGGTCTCATAATATCGACAGATATCTTTTGAAAGGGGTGTTTCACTTCTCTTTCTTTCCACATTAACCCAACTTTCGTATGTAAACTACTTTTTGAAGCCAGACATATTTGACATTTTCTAATATAGCGGCTAATGTCCGATTCTATTTTCGGCCAATAAAATTTTTCGGCAATTTTGCAACAAGCCTTAAATGTACCCAGATGAACAGATGTAAGCATGTCATGATTTTGTCTGATGACTTCTTCCCTGTACACTTTCGGAAGTAGCTGTTTCCATTCCATTAAATTAGAAACTATGTTGTGCTTGTTAGCAACATATTTGTAAAGTAACCTGTTTTCTATTTTCAATGATGGATATTTCGTAGGATACTTTTGAGTTTCTTGTATCATTTTATTATACCATGGATCACATTGATTTGAATCTATAGTAATCAGACTTATTTTCATCGATGCTCTTGATAGTGCATCCGGTACAATATTGAACTTTCCTTTCTGGTGGAGAACTTCGTAATTAAACTGGGAAGTCGCAAACTCCATCTCTGTAATCTGCCTGATGGACTTTGTAATTTATGCAACAATAATAATGAATAATGGTCAGTTATGATTTTAAACTTAGGCCCTTCTATGTAAGGACGATATTTTTCCACTCAAAAAATTACGGCTAGCAACTCTTTTTCTGTAGCACTATGTTCTCTCTCTTGCTTGGTCAATGATCTGCTTGCATATGCTATCATTTTTTCGTTTTTGTCCTTGCCTTGCAGTAAGACTGCACCAAGACCAACTTTTGAAGCATCAGTTTGAATTATAAAATTCTGGGAGAAGTCTGGACTAGTTGGAATAGGCGATGTAACTAATAATGATTTCACTTTCTGAAACGCAGTTTCTGCTTCCTGGTTCCAGTTTTTTGCGCTGCCTTTTAGAGTATCTTTTTATAAGAGGTAATATTGGATCGGCTAAGGTTAAAAATTTTAAAATAAATCTTCTATACCAGCCCAAAAATCTTTATACTGATTTGACAGTTGTAGGTGAAGGCAAGTTAACTATGGTTTGGACCTTTTCTGGGTCTGTTCGAAGTCTTTCTTTATCAATCACACAGCCTAAATATTTTATTGAAGGTCTGCAAATTTCACATTTTTCAAAGTTAATAATTAGATTGGCTTCTCTAAGTGCTGTAAAAACTTCTTCCAGCGTGTTAATATGATTTTTAAATGTGTTAGATGCTATAATAACATCATCCAAATATACAAAAACGTTATCAAATTTTGACCCTAAGGTGCTGTCCATTAACCGTTGTAAAGTTTGTGGGCTATTACAAAGACCGAATGGAACTACGGTGAATTCATAAAGTCCTCTTCTGGGTACCGTGAAGACAGTTTTTTCACAAAACTCTGGTGTTAATTTTATTTGCCAAAATGCTTTCTTTAAATCAATTGATGTAAGGTATCTAGCATCTCTAAATTTGTCTAGGATATCATTAACGTAGGGTAGGTCATAATCAATCTTTTTTGTTACTGAGTTTAGCTTTCTTCCATCATAGCATAAACGTATTTCTCCATTCTTTCTCTTGGCCATATCAATTGGCGAATTCCATGGTGATTTTGAAAGTCTTATTGCCCCTAATTTAAGCATCTCATCAATTTCCTTATTCAATGTTTCTAACATATTTGGTGATAACGAGTGGTATCGTTGCTTTATAGGTTCAGCATCCCCTGTATCTATTCGATGCACAGCTCTATTTGTTCTACCAAACTTCGGACCACTAATGGAGTTACATTTTTTCATTATATCTTCAAGTTGATACATCTGTTTTTCATTAAGGTCATCGGTTGAATTTATGATTTACTGTTGTAATGCTGAATATTTTTTTTGTTTGCTATACGAAAAGTGTTGGGAAAGTTTGTCTGTAATTTGAATATGCGACAAACATCTTATCCTAATATTAGGATGTCATTGATAGAACTAGCAGTTGTCGCTAAAATACTATGAGTTTTTTCATTTATTTCAGTAGGCAAGACAACCTGACCTAAAGAAAATTGTTTGGTACCATCGGCTGTCTCTAAATGAGAAGGAGTATCAGGTCGTACAATTTGTAAACTTATCTTCTTAATAATAGGTATCCCCATACGTCCTATTACTGTATTGGTTGCACTAGTATCCAATAATGCAAGGATTGGTTGGTTTTTTATGCGGACATATATAAATGGTCTCGTATCTTGCTTTTTTGCATATAAAATTGAATTAATTTTTTTCGATTTTGTCGAAGTAAAATTTCGTACTTGTTGTAGCCAATTTATCCATTCAATATTGTTAGCCTAAATGCGATATTTATGGTTTCGATGGCTAATTCTGAAACCGGCCTTTAATGGTTTTTTTGAGTTTATGGAACATTTTGGACAAGTGCTGTACGTAACGTCTTTTGTTCCACAAATATTGTAATATAAATATATGGAGGTGCTTTAATAGCCCAGGGCTAAATTGGAGATTTTCTTATGGTGAAGGGATCTCGACATTCTTCCATCTAAGCTAGGAGTCTATTCCTTGGGTAGAGCTTATGAGAAGTGATCGTGGGTTTTACAACAAAACATTGTTTACTTACTGACTCTAATAAAACTAAAATAGGGGGTGCAAGAGAGGCGCCTCCAAGTCCTTAAATTTTTTAATCACGGGTTTGCCCTAAGGGCGGACTTGGAAGTCCTTAGAGAGAAATATCGTATTTACCACTAAAGCAGGAGCTGTAAAGAAAATATTATTAGTATAACAATGAAGGACACAAGAAATGTACTCTTGCTACCTTATACTATAAAGAAAAAGAATAGCCATATATATCAATAATTTAAACATTATTATATAAACCAATTTAGGCATTAAGCTTCTGGAAGGTGTTGTTTAGTGCTTCTTTATCAAATCACTGATATAGGCTTTACTTTTATGAAAGGATATTTATAGCTTTTTACCTTTTTAACTCAATTACCTTATCTTTGAACTCAATTGTCCAAAATAAAACAATTATGTAATTGAATTTAATGGTTGTTCTTTAATTAAGATTTTTCTTTCTAAGTAATAAAATTTGATGTACAAATTATACATCGCAAATGTGGTCTAAAGTCTTCAACACAATGATTGAATATGAAAATTACGACTGTCTTTACTCAGAACAAAAAGTATCAATAACGTATTAAACATTTTTACAAGGCTTTCCAAATTAAATTACCCAAAATACACAGATCTGTTACCTTGGTTTACAAATGTGTATTAAATATTCAAAGACTAAAAATATTAGTTCTCGTAATTACTTAAGGTGTGATTGAATTTGAATGATATACTTTGTTAGAATTAAATAAAGATATTCATATTCATTTGCAATAATATCATATATAACCCTTGATTCAAACTGCGATAAATTCTAAATAGCAAAAGTTTTTGTAATTACATGGTAAAACAAGAATCATAAATTGCTACAATGTTGTTTTCGATCATCTGCCTCGCTGTTAAGATAGGCGAATAGCTGTAGTCATGTCAAAGTGATAGAAAAACGCTTACCTTGGAAATTGTTGTTTTAAACGACACTGAAACAATTACGTTGTCGAAACCATATGTGTTGGCCTGCGATCCTTTGATAAGCAAATGGCGTCAACGTACTGTCCACATTATATTGCGTAATATACTGGATCTTTACTGGAACCACTTAGCCGAACTTGAAGTGCGTTTCATTTTAACAAATTGAAACAAAGCTAATCCATAAACAACCATAAAACAGACTATCCAAAGTACATCATTTTCCACGTTTCTTTAACTTGTGGTAGTAGGGTAGCTAAGCCGGTTTGGCAACAGAGATCCACAGCAAGATATGTATACGCCGGTTCGAGAACAATATGAACAGCTAAGCCGCTTTGGGAAACAAAACGTGCAGCAAGATATGTATACGCCGCTTTGAGAACAAAATTGTCTTTGTGTGTAAATTTGTTGCGTCGGGGGGTCGTTAGGTCTTTGGGGTGTGCGTTCGGCGGGGTCGTTAAATTTTTGTCGTGGGGTGGTGCGCGTGCGCTGGGGTGGAGATATTTTCTTAAGAAATTTTTTAGCAGCGTTCCCGACGTTAAATATTAAATATTAAATTTTAAAAAATGTTGTGTGTGTAGAAAATGGAGTTCACGTGTTGGTTCGTATTTTCTGGGGTAGGTTAAGCTAAAAATTAAAACACCGCTGTGAAGAATTTTTTAATATTAGGCAAACGCGTTCAAGTGGTAAAGAGTGTTTTAGCTCTCCTCATAAGCTGCGTTTTGTACGAAGTAGCAAATAAAATTGAGAAAATATACGAAATGTTATATGATGGAGGTCAAATTTTAAACGTTTGCAGGTAAAATCTTGTAAAAAAGAAGTCGTTCACATCTCGCAATTTCAATGTCGCGATAAAATACTAAGAATTTGCATGCAGTCGAATATAACAACGTGTTTTTATCTGGCAATATATATGTAAATCACGTCGACATTCGACTTTTAATATAATGTATTTAATTAACATAAGGTGTGTTTGCAAAAACATTTCAAGACAAGTATGTCGTATATTGCCTTTTGGTTACATCATCCCAAAATAATTTATACAAGTACACTGAACTTGCAGTCGGATCTAACATATAATCTTTTAATTATACCCGTATGAATTTAAAATATATGCAAATTATACCAATTTCAATGTCACGATAAAATAACAAGAATTCGCAGTCGAATATAACCTCGTGTTTTTTTATTGAAATTATAGCTCTCTGGTAATATATATGCAAATCATTCAACTTTTAATATAATGGATTTAATTAACATAAGGTGTGTTTGCAAAAACATGTTAAGACTATTTCCGTCTTGGTATGCAAATTATACCACCTTTCATAACGATTTATTTGACTCTCAAATAAAAAAATTAATTTGATCTTATATCAAGAGGTGTTCTTGCTTACATTTTAGGAATTTGAATATATTTAAATATTTAAATGTAATTATACATTTAATTTATGTGGCAATAAAAATTCTTTTACTTTTAGCGGTTTGGTGATTGTATGTAGATGACGTATTAGACATTGTATATATATAACTCGTTTAATTGCACAAACGTGATAAAAAATTTATAGGTTATGCAAAAACGTGCATGTAGTGAAAAATTTAGCGGTGATCTTTAGAGCTTCGTCATTGTTTTTATTGTCGTTGCTTTAGTTAATTAAAGAGAGATTTTAGGTTAAGCAAAAATAGGAAATGTGGTGGATGACATAATCACTTTCAAAATGATGAATGGTGGGGAAGGGAGCTTCTAAACGTGCCTAAACGGGGCTCTGCCCCATTATTTTTGTATTAAATTTCAAAAGAATAGGAGAAATTATTCGACTCGTATTTTATAATGGTTTCAATTTAAAATATTGGCGTGTGTGCAAAAAACATGTTAAGACAGGTCACTCGTTCTGAACTCGTACCCGGATCTATATAACCTTTAAATGTATGCAAATAATGTCGTTATTTAAAACGTGGTGAAGAATTTGGATGGAGATGTACTAATTCTCAAATGCGGAATGGTACTCCATAAGGCGTTCTGAACGGAGGTTTTGCACGTATTAGGTGATTGAATACTTCGGAGATTTTAGGTTAAGCAAAAACGTGCACGTGCTGAAGAATCCCCGAGATTTTTAAAAAATATTTTTGTATTAAATATATAATTTTAAAAGAAACACACAAAATTTGAATGTTTTATTTATATTAGTTTCACTTACCAGCTTATTTTAATTACATGCTAATGAGTTCATATATTTTCATACAGTTTGATTGATTCACTGCCGAAACAAAACATTTTTACACAGCTGACAATACTGGGTGTCGTTTTTCAATACAATATCAATAACTATTTACAATACAGCTGAATACTGAAATGTAAAGTAACTTTCACACATTTACCTACGTGTACTTAAATTTAATTGAATTCTAAAAAATATATGCATATCTATGGCAGGCAACCCAGCATACACCAATTATATATTCTTAGTGTAAAATTTTATTGTTAGGTGAATAACCAGCAATTTATTATGTAATATTTATTGCTACAAGCATGGTAATAATAATTTGCAATGTGCAAAATACCTCTTTTTGTTGTTAAAAGACCGATTTAATTAAACACTATAAAAAGATTGTGAATTATTTATTCTAGTTAAATTTTACAGTGCTAGAGACACTAATTATTATTAGTACTAGATATAGGTATAACAAAATTTGTATTCCAGATGATAGTATGTTCAAAGGATATTATTATTTAAAAAGACTCTGTAAACATGATTAGTGAAATTATTAAAGTTAAGGAATGTAAAGCAAAAATTTGTCCATAAAAGCAAATATGTTTTCTAAAAGATATGCATAACTTGCGGATCTAAACGTTTCAACATTTCGCAAACTGAGATAAATATTACTTATTTCTTTGCAAAAAACGTTCATATAACGCCCTTTAACAACCGCGTTCAGTAAAGTGCATGGTAGTTAATGACCTCGGCGATTGTGCTATTTATAGTATAATTATAACAACATATCCCCATATGTAAAATTATATGGTTCTGGTTTATACCTAAAAACAACTATTTTGCATTATATTTTGTTGATCCTGGCAGAATAAATTACAAGTATAGCTACGTTGTCAATACATTTTATTTTCAAACTCGTTTTAATTATTGTAGAATTTAGTGCTTATAAATAACCTACTTTAATTCAATAAGTTATTCTTAAATTAATAATTATTGTCAAGAGAAATATATACACATATGGTAAATAATTGCAAGAATGTCTATAATATATCTGAGTTTTAATTCTGTTAAATGGAACATATGACAACAAGGTAACTTCAAAACATTTTAGCATAATTGTCAATTACCAAAATTCACAATTTTCATCTTATATCACAAATGTTATTAAATTGATGCTAAACAATAAAAATAATACCGTTATATTTCAAATCATTTTAATAGAATTACGCAATGTTAAGTCGTAATTAAAAATTAATTTAAACAGAGTTTTTATTGTTATCGCCGTCTGTTGAAGAATCGTAGCAGAATCTGAACTATATCGCTTTTACAAAGCATGTATTCAAGATCACATTTAGTTAGTTTCAAAAAACTTTTCATCATTGTATACGACTTGTTTTAACTTGCAGTAGGTATCAATGACCGAATCAACATTACCACCCGAACATGGTTGACAACTTTAAATTTTATTTTCCTATTACTTTCAAGGTATTAAACATTGGTATATATATAGATTTAGCGACATCAGGCAACCTTTTTCTTAATCTTCGTTGGGAATTAAACCACTCATAGTTTTAAAATCATCTTTCTTTACGTTTCGATCCATGACCTAGGATCGTTGTCAAAATTGTCAAAACCACAACAATCATAAAGGGAGTATTTATCAGGCAACATATTTCTCGCATGGCTATGACAGCTTTTTGTGCTGTATGTAGAGTAATGATTAACGTTATGCTCTTTTGATTAATTTGCAATTTACCGGGCATGCATCCTTCGTTAAAAGTGAAGGATATTCCATAGATAATTTGAATAACAATCTATCACCACCAACACACCTCTAATTGGATTTTCCTTAAATATATTGCTCAAATTCAACAGAGTCGCCTTGCCAGAGATCATCTCGAGGTTGTTGATTTGTTAATGCTGTTACAAAAACTAGTGGGGGTATTTTGATGAATGTGCCATAAAAGCTAGGTACTTGGATAGATCTCGCAGTGAGTGGAACAACAACGATAGTGGTGCGAAGTTTTCAAGTTAACATGGACAATGTACTGTACGATTTGTTCGAGAGTGAACAACGCATTTTACACCAACATCTGAAACATGCCATAGTATTGAATGATGTAGACAAAATCAAACGTATACTGTTCAGAGTAGGTGTTCATGTTCCCTTTAAAGCCTTCAAATGGCTAACGCTGACCAATGATACATCCATTGATGTAATGGACATGCTGTTTAATCAACAGAGTAGGTGCGATCAATTTGTATCAAACTTCATTGATGCTTGCAACGGCAAAACAGAGTTAAAATGTCATCAGGTGCGCGGTGTACTAGACGCAATAGAGAGTAATTATAGTTTGAGCGATGTATATTTCCTTGAAGAATTACTAACCAACCGAGCTGTATTGAGTACGAAGGCATTTCCTATCATGAATATAAAATGCAACTATAAATCACTGGTCACAGCGATTGACGAAATGATTGTAGATGTTGTATATTTCGCACAACCTATGGTATTAAAAAGTATTGAAGTTAATTTTAAAGTATAAGGTAAATTATAAGTACCAACCTAATGTAGTTGGCCCTCATAGAACA
The DNA here is from genome assembly GCA_036346225.1 of Platerodrilus igneus. NCBI lineage: Eukaryota > Metazoa > Arthropoda > Insecta > Coleoptera > Lycidae > Platerodrilus > Platerodrilus igneus. The sequence continues at coordinate 2,476,100 of JARFIW010001038.1, read as the reverse complement.
ACATATAACTGGCTCCTCAAGAATTTGGCAATGGAGGGCTCAAAACAGCAACCAGGATGGACGTGTGGTCCGGATTCGGGAAAATGGCCATCAAATAGTATAGATGATTATAAAAAAGTGTATATGCTATTAAAGTTATTGTTTTAGTTTAATACTATTTTTGTATGTAAATCATGTCATCTTGGTAGTCTTAGCTGATGCGCTATAGATAGCACTTATTAGATATAATGGAGGATGCTATTGTACGTGTCGCATACCTTTTACAATGAATATATATACCTCGAGTGTTGGTCAAGTACGGGGAGAAATTGTTAGCTGAGAAGGTAATGTGTTTTTACCTGCTTGTTATTTACACATATTCACGGACATCGAAATACTCAAGTTCAACCAAAACAGCGAAAATCAACCTACATCAACGTTTTGCGCTTCGGGCATGAGGAATTATAAACAACTTTCTTGACGTAGAACTAGTGTAGTAATTAGTAGTACATAGATGTAATTTGTGTGCGTGTGTGTGTGTGTGTGTCGCTATAATAAATCATATAACAGTAAAAAATTTTTATTGATGAATGACATATGATGGTAAACAAACACGTAACAGCAAATCTACAAAATATGATTTTGGATATCCAACTATTATGGCTAGAATCTAAATTTAACCATTTCACATATACTTGATTTTAACTCTCTTCAATACTTTTTCCACTAAATATACATCCGGATAGTGTGTTCGTTGAAGTTCTTCTGCATAGAAGCCGCCTAATATTGGTTGTCCTCGACTATCGCGCAATAGGTACGTTAAAGGATTAGTCAAATGCACTTTGTACACCGTAAAAATTTCGTTAGACCAATTTGGTGTGTATCCCTTGGTAAATTGGCCTCTATGTTTACTAATGCGAACATGATCCCCAACAGAAAATTTTTTACTCTTTAAGTTAACTGTTTTGATCGTACTGTACACTGTATTAAAAAGTTTGCGTTCATTGCGTTTTGTCACATCTACAGGTCGCATGCCGATTGTTCGATGTTTGGTGTTGTTATATGCAGTCACGAGTGAGGATAGTATATTCAGCCATAGATACGAACCATTCAAACTAAATTGTTTCCACATTTTTGACTTTAAGGTACGATTAACGCGTTCTACTACGCAAGCTTTTTATTGCTGTACACACTATAATGTGTAATCTCATATTTTTCCATTAAAGCCTTAAATGTTGAATTATAAAATTCTTTTCCCAAATCCGTTTGAATGTACCGTGGAATACGATGGTCTTTGTTGAAAATTGATTGAAAAGCGTTTGAAACAGCCTTACCCGTCTTGCGCTTAACCGGTACGGCCCATAAGTATTTAGAAAATACATCGATAACAACTAGAATGTATCTAAATCCTTTATTTATTTTTGCATATGGGATCATTTCCACCAAATCGGCTTGAAACAGCTCGTTTAATCCTTTTGTGATTACATGTCTTCTTGGAAAGTTAATGCGAGCAGGCTTATGTAACTCGTGGACGATTTGCTCCTTTACAGACATATTGCTAATATGTGTGTGTGTGTGTATGGTTGACGGCTATATGCGTGCGTTTTAAGTTTCTCTTGCAACTGTTGAATATCTGCTTGAATTCGTGCAATGTCTATTCTAAATTGTGCTTTCACTTGTTGAATAGCAGCGTCTAATGTCTTATATATGCTATTCATAGAATCATCTATCCGTTTGGTTACGATTTGTGCAACATTAGCGTTCACAGTGGCTGGAACAAGGTTACGCATCATCTCTTCAAAATGGTTAAAGTCTGATCTTGTAACATACTCGCTCGAGAATTGTGTTATCATACTGTTTGTTGTCTCCTTCACAAGCGTGCCTATATACTGCTGAATAGTGGAACCACTTCCAAGCGTTGGTTCGCCCTCTTGCTGGTGTAGCGTTGCTAACCGCGATTCTAAGTACGCTTTCGTGACTGCATCATCATCTTCTTGTGGTGTAGCGACGCGCGCTAATCTCATGTTGTCAAAATCGTAGTAATCATCATAAGAAATATATGAAGCACAGTCAGACGCATGTCCAAACTTGTCGATAACCATCGTGATAATGAATAACAAGTCGCACAATCTACGCTATTATACGCAATTCGCGTAATTCTTCCATAATCGATGTAATTTCGTTGGTGTGACCGGTGTTACCTGCATCTTGCGAGGCGAGCAGAAGCTTGAGCCGTTCGCACAGTTCGTTGGGATCATCAAAGTATACATACTCTAGTGGCTTCTCGTTATAATCCATGAGTAGACCACGACCACTCGGGTTTATAGTTTGCTGTCGTAAGCTATACATTGCATTACTTCTTTTTAATGTCCGCATAATCGTTAATTTCTTTAAGTGAGAATTTACCCAAAGGATTGAGAAGGAACAGTTGCTCGTACAACCCTTTGCTACCGTTGTAGCAAAATCGTTCTACACACCTTTTCACCAATCCCGAAGATAATGTCCGAATCACCAATCATTAATTTTCCTGTCTCCGGATTATAACGTACTTTATCCCTGCGCAAGTGCTCCGTGTCATTGTTATAAATACCAGTAAAGTTGGAAAACAGATTATCGACATAGTATCTTACCGATGGTAAGAATCGTTGTAAGTAGGTCTGATGTTCTTCGCTGTTTAGGTACCGTTCGTACTCTGTATGGGTCTCTGGAGTGTTGCCGCTACTCTCCGATTCTTCGAATGTGGACTCCACAGACTGGACTGGGCTATGAGGATTGTGTTCCCATGCCTCCTCTATTGGTGGTGCGGCGATTGGTGTGGAACTGCGCACCTGATCGAGAAATTTAGGGCGTCTTTTAGGAGTAGATTGTACGTCATGTTGTTGTGGTAACCAGTGCTGGCTTTCGATCTTGGACTCCTGTTTAATATCTTTCAGCAGACCGGTCTGAAGTGTTTGTAAACGTTTTGTAATAGGTGCATAGACTTTACTTAATGCAAGCTCCTTTTCAACCACACCTGCTTTTAGCGCTTGTAATTTCCTTTGACTGCCTTTCGTACTTTTATGAGTTCTCGTTTGGTTTTCACGTCGTCTGCCATCGTCTAGAAACGGGTAGGAAGTGATGTGCTATTTATGTGCTTTATAAGTATATATAGGTGTCAAAACCTTTTCGGTAGCGACCGTTCTGCAAATCGCCATCTTTATTGATCACCAGGAACCCATACCGATCTCGCCAGCATACGCCGCACAATTCTTTAAACCGGTTAAACGACATATCCGTGTTTACATGGTCAGCGTATACGTGTTTTAAATTGAGTTCGTCTTGTTTGAATAGCACTAGGACATTAGCATTGTCTCTAATCAATTGTTTAGGTATTTTGGAATAGGTCTGACATAGGTAAAAACAATCAATGGCCTTATGTCGACCTAAAGAAAAATATTCTCGCATTACATTTTGTTTATCGCACGACACGTCATCGAAAATAAATATCGAATTAGGTTTTGCTTCCGCTGGAGTAACAATTGCATCCCATTTGTTAAACGCAAAATATCCTATTTCTTTTATTGGTTGTAATAACCTCTCTAGGTACTGATACTTTGGTTGATACAAGGATTTTGAGTAGAGATAAACGTTTTCAAAACGTACACCATTCGGATGTTTCAAGAGACCGATGACTACATTAGTTTTACCACAATTCGATGGACCTGTAATGATACACCGTATTGTTGATGGTAATAGTAGTCCATGCTTTTGCACGTTAGTGTTGTTGCTGCAGTTGTGGTCCGTAATTGGCAACGCCAATTGTTGCTTTACCAGACGCATTCTATCCATATACTAAAACGTAATTGCAGTATGGTAAGCATTTAAGCGAGTAATTCTACACGCATGACCAGTCTCCTTTAAACCTTTCGACTGACAAGATTAATGAAATCCTATCGTGGCTACGGGTTACTCAATAGTGCTATCAATCGTTTACCGGTAGAATTACATTTACCAGGCTATCGCTTCTGTGGACCGGGTACTAAGCTTCAGAAACGCCTCGAGCGTGGTGATATAGGTCGTAATCCCTTAGACGAAGCCTGCAAACTACACGACATCGCCTACGATCTTTCTACAGACTTAACAACCCGACACCAAGCTGATCGACGTCTTGCCGAAACAGCACAAAACGTCGTACTGCACCCGACGCTTCGTTAGGTGAAAAACTTGCTGCGTTTGCTGTTGGTTCTGCAATGAATGCCAAAGTTAAATTTGGTATGGGTTGTCGCAAGAAAACGATAAGGTGTAAAGGAAAACGACGTGGTCAGCGTCTACGTACAGGAAGTGGTATACCATTCAAGCGTTTAATTCGCACCATTTGGGAACGCATTAAAACGTTCGTCCGACCGATCTTATTAAAACTGCTAAACTTGCAGTGGCACCGATTAAAGATATAACAGATGAAATTCGTGGCATCCCACGTGTAATCCCTGTACCCAAAACTGGTGGTTTCCTACCTTTGATACCTATTTTGCAGCCCTTTCCGCAATTGGAGCGTTGTCGGGTGGAGCAGCTGGGATTGCAAAAGCTGTCAACGATGCTAAACTTGGACAACAACAATTAGATGAAGCAAAACGACATAATATGGCACAAGAGGCAGTGACACTTGGAAAGGGTCTCTATTTGAAACCTTATCGCCGTGGACATGGACTGTACCTAAAGCCTTTTCTTACACACGGGCAAGGTTTGCGTAAACAAAGACAACGAAAAAAAAAAACTCAACGCATTCGTTAAACCTACCTATGCGAGCGTTGACCAATGTTGACTTGAACAAATACATAAAACGTTTACCAATATCCCACTTTCGTGGAATATTCATGCGCAATTCACTTCCAAACACAATTCGTTGGCGAGAATGTGGTATTCTTAATCATGATACTACACGTGGTGTGGGAACTCATTGGACCGCGTACAAAAAAGATGGTTCAAGGGCAGTCTATTATGATAGCATTGGTAATCTACGACCTCCGAGAGAACTTGTCAAATACTTAACCTCATCAGGACCATGCACTCTCTATTATAATTATGAACAATTTCAACCGCTTAACACTGTTACCTGTGGACACTTCGTATTGAAATTTTACTGCAAAATAGTCCTCCGTTAAGTTTCTAACAACGTTATATATTATTTGATTTTAGTGTGTTTTAACTGTTTTGTATAAAAGTGTTTAATTAAAAACCATATATTGCAAGTGTTTCAGGAATTTGCTTTTATTACCCCATCCCAACTACGAATACGACTAGTTGTTGGTTTATCGTCAACCACCGAACATGTACACATTTACTTTAACTGGAACTGAATCTACGCTCACCGCAATCATCAACCCACCAATTGTTCTCGATGATGACCATGAATACGTTATTGGTCTTACAAACTTTGATACATATTTTCAATTCCCAATGTAACGGAAGCGAACAATAAATTTTACATTGATGACATCGTGCTTACTTTACCAGAAGGAACTTATGAAGTGGCAGATATTAATAAGTTCGTACGACGTAATCTGAACGATCCTCGTGAACGCACTTCATCCAAACGTTATCTTATTGATATTCGAGCCAATAATAACAGTTTACATACAGAAATCAAAGCATCAGGTATAGTGGATTTTACACAACCAAATTCACTTGCTTCGTTGCTGGGTTTTGAGAAACGTAAACTACCAGCTCTCACTACTGCTATTTCGGACCATCCGGCACAAGTCTTTCCAATCAATTCAATATGTATTGAATGTAATCTTGTGGTCGGATCGTATCGGAATAACAAACCTGTACACATTTTGCATCAATTCTTTCCTGCAGTTGCTGCAGGGTACAAGATTATTGAAAACCCCGTAAACGTCACCTATATGCCACTTAATACACGAATCATCGATCGCATCATTGTTAAAATAGTTGATCAAAACGGTAATCTCATCACTTTTCGTCGGGAAACCATCACGATTAGACTTTATCTAAAGCGTCTTTAAACAATGGTTTTGCGCTATGAGCATAAACCACCAAAACCTATTAATAGACGCATTGTCAGCACCTTTACCAGTTACAAGACACCAGTGCACCGATTAACACCGGAAAACGTTAAATTTCTGCAAACATTAGGACTCAAAGTGCTACATAGCTAAAATGGATAGTAATATTTTAAATGTTACGCAACGTGCTATATTTGATACAACCATCGTCAATGCCGACAAACATATGCATACTCCGTACTCCAATACCACGTATGAGAAGAACGATGTTATACGGATTCCAATAGAAAACGAAGATGTCTATACACTACCATGGGACAGCGTAATTTATATTGAGGGTACAATGAATAAGTCAGATGGTGGCGTTTCGCCTACAGCCGATTTTGTCAACAACGGAGTTTTATTTTATTTGATGAAATTCGTTATGAACTTGGTGGAAAGACTATTGACCGCGTTCGTAATCCAGGTATAACTACGACTATTAAAATTTCCTATCCTACGATTATAGCGAAAGTCGTCGCTTTAGGAACGCCGGTTGGTCCCCATCGATAAGCTTGATCTCGTTGATGCTAATGGTCATTTCAACGTATGCATTCCCTTGCGCATGGTTTTAGGATTTGCGGAGGATTACCGAAAATTCTTTTGAATATCAAACAGGAGCTTATTCTTATTAGAAGTAGTGCTGACGATGCAGCTATATCGAATTCTGATACCAAAGAGTCAATCAAAATTACTATTACACATATATCATGGCGGATTCCACATATAACCGTTGCAGATGCAGAGCGCTTAAAACTACTCAAACATATTCAACGCAATGCCACCATGGACATAAGCTTTCGCAGTTGGGAACTACACGAATATCCAGAATTACATACAACACACACGCATACGTGGGCCGTGAAGACGGCTTCTCAAGTGGAGAAACCGCGTTTTGTTATTGTCTGCTTTCAAACCGATACATCGCGCAAAAGGGCGCAGTCAGTTCGACCACTGTAAGTTGACCAATATGAAATTACATCTGGGTTCATCTATGTATCCTTACGATAATCTTAACATTGATTTCGATACCAATCGCTATTCTATACTATATGAGATGTATGCACAGTTTCAACAATCGTACTACGGGGTATCAGCGAGCCGATATTAACACCCAATGAATTTCAAACGCACGCTCCACTTGTAGTCATCGATTGTTCCCATCAAAACGAAATAGTGAAAGTGGGAGCGGTTGACGTACGATTAGAATTTCAAGTGAAAGAAGCGCTTAAAGCTCACACTACAGCGTACTGCCTCATTCTACACGATCGTTTGGTCCGCTACAATCCTGCAACCAGTATTGTGAGTGAAGTCTAAAATTAAATTTATTAGTTGTCGACGTTCAAAGGTTTAAAATTGCACATAATAACTTTGTGTTTAAAGAAATGGCTGTTTACAACTATCCCTATCGAATGGAGTTGCAATAACATATGTGCTGAAACCACCATATTCTTGAACTGTCTATCAGCTCGCTTCAAATACCAAAAGGTATGGTTAAGCAGAAACTTTCACGGTATATCTTGAGATGATGGCAATTTACAATGAATTTCCACACCTAAATGTTATTAACCTAGAAGATTTAGGGTGTACTCCTCTACATAAATTAAAGTATTACACCAATTCACACAAGTGTTTCTACCATACCACACGACATTCGTCATTCAATTGCGCAACCACAGATGTAATTGTACTCAAAAACTGGTTTGTACATATAACCAATTATTCATTTTAATAAAGAATAATGTTTACATTAAGTAGTGTTTTTATTTGTATATTTTATACCTACATACATACATATTCCTTGAGACTAGTAAGATGTGTTTCAAAAATGTCTTGAAATAAGTTTAATTGTAAAACTTACTAACGAATCTGTAAGTATCATATTGAAAAATTCCTCTTAACGGATATGTATTTTGCATTTTTATGCAAACTTTATGTTACAATAATACAATTAAAAATTATATTCTACTACCGAGGTATTAAATTTTAAAGTATGTTATAGTTGTGTAAACATAAAATGCATTGCATAGGTTTTTATCATCAAAGTAGTACATTTTATTTAATCCCACCTGTAAAATGATTAATTTCTTAAACCTAAGTTTCATAAAATTTATTCTCCAAAGATCAACCAACTATAAACCAGAACTACTAAATTTACATAAATTTCGGTGTTATTTTAATTTAAACTATGCTCATAAAAGTCGTTTATATATATAGCACCAACATTGTTACTACCTATAAATATCAAATCTTTAAAGGAATTTACAGTCATGATTAATTAATAAGTGGTCTTTTCATTTGTACACATTTTGTATATGTTGTTTTAGTTCCATTGACGACCTATTATTAGTAATCTGTTTATTATTTTATTGACCATATAAATTTTAAGATTGGAAGGGAACGATAAGAAATCTTCCTCTGACATTTATATGCACTCCGCATAGTTGTTTAAGGTAGCAAATATAAATAAGCTGTTTAATGTGTTGTAGAAGAATTTTCCATTGTATTATCGGATATGTATATACTTACTTACTTAATGTGTTTTTAACGGAAGTAGAAATTATGAATTTTGGTAATTAACAATTATGCTAAAATGATTTGAAGTTATGCAGTTTCCATATATAATTTACATATATCGGTATGTTGTTATAAATATCACAACCTCAAGGTCATTAACTACCATGCACTTTACTAAACTATAATTAATAAAATCCCATACATTTAACTAAGATACATTTTTCTTAATGTGGAAGTCTTATCTATATTTTATTCAAATAAGAATCTGCTACCGCCACCTACAAAAGATAGGGACAATTAAAGAATGTAAGTTTTGTAAATAAAACATTAAAATATTGTGTGTTTCTTTTAATATTATATATTTAATACAAAAATAATTTTTGAAATTCTCGGAGATTCTTCAACACGTGCCATGTTTTGCTTAACCTAAAAATCTCCGAAGTATTCAATCACCTAATGCGTGCAAAGCCTCCGTTCAGAACGCCTTATGAGTACCATTCCGCATTTGAGAATGAGTACATCCCCATCCAAATTCTTCACCACGTTTTAAATAACGACATTATTTGCATACATTTAAAGGTTATATAGATCCGGGTACGAGTTTAGTGTGGTTGTATAAATTATTTTGGTGATGCAATCATGAATAAAATAACGAGTGACCTGTCTTAACATGTTTTTACATATACACACACATATTAAATATATATTGAAATTGCTAAATGTAAACAAGAACACCTCTTGATATAAGATCAAATTAATTTTTTTTTGAGAGTCAAATAAATCGTTATGAAAGGTGGTATAATTTGCATACCAAGAAGGAAATAGTCTTAACATGTTTTGCAAACACACCATATGTTAATTAAATCCATTATATTAAAAGTTGAATGATTTGCATATATATGACCAGAGAGCTATAATTTCAATAAAAAACACGAGGTTATATTCGACTGCGAATTCTTGTTATTTTATCTTGGTAATGAAATCGTGAACAACATGTTTTACAAGATTTTACATGCAGACTTTATAATTAGATCCATTATATCACATTTCGTATATTTTTAAATGTTATTCGCTACTTCATACAAAATACAGCTTTTGAGGAAAGCTAAAAAATTCTTTACCACTTGCACGTTTTTACTTAACATAACAAAATTCTTCATATAGGTAAAATCACCACTTCGCTATGCTCTCGGCTACCTAGTTTCGGCTACTTTTCCAAGGTCGTTGTGACGTCATAGCCTTTTATAAATAAAGAACAATGTAATACTATTCTAAAATTTTTATTCTGGCATTATACATAACAAAATTTAAAAATATTTAATGCCAAGCATGGAGCCATTTAAACTTAATTTTAATATAAATTCGATTGTTTAACATGGCTAACAACCAATGCAAGACTTAAGATATACAACAAATTTGTGTGTCAGATAACAAATCCTGGTGTTAATAAACAACTTGGAAATTATATACTAGATTTTACGTTGTCCAGATGCACGTTTAAGAGCAACATTCGCGTCTACTTTGACCAAAGAACACGGTATTACGCAATTGGAAGCGACAATATAAAACTGTACAATTGGAAGCTATGTCAGTGCGGAACGGGTGTATAATCCCTTAAAAGACTGTTTAACCTTATTGGAAGATAGTAAGTTATACTTCCTAAAGGTGCCAATGTACTCGGTATCGCTAAAATGTGGAGTAAGTTATCGGACAAGCTTCAAAATAGCTGCTGTTTAGTGTATAATAACCTGCTACAGTACATGTATTGGGGGAACGGCAATACAAAGAAATTGACGGGCTTGCAAATTAAGTTGCCAGAAAAACCAGAGAAAAGGGAAAAATTGAAAAGTATGTGCTTTCAGCTTTTAGTTTTAACTATTTACCTGTAAATTATTTGGAGATAGTAGAGTAGGAAGACAGCCAAGATAAAATAAAAATCTTACACAAGTGCTACATTAAAGCAGGTAACATATTTTACACAATCTGTAACACCATATTCTACAATTCCAAAAGAAATAATCATTTCGGTATCGGGGTTGATAAGTACGCCTAACATTCGCCCAGAGGTTGTACGACAACGCGTAAATATTGACAGTAAACTCTCTCCGTTGACGCTGCAGGAAATTGCCCAATTATGCACGCCATACGCTGTAAGTGGAAGAAAAGACAGCTGGAATTAGAGGAAATGCATGCAAAAGGCAAAGTTGGACTAAATAGAAGACACTGCGACAATACGCGAACAATACAAAGATGTGTTAGACAAAGAACATCTTATTAGAGAAAGAGGAAAGGATTAAAAGATTATTTTATGTGCCGATGGACTGACTTGGATACATCCGCGTTCTACAAGCTGTATGTATTTGTGGTTAGTAAGAAAGACTCTTTTTAGAATTTTAGAATAGTATTACATTGCTCTATATTTATAAAAGGCTATGACGTCACAACGACCTTGGAAAAGTAGCCGGAACTAGGTAGCCGAGAGCATAGCAAAGTGGTGATTTTACCTATATGAAAATGAAAATAAAGAACTTTTAAATTTTTTAAATAAATTTTGGTAGGAAATATTTAATAAATAAGTATATTTTAATGAAACACATATTTTCTAAATGATATTGGTGCTAAGGAAAGCTATTTTTATTAAGTTCTATAGTTTGAGAGTGATGCTACACCTTGAGTTGTAAAAGTTAATACATAAGCCTTGATATAAGATCAAATCAAATAATTTGAGAGTCAAATAAATCGTGATGAAAGGTGGTATAATTTGCATATATTTTAAATTCATACGGGTATAATTAAAAGATTATATGTTAGATCCGACTGCAAGTTCAGTGTACTTGTATAAATTATTTTGGGATGATGTAACCAAAAGGAATTATACGACATACCTGTCTTGAAATGTTTTGCAAACACACCTTATGTTAATTAAATACATTATATTAAAAGTCGAATGTCGGCGTGATTTACATATATATTGCCAGATAAAAACACGTTGTTATATTCGACTGCATGCAAATTCTTAGTATTTTATCGCGACATTGAAATTGCGAGATGTGAACGACTTCTTTTTTACAAGATTTTACCTGCAAACGTTTAAAATTTGACCTCCATCATATAACATTTCGTATATTTTCTCAATTTTATTTGCTACTTCGTACAAAACGCAGCTTATGAGGAGAGCTAAAACACTCTTTACCACTTGAACGCGTTTGCCTAATATTAAAAATTCTTCACAGCGGCGTTTTAATTTTTAGCTTAACCTACCCCAGAAAAATACGAACCAACACGTGAACTCCATTTTCTACACACATAACATTTTTTTAAAATTTAATATTTAACGTCGGGAACGCTGCTAAAAAAATTTCTTAAGAAAATATCTCACCCCAGCGCACGCGCACCACCCACGACAAAAATCTAACGACCCGCCGAACGCACACCCCAAAGACCTAACGACCCCCCGACGCAACAAATTTACACACAAAAACAATTTTGTTCTCAAAACGGCGTATACATATCTTGCTGCACGTTTTGTTTCCCAAAGCGGCTTAGCTGTTCATATTGTTCTCGAACCGGCGTATACATATCTTGCTGTGGATCTCTGTTGCCAAACCGGCTTAGCTACCCTACTTGTGTTAAAGACAAATTATTTAACGGTAATTGGAAAATTAAATATGATATTTGAACTTGTAAGCTCGCAATCTTATCATTGCTGAATGTGCAGAATAAACATTATTAAATTTACGTTAGTGAGAATAGACTTGATAATTACAAAGACCAAATTTCGCCAATCATTTATGTTAATTTTTTAACAAGTTAATTGAATTTTAAAGAAATTAGTATTGAAAAATCTATAAGACCATAACTAGAAAACCCACACAGCACAGTTTATAAATTTAGTGAAATAAAAGTTAACAAATTTAATTGTCTATTTAAGTATTCTACAAGCTGCATATACATTAGACACGTGCACATAACATTTATGTTTACGCTTGGTCTTCCAAAAGCTCAACTATATAACTTTACACGATATAATTTATGTTGGACATTCATTATCGATCTTATTTATACCGTGAATTAAACAGGATGACTCATCCTCCAGTAATTGCTAGAAGCTTCTCAGTCCATGGAAAATATACAGTGCTTGCGGCGTTTGTGTGTTTGAGGTGTTGCCTAATAGTAGCTCGCAACAATATCTAAAAATTCCAAATATTTACTGTTCAAAATATTATGTTTCTCTTTTAATTCATCTGTTACTTCTATATATTCCAAGCAGAAGTTTAGCTTTAATGCGTTTATGGCTCGACTTAGATGGCCTATCTAAAAAATCCAGTAATAGTTGACGTAAATTTTCTAAGGCTTTTTCATAAAAATCTAGCTGTTCATTCGGATCAAATTTGTATTCTGGATATTGATAAACTAATTAAGGATTAATCTTCCCTTTAGCAATAAAATTCTCCACCGCTTTCTTTTATTTTTAGCTAAGTTATCACCATTTTCCTCTAATTGTTAATTCTCAAGATAACTCCTGCAAACTTAGATAATTAATCCAGGACATGCTAATGCTATTGTTGAATTAGTTAATCAATCAACAGGACGTAATAAACAATACAAATATTATCGATTAGTCAAAAAAATTTCAGAAATAAAATTTCTTTCATCATAAAAATAGTGCAGTATTTGGAAATCGAGATTTAATACGATTTGTTACGTTCAAAACCCTGCAAATAACTTTTTCTGCATTCATTTTTAAAACACACAAAAATTGCTCAACAACTTCGATTTCCTACTATTTGAATTAGTGTTATTTTATAAAATTTCTCAAGTAATTACTCTATACAAAAGTTTGCCTTATAAAATCAAACAACTGCTTAGGAAACTTTACGTTACAAAGTAGTTGTAATAAATTCTAGCACCTGCAGTGATTACATTTTAATTAAAAGCTATTTTTAAATGCGCAGCTTTCTTCTAAAAGATAAGACCACTTACCACCTGCCTACATCTGCTTACAATGGACTTGTTATCTGGTATTCTGCAGCTGTTAAGATGTTACAAAGTAATAAGATTGTTTTCCTTTGTCTAAAATCCTTTGATAATTGCGCTATCTGCTTGTTGGCAAGCTGTTACAGTTTGTATTTCGGCAGCTGTTGTCTGGGAATTCTGCACACATGATTCTTCGGCGATATCTTTGAAATCCAAATACCCTACCCCCATACATGATTCTATCCTTATAAAATAGAGACTGTGCTTTGAAAGGGACAATTAAAGATTGAATACAACATCTTCTTACCGAAGATACCTGTTGTAAAGTCGCGCTACTAGAAATGCTCTCTGCGCTAGTATAAGTGAAGTTGGTGGTTCCAGCATGCAACCAATAAAGAAATGCAGTCGCATTTTTTCATCCACAACATAATACGAAGCCAACTAGTTCAAGGTACAGTTTTCTATTTTTGCAATTCTTTTATGCTGCTGTGGAGTATAGACATTTTATTTGCTGCTACTCATGATTATCCATTAAATTACTAACACCACATTACCAAACAAATACACAATGCACGAGCGACGATGTAATAATCATCCTTCAAATTAAAATTTAATTATTCAAAGTTTGTGTTAAGGGTCCGTTTTACTGTTCCTTTTGTCTTTTGTATTAACATTAACGAAAAGAACTTACGCATCAATTTAAAAGTAGTTTTTATTTGATTAATTTAAGCTAGAGTGTCTCATTTTAATGTTATACTATTTTTTTGAGGAGGTGTACTTCACAATGCAGCATGTATAGATAACTTATGTATATATCTTTTCCTGAAGTACTGTATAGTTTATGTTTTATTTTCTTTTATATGTATTTAAGGTGAACCATTGTAAGTATTTAGACTATAAGATGTTATATATTTTGCTTACCCATTTTTATATACTTATGATATGACAATTTGTTTACTAGCATGTAACAAACGATTACGCAACTTATTTATTTTATTGGTTTGTAAATATTCTTTCAAGATTCGATGTTAACAATATAGTTTTACAGAGGTTTCCAGTGTGTTCCTTCTATTTCACCCACGCCCCTCTCCGACGTTTTTGAGCTAGCCCGAATTCTACCATTCTGTTGCCGTTTTGTTGTAGTGTTTGGCGTAAACAATTTCTTTACTTACTTTTACTGTTTTCTTTTGTGTTTGCGCGGAATACCGTAACAGATTAACTGTCTATTCCTTTATTGTACTTTGTTGCGAAGTAAATATTGGTAGTATCACTACAAAAATAACACATTCGTTCAAGGTTTATTGATTATCTGTGGATTCTTTCCTTTTAAATAAAATTGGATAATCTCTAATAATCACGAGGACAATATTTAGTACCCTTTAGTTTATCATAGCGCTCCTCAAATATTTTTTTTTGTTAGTATTTGTGGTGTAAGTATAAAACGCTTACCTATACGACCCTTTTAACGTAGAAAAAATTAATAAATCTTTATCAAATTATTAGTTAGCAAACTAATATTACAGGTAAATATATATACATCAATGTAATAAATTTATTAGATGTACTCATTAAAAACTACTGTCAAATTCTAATTTATTTTTGTCAATTCAGAATAATTAAAAGTGTGCAATAATTTTAATTAAATAAAATCATTTTGATCACTATTGCAGGAATAAGCGGCATATACATATTAATTTGGACGCCATATGAAACCTTGTAAGCAATAGCAACCTACAGAGAATAATAATCCTGCATAAGTTTTTAATGAGACAACAGCTAGAAATTAATCAGCATTTACTTCGTAATTTAATATTTACAAAAAAATAATAGCACTTCGTTTGAGTTACTCGAAGTT
This sequence comes from Platerodrilus igneus, assembly GCA_036346225.1. Classification (NCBI taxonomy): domain Eukaryota; kingdom Metazoa; phylum Arthropoda; class Insecta; order Coleoptera; family Lycidae; genus Platerodrilus; species Platerodrilus igneus. The sequence continues at coordinate 2,460,728 of JARFIW010001038.1, read as the reverse complement.
GCATAAAATAAATATTTATCAAAACTACGTAATCTTTAATAAAATTAACAATAGTACTAGACTTGATCACCACTATTTAGTTTAAATTTACCAAACTAACCCCACTTTAATTGAGCTCAACTTAACACGTTCGCTGCTCATGGCGCTGTTGACCAAGTTACCTGGTACCATAGGCTGAAAGTGTGGTTATTGCTTCCTTTCTTTTGTGAAAGTTTGATGATGACGTAATATTTTGCAACAACAAAATTTTAAATAGACAATGACGTGTGACGCACACGTGTCGTCGCCAGCACTGCACACATGTTTTTAATATGAAGTGCTCAGCGACGCATATGTGTCGTCAATAATATATTGTCATGAAATTTATGTTTAGGGCTTTATTATCTATAAAGTGTAAAATAAACATAATATACTAAAAATACATGCAAAAAAAGAAAGTTCAGATTAGAAGTGGAAGTAACTAGAACTGAACACAATAGTAAATGTGAAAGAGATAGAGCAAAAAAATAGTCTATAAAAATACAACCGTCCATAAACAGAAAAAAAACTAAATCTACAAATCAATTATATTTGCTTTACTTCAAATTGTCGTGAAAGTCTTTGAGGCATGGATCTAAACATAGTCCTGGCAAATCTGTACATGTTTTACAATAATACATTGCGTCTTTGCGAATACCACGTTTTGAACACCAACGGCACCTTTTTCGAAGTTTCCTACCACCTGCGCCTGTTGCACATTTTGATGGAAGATGCAAGGCTGAAGGATTTTCCTTTGGTTGGTCTCTATTTTCTTTTGTAATATTCTCTACCAGCAAAGTTTCAACAAGTGAATGACGAAAATCTAAGAATGACATTTTGGGTCTAGAGAATTTATTATACAGCATGAATGAATTCTATATCATTACGTCAAAAATATGCATACCAACTTTCTTGTACCATCGAATTGTTTTCCTATGTACTGGATAATAAGACAACATTTGATCTTGTAGATCTATACCAGACATGTATTTGTTATACTTTGCTATCGGTGCAGGTTTCATCTTGCTCTTACCGGACCTAGATGTTACTTCTGTGAAGTTATTTTCGTGTTCGGTTGTAAGATAGAGTATCTCGCGTTTGTCTTTCCATTTGCCAACACACACATTACCTCCATAACGATAGATAGATTCGCCAGTCTTCAATTTTGCTTTACTAACTACCTCAGGGGTTTCCTTTCTTCCAATACGCAGAGTTCCTGCGCAATAGGTGCCTCTCTTCAATAATTGCCTTGCAAGTGTAACTGAGTTGTAGTAGTTATCCATATATAGACTATGACCTTTATTACAATAATTTCGAAGAAGATGGAGAACAACATTTGCAGCATGCCCTTTACCACCTAAGTCATCACAAGCTCCAGTATAAATTTGCATATTCAAAACTGTTCCGTTACTTTCCGTTATAAAATAAAATTTTATACCGTATTTGTGCTTTTTGTTCTTTATATATTGACGGAACAACAACCGACCTCGCCACAAAAGCATTGATTCGTCATTACACAAGTTCTTTCCTGGAGAATAAATCGTGAACATTTTGTTGTTGAAAAATTCCACCAAAGGCCGAACTTTGTATAACCTGTCATCGGACCTGTCTTCGCCATCTTGAGGATTTGGTGCAAAATGCAAACACCTCAATATAATTAAATATCTATCTCGGCTCATGTAGTTTCTTACTGGTAAATTATACAAACGATCTGTACGCCAGTAATCTCGCAATCTAGGTAACTGTAGTATGCCCATAAAAAACGAAATACCCAAGAATATTAACATTTCTTCTCTATCAACTGGTTTCCAACGGCTAATCCTAGAATGCGGTCCCTGAACTTCGTGTAACAATATATACTCTGCATATAGATTTGTTTCTCTAACCAATAAATCAAAAAAATGGTTATCTGCCAGAAGATAAAAGAAGTCAATGGGTTTTCCGTCACCAGGTAAGGGCACATTTAGTTTCTGTTGCCCAACAAACAGAATATCTTTTAGTAGTGGTGGATTCTCCACCCACTGTAACTTACCACATTGCTCGACAGTGGGTTCAACAATTGGTTCGACAACAAAATTTCCATCGTTACTTTGATAATTGTAATTATCATTAGCGTCTTCAGCAAATTCTTCTGCGACCTCTTCAGCACCACTCCATTCACTATCAGAGTTCTGGAAAGGTTCTTCGTCCGAATCAGAATACAAAGCTAATGCCTCCAGTTCATTCTCAGTTAATTTATTTGAATTACGAATTCTTAGTCTTTTTGATCTTGACGGACCAGCAACCGAATCCTCTGCCATTTTGAGATTAATAAATTTAACAGTTGTGAACTAAGGTAGCGAGAACAATACACCGTAATATTATGAACCACTCTCGCTTTTGTATAAATGCAACCTTTAACAACGTACTCCTTCCACGGCAAAAGCTCAACTGCAGTGCACATATTGCTAGACAGCTTATAGAATTCACGGTCTTAAGCCGACACATCTGCGGCGTGCGCACTCCTATAGCAATGCTCGGCATGAGCATTGAACGTGTTAAGTAGAAGAATATATACAATATCTAAGTAAATAAGTTTACTCGACCATGAAATTAAAAGTAAGTTAAGTGCTAATGTACTTTAAACTTGCAAAATAACAAATTAATTACAGGAGTACGTTATCAATCGATAAATACATAAATACCTAGTCGAAAATTAATATTTATGTCTTTGACCAAGGCGACCCATTTGGACAAGGTAACAGCTGGACTGCTTAGCAATTCAAGAACATCATGGCCGACCGCCAAACAACTCTCTTGAACACCACATGCCGTACGATCCAATCATGTAAAATCTTTCAGCATAATTTTTAAAATTTAATAAATTTTTCTTTATAACACAATTGCCTGAATGTGTCAATTCTATAAATTTCGGACACCAGTGAAGCCACTGTGAAGTACATATGTTAAACCATCGTTCAACACCCAACACGCTTGGTAGCCTTAAGCGTACAATAAATTGCTAAAAACAGATAACCCTTAGAATAAAATTAATATAGGTTGACAAATATTCTTACACCTAACTGACGCTACAATTCTTGCAAAATGGGGATCAGCTTCCCAATGCATAGCAAAATTATTCTAACAACTAGATGCTGTATTCCGTGCATCTCTTATCAGAAATCAAATGGAACAGAACAGGTAAAGTGGGAAGACGCAAGACACTATAATGCGCATGTCATCTCCACACGGCTACGTTTCAATTAACCAATTATTCAAATCGGTGAATTAAATATCCTATTTGCACTTGTAAACTTGCAGTCTTATTTTTACTGAATGTCCAGAATAAACATTATTACAATTACGTTACTGATAATAAACTTGATAATTACAAAGATCAAAACTTTGTTAACCTTTTAGATTAATTTTTAATGGAAGTAGTGGGGTAGGGCCGGTCCTAATTCAAAACGTGTTCAGACGTATTTTCCATATGTAAAATACACGTGCACCGTTTTGAATTAGATCACCTATATAATTTCAATGTAAAATAGTTGTGAAAACATGAATTCTTATATACTTTCAAATGTAAAATACTTGTGGGCACGTTTTGAATTAGGGTCGGCTTTATATTACTTTCAATGGAACATACTTCAAAACACACGTTTGTTGAAAAATGTAAGTGCAGAGAAAAATGTGTGTAGCTGTTTTGAATTCGGTTTTCTAGCGAGAAGTTACACGTGCACCGTTTTGAATTAGGATCGGCGTTATATACTATAGCCTTTATAGTTATTATGGGATTTTATTCTACGAGAATTTCCAGTAAGAGAATAGAGCCCACGGCAAGTTCTGATGGAAAATGGCCCAAAATTGTGGAAATCTCAAAGGCAAAGCGGCTAGTCAAACTATATGCTCTGGGTGGAACATGAGCTGTGGGTCGGGGTTGGATTGCGACCAAAAATATAAAGAATAAGGCGCCACCGTATTTTTCTATACAGAGAAGACCTTACTCAAGTCCCTTGTACAAGGCGAATGCGGAAACCTTTATTCTATAACCGCTATACAGTTTATTAAAGACAACATAATCCCTAAAGTTTCTTACCTTATGGCTCGACTTTGACCTTAGTATTCCACTGTTACACCTGTGAACAGATTAAACAAAGAATAGCACTGTTTGTGCATCTATACTCAAAAATTTTAAAATTCAAATGGAATCAACTTTTATTCATCCTAATTAAAAAGAATAGTCTTGTTCAAAAAATAAAAATCTATTCTTCTTGTATTCAATTAATGTGCTTTTTTACAAAATATCTTTTCATTTATTATATATTTTTGATTAAATTAATTTGTGAAAATTATTTACAAAGGCACTGGATATAATCAGTACCGTTCAAGTTAAATGTGGTTATTTCTGCAAGAAATATCTAACCAAGTTTTATTAACAAATTGACTAAGCATAAAGTTGCTTTCTAAACTGGTACTTACTGATAACAAAAATGTTGGTTTGGGTAGATCTACCATAACCTCACAATAAATAATTCCAGTTAGTTATTAATGAAATAGCAAACATAGAAGTTTAATTTCTAATTTTTCTTAAATAGAAGAATTTACTTTCTCTATCACATAATGACATCTTCCGTATTTTCAGTAAATTAATAAAAGATTTAGATATGTAAAAGTTACAGATTCCTATTGCTTAATATTGAAAAATATATTTATAGTCTGTCCTTGACCTATTTTGAAGTTTAAATACTTGATTAAACAAAAAATTATCTAACTGCTATGTCCATAGTTCAGCTAACATACGAAAACAAATTTCTACATACCAGAACTCCGTCTGACTGAAAAATACCTGCTAGACGTCTTGCGTCAGCATTAAAATAAGGAAATCTCCAATTTAGAACAAATAATTTTACTGCATACTGAAACTCCACATTACTCGGTATCCATTTTAAATAATTAAATTTCGCCAGGTCCACACTCGAACAAAGCGTAAACTCCTATATGTTCTTCTAGTGCTTTTAATTAAAGTCACGTTAAACCAGACTCCTGTTAACTAAAGATGGTATGTTTTTCTTCAAGCTAAACATTATTTCCAATTTTCATCTTATTACCAATCTGCATGTTAATTTAAAGTTGTCTTACGTATAAATTAAACTACGAAAATTGTCAAACGTTGCATGTTATTTTAAATTGAATACTATATGTAAAATTGCATGTTATATATAAAGTTGCACTGAAAATCTTTACTTAATATGGTTACAGAATCAAATTTTACTTACTGTTAACTACGGCCTTTCAACAAAAATTTCTCGTCATCTGCGAGCTGTTCCAACAAGTGGACACTACAAAAGTGCTCTTCGGAGATGACATTCTCTCCTAAAACAACTTAAACCGCACGTGCTTCCAACACGAAAAAACTGCAAAAACCATTGTCCTCGGATTCAAGGAACAATACCACCTGCTTTCACCACAGCTGTATTGGAAGTGTCGGGGTCAAGCGAGTTACTGCCCGGCAACAAGATTACCTTACAACTGTCTAACAGAGGGAGCTCTAGGAATGACACTAAATGAAAACTTATTTTGTCACCGTGTAAATTAAATTTTAATTTGAATTGAATGCTAATACTTTATTGGGCAATAGGTAATATTTAATTAGTGGATTATATAGCATTATTATGCATTATATTGTTTATTATTAAATAAAGAGATTAATTATATAAACACATCTAGATAGGAAATAAAATCGTTACAATACTTTTAATGTAAAATGTGAAAACCTGAATTCTTATATACTTTCAAATGTAAAATACTTGTGGGCACGTTTTGAATTAGGGTCGCCTTTATATTACTTTCAATGGAACATACTTCAAAACACACGTTTGTTGAAAAATGTAAGTGCAGAGAAAAATGTGTGTAGATGTTTTGAATTTGGTTTTCTAGCGAGAAGTTATAAAGTATGACAGATGCAAAATATCGCATTCAAGTCAATTGTGTTTAATTAAAGTGGATTCTGATTTATGTTTTTTATTTATGTTTAGAGACTGCAAATACACATGGGCCGGTTTCAATTCAAAATGTGTTCACTCTTGCGATAGGTTGAAAAGTGGGTTGGCAAAGTACGCAGATGGTGGTAATCTGCTATATAAGGTGATTGCTCCTAATATTAATTTAATTAGTCGAAGTTTACTGCATATATTTACATACAAACATGTATATAATTGATATTCTGGGATTTAAATACAAGAAAAACGAGTTTGTGTGTAAAGAAATTGCGGTTTTGGACTTGTTGAAAGGTGTTGTTTGGCATCAAAATTTTAAACTGCCAATGCAGTCCAGTTTGAGTTAAATTACGCAACGTTATTTATATGATAAAACTTTTGGTCTTTTATATGGCCTTAATAAATACTTGTTTGAAATGAATGTCAATCGCTTTAAGTGAAAAAATCAGTTAGACAAACCGCTCATTTGGCGCTTTGTGGGTTTATTCACACAGATATATAAAAATATTATAACACCGTTTAGTTAGCAATCTTCTCCGATTTACTCTTCAGTAAAACTGAATGTGATTTTGTATCAAGGTTTATTTTATTATAAAAAAAATGTTGCCAATTCAAACTTCCTCTCTGCATTGCCTTATGCGAATAAAAAGAAACGTAGTAAAAAATTAACTCATGCCTTAATCGACTAATACAGTAATATTGACGGGTATTGATGTTACTTTCTGCAACGAAAACAATTTTTAACACAGTACTCGCTGTCGTATGTAATTTTTTGTAATCAATACTACAAAAATAGGCAATAGTTAGCATCAGTGGTTGAGGTACTAAGAATTCTTTTATCATTACTTGGATTAGGAACAATTTTTGTTTTAGTTTAATAGTAAACACATCATGTTTGTCTTATATAATTAAACATTGCTGTTTCTGTACAGTCTAATATCGATTAAAAAAATGTATACAAGTCAAGTTCTTTCGGTTGTACTGAAAAAAGTATGCAATTTTTTTTCAGAAAACGATGCAAATTTTTAATTTTTTCTAACAGGTCAGTTTATTATTTAATATAAATACTTCACGTAGATTTTACCAACAGTATAGAAAAAAAGTCTATGATATCGATAAAAAAATGTATAAAAGTCAAGTTCTTTCAGTTGTACTGAAAATAAAGTAAATATTTCAAATGATTTCTAGGTAAAATTTAATTTTTTTTGTTTTGCAACTGACAACTTTAATTTTAAAATATGGTATATACGCCTGCACCGTTTCGAAACCAGACCGGTCTTCCATTAATGCTGACTAAGTGGATTTATTTATTATTCTGCTGATGTTAGCATTAAATTTCTCGCTTTTTATTTTTCTGTAGATGACAGCATTAAAAAAATTTATACATGACTGGCTTTGTTAAATTTTCTATAGATTTCATATTTCTACAATTGCTATCTAGACAATACCTTAGCATTAAATTCTTGCTTACATGAGTTGAATTTTCTGCTGTTCTTGTTGTTTAATCTTATATTCTTAATATATACTCAACATATGTGTGTGTGTGTGTGTGTGTGTGTGTGTGTGTGTGATAATCGTTCAATCTTTATTGCCAAGTTGTAGTTGTGTGTTCTATAGAACAAATCAAAAAATGAAAACCTTTTTTTTTAAATTATCCTTGTCAGGAAAGAATAATGATAGTGATTGGGTTAAAATTATTGAGTAGTTCATAGTCAATCCAAATTAAGTACTGGAGAAAAAAAATCGTTGACGCCGTGAGCAGATCCGCCAATTGCAACGTACGACCTGATGACACCAATACAGAGTATGTATTCGTTAGCTTAATATATAGATTTAATTTTCTTAATGCATTTACTTAGTCTAATATTCATTTGAATCTTTTTTTAGTGAACACGAAGAAGAAGAACAACCAGAAACGACCGCGCGTCAAAGATGAAGAAAACAGCCCTCATAGAACTGATAATGCAATATTTTTTACCGTTCAGAGTTGGAGTGAGTTAGAACTGTTCTTTATATTTGGGAACTTAAGTGAATTATAGTATGTTTATTCTAGAGTACATAACATTATATATATATATATATATATATATATATATATATATGACTCAAATTTAGACCAGGGTAGAAAATTAATGAATTTCATCAAATAATTTTAATCACCATGTATAAGGAAGCTTTGGGAAAAAGTACGCGTAATTAAATGCCTAGTGTAAAGATTTAAATCATTCAATTAGAAGGTAGGGTTTGTATAGACGTTTAATAGATAATACGCGTTATTAAAAAACCGTGGAGCATAAAAATTTATTCGTTTCATTAAAAATAAGAGATTTAAATTATTCACTAGACGCTTTCTATAAAAAGAAGCAGTATTAAAATGCTCAATTTGTGTGTAATTTAATTATTCCAAGTAAAGAAACAAATAGAAATTACGTGCAAAAGTTATATTAATTAATTCAAGTTTCAAGTAACGAGTATTAAACAAAATGTACAAATAATAATTAATATTTAATTAGGATTCACTAAAAATTAAAGGGTAGAAGTCAATGCCATTCATTATTATTTTAATTGGAGTTAATTGAATGATTATTAAGGTATAATAGGCATAAAAGCTTTTAAAAAACCCAATAATATTCAAATCGTAGAAGTGTTATTTAAAATGTTACGATTGAACACCTGCGTATTTTTAAATGTCAAATTCTAATAAATTCGAGCTGATAAACATGAAAATTCTGCGTGTATTGCAAACGGTCGGATAAACCGTAGCTTATATTAACGGGAAGGTTAGTTGAGCGGTTATTTAACTCAAATAAGAATACACGTGGACTGAAATAACCGATAGTAAAGAGTATCGATTTGCATCACTAAGGCCAAGTTAGAAGAAGACAGATAAAATGCGCAAGGCAGAGACACAGATAATAAAAGGCGGGATTTGAGCAACGTCACGAGGTTACGATTGGTGAAAATATGATGCAGATATGAGAGGTGTAAACGTAACGATTTCCATATAAAATTTAAGTAGTTGTTTGCAGACGCGTTGCGTGCCGTGTGAAAAATTTCTTAGATTTTCAACTGGCGCGTGTGCAAATTTAATAGAATCGCGTGCCGGACTGTCGAGAAGGAAACAGAGAAAGAGAAATTCTGAAAACTGGCCGTTGAGGGACAAAACCGACGGGCAGGCTAGCCATTATATATACTCGTGTTAATATGAGTTTCGCTCTCTTAGATTTTCGATTTTGATTCAATACTTGAAACAGTTTGCTCTTATATTTTGTGATTATTGAATACTTTAAAACAGTTTGCTCTTTACGTGCTACGATACAAGTTATTATGCATTAGTGCACTTAGAAAAGAAGATACAAGGTAATAAAGTCTAGTTATATTTGCGAGTATTGCTGTACCAATTATCCAAAATTTTTAACTATAAATGAATAAACAAAAGTAGGCAGTTTTGGGGTTAGCGTGAAAGAATTAGGAATTTCTTTGCTATTTTTCGGGGGTGTTAATAATCAAATGTTATTCGTAATCGTGATTGGATCCACAAAACAAGATTTAGATATACTTAGTTGAGTTCCAGAGAAGCCCTGAAACAACTTTAGATGAATGGTGGTGTAGAAAATTTGAAAAGCGTTCAGAATCAGAAGCCGTAAACATAACCCAGTTGGAATAGTGTGATTAACAAAGGACGATGTACATTGGAGCCACGAGTGCATTAACCTTCAGGTAACTTATGCTTTGTTGTTCGATTTTTGATGTTTTGGTGTGTGTTGAATAACTTTATAATTTGTTTGCTAAAAAATGGACAGTAGTGTATTTGTACAAACAACAAAATTTTAATTTTAAGGTGAAATTTTCTTGTTTGAGTAGAAAGGAGTATTTAGCAGTTTGTGTTCTTGATTATAATGAAAATTTGGGTCTGTCTTTGAGCTCAATTAGACTAACCTGTGTGATTAACGTAAAGGGGTGGGAGATGCTCCCTTTGTACTCAGACTTAGGTCTGCACATATTGTTAAATTAATTAGTAGGCATCCTACAAGGACTTTAATTCTGGATGCAAATTAAAATGATGACAAATTTAATCTTGAAATTTTATGATACTGAAATTTATGCTACAATTTGATTTTGAAATTTTAATGTATTATGAATATTGATACAAATAGAGTTAACGTTGATGTTTGTGGTAGGAATGTGTTTGGTTTTTTTTTATGAATGAGGATGAAAGTTTTAACTAGGTGAGCAGCCGAGGCGGAAAGAGTAAAGAGGTGATTATCAGAAGAGATTCAACAGGGCGAGAATCACAGCAAATCTTGGTGCCAAATTCGAGAGGTTCGAATATCTTTTTTACTCTGGTGAGGCAATTTTGTAAGAATCACAGTATATATATGACGGCCCAACGCTGGGGCTCGATTCGAAAACCGTAGTTCCCGAGACTTGGAGGATTCACAGCAATATATATATATATATATATATATATATATATATATATATATAAATTACAATAAAGAAAAATACATTGTGTGTTTCATTTCACATTACTCCCGATTTAATAACTACGTAATCTCAGTTTACAGAACGGTGTAAAACAATTTTTGACTTTTAATCTGAGTGCATATTTCGAATAGATGTTCTCATTTTTTTGCGATTAAAGTTAGAAATGCATTTCAAATAGATGCTTTTATATTTTTTGCAATTGAAATTAGAAATACATGTGATCTAAAATTGCAGAGTTGCCTTCAGTACTTAACTATAGAAATGCAAATGCTGAAGAAGCATTAGACTAGACTATCGTTGACAAGAAAAAAGCTGTCTGACATGGGTTGAATTTTCTGCTGTTCTTGTTGTTTAATATCTTTATATATACTCAAGATATGTGTGTGATAATCGCTCAATCTTTATTGTCAAGTTGTAGTTGTGTTCGTTAGAACAAATCAAAAATGAAAAACTTTTTTTAAAATTGCCCTTGTCAGGAAAGAATAATGATAGTGGTTAGGTTAAAAATTATTGAGTAGTTTATATAGTCAATCCAAATGAAGTGCTTGAAAAAATTGTTTACTCCGTGAGCAGATCCACCAATTGCAACGTTAGCATATATTTCAATAGATTTATTTCTAGTTTCTTTGAAGTTGGAGCATTTCATAAACTGAGTTCGCGATTTAATAACTACGAGTTGTTATTCTTTAAAAGTGAGAATGAGAAAATTGGTGCAGTCAGTCTGTCTGTTTGTCTATTTGTTAAATGGTGTAAAACCAGTAAAGAGCTATTGCGTTGATCAATTATAATTGCTTTCAGGGTTGAGAGTCCCATTCGTGCTGTCTGAGTTTAATTGTTTTTTTCTGCAGACATCAGCATTAAAGATTTCTTACTAACTACAATAATAATACAGACACAATCTTTTCTATTGTTTTTTATTATTATCAAACCATTCTTTTAATAACAAAGTATTTTGTTTTGCAATACATAGGTTTCCATCTATTTCTTATTCTTTTCTAGACCCTTCACACATACTTCTTTACCGGGTCGGATAATTTGCTTCGGCTAACATTGTAAAATTATATTAAAATAAATAATACAGACACAATCTTTCTATTGTTTTTTATTATTATCAAGTCATTCTTTTAATAACAAGGTATTTTGTTTTGCACATTGCAGATTATTATTGCTGTGTCTACAACAATGGATGTTATATTTTAAACGGTTGTTGATTTTTAACTCCGATATCCTAGGACAACCTAGTGCAAGCATATCAGTTACAACGTTTTGCATTAGATAGGTTTCAATCAATTTCTTCTTTTCTAGACCCTTCACAAATACTTCTTCACCGGGTCGGATAATTTGCTTCGGCTAACATTGTAAAATTATATTAAAATAAATAATACAGACAAAATCTTTCTATTGTTTTTTAATTATTATCAAGCCATTCTTTTAATAACAAGGTATTTTGTTTTGCTCATTGCAGATTATTATTGCTGTGTCTACAACAATGGATGTTATATTTTAAACGGTTGTTGATTTTTAACTCCGATATCTTAGGACAACCTAGTGCAAGCATATCAGTTACAACGTTTTGCATTAGATAGGTTTCAATCAATTTCTTCTTTTCTAGACCCTTCACAAATACTTCTTCACCGGGTCGGATAATTTGCTTCGGCTAACATTGTAAAATTATATTAAAATAAATAATACAGACAAAATCTTTCTATTGTTTTTTAATTATTATCAAGCCATTCTTTTAATAACAAGGTATTTTGTTTTGCTCATTGCAGATTATTATTGCTGTGTCTACAACAATGGATGTTATATTTTAAACGGTTGTTGATTTTAACTCCGATATCTTAGGACAACCTAGTGCAAGCATATCAGTTACAACGTTTTGCATTAGATAGGTTTCAATCAATTTCTTCTTTTCTAGACCCTTCACAAATACTTCTTCACCGGGTCGGATAATTTGCTTCGGCTAACATTGTAAAATTATATTAAAATAAATAATACAGACAAAATCTTTCTATTGTTTTTTAATTATTATCAAGCCATTCTTTTAATAACAAGGTATTTTGTTTTGCTCATTGCAGATTATTATTGCTGTGTCTACAACAATGGATGTTATATTTTAAACGGTTGTTGATTTTTAACTCCGATATCCTAGGACAACCTAGTGCAAGCATATCAGTTACAACGTTTTGCATTAGATAGGTTTCAATCAATTTCTTCTTTTCTAGACCCTTCACAAATACTTCTTCACCGGGTAGGATAATTTGCTTCAAATAAAGCGCTATATATGATAACACCATTCCAGCCGTTGAAGATTCATCCCAAGAAAGACCATGAATATTCTTTGTTACCCAGTCGTTATGTTTTATATGATCTTGGCTCAAACAACTGGACTGCATTGGCAGTTTAAAAATTTGATGCCAAACAACACCTTTCAACAAGTCCAAAACCGCAATTTCTTTACACACAAACTCGTTTTTCTTGTATTTAAATCCCTGAATATCAATTATATACATGTTTGTATGTAAATATATGCAGTAAACTTCGACTAATTAAATTAATATTAGGAGCAATCTCCTTATATAGCAGATTACCACTATCTGCGTACTTTGCCAACCCACTTTTCAACCCATCACAAGAGTGAACACATTTTGAAATGAAACCGGCCCATGTGTATTTGCAGCCTCTAAACATAAATCAGAATCCACTTTAATTAAACACAATTGACTTGAATGCGATATTTTGCATCTGTCATACTTTATAACTTCTAGCTAGAAAACCAAATTCAAAACATCTACACACATTTTCTCTGCACTTACATTTTTCAACATACGTGTGTTTTGAAGTGTGTTTCATTGAAAGTAATACAAAGCCGATCCTAATTCAAAACGTGCCCACAAGTATTTTACATTGAAAGTATATAAGAATTCATGTTTTCACAACTATTTTACATTGAAATTATATAAGGCCGATCCTAATTCAAAACGGTGCACGTGTACTTTACATGTGGAAAATAGGTCTGAACACGTTTTGAATTAGGACCGGCCCTACCCCACTACTTCCATTAATAATTAATCTAAAAGGTTAACAAAGTTTTGGTCTTTGTAATTATCAAGTCAATTATCAGTAACGTTGAAATTAATGCTAGAAAATCCTCAAAGCACGTTTTATAAATTTTGTGAAATCAAAATTAACGAATTTAGACAATTCATTATCAAAAGTCCATAGAGCTTTTAATTGCCATCTTACTAAAAAATATCATTAAACGTTTGAGAGCATTCATACTAAAAATTTAACATTGAGCGTATAAGCGAATTCTTACAAAAATTATTGTTGAGCGTAATAGCGCATTATTGAAACACACCTTAATTCAAGTGCATCTCGCACTTGGTCAAGCGGCAATGCCTATGGCTAGATGCAGGTTGCTGGCGAGGACCCAGTTCCACTGCATGGTGTTTTCTTATTAAGCGGTCATGCCAGACTGACCAGTCTGTTCAATGCACACAAGTAACTTAAAAGTTGCTTGACATTGAAGACCCTATTCAAACGACCAACGTTTGGTAATATTAACTAAACTAGTATTATTGAATAATTTTTGTCTTATGATTGGGCTACACGGTCCTGATCTAAATATTTATTTATATAGCAAAATTTAACTGTTTATTTATATAGACAATGCAGCGTATTTAGTGAATGATTTTAAAAGATTTACAGTTGTCAGAAAAAATTGTTACACTGTTACAGTATGATCATTCAAAGTGTTAATGGGTTACTGAACGACGCGTATACTCGAAGTTGATTGCTTATCCACGCGGTTTGAATTTATAAAAAAGTCATCATTATCATTAGGTCTTCAGTCCTAGAACTGGTTAGACGCGTACCAACATTGTTCCCTATTCTGAACTAACCTACAGATTTCCCGAAAATATGCACAGTTTGCATCTATAACTGTCTGATCTAGGTCTACATGTAACTTTTTTCCTGTCTCTGCTTGTAATATATCACATACTATTTCCCAAAAATGCCTTAGAACGTATTCCGCCCTACCATTTCTCTTTTTTCCCAGATATCCTTGTTCCCTACTATTTCTGTAACTTATTTGTTATTATCTTTGTCTGTCCATGCTATCGTCCTCATACATCTGAAGCACAGCATTTCAAAAGGCTGCTACCGTTTTTCTGTCTGCGTTTCAGACTGCCCGCTTTTCATAGGCATACTGTGCTGTGCTCCACACATATGCTTTCAACAATTTTCTTCTTACTCTATGTTTGTTGTCTTTCCTCATATGCGCTGTTCTTTCTTGTTAGATGCAGTTCGATCACTTTCTATTGTTTTACAGTTATATGCCCTATTTCTCCGACCTTCAATGGTTGTGAAAGAGGTAAGCAGCCTGTGGCTGCCAAGTTCCCCCAACACTTAACCATTTGGCGATTTAATATATTTTCCAATTTATCTTTTCGCACAGTCAACATTAGTTGTAGGTATTTCGCAACCAACAACTAGTTGTTTATACTAATCATCAGATTTATCTGCGCTTATTTTTTCGTCATTAGGTTTTCCGTCTCAAAACTGGTTGGACACGTACCTGCACTTATTTATATTCTGAGCTAGCCTACATAGTTCCCTGAAATTCTCACACAGCATGTGTATTCAGCTAGTTTCCTTTCTATTGTTTTCTAATTTTAAACCCTATTTTACCGAGATTCAGTGAAGGAGGTTAAGCAACCTGTGGCTACCAAGATCCCTCAACACTTACACATTTGCCGAAATAATGGTTTTCCAGTAAATCCTTTCACACACTTAACATTATTCGAGAATATTGACCAACCAATTCTTGTAGTTACTTATAATACTCATCATGTTTAAGCACAGTTATCTTTTCGTCATTAGTTTATCCATCTTGGGAGTGGTGGGATGCGTACCTCCATTGATTTCTATTCTGGGCTAGCCTACACATCTCCCTGAAACCTCTACAGCCTACATCTTTTACTATCTGTGTGCAGTAGTCTAATCTAGGTCTGCCTCTTCTTCTCTTTTTCCTATCTCTGCTTCTAATATATTCCGCACTATTCCCTCATGCCGTAGTATGTGGCCTATCATCCTATCTCTCCTATTTTTTACCGTTTTCCACATATTTCTTTCTTCCCCTACCATTTTTAGTACGTCTTCGTTCTTAACTTTGTCTGTCCATGATATCTTCATCATACGCCTGTAGCACCACATTTCAAAGGCTTCTACCTTTTTCTTGTCCGCTTCTCCTACTGTCCAGGTTTCACAGCCGTACAGTGCTGTGCTCCACACATATGTTTTAAGCAATCTTTTCCTTGTTTCTATGTTTGTTGTCTTTGAGCACAGTAGTTGCTTTTTCTTGTTAAATGTAGCACGACCTTGTGCTAATCTTTGTTTTATATCTTTGTGCTTTTCTCATCTTGCGTTATTTGGCTTCCTAGGTAGCAGAAATCCTTAACCTCTTGTAAGTTCGTGTTAAATACTTGTATTCTTGTTTTTGATTTATTTTCCCCACCATTACAAACTAGAACTTTAGTTTTAGTTTTGTTAATTTTCATACCGTATGTCTCTGTTAGAACCGTTTCCATTTCATTAAGAGCAGCTTCTAACTCTTCCTTGCTAGACGCTAATACCGCTATGTCATCTGCAAATCTAAGCATATCAATTGTTTGTCCCTGCATAGTAATTCCAAATGTCTTCCTGCATTTGACAGTATTCATTGCCTCTTCTATGTACAAGTTAAAACCAATGGGGATAGGGCACATCTCTGTCTCACCCCTTTTCTAATGTTTACTTCTCTACGTTCCTGCTCTAATTCTATTACTGCTGTTTGCTCTTTGTATAAGCTATGTACTATTCGTCTATCCCTATAACTCATTCCAATCTTTTTGAGTATTTCAAACATTTTTTTCCAATTTACATTGTCGAATGCTTTTTCCAGATCTACAAACCCTATATACATGCTTTCCCCTTTTTCTATTGTTTTCTCCATTATCACTCTCAGAGCTAAAATAGCCTTCCGTGTTCCCCTGTTTCGCCTAAACCCAAATTGGTCTTCTCCTAGTATTTCTTCAGCTCGTTTTTCCATTCGTTTTTGCACAATTCTAGTTAATATTTTTGACACGTGTGCTGTCAAACTTATTGTTCGAAAATTTTCACATCTATCCGCGCCTTTCTTTTTTGGTATAGTTACTATGATGCTACGTTTGAAATCTTTGGGTATCAAGCCTGTCTCATACATATAGCTTACAAGTTGGAAGAGACGTTCTGTTACTGCTTGTCCAGCGGCTTTTAGAGTTTCTGTTTGCACCTTATCTGTACCCGGCGCCTTACCATTTTTCAGACTTTTTAATGCTAATTCAAACTCGTCTCGAAGTATAGGATATCCCAAGTCATCATTTTCGATGTCTGATTCTTGTTCTAATGCAGTTAGTTCCTCTCCTGCATATAAATTCCCTATATATTCTTGCCATCTACTCACTTTCTCTGTTTTCTATAATGACGTTTCCTTGTGCGTCCCTTATATTTTTGCTATACGGTTTTATATCCCTAAAATTCATTCTAATTAATTTGTATGCTTCGTCTGTCTTTCCTATTTCCATCTTAGTTTGTACCTGTTTGCACTTTTCATCAATCCATTGTTCTTTAGCTTTCCTGCATTTTCGAATAATTTCCCATTTTATTGCTTTGTATCTCTGTTTTCCTGTTTCGTCTGATTTATTTTTGTATTTTCGTCTTTCATCTATTAAATTCACCATATCCTTTGTTATCCATGGTTTCTTATTTTCTTTTTGTGTATACCCCAGAATATCTCTGGCTGCCATGTCTAGACTGGATTTAATGTTATTCCATTCTGTTTCTACTTCCTTAGTTTCAGATATTTTCCCGATATCATTCAGCAATTCATTTGACTTTTTTTCGAATCTTACTTGAGTATCCTTATCTTTTAGTTTCTCTAAGTCCAAGTGCCTTTTTCCGTTCCTTTTTTTCAGATTTTTAAATTTAAGTACGGCCTTCATAATTACGATGTTGTGGTCAGTGTCTATATCTGCTTCTGGGTAGCTTCTACAATCTTTTACTTGATTCCTAAACCGTTGTCTAATAAGAATGTAATCTATTTGATATCTTCCTATATATCCTGGCATCTTCCACGTATATCGCCTTCTAGCATGATGTTGAAATAATGTGTTTGTGATGATTAAATTGTTCTTGTCGCAAAATTCTACCAGCCTATTTCCCCTGTCGTTTCTCGTGCCTAAACCAAATAAACCTACTACCGCTCCTTCCCTCCCCTCACCTACCACGGCATTAAAATCCCCCGTAATTATTAAATTTTCATGTCCTTTTACGTATCTTAATATGTCTTCGATATCTTTGTAGATGGTTTCTACCTCTTCGTCACTGTAGCTAGAGGTAGGCATGTATACTTGTATTATTACTGTTTTTACCGGTTTAGATTCTAATCTAACCATGAGTACTCTTTCGTTCTTTTGTAAGTAATTTTCTACACAGTATCCTATCTTTTTCCGCATAACTATCCCCACACCCAAATTTCCTTCCTCTGCTCCTGTATGAATTACCCTGAAGTCTCCACTCCAAAAAAGTAGCAAAGGTAAATTCAAATAGGTAGAAATGGAAGGGATTTTTAAAGTAATGGGCCGTAAATTTCTTTAATATGAAATAGAACGTAACAAATTGAAATATCTTATATTGTGAACTGAGAACATTGAAACATTTTTAATAATACTTTCTTTTATACAGATAAATTAGGATGATACAAAATATTTTTTACAACGTTCCTTAAACTAATTTCATACATTTTAATTTTAGTAGCCATCCTCATATTTATTAACCTTATACCTTCTCCTTTTACAAATAACACAAATTGCTATAATAATTACTAATAATAATAAAGCGGTCGTAACTGTATTGACCAATAAAACATATACAAATAATTTATTTATTAACAAGTCGTTCGTAGCATGTTCTGTTGTGTTAGAGTTTCCCTGCGGTTCCAGGGGTCCTCCCAAAGGTATTTGATTTTTAAGCTCCTTCAATGCTGGTAAGGCCTTTATATATTCAGCAATTGTTCCATTCATGATTTTTGTTTCTAGGTACTTGTTGACTATATTAATAATATCTTCGTTGTTCAAACCTTTTGTGCTTTTTAAATCACTAAAGAATTCGGTGTTATTTTTAAAATACTCAAAAACGGTCATATTTAAAAGATGCTTTTGTAATATTTTAAGTATTTCATCCTCATCTACGTTTGTAGGCCGAGGAAGATCACTTTCAATAGGTACAGTTTTATCGAAATCGATGACAAAATCGTTCACGTCGCTTTTACAAGTCGAATGAGCACCAACTACCGAAAACGTTGCTTTCGATAACTGATTAAGGAACTTACACGACCATTGATTATCGTTTAAAATAATTTGGTTGAGTTTGCCCAGGATATCAAAACTAAAAGAACCCGCAAAAGGGATGTCGTACAAGTAAATAAAATTATTATACGAAATATCTAACATTTCTAAAGA
Organism: Platerodrilus igneus; assembly: GCA_036346225.1. Lineage (NCBI taxonomy): Eukaryota > Metazoa > Arthropoda > Insecta > Coleoptera > Lycidae > Platerodrilus > Platerodrilus igneus. Next base: position 2,441,701 of record JARFIW010001038.1, on the reverse strand, counting down.
GCTAAGAGTGTCAAATACTCGAAATTTAAAGTCTACTATTTTATTGTGCGATAAGTTAAACATTGTAAGTTCGCGCAAACTGTTAAGTGCGTTATCTTCAATTTCCGTTATAACATTATTGCTTAAATCAAGGTATTCTAGATATTTTGATTTAGGAAAAAAGGATGTGGTAATTATTTTAATTTGATTGTGAGTGGCAGAAATAGATCGCGTAACCTCAGAAAGCGCCTTAAAATCTGTTAGTTCATTGTTTGATATATCAATTTGAACATCGTTGAAACTAATCGTTGCACGAATCTTATTATTACTTAGATCTAATCGATTTAGATCTGGCAAATTCACAGTCCTAATTTCGTTAAAAGAAAGATCAATTTGCGTTATTGAAGGTATTTGTAGATTTATATTACCTATCTCGTTGTTTTGTAAGTACAATATACGAAGATTTTGGTGGTGGTCCAGAAATGTTGTACTTACTACATACACGGAGTTATGAGACAAATCTAAAACTGTTAGCTTAGATAAAGTCTCAAAACTATTTGAATTTATTGATTTAAAATTGTTGTGACTTAAATCTAAATTTACAAGCGATTTTAAATCATGAAATGCTAGAATATCGTTCTCCGTCAGTCGATTTTTTGATAAATCGATATGTTCTACGTTAGGGATTAGTCCGAAGGCGTTTTTGTGTAGATTCCTAATACTATTATTTGAAAAGTCGAGTTTCTGCAAAAAACCAATTGCCGAATCTTCTATGACAAATGACTCTAACTCACTATTGGACATGTGTATTTCGATTATCCTTTCCTTACTGTTATCTTCTTGGGCGTTCGTTAGTTGTTGAAATGTTATTGTTTTATTAAGTTTAAGGCTAACTGTTATTATGCCGTTCTCTTCACAACCAATTGTCTTATTTGTTTCAGGTGTAAGTTGTATTTTCAACTTGCAATTATCAAATATGCCATCGGCGTTTGATAATGACAAAATCTGGAACAGCAGGAATAAAAATATCACATCCATCTAAAAACAAAAACAAAAATAAGCATATAACAAAAACAAATAAAATCAATATTTTAGTATGCACAAATTATGTTCATTCATTTTATAAGCGATCTATTTTAGTGATGTACTATTATAGAATAGGGTAATGTGAAACAATTTTTTTATTTTTTAGGAATATTTTAAATTTGCAAACATATTGTTGTATAACATAAACGTACTTTATAGACTTGTATCTAGTAGAGTTCATTAATAAACTTTTTGTAAATGCATTTGATTACTTAAAAATACGAAAAATAAAGTTATTTCAGTAAATTTAAATTTGGGGTTATTTAAAACATTTTATTTTACCGTTGATTTCGTACACATTTTCTGGTTTCTGATCGAAGTAACTCAATATAAATAAACAACCAATGTAAGACAATAAAAATTTAAATAAAAAACCAAAGAAATATGAAAAATACACCTATACTATATAACTTTACACGATTACACCAAACTTTCAGACTCTAGCAATTGCTTTATGCTTTATATTTTTTAAAAATAATATTTTTTAAATCAAAAAAGTTACCTTTCACTAAATTAATTTTATTTTAACAGTGCAATAATTTTTTCAAAGGGAAAAATTACCGGTTGAAACAAATTGAAGAAAAGATTGAAAAAATCCGTCAAGACCACTTATTTACAGCATTAAGACGATCCTCAATTTTTATCAAATCTTTGGTCTCACATGGGAAACAACAAGCTCGTTGTTATTTTCTAATTTGATTCAATCACAAGGTTAAGTTCAACATTTCGTATCCACAATTTTACAGAATACAATCCAGCTGTTATGAAATCTGGTTTGTAAAGTCAAAAATAACAGTTTAATCTTTCAAAAGTCCGTGTAAGCACCTTATGGTTCAGGAAATACCTCTCGTTTCTAATTTGTTTCATACACATGGCGTGTGATGTTTGGAAGTTTTGTTCTGATAAGGCATCCCCGCTTGAACTGTTCTGGGAAGTAATTTTCTTGATCGGCTCACTTCCACTTTATCTTTGAAGCAAGCGGGCTGGAAAATTGTTGACGGTGAGACCGCTGTTCAAAAACTTTAGTTCCTTAATAGGTTTTTCTTGCAGCGCAAAACCCCTGTAGGGTTAACCACCCCAATAGTGAAACATCCTGTTCGCAAATGTTGATGAAAATCCATCTCATACCGCATTAGCTTGGGACCGACGCCTTGTGACCATACCGCTGGGACCTGAGCCAGACCAACTTGAAGAGCTCCGCCAACCACTAGTGAATAAGGGTGAGTGACTTTTGGGATCCATAGTTGTTTTGACAACCTCCTTTTTCACTAAGGTTAAGTTCCGAGCCACCAAGTAGTAGTTCGTAAGACTCGGCAGTCCATCGATAAAAGTTGTTACGTTTATTTTACGACTAAATTAAAACCTTCCCTTTACTTCATTATTCATTTATTCAGATCCTGTATATCTTACCGTTTTATAATAAGTACGCTGCCTAACGATTTTCATTTAAACCAATTTGGTGCGAATTCGAAAAGCTTATTCTATAAATTAAATAGTCAATATCCTGTTTTAGGTATCCGTGAATTCGTTATATCTTGCTATAGCGTATACTTACTTTCTCTATTGTTTCATTCTAAAACTCTTGGAAATAATGTATTGAACTATGCGATAAAACCGTGTTTTCAAGTTTGCTAATCACGTTTTGATAACACTAATATTACTTGGAGCTCTGGTTGTTTAGTTAAACAAATTAATATTCACTTTCTTTTCCTTATACACGACGAAATCATTCGTTACATTTTTGTTGTTTCCGTTTTTTTCGTGAGAAGTTTGCGCACGCAATACAGTGTGGTAAGTAATAATGGTTTTACACACCCATACTTTTCGGCGACAATAAATTAATTCACCTATAACTATTCTAGCTTCCTCCGGTGACCCTAAAGCCACGATGGATTGCCGCTCCTTGTTGTGATGGGAGGACCACCCCAAAGAGGGATCACGTACCCCTCTGTTTTGCCCCGTCATTAAAAACGGTAAGAGCCAGCACAACGGTGTCAACTCGAGGGTAACATTTGGTAACTACACTTGGTGGCCTTAACCTGATTATCATGACGTGAGATAGTATGAAGCATGAATATTGCACCTATTGTGATCATTTTCTCCGCTTAACTATATGTACGTAATCGTAGGCGTACGATGATGATTTATAACTGTTGGTTTGCCTTGTTTTTTTCTTAGTTATGAAATTTTATTAGTCAAGACATTGTACTGCCAATGTGGCATATGCAATTTTATATTTACAGCAGTTTAGAGCTGTGGTTTTATCGTTGCGTTTAGGCTTTTTTTGTTGTTACTAAATAATATAGGGGGTAGATACCTAAAAACGGCAGCTCGCCATTTTAAAAATGATTTCTTTTGATTGTGTTGATATGTGTAACTTATAATTATGAATTGTTCATTTTTTGAATACTGTTGTGCTTTTGTACATATTTTTTTTTGTAAATTAGAGGTTTTCCGTTTGTATATGTTTAATTGTGCATGCGTGAGAATACTTTTATTTCAGGCCACTCTTTATTTTGCATGTGTAAGACCCCGCCTACTCACCGGTTGAGTCCGACCATTTTCTCTCTTTGGTTTTTTCTTTAGGTTACGTCGATGCACGTAGTATAAATTTTGACGCCCTGGTGTGGGGCTCCGATTTTGTCTTGGGTAATGTATGCTCTGATTTGGTTTCGCTTAATTTCTGGCCCAATTTTTGTTTTGCTTCTGGCCTGATTTTTTGTACTGCCCAAGTTACTACATTATTCGTTTTTCCCGACCTGATACTACATATGTTTTTTCCCATACGCTCAAACTTGTATTTATTTCTTTTCTTTATTTTTGGGTGGGTTCGATTTTTTTAAAATTTGGTTTTGTTTTCCTTCTTAATCGCTCAATATCAGTGGTTGGCTAATTTCAGATTATTAGACTTGTGTTTTCGCCAATAATCCTAGACCCTTTGAAAACCCCGGCGCCCTATTCTAATTTCTACTTTGTTGTTTCGCTCCTATTGATGTCCCTGAAGTTCATCCGTTGGATTTGTTTTAGATTGTCCTGTATTCGCAATTATTTTTTTTCTTTTAAGCTTCAACCGAGTTGCGGTTAATCTTTATTTAGTTACTTTCTTCCAATTTAATTTTTATTCGTATTCGAAATGACTGATATGGAGACAAGACTGTATGATGGTATCTGCAATTAACAGCAGGAGTCATCAGAAAGTATTACTAACTATTTCGCATGCATGTCGGCCCTGTTTGAGTGGCACGGTTCTTTTAATGATGATGATAGATTAGCTATTGTGCTTCGTAACCTCTCTCCGTGCTATCGAGCCCATTTGCCTACCGTCCGCTCCTTACAAGAGTTAAAGGACAAGTGTCTAAAATTAGAACTGGCAAATATTCTGGCCGATAATGTCGTATCACCTAGTCCAGACCCACCTACTGTTACTGCCGAACCGAGTCTTGCTTATAAGTTTACTACTATCGAGAAAAATACTTACACTTCACATGACCAAGTTGATAAGGTTTCTCCTACGCCTACGAGTAGATCCGATACTTCTTTCGTACGTTCTACTGTTCTTCCTCCTAGTTCTACTTCTACTCTTCAGGTCGTATGCTTTAATTGCGACAAACCTGGTCATGTTTCGACACGTTGTACTCGTTCTAAAGTACTCCATTGCTATGGTTGCGGACATAAGAAAGCTACTCGCCACAACTGTCCACTCTGTCATCCTACTACTAATAGGTCTTCGAATAATCCTTCAAATTCTGCCCTCACTTCTAGGTGCCCAAGACCTTCTGCTTCTCACTCTACGTTCTCTTCTGTACCTCATTTAGGTCGTCCTGCTACTACTAATCAAAACATACCCTTCTTGGGCAAATATAGTTTCGAACAAAATTTCTTCCGTCTCTAGTTCTACATCCTTTTCTACACCTCCTTCTGCTCGCTTTAATACCATCATCTCATACCCTTTTCAGCCGTATGTGCCCTTGAACTACAATATTGATTTTTATAGCTTTCACGCTCCTACTTACCGAACCTCTACTAACAAGAACCAAATTCCTTTTGTCCTTAGCGATTCAAAAGATGACCAACTAAACCCAACATTTTCACTTCCACCCCAAACTGTGCCTCCAACACCAGTACAACCCATACTTCGAATTAGTGACTTGTAGCTAGCTTCTCAAGAGTTTGTTCCCACGTTCTTAAACGATTCTACCCACGAAATTCCTGTCGTGTTTGCAAGCACAAATGTCGCTAAAGTGACGATAACTTCTAATTTAGTCAGCAAAGGCCCTGTTGAAGTTCATGAACCTGTATCTTTAATGTCTGTTGCTGTTGCTGTCAAGATTTTACATGTTCCTGCTTTCTTAAATGGTTCTACCGATAAATTTTTGTCGTGTCTGCAATAACAGCTGTAGTTGAAGTGACGATAACTTCCAATACTGGTAGAGAGGGTCCTGTTGAAGTTAGGAAACCCGTAGCTATAATGCTTGTTTTGCTGTCGTCAAAGTTTTACTTGCCCCTGTTTCTTTAACCACTATTGTCAAGGAATCAATTTCTTTTGTGGCTGAAGTTTTGTCTGTTTCTACTCCGTTGTCTAACATCGATGAAGTCTTACTTGATTCTACTCCTTTATCGGACGTTGATAAAACTTTACCTGCTCTTACTAATTTTTCTCATGCTGACAAAATGCTACTTGCTTCTGTTCTTTTAGCTAAGGTTGATGAATCCTAGCTGATGTCCTGTTGTCTAATGTTGACGAAGGTCAACCAGATTCTGCTTCCTTATCTACTGTGGATGAAGTTCTACTTGATACTAGTTGTTCTTGTAAAGTTGATGAACTTCTACCTGATTCTGTTTCTTTATGTAATATGATTGAAGTGCTATCGGATTCTGCTCCTTTTCCTAAGGTGGATACTCCTACAGCAAATGCTGTTTTTTTTCCTAACTGTGATACTTCTAGTCCTTTTTCTGACGTCGTTGAAATTTTATCTACTTAGAAGGACTTCTATCTCACGTAACTGAAGCGTGCTCTGCTTGTGTTTCTCTTCGTAAGGTTGATTCTCGTACAGCCAATACTTTTCCTCTTTCTACCATTGATATTTTGAGAACTAATTCTAAAAACAAACCACTTTCTTCCATAAGGTGTTCTGATTTTCCTAAACTACTCTGATCACCATTTTCCCAATCTCGTGCTACAACTGCTACATCCCCTGCTGTTCCTATCTGACAGAAAACTGTCCAAAAGAGGCAGGCACTAGTCTATGCTCCTTCCGAACCGGAAGATGTGTGTCGGCGAAATCTTAATGTCCTCGATCTCGTTTCATTTTCTTGCTGGCGGCGCAAATGTCTTAAGCTCAATACCTAGTTTTCGCGCCCCAAATTCTTATGCCGACTTTGCTCTCCTTAGGACTTCATTTTAGACTTTTTGTTTTTGTTATTTACTTTCCTGTTTTACTGGGTTTTCTTTCTTTTTTTTCTTGCACCCGTATGGATCCGGGAATAGAATAGCCCCATGGTATGACCTGCATGTCGTAAGAGGCGTCTACAGAGGTCCAACACATACACACACTTTATACAAGCACACTACATACACACATACACACACACACACAGTTCACACACACATACACACACACACGCTCACACATACACTCACCTACTCATACATCAACACACACACTCTCACACTCATACATCAACACACACACACACATACACTCGCACGCACACGCGCACACATACTCATACATGACTACTTTGGGATTCTGTTTTATTTTCTTTTGTGCGATTCTTAAGCTTTTTTGGTTTTTGTACCTGTTGCTATTGTTTTTAGTTTTTTCTTTTTTCCTCGTTCCTTTCGTTCCACATTCTTCTTTTTTTTCCTATGACTGGTGTTACTTTTTGTCGGTCTTCGTGCTGACAGTATATTTTTTGATCCACTTCCTGTGCTAGATGCTTTCTAGTCCATTTTTTGTTTTCTTCGGAAACCACGACTTAGGCGACTTTAGGCCTAGTTAATAATTCTTTTCTTTGGTTCTTCCTTTGTTGCGATTCTTTGGGTACCACAGCTTGAAGTAAGTTACTTTTTGTCTATTCAGCATTCTTGTTATTCCCGAACATACTTTGAGGCTTGAGATTTTTGTCATTTTGCCTGTTGCTGTTGGTTTTCTTCCTCGCTTCCTTTCTTTACCTTTGGTTATTCTGCAGGAGACCAGTCTATAATATTTCTATAATCAAACGTCCGTCGTGGAAATGTGAAGACCAGTCAAGACGGTTAATTAAGGCCAGGCAGACTAACTCAGCGGCGTAGGTCGTGGTTCAAACTAATAGCTAAAACCTTGCTTGTACTTACCAATCAAGCAATATAAATATAATCATCAATATATACATAAACAATTTATAATCAACATGAGCGCCAATCAGCGGAAAGGCACTGATACCTAATAAAAGCAAACATAAAATAAAACTTCGTAGTTTAAAAAAAAGGAATAACATTTTATTAAACAATCGACTGTCAGGAAAAACATATATAAACAAATAAATGAACAGTCTTGAACTCGAAATGAAATAAGGCCTACAGGGCCCACTATTTCGAAACAAAGTAAAAGATAACACTAATTAACCTAATTGTTTTACAGGGACGTGCACGTCGTCAACATATACCTAATCTTTAATTGAATCAACAAAAGCACTTGAAATATAATAAGGAATTACTGTCCTTTCAATAAGGTATAACATGTGTACAAATTAAATCAAGGATTCCATGAGTTAATACCGCATGCTCTTTTCAATAATAATTTCCGAAACACGCAAAACGTAATTTAATGTCAACATAAATTCACATGAAACCAGACCGGCCTTGAGCTCGCAACAACTGCTCCCTTATTCAATGGACGACACTCCCGCACCCCGTCGTTAGCGTCTATATGTAAAACTAACATACATTTCTGCGAGCAAAAGGTAAATATAATATAACTTGTCTATAGCAATTAAACTTTACAGTAACCGCAAAAGTTAGAAACGCAAGTCCGAAAAAGCTTTCATTGCTGAGCTATTAACAAATGTTAGTTAACGTCTTTATTACGTTCCAATGATGGGTATTTAAAGAAATGGAATTTTCTTTTAAATACATGTTAGCAATAGCCACCGTACGCTATGTAAAATTAATTAACGAAGGTTGCTTTGTTCAATTCCTATAAACGTAACATGTGTTGTAACCGAATGATGAAACAGCTATCACAAATAAAAGTAGTCCTTCCTTACGAATCAATAATGAATAATGAATGAATCGATGTAGAATCAAAATGAAATTTATAGCAAAGTGTTGCTTTGCATAATCAAAATAAATGTCCTTTAAACAAACTAATAATACTCACGTGTTCTAAGCAACACACCTAAACACGACTTCACGCGAAGACCACACATCGCAAAAAGCCCAGAATCATTGCCTGTTCCTCACACCTGCAACCATTCCTCCAAACTCCGAATGAAATCGTCCGACCCTGCAGTCGCAGGCCGATACCCTCTTTAGAAATACCAGGAACTAAACCCTCTCAATACATTGTAATGCGAATGTTATGCGATCACAGAAACCAAAAACGTAAAACTCCATGCTTTCGTTAAGATGTAAGCTTTTAAAAATATAGAAGCGTTCGCTTGTGTTAAATAATTCCACCACGGTCTATGCAGGCTTTGTAACACGTACATATAATTCAACCACGGTTCGTGAAGTAAAAAGGTAATAATTAAAATTATGTCAACTGATAATAATATAAGTTTTGGTACGCAGTAACGTAACATTATATAAGAAATAATGATAAAATATATGCTTAACAAGGCGATTGAAAATCGGGTTGTTACAAGTTTTCTTTTGAGGTCGAAGACTTTCCCGTTCTTTTCTGAAGAAACAGCCGTCGTTTGACGACATTGACAGTGTTGACGCCATTCTACCTTTGTCCTCGCTCATTGTTACTACCTACCTATCTTTCCCTGTACTTCTCTTCAATTTTTTTTTTGCTTTATCCGGTACCTTGGTTCGTCGAACCGGATGAAAATTCTTTTTTTTTGTTTCGGTGCGCTTTCTGTTAGGTTTTCTTTATTATTTATTCCGTAAAGCAATTTTTTTCTTTTTCTATTATTAAATATTGGCCTTTCGAGCCGGATGAGAATCCTTTTTTTATTTTGGGGTGTTCCTTTTTTTTAGTTTTTGTTTTGGTAAACAAATTTTCTTTTAGTTTTTTTAAGCGAATTTTTATTTGTGTTTGGCTTTGTCGTACTGCCCACTTCCGTATTTTTGCTTTCCTACCCCGACCTTTTAATTTTGCTGAAGGGGGATTGTTAAGTTTATTTCACGACTAAGTTAAAACCTACCCTTTACTTCATTATTCATTTATTCAGATCTTGTATATCGTACCGTTTTATAATAAGTACGCTTCCTAACGATTTTCATACAACCAATTTGGTGCGAATTCGAAAACCTTATTCTATAAATTAAATAGTCAATACTCTGTTTTAGGTATCTGTGAACTCGTTATACATTGCAATAGCGTTAATTACTTTTCTATTGTTTCATTCTATAACTCTTGGAAATAACGTATTGAACTATGCGTTAAAACCGTGTTTTCAAGTTTGCTAATCACGTTTTAATAACACCAATATTACTTGGAGCTCTGGTTGTTTAGTTAAACAAATTAATATTCACTTTCTTTTCCTTATACACGACGAAATCATTCGTTATATTTTTGTTGTTTCCGTTTTCTTCGTGGGAAGTTTGCGCACGCAATACAGTGTGGTAAGTAATAATGATTTTACAAACCCGTACTTTTCGGCGACAATAAATTAATTCACCTATAACTATTCTAGCTTCTTCCGGTGACCCTAAAGCCACGATGGATTGCCGCTCCTTGTTGTGATGGGAGGACCACCCCATAGAGGGATCACGCACCCCTCTGTTTTGCCCCGTCATTAAAAACGGTAAGAGCCAGCACGACGGTGTCAACTCGAGGGTAACATTTGGTAACTACACTTGGTGGCCTTAACCTGATTATCATGACGTGAGATAGTATGAAGCATGAATATTGCACCTATTGTGATCATTTTCTCCGCTTAACTGTATGTACGTAATCGTAGGCGTACGATGATGATTTATAACTGTTGGTTTGCCTTGTTTTTTTCTGAGTTATAAAATTTTATTAGTCAAGACATTGTACTGTCAATGTGGCATATGCAATTTTATATTTACAGCAATTTAGAGCTGTGGTTTTATCGTTGCGTTTAGGCTTTTTTTGTTGTTACTAAATAATATAGGTGGTAGATACCTAAAAACGGCAGCTGGTCATTTTAAAAATGATTTCTTTTGATTGTGTTGATATGTGTAACTTATAATTATGAATTGTTCATTTTTTGAATACTGTTGTGCTTTTGTACATATTTTTTTTTGTAAATTAAAGGTTTTTCGTTTGTATATGTTTAATTGTGCATGCGTGAGAATACTTTTATTTCAGGCCACTCTTTATTTTGCATGTGCAAGACCCCGCCTACTCACCGGTTGAGTCCGACCATTTTTTCTCTTTGGTTTTTTCTTTAGGTTACGTCGATGCACGTAGTATAAATTTTGACGCCCTGGTGTGTGGCTCCGATTTTGTCTTGGGTAATGCATGCTCTGATTTGGTTTCACTTTGTTTTGCTTCTGGCCTGATTTTTTGTACTGCCCAAGTTACTACATTATCCCTTTTTCCCGACCTGATGCTACATATGTTTTTTCCCATACGCTCAAACTTGTATTTATTTCTTTTCTTTATTTTTTGGGTGGGTTCGATTTTTTTAAAATTTGGTTTTGTTTTCCTTCTTAATCGCTCAATATCAGTGGTTGGCTAATTTCAGATTATTAGACTTGTGTTTTCGCTAATAATCCTAGACCCTTTGAAAACCCCGGCGCCCTATTCTAATTTCTACTTTGTTGTTTCGCTCCTATTGATGTCCCTAAAGTTCATCCGTTGGATTTGTTTTAGATTGTCCTGTATTCGCAATTATTTTTTTTCTTTTGAGCTTCAACCGAGTTGCGGTTAATCTTTATTTAGTTACTTTCTTCCAATTTAATTTTTATTCGTATTTGAAATGACTGATATGGAGACAAGACTGTATGATGGTATCTGCAATAAATAGCAGGAGTCATCAGAAAGTATTACTAACTATTTCGCATGCATGTCGGCCCTGTTTGAGTGGCACGGTTCTTTTAATGAGGATGATAGATTAGCTATTGTGCTTCGTAACCTCGCTCCGTGCTATCGAGCCCATTTGCCTACCGTCCGCTCCTCACAATAGTTAAAGGACAAGTGTCTGAAATTTGAACTGGCAAATATTCTGGCCGATAATGTCGTATCACCTAGTCCAGACCCACCTACTGTTACGGCCGAACCGAGTCTTGCTTATAAGTTTACTACTATCGAGAAAAATACTTATACTTCACATGACCAAGTTGTTAAGGTTTCTTCTACGCCTACGGGTAGATCCGATACTTCTTTCGTACGTTCTACTGTTCTTTCTCCTAGTTCTACTTCTATTCGTCAGGTCGTATGCTTTAATTGCGACAAACCTGGTCATGTTTCGACACGTTGTACTCGTCCTAAAGTACTCAATTGCTATGGTTGCGGGCATAAGGAAGTTACTCGCCACAACTGTCTCAATTGTCATCCTACTACTAATAGGTCTTTGAATTATACTTCAAATTCTATTCTCAGCTCTAGGAGCCAAACTTCTTCTGCTGCTAATTCTACGTTCTCTTCTGTACTTCATCCAGGTCATGCTGCTACTGCTATCAAGACATACCCTGCTTCGGCAAATATAGCTTCAAATAAAATGTCTTCCGTCTCTGCACTTCCTTCTACTGGCCCTACTACCATCACAGCCTATCCTTTTAAGCTAAACGAGCCTTCGAAGTATAATACTGGCTTTTACGGCTATCACCTCCCTATTCACCGGACCTCTACTAACAAAAACCAAATTTTCTCTGTCCTTTGCAATTAGAACAATGATCACGTGCATCCTACGTATTCACGTCCATCCCAGACTGTCCCTCCACCACCATTGCAACCAATACTTCGAATTAGTGATTTACAGCTAGCTTCCCAAGAGTTTATTCCTGCTTTCGTAAATAATTCTACTAAAGAAATTTCTGTCGTGTCTGCAATAACAAATGCAGCTGAAGTGACGATAACTTCTAATACCGGTAGAGTAGGTCCTGTTGAAGTTAGTGAACCCGTAGCTATACTGCATGTTGCTCTTGCCGTCAAAGTGTAACCTGATCATGTTTCTTTATCTACTATTGTCAAGGAATCCGTTCCTGTTGTGGCTGAAGTTATGTCTGCTCCTACTCCGTTGTCTAACGTTGATAAAGTCTTACTTGATTCTACTCCTTTATCGGACGTTAATGAAACGTTTCCTGCTCTTACTCATTGTTCAAATGTTGACAAAATTCTTTCTGATTGTGTTTCTTCTTCTAATACGGACAAACTTATACTTGCTTCTGTTCTTTTAACTAAGGTTGGTAAAATTCTAGCTGGTGTTTCTTTTTCTAATGTTAACGAAGGTCAACCTGATTCTACTTCTTTATCTAATGTTGATGAATTTCTTTCTGATGCTGTTTGTTTTTGTAAGGTTGATGAAATCCTGCCTGTTTCTGCTCCTTTCTTTAATATCGATAAACTTCATTCTACTCCTGTATCTAACATTGACGAAATTCAACTCGATACTGTTTGTTTTTGTAAGGTGGATGAAACTTTACCTGATTCTGTTCCTTTATGTACTGCTGCTGAAGTGTTATCGGATTTTGCTCCTTTTCCTAAGGTTGATACTCCTACAGTCAATGCTGTTTTCTTTCCTAACTGTGATATATCTATTTCTGTCCCTCTAGTTAACGTAACGGAAGTTTGCTTGGTTTGTGTTTTTTTTCGTAAGGTTGATTCCTTTACAGCCAATACTTTTTCTTTTTCTACCGTTGACTTTCTTATCACCAATCCTAACAACAAACAACTTTCTTCCATAACGCGTTCTGAGTTTCATAAACTACGACAACCACTACTACCTCCACCCCGCCTCCTCCTAAACCGCGTACTACAACTACTACACCCCTGCTGTTTCTGTTTTGCAGAAAACTGCCCAAAAAAGACATAAATTAATCTATACTGATTCCGAATATGAAGCCGTATGTCGACGAAATCCTAATGTTCTTAACCTCGTTTCGTTTTCTTGCTGGCGGCGCAAACGTCTGAAGCTCAATACCTAGCTAGCGCCGACTTTGCTCTACTTAGGACTGGATTTCTGGACTTTAAGTTTTCGTTTTTGTTCCCTGTTTAACTGGGTTTTCTTTCTTCCTCTTTTTTCAGCCGTGTGGGTTCGGGAATAGATAACCCCATGGTACAAACCTGCCTGTCGTAAAAAACGACTAAAGCGGTCCAACACATACACACGCACTTTTTACACCCACACACACATACACACTGCATACAACCACACATTTCTGCTTGATTCTCCTTTCTTTCGCTTTCTCTTTGTACTCCACTCGTATGGGTCCGAGAATGGAATAGCCCCATGGTACGATCTGCCTGTTGTAAGAAGCGACTAAAGCGGTCCAACACATGCACACACACACGTGGTATAGTAGTTAACACGTGTTTAACTGTTACTCCTGGTTTATCAAAGTTTTAGTTGTGATTTTTGTGTATTTAAATCTAGTGTTTATAACTAATAGGACAATGAATATGTGCTAAACCTATTTGTGTATAGTTTGTGTTTGAACTTTGTGTTGTTTTAGAAAAAAATTGGCTTTATATATTTAAATAGAAAACTGACAAGTGTTATTTTGCATATGTCAGGCTAACTGTCAGACTGACAGATGCCTAATTTGTTAGTGTTTTATATGAAGTGACTTGTAGAGCATATGGTTAGTACATTGTATAATAATAGTGTTGTTCAGTGAATCACCATCAAACAGTGACCCTACACCATAAATTTTAATTTAATAAGTAAAAAAGACCTTTGTGTTTGTTGTTAATATAAAAGTGGTCACCAACTGCATGGTCAATGCTGCAAGCTGCAAGTGACTGCTTATCTAATTAGTTTTAAGTATGGAGAATTTAAATGCTTCTTTGGAGGAGCGAAAGGATGGTGTTTCTGACTACAGGAATGCTTCCATAAATGAATCACTTACTGATAATAATCTTAAAACAACCACATCTAAGTTGGATACTCTTCCACAGTCTAAAATAAATAACGTTTTGTTTTCAAATGTTGTGAAAGCCACATCATTTTCTAAAAAGAAACAAGCCATAATTTTCCCGGCAATTGAAGGTTTGCAAGTTAAAGATTATGTTATAGCCACCGGTGCAAGCGTTAATCCAAAAATATACTGTTTGCATCTCGTAGGTCAAATAATAGAATATGCATTTATTTACGGAATAAGGAACTGGTGAATACTTTTATAAATATTGATGAAGGCATTAACGTTAATGATGTATTTGTACCAGCAAGAAAATTAATACTTCCTGCTAAACGAATTTTGCTTTCAAACGTGTCTCCATGTATTCCTCATCATATCATAGGGGATGCTTTAAAATCTTTAGGTTTGAAGGTGGTTTCACCGATATCTTTTGTCGGTGCTGGTATAAGACTCGAAGAATACAAACATGTGTATAGTTTTCGTCGACAAGTCCTTATTGCTATCGACGAAAAAGATCAATTACCACCGTCGATCGTACTTTGTTTTGAAGATGAAGAGTATAGGATCTTTTTATCTGACGAAAAACTACACTGTTTTAAATGTAAAAGATATGGTCATATTGCTTCAAAATGTACGATTACAGACGAAATGTCAAATCATGTTTCAGAAATTTTGAATGTACCGCAAACGTCAGGTAAACGGTTACACTCTTCGACTACTGAATCAGAAGCCCATATAGACCCTGAAAATGATACAAGTGTAACAGTCGCAAATGATATAATTGAATATGAAGTTGAACCAGAGAATACTGTTTTTCAAACACCGAAACGGTCGACAAAAGCCCATAAGGAAAATAAACGCCGAAAAGTTGCTCCCGAAGTGCAAGACTTTTATGATGGCATAGAACGGTTGTGGGAAGAATCAATAAACCATATCATTAGCAGCATTGACTTGATACAACTTTTAAGAGAAGTGAAAGGTAAAGATGAACCATTACAAATCATAAAGAGGTATACTAACGATATACCTAACTTAATCAATCTTTTAAAATCTGTTGGCCCCTTAGTAAGCCAAAGGGCACTAAAAGAACGCCTCAAAAGGCTAATGGTAACTTTAAATAGAAATATTATGACTGAAAACGAAACCTCAATATTAACATTATCACTACCCTTAAGATCCTCGCAGAGTTCTATACCTAGACGGCTGTCTGAATATAGCAGTGACCAAGCACTCTAACCAGTTTTCAAGTATCTCGCATTAAATAATTAAATTATAGATAATTTTATAATGACACTACAAAATTTAATTAAAATTACTACGCTTAATGCTAAAAGTGTAAAAGGTGAGTTCAAATGGTTGCAAATGGAAACCTTTCTTTCCAATAATAACCCCGATGTCTTTCTTTTGCAAGAATCAAACATCACAGAAATACCATCTTTTTCTCAATGTAAAAATTATACCTTGCTTTTGAATCCGGCTGTTTTTAATTACTCTGGAACCTTAATTGCACTTAAAAATGGTATAGCAGCAAAATTAGTTAATCATGAAATACTGTACGAGTCCTACCTACAAAAAGCTATACTCGAGATAAACAAACAACAATTGCAGATTTTAACCGTATATTTGCCGCAAGATGTAGATGTAGCTCAACGAGTGCCGGCTTCCCTTAAAAGCAGTCTACAAGAAAGCATATTTAACTTCAAAAAGATTATAATTGAAGGAGATTTTAATTGCACATTAGAACCAAGTATAGATCGATATAACTCAATAGAACGGCATCCACTTCTATCAGAAACGCTCAGGTCTATACTGGATCTAGCAAGTTTAAAGGATTGTTGGCGTCATTTCAATAATGAGAAAGGTGGATACATCTATATTTCACAAAACTTACAAAAATCTGCATCTAGAATTGACAGAGTATACTGCACAGAAGCACTACAATCGGCTCTTATTTCAACATACAATCAAGGTTCCTTCTCTGATCATTTGGCTGTTACTATAACTATTAGAACCGAAACACAAACCAAAATAATGCCGCCTTATTGGAAATTGAATAATTTCCTCTTAGACGACAAGCACTATGTGAATGTTATGCAAATTTTTCTCACCAATGAAATTTTACGTAAACCAAACAATAATATTGATTTAACTGATTGATGGGATAATCTGAAAACTAATATAAAAACTATGACCATAGTAGACAAAAACGGCAGTAAAAACTTCTTCAGCTGAGAAACCTTGAATATTCCATCAAACAAATGTCAAACTGCACCAGTTCTGAAGGCATAAATACTTATTCTAATGTGGTTAAAGATTTTAAAAATTTATATTATCGCGAAAGTGAGAAGCAACTACTAAAACTACGATATGAACAACTAATAAATAGCGACCGTCCTACTATGAACAAAATTAATTCAGGTAATTTCCGACCCCTTTCTAAACTACAGGACAATAACAACGTCGTGGTTACTGAACCAATCAAACTATGCTCATTAGTAGCACAGCATTTCTCTCAAGTATATGCCAGAAATGATAAAGCTACTGTAAACAAAGATTCTAAAATATACGAAAACTGTAAACAAACATCAGAAGCAGAAAAAGATGCATTAAACGAACTCATTTCCTTTGAAGAATTTACACGAGCCCTTAATTCTTTAAACAAAAATAAATCCCTTGGAATTGATGATCTCGCAACCGAATTCTATAAATATTTCTGGAACATTATAGGAAAAACCTTTCATGAAGTATTCAGTAATGGGGTAATTCAAAATAAACTGCCTATATCGACACATACAGCTATCATTGGTTTACTACCGAAACATGGAGATGCCTCAAAAATAGAAAATTGGAGACCAATTTCGTTATTAACAACAGACTACAAAATATTGACTAAAACTTTATCTTCGAGATTATCATCTGTGATTGCTTCGGTAGTGGAACCAGACCAAAGCTATTCAGTGCCAAACAGAACATTTTTTGATAGCCTACACCTATATAGAGATATTATATGTCATGCTAACATAGAAAATTCGTACTTGGCAATCATAAATTTAGACCAAAAGTCAGCCTTTGATAAAATTAATCACACTCATATGTACCACATACTACAGCAGATGAATTTTGGAAATCATTTCATAAACGTCATTAAATTATTATATTCAAACGCACAGTGCTTTGTTAGAGTTGGTTCCTTATTAACGAGAAAAATAATTTTTTCCAGAGGAATACGACAAGGTTGTCCTCTTTCTGGATCTCTATTTTCGTTTATGATTGAACCTTTTTTGGCTACTTGTAGACGTTTATTAACTGGATATCCCTTACCTACTGTACCAAGCAGCAAGTTAACCGTTACGGCATATGCAGATGATGTATCTATTTTAATATCTAACAATCAAGATTTTGAGGCACTTCAACATATATATTCTACTTATTCCAGAGAATCTGGGTCTGAACTAAATGCTAAAAAATCTAAAGGGTTCTGGGCTGGGAAATGGAAATTAAGAAAAGACACGCCATTAAACTTCCAATGGGATTCCACTGCTATAACAACTCATGGTATCAAATTTTCAAACAATATCGAGGACGATGTTAACCACGCATTCGAAAGAATGTCAGAACAAATTGACCAGTCACTACTGAAATGGTCTCGGAGATACCCGTCTGCTTCACTAAAAGGAAAAAAGTTATCATAAACTAGTATGTTGCACCCAAACTATGACATACTTTACAAATCCTACCCCTAACTGAACATCACCTTGAAGCACTTCAACGCCAGTTTGTTAACTTTTTATGGAAAGGCAAACACTGGACTTCACAAAAACATTTATGTCTACCGGTGTACCAAGGTGGGCTAGGATTAGTACACGTGCCTTCAAAAGTAAAAGCTTTTTGAATTATTTTGGCAGAAAGGTATATAGCTTTAATAGAAAGGCCACATTGAAAATCGCTAATGGCGTACATGTTAAAAAAAATCAAATAATCTTAAAGTTTCATGGCAAACCTTCTTCCTGAGTGACAAAAGTTTAATACACGAAAATGCACCTTCATTTACCATTTCACTACTTAGTGCAACAAATTCGGTAAATATAGGAATTGCACACTTTCCCCGAGATCAACAAGATATACTGGAGGTACCAACAGCAAGTTTTAAACTAATTAAAACCTGCATCTCTCCTATTTTTAACGAATCATGGAGCAAGGCAAACATAAATACGGTTAGAGGTCTTACCAAGAATGGTAAATGGATAGAAGAAAACACGCTATATAACCTCATAAGAAATTATTCAGACATTCAAAGACAAGAACTTATGATACAATTCCGAAGAATAAGGGCGTTTTTTCACTCAAAATACCGAATAGCCGAAAACGCCACTGTCGATACTCATAGAAAGGTAGTAACATTTGAATCAAAACGTAAAAATATTGAAATAACGAAATACACTCGCAGGGAATTACAAGAAACTATTATGTGTTCAGCTTTCTCAACAATACCACATCAAATACTTGATAATTATTGGGCAGAAGAAAAAGTACTATGGCACGCATACTTTAGTCGCTTAACACCCGGTTATATGTCAGATATTTCTTGGAGACTAGTAAAAAGATGTCTAGCGGACGCTGTATTCTTAAAACACGCAGGGTTAAGAAACTCTGGCAGCTGTCTCTTTTGTGCAGATGTAATTGGAACCTCGTGGCACATTATTATTGATTGTGCAGTAACAAA
This sequence comes from Platerodrilus igneus, assembly GCA_036346225.1. Classification (NCBI taxonomy): domain Eukaryota; kingdom Metazoa; phylum Arthropoda; class Insecta; order Coleoptera; family Lycidae; genus Platerodrilus; species Platerodrilus igneus. The sequence continues at coordinate 2,422,712 of JARFIW010001038.1, read as the reverse complement.
ACAGTTATGGGAATGTGTCATAAACTTGATAAAAGAGCTTTTCGGAATTCGAAAATTTCCCATGAAATATTTATATACTGGCTACCCTGGAAAAACAAATTCTTGTACCCTAGCCAATTTACTTTTGAATTTAGCCAAATGGACAGTTTACAATACAGTAACCATTTCCATGAAAACTGGTGATCCAATATCCAACTACAAGAATGGCTTTGTAAAAAAACTAAAACAATTAATTTTTAACCATTTCTCATGGGCACTTGAACAGGATAAAATCGAAGAATTTGAAAAAATATGGTGTATAGAAAATGTGCTATGTAAAATAAGTGCAAAGACTTTATTATTTAGTAACTTTTCAATAGTTAAACGTTCCATTTCTTACATATTTAACAAATGTTTTATTTCAAATTCTGCAAATAGTATAACAGAAGAGAAGATAATGAATATTTCATTTTCTTTTTCCAACACTAATGTTTTCTATGTCCTTATGTATGTAAATCATAGTACTATGTGTCTAAATTAATCTTTGATGTATTTTAGTTAATGTGACTGTATCTCAAATGTTTTAATAAATATAATAATAATAATAATAACACACACACACACACACACACACACACACACACACACACACACACACACACACACACACACACACACACACACACACACACACACACACATACACACACATTTCTGTTAGGTTCTCCTTTCTTTCGTTCTCTTTCTTTTCTCTTTTCTTCAGTTTTTCGTTTGTTGCGATTCTTGGGAACCGTAGTTTAAAGTATTTTGATTTATTTTCTCTATCCAGTATTCTTGTTGTTCCTTGACTTACTTTGAGGTTTGACACTTTTGGCGATTACTGTTGGTTTTCGTCCTCGCTTCTTTTCGTTACTTTTGGTTTTCTGCACGAAACGAATTGTCTTTTGAGGTTGAAAAGAGTTTTGTTTCTTTGCTGAAGAACATCAGTCCTTTGACGACTTTGACAGTGTTAGGTTACTACCTGCCTATCCTTCCCTGTGGTCTTTTTCACTTTTGGTTTGGTCCGGTATTTTGGTTCTTCGAGCCGGATGAGAATTCCTTGTTCTTATTTTAGAGTTTTTTTTTTTTTTTTATTTCGTTAAGCGATTTTTTTTGGTTTTTCCTATTATTATATGTCGGCCTTCGAGCTAGATAACAGGTATTTTTTTTGTTTTTTAAATTTACTTAAGCAAATTCATCTTTATTTAATTGTGTTTGTACTGAGTACTGTACTGCCTATTCCCTTACTATTGTTTCCCTACCCCGACCTTTTAATTTTGCCGGGGGGTTTTGATACGTTAATTTTCCAATGGTAAAATTAAAACGCATCTTTTTTTGTCTTCTATTAGTCGTTTACGCAGATTCTGCTTCAATCTTCTAACACCATTCTGTATATTTTGCCTTCCTACAATAAGTACGCTTGTCAATAATTTCATTTGCTGCAAGTTTGAAAAGTTTAACTATACTCTAACTAGTAAGTATCTTGTTTTCGGTGTCCGCTGGTTTGCTACACATTGCTTGCTATAGCACACAATTATTCCTTATACTGCTACGACCGAAAGATTCGTTGAAATAATGTATCGTATTATTTGATAAAGCGCGTTTCCAAGTTTCTATTTAACAGCTGTGTATGATAACTCGGGTTGATTACCTGATTCGTTCTGCAGCTATTCCACCAAGAATATTGGTTACATTTTTCGTTCTCTATAAAATTTCGGGAATGACTATTAGCTTTATATTAGGTACTGACTTCTTTATTGGGGACAATTTTATGTGGATACTTCTAGGCTCACAACAGCATTGACTAGTAAGTTTATATTAGTTATTAACTTCTTTATTGGGAAATGCTACGTAGTTATTAATATGGTATTATTTATTGATTCCTGTGTGACATTAGTATGTATTTCATTTTAGGCTTACGATGATAATTTAGAGCTGTTGTTTTTAGTGTGGGAATTTGGTTTTTCTTTTTGTAGTTAATATAGGGCGGTGACCTAAAAATTACAGCTCGCCATTTTAAGAAGTAACTTTTTTTATTCTTTCGGATATATGTATATTGTGGTTATGGAATTTTTTTGTGTTTGGTAATACTGCGCTTTTATGCCTCTCCAAAAGGTCATGTATAATAGTGATAAGTATTGATTCTTTTTGTGAGTAGACTGTTATTGGTTGAATCAGCCTCTTTTCCTCCAGCATACTCATTTCCTCACTCATTCTGGACCATATTCGAATAGCCATCACTCCCTAAGGCGGTACCCCCAATTTTAAGATTTTTTACCAGCAGCGATTTCTGACCGTTCTTATCAATTTTTTAGCCATATGACACATCAAATTAGTCTAGAATTTTACGCAGAATCCGAATCTGTAAATGGATTTAAAATCCGACAACCCCTTACAGTTTTACACACATACCCACTGGCGAACATATAAAAAATTATTTTTGTTTCTTTTAAGATAAATATATCTTGTTTGGTATCAACCAATATTAGATTTTTCTAGGGAGTCCAAATCGGTAAATAGATTTTAAATAGGACCACCCCTTACAAAGTTACACTTTAAAGGCCCCAAACCTCTAAATTTTTGCTCATTTATATTTAATTCCATTTTTAAAACCTTTTTTTGCTACCCAAGACGTATGCTTTAACCAACCATTTCCCAAAAATCTAAAACCGCTGAAATTTTAGAAATGAATCCTTTATAAGCCATAAGTATTTGATATTTAAAACCATTTTCAAACAATAATGTTCTGTTTTTAGAATAATGTAAAACATTCCAATGTAATGTGTTTTTAATATATAAATGGGAAGGTCGAGTTTCTCAACAGGAACCACACTCTTTAATTAGAATATTCGAAAACACGGCTTTTAAAATTTTAAAACAGGGTAAACCTTTACACAAAATTTTATCAATTTTCTGGTTTTACATCTAGTTAACTCGATACTTAATAGGTACTTTGGAAGATACAATTCGTATATGAACTAATTTCTTGTCGGTTATGGATTACCCAAATTACATACATATGAAAGCGGTGTATAATTCCTATTCAATAAACTTTCTATTAATTATCTCATTGACTACATGTTTTGAGGAATACAAGAAATATGTTTCAATGCCGTACGCTAACACTTTAATAGAACTAATGGAAAACATAACTCCTAATACTAATCTGTTTCTGTTAGATGTAGCAATGAAAATGTATAATAGGAATGATGTTTTACAGAATCTCGCACATGATGTAATTAAAAGCAAATACAGTAATAGCGATATTGGGACCATGTTATACGAATTTATAAGAACCTATCCAAGATCGTTTGAAAACAGTATTTGTAGACAAATTGAGTATATGGAAGAGTACAACAGGTTTCCATTTTACGCATTCACGAGCAATCTTTAAATTTTAAACTATAGATTTTAGATAAATTTCTGTCACAATAATCTTACATATTACAGTATGTTCTCTTATACCTTTCTAAATTGTTGTATTTCAACTACAGATATTAATAACTGCATATAAAATTATGCTATAGTTTTAAATAATGCGATTCTGATTAATAATTTTGTAAAACGTTCACAGCACCCTTTTAATAAGTACTCATCTTTGTTATAATTCTTTTCATAAGAACTTTGATACCCATTTCAGTTATGTAGACACTTGAAGAATTAAACAATTCCAACGCATACTTTCTATTTTATAACATAACCAAGCTAATATGTACAAAATAATTTTTAAATTTACATCATTCATTTCTTATGAAAGTAGTTGAGGTGGTTAAATTTTTACTTTAAAACTTACAATTCAGTATATATTCCATCTGAACATCTGCCAACAGTTTAATAAACCCCATTTCCTCGATTATTTCCATAAAATCATCCAAATCGTCAGGCATTACTAATATAGCAGTACAGTGCTGTATTGCTTCCTCGTATGACAGACACATAAGACATTTTTCTTTTTCCATCAAAAACCGTTTACCGCATTCTGCTTTTCTTACTCGTAGGGCATTGCGAAAGCTTCGAATAACCTCCCGAAAGTCTTTATACATATTTGTTTAATCGTCTCTTTAAACTGTATAATCGACAAATTATAACTTCTACGCGAACAATCCTTTTATATGAGCTATTCTTGTTCGGATATGTCCCGATTGTAACCGATTTGTGTGCACGCATGAAACAACAGGTAGGGAAATGTATCCTATGAACTAATTCGCTAGATTCCTTAGGAAAATGCTAAGGACCTTAAAAATAATTATAACTCTTGTTAGACCTCTAGTGCCAGGATAAACGCTATTATTTAAGGTTATGTCACTGTTTTCTAGATGAATTTCCTACACATTTTTTCCCAAACTATGCATATCAAATTGTGGAATATATTTTACTCCATAAACCGACTTGTATATATTTTCGTCTTCATTTTTAACCAACACGTCCGCATAATAAATTTGTCTACAAATACTGTTTTTAAACGATCTTGGATAGGTTCTTATAAATTCGTATAACATGGTCCCAATATCGCTACTACTGTATTTGCTTTTAACTACATCATGTGCGAGATTCTGTAAAACATCATTACTATTATACCTTTTCATTGCTACATCTAACAGAAACAGATCTGTATTAGGAGTACCGTTTTCCATTCCTCTTAAACTATTAGCGTAGTTGAGAACGATCTGAGATATTCCTAAAAAGTGTTCTCATGTTCCTTTGGTAAATAACATATAATACTCATAAAATGTCACCATCTTCACTAAACAATTCTTATATAAATAAAAACGCAAGTTGTCAAATTTGCATATTTGATTTCGCACGCCAACTTCCATAGTGCGTATAATATATGGAAGATTTGATATATACTTCCTAAATACATTGAGGGGTACATCAAATACGGTCTGCGAAGTGATGTCAACAAATCTGAAAGTTATTTTATAATCGTCGAACTGGTTCAGATCTACAATTATGGTTTTGGAAAAAGATTTTGTTATAGCGTATAGTTTTTCAAATAGCAATTTGGTTCGCTCTAACTGAATTGCGGCGTTTATACATCCTTCATGCACTGCGGTCGACTGCTTTTCCAAATCCTTAATTTGCTCCCACTCATCGTCTGTAATTTTCAGTTCCTCCTAAAAATAAACCATCTGGATGTGTTTCTCGTTGTATTTGTTTACGGCGTCATTTCCAGTCAAAACTCTTTTACACACACTGCATGAGATACTTAAATGTTCATTCTAGAAAAATTAATGATTAACAGCTTTTGAATTATACATGTAAGTATTAATTTTTTTTACGTTTACAGGTTAAAATTCGAACTAAGGCTTACTCTTTTTTGTCGATGGTCCTCACACAAATTTTCAAAGGCGGAAAATTTTGTAGCACTATTACACTTTGAAGGAGTTTACGTTTTACAAAAATAAATTCAGAATGAACGTTTGGTATCATTTTTCCTGTATTTATACACATAGAGAAAGTATAGGTATAATTTGTCCTTACACTCACTGAATTTAAAACAAATTATAGAATGCGTACTCTTATATATTAACTAAAACTGTAGTAAAGCACCTTTCAGAATTAATAGTCAGGCTGAGGATCATACATTTTACTAAATTTATTTAGAAAATATGTCTTATTTTGAACTACATTTAAAATAGATTATCGAACTACTTTCCAACCCACCGTGCGGAATTAATATGTATTTGACCTTTTGGTTTAATTATTTGAATATGAGTGGCACTAATTGAAAATTTTATCAATCCTAGATATTAATAAATATTTATGAGTTTTAATCTATTATTGAGTTAAATCTAAATTAAAATGCAGAGGTGATTTGCTGTTAGGTTTTTGAATATTAAAACATTATGTGGATCTTTGTTGGGGCTAATTTTAAAAGACGTGATAATTGATTGCGATTCTCCAGAAAATTCTATACTAATTTAATAGATTACATAATGAGTTTATCTCCAAAGTAGGAGCAATACTGTTTAAAAATAGAATAAAGATGAATATCGTATGGTTCTTAAAAGGTTAGTATGTAAATCAGTAAGAGATCGTTCGATTTGAAAAAAATTTCGAAAGATTTGAGAAGCTGAGGAAAACACAATAATAATTGATATCTTACATGATGGAGTTATATTAAAAATATCACTAAGATCAATTTTTTATAAAAGAATCTAAAAATGATGTTGGTGGTTAAATACAAATAGGTAAAACCCACTGTAAAACAATTATAAGCGTCACTTTTTCTGTCAAGACTTGCATATAACACTGATTAACATAATAAGGAACTCGCGCGCTTGACCGTCTGCATAAAAGACAAGGAGCCATGTTCCAGAGCATTAGTTGTTAAGTACTGTCGAGTTGATCCAAATTACAAGTTAAAGATGGATTTTTTGGTGTTGACGTTACAAGTGATGTAAGAGCAACATTAGGTGTCGACAAACTAGTAGGTAAGACTACCTTTGCGCTAGGTGAATTTACATCAAAATTTCACCAGGAAAACGTATGTTTTAGATATCCAGGGTTCCAGTACAAGTCAAGCGAATTTTTTATGAAATAAATAGCTGTATTGAATGTTGGAACGGACGAATTATGGCACGAAATTCTACACATGCCGTTAAGAAGTGAAAACTTGGATGAAGATTTTCGAAGACAACGATTTTTGTAAAAATCACCTACACGGGTTAGACTGGGGCATCCCTGCGATCAATGAATTATCAGCTTAACGTTTAAGTTTATTTTTGCAACAAATGGTACCTGCACATAGGATCGCTTATGTAAAAGGGTTGTTAAAAAAACATCATCACCCGCTACCTTCCAGCTAACAAAGTTGTGAATGTTGAACAGTTTGGTGTTGCAAATTTGAAGCAGTTATGAAAAGATAGTCAATCTAACCATTGTTTATTGCATTCGAAAAATTTTCTAAACTGTGCTAAGCAGAACGTTTGTATTTTAAAAGATATTATTTTATTTTTATAAAGTATTTACAAAACTGGCCTTGTTCACTAATTATTCCTAGGTTAGTGAACAATGTCAATAAGCTTATAAGTGGTTTGCGTTTAACAAATCGTTACTTTAATAACAATAAAATGCATTCTCCTCGGTGATATGCTTATAAACAAAGCAAATTATAAATTCCAAAAATATAACGTATAAGTATTTAAAATTTAATTGTTTTATTAGTAAATATCTTGTAGACAATAGCATGATATAAAACATCGTTTTAAGTTTATCGAGTTTTCTTTAAAATTAAATAAAAGTAAATACAGGATATCAAGAAAGAATGCAACAGGAGTCATCCGCTTTCACTATTATAATCGTATTAACAATACGTTCAATGATTAATTACAGCATTATGAGAAGCAATTTGAAATTGATTGTCATTTTTATTTTTAGGTACATTAAGTAGAATGTATGTACTACTAATTATTGATATGATTATAATAGGGTATTTGGAGATAATAGAATTATTAGAGAAACTGAGTATTAAGCTAATTAACGATATACAAATTAGAAACGATTATGAGAAATATAAAAGAAATGTTGCTAAATTGTTATTTCAGCAGCGTGCATAATACATCAAGTACCAACTAGAATTTTTGGCGATTTCGTTTAAAGGTATGTAGAATTTATAATATATCATAAGCTTTATGACCACATGTTTAATTTAGGTAAAACATGGTTAACGGAGACTCCGGATATGAAACAGAAGAAACCAAAATATCTAGCTAGGAGGAATTAGAGGAAATGAGTAACGACGAAAACGACTACGTTTTTGCTGTTAATCCATCCCACTACCCTATTTCCCCGATATTCAGTAGTATGTGAAGGGGATCTCAATACGGTCCGCTTGAAAAATGTTAGGTGAGCATTTTTCACAAAAATACACCCTCGTTCGGATGAGAGGTAAAATGGAGGTCCCGTGTGTGAGTGTTGTCACGCACGTTAAAGACCCCTACCTTGCCTGGAACAGCAAGGGTTCGGCAAAATTCCAAATTTTCCAGGTAAAAAAAAACTCGCTTTCTTGTCAATGTAGTACCTTCGAGCGGATCATTGGAAAATCACATGTTAATCCATCCCGAGTTATTTAAATATGCAATGGTTGAACAAAACAATGACATAATTGAAAATGAGAATATTGGAGAAGTAGACGATGTGAATAACGAAGACGATAACGATGAAGTAGATGCAGATGATATGAATATAGGAAAACACGATGAAATGATTGAATTAGAATGGCAGGAAATTATACAAGTTGTGGAAGATCTTTTGAAGTTTGTAAAAAATTTTATATAGATTTCCAATAAAATAATACATGCATTAGGGTCTTGAGTAAAATTTTAATATTATTAAATAAGTCATGTAACATATAAATTTTCCTATAAATTTATTCATTGACTTTACCGCGGTGCATCTATTATTTTAGTCTTTATTTAACAACGTTTATATAATTGATTCATTCGTTATTGCATATTTAATAACTGATAAACTTCAAGGCACACTTCAATTTTAATTACAATTACAATCTACTACATACCACATCGTCCTTTATGATAAAATTTATACAAACCTATTAGCGTGCTCCTACGTCTTGCAGTATCTAAGATTTTCAAGTTGTTCCGACGATTAGCGACCGATTGTCACTTTTCGTTTCTTGGTTGAACTGAAAGGTCGCTTGGTGTTTAAAAAAACACTCAAGATGCTCAGGGAAATCAAGTTTTCCTGGCAAAGGCGCCATAATAAATGAGATAGTATTCTAAAAGTTGTCCCAGACAACTTGTGTAAAGTGTAGTGTACGAAATCTTTTTGGCGAACGTGCAACTCTGGAAATGTAGATAATTCCGTAATGATTTTGATGTAATTCCACGTAATTTCGAAATAAGCTTAAATCGTCTGGCATATATTTTATTTGGTTTCGTTCAATTAAGTTTTATGGAATTCGTTTAAAATATAAATGAGTGAGCAATTTTGTTTGACACATGGCCGACTTCGCTATGCAGCTGGCGTGTTCAGCTGATGTACATGTCATTTGAAGGTTATAGGTCAGTGCTGCTATCGGTAAGAATGTATTAGTTTCTAAGATAAAGCTGCCGTAGCAAAGTTTATTACGTAAATTTTGCACGTAATGAATTCCTTTTAGAAGCTTGTAACTACTTCAGGTTGCTGTATGCAACTCATTAGGACTCGTATGAATTATTTTGTTAATTAATTTACCAAAAGCTCATTCTGTTAAAGTATAAAGTACAATGAGTACTACAATTTTTTTTGTAATTAATAGTGTGTTCAACCTAAGAAATTATACCTCACCGGTTGTACAAATGTAGACATACAATCGTCATAGTTATCTTGTTTACCATAAATTGAAATACCAATATGGTAATTTATAGGACCTAAGTCCTGTATGATGAAATTTGAACTTAGAGTATTTAACCAAGTAATAATATTTGCCAAAAGTTAAGTAAATTTTCTAAAACATTGTAAGGTCGTAACAGCGCTACCTTGACTATTTATTATGAAAAATAATGTCCATAGTTAAATATCTGATTCCAGAAAATTACATTTACAAGAATTTAAATTTTATTAAGTACATTTATGATTTATATTGTTCTTTACTTGTCTTAAAGAGAATATAGAGTTATTTTTTTTTGACTTCAGTTCATTACTCAGTAATCATTAAATTTTTCCAAATTTTGTTAGGTATTTAAAAAGTTAAACTTACCCGAAAGCGTACCACGATATAGTGGAAACTAATTGAAATTAAATCAAAGATTACATACTCATACTGGTCCGTAAAATATATAGGGTGTCTATGTTGGTAGTAATTATGTTTCAGAGTTGCCCTTTTCATCGTTAGTTCATTGAAGAAGACGAAGATATAAGTATCATATTTGTGACAATCAAACTTTGTATTTAAAGTGGTTAGCTATAACTTAAGTTTCCAAATTTTCCTTTAAGCAAATTCCTTTAGTCAGTTGCTTTATAAAAAATTTAGGTGGCGTCCATTATCTTGTTTTCTTTCAACTTAGATATACCCACTGACCCAATCTCATGCGACCGTGGGCCAAAAACTCAGTTAGCTACAAGTCTTAAGAGTTTTCTTTTACTAAAAGCCAATTTCCATCTTAACCTTACTCTGGGCTTGTTACAGTTACATAAGAATTCTCGATAGGCAATATTAAATCTACCACGATTTTATTGTGCATTAGATTTAAAATAAAAAAACATAACAGTCATACTACTAAAATATAGGTTATTGTATGGAAATTTTGCGTTGGATCATGCATACTCGAAGAATAAAGTTTTGTAAAAGTACTTATATTTCGAAAAGGTTTAAAAGTTTCGGTGATGCCGAAAGTTAGTAAAAAAATTTTATCTACTCAAAGTATAGCACTTTCCAGTATTTGGAGTAATTAATAATCCACTAGCAATTATGCGTCGATTTCTAATGTACGGCATTGAAACATATTTTTTGTATTCCTCAAAACATGTAGTCCATAAGATATTTAATAGAAAGTCCATTGAATAGGAATTATCCACCGCTTTTACATGCATGTAGTTCGGGTAATCTTTAATCGACAAGAAATTAGTTCAGATACGAATTGCATTTCCCAAAGTCTCTATTTAATATCGAGTTAACTAAATGTAAAACCAGAAAATTGATAAAATTTTGTGTAGAGGTTTACCCTGTTTTAAAATTTTAAAAGCCGCGTTTTTGAATATTCTAATTAGAGAGTGTGGTTCTTGTTGCTAAACTCGACCTTTCCATTTATATATTAAAAATACATTACATTGGAATGTTTTACATTATTCTAAAAACAGAACATTACTGTTTGAAAATGTGGAACATATAAATTTTCGGTAAAATTTGTCTATTAACTTTAGCGCGGTGTAGCTGTTATTTTAGTTGTTATCTAACAACATTTATGTAATTCATTCAGTCATTATTGCATATTTAATAATCGATAAACTCACAAAGCACATTTTAATCCTAAATACAAGTAAAATATACAAACTACATATTCCTTTAGATAATATTTATATATACAAACTTGTTAAAGTGTTCCTACATCTTAGAGTATCTAAGATTTTAAAATTGTTCCGACGATTGACGATCGTTGATCACTTTTCATTTTGTAATTGAACTGAAAATTCGTTCCGTGCTGGAAATGTTCAACATGTGCAGGAAAATCAAGTTTTCCTGGCGACGACGTCGTAACAGACAAGCAGTCTGTTGAAGTTGTCCATGACAACTATAGTAATAATGTAGTGTACAAATTCTTTGGCGAACGGTTTGTATAAATAAATTAGAATGTGAAATTAATTATTTTATTATAGTGCAACTCTTAACGTACAACTTTTAACGTATAAATTTGGACGTAAGGCTTTGATGCCGTGTAATTTTACAATCACCAAAAATGAAACTTTGATCCCGTACAACTTTAATACCGAAATAAGGATGGTCTTGTAATAATTTTAGAAGAGACTTCATTTTGATTTATGGAACCCGTTTAGCAGCAAACCTGTAGACTACTGTATTCCACATGTGGCCGATGTCGCTTGTAACCAGCATGTTTTACTGATGCACAGGTCGATTCAAGGTTGCAGATCATTGCCGCGGTCGGTAAGAATGTATTAGTTTATTACAAGTCCACTGCGTAAATTGTGCATGCAATAATATGCTTGTGAAACTTGTTTTGCATTTCGTGCTTTATGCAACTAATATCACTTGTATAAATGTTTTGTCAATTGAATTTTAAATCCCTTTGTTAAGTATAAAGTACAATGAGTACCATAACCTATATTTCTTATTAATAGCGTGTTCAACTTATATATCATATCTCACCGATTGTACAGGTGTGGATATACTTCCTCAGTTATCTTGTTTTGACAAATTGAAATATTAATATGTTAAATTATAACACTTGAAAGCTATATTATGTAAATTGGAATTTAAAGTAATCTGATAATTGTTGAATTTTGCCAAACGTTTATTCAGCAATATTTAAACATTGTGAGGTCGCGTAGCGCTACAATGACTAATTTATAAAATATAAAATGTCAATACTTAAATTTCTCACTTACAAATTATTTTCATAAGAATTAAAATTTTTTAACAATGTTATTTATCAAGATGTTATTTACTTTTCTTTAAAGAGAATACAGAATTAATTTATTGGACTTCAGTTCATTTTTCAATAATACCAAATTCTCCTAAAATTGGTACGGTGTTTACAAAGTAAACTTATCCTAAATGGTATCGAGATAGTAGACACAATTGAAATTAATTTAAAGATACTATATTCATATTGATCCGTAAAATATATATAGGGTGTCTATGTTGGTAGAAACTATGTTTCAGAATCACCCCACTCAACATTAGATCTTTGAAGAAGACCAACAGATGTAAGTATGATATGTGTGACTATCAAACTTTGTATTCAAAGTGGTTCATGATAATATAGGTTTCCAAATTTTCCTTTAAGCAAATTCACTTAGTCACTTGCTGTATAAAAAATTTAGGTGGCGTCCTTTATTCTGTTTCTTTCAATTCAAATATACCCACTGACCCAGTCTCATGCGACCGTGGGCCAAAAAACCCAGTTAGCTCAATATCTTTAGAGTGTTCTTTTACTATAAGACAATTTCCATCCAAACCTTACCCTGGACTTAATACAAATACATAAGAATTCTCGATAGGTAATGTTAATCTACCACAATTTGTGGTAGTATAGATTGACAGAAAAAATATAGATAATAAATGGTTTTAAATATCAAACACGTATGGCTTATAAGGAGTTTATTTCTAAAATTTTATCGGTTTTAGATTTTTGGAAAATGGTTGGTTAAAGCATATGTCTTGGGTAGCGAAAAAAAAAGTTGTGAAAATGGAGTTAAATATAGACGAGCAAAAATTTAGAGGTTTGGAGCCTATAAAAGTGTAACTTTGTAAGGGGTAGTCTTATTTAAAATCTATTTACAGATTTGGACTCTCTAGAAAAATCTAATATTAGTTGATACTAAACAAGAATGATTTATCTTAAAAGAAACAAAAATAATCTTTTATGTTTGCTAGAGGGTATGTGTGTAAAACGGCAAGGGGTGGTGAGATTTTAAATCTATTTACAGATTTGGATTCTGCGTAAAATTCTATACTAATTTCAAATATCACATGGTTAAAAAATTGATAAGAACGGCTAGAAATCGCTGCTGGTAAAAAATTTTAAAATTGGGGAATCGCCTTAAGGAGTGATACTATCTAAAAGATTCATAGAAATTCAGGTACCTGAGAAAAATCTAATATTAATTGATACCAAACAAGAATGATTTATCTCGAAAGATGAAATGGCTAGTCGAAGAAAACTATTTGGTCTAGAATGAGTGAGGAAATGAGGATGCTGGAGGAAAAGAGGTCCTGATTCAACCAATAACAGTCTACTTTTGTGTTTATTCAATTTTGGTACTACTGTGCTTTGTAACATATTTATATAATTAGAGGTTTTTTTTATGTTTTGTTGTGAGTAATGAATGAGTGCGTGTCAGGCTTTCTTTTATATTTGTATGTGTAATACCCCGCCTACTCGCCAACTGAGTCCGGGCATTTTTCTTTGTCTTAGGCTACGTCGATGTACGTAGCAGTGTCACGATGTATGATAAAATACAACCAGAATCGGTCAAGAACGCGCGCACCTAAACATTCCATATATTCCTTAAATATAGGTTGCAATTAAATTAACGAATTAAAAAAATTATTTCGTTTTATTATCACCGATTGACGTTTTCGGGAAACTACCTGTCGTAATGTCCGTCTAAATTTCCTTTTGCGTAAGCATACATAAATGTGTAATTTACAATAAAAATTTAATGCTGATAGTGAAAGTTCTAGGACTTCCAGGTATAAAATTATATTCCTTGACTTTTCCTGGTTTTTCAGAAGCGCTTCGGACACTGTAAATACTACTATAAAAGGGTTTTATTTATTTTATTTGTACATTACCAATTATCATTCAAGATATCAAACCTAAATTTGTATTTTTGTATTATTGCAGTTATGTAGGGCTATTTCGCTTGTGGTTCATGATCATGTTGTTGTTATAAGAAGGAATTGGGGTGTATGCGCATAATTAGTTTTGGGAACTTGTTTGGCGTTTTATTAATTTTTTGTGATTAAAAACCTTTAAAGATTTCAAAGCAATATTACTTTGATACGTTACTGGAGTTTCCTACTAAAAAAGTTTTTTATAATAGGAAATATTTCAAGGTTATCGACATGATTATTCAAACAAAAAGTAAATTTTACACCAAATTACTTTGTTACCTTGAATTTTAAATATGTAGTATAAAATCGAAAGTTTTGGAAGTGTAACTATTCATTAGTATTTGTGCTAAAAATTTGAAAAAACGTTTACAATTATTATTGTTTAACAATTTACGTTATAGTTTTGGACACGCCACTATCATGATACGCCTAACTCTTGAATTACGAGTTGAGTTAGTTAATTTTGTACACCTTCAGTTCTTTTAGTCGAATACAAACGTGTAAGAGGTAAAATTATGCAATTTATACTCGGATAATAAACTAAGTTTATAAAAGAAATTGGTTTCGTAAGAAATCTGAATATTAGGTCACCCACACATAAATTAACTATCATTTATAGACTATTGATTGTAGTTAAAAATTAATTTATACTCACAATCATTTCTTTCAGCAGCAATACACGACTCATTACACAAACCACCAACCGATTAATATTTTAACGCTAATAATAAACGTTAAGATGATCAAGCATCCGCTAGATAACAGTGCGTCCCTCATTCCGAACAGAAATAATGGAATTTCCACCAAACACTGATGATACTTCATAAAAAACTGGATTTACAAACATTATTATAAGTAGATATATATGTGAAATATAAATATTCAGAAGAGAAAATTATAAAAAATAGGATTTTCTATGTGGAGTTACTGCTGTGAAAACCCAATAACTTCGTTTGCAAATAGCTTTAAGAGCACGGAGGGGCGAACAAGACTCCGGCACCGGACACAAATGACAGGGAGCGTCGAAGGTGTTCTGTTTATAATTTTATTTTTTCAAACTAAATTTGACTATTTAAAAAGAACGTGAATGTCGTCACGTGTACGCAACCGAAAGAATCGAATATGATTTTAAATAATTGTATATTCAGAATTATTTAGAATCATAAGTTAGACTTCTTTTGTATTTAGAACATTTTTAAGTTCGTTGACTAATTTAGCATATTTATTGCGAATTATAATTTATACTATTAGCAATTAAAATTATTTTAGTAGGGTAGCTAAGCCGGTTTGGCAACAGAGATCCACAGCAAGATATGTATACGCCGATTCGAGAACAATATGAACAGCTAAGCCGCTTTGGGAAACAAAACGTGCAGCAAGATATGTATACGCCGCTTTGAGAACAAAATTGTCTTTGTGTGTAAATTTGTTGCGTCGGGGGTCGTTAGGTCTTTGGGTGTGCGTTCGGCGGGGTCGTTAGATTTTGTCGTGGGGTGGTGCGCGTGCGCTGGGATGGAGATATTTTCTTAAGAAATTTTTAGCAGCGTTCCCGACGTTAAATATTAAATATTAAATTTTAAAAAATGTTGTGTGTGTAGAAAATGGAGTTCACGTGTTGGTTCGTATTTTTCTGAGGTAGGTTAAGCTAAAATTAAAACGCCGCGGTGAAGATTTTTTTAATATTAGGCAAACGCGTGCATGTGGTAAAGAGTGTTTTAGCTCTCCTCATAAGCTGCGTTTTGTACGAAGTAGCAAATAAAATTAAGAAAATATACGAAATGTTATATGATGGAGGTCAAATTTTAAACGTTTGCAGGTAAAATCTTGTAAAAAAGAAGTCGTTCACTTCTCGCAATTTCAATGTCACGATAAAATACTAAGAATTTGCATGCAGTCGAATATAACCTCGTGTTTTTTATTTGGTAATATATATGTAAATCACGTCGACATTCGACTTTTAATATAATGTATTTAATTAACATAAGGTGTGTTGCAAAACATTTCAAGACAGGTATGTCGTATATTACCTTTTGGTTACATCATCCCAAATAATTTATACAAGTACACTGAACTTGATTTTATCAAGGATTTCTTGCTTATGGATTAACTTTTACAACTCAAGGTGTAGCATCAAGGTTTTAACGTCACTCTCAAACTATAGAACTTAATAATAATAGCTTTCCTTAGCACCAATATCATTTAGAAAATATGTGTTTCTTTAATATTTATTTATTCATTAAATATTTTGCTCCAAAATTCGTTTAGTAAACTAAGTAAATCTTCATTTTCTTCTTCTAGAAGTAGCAAATAAAATTAAGAAAATATACGAAATGTTATATGATGGAGGTCAAATTTTTAAACGTTTGCAGGTAAAATCTTGTAAAAAGAAGTCGTTCACTTCTCGCAATTTCAATGTCACGATAAAATAACAAGAATTCGCAGTCGAATATAACCTCGTGTTTTTATTGAAATTATAGCTCTCTGGTAATATATATGCAAATCATTCAACTTTTAATATAATGGATTTAATTAACATAAGGTGTGTTTGCAAAAACATGTTAAGACTATTTCCTTCCTGGTATGCAAATTATACCACCTTTCATAACGATTTATTTGACTCTCAAATAAAAAATTAATTTGATCTTATATCAAGAGGTGTTCTTGCTTACATTTTAGCAATTTGAATATATTTAAATATTTAAATGTAATTATACATTTAATTTATGTGGTAATAAAATTCTTTACTTTTAGCGGTTTGGTGATTTATGTAGATGACGTATTAGACATTGTATATATAACTCGTTTAATTGCACAAACGTGATAAAAATTTATAGGTTATGCAAAACGTGCATGTAGTGAAGAATTTAGCGGTGATCTTTAGAGCTTCGTCATTGTTTTTATTCTCGTTGCTTTAGTTAATTAAAGAGAGATTTTTAGGTTAAGCAAAAATAGGAAATGTGGTGGATGACATAATCACTTTCAAAATGATGAATGGCGGGGGAAGGGAGCTTCTAAACGTGCCCTAAACGGGGCTCTGCCCCATTATTTTTGTATTAAATATCAAAAAGAATAGGAGAAATTATTCGACTCGTATTTTATAATGGTTTTAATTTAAAATATTGGTGTGTGTGCAAAAAAAAACATGTTAAGACAGGTCACTCGTTATTTTATTCATAATTGCACCACCAAAATAATTTATACAACCACACTGAACTCGTACCCGGATCTATATAACCTTTAAATGTATGCAAATAATGTCGTTATTTAAAACGTGGTGAAGAATTTGGATGGGGATGTACTCATTCTCAAATGCGGAATGGTACTCCATAAGGCGTTCTGAACGGAGGTTTTGCACGCATTAGGTGATTGAATACTTCGGAGATTTTAGGTTAAGCAAAACGTGCACGTGCTGAAGAATCCCCGAGATTTTTAAAAAATATTTTTGTATTAAATATATAATTTTAAAAGAAACACACAAATTTGAATGTTTTATTTATATTAGTTTCACTTACCAGCTTATTTTAATTACATGCTAATGAGTTCATATATTTTCATACAGTTTGATTGATTCACTGCCGAAACAAAACATTTTTACACAGCTGACAATACTGGGTGTCGTTTTTCAATACAATATCAGTAACTATTTACAATACAGCTGAATACTGAAATGTAAAGTAACTTTCACACATTTACCTACGTGTACTTAAATTTAATTGAATTCTAAAAATATATGCATATCTATGGCAGGCAACCCAGCATACACGAATTATATCTTCTTAGTGTAAAATTTTATTGTTAGGTGAATAACCAGCAATTTATTATGTAATATTTATTGCTACAAGCATGGTAATAATAATTTGCAATGTGCAAAATACCTCTTTTGTTGTTAAAAGACCGATTTAATTAAACACTATAAAAGATTGTGAATTAATTATTCTAGTTAAATTTTACAGTGCTAGAGACACTAATTATTATTAGTACTAGATATAGGTATAACAAAATTTGTATTCCAGATGATAGTATGTTCAAAGGATATTATTATTTAAAAGACTCTGTAAACATGATTAGTGAAATTATTAAAGTTAAGGAATGTAAAGCAAAAATTTGTCCATAAAAGCAAATATGTTTTCTAAAAGATATGCATAACTTACGGATCTAACGTTTCAACATCTCGCAAACTGAGATAAAAATTACTTATTTCTTTGCAAAAAAACGTTCATATAACGCCCTTTAACAACCGCGTTCAGTAAAGTGCATGGTAGTTAATGACCTCGGCGATTGGGCTATTTATAGTATAATTATGACAACATATCCCCATATGTAAATTATATGGTTCTGGTTTATACCTAAAAACAACTATTTTGCATTATATTTTGTTGATCCTGGCAGTATAAATTACAAGTATAGCTACATTGTCAATACATTTTATTTTCAAACTCGTTTTAATTATTGTAGAATTTAGTGCTTATAAATAACCTACTTTAATTCAATAAGTTATTCTCGTTATATTTCAAATCATTTTAATAGAATTACGCAATGTTAAGTCGTTATTAAAAATTAATTTAAACAGAGTTTTTATTGTTATCGCCGTCTGTTGAAGAATCGTAGCAGAATCTGAACTATATCGCTTTTACAAAGCATGTATTCAAGATCACATTTAGTTAGTTTCAAAAACTTTTATCATTGTATACGACTTGTTTTAACTTGCAGTAGGTATCAATGACCGAATCAACATTACCACCCGAACATGGTTGACAACTTTAAATTTTATTTTCCCTATTACTTTCAAGGTATTAAACATTGGTATATATATATATATATATATATATATATATATATATATATATAGATTTAGCGACATCAGGCAACCTTTTTCTTAATCTTCGTTGGGAATTAAAACACTCATAGTTTTTAAAATCATCTTTCTTTACGTTTCGATCCATGACCTAGGATCGTTGTCAAAATTGTCAAAACCACAACAATCATACAGGGAGTATTTATCAGGCAACATATTTCTCGCATGGCTATGACAGCTTTTTGTGCTGTATGTAGAGTAATGATCAACGTTATGCTCTTTTGATTAATTTGCAATTTACCGGGCATGCATCCTTCGTTAAAAGTGAAGGATATTCCCATAGATAATTTGAATAACAATCTATCACCACCAACACACCTCTAATTGGATTTTCCTTAAATATATTGCTCAAATTCAACAGAGTCGCCTTGCCAGAGATCATCTCGAGGTTGTTGATTTGTTAATGCTGTTACAAAAACTAGTGGGGGGTTTATCAGACGAATAACTAGGTGATGCTCAGTATCACAACACTTTAGCATTACCTATTTTGATGAATGTGCCATAAAAGCTAGGTACTTGGATAGATCTCGCAGTGAGTGGAACAACAACGATAGTGACGATAGTGGTGCGAAGTTTTCAAGTTAACATGGACAATGTACTGTACGATTTGTTCGAGAGTGAACAACGCATTTTACACCAACATCTGAAACATGCCATAGTATTGAATGATGTAGACAAAATCAAACGTATAGTGTTCAAAGTAGGTGTTCATGTTCCCTTTAAAGCCTTCAAATGGCTAACGCTGACCAATGATACATCCATTGATGTAATGGACATGCTGTTTAATCAACAGAGTAGGTGCGATCAATTTGTATCAAACTTCATTGATGCTTGCAACGGCAAAACAGAGTTAAAATGTCATCAGGTGCGCGGTGTACTAGACGCAATAGAGAGTAATTATAGTTTGAGCGATGTATATTTCCTTGAAGAATTACTAACCAACCGAGCTGTATTGAGTACGAAGGCATATCCTATCATGAATATAAAATGCAACTATAAATCACTGGTCACAGCGATTGACGATATGATTGTAGATGTTGTATATTTCGCACAACCTATGGTATTAAAAAAAGTATTGAAGTTAATTTTAAAGTATAAGGTAAATTATAAGTACCAACCTAATGTAGTTGGCCCTCATAGAACAACATATAACTGGCTCCTCAAGAATTTGGCAATGGAGGGCTCAAAACAGCAACCAGGATGGACGTGTGGTCCGGACTCGGGAAAATGGCCATCAAATAGTATAGATGATTATAAAAAAGTGTATATGCTATTAAAGTTATTGTTTTAGTTTAATACTATTTTTTGTATGTAAATCATGCCATCTTGGTAATCCTACCTGATGCGCTATAGATAGCACTTATTAGATATAATGGAGGATGCTATTGTACGTGTCGCATACCTTTTACAATAAATATATATACCTCGAGTGTTAGTCAAGTACGGGCAGAAATTGTTAGCTGAGAAGGTAATGTGTTTTTACCTGCTTGTTATTTACACATATTGAAATACTCAAGTTCAACCAAAACAGCGAAAATCAACCTACATCAACGTTTTGCGCTTCGGGCATGAGGAATTATAAACAACTTTCTTGACGTAGAACTAGTGTAGTAATTAGTAGTACATAGATGTAATTTGTGTGCGTGTGTGTGTGTGTGTGTGTCGCTATAATAAATCATATAACAGTAAAAAAAATTTTATTGATGAATGACATATGATGGTAAACAAACACGTAACAGCAAATCTACAAAATATGATTTTTGAATATCCAACTATTATGGCTAGAATCTAAATTTAACCATTTCACATATACTTGATTTTTAACTTTCTTCAATACTTTTTCCACTAAATATACATCCGGATAGTGTGTTCGTTGAAGTTCTTCTGCATAGAAGCCGCCTAATATTGGTTGTCCTCGACTATCGCGCAATAGGTACGTTAAAGGATTAGTCAAATGCACTTTGTACACCGTAAAAATTTCGTTAGACCAATTTGGTGTGTATCCCTTGGTAAATTGACCTCTATGTTTACTAATGCGAACATGATCCCCAACAGAAAATTTTTACTCTTTAAGTTAACTGTTTTGATCGTACTGTACACTGTATTGAAAAGTTTGCGTTCATTGCGTTTTGACACATCTACAGGTCGCATGCCGATTGTTCGATGTTTGGTGTTGTTATATGCAGTCACGAGTGAGGATAGTATATTCAGCCATCGATACGAACCATTCAAACTAAATTGTTTCCACATTTTTGACTTTAAGGTACGATTAACGCGTTCTACTACGCAAGCTTTTTATTGCTGTACACACTATAATGTGTAATCTCATATTTTTCCATTAAAGCCTTAAATGTTGAATTATAAAATTCTTTTCCCAAATCCGTTTGAATGTACCGTGGAATACGATGTTCTTTGTTGAAAATTGATTGAAAAGCGTTTGAAACAGCCTTACCCGTCTTGCGCTTAACCGGTACGGCCCATAAGTATTTAGAAAATACATCGATAACAACTAGAATGTATCTAAATCCTTTATTCATCTTTGCATATGGGATCATTTCCACCAAATCGGCTTGAAACAGCTCGTTTAATCCTTTTGTGATTACATGTCTTCTAGGAAAGTTAATGCGAGCAGGCTTATGTAACTCGTTACGATTTGCTCCTTTACAGACATATTGCTAATATGTGTGTGTGTGTGTATGGTTGACGGCTATATGCGTGCGTTTTTAAGTTTCTCTTGCATCTGTTTAATATCTGCTTGTATTCGTGCAATCTCTATTCTAAATTGTGCTTTCACTTGTTGAATAGCAGCGTCTAATGTCTTATATATGCTATTCATAGAATCATCTATCCGTTTGGTTACGATTTGCGCAACATTAGCGTTCACAGTGACTGGAACAAGGTTACTCATCATCTCTTCAAAATGGTTAAAGTCTGATCTTGTAACATACTCGCGCGAGAATTGTGTTATCATACTGTTGGTTGTCTCCTTCACAAGCGTGTCTATATACTGCTGAATAGTGGAACCACTTCCAAGCGTTGGTTCGCCCTCTTGCTGGTGATACGCTGCTAACCGAGATTCTAAGTAAGCTTTCGTGACTGCATTATCATCTTCTTGTGGTGTAGCGACGCGCGCTAATCTCATGTTGTCAAAATCGTAGTAATCATCATAAGAAATATATGAAGCACAGTCAGACGCATGCCCAAACTTGTCGATAACCATCGTGATAATGAATAACAAGTCGCACAATCTACGCTATTATACGCAATTCGCGTAATTCTTCCATAATCGATGTAATTTCGTTTGTGTGACCGGTGTTACCTGCATCTTGCGAGGCGACCAGAAGCTTGAGCCGTTCGCACAGTTCGTTGGGATCATCAAAGTATACATACTCTAGTGGCTTCTCGTTATAATCCATGAGTAGACCACGACCACTCGGGTTTATAGTTTGCTGTCGTAAGCTATACATTGCATTACTTCTTTTTTTAATGTCCGCATAATCGTTAATTTCTTTAAGTGAGAATTTACCCAAAGGATTGAGAAGGAACAGTTGCTCGTACAACCCTTTGCTACCGTTGTAGCAAAATCGTTCTACACACACCTTTTCACCAATCCCGAAGATAATGTCCGAATCACCAATCATTAATTTTCCTGTCTCCGGATTAAAACGTACTTTATCCCTGCGCAAGTGCTCCGTGTCATTGTTATAAATACCAGTAAAGTTGGAAAACAGATTATCGACATAGTATCTTACCGATGGTAAGAATCGTTGTAAGTAGGTCTGATGTTCTTCGCTGTTTAGGTACCGTTCGTACTCTGTATGGGTCTCTGGAGTGTTGCCGCTACTCTCCGATTCTTCGAAGGTGGACTCCACAGACTGGACTGGGCTATGAGGATTGTGTTCCCATGCCTCCTCTATTGGTGGTGCGGCGATTGGTGTGGAACTGCGCACCTGATCGAGAAATTTAGGGCGTCTTTTAGGAGTAGATTGTACGTCATGTTGTAGTGGTAACCAGTGCTGGCTTTCGATCTTGGACTCCTGTTTAATATCTTTCAGCAGACCGGTCTGAAGTGTTTGTAAACGTTTTGTAATAGGTGCATAGACTTTACTTAATGCAAGCTGCTTTTCAACCACACCTGCTTTTAGCGCTTGTAATTTCCTCTTGACTGCCTTTCGTACTTTTATGAGTTCTCGTTTGGTTTTCACGTCGTCTGCCATCGTCTAGAAACGGGTAGGAAGTGATATGCTATTTATGTGCTTTATAAGTATATATAGGTGTCAAAACCTTTTCGGTAGCGACCGTTCTGCAAATCGCCATCTTTATTGATCACCAGGAACCCATACCGATCTCGCCAGCATACGCCGCACAATTCTTTAAACCGGTTAAACGACATATCCGTGTTTACATGGTCAGCGTATACGTGTTTTAAATTGAGTTCGTCTTGTTTGAATAGCACTAGGACATTAGCATTGTCTCTAATCAATTGTTTAGGTATTTTGGAATAGGTCTGACATAGGTAAAAACAATCAATGGCCTTATGTCGACCTAAAGAAAAATATTCTCGCATTACATTTTGTTTATCGCACGACACGTCATCGAAAATAAATATCGGATTAGGTTTTGCATCCGCTGGAGTAACAATTGCATCCCATTTGTTAAACGCAAAATATCCTATTTCTTTTATTGGTTGTAATAACCTCTCTAGGTACTGATACTTTGGTTGATACAAGGATTTTGAGTAGAGATAAACGTTTTCAAAGCGTACACCATTCGGATGTTTCAAGAGACCGATGACTACATTAGTTTTACCACAATTGGATGGACCTGTAATGATACACCGTATTGTTGATGGTAATAGTAGTCCATGCTTTTGCACGTTAGTGTTGTTGCTGTAGTTGTGGTCCGTAATTGGCAACGCCAATTGTTGCTTTACTAGACGCATTCTATCCATATACTAAAACGTAATTGCATTATGGTAAGCATTTAAGCGAGTAATTCTACACGCATGACCAGTCTCCTTTAAACCTTTCGACTGACAAGATTAATGAAATCCTATCGTGGCACAAGTCTTTCCAATCAATTCAATATGTATTGAATGTAATCTTGTGGTCGGATCGTATCGGAATAGCAAACCTGTACACATTTTGCATCAATTCTTTCCTGCAGTTGCTGCAGGGTACAAGATTATTGAAAACCCCGTAAACGTCACCTATATGCCACTTAATACACGAATCATCAATCGCATCATTGTTAAAATAGTTGATCAAAACGGTAATCTCATCACTTTTCGTCGGGAAACCATCACGATTAGACTTTATCTAAAGCGTCTTTAAACAATGGTTTTGCGCTATGAGCATAAACCACCAAAACCTATTAATAGACGCATTGTCAGCACCTTTACCAGTTACAAGACACCAGTGCACCGATTAACACCGGAAAACGTTAAATTTCTGCAAACATTAGGACTCAAAGTGCTACATAGCTAAAATGGATAGTAATATTTTAAATGTTACGCAACGTGCTATATTTGATACAACCATCGTCAATGCCGACAAACATATGCATACTCCGTACTCCAATACCACGTATGAGAAGAACGATGTTATACGGATTCCAATAGAAAACGAAGATGTCTATACACTACCATGGGACAGCGTAATTTATATTGAGGGTACAATGAATAAGTCAGATGGTGGCGTTTCGCCTACAGCCGATTTTGTCAACAACGGAGTTTTATTTTATTTGATGAAATTCGTTATGAACTTGGTGGAAAGACTATTGACCGCGTTCGTAATCCAGGTATAACTACGACTATTAAAAATTTCCTATCCTACGATTATAGCGAAAGTCGTCGCTTTAGAAACGCCGGTTGGTCCCCATCGATAAGCTTGATCTCGTTGATGCTAATGGTCATTTCAACGTATGCATTCCCTTGCGCATGGTTTTAGGATTTGCGGAGGACTACCGAAAAATTCTTTTGAATATCAAACAGGAGCTTATTCTTATTAGAAGTAGTGCTGACGATGCAGCTATATCGAATTCTGATACCAAAGAGTCAATCAAAATTACTATTACACATATATCATGGCGGATTCCACATATAACCGTTGCAGATGCAGAGCGCTTAAAACTACTCAAACATATTCAACGCAATGCCACCATGGACATAAGCTTTCGCAGTTGGGAACTACACGAATATCCAGAATTACATACAACACACACGCATACCTGGGCCGTGAAGACGGCTTCTCAAGTGGAGAAACCACGTTTTGTTATTGTCTGCTTTCAAACCGATACATCACGCAAAAGGGGCGCAGTCAGTTCGACCACTGTAAGTTGACCAATATGAAATTACATCTGGGTTCATCTATGTATCCTTACGATAATCTTAACATTGATTTCGATACCAATCGCTATTCTATACTATATGAGATGTATGCACAGTTTCAACAATCGTACTACGGGGGTATCAGCGAGCCGATATTAACACCCAATGAATTTCAAACGCACGCTCCACTTGTAGTCATCGATTGTTCCCATCAAAACGAAATAGTGAAAGTGGGAGCGGTTGACGTACGATTAGAATTTCAAATGAAAGAAGCGCTTAAAGCTCACACTACAGCGTACTGCCTCATTCTACACGATCGTTTGGTCCGCTACAATCCTGCAACCAGTGTTGTGAGTGAAGTCTAAAATTAATAGTCCATTAGTTGACGACGTTCAAAGGTTTAAAATTGCACATAATAACTTTGTGTTTAAAGAAATGGCTGTTTTACAACTATCCCTATCGAATGGAGTTGCAATAACATATGTGCTGAAACCACCATATTCTTGGAACTGTCTATCAGCTCGCTTCAAATACCAAAAGGTATGGTTAAGCAGAAACTTTCACGGTATATCTTGAGATGATGGCAATTTACAATGAATTTCCACACCTAAATGTTATTAACCTAGAAGATTTAGGGTGTACTCCTCTACATAAATTAAAGTATTACACCAATTCACACAAGTGTTTCTAGCATACCACACGACATTCGTCATTCAATTGCGCAACCACAGATGTAATTGTACTCAAAACTGGTTTGTACATATAACCAATTATTCATTTTTAATAAAGAATAATGTTTACATTAAGTAGTGTTTTTATTTGTATATTTTATACCTACATACATACATATTCCTTGAGACTAGTAAGATGTGTTTCAAAAAATGTCTTGAAATAAGTTTAATTGTAAAACTTACTAACGAATCTGTAAGTATCATATTGAAAAATTCCTCTTAACGGATATGTATTTTGCATTTTTTATGCAAACTTTATGTTACAATAATACAATTAAAAAATTATATTCTACTACCGAGGTATTAAATTTTAAAGTATGTTATAGTTGTGTAAACATAAAAAGCATTGCATAGGTTTTATCATCAAAGTAGTACATTTTATTTAATCCCACCTGCAAAATGATTAATTTCTTAAACCTAAGTTTCATAAAATTTATTCTCCGAAAATCAACCAACTATAAACCAGAACTATTAAATTTACATAAATTTCGGTGTTATTTTAATTTAAACTATGCTCATAAAAAGTCGTTTATATATATAGCACCAACATTGTTACTACCTATGAATATCAAATCTTTAAAGAAATTTACAGTCATGATTAATTAATAAGTGGTCTTTTCATTTGTACACATTTTGTATATGTTGTTTTAGTTCCATTGACGACCTATTATTAGTAATCTGTTTATTATTTTATTGACGATATAAATTTTAAGATTGGAAGGGAACGATAAGAAATCTTCCTCTGACATTTATATGCACTCCGCATAGTTGTTTAAGGTAGCAAATATAAATAAGCTGTTTAATGTGTTGTAGAAGAATTTTTACCATTGTATTATCGGTATGTATAAACTTACTTACTTAATGTGTTTTAACGGAAGTAGAAATTATGAATTTTGGTAATTAGCAATTATGCTATAATGATTTGAAGTTATGCAGTTTCCATATATAATTTACATATATCGGTATGTTGTTATAAATATCACAACCTCGAGGTCATTAACTACCATGCACTTTACTAAACTATAATTAATAAAATCCCGACATTTAACTAAGATACATTTTTCTTAATGTGGAAGTCTTATCTATATTTTATTCAAATAAGAATCTGCTACCGCCAGTGCATGTTTTTGCTTAACCTAAAAATCTCCGAAGTATTCAATCACCTAATGCGTGCAAAGCCTCCGTTCAGAACGCCTTATGGAGTACCATTCCGCATTTGAGAATGAGTACATCCCATCCAAATTCTTCACCACGTTTTAAATAACGACATTATTTGCATACATTTAAAGGTTATATAGATCCGGGTACGAGTTTAGTGTGGTTGTATAAATTATTTTGGTGATGCAATCATGAATAAAATAACGAGTGACCTGTCTTAACATGTTTTTACATATACACACACATATTAAATATATATTGAAATTGCTAAATGTAAGCAAGAACACCTCTTGATATAAGATCAAATTAATTTTTTATTTGAGAGTCAAATAAATCGTTATGAAAGGTGGTATAATTTGCATACCAAGAAGGAAATAGTCTTAACATGTTTTTGCAAACACACCTTATGTTAATTAAATCCATTATATTAAAAGTTGAATGATTTGCATATATATTACCAGAGAGCTATAATTTCAATAAAAAACACGAGGTTATATTCGACTGCGAATTCTTGTTATTTTATCTTGGTAATGAAATCGTGAACAACATGTTTTACAAGATTTTACATGCAGACTTTATAATTAGATCCATTATATCACATTTCGTATATTTTCTAAATGTTATTCGCTACTTCATACAAAATACAGCTTTTGAGGAAAGCTAAAAATTCTTTACCACTTGCACGTTTTTACTTAACATAACAAAATTCTTCATATAGGTAAAATCACCACTTCGCTATGTCTCTGCTACCTAGTTTCGGCTACTTTTCCAAGGTCGTTGTGACGTCATAGCCTTTTATAAATAAAGAACAATGTAATACTATTCTAAAATTTTTATTCTGGCATTATACATAACAAAATTTAAAAATATTTAATGCCAAGCATGGAGCCATTTAATACTTAATTTTAATTTTAAATTCGATTGTTTAACATGGCTAACAACCAATGTAAGAATTAAGATATACAAAAATTTGTGTGTCAGATAACAAATCCTGGTGTTAATAAACAACTTGGAAATTATATACTAGATTTTTACGTTGTCCAGATGCACGTTTAAGAGCAACATTCGCGTCTACTTTGACCAAAGAACACGGTATTACGCAATTGGAAGCGACAATATAAAACTGTACAATTGAAAGCTATGTCAGTGCGGAACGGTGTATAATCCCTTAAAAGACTGTTTAACCTTATTGGAAGATAGTAAGTTATACTTCCTAAAGGTGCCAATGTACTCGGTACCGCCAAAATGTGGAGTAAGTTATCGGACAAGCTTCAAAATAGCTGCTGTTTAGTGTATAATAACCTGCTACAGTACATGTATTGGGGGAACGGCAATACAAAGAAATTGACGGGCTTGCAAATTAGGTTGTCAGAAAAACCAGAGAAAAGGGAAAAATTGATAAAGTATGTGCTTTCAGCTTTTAGTTTTAACTATTTACCTGTAAATTATTTGGAGATAGTAGAGTAGGACGACAGCCAAGATAAAATAAAATCTTACACAAGTGCTACATTAAAGCAGGTAACATATTTTACACAATCTGTAACACCATATTCTACAATTCCAAAAGAAATAATCATTTCGGTATCGGTCGGGGTTGATAAGTACGCCTAACATTCGCCCAGAGGTTGTACGACAACGCGTAAATATTGGCAGTAAACTCTCTCCGTTGACGCTGCAGGAAATTGCCCTATGCACGCCATACGCTGTAAGTGGAAGAAAAGACAGCTGGAATTAGAGGAAATGCATGCAAAAGGCGAAAGTTGGACTAATTGGAAGACACTGCGATAATACGCAAACAATACAAAGATATGTTAGACAAAGAACATCTTATTAGAGAAAGAGGAAAGGATTAAAAGATTATTTTATGTGCCGATGGACTGACTTGGATACATCCGCGTTCTACAAGCTGTATGTATTTGTGGCTAGTAAGAAAGACTCTTTTAGAATTTTAGAATAGTATTACATTGCTCTATATTTATAAAAGGCTATGACGTCACAACGACCTTGGAAAAGTAGCCGGAACTAGGTAGCCGAGAGCATAGCGAAGTGGTGATTTTACCTATAAGAAAATGAAAATAAAGAACTTTTAAATTTTGAAATAAATTTTGGTAGGAAATATTTAATAAATAAGTATATGTTAATGAAACACATATTTTCTAAATGATATTGGTGCTAAGGAAAGCTATTTTTATTAAGTTCTATAGTTTGAGAGTGACGTAAAAACCTTGATGCTACACCTTGAGTTGTAAAAGTTAATACATAAGCCTTGATATAAGATCAAGTCAAATAATTTGAGATTCAAATAAATCGTGATGAAAGGTGGTATAATTTGCATATATTTTAAATTCATACGGGTATAATTAAAAAATTATATGTTAGATCCGACTGCAAGTTCAGTGTAATTGTATAAATTATTTTGGGGTGATGTAATCAAGAAGGAAATATACGGCATACCTGTCTTAACAAGTTTTTGCAACACACCTTATGTTAATTAAATACAATATATTAAAAGTCGAATGTCGGCGTGATTTGCATATATATTACCAGAGATCTATGATTTCAAACACGAGGTTATATTCGACTGCATGCAAATTCTTAGTATTTTATCGTGACATTGACATTGCGAGAAGTGAACAACTTCTTTTTACAAGATTTTACCTGCAAACGTTTAAAATTTGACCTCCATCATATAACATTTCGTATATTTTCTTAATTTTATTTGCTACTTCGTACAAAACGCAGCTTATGAGGAGAGCTAAAACACTCTTTACCACTTGAACGCGTTTGCCTAATATTAAAAAAATCTTCACCGCGGCGTTTTAATTTTTAGCTTAACCTACCCCAGAAAAATACGAACCAACACGTGAACTCCATTTTCTACACACACACAACATTTTTTTAAAATTTAATATTTAATATTTAACGTCGGGAACGCTGCTAAAAAAATTTCTTAAGAAAATATCTCCACCCCAGCGCACGCGCACCACCCCACGACAAAAATCTAACGACCCCGCCGAACGCACACCCCAAAGACCTAACGACCCCCCCGACGCAACAAATTTACACACAAAGACAATTTTGTTCTCAAAGCGGCGTATACATATCTTGCTGCACGTTTTGTTTCCCAAAGCGGCTTAGCTGTTCATATTGTTCTCGAATCGGCGTATACATATCTTGCTGTGGATCTCTGTTGCCAAACCGGCTTAGCTACCCTACTTATTTTACTTCATAATAATCTGCTAATCTGCTAATCAACTATAAATGTAATTTAGAATGTCTTCTGAGCGGGCTCTGTAATTACTTTTGTGTATTGTTTATTGTTCTAACTCTTTGCATTTCGTGGTCCTGTGCGTGTGTAGATGAGACTGAACAGGCGGAATTTTTAAAAATGCCTTGGTATTCAAAATACTGTCCTTTTATTATTTTTTAAGAGTGTGAGAAACAGTATTGTGGCAGCCGAAGGGGGCATTTTTAAAAACCCAGTCCGTCCATTCTCGTCCACATACGCGCAGAAAAAATTAGAACAAAAACGAAACTTGAAAGAAAATTTCAGGGCTCACAAAAAAAAAGATTCTTTAAAATACTAATTTCTTCCATGCGGGCATGTAACTTTTTTTGTATACTGTACTTTGTTATACTTTTTGTATTGTTCCTGAGTGTTGTGAGTTAAAACGCACGATTCAAACAGAAGCAGAAAGGAAAGCGAAATAAGGTGCTACGTACATTGACGTAACATAAAAAGAAACCAAGAGAAAGAAGAAAAAAAGGAAGGAATGACCGGGCTCAGGCGGCGAGTGGGCGGAGTCTTATACCTATAGCTAACAAAAAAAAGAAACCTGAAATAAAGAAAAAAATATATATACACTCACTCATTCACACTCAGAACAAAACATACAACAGAAAAGAAAGAACTTATAATTAAAACCAAAATATATATACAAAAACAGTACTCCCGAAACCCAACACACAAAAAAAAATCAATGCCCCAGTTTACATATTACATTATGAACAGCCCGTTAAATATTAAAAAAAAAAATTACCCAAAAAAAATGGCGAGCTGTAGTTTTTAGGCAACTACCCCTTGACAGTAATTAGAAAAAAGGAAGAACCACACGCAACCCTAAAAACCACAGCTCTAAAATATCGTAAGTATAAACTTAAACTAAATTTACAAACATATAGTAGATTTTAGAAATTTAGAAACAAATGGTAAGATAGTAACCAAAGAGCAGTAAATGCCAAAATAGTTCAATAATTTTAATCTATGATAATTAAATTTAGAAATGCCATCTTAGAATGGTAAAACCCCAGGCGTTCTTGTTCCGCGGTAAGAAGCAGATACAAAGGAAAAAAAAAGGACTCACCCTCGAGTTCCTGACATCGGGGGGAAGGCTGTCGCTGGTCTGCCTCAGCGAACAGGCAAGCTTACGGCCAAGCGGAGCGCATTGGACTTCGCAGTCTCCCAAAAGAAACGCAGCTCAAGGGATCAACGTGTCCCCCGCAGGAAGCTAGAATAGTTACAAACAATAAATTAATTTATTGAAGCCGAAACGTATGGTTTTATACAAACTCTATATACTTACCACGCTAAATAAGGCGTGCCGGAAATTTACATAAAAATAACGAACGAAGCCAACCAACTTGTTGTCTAGTTGATTATCGAACAGCAAATGAAAATTACATGTGTTAGGCACCAAAGCAAGGAAATAAACCAGGAAACCCTAGTTTTATTAAAATAAATTCACCGAATTCTTTTAAAAAGGGAAAACACACTAGCATTTAAGTATTAAAATACTTGGAAAGTCGTCTATCTACTTAAGGCGTAAATTCCACGGGACGAAATTCTGAGAAAGGATATTTATTTTTAATTACCATACAAATTTTAATATACGATAAGGTTATTTTTAATTAACGGAATTAATTTTTGTGTTGAACGCCAAATGAATTTAAGATAAAAATTATTGTACCTACACTAATTAATAATTTACGAAAATGAACGTAACAAAGGACCCGCACGAATCACGGTTACGTATAAAAGATAAAGTAAATTTAGAAAGACCGGGCTAGCTACAAATGCAGAGAGTGGGGTGGTTCATATAAACAAAGAAAAAGTACATCGCCATCAACATCTTTTTTTGACAATAAACACGAAAAAAATTATTTTAAAAAAGAGTTATATTCTACCGACAATTTGTTTTTAAAATTGAAGTACGAAGTGCTCATTTTGTAGTATCATCATCATTAGCTCTTCAGTCCTAGAACTGGTTAGACGCGTACCATCATTGTTTCCTATTCTGAACTAACCTACACATTTCCCTGAAATATGCACAGTCTGCATCTATCACTATCTGATCTAGGTCTACATCAGTTACGTTTCGGGCCTTGGGAGCGGTGTTTTTAAAAACTTCTTCCAAAATTTTGTAACAATTTTTATTTAGTTAATTAAACAGATAACAATACAGAGTTTTGACAAACTTGATTAAAAATGCTCTAAGTCGAAAATTAATTAATAATTGAACTAATATGGGTGAGTAGTCTAAGCAAACTGCAATGTTAAAGCTAAAATACTTGAGACTGACTGACTGATGGTCTTGGAGCTCCCGGGGTGTTTATTATGTCCCAGCCCCTCACATGTCTGTGGAAACTTGCAGAGCTCATGTTTGCTTATTTCTTAATTCTATTCATTATACAATGTAACAATCTTAATTTCTAAGTAATCGCGATTCTTAACCGTCTGTGACCTGACACCTGCAGTATCACTATCCTCTGGAATACAATGTATTACATCCGTTCTCTTGCTTGTGAACTGTTAATAACCTTTCTGTATTTATTCTTGAATTACATTGTTGCGCTTGACTTAATAATTTCTATAACAATTTCTAATAATTCCTAATTACTTCTATTTTGTTATACATACATAGATTGGGGATTGAGGATCCCCCCGACGTAAATAAAAAATTAAGGTTTTCTTTGCTTAATTTTTTAAAAAATTCATTAGGTTTATTGTTTAAAATTCATTGTCCCTAAGGGTATATTTGTTTCTTTATATACCTTTGTTTCCTTAAGTCTAAGATTTCCTCTTTATTCTTATATCTAAAATACATTTTGTAAAATACATATATAAT
This sequence comes from Platerodrilus igneus, assembly GCA_036346225.1. NCBI lineage: Eukaryota > Metazoa > Arthropoda > Insecta > Coleoptera > Lycidae > Platerodrilus > Platerodrilus igneus. Next base: position 2,389,474 of record JARFIW010001038.1, on the reverse strand, counting down.
TAGAAAAATTAGTAAAATGATTAATAAAATCGTCCGAACACTTATGTAGTCGTAGTGTAACTTTGGCACTTTTAATTCACTTAAGTGTTCTTTATAATTGTCCATTATTTTCATAGCGTGGTTGAGTTCGTCTAAGTGTAGATGTTCTAGTTGCATGGGATTTTCTATTATTTCTTCATCTTCGGTTTGTGTTGTCTTGAATTATAGCTCTGGTAGATTTGCGAGTTTCTTGGTTGCTGTGGGGTCATGATATACTCTGAGGATTTCGTTCTTCAATTTTAAATAACAGTCTTCTTTAAGAGTGATTCATTTGCTTCCGGTTAATGCTAGATTATTCTCGTCTTGATTGCCGTGGACGGTTGCTATTACTTCTGTTGGAAATATGGCAATCCATTTGTTTTTTGTAATTTTCTGAATTTTCATATTTGTGATTTGTACGGGTTTGGCTTCACAGTTTTCGTAATGATTTGAAACTTTTAGTAATTGTACTTTGCAAAGGCTGTTTTCTTGAATAGTTGTTGTTGTTAATGATTGGCATAAATATTGATTCAGTGTTACTTCGGTACATTTTTCGTTTGTATAACCATATCTTAGTTCATTTAAGGATAGGAACTTGATTTTGGGTATGATAACTTAATACATGCGTAGTAATTTTCATTGGAAAAGCAAATAAGTGATAATGATTATAATTGTTACTTTCGACTATTGGGATTTCTATTAAAAATGTTATTTCATTGTTCTTTACATAGCCTTTCACTATAGCTGTTTTTTTCAAATATAAGAATGTTTGTGATTCTATTACATCAAAGGGTAATTTACTATTAGTTATAAATGATCTAATTCATAATAACTCTTTTAACAAATCAATTGGTTCTATGATACTAGAGTGTAATGTATTTAATTTGCCAAATGTTACGACGTTCTCTAAAGTAGCTAAAATTAGTTGGATTAAAGTAAGGGTTGATATTATTTGAGTGAATATCGTATTGAATCTAATTAAGTCTCGCATTCCTAACATGGTAGTTTGAATGTTAGTTTCAAGGACTTGTATTCTGTTGGCTATACTATCTTAATTTCTTACTAGCTTTCTTAACGTTTCGTTGTATTTTATTACAGTTATTTGGGTTAGAGATATTTGTTTGCTAACAAAAGTTTTTTTATCGTTTTGATTTTAGATTAGCTGTTGTATTGCGTTGTCATATTGTTCTGCGTCTTGGTTATCTCTGATAGCTTTTATTATGTTACCTAGTCCGTTAATTAGTTCTCTCTTTCGTCTTGCAATTTGTTCTGTGGGTATTAATCTGTTAAATTTATCCTCTATATTTCTATTATGCTGTTATAATTCATTATTTCTATGGAATATTCTTTTCCGAATTTGGCTGTGTCCATTGATTGTTGTAATCGATAATAATTATCTTTGATTATTTAAAATTCTATTTTTAGCTCCGTTAAATCGAATTTTTGTGCGAATGTCCAATAGTCTATTGTATTTTGCATACTTCCCAATTTTATTGGTAGTACACCGGGGTTGTTTTTTATGTCTTCAATTAATATTTCGTTGTCCGTTCTACCTAAGCGAAGGTTGACGTTAACGGTGATGATTATCTATCTGAAATTACAGGGCGTCTTAGGTTTTTAAATGAATGTATTTTGTTATCCTGCCATTGTCTACTACGGCTATATTTTTGTCCGATATTCTCTTAATTTTAAACGGGCCTAAATTTCTAGGTGCCGTTCACTTTGGAAATTTTTCTCGTATACGGTTTGTCCTATTGAAAATTTATTTGCGTCGGTATTCTTATTGCGGGTTGTAGTGATACGTTCTTTGTCGTTATCTAATTTATCTTTTACTTTATCATAAATTATTTTTAGTTTCTCTTTGTGATCTTTAGCATATTGCTGATATACTTCCTTGTTATAATGTATGTCGTAAGGGTTGCGGGAGTCTAAATGTCCTAATGTTAGGGTTGTAAAATTTGTTGATGAGTGGATTGTATTGTTGTACGCGATCAGTGCATATGACATTAAGTTGGTGATGTGTTCCTCCTTGTAAGTTAATCTTAATAATCTGATTTGTTCTAGCAGGGTCAAAAGTAATCTTTTAATTAATCCGTTCCATTCAGGATGGTTTTCAGTTATAAAATGAATTTTTATTTTGAATTCTGAAGTGTTTTGCATCGTTTCATTTTTAAATTCGCTGCCATTATCTAAAGTTATGGTTTTGGGTGTTCCATAAAATGTAAAATATTGTAAAAAGTCTTGTGTTACGTCAATCTATTTTTAGAAGTGATGGGTATTGCTTGGCCTATTTTGGTGAATGTATCTACAATAGTTAAAAGGTTTTGGGTTTCTACTACTAAAGTGTCTGCATGTAATTTTTGGAACAGTTTGTCGGGTGTTTTGGTTAAGATTAAGGGTATTTTTGGGGGTGTTTTGTCGTATTTTGCCTTGTCGCATAGTTCACATTGGTTATTAAAGTCTGTGGTTAACTCTTTCATATCTTTAAAATAGTATCGTCTTATAAGTTGTTTTAATGTTTCATTAATTCCACGATAATTGGTTTTGCCTTCGTGTTGGTTTCTTATTACGTCATTTATTTGTTTAAGGATCGTCAAAGGTTATTAATTTTCTTGTGCATCGAATAAGCTCAGGGCCTGAGTTATTGAATAATTTAACGTATAATTCTGAAAATCGTTTATATAAATGTTCGGTGTTGAAATAAAAGTAAAATCGTCTTTTCTCGGGGGTGTATTCTTTTAGAATTTTAATTATTTGTTCCTCCTTGTCGTTCTTGGTTATTTAAATTTGGCATATTTTCTTATTGTCTATTTTCGCATATTTTACAGGATTGGGGTTAGTTAAAACTTCGGTAATTATAAATTGATTTAGTTTTATATCGATTGCTTCGTTTAAAATTTTAATCGTGGTTTTTGGTTCTTTATTTTGTGTCGAATGTGTCTATCTCTTCTGGGTCTTCTTTTACTTTCGTTTTGTCTACGTTTCCTATAATTGATTCCATTTCTAGTGAGTTGAGCTACTTAGGGCGTCTGCGTTATTATTATAAAAATTTTTTGTATATAATTTCGTAATCAAATTCCTCTAGTCTGATTCTCCATCGTTGTAATTTTCAGTTTGGTTCTTTAAGTTTGCATAGCCATACTAATGGTCTATGGTCGGTGTATATATAAAATTTTCTTCCTTAAAGGTATGGTCTAAAATGTTTTCTTACCCAAATTATGGCTAATAATTCTTCTTTATTATATTATATTTCTGTTCGGTCTCATTTAAGTTCTAGATGCGTAGCTGATTGGTTAATCGCTACCTACATTTCCTTGGCTTAATACTGCACCTAGTGCTACATTTGGTGCGTCCGTTGTCAATATGAATGGTTTCGAAAAATCTGGGTATTCTAATACGGGGTGATTCGTGAGTATGCATTTAATTTTGTCTACGGCTTTAATGAATTCTGGGGTGTGCTCAATTTTATTTCCTTTCTTTAAACAATTTGTCAGGGGCTTGGTTATCTGTGTGTAACCTTTAATGAATTTGCGGTAGTAACCACTAAATTCTAAAAATCCTTTAATTTCTTTGTTAGTTTTGGGTAGAGGGTAATTTAGTACTGCGTTTGTTTTATAGGGGGTTTGGCATAACCCCTTGTGGTCCTAAAAATGATACTTCTTTCTGTAAAAATTCGTTCTTATCTAGTTGTACTTTAAAATGTGCTTTTGTTAATCTTTCGAATACTTTTCTCAGTCTTTCAATGTGTTCTATCACTGATGTTGAAAAAACTATGATGTCGTCTAGGTATACAAGGCATTTCTCGTTGTGTATTCCTCGTCGTATATTATCCATGACTCTCTGGAAAGTAGCGGATGCCTTCTTTAGTCCAAATGGCATTCGCTTGTATTCGTAGTGTCCTCTAGGTGTGCTAAATGCGGTTTTTGCTGTCTTTCTCCTTGGTGATATCCTGATGCAAAGTCTAATGTTGAAAAATATTGACACTTTCCTAACTTGTCTAAAACTTCGGTGATATTGGGTAGTGAATATTTGTCATCTACCGTTTTTTCATTTAATTTTCTGTAATCTATTACCATTCGATATTTTCTCTTGCCTGAGGCGTCTAATTTCGTGAGTACTATTAATACGGGGCTGCTCTATGGTGAGTTGGAGCGTTGTATGATATTTTGTTCTAATAAGTCTGCTACTTGTCTGTCGGCTTCTTCCTGGCTTGCCTGAGGTGGTCTGTATGCTTTCGTAAAGATTGGTTTGTTATCCGTTAGTTCTATATTATGTTTAACTGTATTGGGAAAGGTTAAGGAATATATATATAATATATATATATATATATATATATATATATATATATATATATCGCGGTATTCAAAACATAAGTTTTAATTGCTCTCTGCTCTTCTTTGTTAATGTTGTTATTGAAACGAATGTTACTTAAATCTTCTCTAATTTTGTTGTGTTCTAAGGGTTGTAATTGTTTCTAAATTTTCATCTATTTCGATTTCGTTAAAATTTAATTCCTCTACGTAAAATTGGGTTTATTTGGTGTATAGTTCTACGGTAGTAATTTGAGTTTAAAATCGTCGTAGTGGTATAATTATCTTTATTGTACTAATGCGGTTGGAGGTTTTACCCTACTTGAAATGTTATATGGTTTATGATTCCTACGTTATTTTGAATTTATTGGGATTATTTGTTCGGGATTCTATTGTGATTTTTGTTCAACTGGGTATTTTGAAATTTAATGGGATTCGTCCGTGTTTTGTTCTTAATAAACGGTTTTTTATATCAATGGTTGCTCCTAATTTTCTTAGAAGGTCCATTCCTATTAGTTCGTCGTATTTATTGTTGAATTCAAAAATACAAAATTTGTGTTTCATTTTTATGTTGAAAGTTTTTGGTAAGGGTATATTAGCTATGAATTGGTGTAGGGTCATTTAATGGGCACTTTTAATTTTAAAGGGTTCTCTTTCTACAAAGTCTAAATAATGTTTTTATACGGTTCGGGGGCTAATTAGTGTTTTTGAGGATCCGGTATCGATTAGTAATTTAAGTTCTACGTGGAGTATTTCTATGTATGGTAATACTAGATGATTGATATTATTTAAATTTATTAGGTTTTTAAATCGGTCTATCTGAAAATTTGAGCACGCGTTTTCTTCGTCGTCCTTGTAATTTTCGCACGGTTCGTCACGTTCATAATTTTCTAATTGGTTTGATTCATTGTTTGTACTGAGTTAAGTGTAATTATTCTGGTCATTGTCAAATTCTTCTACTTCTTGGTGAAATAGTTCCTCTGATGTAAAGTTTTGTTTTTGGTTATTGCTTGGTCCGATATACGTTATTTTGTATTTTGTCTGGTGTACTAGATGAGGTATCCATAGGGGTTGACTGACTTATAGTAATTGTTAGGGTTGTTATTATTATTATTATAATTCATTGATATATTTCTAATAGGGTTCGCGCTGAATGCTGGTCTTTGGTGGTTCATATTTTGGTTGAATCTTGGTATGAATGTGGGCTTCGTAAAATTTGAATTGAACGTTGATCTTGAAAATTGTTTGAATTGATTGTTAAAATTTGTGTTACTAAAATTTGGGTTATTACTTCGCGGTTGGTTCAATCGTGCGTTAAATGGAGTGAATTTTGGTTGGGTGGTTGTTTGGCTTGCGGGTTGTATGGTTTTATTGGTGAATAACTTTTATTCGCGGTGGGGTTATATAGTCTGTTTTGATAATACATTGCGTTTTCTTCTTCTATTATCATATTCATGGCTTGTTCTAAATTTTGAGGATGTTAAAATCTGATTTTATCTAGTAATAGTTCTGGTAGTGCACTTATGTAAGTGTCCAGTTCCATTTCGTCATACATTTTTGTTTTTAGTAGGCGGATAATTTGCTCGGGTTCTTCGATCTTTAATTTTGTTAATATTAAACTTCTTATGTTTTAGCATTTCATTCCGAATTGATACGAGGATTGGTTACTTTCCATTCTTAGGTTTATCAGGTCGCGGATAAGACATTTTATGTTTCTTTGCTCTCCAAAATATACAATTAACATGCGTTAAAAGTACTCCCACTGTTCTATGTCATCTCGGCTGACTATTACGTTAGTGCCCGTCCGGTCAGTTTACATATTATCAGTCGTAAAAGTATTATATTTTTGTCGTTATCTCCTGTTTTGTAAAAGGTTTTCAAAAATATATCACATGCAGTAATGGAATTTACTAGCAAAGCTTGATCTCCGTTGAATTGAAAGATGCTTTTGAGATAAATTTTCATATCTAAACTCATGGTTGTAAGAGTTGTTCTAATAATTAATAGTTACTTTCGGTTTTTATTAATTTCAAATTTTTGTAAAAATTGAGATTTATTTTGCAATTTGTATTGTTACTTTTTAGTTTGGTTTGTTAATTTTCAGTTTGAAGTGTATTGGATTGTTTAAAGAATCGAGTTACTTGTATTTTATACGTAGTTATACGGGTGCTATAATTGAATTGAGGGATTTGTGTTTGGCAAGGTCTGGTTAATTGCTGTAGCCTTAAATTCGTTTATTTTTATAGTTCGCGAATGTACTAGTCGTCGCAGGTTTTAATTTTCTGAAAGGTTTCTACATGGATTAATTTATTGGAATAAGTGCGTTGTACTTTGTATTTTTGTTGCGCCAGTTATGATTTTATTTTATTTCTGTCCTGCTGATTAATTAGTGTCTGTAATGGTCAGTTGCTATCTCCGTGTTCGTAGGTGTTAATTAATTGATAAGTGTATAAGACGTTTCCTTTCAACTCTATTGTCTAGTTAGCTTAAATGTCTAGATATAGAGTTGCAAGTTTTCAGTCAATTGCTTTGTTACAATATTTGCATCAGTTTCCTTTACAATTTATACAACGAATTGTTTAAATTATATGTTTTAAGTTCCTAAAAGGTTTTATTTTTCAGTTTCATGATAATTGGCTCGCGTCTCTTACAATTAATTACTTCGTGCTAAAGTATTTAATCATAAAATGTCACGTTTGAATGATAGCTTTTCAGTGGATATTTATAAAATTGCGATGCATGGATGATTTCATTCACTGCTGGTTGTCAGTAATAAGTTGTATCAGAGTTGCGTTTTTGAATGAATCTTTTCAGTAATTGTTTCGCTATAATTAGATATATTCGTACTGAATGGTTTTTTATTCAATGATGAGAATTTGCGTTGTGGATTCGCACGCTTTGTTTTAACTTGTAATGGGTTAATTTAATAGTAATTGAAAGTGTTTCTATAATTTATACACTTGGTGCATAACTTATAGAAGTGCGATAAAGGTTACGTTTAAATAATTCATTTCTATAAGTAATCGTTATTGCGTACATTAAGCTTTCGGTGATAAGTTGGTAAAAATTAATTGCGTTCTATTTTTGGTATTTTAAAATCGTTTTCGTTTTGTTTTAATAATTCGTGCGTCAGTTATATTTTGGTTTATTAATAATTCGTAATAATTGTACTAATAATTGCGTAAAAATTCTCTTGCTTTAAAAATAATTTTTCGTAGTTCAAAATAATTTCTTTTAGTAAATTATTTTTATAAAATGGCATAAATTGCAATAATAATAATTAAAAAACTGTTCTTACATACATAAAATAATAAGAATTTTTTTATTACTAGAAAATATCAATAAATTTGTAGAAAGATTCAATTAGTTTAGGAAAATGAACTTACATAATTTTCATCGTCTTTTTTTTTGTTTTCTGGCTGTGGGCTCGGTTGATTTTGTACTTCGTCCACGTTTCTTTGGATTCGGTCGATTCTTGTACCTTTTCCAAATTTGATTGGTTGGGTTCGGTCGATGCTTGTACTTTTCCAACTTCGTTTGGGTTCTTCCAGATTGTGAATTGAAAATCTTAGTCACCAGTCTTCCGATTTTTGGATTCGTAGTGCTTTTCTGAATCTTACTGGCTGCGCCAGTTACGTTTCGGGTCTTGGAAGCAGTGTTTTTAAAAACTTCTTCCAAAACTTCGTAACAATTTTTATTTGGTTAAACAGATATTAATATGGAATTTTGACAAGCTTGATTAACAATACTCTAAGTCGAAAATTAATTAATAATTGAACTAATATCAGTGAGCAGCCTAAGCAAACTGCAATGTTAAAATGGCCTTGGGGTTCCCGAGGTATTTATGTTGTCCCTGCCCCTCACTATCGTCTGAAATACAATGTATTACATGCATTCTCACAACTTGCTTGTGAACTGTTAATAACCTTTTTGTATTTATCCTTGAATTACATTGTTGCACTTAACTTAATAATTTCTTTTACAACTTCTAATAATGCCTAATAACTTCTATTTTGTTATACATACATAGATTGGAGGATACATAACTCATCTACCTCCTTTTTCCTATCTCTGCCTGTAATATACCCCATACTATTCCCCAAAAATACTTTAGAATGTATTCTCCTTTCTATTTCTTTTATTTTTTTTCGACAGATATCCTTCTTCCCCTACTATTTCTATAACCTATTTGTTATTAACTTGGTCTGTCCATGCTATCATCCTCACACATCTGAAGCACAGCATTCCAAAAGGCTGCTACCGTTTTTCTGCCTGCTTTTTCTACTGCACGTATTTCATAGGCATACTGTGCTGTGCTCCACACATAGCTTTCAACAATTTTCTTCTTGTTCCTATGTTTGATGTCTTTCATCATAAGACCTGTTTTTTCTTGTTAGATGCAGTTTGGCCCCCTTCTATTGTTTTACTATTGTATACCCTATTTCTCCGACATTCAGTGGTTGTAAAGGGAGGTAAGCAGCCTGTGGCTACCAAGTTCTCCCAGCACTTGAATATTTACCGATTTAATATTTTTCCAATATACCTTTTCGCACAGCCAACAATAGTTGCAGATATTTCACAACCAACACCTGTAGTTGTTTATACTAATTATCAGATATACGTTTATTTTTGTCATTAGGTTTTCCGTCTCAAAACTGGTTGGACACGTACCTGCACTTATTTATATTCTGAGCTAGCCTACACAATTTCCTATAATTCTCACGCAGTTTGTATACAGCTCGGTTCTCCTATCGTTTTCTAATTTTATACCCAATTTCATCGAGATTCAGTGAAGGGAGTTAAAGAGCCTGTGACTGTCAAGATCCTCCAACACTTAGACATTTGCCGAATTATATGTCAGCCCCTGGATAACTACGACAGTTTTTAACTTGATTCCTAAATCTTTGTTTAACTAAAATATAATCTCTTTCCAGGTATATCTTCTTCTAACATGTTGTTCGAAGAGGGTGTTTACAGTTACTAATCTATGTTCCTGCGAAAACTCAACGAATCTTTTTCCTCTATCATTTCGTGTACCATTTCCACATTTTCCTACCATTTTTCCTACTACCTTCTCTCACTAACGCATTAAAATCGCCCATAACTATTAAATTCTCATCTCCCTTTACTTTTCTCACTATACTATTTATATCCTCGTATACCTTTTCTACTTCCTCATTCTCGTACTGAGTTGTTGGCATGTATACCTGTACTAAAACAGTGTCTGTGGGTTTCATACTCAATCTAACCATAATTATTCTATCACTAAATTGTAAGTACTCTTTAACTTTACGTCCTAATCTTTTACCTAATACTATTCCAACCTCTGCCTGTTCTTTAGTTGAAGAAGTTGTAATTATTCTATAACTATCTTTCCAAAAGTCATTATTATCTGGTCATCTCACCTCACTAATACCTAAAATGTCCAGCTTTCCTTTTCTCATTTCTACTAATAAATTCGTTAACTTAGATATTCTAAATAATGACCTTAAATTCCAAGTCCCTATCACTAAATCGAACCGTTGTTTTAAATTCTTACGATGATGAGCCCCAAGTATCACCTCGCGGAGATAGGAACGAGGGGGTATTTTACCTCTGGACAAGAATTTTACTTGTGAGCTCTCCATCATAAATAGTTTGTGTTTTAGGCCACGTATACCTGGGAAATATTGTGGTAGGTTCCCATATTTTTCCATAACGCAGTTTATAAAGATTTTAACAAAAAGTCGTATCTTTCACGGCCAACCCCCAACAACCTTGTAAATTATTAAGAGACTAACTAAAGAGACTAAAGAGACTAACCGACTCTTCGCCAATATCTTTTAGCCAGCAAGGCTGCTGACCCTTACTGAGCCTTTTAATCGCCTTTTACGATAAGCAAGCTAACTATAGTAGATTTCCTTGTCCCCTACTAAAGGGAGAATAACGTTTCATAAAATAATCGTCTATTAGATACTTCTTTGTCAGAATTTCCATACAATCGTAACTGGTTGACTTTGCGATATATTATCAATTGTAAACACCATTATCTGGTTCCAAAACAGTTTAAAAGTCATTTCTTAGATTTAGAACATACTAGGAAATGTTTTGAATTTTTTCTTGCTGACGTGCATTCGTAAATCTTTCTGAAGAATTCAATGCATCAAGTTTTTATCACATTTAACCCCCCGAATATAATTGGCCATATTTCTGAAACAGCTTTGGTGCTAGCTCTACAACTTTGGTGATAGCTAGTGCTAGCTATAAGCAAACGGGTGCTAGGTTTTGGAGCAAATCGAACAACTGGGGGGGCTGGCAAAATTTCTTTAAAAAATCGCCGCCATCTTGTTTTTAAGGTGCTAGCTTTCTTACTTGGGTGCTAGCTGGTGCTAGCTCTAAGCTACATGGTGCTAGGTTTTGGAGCAAATCGGACAACTGCCGGGGGCTGCCAACATTTTTTAAAAAATCGCCGCCATCTTGTTTTTAAGGTGCTAGCTTTCTTACTTGGGTGCTAGCTGGTGCTAGCTCTAAGCTATATAGTGCTAGGTTTTGGAGCAAATCGGACAACTGCGGGGGCTAGCGTCAAGTTGCCCCGAATATAATTGGCCATATTTCTGAAACAGCTTTGGTGCTAGCTCTACAACTTTGGTGCTAGCTAGTGCTAGCTATAATCAAACGGGTGCTAGGTTTTGGAGCAAATCGGTCAACTGGGGGGGGGGCAACTTGACGGACCCCTAAATTTCCATAGATCCAGCAGACGTTTATGACCAACTACAATCTTCCAAGCCACCTAAGAAGCTTTTTTACAGCACGATAGAAAGTCAAAATTTAACAAAAACACCTTGTAAAATCAATTTGCATACTTTTGGGTACTTGTACTTTGTTACGCATAGAAATTTTTGAATTACAAATCGGTTAATTTGCATCACTGTCACAACTTCCCCTGGAAATATAGTAGTTACTGGAAGATACATCTTCTTCAAAGCTTTCAGTACCTCTTTTGAAGTATTATCTACTTTAGCCTGGAACCTTTTTTATTTCTTTCAAGGTTGATAAAAATAAAAGAAAATCTTTTTTTGTCTAATGTGTTAAAGTATAAAACTACAATAGGTACTTCATACAAAATTGAATTGGGGTAACTAAATTGGGCAATAAACATGCATGTAGTTCGAATACCAATGGCAGCATCTGTTTTGTAAAATGGCATAAAACGAAGTGTACCACATGAATTATAGGTTTCAGTTTAGTACAAGTAATTTAAGTACTAAAATGTTCTTTAAAACAAGAGATATATTTTCAAATAGCAATAATTTAGGTATTCCAACATCAATAAAGATGGATAATTCAAAACTATCTACGATAAAATATGGAATAGACAAGTTTAAGAATTTGGACATGGGATCGGTAGTTTTGTTATATTTATTTTATTATACTTTCATTATTTATACTCTTGAACTGACAAAAACAATATAAAATATTTGTTTATGAATTGACGACAACAGTAGCTAGTAAGAAATTACAGTCTCAGACTCGATTCGAGACTGGTTAGGGGTCTTCTCCATCACTAATCAAATCTATCATCCTAAAATTTGTATGAATTTTGAACATCCAAATCGCGTAAAAATTGGATGATGTAACTACAAAATAATGTGAATAAGGACCGCTATACTTGCTGCCACGTCTCCAATGCTCGACCCGAAGGTACAACATTTTGTTTAATCGCGAAAAATATAAACGTGCTACAAATTAAATCTAGCTTCAAAATTAATTCATTTTAAATAAACATCTAACAAACTGAAACAAAAACTAGAAATAGGGTTTAAATAATGGTATCCCTAGCATAGATGAAATAGGTCACCTAAAATGTGATCCATGATCCAGTGACCCAAATGAAGATGTGACCTACCACCCAGTGACCCATGACCCAAATTGACCCAGTGACCCAAATTGACCAAGTGACCCGAATTTACTCAGTGGCCCAAATTAACCCACATTGACCCAGTGACCCAAATTGACCTACATTGACCCAGTGACCCAAATTGACCCAGTTACCTAAATTGACCCAAATAAATTGATGCAGTCGCAAAAATTTTCTTACTGTTTCAAATTGGCCCTCTGTGATCTCTTCAATTAGTGGGCGAGTTTTATCGAATAACCGATTATGAAATTTGGAAATATTATTATTAATTTTTAATAAATATGTGCTGTTCTACGAATTACAGTTACAAAATAAATCTCAGAACTATCTGGCAGAAGGAGTAGCTGCTGTCCGAAACAATTTTAATTAGTGTGAGAATGTTTAACAATTAAATATACTAAATGATCAAAATATTTTTCAATGACAGACGCAATAAGATATAAATTGAATAATCGCGTTTTCTGACATCAAGTTGATACAGGAACATTGTTTTATATGATCTTCATCATTTTTTTAGTTAATTAGTCTTATCAAGAAAACTCGGTCTCACGGAGATTTATAAAAGTCAGCACTTATGTATAAGGTTTAAATTACAATTAAGGTGATGTTTATCCATGCTTAATGATAATGATATACAAATTACAAAAATAATGGACACTGAAAATAACCGGGTGTATAATATTAAGATTTTTGCTACAAATTATTTCAGTTCTTATGTGAAAGAATACTATTATTTGAACATACAAAATTGTATACGTTCATAACACTGCATTCTCGCGGTACTGCGCCACGGCACGTTTCTTGAAAGACATGTAAAAATGCGTTTCATATTATATAAAAAGCGATGTATTGATTACAAAACATTTTATCGTTTGCTTGAAATATGAAACGATAGCTAGCAACTAACGGCACCAATAACCTTATGCATTTGTGAAAATAGTTAATAAATTGAGCTGAAAGTATAGGAAAAAGATTTTTATGACTTCAATAATTCAATTTGTTACTGAATCAATTGGGTCAGTTTGGGTCACTGGGTCAGTTTGGGTCACCGGGTCAATTTGGGTCACTGGGTCAATGTGGGTCACTGAGTCAATCCGGGTCAGCACACGGGACCCACTTACCCAAACAAAAAAGTGACCCACTTGGACCCAGTGACCCAGTTGACCCATGACCCATTTCATCTCTGATCCCTAGCGTTGATTTTGGAGCGTGCCCGATCAACAAGACACAAGCAAAAGTGAAAGGGGAAGAGATCCGTAATACCGGATAGCAGCTGTCAGCTCTGCTTACCGGTGCGATCTGAAGGGTCGACTTGAAACTATCCAAAACTAGCTAACTAATTGTAAAAATGGATTCAAATTTCTAAGCATTCGCCAAATATTTGTTATAGTAAATCCAGCTATTTTACCTGTTCTATAAATTTATAAATTCGTCCTCCCTGATCTAAGTAATTTATTATATTTTTAGCCTAAATCCGTCCCTAGCTTTCCCTATCATGCCCTAACTGATTTATATTACAATTACAATCTTCACAATTATAATCCTCCTTCCTATAAACATACTGCAACCAAAATGGCGGCAGAACGTCAGACAATACATATCAAGCCTCAAAGTAATAAAGTACATGCAAAATAAATATAAAATGTTTTATAAAACATAAATTTAAACATAACTATAACTAAATATAAAGAAATATAAATATGTATATAAATAAATAACATCTAAAAGCATAAGCATGTGACAGTGCATATATTAGCAAAAGCATCACCCAAATAAATTATCAGGTGCACTCGTATGGGCATTATGTTGGCTAGCGCCATTACACACAAAAAACGTGCTCGTTAAATTATTTCAAAATTTTCATGTTTATACAATTCAATGCTCATGCGTATATAAATTTCTCCAGCATCCGAGGATCTGGTAGTCTGCGTACATCTATTGTTTCTTACTTCTAAGGAGAGTTGAATATGCACTGTTAAAGTCCTGGAGGGCATGCACTAAACGTCTTGGGGAAATCACAATCACTATCACTTTTAAGTCATGGGGGAATGCACGGTTTCCCCCTATTTCATTATCTTTGTTTATTCTATTGATTTAATTTAATTAGGGTTTCTGATTTATTTGTTATAGTTTATTTGTTATTATTTATTCCCGATTTTCCGCGCGTACAAGATGAGATAGTGATTGTATTAGTGGTGTGGGGAATTTTGGTTATTTCATGCTCGTATCCTTTCTCACGCCAGATCAAAATTTAAAATTTACAATCCTCCTCCCATCCCCCTCCGCTTTACGCGCGATTATCACCCTCTAATCTCGCGACTCTTCCCGCGAATTCTTTAAAGGCTGTCCAGAACGCCTTCTGGTTAGCCACTTCCTCGACTTCCACTAGGCTCTTTGGCCATGCTAGCCCTGTTATTGCTAATTTCATATCAGCTAACCCTCGATTTGCCATCTCCAGCGGGCAGTCGAAGAGCACGTGCTCTGCGCTTTACGCGCCCTCACCGCATTCGCAGCGGTCGTTGTCGGTTAAACCGAAACTTTGTAAATACCCTTTCAGGGCGCCGTGTCCTGTTACCAGCAGCGCCATTTTATGGTCAAGCTTCACCTCGATTTTATCTCTCGCTACTATACTCGAAATGAATTTGTGGGTCAACCTGCCCGTGGCAGCGTTGTTCCACCTCTCTTCCCATTGTTGGATTGACTTTTCGCGCAGCTTTCTTTTAATTAGAGACCTCAGTATCGACAAATGTGGTATCCGAAAGTCCCCCGTCGCTGATTCTTTAGCTAATTCCTCAGCCCTATCATTCCCTATGTTACCATCGTGCGACCTAACCCAACAGAACTTTAAACGTCGAAACTCTAGCGCCGTATGCGCTATCCTCCAGACGTCCGCCTGGAGGTCTGTCGAGGTGTTCATGTTTGTTAAAGCTGTCAGCGCTGATTTACTGTCGCTGATTATATAATATTCATCTCTGTCCGCGTGGTATATTACGTAATCGATAGCCTCTCGTATGGCTACCAATTCGCACTAGAAGATAGTGCTCCAGTTTGCGAGTTTGGTTTGAAACTGAAACACCTCCAATTCCTGCTTAAACACGACAAACGCCGCGCCTACTTGCCCTTCATCCATGCGTGAACCGTCTGTGTAAATTCTGATACCCGTCGCGTTCCCATCGCCTTCGACAAATTTGATTCCTCTAATATCGGCCGGGTGCCCTAACTCCGATACAACAATCTTTCTCTCTACCCCCCTTCTACCAAGATGAATATCTTCGATAATTTTGCGCCCTTTCCCTATGTTTATCAATCTCCTGTCTCTAATCTCTCTAACGACATATTCGATAAGGAGAGTCCTACTGATCACCAGGACCGCCTCCGTGGAGGTGGTCCTGTACGCCTTAGCCGCTTTCACCGCGGTTATGCGTTCTACACTCGCCAATTGACGCATCTCCCAGACTTTACATTGTTGGCTCAATTTCTCCGGCATAAATCGTCCTCTGTAATTCGCCCTTGAAACCCCAGTTTATTTTCGCCGCCGCTATCATTTTGTTTGATATTTCGCTACCTTTGATTTTAACGTACTGCACGTGAGCTTTCCGATTTAACTTATGGTCAATCTTACCCCGAGGTTATTACAGCCCCGCCGTTGAGGTACGCGAGACACTACGTCAGTTGGTAACAATATTAAATAATGTAAAAATTGACGCGCAAATTATAGATGACGTCACACAATTATATAAAATTACTCCATCACATAAAAAAGAAACGGAAAGGCTACTCACATAATTTGCAGGGCTTCCTGCAGAATTACTCTATGATGTCGGCGGCGGCTTCGCTAGTCTTTCGGGCGTCGGCTGCTTTGCTGATCTTTCTCGGGCGTGGGTAATTGGTCGGCACTGGTCGAATCCAAATTTAATTTGTCTTCTTCCTATATGTAGGGAGCGACAGGAAACTGGTATATAAGGAACGATAATCAAGAGAAGGCAAAAGGAATCTACATAACACAAAAAAGACACGACAAGACACAAGACAACTACATTTGTTCGAGTCTCAATCACCAGTCCCAACACGTATGCCGGAAATCACCCTTCCTCCTTCCTGGCACACCGCGTCGGCGCAATCTCGCGCAAACGCACTGTCCAAAGTGACCGAAATACGCGCACGTCCTTTTAAATTTATGGCGCGAAATTCTTACAAATTAAAACTTAATTGAGAATGTTTCGTGCCGATTTCGGCACGTAACAAGGTATGTAATTGCTTCCTTAGACTGTATTTTCTCCCCTCCCAGCTCTAGTCTCAGGCGTCACTGTCTCGATTTCTTATCGAAATAAAGCGCCTTTGACTTCGCCATATTAAATTTTAATTTTACCGCCTGCGACCATTTGTGTAGTTTATTAAGCGACTCGTTCGCTTTTGTGCGCATATCCATTAACTATCGCGGTCTGACAATTAAAAGCGTATCATCCGCAAATCCAACGATTGAGCATCCTGTGGGCAACTTGATCCTAAAGATGCTCTCATACAACAACTTCCAAAATGTGGGACCAGAGCATGACCCCTGCGGGCATCCCATATCCACCTCGCGCGACAACACTTCCCCCGGAATGTCAACCTGTGCCAATCACCCCGAGAAATAACTCTTGACCAAAGACATCAAGTTTCACGGACAACCCCTATTTTTCAACTCGCAAACAATCAATAGCCTCGGGCAGCTTCAAATGCTTCTGAAATGTTCAAAGCAACAACGACACAATACTCATTTGCATCTTTCGCCTGCTTAATTTCCCCGACAACGAATTTTAATGCGTCGATAGTCGGCTTTCGATACATATAACTGAACTGTCGGTTATTAAAACCGCCGCTGTCATACGGTAGGTGCTCAACTCGGGTAGTCATAACGCGATCCAAAGCTTTCCCCAGCACCGGTAGCAAGCTAATTGGACGATAGCTGCCCGAGTCTGACGCATCCGCCTTTTTAGGTTTAGGTATGAATTTCTCGTTCTGGACTTTCCAGCAACGCGGAAAGACGCCCCTTTCTAGACAAAGATAAAACAACTCGGCAAAGACACACGGGACTAACAGGCGCGTCTCCAGAGCTGCGTCTGAAGGTGATTCCGTCATGCTCCGGTGCCTTCTTAGGGTCATCCTCCTAAGAGTTCCTCGTCCTCCTCGGGATTACCCAAACGGAAGAATTTCTCTAATAAATATTTCGCTGTGGTTTTAAAGCCCTCCGTATATTCGCCATTTGTCTTTATTATGTTACCGAGCGCAATTTTCTGTTGTATACCCCTTATTACGCGGTATGCGGTTCCCCAAGGTTCTTCCTCCGAGTTTCGCGTGAAAAATTCTTTGAATTTATTTGTTCACGTTTCTTCTATTACTATCTTATATGCGCGGTAACTTTGATTGTATTCTATCCTCCGTTGTTGTCTTATATCTCCCGAGGCGCGTTGATAGCGGCGCCCATAGGTTACGCGTTTCTGCCCGCTTGGTGGTTAGTTCCCGGGTTCACCAGGGTACACTGTCTTTCAATGTTTTCTTTCGCGGCAAGGAGTACGACGACGCGTCTTTCTATTTCGTCTTCATCTTGGCAGTTAAATAGCTCGTTTTCCAACGCAGAGATACCTTCCCCAAATTTTTGTTTAAACCGCTTCCAATTTGCTTTTTTATTACAGAACCGTGGAAGTAAAGTTAGCTGCTCGTTTGCGCTTGTTTTGGTTTCAACGTCCCATGTTATTAATTTATGGTCAGATAGCATTTCCTCGTCCAACCTTAATTTCCAATCACAAATGATTTCTTACATCTTGTGCGAGGCTGCAGTAATATCAATAAAACTGCTGCCTCTATGCCCCTCAAACTTAGATGAATAATTAATGTTTATCACACTAAGATCCCATTCCGTCAAAAGATCGGCAACCTGTGAACCCATATCGTCCTCTATAGGACTACCACATAACGGTGACTTAGCATTAAAATCTCCCCTGATTATTAGATTTTTATTCCTGCCAATTTTACGAGGAATTCCTTCAATTTGATTTATTAAGTCCTCTGTTTGAGAATTTTCCCGCCGGGAGTCGACCGGCAGAAGGTACGCGCAAATCACGTAAAACGTATTTAATCCGGTTTTGATTTCAGTCGTCGTTAGAAATAGATAGATTATTTAATATAATTCCGGCACACTCCTCATTATTTATTATTATTCACTACCAACCCTATCATTTGACCTCGCACAGACAACACAACAAGAAACTGCCCGCCTACAGTTGTTGAACTCATGCCCCACTTCGGCGCAGTTACCGCAAAACTGCATCCGCTCCTTACAATCCGCCAACCTATGACCGAAATCGTAACAGCAATAACACTGGACCATCAAGAAGTGATCAGGAGCCCAGACCCTACGCCAACCCAGACTGACCGAATCCGCCAACAAACACCTCCTAGCCTCCGGTATCACCTCGAAAACAACGCTGACCAACGGATCTTTGGGTCCCCTGCCGCCGAACCAGAACTTCTCCTTGACCTCCTCCTCGAACCTAAGCCCCTGAAGCGGGGGTTCTGAACAACCAACGTCTTCACGAGCTCTTCTTGCTTAATCTCCCTCTCTACCCCAGGGAGCACGATGCGCAGCCTCCTCTTCTCAATGGTCCTCGCTGTCAGACCCTGACAAGCCCCGCCCACCGTCAACTGCAACCGCTTGGTGTCCTTCTGACCAGCACACTCGCAAAAAGCGCCACCCCTACGCGTCCGACGTGCTCCGACAACAACAAACCCATCTTTGACCGGATCAACCTTCTTCTTTAACATCACCATGACGTCTTCTTTCACCCCTGGATTGGCGTCGACACGAACCGCGACCGTCGACACTGCCTTCTTCGCCACTGCACCTGCATACGAAACTACCCTTGGGACCAAACGACCTCCTCGCCGCTGCAACTGCTACCTCCTAAGACCTGTCACCATCCCCAAAAGCTGATTCGCAACGTCTCGAAACTCGTCCACGGCGTTGCAAATTACCCTCCTGTCGTCCACAGTGATGGTTGCCAAAGTGACAGGGACCCGCTTGTGTGTAAAGCCGGGCGCCTTCCTCGCCCGTAACATCGATAGATCCAGCTTGTCTAGTTTGCTAGTCGCAACGCTTCCGTTGCTGCTAGTCGACACACGAAGCTAGCCTCGACGTTGCGGGCGACTCAGACTCGGCTCTACACACAACGGGTGCAGGGCCCTCAGACTCCGCCACCGCAGGCCCATGCCCCCTCTGCGACGCGACCACCTCCCTGTCAGACTGCGACACCAACTTCTCTACCGCGACCACGAGCTCCTTCTCTCCGACCTTATCGACCGACCCAGCCCCCGATTGCTTACCCCTGATCGACTCCAACCGACAACCCCTCTTCTTCTGCGGCAACGGCTCCTCATCTCGATGGACAACCATGCTAACAAATCAGAACGATAAAAACAACAGCAACAAACAGAAACCCAGATCAAAAACGACCTAACCGTTTAGACGCTAAATAAACTCAAAGATAATATAAACCGCTAAATGGCACAAACAGCAACGAGTACAAAACTCGCTACTCGCTACTCGGGTAAAATACCTAGATTTAGAATGAACCGTAAAATTCTTGGTATTTATTTATTTAAATTTATCTATTTATTTAAATTTCAAACAGCCAAATGAAATTTCAAATTTATTAAAAATAAATTAAACGCTTAACGCCAAAATAATAACGCGGACAAAATAAAATCACTACCCAATAAAAATATTATGCAAACAACACTGTTTATTTATTTAAATTTTTAAACCGCCAAATCAAATTTTAAATTTAAAAATCTAATTAATTCTAAAACAAAGTCAAATTTATTAACTACCCCGGCATTAATTTAAATATAGAATCAAACAAATAACAACACGTGCAATTAGAGCCTGGTACCGGAAGCTCGTTTACTCGGTGCCTGGTACGACCTTCAAGTATTTCACCACTAATTTAACCAAAAGATGGACTTTAAGAGATCTTTAAGGAGGCATGTACTTAAAAAATGAAATATTTTAATTTAAATAAACGCAAATTTTTGGTTTTTAAGCTATTTGTTTAATTCAAAAAGGGGCTAGGTTTTGGTTTTTAGTTTGTTACTTTATTACGGGAGTTATGTATCCCCCAATATATATTGACGTGGACTCAGAGACTAACTTCGAAGCTTCACCAGTGTCATCCAATAATTTTCAAAAATGCACAAATTTCAAAAAAAAAATTGGTTACCCTTTTATTTCTGCTTCAAAAATTTTTAGCAGCTTCCCTGGCTAGCTCAACTGTGCCTCTTCTCGGCTACCTAAATTTACAACCATTCCTCCTTCACACTCGCACACCATTCAATAAAATCACCAAATAATACAACAATCATACAACCTTTTATTTACAGCTATTAACAGATAAATTATTCACATGTATAAAACAACAGTCTGATGGCAGGGATTATAAACTCAAAATGTAATGTTTTTAAAATCCTTGTTTTTCTAATTATTTTCAAACAAATTTAATGAGATATGAGTAGATGGGCCCTACATATTACCGTAAATTGACTGTACACTAGAGTATGGAGAGCTCATAATAACCCAGTTTAGTTTATATATACCTTTTACATTGCATAAATTAATACAAAATTGATAGATCCGTTTACACTTTACAATCCAATGTATATTCAGAATAAAATTTTGTAAGTTCTAAATACACCCTTTTTCAATATCTACCGTCAATAAATTGTTCAATACATGTATCTTTTCCAATAAGTTTATATAACCATAAATAAATCCCAAAATTCACTCACACAGCACCAAAATTTAACAAAAGTTTATCAGACAACAGAAATTTCAAATAAATTACCTAGAGAATGCTTCAGGCTTTCATTCCTTTAAAGATGATCGCTAGAACACCTCGGCTTCGTGACCATTTGCTGTGATATTCAGCGGATTCACAGACAATAACACCATTTGCGAGCCAAGCGCCTCGTTTCATAGTACCATTCCATATATCGGCGTACAATCTTGGTTATTTGTGATGCTTACCACACATATATCATGCTTCCATTTATTGATTTTCGAGCTTTGTATAGTAGTAGCCGAACCTCTATTAATTTAATATACACTACACGTATTTCGCGTTAATAAATAGAAGGCCGCTACTAATAAGTTACACGTGCTAGCACTATATTTACTGTATTATCAACACATCTAATACTCGCAAAAAAAGCTCTACTATTATTTTGGTCAGCATACAGTACTTTATCGAAGTTAGTAATCTAGAAGCGAAGAGAAGACAAGGGAGCGTCCATAATTTAGATTGGGTATTTATATCGTTTCAAAATCCTACTCCCGGACACACTTCACGTAAAAAGCTTATTTTCAAATCTAAATTCTACAAATTTTGAATACAACCGTCTTGAAAATTCCTGAAATTTACTCCGGTGTACGTGCCGTATATCCGATAGCGCTCCCAACCTTCGCGTAAATCTACGTTTGGAAAACTTTCTGTTTTTAACCAATGATAATATTCTCTGTCGTCATAAAACCCCGCCTGTACTATCTTCATCTCTGTCTTATGCATGTCTGCTGTCGCGTTTAAAACCCCACTTGAGTTATAGAAAATCGATATTGATGACAGCTTGTCTCCACTCCACGTGTATATGGTACGTGCGTTTTCAATATCAAAGCTCTTATATCTGCCTCTATCTGTAGTATATAACCGATCGTGCATTTCCCTTGCTCTTCAAGAGGTTTGTTAGCCTTGTGGTTTAAACCAAACTGACGGTTGAAAATATTTCTAAGAAGTCCCATCTTAATACAAGCTCGAGTTCTTTGATTGTAACCTATTAAAATGCAGGTGTTTGTTAATTATCAACCGGTTATCACAACAATTCTTAGACTTTATATTTCGTCGAACGATATTTACCTTGGAATTATTGATTTTGTTACGCAAGCACGTTCTCTTATGCCCATATGTGTTGGATTAGTATAAATTAAAATTAATTATGAACTTCTATTTGCTTTAAAACTGTTTTTCTTTATGTAATTTTTAACATACCATTATTAATTATAAAAATACGTCAATACATGTCAGTTTTCCTTAAATGACTCAAATTAATTTTGCGCGTCAATAAATCGTTCTTTTCTATATACAGGGTGGTTGAAATTTTATTGTTTACCCCTGATTTATCCCTTTGAATCCACAACAATATATATTAAATAATAGACTCCTATAGGAAATTATTAGAAATTGTTTAATAAATCATAAGTCGAGTACAACAATGTAACTCAAGGATAGATATTAAAAGATTATTAACAGTTCATGAGAACGAATGCAATACGAGGTATTCCAGACGATAGTGATACTGTAGGTGGTAGGTTACAGACGGTTAAGATATCGCAATTACCTAGAAAGTAAGATTGAGACAATATAACAAAGTGTAGAATTAAGAATAAGCAGACATGAGCTTTGCAAGTTCCCACAGAATTATGAGGGGCAGGGACATTATAAATAGCCCGGGAGCCCCAAGACCCAGCAGTGACTCAAAGTATTTAGCTTTAGTATTGCAGTTTGCTGAGGCGACTCATAATATTAGTTCAATTAATTAATTAATTTTGATTTAAAGTTATTTTAATCAGTTTGTCAAAATTCCATAATTTCTGTTTAAGATAAATCAATTAATTGTTACGGAGACTTGGAAATAGTTTTTAAAAACACCGCTCCCAAGGCCTGAAACGTAATTCGCGTACACTACAGAAATTTTCCGAATTTATTTGCTTGTTTTACGCGGTTTTTAACCCGATTTACTTGGTTTTTCAATAAATTTATTAAAAACGCTTTTTAAATTATTTTGAAATTATTTTGGGGTGTTTGGTTATTAGTTTTTGGTTTAATAGCCAGAAATTTAATTTAGTTTATTTTTAAACGCGAATTTTGGTTAAAATTTAAGTTCAAACGCGATTTATTTAGTATTTATTTTACTTAAATTTAACTTTTGCTTAATTTTACTGCCCTATGTATTAAAATTAATGCCCCACAATAATATAATTAAGTACAATAAATAGTTTTAAAATGTAAAAATATAATAATGACCCTACATAAAAACTTATTTGTTTGCTGCTAAAGCGGGAGCTCTATAAAACACGTCCGCTCACTTCAAGCTCTAACTAGAAAGTCGATGTAACTACATCTAATTTTTGTAATTTTGACATTCAAGGCCTAATTTCTAATTTTTAAGAATTAAAAGTAGAAGTTTTTGGGAAATATCTATTGCAAACTGAATCTTATCTAGCTCAATTTTCTTTTGTGGGACTACCTTTTCTAATAGCCATTTAGCATTATCTCTTACTCTGGGCTAAGCTTAAATACAGAAGAACCTCAGTTGAAGAGGAAAAGAGGTGAATTTTACGTCAAAAACTGGAATAATATGCCTAGAACAAATGTATTTATAATTTTGTAAATTCAAATATTCCTTAAAAAACTATCTGCTACCTTGAATCCAATTAATATACCAAGATTTATAAACGTTTACCAAGTTATTAACCATTTACAATAAAAAGCTTGAGATTACCTAATAATTTTGCTTTCCTGCCCTATCTTAAATGTTCCAGTGGATTTTAAAAATAAGCCCAAATTTATAAAAATAAACAAAGTTTAATAATATTATAACAATAATGTAGAATAAAATTTAACAAATACAAGTTAACTTTTTTCCAATAGCCTTTGTACTTTAGACTTTAATCCATGAGGGGTTTGTTTTCTCACTTGCACAAGCGACCTTCGCTCTACTTGTCTCCTTTTCAACTGTTCTATCCTGCAACAGAAAGGTATACAAATTTTATCATAAAATGCTAGAAAATACTTCTCTGTTTCGATTCGGATCGACTCCTTTCTCCAAATATCTTTAAAATCGTTGCAAAATTGCATCCATAACTCAAAAAAATCGCTCGGTGTACAATTCTCAATAGCACCGGTTTTCGGTTTAAATCTGTAAGCTTGCATTGTTTGAATAAATTTGTCTTTGCAGTCTTCTAAATTTTCAAATTCAATATCTAAATGTTTTTTGGCACTTTCCAAAAATTTGGTCATTATTTCTTCGAACGGATGGAGGTTTTCTGGAGTTGAGGAAGATTTAACTTTTTGAGTACGCGTCGAGCATGCTAAAATTAAACTATTACAATCTATCGTTTATTGTAATAACCCTGACTTGTCAAGTCCTTTCGTAGCTTTTCTAACTGGTTGAGTATTTCATCAAAATTCACAAAAGCGGCTTTGCGCACATCTTCAGGTTCGGGAATTGGTAGCGCTAATGTCAAGTTGTTGTCTAGTAAGTCCCTCATGCATGTGCGAACTACGAAATGCAATAAAGTAACTTGTGAGTTTTTTGACTTTACATCTTTAAGTTTGGCCAAAATTTCTAGTCCATAACCGTCTGCTTGTCCTCTTGTAATATTTCCACCGTTCATATAGTTCCCGAGCGTTAAAATAATAGACAAAACTTTCATAACGGATTCGTTGCCAATAAGGAACTGAAATTGTACTAAATTAAAATATGAAAGTTGAGCCTAAAATGGGTAAATACTTCACAAGTTGATTTGATGTTAGTCAAAATACTCCCGATGCTCGTTACTGAATCATCAAATTCAATTTGGAACATAAAACATGAAATCCTTTCAGCAAAATTTGAAATTTGTGATAGATCATACAGAAAATGTTCTGGCTTATCTATTGGTATGTCGGGTTGCCTGTCAAGATGATCTTGTATCAGTTGCAGTTCTTCTGGAGTTGCTCTCTAAAAAAAATACTAAATAAGATTCAAATTAACTGGCAACGTTCTGTATCATAACATAGAATTGACTTATAACAGCAAAATTGGCAATTTTAGACACATTGTCGAAAAATTAAGACACGGAAGTTTTGGGTTTGCAACATTCAAACTGTCCTTGAGTTAACTTTTAAGACAAAATAGACATATAAAGGATAAAAGATTACAACCACTGTAAAAATAGGTTGCAAAAAATCCCACTTGTCAAATTTACGACAATAATATTATTTGACATTAAATTCAATTCCAAACAAACACGTAAGTTTAACGAGTCTTAAATTCATTTTCGAATGACTCAAAATAAGCCACAAAAGCATTGTGTCGACGTGTTTTTACCTAAATGGTGTTCATCAGGATAAAAGTAGCAAAACTATTATGTTAACTGTACTTCCCATAATTGTTTGCTACTTCTGACTTGAAGAGTTACATTTACTGATAAATCTTGTAACGCCGTTAGTTCTACCTGTGACCAGAATAATTACATTAGAACGTAAACGAAGCATTTGTACGCAAAAGATGATTGATAAACCTCAGGGGCGCAAATTTTTTCTTATGGATTTGATTGATAGATACAAGGATTTTGCATTTAAGGGTTATTTAGATTACAATACAAAGCCTCTAGAATGTTATGTGTTAAGGTTCTAGTATGTTCCCGAAGTACCTAGTACAGTTGAAATGTATATAAATTGCAGTCATGGATATTGAAAGTCAGTTCTGATTGAAGCTTTGATTACAATATTTTCTAGTTTAAATCTTTAAAAGATGTGATCTAAATTACAGTCAATATAAATTACTCTGTCATATGAATTACTGTAGTGATTATATATAAAAAAATAATTAGCGCTAGGCTAGTTAATTGTAGTGTTTTGATATTAAGTTATTTAAAAAGATAAGAAGTCTTAGTTATAAAAGTTAATATTTGTACCGTTAGCAATTAGCTGGAACAAAATTATTGTAAAAGCTTTTTTTAGAATTCCACTGTAGCTACAAGCTGTTGAAAAGACTTGTATAAGCAGCTTTAAAGCAGAACTATTGTTATTGCAATTCCGTTACATTATATACTAGTTTTGACATGAAATTACAACTTAAACTTTTATACAAAACGTAGATTATAATTTCAAATCGACTAGTAATTAAAAGATGAAAGATATAATGTTTCGGAGAGAATTCAAACCTGTAACGTTCGACTTTGATGGCCGAATAGCTATCAGTTAAAACATTTGGATGGGCGACTAGAATTAGAAATATATATAAATCCAAATCATGTACTCAACCTTACATCAACCTAACTTTTATTTGCGTTTGGTACTTTTATCAATCATATGAGATTTTACTTAAAAAGATGAAATTATATCTTAGCCAACTTGCAAGGTAATAGGTTCGAATAATGTCACTAACCTTCTTTCAATTACTAGCTAGATTTGATTTTCTAGAATATTAGACTTCAAAGTAATTAGAAGTGGAAACAAACTATATATATATATATATATATATATATATATATATATATATTGCTGTGATATACTCCTTTGAATGCGGGAACTGGGTCCTTTCAACAAAAAAATTCTAGTCCCACAGATTGGGCGTCATAAACGGCTGTGATCCTCTTTTCGCCTCGGCTGCTCACCTAATGTTATAAACCTCCTCATTCATAAAAAAAACAACACATTCCTACCAAAAACATCAACGTTAACTCTATTTACATCAATATTCAGAATACATTAAAATTTCAAAATTAAAACTCAGCATAAATTTCAGTTTTAAAAGAATTTCAAGATTAATTTTATTATCATTTTAATGTGCATCCAAAATTAAAGTCCTTGTTGGATTCCTACTAATTAATATAACAATATAAGCAGACCGGAGTCTGAGTATAAAGGAGCATCTACCACCCCTTTACGTTAATTAACCAGGTTTGTCTAATTGAGCTCAAAGACATACCCAAATTTTCATCATATTACCGAACATCAAAACTAAATACCCTTTCTACTTAAACAAGCAAATTTCATCTTAAAATTAAAATTTTATGGTTAGTACAATTTCACTAATGTCCATTTAAAGTAAATCAATTATAAAGTTATTCAACACACACAAAATGTCAAACAAAATAGTATAATTTACCTGAAGGTTACTGTCCTCGTAGCTTCAATGTACATCGTCCCTTTAGTTAATCACACCATTCCAACAGGATTATATTTACGGCTTCTAATTCTCAACGCTTTTAAAATTTTCTCCATCACCATTTATTTAAAGTTGTTTCTGGGCTTTTCCGGAACTCATCTGTGTATATCTGACCCTTGTTTCGTGGATCCAGACACGTATTTGAACCATTTAATTATTAACACCCCGAAAAATAGCAAATAACTTCATACTTCTTTCACCAATATACGCCAAAACTGCCTACTTTTGTGTATACATTTGTCGTTGTAAATTTTGCTAATTGGTACAGTGAAACTAAATTTTATTACCTTGTATCTAAGTGCACTGAAGTACATTCATGTTAGCACGTAAATAACCAACTATTTTGAATCACTAAAATATACGAGCAAAATTTTAAATTATTTTATCAAACTAAAAAGGCACTGTTTAACATCTTCAATCAAGTCGCGGATGTAAGAGCTTTTAACGCATCGAATAGTCAAAAGTCTAAGAGGGCTTGTTTATATTCATCTCGGTATATATAGCAAAAAGCCGGCACGTCGCTTTTGTCCTCAAAACGGGTAATTCTAAAGAATTCCTTATTCTATGTTCCCAGTCCGTCGCTCGCGCATCGGTTTTTACGAATTTTCACTCGTCCCAGTTAAATCTCAGAAATTTCAACACGGCACGCAACGTCTGGAAATAACCGATTAAATTTTATACAGAGCTGTTATTTTTACCTCTCAAGTTTGCCTTTACTTTTAACCAATCGCAACCCCATGACGTTGCGCTACTCACGCCTTTTACTATATGTGTCTCGTTCTTGCGCATATTATCTGTCTCTATCTAACCTGCTTTTATTGATGCAAAGTGATATTCCTTATTATCGATTATTTTAGTCCACATGGAGTGTGAAATAACCCACCTTTAGCATTTCTTGTAACTATTATGCGACGTTTTCCCAAGATTCTCTGAAACCATTTGTTATCTGCAAACTTTTCGCCGTATGTGACATTTAAACTACGCAGGTGTTCAACATAATATTAATTCTCAGAGCTTTATTTTCTGGTATTATAATCTTGGGTTTTACAAGTTTCTATAGATATTATCTGTTACTAACGGTTCAATTAACTTCAATTAAAATTAATACTCTTTAATTTTTAGTGAATCCTAATTAAATATTCAATTATTATTTGTACATTTCGTTTAATACTCGTTGCCCAAACTTGAATCCATTAATATAAATCTTGCACGTAATTTCCATTTGATTCTTTACTTTGGAATAATTAAATTACACGTTGAGCATTTTAAAACTGCTTATTTTTATATAAAGCGTCTTGTAAATAATTTTAATCTCTTATTTTTAATAAAACGAATGAATTTTTATTCTCCACGGGTTCTTAATAAAGCGTATTATCTAATAAACTTCCTTATACACGGTGATTAAAATTATTTGATGTAATCCATTAATTTTCTACCCTGGTCTAAATATGAGTAATATATATATATATATATATATATATATATATATATATATATATATATATAAGATGAAATAATAACTTAGACTTTTTAAGTAAAGCCCAAATGATCATTTCAAATCGAGCTAGTAATTGAAAGAAGGAAAATATAAGGCCTTGGACAGGATTTGAACCTGCATCTCAGTTTTGCCGGAACTGTGCGTTTACCAATTACGCTATCGAGGCCGATGGCTATAATTAGGAAATTTACAAATCTAAATCGTGTACAGTACCATATATAAACCTAACTTTCAATTACGTTTAGCATTTTTGTCAATCATATCTGAAATTGTCAATTTTTGACTTATGTCAGATATAGACAGGAAGCAAATGGTGACAAAGGCTTTGCAAGATCAAATTATTAGCCTGAAACAAAAATATTGTAGCTAACTTTGTTTCCACTTCTAATTACTGCTAAAACCTAAATAGAAATTCACACCCCACAATCACACACTCAAAATAACTCAATTAACCAAATATATCACACTCTATTTATATAGGATCAGCATTACATTTTCAAAAACACCATTTCTTTATGTACGCTCGTATGGTCAATAATTTTACAACAGTAATAATGCAAATCGGTAACCTTTTAAACACATATTTTTATTACAGAAGAGGGTGTTCCTCATACCTTACGTTAACCCTTTGTCTTATCATGAGCTAATAGTAAAACTCTATAAATGTGCATACAAATTTACTGCACTACCAATTATCAATAAACTCTCTATACCTCTTTACAACATCTGGTTATCTGTAAATTAATTAATTATTCTTGACTTTCAAAAGTCAAATTCATTTTAAGTCTCATAAATTTCTGTTCATAAAATATCAAATAATAGAAAACACACTAAAGCACAAATCAAAAATAATCACCGACACCATGGAAAATATTCACCATTCAATGTTCAATACAATGGCCTACCTGGTCGCTATCTTCCGCATGTGGTCCACCAACTAGACCCTTGGAGATGCTGCCGTCTATTAAACCCTCAGTCCATCCAATAACTCCCCAGTCCAATCACCATGTCTGCCATGCATGCCGCTACTCAAAATCTCTTCTTGTCCAATTTACAACCAAAAATATCCACTCTCCAAAATTTACCTTTAATACCCAAAAATCGCTTTTTTCATCATCCAAATAATTTCACTCTTTATTAATTTCGTGCATTCCAAATACCACAACAACAATCTTTGTACTTACATACAATATTAACTTGCACCAAAGATCGCTTTAATTAACTTTTACATAAATTTGGATTAAACTGCACTAATTCACTTGTAAGTAACTATATGTATCGCGAATGGCTGATGAAATAAAAGAAACCGAGCCCCCCCTTCGAAACTGATTAAATAACTCAGATCCCCCTCCTGTTTCCAAATTGCACGTACATTTGTGTACCCGTTCCACCAATTCCTAAAATTATTTTTTAACCGTCCTGCTTTTCAGCGAAAAAGCTTTAACGGATCTCGGTTTCTCGTGAATTTTAGTAACAAACACGCAAATACTTGATAAACCGCTTCCAAACGTCAACTGCCACTTTAATTCCCTGAAAATTAGCCTCTACTATTCAGTTGCTCCACGCCTTAAACTTGAACAAAACACCTTTTATCTCGCTTGTATATACAGCTTCATCTCACGTATATGCCTCCACCAGCTGAATATCTACCCTTCTTAATCTATATCCACCAATCACCTTGCTTGCTTGGTTTCTTTCTCCCGCTTTCAACCGACGCTTGCCTGCTTCTAAATTACCTTGAAATTATTGATTTTCTGTTCCCCCGCTACAATACATTCGTTCAAGTCTCCCTACTCTACTAGCTCTGCATTTGATCTTTGTTTTTCGTTTGTACCTATACGTTTTTGTTCCATCTTTGTTCTTCCATGACAGTTGTCTCCGGCTCCATCCTATACTACCTCCCGAATTAAAAATCGATATCTTAATAAACATACTGCGTCTTCGTCAGTTTTATGTGATTTTGCTTTTGTCCCTGTTACAAATTGACTACGCTAATTCCAACGGTCGTCTGTGTTCCAATAAGCTATTAAAGTTTGTTTGTAGCGATTTTATCTGGAAATATATCTCCCCTTGTTATTTTGTTATGCTTTAACTGTCTTGGGTTTTACGTTTGAAAAATAAAAGTGTTATTTTAACACCTGCTCAACGCATTTGTATTCCCGTATACTATTACACTACCAATTAAAGATGCTATATATTTACCCCATTATTCTTATTTCTTGTGCCATATATTTACATAAATACTATGTTACATGATTCCTAGCTAAATATGCCTAACTAAATTAACCGTGCATTATTTATACACCACATAAGCTCTACAATAATTGTTAAAAATATCCTACTTTCTTAACTGAATAAATTGATTTTCTAATATCATATGATTACTAACCTATAACTTATCCTGTGCCCTTATATGTTCCAATGACCCTTTAATTACACGATAATATATATATATTACTCATATTTAGACCAGGGTAGAAAATTATATAATCACATCAAATAATTTTAATCACTGTGTAGAAGCTTTTGAAAAAGGTACGCATTATTAAATAACAGCGTGAAGCATAAAAATTCATTCGTTTTATTAAAATTAAGAAATTTAAATTATTTATAAGACGCTTTATATCAAAAGAAACAGTATTAAAAAGCTCTGCGTGTAATTTAATTATTCCGAGGAAAGAAACAAATGGAAATTACGTGCAAAATTTATATTAATTAACCCTATTTTAAGAAACCGGTAGTAAAACAAAGTGTACACATAATAATTAATATTTAACTTGTATTCGCTAAAATGAAAGGATAGAAGTCAATTTTAATTGGAGTTAATTAAACCATTATTAATAATAAGCATAAAAGTCTGTGAAAATCCAAGATTATAATACCAGAAAATAAAGCTCTGAGAATTAATATTATTTTGAACACCTGCGTAGTTTAAATATCACGTACGGCGAAAATTGTGTAGATAACAAATGGTTTCAGAGAATCTTGGAGAAACCGGGGCTTAATATTCACGGAAGGTGCGATACGGGGTTATTTAACCCAGATAGTCCACATGGACTGAAATAATCGATAATAAGGAATATCAATTTGCACCAATACGAACAGGTTAGAAAAGGAAAGAGAAAATGCGTCAAGCAAAGACACATATAGTAAAAGGCGTGATTTAAGCAACGTCACGAGGGTCACAATTGGTTGAAAATAGGATGCAAATATCAGAGGTAGAAACAACAATTTCTGTACAAAATTAATTAGTTTTTCTCGGACATGTTTGCGTGCCGTGTGAGAATTTCTGAGATTTAACTGGGACGAGTGCAAAATTCGTAAAAACCGACGCGCGAGCGACGGAATGGGAACATAGCATGAGAAATTCTTAAGAATTGTCTGTTTTGAGGACAAAAGCGACGTGCCGGCTATCCGCTATATATACCGGTGGTTATATGAATTTCGCTCTCTTAGACTTTTGACTATTCGATGCGTTAAAAGCTCTCTTAGATCTTCGACTTGATTGAACGCGTTAAAGAGTGCTTTTTAGTTTTCCGGCTTTAATATTAAATAATTTAAACAGTTTGCTCGAATATTATGTGATTTAAAACAGTTTGTTATTTACGTGCTAACATGAATGTACTTTAGTGCACTTAGATACAAGGTAATAAAATTTAGGATCACTGTACCAATTGGTAAAAATTTACAACGACAAATATATACACAAAAGTAGGCAGTTTTGGCGTATATTGGTGAAAGAAGTATGAATTTCTTTGTTATTTTTCGGGGGTATTAATAATTAAATGATGCATAAACGTGTCTGGATCCACAAGACTAGGGTCAGATATACACAGATTAGTTCCGGAAAAACCCTGAAACAACTTTAAATAAATGGTGATGGAGAAAATTTTAAAGCGTTGAGAATCAGAAGCCGTAAATATAACCCAGTTGGAATGGTGTGATTAACAAAAAGGACGATGTATATTGAAGCTACGAGTGCAAGTAACCTTCAGGTAAATTATACTATTTTGTTTGAACTTTGAGATTTTTGTGTGTGTTGAATAACTTTATAATTGATTTACTCAAAATGGACAGTAGTGAAATGGTACTAACAATAATATTTTAATTTTAAGGTGAAATTTGCTTGTTTAAGTAGAAAGGGGTATTTAGTATTGATGTTTGGAATTATGATGAAAATTTGGGTATGTCTTTGAGCTCAATTAGACGAACCTGGTTAATTAACGTAAAGGGGTGGTAGATGCTCCCTTTGTACTCTGCATATATTGTTATATTAATTAGTAAGCATCCTACAAGGACTTTAATTCCGGATGCACATAAAATGATAATAAAATTAATCTTGAAATTCTTTTAAAACTGAAATTTATGCCGAGTTTTAATTTTGAAATTTTAATGTATTGTGAATATTGATGTAAATAGAGTTAACGTTGATGTTTGTGGTAGGAATGTGTTTGTTTTTTTTATGTATGAGGATGAAAGCTATCTAGAGGAGCAGCCGAGGCGATTAACAGAAGAAAGTCAATGGACCAACACAGTTAAGGTAATGAATAGCTTTTTGTAGGATTCACAGCATTCTTGACATCCAATTCGTAGGGGCTCGATTCGAAAAGCGGAGTACCCGGATTTTGGTGGTATCACAGCAATATATATATATATATATATATATATATATATATATGTGTGTGTGTGTATGTGTGTATACATTGCTATGGTAATAGGGTCATTTAGGGTATATAGGGTCACTAGGATAGTGCGCTTTATGTAAATATCATGAGAATCCAGAAAACTAGACATTTTACAAAGAAAATGTGAAATTCGACAATTAGTCAAGAAAGCAAATGCCAACGACCTGTATATAAATTATAATTATACTTAGACTCAAAGAAAGAAAGAGTATTCCAAAAGATTCAATAAAATAAACAACTTTGCAAGTCATAAAACGAAGTGGACAGAAGCTGCAACACAATACGCGTGAGTAGTGCATCATTATTATACGAGGAATTCCATTTAAACAGGCAGGTTTGTAAATGCGTAAAACACAAAAACGCATATAACTTTCTACGTCACCAAGAAGGTATAAAATCCAACACCTTGATAGATAGGAAATAATTATAGCATGGTGATAAAGCAAAGTTCATCAAATTTACAACACAAATAAGACCTACGTAATTTGAAAGACCATGGAAGATTTGAAAATCCAACGAATCTATACAAATAACATGAAATCCTACGTGCAGGGACAAGTGTCTCGACTTCGTTGTACATGCAAAATTCGTAGAAATACTTAAGCCTGCTTGTGAAGATTAAGGTAGAAGGCGGTAATTATTGGACTCTGCGATTGACCGACCAATTGTAAAGAGATATGTGTTCTCTTTAAATGCAACAGGATTTCGTAAACAATTCAGTTTGAATTAAAAGAAGGCATGATTCACATCACCTGAAACAAGATATTTACGTAAAAGAATCGCAAGTGATTTTATAATTAATAAATTTTAATGTGGTGATAGCGCATAATTATTAAAAGGTTCGTCGTTTAATCCTGAAAACGTAAGTAATAAAAGGTTGTATTTAATAGATTTTAAGATTTATATTAAGAAAGAACTCTAAATAATTCCTGAATCCTACCTGGATGTCTAAACAATCTCTGTATTAACTACGAGAAGTAAAACAAGAATATCAAAACAATCTCTGGACCTACCTGGAAAAATTATATAAGAATATGCAAACAATATCTGGCCACTTTCTAGATATAACCCTGAGAGGTTAAATAAGTATATCTGGATCCAAGCTGGAGTATTTAAATGAATAAGCTGAAGCTGAAACAACGAATAGTTGGAGTAGAAACTGGTCTGAATTGGGGGAACGAGACACGCCGAAAAGTGACAACAGGTTAGACATTCTAAATATTTTGTTGCATTTTATTTTTGAATATTTTTAAATATTGCATTCATGAATATTTTGTGAGGGTCATCAAAAATCGTTTTAACACACGTTATAATTTACGTAAAGAATTAAGGAAGACTGATGAACGTTCATAGGGCTTCACGTAATAATAATAAGGGTGATTTTTGCTGAATTTTGTTCATTTAAAGGGAATTATAATTATTGAGAGAAATTAATTCAATTATTTAAAAGAGGTTCTATTTAAAGACATTATAAACGCTTTGTACATATTGAAAACATAGTAATTGTGATTAATTGTGTTTTGCTTAAAAGGCAAAGGAAGCAGAGGTGAAAGAAAAAATTAAAAATTCTTTGTTGTTGTACTGTCGCAAGCTCTGTGCGTGGTTAAAACTGAGCTAGCCGAGGTATTAAAATTAAAATTAAAATTGACAAAAAGAAATTTTTTAACCTTTTATTGCACAAAATGGGAGCACCGGGTTATTGCAACGACATCACAGCAATATATATTCTATTATATTCTATTCTAAGCTAACTTACATATTTTCCTGAAATACCCAGTCCGTATCTTTCACTATCAGCGTGCAATAGTTTAATCTAGGTCGACATCTACCTCCCTTTTTCCCATATCTACTTGTAATACAGCCCACATTATTCCACAAAAATGCCTTAGAACGTATCCTGCCCTTTTAGTTCTCCCATTTTTTTTGTCTTCCACATATGCTTTCAACAATTTTATCTTTGTTTCTATGTTTGTTGTCTTCGAACAAAGCCGCTGCTCTTTCTTGTTAGATGGAGTTCAGTTCCCCTTCTATTGTTTACAAATATACACCCTATTTCTTCGATATTCAATAGTATGTGAAGGGGGTTAAACAGCTTGCTACTAGGATTCTCCAACACTCGGACATTTGCCGAAATAATAGTTTAGCAATATATCCTTTCGAACAAGATTTATCGTCTAGAACCTGGTTGGACACGTACCTTCACTTATTTCTATCCTGAGCTAGCCTACACAGTTCCGCGAAATTTGCAGTCTAGATACAGCTCGGTTCCCTTCTGTTGTTTTCTAATTATATGTCCTATTTTACCGAGATTCAATAGCATGTAAAGGGGGTTAAGCAGTTTGTGGCTGCCAAGATTCCCCAACACTTAGAAATTTGCCAAATTAATAGTTTTCCAATAAATGCTTTCGCACAAATAACATTAGTTGAGAATATTGCAAAACCGATACCTGTAGTAGCTTATAATAACTATCAGGTTTGAGCACAATTATGTTTTTTCATCTATAGGTTCTCCCTCTTGGAGCTGGTTGAACGTGTATCTCCATTGATTTCTATTCTGCGCTAGTCTACACATTTCCCTAAGATTCCCACAGCCTAGATCTTTAACTATATGTGTACAATAGTCCAACCTAGGTCTACCTCTACCTATCTCGCTTCTAATATATTCAGCACTATTCCCTCATACCTTAGCATGTGGTCTATCATCCTATCTCTCTTATTTTTTGCTGTTTTCCACATATTTCTTTCTTCCCCTACCATTTTTTGTACTTAACTTTGTCTGTCCATGATATCTTCATCATAAGTCTATTTGACCACATTTCAAAGGCGTCTATCTTTTCCCGGTCCGCTTCTCCTACTGTCCAGGTTTCACAGCCGTACAGTGCTGTGCTCCACACAGATGTTTTAAGCAATCTCTTCCTTGTTTGTTGTCTTTGAACACAGTAATTGCTCTTTCTTGTTAAATGTAGCACCTTGTGTTAATCTTTGTTTTATATCTTTTGCTTTCTTCTCATCTCGCGTTAGTTGACTTCCTAGGTAAAAATCCTTAACCTCTTGTAAGTTCTTGTTACCTATTTGTACTCTTATTTTTGATTTATTTTTCCCTGCTTTGCATACTAGTACCATAGTTTTATTTTTGTTAATTTTCATACCGTATCTCTCTGTTATAACCGTTTCCATTTCATTAAGAGCAGCTTCTAACTCTGCCTTGCTAGATGCTAATACCACTATATCATCTGCAAATCTAAGCATATCAATCTTTTACCCCTGCGTAGTAATTCCACATGTCTTCTTGCATTTGACAGTATTCATTGCCCTTCGATGTACAAGTTAAAAATTAACGGAGAGGGCACATCCCTGTTTCACACCTTTCCTAATATTTACTTCTCTCCGTCCCTGCTCTAATTCTATTACCGCCGTTTGCTCTTTGTATAAGCTATGTATTATCCGTCTATACCTATAACTCATCCCAATCTTTTTGAGTATTTCGAACATTTTTTTTCCATTTTACATTGTCGAATGCTTTTTCCAGAGCTACAAACTCTATATACTCGCTTCCCCCTTTTCTATTGTTTTCGCCATTATCACCCCCAGAGCTAAAATAGCCGCCCCGTCTTCCCCAGTTTCGCCTAAACCCAAATTGATCTTCTCCGAATATTTCTTCAGCTCGTTTCTTCATTTGTCATTGTACAATCCTGGTTAATATTTTTGATACGTGTGTTGTCAAACTTATTGTTCGAAAATTTTCACATGTATCCGCGCCTCTCCTTTTTGGTATAATTACTATGATTTTGCGTTTGAAATCTATGAGTATCTCGTCTGTCTCATACATATAGATTACAAGATGAAAAAAACGTTCTGTTACTGCTTGTCCAGCGGCTTTTAGAGTTTCTGCTTGTACCTTATCTGTACCCGGCGCTTTACCATTTTTCAGACACTTTGATGCTAATTCAATCTCATCTCTCTAAGTATAGGATATCCCAAGTCATCCTTTTCAGTGTATAATTCACGTTCTAATGCTCTTAGTTCGTCTCCTGCATATAAATTCCCTATATTTTCCTGCCATCTAACCACTTTCTCTACATTTTCTATAATGACGTTCCCTCTCGCATCTCATATTTTTGCTATACGGTTTTATATCCCTACAATTAATTCTAATTAGTTTGTATGCTTCGTCCGTGTTTCCTATTTCCATCTCAGTTTGTACCTCTTTGCAATTTTCATTAATCCATTGTTCTTTAGCTTTCCTGCATTTATGAATAATTTCTCATTTTACGGATTGGAACTCTGTTTTCCTATTTCATCTGATCTATTTTTGTATTTTCGTCCTTCTTCTATTAAATTCAAGATATCCTTTGTTATCCATGGTTTCTTATTTTCTTTTTGTGTACATCCCGGAATATCTCTGGCCCCATGTCTAAGCTGGATTTAATGTTATTTCATTCTGTTTCTAGTTCCTTAGTATCAGAAATTTTCCTGATATCTTTCAGCAATTCATTTGATTTTTTTCAAATCCTTTAGTTTGTCAAAGTCAAAGTGCTTTTTCTGTTCCTTTTTTTTACATTTAAGAGCGGCCTTTATAATTACAATGTTGTGGTCAGTGTCCATATCTGCTTCTGGGTAGCTTCTACAGTCTTTTACTTGAATCCTAAACCGTTGTCTAACAAGAATGTAATCTATTTGATATCTTCCTATATCCCCTGGCATCTTTCACGTGTATCGTCTTCAAGCATGATGTTGAAATAATGTGTTTGTGATGTTTAAATTGTTTTTGTCGCAAAATTCTACCAACCTATATCCCCTGTCGTTTCTCGTGCCTAAACCAAAT
The DNA here is from genome assembly GCA_036346225.1 of Platerodrilus igneus. Taxonomy (NCBI): domain Eukaryota; kingdom Metazoa; phylum Arthropoda; class Insecta; order Coleoptera; family Lycidae; genus Platerodrilus; species Platerodrilus igneus. The sequence goes on along the minus strand of JARFIW010001038.1, from coordinate 2,351,217 downwards.
AAACCTATTACCGCTCCTTCCCCACTCTCACCTGCCACTGCATGAAATTCCCCCTAATTATAAAATTTTCATGTCCTTTTACGTATCTTAGTATGTCTTCGATATCTTTGTAGACTTCTTCTACCTATTCCCCACTGTGGCTAGAGGTGGACATGTATATTTGTATTATTACTGTATTTACCGGTTTAGATTCTAATCTAAGTATGCTGTGTACTTGGGAGGTAATGTGGTGGTTTCCTGTTGTCTTCCACATCGCGGTAGTGGGTCTTAGACTGCCATACCGACCCCTATGGTCTCTGCCAATCTAAGTACCGAAAGAGCCACTGTCCTCTTTCGTGGACCTGTCTTAGTCTGGTTCCTCACTAACCACCTGTAGATTGGCTCTTTAGGTCACTGGCTGACGGAAGCCATTCCACCCGTTCCAGTAATCTAGAATTTCTTCAAGGTGCAGGTCCAGTCAGAATGGTATTAATGCTATTATAACAAAAAATTGTAGCCAATATCCTATCTACTCTTATTTAGTTTAAGTCTAATATTTTAGCAACCAGGGATTTGAAGTACAATAAAAGACTAACAAAGCATCAATAATTTCGCTATATCGTCCATGCCCTTATAATAAAAGTTATAGAAAGTTCTCATCTACTCATCCATTTTGAGGTCCTACTACTTAAAAAATCTAAAGTGAGAATGCGTTAAGGTTTAAAGCATAAAGAATTCTACTACATCGGATTGTTTGTGTTTCTACTACAGAAAGTTTCGATCAACTTACTATCCACTTTAAGATCTAAAATTTCAGAGACCGGCAATGCGGGTGGGTTGAGGAACACAACAACGCATTTAGGATTTGGCTACTATTCTGCTTCTATAACAAAAAAAGCTTCAGCCGACGTCCGCTTTTGCGCTTGTGTTCTAATATTTTCAAGCGTGAAGCGTTAAGGATTTTGTTATATGCTACCTTTTGTACTTTGTATGTGGCACCAACAGCAAACTTTGTTTGTACTCGTACTCGTATTCGTCAGTTAGAGTTCCCACTCGCCCCGTAATAGTGGTAATTTCCCGAAACATATAAAGATATGGTCGTGCAAAACCATGGTAAATTTTCTCAGACCAGCAATAAATTTTTACAGAACAGTTCCCGTGTGCGGCCTACTAGGTGAAGGCGACTCCGTGGCGTAGTGGTATGTGTGTGACTACTACTACTACGATTCGCTTGAAAAATGTTAGGCGAGAATTTTTCACAAAAATACACCCTCGTTCGGATGAGAGGTAAAATGGAGGTCCCGTGTGTGAGTGTTGTCACGCACGTTAAAGATCCCTACCTTGCTTGGAACAGCAAGGGTTCGGCAAAATTCCAAATTTTCCAGGTAAATAAAAACTCGCTTCCTGGCCAATGTAGTACCTTCGGGTGGAGTATTGGAAAAACGCATGTAAGGCCTACTAGGTGAATGATACTGAAAGACGATGTCGAAGACTCAAGAGCAAGTTGTGATATCGAAGAAGGAGCCAGCGCTTATGGCGCACGAGTCGGGAGAGCCCAAACCCCTTGTAAATGATGTTGCGCTGGAATTGCTCTCAACATCAAGAGGACAGCACAAAACGTCAAATAGCAGAAACGGAAGCGTTGCTGCTAGCGACGTCGACGAGCTAGAACTCCTAATGTTTAGGGCGAGAAAGCGCACGCTACGAAGAACGCGCTTAAGAAGGTTGATCATGCTCGTGATGGGTTTGTCGTCGCAGCTTGAAGAACACGCAGAGCGGAGTGTTGTCGTGGAGCATGCTGGTCGCGCGGACGCAAAAAAGCTGCAGTCAAAATTCAAGGGCGACTGCAAGAAGCTCACAGTGAAGACCATCGAGAAGAGGCGCCTACTGACCGTTCTACTGGGAGCCGAGGCGGGGATGAATGCAAAAGTGTTAGTCCGTCTGATCGCTAGACAGAATTCCCGTTGCGGCGATTTGAAGCTGAAATACCACCCGAGAGAGAATTTTAGGTCCCTAGAAATCCCTTTGCCAACGTCGTCTTCTAAGTGCTACGAATACAACCATAGAGAGAAGGTACAGTGATGCGGTAACTGCCGATGTAGAGTATGAATCCAAGAGTTGGCGGAAGGCTGTCCATTACTGTGTGGAGTGCGAAAGGGCAAACGACAGTGTAAACGATGGTACAAAGGTCGAACTACGCCACGACTCCAAATCGAGCAGTTGCTCTACGAGGCTACGACTTAAGAACGCCATCATACGTAGCATCGATTATAGATTGTAAGGACCATACGAAAACCGAAAGAAGTAAGAATATGAAATGCGCCCAATTAAACATAGGGAAAAGTAAAGTGACGATTAGCAGTTTTGTTAAACTATTCGCGGGAAGTAAGAACCACATCGGGCTTATACAGGAACCGAACCTGTATAACAATAGAATAACAGATTTTGTGGGGGGGGGGCGTTTACAAGCAAACATCGAGCGACCGTGTAGCGGTATAATACTAAATAATAAAACTTGCGCGGGAACAATTTCAAATAACTTTTCAAGCGACTTTTTAACGGCGACCGAAATAAAATCCGAAGCAAATAATTTTTACGTCATAAGTGAGACCATCCACAGGTCGACTGGGGATGTAAAAACCCACAACCTGGAGATTCGGTAGATCGAATGGAAGACGTGCTAGGAAAACGGGCGAAATCAAAAAATAATCATAGGTGGGGGTTTGAATGCCAAGTCCACATTGTGGAGTAGTTCGATAGAGGACGACGATTCACGGACGTTTGAGGGGCATAGGGGCAGAAGTTTTATCGATGTCGCTGCAGTCTTATACGCGATGTTGGAGGTCGTTTGTAATTGCAAATTGAGATTGGATGAGATCATGCTCTTTGAGCATAAATTAATAATTTGGATGTTAATATCGGAACACGCATAAACTAGCAAATAACTGTCTTATCACGGTTTCACAATTAAAGAGCAAATTGGGAACGGTTCAAACAAAAATTTAGGGAAAGCACGCCCGCACTTCAGACAAAGGTTTGGAGGCGTGTCGGTTGGCCCGTGTGTCTTTGCCGAGTTGTTGAATCTTTGTTTGGAAAAACACGTGTTTCTCCGGTATTGTAAAGTACAAAATGTAAAAATTTATCCCCCTAAACTAAGAAAGGTGGATGTGTCAGGCCGAAATAGCTATTGTTCAATTAGCCTGCTACCAGTACTGGGGAAATCTTTAGATCGAGTTATGGCCACCCGAGTTGAGCACGCTGTGCGAGACAGCGGCGGCTTTAATAGCAGACAATTTGGATTCGTGTAGGGTAACACGACTATCGGTGCACTAGAAATTGTAGTAGAAGAAATCAAGCGGGCGAGGGAGGCAAAAAAGTATTGCGTCGTCGTGGCATTGGACATAAGAGAAATTGATGTTGTCTAGTGATCATCTATCGTTTGGGAGTTGGAACGCAGGACTTGTCCGCCAGATCTAATTGGTCAAAAGTTATTTCTCGGGGCGATTGGTAAAGGTCAAAATTCTGAGCGAAGTTGCGTCGCGAACAGTGGAAAAGGGATGTCCGCAGGAGTCATGCTCTGGTCCCACGTTCAGAAAGTTGTATGTGAGCATCTTTAGGGTCGAATTGCCCAAAGGATGCACTATTGTTGGGTTCGCAGATGATACGCTGTTGATTATCATGTCAAGATTGTTAATGGACATACGAAAGAAACCAACAAGTAAGTTGCACACGAATGGTCGCAGGAAGTCAAGTTGAAATTGAATACGGCAAACTAGGAGGCGCTTTATTTCGGAGCATTGCTATCACATACCTTGGCAAACACTGTACAAACACAAAACACCATTCACACACCTACATTGCCTTTTTAACATCTGGATTTCCGGCTGCCGATGGTCCGGACTGACAAGACAATATCCGTTGAGCGTTCTTCTTTGACGACTGGAATATCCGGCTGCCGATGGTCCTGATCCTAGAGAGGGAACGTAAGATGGATATAAACATCACACACACAACCTTCACACACACACACACACACATAACACCTGCCCTAAAGCACGCGCGCACACACACACCTTACTGACGGTTACTTTCTGGGTGGGGGGGGGGGGGCAGGTCTGCTTAAATTTTAGATAGCAGGCTACTGAAACGTTGGAACAAATAAATAAATAAAAATACGTTGGCATTAAATTAAACAACAATTGAATTGGAAGGTGCACGTGCAATATGTCAAAAGTAAGGATAGCAAAATATCTAATAGAATGATGGCGGCAGCAAAAATAAACTGGGGAATCAGAGGCAAACGTTGAAGACAGTCTACGCTGGAGCAATAGAACCAGCAATGCTGTATACGACGTCTGTTTGGGCGAAGGGTTGTAAGATCCAGAAAGTTCGGCAATTGGAGAGCGTTGAACACATAGCCGCGATCAAGGTAGCGAGGGCGTAAAGGACCACTTCCACGGAGGTCGTCTTGGTGATTAGTAGGATTCCCCCAATCAAATTTGTCGTCAGGGATATTCGAGATCTAAGACTTCTAGATATAGTAAAGGGCGGGAAATTGTCGAAATTCTTAGTCTTGGAAGTAGGGAGGTTGGGAGAGAAATAATAATTTCCTAATTTGGGCATCAGACTGATGTCAAGGGACTTGAGTTTGTTGGATGAAAACGCGACAGGGATCAGGATTTATACGAATGGCTCGCGAATGGACGATGTGCAGGCAGAAGCTACATTCGTTGTGTATAAGTATGAGAGGTAAGTGTTCTAATTCCAAATCAAACTTGCGGATTCGAACACAATCTTTCAGTGCAAGTTGGTAGCTATAAGGGAAGCTATGGAGTACGTCATCAACCACTAGAGCACAAGTGGGTATTAAATCATTAGCTATTGCCTGCTCTGACAAGTATAAAGTGGACGTCTGGAGGATAGCGCCCACGGCACTTGGGTTTAGACATTTGAGGTTTTGTTGGGTTAAATCGCATGACGGCAATTGAGAAAACAGAAGAGCAGATGAACAGGCCAAAGAGGACGTAACAGGAGAGTTGCCTACATCGTATTCATTGGTACAGAGGTCGCTAATTAAGAAAAAGCTGCGAGAACGTCAATCCAACAGCGAGAAGACTAGTAGCAATAGGACATGAGGCACTGAAACCTGTACAGTTTCAGATTAACTAAGAACGACCGCTGCGACTGCAGGGAGGACGTGTACAGCGCCGAACATGTACTGTTTAACTGCCCACTTAAGATTGTTAACAGTAAAATGGCCCAAGTGCTTGGAAGAATTTTAGGGAGTAGCTAACCAGGCGTTCTGAGGAGTTTGCAGGAAGGATTGTAAGACTGGACGCTGGAAACTGGGTGAAAATCGTAGTTTAGACTTGGCATAAATTTATTTTGTGCCATGATATAACTTAATTAATAATAATAAAAAAACAAAAAGGAAATATATACAAAAAGAAAACAAAACACCCAAATATCTAAATATGCAGGATGAATTTACACCCTCAATCAATCACTGTCTTAGCTAAAAGTTTAAACCGGCCTAATAAATAACAAAACTAGATCAGATTTCCTTATTAACTTAAACCAACCAAATACATCAATTAAGCTAAGATTTTGATTAGAGTGAAACCGCGCATCCCTAAGAGACTGTGTTCCTTCAGAGCATATGATGCATACCCATCTCCTTTTGGCAGTGAGAGATTATTAGGTGTAGGTAAACGACCAGATCTTCGGATCCTGTAGAAATTTACATTCAAGGTATTTTTAATATTGTGGGGACTGTACTTGCATAAGCATTGATTTGTATTATGAATACATTTTTCAGAAAACTTTGAACGAGCACATTTTAGTGTGATGGCGTTAGCCGATATAATGTTTATGCGAGTGTACCTAATAATTTAAGGGATGCTTCTTTGCTATTCTATGTACTGTTATATGCTTATATGTTTAATGTTTTATTTATATATTTATATATTTATATTTTATACCTGTACTGTACATTCATATATTTTATTTTTTTGTCGCTTGATTTTTTTTATTTAGCGTTTTGCCTGTTTTTGGTCGAACTAGCTATAGAGAGGAAGATTGGCATTAGAACAAGTCATTTAGGGAATGATAGGGAACGATAGGAACAAATTTAAGCTGAAGTTAGAATAAATTACTTGAACTAGGGTGGACGATATAGTAAATTTATAGAATATGAGGATATCGCTAGATTCGCTATTAATAAATTTGGCGTGTACTTAGAAATTCAAATTCATTTGTAAGTGCTAATTTAGCTGGTCTTGTTGATCAAACACACTCCAAAGTCAACGCTATGGGTACCATTATTTAACCCTAACTTTGGTTTTAGTTTATAAATTATTTTTAACAATTAGTTAATTTTGAAGTTAGATTTACATGAAGCACGTAATTATTCGCGTTTAAACCCAATGTAGCACCTTCGGGTGGAGAATTGGTGACGTAACCGCAATTGTAGCAGTCCTCTAAATTATACGGCCAACCGGATGAACATCATTGGGCTGCAACAAAAAGCTTAACCTGATTGTTCTGAAATATATAAACCATGTTGGAAACAAGATGTACAGATGTTGTGATGCTTTGAACATATTTCAAAATTTTAAAAACTCACCGCTTCATAGATTTGTTGTAGCGCTTCTAAACTAACCACCGACGTATCAAAATGGTAGATGGCGTTTTCAATTTCTGAAAATTCAACGTGCAAACTTTGTGCCAAAATTCCAACATTCTGCGATCGTTTGCTGTCTAACAACTTGACGGCTTCAGTCTTCGATTTTACTTGAATTTTTGTCTGTGTCGGTTTCCTTGTAATTATTTGTCTTGAAAATAATTCTGTAAATTCTTCAATGTTCTCTAGCGGCAATTCATCAATTTTTGACCAAACGGAAGTTGCCGAACTGGTTTCTAATAATTCGGTTTCGGGTACTAAAAGGCGATTCCAATATAACGGTTTCATGGGAACAGGCAATGTTACTGGAGTTTTTCTAAACACTACAAAAATATAAAATTTAATTTAATACAAATTGCACAAACCATTTAAATCAGATACAAGATGGTTTAATGCAAAAGAATTTTAATTATATTTGCGACAGTACCGACAGTTAATGGTATTACTGTCAGAAGTGTGCTTAGAATAAAATATTTCAAACTTGTTTCAGCAGTACAAAGTTAAAAATTTTTTAATAATTAAAAAATAAAGGCCAAGTTTTTTCGTGTAAGTGAATTAACCCGTAATGTGCCTTTTTCAATTTATGAATAACCAATTTCCATTTCCGATATTTATTAAATTTACTGTATTGAATATAAAAGTAAAGTAATTTCCTTAGTTGTCTGAATCCGTATAAATACGTTAAGATATCCTCGGGAATTTTTAAAGCTCTTAGGAAATAAAATGTGAACACGCGTTATTACAGTGTCGAAATTCTTTATTCTTATTACGTCATCATCGAACATTTATTGGAATTGGTGACAATAAATACTTTCGTGCGGGTATCCTACAGTTTTTAGTGAAACATTTATACCGGCAGTGAAAGTGCGTGAACATACAGTCGTACGCGAACCGTGGAAGAACACAGTCGCATTCGAACCCTTGCAGAAGACGGTCGTGTGAGAACTTTGGAAGCGACACCATCACCCGGACGAGCGTGTTCTTGGTTGTCCGCAAGCTTTTGTGTGTGAACATTTATTGCCCACAGCGGCACAGGCTTTAAGGTATTTATACCCTTTATTAAGTAGTTGTTGTAGTTGTTTTTAGTTATTACATAACCGCTCCACTGCTATCGTTATTGCTACAAAAAGCAATTGGTCCTTCCCTATAATTAGCATATCTTATCACCTCATCCCAACAAGCCAATTCTAATTGGTTGTAAGACAACAGTCGATTCGAATAAGCAAATTCCTGGAGTGGTAAAGACGAGCCAGGACAGATGGAAATAATTTACATGGATTCAAATAAAACACTTCAGTACCAGAAATTAACAGAAGCGAATGTGTTTTAAAGGGAGCCGTTATCGTTTGTGTTAATGTAGTATTCTAAATACCACCCCCATCTTTCTTTTACCTTTCCCTAGATTACTTCTGGGAATTGCAAGCTGCACCCAATCAGCAGTTCGAGAAAACCAGACCGCAAGGACCCTGAGAGTAGTTTGTCGCCGGAGGCCCTGAACTGTAAATAATAATCTTGTACAACTCAGATATGAGTTTACATAATTAAATCGTAACAGTTAATTAAGTGAGAGGTACGCGTACCAATAATATATTAAAGTTAAAGAATTAGAAAAATTAAGCAAGCCACATCATATGCAGTGTGTACGGATTTCTAATCAAGTCTTTGATTCGATTAAATATCTAAAATCTGTATATCTAAGGCATGTGGTGGTACCAAGTATAAAAACTCTTTATCATTTATTTTAACAGGTAGCATTAAAATAACAAATAACCAATTAATGAAATATGAAAAATCATACAGTTCGTAAAGCTTTAACAAAACTTCAATGTCTTCCAATTAAAGTTTGTGTGTTGCGACAGTCTTTGCACAAATAGAAATACAGTTTGTGTAATGAAAAAGAAAATAACCTAGAAGTGTATAATTTTCAAAAATAACTTCGAGATAAAGATGAAATGCTAAGATCAAGACATAATAAGAAAGTAATTTTCCTTTGAACTATATTAAATGGCCGCCAGCACTACTTTAATTTTTATCTGGACAAATAAAAAAGCAGCGAATTTGTAAAAAAATCTCGGTAGATTTAAAACTAAATTCAGACAGTGGTCCCGTACATCCGTTAAAGAAGAGTTTTCTTGTGCCCACAATGGAAGTTCGAGAAGCGATACCCGTTTTGATGAACGCAATAGGGATCGGCTTATCGTGGGTACAGGATTACCTGTCTCAGGTGTGGAGTCGATAAGATATGCCATCAGCAAACAAATTAACGAGGACACTGACACCGCTTAAAACAAGGACAGTGGCGACGTATTGTTGAAAAGGAGTTTCGCACAACATGACCCAATGCCGTGGGTTGCTTAGTCACCACACCATACAGCGTCTAAGAGAAAAGAACAGGTAGATAGAATTGGAAAAAGTATTCAAAGAAGCAGGTTGGAGTCAGTTGGATGCCATAGTAGTTTGCTAGGTGAAGAGAGAAGAAGGACTCGCATTGAGCAAAAGATGGTAGACAAGGTGTATAGGAAAGCGTTACTCAACTCGTCAAAACGAAGTCAGTAACCCGAACTGAGTTTACATAACAAGCGATAGGCCTTTAGGTTTTAAGACTGACCCGTCGGTGTAAAAACAAGGCGGAAAAGTAAACAGTAAGATATAAAAAAGTTAAGTTTCTGGACGAACGCGCTATAAGAAAGAGAAATGTCTCCAATTAAAAGAAACAGAAAGTCTGAAGAACCCCCTGCCTATCAAAAGAAACAAAAACTAACTACGCTTTGCTATTCTCAAACACTCGCATACTCAAATTAAAAACACCAAAAATCAATAAGAGAAAGATATATAGGTAAATTCACATTACCATAATTAAGGGAGGTATAAGAAAAGTAATAGCGTCACGTCCATATGTTAGACAAAAAAGAAAAGTTGCAATAAGATTTCCAGGTTACAAATAAATGATGGGATAGGATAATGAGTGAAAATTCCAGAATGAAAGCACAAGAAATAGAATTTTCTCGTCTTTGCAACTACGACATTTGACTTTTTTCAACATACGTATGGTTTTCGACTAACATGTTTACCCTATTTGAAAAATATCAAATGAACATCAGCTCCGCAAGTCCTAAAAGATTTAGTGCATTATTCGTGCCAAAGATATATCAATCATAAATAATAGAAGGGGTGAAGATGTAGAGAAAATAGTAACCAAAAAAATATTAGAAAAATTAGTTAAGATGCTTTGAATATATGAGCGAAGAAAAACAAAAAAAAATAAAAGTATTTTGTAAAGAAAAAAATTAACATTATTAGAACGAAAAAGTTTGAGCAATTTATGAGAAGAATAAGGAAATTTAGCAAAACTAAAGTGTTTTACCTATTTAAATACCAAAGGCCGAAAAGGTTTTCAACGTGAGATAAGAAGAAAATCAAGGAAAGAGAAACGATAACAGACACTATGAGGTACAAAATATTTTATAATGCGAGATATATTTGAGCTAATTTGACCTACTTTTCGATTTTTTTCAGAACTACTTTTATATAACATTTAAATATGACAATATGTGACCATGCTGTTTATTTTGCACACTAATGCATATTTATTTTAATAAGATTCGTTTCATGATTTTCTTGCCTTAGATGCCCCTAATGCATATTCTTTTAAAGTTTATGAGTGCCCTGCTGGTTTAAAATAAATTTGATTGCATACAGAATTATTTATCTTACTGAGTGTGATTATATTATTGAAGAATGAGCTTCCTTTCATTGATTACAGTTAATTGTGGTTCTTATACAGCGTGCTTGATATTAGCTTTTTGCATAATTAGCGAATTACTTCCATTTTATGATGAAATGAAGGTAAGTGAATAATTTCAAATTTTACAATTTGCTGTATCTGTATCACAACACTCTTTTAGTGACGCGACAACGTGAAGTGATTTCATATCACTCTTCCAGTGACGCCTCAATGCAGGGTTTACTACATCACTTTTTCAGCGGCGTCTTAACATGCAGTCATTTTCATATCACTCTTTTAGTGGTTCCACAAAGCAAGGCGTTACTATAGCAATATATATATATATATATATATATATATATATATATATATATATATATATATATATATATTACTGGTCTACTCTCTCTCTACCCTGCCCTGCCTTTTCTTTCTTTAATTTTTATTTTATTTTACCTCTTTTTTTTGTCGCGCCTTTTATGTAATGTGCACACTTAATGCACGCCCCGTACTTGCAACGTTTGGTTGGTTCTTTAATTAAACTGTTTATTACAATGCCTCGACTATTTGAGCTCTTAATTCTCAGGGTGTTCACCTACTTATAGTGAGTTCCGTTATAAGTAGATGTGCAATGCCCAACCAAACTGCACACTCTTTTGTTTTAATACTAAATTTTTAATCTACTTTTGTATATGCCAAATTTTTATTACGATCAACGTTGCCTTGTGCCAAATTAAATTACTACCACAAATTTATGACTTTTTTTGACGTTTTAAGATATTTCAGCACTCACCTGGATTATACTTCGTTCTTGGCCTCTCTAACTGCTGGCTCAAGATCCTCGTAGCCGTATGCGTCTTTACACGGTTGTACTATCTGATAGAATTTTCGTATCGCCTCCAGGTGCCGTTCTTAAATTTTAGATGCTCCCCAATATCTGAAATAATTAACCCTAATTTAGAATTTGGAATACCCGTTTATGTTACTTCCCCTGCGCTAATTCTTCTGTCCTAATTTCTGCTTTGAATCCTCCACTGCCAATTGTTGCTCTCCTAATTTCGCTCCTTGTGTTCTATTTTAATCCGTCCGCCTTTTCGTATTCAATCCAAATCTAATCGCCGTCCTGTTTCAAATTACTCGATGCCCCGCTACAAATCTATATCCAAATCAATCTTCGTTTCTTTATGTACCCACTCGATGTCCTGCTACCTATAAATCTCTATCCAAATCGATCGTCGTTCCTTTAAATAACCACCTTATGTCCTTCTGCCTTTAAATCGCTATCCAAATCAATCCCAAATCTATTTAAATATTCGTCGCTTCGCCGTCGCTTATATAACCACTCTATGTCCTTCCGCCTTTTAATCTTTATCCAAATCCAACTTCGTCCCTATGTATAACCACTCGATTTTCCTTCCGCCTTTCCCAATATCGTTCCAAATCTATTCAAGTACTCGTCGCTTCGCCGTCGCACTATTACCAATGTTTACACTTTTTATTATCGTCGTCGTTGCTTATTTATCTTTCGCTGCTGCTCTTTACCCTTCTTTACTCAATCAAAACTATTCAAAATCAAACACTTTTATTAACTTTTAAAATCGTTACACAAATTAGCGCAGTTCTATAAAAACACGTCTTTATACAAAAAAATTTCGGAATAATCTCTTTAAATCGTACACAAATTAGCGCAGTTCTATAACACGTCTTTATACAAAAAAATTTCGAATTAATCTCCCTTTGTTTTCTTTCCAAGGCGACCGTTATAACATTTCTTGCCTACTAAATCATAAAGTACATAACTAAAATCGTCCAATAATATTCAAACACTACGTTTGTGTCGCACATACCATAATTCATGTCTTTTTACACTTTCATGATTCACATAAAATTCTAGTATTGCTCCTAAATATTTACAGTCCTTCAATCACATTTGACGTTGTTATAACTAATAATTTTGAGCTTATAAATTTTGTCCAAAATTTGATTCTATTTAAAATAAAAAGCCAAAATAAATCACACTTGAACCTGGATGCATGGTTGATAGTAAACATCCATAGACGCATCCGGTTTTTGGACGGCAAATGTACTTTCAATGGCCTATAAAATTCAAACTCGGTATAAACCCTTGAGCACTGTACATCTTACTACGTCATTTAGTCATTTTAATTTACCTTTTGGCACTTATATTTCAACTACCATTTTGAATTGTACTTTAGCATATGTAAAATACGGCAAACATACATTTTTACATTATGTGATCAAATATATGGATTATTTTACTTGGCATACACTACCTTGTACTAAACAACCCTTAGAACCTTTGGTAGCTCCCTCAAACATTATACTATATATATATATATATATATATATATATATATATATATTGCTATGAATCTACAGGAACTATCGAGCCCCAGCCTTGGGCAGCCATCTAAATTCCTGGAACTATCAAACCTCGTTGGGCCCCATATAAACTTGCTATGTATTAACTGGAACTCTCGATCGCCGACGTTGTGCCGTCCAATAAATACTTAATATGATAACGCCGTACTCGGTATCAATGACGTTTTCTTACTTAACTCAACCTCTCTGTGTTTTCCTAATCATAAACTTCACTTCCACTAATTTTATTATTCTGCCTCGACTAGCTTCTATTTTGAATTATAAAATGAAGTTAATTAATTCTATATAATGAAAACAAATATTATGTACAGGTTTTAAAAATTATTAAAATACACTTTTCAATCAATCAATATTGTAAGTCTTATTTATCTCAAACATCATATGCCTTGCAATTAATCTAAAGTCACCAAAAACTATTCTTTTTATAAAAGAAGCTTGGAACGTTCAAAACCCCTTTATTATATTACGTACTTTCAACGTATGCAAAGTTCGTTGCTGACTCTGTTACACAAGTTTATCTTAATTAGGCAAATTCAATATTCAAATTCAAATAGAAAAAAATGTCTTAAAACTAAAAAGATCTAACCTGGTCTGTTTACTTCGTGCTTCTTTATTTCTTTCTCGCAACTCAAAATTGTACCAAGATTATCGACGCATCCATTATCAACCAACATCAATTAGAATTTTCCATGCATTATTATACCATCCATTTGGATCATTAACATCGTATTCGAAATTATTCTCCACCAATTCGGAATTATTATATACCCATTTGAAATATTATTTACTGAATTATACACCCCTTTGGAATTTCGAAATTATCATTAGCCTCGAATTATTTTCGTCAAGCTTAAATTTATCATCGTCAAACTTAGATTTATTGTCATCCGCCTCAGAATTATTCTCGTCGAACTTAGATTATTCTCACCAGCCTCAGAGCCCTAATATTATTATTATATTTTAGTTTAAATAAATTCCCCAAATTCTACTTACGTTAATCGGCAATAGAAATTTTCATATTCGTAGCACTATCTGTCACTGAACAATTTTACTATTAAACTATTATTACGCGTTACTCTTTGATTCAGAGTAACACAGCTTGGCCTTGTTGAGTTGAAAACTGAGCTCCGTTATCATTGCTCGCTGTTAATATATGGGTATGTCCTTCTTTGTCTGTGGGCTTGGCTTACTAATCATAACCAATGAGGTCTTTCTATTTCCTACACTTAAAGTGGTTTTCTGATGTAACATTCTTAGCTTTTCGAGTTATGGTTGTTTTGCTACAGATGTTTTGTTATCAGACCATGCGGTGTTTTGAGTAAATAATCGCGTTTCCATATTATACACAAATATCTGATGCAATCTGAATTTCAATTTTCAAGTACGTTTATCTATTTACGCATTTTTAATTACATTTACTATTAAAAATTGTTAATTGTCGCTACGCACTCACAAAGCTTCTTTAAGTTTTATCTCTTATCTCCGTATTACGTTATGACTAATCCGAATCCTTTTCAATGCGTGTTTAATTACATGAACTATGCTTACTTCTAAATACGCGTGTTTCTATTGAAAAATATAGTTATTTGCCTTACTAAAAATTACTAAAACTCTATATACCGGGTGTTAAATATTTGTTATTTACCTAATGCCCATTTCGAATGGACCTGCACCTTGCCGAAATTCTAAATTACTAGAACAGGTGAAATGGCTTGCGTGTTCTAATGAGCTAAAGAGCCAAACTACAGGTCCAACCAAAGTAGTAGGGTCGTTAGTGAGGAACCAGACTAAGACAGGTCCCCGAAAGAGGGCAGCGGCTCTTTCGGTACTTAGATTGGCGGAGACCATAGAGGTCGGTATGGCAGTCTAAGACACACTACCGCGATGTGGAAGGCAACGGGAAACCACCACATTATCTCCCAAGTACACAGCGTACTTAAATTGTAATAAACATGATGGCATTCTCTGGGGTAAAAGATTCCGGAGTTAAAATAATCCCCCATTCGGATCTCCGGGAGGGGACTACTTCGGAGGATGCGATTAGAAAGGTAAAAATAAGAGTCGGGAACATTCTGCGAGTCGGAGCGTGAAATGTTAGAAGTATGAAGCAAGTAGGTAAGCTAGAGAACCTAAAAATCGAAATGAATAGGTTATCACTAGACATAGTAGGGATCAGCGAAGTTCGGTGGCCAGAGGCGGGGGATTTTTGGAGTGGAGACTTCAGGGTAATTCATACAGGAGCAGAGGAAGGAAATTTGGGTGTGGGGATAGTTATGCGGAAAAAGATAGGATACTGTGTAGAAAATTACTTACAAAAGAACGAAAGAGTACTCATGGTTAGATTAGAATCCAAACCGGTAAACACAGTAATAATACAAGTATACATGCCCACCTCTAGTTACAGTGACGAAGAGGTAGAAGCCATCTACAAAGATATCGAAGACATATTAAGATACGTAAAAGGACATGAAAATTTAATAATTACGGGGGATTTTAATGCAGTTGTAGGTGAGGGTAGGGAAGGTGCGGTAGTAGGTTTATTTGGTTTAGGCACGAGAAACGACAGGGGAAATAGGCTGGTAGAATTCTGAAACAAGAACAATTTAATCATCACGAACACATTATTTCAACATCATGCTAGAAGGCGATATACGTGGAAGATGCCAGGAGATATAGGAAGATATCAAATAGATTACATTCTTGTTAGACAACGGTTTAGGAATCAAGTAAAAGACTGTAGAAGCTACCCAGAAGCAGATATAGATACTGACTACAACATCGTAATTATGAAGGCCGCGCTTAAATTTAAAAATCTAAAAAAAAGGAACGGAAAAAGGCACTTGGACTTAGAGAAACTAAAAGATAAAGATATTCAAGAAAGATTCGAAAAAAAGTCAAATGAATTGCTGAATGATATCGGGAAAATATCTGATACTAAGGAAGTAGAAACAGAATGGAATAACATTAAATCCAGCCTAGACATGGCGGCCAGAGATATTCTGGGGTATAGACAAAAGGAAAATAAGAAACCATGGATAACAAAGGATATCCTGAATTTAATAGAAGAAAGACGAAAATACAAAAATAAATCAGACGAAACAGGAAAACAGAGATACAAAACCATAAAATGGGAAATTATTCGAAAATGCAGGAAAGTTAAAGAACAATGGATTGATGAAAAGTGCAAAGAGGTACAAACAAAGATGGAAATAGGAAAGACAGACGAAGCATACAAATTAATTAAAATGAATTTTAGGGATATAAAACCGTATAGCAAAAATATAAAGAACGCACAAGGAAACGTCATCATAGAAAACGTAGAGAAAATGAGTAGATGGCAAGAATATATAGGGAATTTATATGCAGGAGAGGAACTAACTGCATTAGAACAGGAATCAGACATTGAAAATGATGACTTGGGATATCCTATACTTAGAGACGAGTTTGAATTAGCATTAAAGAGTCTGAAAAATGGTAAGGCTCCGGGTACAGATAAGGTGCAAGCAGAAACTCTAAAAGCAGCTGGACAAGCAGTAACAGAACGTCTCTTCCAACTTGTAAGCTATTTGTATGAGACAGGCAAGATACCCAAAGATTTCAAACGTAGCATCATAGTAACTATACCAAAAAAGAAAGGCGCGGACAAATGTGAAAATTTTCGAACAATAAGTTTGACAGCACACGTGTCAAAAATATTAACTAGAATTGTGCAAAGACGAATGGAAAAACGGGAGGAAGAAATACTAGGAAAAGATCAATTTGGGTTTAGGCGAAACAGGGGAACACGGGAGGCTATTTTAGCTCTGAGAGTGATAATGGAGAAAACAATAGAAAAAGGGGAAAGCGTGTATATAGGGTTTGTAGATCTGGAAAAAGCATTTGACAAAGTAAAATGTTTGAAATACTCAAAAAGATTGGAATGAGTTATAGGGATAGACGAATGGTACATAGCTTATACAAAGAGCAAACAGCAGTAATAGAATTAGAGCAGGAACGTAGAGAAGTAAACATTAGGAAAGGAGTGAGACAGGGATGTGCCCTATCCCCATTGATTTTTAACATAGAAGAGGCAATGAATACTGTCAAATGCAGGAAGACATTTGGAATTACTATGCAGGGATAAAAAATTGATATGCTTAGATTTGCAGATGATAAAGCGGTATTAGCGTCTAGCAAGGAAGAGTTAGAAGCTGCTCTTAATGAAATGCAAACGGTTCTAACAGAGAGATACGGTGTGAAAATTAACAAAACTAAAACTAAAGTTTTAGTATGCAAAGGTGGGGAAAATAAATCAAAAACAAGA
This sequence comes from Platerodrilus igneus, assembly GCA_036346225.1. NCBI lineage: Eukaryota > Metazoa > Arthropoda > Insecta > Coleoptera > Lycidae > Platerodrilus > Platerodrilus igneus. Next base: position 2,334,126 of record JARFIW010001038.1, on the reverse strand, counting down.
ATACAAGTATGTAACACGAACTTATAAGAGGTTAAGGATTTCTGCTACCTAGGAAGCCAAATAACGCAAGATGGAAAAATCACAAAAGATATAAAACAAAGATTAGCACAAGGTCGTGCTACATTTAACAAGAAAAAACAACTACTGTGCTCAAAGACCACAAACATAGAAACAAGGAAAAGATTGCTTAAAAGATATGTGTGGAGCACAGCACTGTACGGCTGTGAAGCCTGGACAGTAGGAGACAAGAAAAAGGTAGAATCCTTTGAAATGTGGTGCTACAGACGTATGATGAAGATATCATGGACAGACAAAATTAAGAACGAAGAGGTATTAAAAATGGTAGGGGAAGAAATAAATATGTGGAAAACGGTAAAAAATAGGAGAGATAGGACAATATGCCACATACTACGGCATGAGGGAATAGTGCGGAATATATTAGAAGCAGAGATAGGAAAAAAGAGAAGAAGAGGCAGACCTAGGTTAGACTACTGCACACAGATAGTAAAAGATGTAGGCTGTAGGGGTTTCAGGGAGAAGTGTAGGCTAGCCCAGAATATAAATCAATAGAGGTACGCATCCAACCAATCCCAAGATGGATAAACTAATGACGAATAGATAACTGTGCTTAAACATGATGATTATTATAAGTAACTACAAGAATTGGTTGGACAATATTCTCGAATAATGTTAAGTGTGTGAAAGGATTTACTGGAAACCATTATTTCGGCAAATGTCTAAGTGTTGGGGTATCTTGATAGCCACAGGTTGCTTAACCTCCTTCGCTGAATCTCAATAAAATAGGGCATAAAATTAGAAAATAATAGAAGGGGAACGAGCTGAATACACATGTTGTGTAAGAATTTCAGGGAACTATGTAGGCTAGCTCAGAATATAAATAAGTGCAGGCACGTGTCCAACCAGTTTTGAGACGGAAAACCTAATGACGAAAAATAAGTGCAGATGAATCTGATGATTAGTATAAACAACTAGTTGTTGGTTGCGAAATATCTCCAACTAATGTTGGCTGTGCGAAAAGATAAATTGGAAAATATATTAAATCGTTAAATGGTTAAGTGTTGGGGGAACTTGGCAGCCACAGTTTGCTTACCTCCCTTCACAACCACTAAAGGACGGAGAAATAGGGCGTATAACTGTAAAACGATAGAAGGTGATCGAACTGCATCTAACAAGAAAGAACAGCGCCTATGAGGAAAGGCAAGAAACATAGAACAAGAAGAAAATTGTTGAAAGCATATGTGTGGAGCAAACCACAGTATGCCTATGAAATACAGGCAGTCTGAAACGCAGACAGAAAAACGGTAGCAGCCTTTTGAAATGCTGTGCTTCAGATGTATGAGGACGATAGCATGGACACACAAAGATAATAACAAATAAGTTATAGAAATAGTAGGGGAACAAGGATATCTGGGGAAAATGAGAAATAGAAGGGTGGAATACGTTCTAAGGCATTTTGGGGAATAGTATGGGATATATTACAAGCAGAGATAAGAAAAAAGAGGTAGATGTAGACCTAGATGAGATAGTTATAGATGCAAACTGTGCAAATTTCAGGGAAATCTGTAGGTTAGTTCAGAATAGGAAACAATGATGGTACGCGTCTAACCAGTTCTAGGACTGAAGACCTAATGATGATGACCTAATGCATGAATTACTTATTTCTATGCTAACTATGCGTCTTATTGTGTCTATTTGCGTCGCTTAAAACTACTTATACTCTATATACAGGGTGTTAACTGCTTATTATTTACAAACTATCCCAATAACTTAATTTTCTACTAAATAAATGCAGTTTTCTGCTTCCTATTGTGATTTCTGATTACTACATGACCATTACTATAAAATACACCCTTAAACAACCCCTTATCACAGCAATATATATATATATATATATATATATATATATATATATACAACTGTGTGCCGTAGTTGATTCTAAATAAGCCCCAGGTTGAGCGTCGATAGAAGTTCTGTGGACTGAAGAGGATGCGGTACATGTTGGGCGTCAATAAAAGTGCTTTAGTCTGTAGATGCCCGACGTTGGGCGTCAATAAACGTTGCTGTGCTGTGTAGATGATTCTATTAAAGGCGTTGTCCTACTTATTCTGGTAGTTCCGTTTAAATTAAACCAATAGAATCAGATATCAAACTTATAATGAAGCCAAATATTCTTTTACAATCTTCTAAATAACCATTACTACATCCTCAACAGCTTTATTTAACAAACAATATCATACATCCAGGAAAAACACTTTTCTTTCAGCACAAAGTTTAAAAATAGTGTCAAAAACTGTCACAACAGTATTACCTTACAGACAAAATCTCCAATCTATCATCAAAAAAAAAATTATAGCTACTGGATAATCATTTGATTACACTAAAATAGAGTTCAAAATCTCTCTTTTCTAATTAGGATATTCATTCACAAACCACTCCCTATTTAACTCTTATTATGTACAAAATTTCTTCAAGTAATTCGGCCAATTTTAACAACGTCCCCTTAAAATATGATTTAAACGTATCTGATCAGTTATGTTTAATGGTCATTTTTATATGTAACTGAAAAAACCTGCCGAAGGTAAGCCACCCTGAAATCAAATTATCCATTCTCAAACAAGTGAGTTTGAAATGTTAATTTGTGTTTATATTCGCCCAGGTTACCGAAAGATTGGATTACAATATTCCAAAATAGTGGCCCACATACGGAGCCCTGGGAGCGATCTTTGTTTATGTGTTTGGTAATGCTCCCCGTGTCTTGCAGGGTTACGTACCTATCCCTGCAGTAGCTCCTGCAGCAGTGGTACAGTTGTGATGGATTGTTTATGGTTGTAAGTCTGGTAAAAAGTAAAGGCCATCATAGATTAGTTATTAAATGCACTTTTTATGTCCACCAATATTAATAGGATGTATTTTTGAGTGATTTCTCGATGATTTGTATGGTTGGGTTTATGGAGTGCTCCGTCGATTTGTTTTCTGTGAAGCCGTATTATCTTGGGTGTACTTCTGTGGTTTGTCTGTGCTTCTGCATTCGTTTACATAATAGTTTTCGTAAGTTTTTCCTAGAATGATCAAAAAACATATGGGTCGGTAAGAGCATGTTTGTTTGGGGTCTTTACCTTTCCCTTTAGAAATAATCACGACAGTCATCTTGTTCCAGATGTTCGGAAAAAGAGCTTGTTGTTGTTAGCGTCAGTGTTAATTTATCTTGTAGCGCTACACGGATCTCCGCAAAGATACCATCCGGTCCGGGTGCTTTTCTGCTTGGCGATTGGCATAGTATATCTCACTTCATCTCTGTAAAAGGATCTAAGTTGTCATCTTGTTGGTTCGATGGTTGATACCTACATTGTTTCTATCAATTACTCCTTGTCGTATGAGTCGTTGTTCGTTAGTATCGTCTTGATCGTTGTCATCAGGCCAAAGTGTTTGCAATAGTAGTGTCGCTGTCCCCCCTCCAGTCTTTTGTACCTTCTTGTTTTATTAATGTCGAATAAGTCACCGGTGGTTTGATTTTACAGTGAGTGATTTTATAGGGTATCCCCCAGGCGTCCATCTGTAACTGTCATTCCACGAATAATTCCCATGTCCTTTTCTTCATGCCTGTCAGTTCTTTATGGTGTATGTCTTTTAAGTGTAGGTAATTTGTTAGGTGGTATGTTTTCTCGGCCGGTGATAGAGAGTTTTGGTAGCTTTTCTTGCTTGCTGCATTTCCTTTTTTAGGTTTTGTAGAAGTCTTGTACATTAAATTGTTTTTGTGTGTCGTGTGTTCCGTTGTTTTGGAAGCACCTGCTTCATTGTTCGTGTAATTGTGTTTGTGAGTAATTTTATATACTCCTGGACGTTTTCGTCTGGTCTTATGCCTTGTAGGTGCCTTGGTCTCTCAGTTTGATCCAATTTGCATTCTGTATTTTATATCGCTGTACTGTGATGAACTTTTGTGGTGTGTTATATGGACTGGTTGTCATGTCGATGTTGTACGTGATTAAGTTGTGGTCACTAACAGTTTGGTATTTTAATACCTGCCAGTCTTGTATGTAGTTGTACGCAACCCCATTTGTCAGTGTCACGTCTATGTTTGTTCCAGTTCCTGCACGTTTGTTGTACGTAGGTAGGCTATTAGAAAGGTTGATTACTTCTGGTTGTAGTTCGTTAATCAAGTCTTCGACTCATTCTCCGCGTTTGTCCGTGAGGAAACTTGCAACATTGGGGATTTTCCATTTACGTCTGCTATAACTATTTGGTTGTTGTTTTAAGTGTGTAATATGTTGCATATGTTGTTTATGTACGGCTGGGGATCCAGTCTGTACTGGAAGTAGTTTGTTATCAAGATCCACTTTCCAACCCGACCGTTTGAGAACTCCATACATGTACAGTATTCTACGCTGTTTTGTTGGATTGTCGTAATTGTCAATGTGGGATCAAAAATTTCCACTGCCGTTTGTGGGTTTCTACCTGTATGTATTTGTCTTGCCCTGACTGGCATGCTTGGAATCTTCCCATGCACCAGATAAGGTTCCTGTATAAAAAGTGCATGTAATTGTAAGGTTTCAGCTAGTTGTCTAAGCTAATTCATTACAGTTGCACAGTGCATGGCATTTATTTGGCCAATTTTGATCTTTCCGTCGTCCATTGGGGGTAATAGGTGTTTATGCTGCATTCTAGCTATTTCCTACTAAAGTCTATTCGGCCATGCGCGATACTTGTTGTTTATAAACCTCATTTAGGCACAAATCTTCTAGTCGTCTTTTAAATACAATGTGCAGTAGGCCTATTAGTTCTTGGTGTTCCGTTGGTAGACCGTTACCTTTTAGAAAAATTCTATCAGCTGACTCGAGTGTATTGTATGTTATGGTTTGTCCATTAACGTGTCCTGCTCGTGTAACGTGTCTTAGTGCTGTTATTAGGATGTTATTTTCCTCGAGACATGTTATCCGCATGTTAGTTTCGATGTTCCGAAAAATCTTTGTCTGATCGAATTGTAGATGTTGTAGGTTTAGTTATGTAGCTACTAATACGCTCAACTAGCTCTGCCGCTTGTGTATCCCGGTGCGAAGTGTTTGTTTGTGTAATTTTTGTAACAGGTTTAGCGTGTTTGTTTTTGTTGAGTTCGTGTAATGTGTTAAGTGTGTTTATGAGGGGTTGGTCTGTAGGGTGTACTTGGTTGGAAGGTTTCATATAACGAAGTGTGCTAATAATTCTCATTACCAGGGGTGTAATCCTTGGGCGAGTTTGAGTGGATGTTGTTATAGTTTTAGTGGTTGTGGTTTGTGTTTGTGTGAGAGTGTTGTGTGCGATTATAGGTTCGTATTTCGTTTGTGTGCGGGTTTCTGTTAGTTGTTTCTGTTTGTTGAAGTTGTTGTCAATATGCGATTGCCCTTTGAATTTGCGAGAGTGGTTTGTGTTTCGTTTGTTTAGGTTTACTGTCCATAGTCGGTCTTTTGAATGAGTCTGTCCATTAACATTTTATGGATTGGGCAATCTTTAGGGTTAGTAGCGCACTTTTTGTTACGTTTTAAGCATGGTATGCATACTGAGGATAGTCCGTGCTTGGGACAATCTGGCCTTTAGTGTTTGGATTCTTCTACCCCACAGTGTCCACATGTGTCAGTAGTGCATGTGCAATGTTTCATGACATCCTAAGTCGAGACATCGTAGGAATTAGGGTATCACTAAAAAGTCTTTCGAAGTGGAGTATGTAAACTGTTCCTGTTTAAAATATATTGTTATATGTGGAAACCTTCTTGTGTAGTCTGGACACCTATGTCACCCAGAAACACACCTAAAAATACTGTTTGACTTAACTTGAAAATTAATTTCTCAATGAAAACACGAACACTGTTGACCACAATACTTCACTACTCGATATTACTTCATATTAGACTAGTATGATGACATTTATAATGAATATTGAACAACTGACCATTAACTGCCTGCTTGATTCTTTTTTAATTGGTTATATAGAATTGAGCCCTGCAACATCACGCATCTAGAATAATCGCGATAAGAAAACTTCCTGGCTGTGTACACAAAATTTTTTACACGAAAATACTCTGTTTTTTGATTTTTTTAATCGCGATAAGTCTATAGTTGTTACTCCTACGTTTTCAATGCTTTGAAATTTAAGGGTTTATCCTCTACGTAGAACCTAGAATCGTCATCAATGATGCAACTTTAACAGAATATGACGTTTTACGGCATGGGCCTACTAATTAGTTCCTTTTATATATGCGTTACCTTATCTTCAAGATTTATTGCTGTAATTCCCCTTAATTGAATGAACGTTTAAATTTCTTTAACATTTACGACTTTAAGATTAATGGTTTTTGTTAGTTGATTTAACTTATAGCTTCTAACGTTGCAAACCACCTTTTGTTGATTCAGTGTTATTGTTAGTTCATTTTAAAATAGAGTAGGCTAGGGTCTACTAATAAAAATTATGATGAAATTTGTCAAATAAAAGTAACATGTAAGTTTATGGTTTTTAATTTTGAATACGTTTTTCCTGGATTGATGACTACTTCTACTTATATACCACCACTGTCCGTATTTGTCGTTGAATGCACTTTCGTACTATAACAGCAAATTTTTTATAGTGAACCCGATCAAACAAAATCTTTTAAAATAATTTCCCACTCGTGCAATTGGGTGCTTTAATAGTAAAATCTATGAAAGATTAATTCTTTCATAAATGGCTTTCTACTCGTGGAATATTATTCTTACATAAAACACAATCGAGTTACGTAGAAAAATTAAATCCCCTCAAGCACGGGTTTATGCATTTATACTTAATATACTGAGCGTTTAAATAATTACGTTACTATGAAAATGAATATTTACATAATTTGAGCATTTTCTTAATTTTGTTTAGGTTAACGGCGTTATATGTTCACGGAATGGTGCCATGAGCCTTCGATGGCCCTTATTCGCATATATATATATATATATATATATATATATATATATATATTGCTGTAATTAAAGGGTTAATTTAGGGGTAAGTTAGGGGTCGTAGAACAAACAGAAGAAACGTCCAAGTAACAAAAGCACATAAGTACAGATATTATCAGAGTAAATAGGTCGGTATAAATATTATTAGTTGAGAGCACACTGTATATAGTAGTACAAACGATTAGAACACATATCCAAGAGTAGCTACGAGCAAAGATTAGAATTTAAAAATGTAACGAAACGCAATGAAAAAAAATCAGTGAAAAACCTGCATGGATTGGCTAGATAAATATTCAAAAAGTGTGTTAAGATATCATCGTAAACGCACGCAGAAATTATGCATTATTGAAAAGCGTACGTGATTTAAAAGTATCACATTTGCTCAAAAATCCAATTTATTAGGAAATAAACAAACATCAAATTTATTCAATTTAGATTAGAATAACGCCAACAACAACAATACTACGTGATCGATTGAATGAAGATTCCTGGGATTTCTGAAGTAAATGCATAGGTATAATAAGAATTTACGTGACAACGTGAGCATCGCGTCATGCTATTGAACTAGACAACTGGTAAAATTCCCAAAATAACAAGTGATAATACACTTGGTCTCGCCCAGCACGTGGAATCAACGAATCAGAAACTAAAGGGGGCCGATCCTATAAATATCATTTCAATTGAATATTGAGCTACTATACTTTTGAAACTGGGCAGTCACTATACTTAAAAGTGATAAATATTTACGTGAAAAGTTAAGTGAAAATTATTTTAAAGAGTGTATAATTGTGCAAAGAGAGCCGTACTTCTAAAAGACATAAGTGGATAAGATTTAGTGAAATTATATCATTTCTAATAATAAATAAAACAAGGCTCTGAAAAATTACGATCTGATTAAATACGTTCTGAAAAACGACGTTCTAAATTACATTCTGAATAACTACGTTCTGAACCACAATCGAAATAACGTTACGGTTCTTGTTAAAACTTTTAATAACGATCCATTACGATCTTAAATACAATTTTGAATACTAAACTCTGGAAAATGCTGTCTGTTCAAACAATTTAATAATTTCTGAGAATGGTAAATATTCTATTACGGAAATGAAAAACCTTTCATTGGACTAACGATTTGGATACTAAATTTTGGTTGGATGTCGACTTCAATTCTTGGAATGCAGAGCACCTACAAAACCACTTCAGGTTAGATATTTTTGATGTGATTTATTTCTAAAAACTGTTTTAATCTCAATAATAATTTAAAGTGTAAGAGTCGACAAATTGGGGTTTCTTGCATAAATTTATGAAAAGTTATAGACATCTTGAAACGTTTCAACAGGTCTCTAAATGTAATAAATCTCGTTTTGCTGGCTTCATTTTCTAAAAATCTGACATATGTAAATAATTCAAAAAGAGAGAAGATATTTAAAAAGGAAAAGGTTGTAAATATTTAATCATTATACTGTGTATTGTAGAAGTGCTTTATTTAATTGAATCAGATTGTCGGGGCAAAGAAAATTATAAATTAACACCTCTACAAGTGCTTGAGTAATAAAAGTATAAATCTTAGCATAAATATGACGCTCATCGTAGGGGCTGCGTGGAACACAGCAATATATATATATATATATATATATATATATATATCTATTGATATGATAACGCCGTACTCGGTGTCAATAGACGTATTCTATAACTCCACCTCTCTGTGTTTCTTATCAAATTTAATTTTACTAATTTTTATTATTATGCCACGGCTAGCTTTTATTAATCTACACAGAGTGCACAACGTTACGATGATCAATTTTTTCTTCTCCACCCCTTTATGATTACCTATTTGTTTGAATTTATAACACGAAGTCAATTAATTTCATATAATGAAAAGTAATATTATCTACAAGTTTTGAAAAATATTAAAGTACACTCCTCAATCAATCAATATCATAAGTATTATTTATCCCCAAATTTATATGCTTTGAAACCAATCTAAAGTCACTAAAAACTACCTCTTTTTACCAAAGAAACCTAGAACGTTCTAAACCCCTTTATAATATTACGTACTTTTAACGTATGCAGTGTTTGTTGCTGACTTCGTTACACTTTTATATAAATTAAGTAAATTTAGTATTGAAATTCAAATAGAAAAAAAGTCTTAAAATTAATTAAATCTGACCTGCTACATTCGTCTATAGCTGCTCTGCATAATTGAACCCCTCGTTTTCCATAGATTACTTCGTGCTTCTTTCTTTTATTTTCATTGAATCTCGCAACTGAAAATTGTACCAAAATCGTCGACGCTGATTTGAAATATTATATTAATCCATTTAAAACATCCCCACATTCGAATTATCATCAACTAGAATATCTATCCACTCGAATTTGAATTATAAAAAAATGAACCATCCATTAGAATTCTTATCCTCAACATTCGAAGTATTATATCCACACATTTAAATTATCCGCACCTTCGAATTATTATACCACATTCGGATCATTATATCATATTCGGATCATTATACCACATCCGGATTATAAAAATGTACCATAGATTTGAATTATTAACATCACATTCGAAGCCGTTAAACGGCAAAAGAAGTCTTCATACTTGTAGCACTTATTTGTCACTATAACTTCCACTATTATATTATTAAATATTAAATTACGCGTGACTTTTAATTCACAGTGACACAGTTTGGCCGTGCTTGAGTTTAAAACTGAACTGTGTTATCATTGCTCGGTGTTAATATAGGCTCATCCCACTTGCATGTGGGCTAGGTTTTCAACAAATCTGTAGATATTTTAACCAATAAGGTCTTTGTATTTCATGCATTTGAAGTGGTTTCTGATGTAATATATCGGTTTCCCATGTAATGGTTATTTGCTTATAGATACCTCGTTATCTTGACCATACGTTGTTTTGTGTAGATATCGCCTTTTCCATATTGTACAAATATAAATGATGTAATTTCAATTTTATTTTCGTTTATTTTACGCAATTGGACTGCGTTTTCTTATCAAAAATGTTGATTGTTTCCATGCATTTACACAAAGCTTTGTTAAGTTTTATCCCTCATCTTCGCATTTGTTTTGTAACTAATTAGAACACTTCTCAATGCGTGTTTAATTACCTGTACTATCCTTTCCTCTGAATAAGCGTACTTTTTACTGAAAGATATTCTTACTTGCATTGTTTAAATTAATAAAGGTCTGTATACCGAGTGTTGAATACTTGTTATTTACCTAATGTATGAATTACCTATTTCTCTGCAAAATACTAGTACTATACTTGTAAGATGTGCTTATTTGCGTCGCTTAAAACTAATTATGCTCTATATACAGGGTGTTAAATGCCTACTATTTACATAATGTATGAATTATTAAATTTTCTGCTAAATAAATGCAGTTTTCTGCTTCCTATCGCAATTTATGGTTACTGCACGATCCTTGCTACTGAATACACCCCTAAACAACCCCTTATCTCAGCAATATACATATAATAATAAATATATATTATCGTACTATTTGTAGACAATTGTAGATACAAAAGGTCATAGGTCAAGCTAGGGTATAGTCACAATCTACGATTAAGTTAATTAAGTATTTTAGACGATTAAGATTGCACATATTCAACTGAAGATAACAATGTAGGGTAATTTAGTTTTGGTTAATTTAATTTTAGTAAGCAGCTTTGCATTTTATTTAGTTAGCGATAGCATGATATATTTTTAGAGTAGAAAATCAAGGTTGAAAATAACAGGATGCAAATACCGCTTTTATTTTAATTTCAGATAGTGTAAGACAAATATCAAACGCTTTGCATTGGATTGATATTTTGAAGGGTAAACTTGAAACGTTTTAGATATAGTATGCTTGTCTGGTTGGGGTAAGAAAACCGATAGCTTCTCAGAATGTAAATGTACGTTACAAGCAGACACGGACAATATTGCAGACAAAGTAGGATGTTAATAAAGTATATGTAAGATGAAGATGCAAGTGCAAAGATCGGTTATACTTCAAAATAAACACGTGAACAAAGACAATTCTATAACCTGTAGATAGAGCAAGACGAACAATATTGGTATCGATCGGAAAACTTGGAGAGAAATGAAGCGTTGTGATTGGACGGTATAGATATACCCGCAACAGTTTCAGAGTTAGGTAGGGTGATAGACAACTAGGGATTTTTATAAGAAAGTAAGAACGGAAGATATATATGAGGAAGAAAGATGGAGTGTGTTTTGGTTAGTTTGGAGGGCGTGGATGTTATTAGAATTCGAGTTCGTTATGACTAGTTTTCGATAAAAAGCTTCGCCGATTGAATATTTGCAAACGTGTTCCGAGTAAACTGAGCTGTTTGCAGGTTGTATTTCAAGGAAGGCTGCAAGCGGTTGGAAGTTTTCTTGGGAATGAACGGCGGTTTGGCCGGTTATTAGCGGAAACAGTGGACGCTTAGTATTTTACGGAGAAATATTATCGTTCGTTATAGTTCTACGTGCTAAAACTTGGAAAATAGGGGGGTACATGAACCCTATATAACCACCTCAGTGGAAGGTGAAACTCTCTTACTCTTACGCTTATTCTTACGTTCTTCGCTTGCCTACGAAGTTACTTCTTGTGAAAGTATTAAGTGATTTGTATATAATTAATTACACAGAAGTCGGTGTGGAGTGATAAGTCAACTTAGTTAAAAATTTGAGAATGTATTGTGTATTTTAAGCGAAGCGTACACAAAGTATGTAAGTACAAGTGACTTCTATTTTAGCTTTGGAATGTATGAAAACTGTTAAAACTTGAAATTTAATGGTGGAGGCGGCAATTATTGATTAGTTTGTTATAAATGGGAGTATGGTATGGAAATTTTGGAAGGTGGAGGCTTTTGGTCCATTACAAATGAAGAGAGATGTTGAAGTAGCAGCATACAAAGAGTGATTGTGATTCAACCGGGGTGCTGTTCCATGGACTAGAGTCGTACTAGACGGCGTCATCTCCAAGGGCTGGTTGCGAATACCTGTTACAGAATAGTTACCAGGTAACAAATTTTTATAAAAAAATTTTGTGGTGATTATTGGTGGTGTTTCTTTTAACTTTTTGTGCTTGGAGTGTTTATATTTTTTATGAATTTAATGAACTGAAAATTTTGTGGGACTTTAGATGTGGTTGCAATTTATTCAGGTAGAAAAGGATAATTAATTTAAGGATAACCAGGTTATGTTGTACAAAGACGCGGGGACTTATTTTATTTTCACAGTGCTGTAAATTTGCACTCACTTTTAAAGAGATTTACTGTGAGTTCATGTTAAGACTAAGGGTTTAACGTCAGGTATGAAGATCGCCATCTTACTTTAATAGAGTATTTGTTTAATTAGGTTATCGAAGCTTATTACGTTTGAAAGAAGAATTGTGGATATTACAAATAATATGAGTGTTCATAATGTAAAATTTTATAAAATGTAATGTTTATTCATGTAAATAGAAGATAATGGATTTTGTGAAAAGTATTGTTTTGAGTATGAGTGTAGGGAGTGAATGTTTTTTTTGTTACAGGTTAGAGGCAGAGTTATTCAATCGAGCAGTCCAGGTAAGCTTCATTCGTTCGTTTCTTAAAGGTATTTTACGGGTGCCAGAGTGAGCAGCCGAGGTGCAGAGTTAAACTACACAACATTATATCAACCCAACTGTGGGGCTTCAAATACTGGAAGCTACATAACAATTATGGCTTCCCAACGGAGGGGCTGGAATAAGTTTCTTACGGTACCACAGTAGCATAAACGAAAAGGATGCCGGACTAACGTAGTCGTAGATTGGGGGTGGGTGTAGGATTAAACAAGAACGAATATATCGAATAGCTGAAATAAAAAAAAGTTAGGTTATGTAGAAATGTAAACAATGACCACGCTTTAATCGGTCTGATGTCAGTATTTATAATAATAAAAGTAAAAATAGCCTGACTAGATAGTTTATTCATGGAAGGTTGAGTGGGGTTTGTTAATAACAATTATTTATAGATACAGTACTTATGACAGTTTTCTTTACAATTTTAAAGTACAGTTAATGCTTAACTCAAAGAAATAGGTTACCATAATTATGTAACCTTCTCACTAATAATTCGTAATTTACAATTTACGGCAAGAGCTTTATACACATTTAGAAACGTTTCCAGATACGCACCAGCTTTACAATCTCTAATTGAAATTTAAAGTAATAATGTAGAAAAGAAATATTTATAGTAAACTCTGTTTTCTATAGTTGTTAAGATCTAACATATATTATAATCTTAAATTCATGGGTGTATAGCGGAAGAATTGAACTATGTTAACACGAACAAACTCTAAAAGTATCCGTAACGGAGTTCGGGCTCCTAGCAGCAATATACAGTAGTGTATTTAACGATTTGAGTAGTACACGGTACATATAAACGTAATAAAAAAAGATATTCTAGAAGGATCTCACCAAAAGTGATGTAGAACAGATGTAGCACCACCAATTCGAATTGCTCTGCGGACAGTCGAATTGTGACCAATCATCAGCCGTTAGTACCGTAGCAAATCCGCACAAACAGTAACCAGTACTCCAGTAAAGCGGGAGAGTAGAAACCAAAAGGTATACCTCAGGTAGGTAGAAACAGTACGAGTATAAAGTGAATTATCCACTTTCTGTATCATACAACGGAAATCCATCCATAAGCGCGCAATTAACCAAAAGGAAGAAATTCGAATAGGAATTGGTAATTGCTCGCTTAAATTTCAAACACAAGACAAAATATAAAGTAAAACCTAACAACGGTATCAAAATTATTTTCTTATGACAATTCTCAAATATTCAGCACCCCTAACTAGATATAACAAATTTAGTATTTATGCATTTACAGAGTAACATGGGTTGTCTAATTACAATGCATTCTGAAGTTAGGATAAGCGAGAAAAATAGCGGTAATGTGATAGTTTATTTGGGAATACATAAGTCATAACAGTATAAACTGAACGTAACAAGTTAACCTCACTAATATATATATATATATATATATATTGTTATGGATTCAAAGGGTTAAATTTGGGGTATGCAATGCAATTTCAAACACCCTGTATAGAGAAACGAACAAATTAGTTACGCGCAAAATTTATTTAATTTATTTAATTTAAACGGACAAGTATTGACGTATTTCTATAATTAATGATTGAAAGATTAAAGGTACATAAAGAAAACCAGTTTTAAAAACAAATAGAAACGCATAAATAATTTAATTAATTTTAATTCAACATGTAAAAGCATTAGAAAAAACACCAGGGGTGTTACGTCGTCATCGAACAATTCGGTATTTTGTGACAATAAATACTTTGTGCGTGCATCCTACAGTTTGAGTGAAACATTTTATATACCGGCAATAACAGTGCATAAAGTGACAGTCGTACTCGAGCCTTTAAAGAAGCAAGTCGCCTTCGAACCCTTGAAAAGGACGGTTGTGTTAGAGCTTTGAAAGCGAGACCGACACCATTTTCGTGCGTGTTTCTGGTTCTCCGTAAAAGCTTTTGTGCGTGAAAGTGTCTATTGCCCCCAGCGGCGCAGGACTTAAGGTATTTATACCCTTTTACTAAGTAGTTTGATGTAGTTTTTTGTTTGTTATTACATAACCGCTCCACCATTATCGTTATTGCTATAAAAGCAATTGGTCCTTCATTATAATTTGCATATTTTTATCACACATTTATATCAACCTCCTTAACCCCAATCAATCATTGGCCCTATAAGTCGATCCGGATTCATTAGTCCTGTGGTTACACATGTCCTAAATTAAATATTATTGTGCATTTCAGCGAGCTTTTAATTAAGTAAATATTTTAGCTTTTTAAAGTTGTGTTCAAACTCCATATTTAGCGAGTTAAAATGTGTAAACATTATTTATACTGTCTTTAGATTAAATTAAGCGATTTCGCCGTAATTGAAACCAGCAAGCGTTTTAATTACAAACAAATTCATAATATAAAATTTGTCAGTTTTCAGTTTTTAAATTCATTTTAGCGGCATAAAACAGAAAGCAACCTGAAAACTATAAATCGCTTTATACTTCTTAAACAAGAAAGGTAAAGGGATTTGCTTTGTATTTAAAAGCTATTGCACGTTTTGTATTACAATATTGAAAACATCTGCAGAGGAATAAGGTTGTAAAGTTGCATCTTTCGGCAAATATGTTAAGCCACATGTTTTAAACGTTTCTGTGAGCTTTTGATGTAAAGGCCGACCGTAACCGCCCGGGTTGTAAAGCGGTACATCTTATCCTCGCGCTTTGTTAGACAAACCCTTGTTTTCGACGTCTCGTTTTAAGACCACATTGACGAACCGTTAGTCATAAAACGTGATTTATTGGTTTATACCCTGTCTTACCTTTTCGTGCTTTGAACAATCATAATATTTTAACATTTTTCGTGTACATCTGAGCGTTACGGTTTTATAGCATTTATTGTAGTCCTTTCAGAATCTTTGAGAATGGCTCCAAAGAAGGCACATGTGGTAGAACTCCAATTACTGAAAACACGGATTTTAGAAATATTTGAGCTTTGTAGTTCTATACAAAGTGACCCAAGTTTAAAGGCATTGTTCCTTATTCAAACAAGGGGAATACATGACCTTTATGCAAATTTCAATACAATTTTAGTCGCTGTCTTGGCCTCCTGTGACAAGGAAGAATCATTAAATTACAACGCTGTACGGAAGGAAGTAGATTCCGCTTATTTTTTCATACTGCTGCATCTCGATACGATGCAAGAAATGAAAGCACCACAAATTACAGAAAATGCTCCAAGCAGCACGGTATCAAAATTGTTACCGTTAAAGCTCCAAATTTTTAATAATGAGGTAACTGAATTTTCATCTTTCATCGATTTATTTGACAGCCTGGTCTATAATAACGCGTCGCTGTCCAATAGCGAAAAATGAAATTATCTTATCAGTTGTTGTACCGGGGAGTCTTTAAGAATCGTTAAATCTGTACCCATTTCGGGGATAATTTTATTATTTCCTATAACGCCTTGCGTGAGAGATTTAGTAATCCGCGTTTATTGGCAACTTTGCATTGGAAAGCAATGAAAGACTTTCTACCTTTAAAATCAGAAGACCCTAAGAAACTTAGGGTACTTATTGATTGTTTTCGGAGAACCTTGCTGTTCTAACTAACTTAAAGTTTCCCACTGAACATTGGAACTTTATTCTGGTCGATTTGCTTTTAGAAAACTTGATCCGTTCACTAGAAAACGCTTCGAACTCCAATCGGATCCGAAGCAAATACCTAATTTCGAGGATTTGAGATATTTTTTAACCCAACAATGTGCAGCGTTGGAAACCTTTTCTTCAACCGCACCTGTTTCTTATTCGACGACTGTCCATACATCTCACACATCAGTGCCTAAGAAATCCTCAGCGTTTCAATTTAAACCAAAGGTTTCTTCTAACGTAGTTTCACTGGATACACCAAGTAGCTCCAGTGACTCAAAGAATTCATTTTCGCACCATTGTCCTTCCTGCAAAGGCAATCACTTAATTTACAGATGTCAATCGTTTCTAAGAAAACTCCGACAGAACGTTTCGACATTGTCAAACGCTTACGCCTTTGTTTAAATTGCTTACGAACAGACCATGCGTCCATGCAATGCAAATCTTATAATTCCTGTCGAACTTGCGCCAAGCCGCATCATACCTTGCTACATTTTGAATCGCAACCTGCTTCTAGCCGTTCAGCTGAACCGACCGCTACACACATGCATAAAAATGCCAATAGGACGCAGTCAGCCTCTCCTATTCCGGCAAATGTTTTGTCTTCACAGACGAATTCAAATCTTGGGGTTACTGTCTTACTCTCCACTGCTGTTGTGGAAGTTCAAGATCGTTCTGGTAGATACAAACCGATCAGGGTACTCTTAGATCCTGGTTCCCAAGCTAGCTTTATTCGAGACGATTGCGTGAGCAAACTTTGGCTTCCACGCATACGTTCTCAAGTTCCGATTTATGGACTTGGGCAGACAACTTCAGCAGTCAATAGGGGTGCCGTCAGCTGCACCATTCGCTCTATGTTAGACTCTGAAAATCTCTAGAAGTCACAACTTTTGTGCTTTCGTCAATATCTGGCAAATTACCTAGCGTTGAAGTTCCTAATAATTGGGAACACTTATGCGGCCTGCACTTTGCAGACCCGACCTGGAACTCTCCAGGAACCATTGACATGCTCCTAGGAGCAGATGTTTATCCGTTCATCATCAATGGCGGTGTTATACATGGCAAGTTTCTTCAGCCTGCCGCCATAAATACAATTTTGGTTGGACTATTATTGGTCCCACAAAAGCTTGCAGTCTGATACTGTCCAAGCATTTTTACGTCTGTAGAAGATCCTATCGACCAGACCCTAAGGCGGTTTTGGGAGATAGAAGAGTTGCCATCCACGCCTTATACTTCTCCAGAAGAAGAAAAGGCAGATTTGATTTTGAAAACACGTTTTCTCGTGACCCTAGCGGTCGTTTTATTGTTGCGTTACCGTTCAACGATACTTTGCCCGTTTTTGATAATTGCTTTGAGATGGCTAAAAAAAGACTATTTTCGTTGGAGCGCAAATTACATGCTCAACCGGAGCTACGCGCCCAATACAACAATTTCATGCAGGACTATCTTGATGCGGGTCATATGGCATTACTCGATTCTCCGCCCGTTGGGAACGATAATTACTTTTACCCCATCACCCTGTGTTTAAATAAGAAGGTCATACTTCTAAAATTCGTGTGGTTTTTGACGCCTCTGCAAAGGCTAAAAACAACGTGTCACTTAATGACACTCAATTGGCTGGACCTAGTCTCCAAAACGACATTTCGTCAATCTTACTTCAATTTCGCTCTCATCGTTTCGTTTTTACTTGTGATGTTCGCCAAATGTATCGACAAATTTTGGTTACCGAAAAACATCGAAAGTTTCAATTAATTGTTTGGCGGTTCTCCGCAGATGAACCCATTCAGACCTATCAGCTTAATACAGTGACCTATGGTATTAAGTCATCGCCTTATCTAGCATTAAAGACTCTTCAGCAATTAGCCATTGACGAAGGCAAAAGGTTTCCGTTAGCCGCTGAGGCTATACGGTCAAATCTATATATTGATGATTTCGTCGCCGGTGGAGATTCTATACAATCGGCCCGCGAAGTTAAAGATCAACTTATCCGACTTTTACATTTGGCTGGTTTTGAACTTCGAAAATGGAGTTCTAATTCAGTTTCTATTTTGGAGGGCATTCCGTCAGATTTTTGCCAATATACTTCTCTCGATTTCGATTCTGACGAATCAATAAAAATATTAGGTCTTCAATGGTCACCTACAGAAGATATTTTCTCGTTTCGGGTTAAACCATTAAACCAAATATGTACAAAGCGCAACATACTTTCACAAGTTGCCAGAATATATGATCCATTAGGATTTTAGCCCCACTAACACTTTTTGCAAAACGCCTAATCCAGCATCTGTGGATGTTAGGTTTAAATTGGGATGACATCCCACCAGCAGACATTTCGTCTCAATGGCAGCAATACCAAGAAGAGTTGCCGTTATTATCGTCATTAAAGTTACCACGTTGTTTACCCCTTCGGATCCTTTTACTTGTCATTTGCATGGGTTTTGCGATGCTAGCGAGGTAGGGTATGCAGCGGTAGTGTATTTTCAGTTCATAAATCAAACTACCGGAGAAATAACTGTACAATTTGTAACCGCTAAAACAAAAGTAGCTCCAATTAAGCGCATTTCAATTCCACGTTTGGAATTATGTGCCGCCGTTTTATTAACCGATTTACTTTCTTTTACCATTCGTTCTTATCAAGGCTTGATTGACATTTCCGATGTTTCAGCGTGGAGTGATTCTACGGTCGCTCTCACTTGGATACGTTCTCCACCTTTTCGTTGGAAAACTTTGTGGCAAACCGTGTTAGCCACATTCAAGAAATCATTGCACCTAGCCGATGGTTTTATATTAAATCTTCGCATAATCCGGCTGATCCTGCATCTCGGGGATTAATGCCAAGCGCGGTTATCTCATGTTCGCTATGGTGGGCGGGGCCTGAATGGCTTCACTACCCTAGTGACTCGTGGCCGCCTCAACCAACATTGTCAACCTCAATTGCTGAGGTAACTACGGAAAAGAAGATCCTAACATTTGTCGCTCAAACAGATCCAAACGTCATTGACATTTTACTAAGTCGCTTTTCATCGTTATATAAAATCCAAGGCATCGTGGCTTACATTTATAGATTTTCTAAACCCATGGCTCAACGTCATACGGGTCCCTTAACAGACATTGAACTACACAATGCTCTCATGATTATCGTTCGGCATGTACAAAATGTTACATTTTTAAAGGAAATAGCTTCGATTAAGGCAAACCGTAAATTACCTAAAAGCTTGCGAAAACTTTCTCCATTTGTTGATCCACAAAACATCTTAAGAGTAGGTGGGCGCTTGACACATTCTTCGCTTTCCTATTCCGAAAAGTTTCCTGCGTTATTGCCTCAGCGGCACCGATTAACCGAACTTATCATTCTGTCAACTCATGAAAGGTATTGCCATCCCGGTGTTAATACCACAGCGTATCTTATCCAACAGAATTTCTGGATCCTTTCTATTAAACATTCAATCAGAAATTATTTATCATCCTGTCATAGATGTTTTCGTACCAAACCGGTCCTGGTAACTCCTCCTATGGGAGACCTACCGGCAGCACGTATTACCCAAATCAAACCGTTCAGTATTGTTGGTGTTGATTTTGCTGGCCCTCTTTAATAAAGGCTAACCGCCTGCGAGGCTCTAAAACTCTTAAGGCCTATATTTGTATTTTTGTTTGTTTTGCCACTAAGGCAGCACATATTGAACTTGTTTCGGATTTGTCGGCAGACGCGTTTCTTGCCGCTTTGCGACGATTTATAGCACGTCGAGGACGCTGTTCTCAAATATTTAGCGATTGCGGTACTAATTTTGTAGGTGCCTATCGTCAGCTTACGAGTTATCTGCATAGTGCAGTAACCTCAGAAAGGATAAAGTGGTCGTTTAATCCACCTAGCGCCCCTCACTTCGGTGGCTTGTAGGAAAGCGGTGTTAAGTCGGTAAAGACACACCTATCTCGCGTAATCGGCGAACAAAACTTACCTTTGAGGAACTGTACACAGTTCTTACACAAATTGAATCTGTGCTAAATTCAAGGCCACTCTGCGCTTTGAGTTCGGATCCAAATGACTTGCGTTGCCTAACACCAGGTCATTTCCTAACTATGGAGCCTCTTTCTGCACCACCAGATGAGGACCATTTAACCAACGTTGTACCATTAAAAGCAGGTGGAAACTCCTGCAAAAACTCCACCAAGATTTTTGGGCTCGCTGGAGCCATGAGTACTTACATACTCTGAACCAGAAGGTTAAATGGCACTCTAAGGTAGGTGTCCGACAAGTGGAAAAGGACACTATTGTCCTCGTCAAGGACGACCAGCTTTCTCCACTTCAATGGAAGTTTGGTCGTATTATTAATACTTTTCCCGGTGCGGACGGTATTATACGTGTCGCTGAAGTCAAAACGGCACATGGCACACTAAAACGACCTTTGGTCAAACTAGCGCCGCTACCGGTATTTTAATTTTATTTTATGTTTAGATGTATATACACATTTTTACATGTATAGTAGTATATTATTTTTACATATTTGCTTATTTACATATATATTTTTATTCTTTGCATAGTTGGTAATATCGCTCGCTGTAGTGCACCACCCTATCTTTCGTTACCTCCTTTCCTAGCAAGGTCAAATCCCATGTGATTTCCTTCACCCAACCTACTTCCTCCTTTTCAAAATTCTATGAATTTGGTGGGCGGTATGTTACGTCGTCATCGAACAATTCGGTATTTTGTGACAATAAATACTTTGTGCGTGCATCCTACAGTTTGAGTGAAACATTTTATATACCGGCAATAACAGTGCATAAAGTGACAGTCGTACTCGAGCCTTTAAAGAAGCAAGTCGCCTTCGAACCCTTGAAAAGGACGGTTGTGTTAGAGCTTTGAAAGCGAGACCGACACCATTTTCGTGCGTGTTTCTGGTTCTCCGTAAAAGCTTTTGTGCGTGAAAGTGTCTATTGCCCCCAGCGGCGCAGGACTTAAGGTATTTATACCCTTTTACTAAGTAGTTTGATGTAGTTTTTTTGTTTGTTATTACATAACCGCTCCACCATTATCGTTATTGCTATAAAAGCAATTGGTCCTTCATTATAATTTGCATATTCTTATCACACATTTATATCAACCTCCTTAACCCCAATCAATCAAGGGGAAAGAAAATCAATAATCCCAAGGCAAAAGGTTTCTTGGTAACAAACAAGAACGTCATTTTTATCTGATACGGTGAAATATAAACTCCAAGAATTGTTGTTTTAAACGGTCTATAATTAAGAACATCTGCATTTTTAAAAAGTTACATTCTTCGAAATTATCAGCATAATAAAGCGGACTTCATAGAAAATAGTTTTCAACCGTCAGTTGATTCGAATAACAAGCTAACAAAGTTCTTAAAGAGCAGGGGAGATGCACGATTGGTAATGTGCTACAGATAAAGACAGAGATAAAAGCGTTGATACTGGGAAACGCACGTACGAATACACGTGGAGTGGACATGGGCTGTCAGCAATATTGATTTTCTACAACTCAAGTGGGGTTTTGAACGCAACAGCAGATATGCAACACAGATAAAAATATTACAGGCGGGGTTTTATGACGACACAGAATAGTATCATTGGTTAGGAACGGACAGTTTCGAAACGTACAAACATGCGACAAGTTGGAGCGATTTCGTATACATACGGCACGTTCACGAAAGAAATTTCAAGAATTTTTAAATTAGTTATATCAAAATTTGAAGAATTGTTATTTGAAAATAAATTTTTCGCGTGAAGTGCACCTAGAGGTGGCATGTTGAAAAATATAAATACTCTGGGAGAATTAGGAGAGCTCTCTTGGTATTCTCATCGCTTTATACTACTTACAACGATAGACCGACGTTATAGCAGAGTTCTTGTGAGTATTAAAAATATTCATAATACAGTAAATGTAGTAGTAGCACTTGTAACTTGGTAGTTGAAGCCTTATAGTTATTAACGTGAGTAGTGTCGAGTGAATTAAATTAACCGAGGTCCAACTAATACCATACCAAGCTAGTAAATCAATAAATAGAAGTATAATATACGTGGGTTTGTATGCTGTTATGGAATGGTAATTGGAAGCAAGGCGGTTGGCGAATATTAGGGTTATCATCTAGGAATATGTGGAGTATCAGAGCGTATAGTCACGAAGCCAAGGGGTTCTGGTAAGCATCGTCGCAGGGATGGAGGCCTGAAGCATTCTCCAGGTAACTTACTTAAAATTTCTGTTATCTGATAAACTTGTGGTACTATTTGGTGATGTGTGAGTATAATATTGGGGTTATTTATAGTTATATAACGTATCGGAAAAGATACGTGTGCTGGACAATTATTGGAGTTATTTAAAATATTGAAAAAGGGTGTATGTAAAACTTACTAAATTTCATTATGAATATAAATTGGATTGTTAAGGGTACAGGGGTCTATTAGTTTTGTATTAATTTTATGCAAGGTAAAAGGCATACATTAATAAACTGGGTTATTATGAGCTCACCATACTCCAGTGTGCACTAAATTTAGGGTATTATTTGGGGCCCATTTATTCATATTGTATTAAATGTGTTTGCAAATAGTAATTTAAAACAAGGACTTTAAAACATATCACTTATTGAATTGTAATTAGTGTACCAAACTGTTGATACCTGTGAATAATTTGTTTGTAAATAGCGGTAAATAAAAGATTGCATGATTGTTGTATTATTTGGTGATTTTATTGAATGGTGTGCGAGTGGGACGGAAGAATGATTGTAAATTTAGGTATCCGAGAAGAGGCACAGCTGAGCTAGCCAGGAAGCTGCTGGAGATTCTTGAAGCAGAAAATCAAAGAGTAAGAAATTTTGATTTTCTGCTTCAAGAATCTCCAGCAGCTTCCCTGGCTAGCTCAGCTGTGCCTCTTCTCGGATACCTAATTTATATATAAATTATATATAAATTATATATATATATTTGGATTAACGACCTCCTTTTCGATAATTGATTGTAATTATGTTTATGGGTATTAGGTCTGCTGGGATAAAAGAAAACTCTTTTTTATGGCCTAAATTTTCGCATATATTTAATGCTTTGTCAAAGGCAATAACTAAAAAGTAATACAACTATAATAAAGACACTGGTAGTAATAAGCAGTACTTACATTGAGATTAATAAAAATTAGCTTCCATAAATAAATTTAAACTAAGTTCCTTTATATAATCTTATAAAATTGAATTGAATAAAAAATTTTTAAGTATAAATAAAATATTGGCTTGACATAAATAAAATTTTTGACAGAATGCTAATAAATAGTTGGAAAAGTTGATTTTGCTAAAGAATTAGAATAAAAAAAGAAAGAAAAAAGAAACGTACTTGTGTAAATAAGCGGTGTTATATATACACATGTATATCTGAATATTATGTAAATGTATATGAATTAATATACATATATGTATACTCTTACACATAAATATATTTTTAAAGATATATATTCATATATGTAAACCAATTGTCTATATAGATGTGCAAACACACACACAGACACACATAATATATACATACACGCACATACATGTACCAATACGTATACATACACATACACATAAACACACATATATATATATATATATATATACACATGCATACCCATATACACATATACATACATATATACACAAACGTACGCACACACATATATACATATAAACATACCATATAAATCCAAACAAATATAAAATAATAAAAGAGAGAGAGAGAGAGAGAGAGAGAGAGAGAGAGAGAGAGAGAGATGTAAATGGTAATTAAATATGATTTGTTTTAGATTTAAACTTAAATTTTAAAAGATAAGAGTATATGCAACTAAGATTATCTATATCCTTTTTATTATTTAATGTTTTTGAGTTCATGTAAATGTGACACATTTCCAGAAATGTTCTTTTTGATTTATTTTGTTCAATTTGTAAAATCGTCGGATTATTAAAATCTATTTTATGGAAGGATTTAAGGAAGCAAATATAATAAAAATAAAGAATCAAACAAACTTATTAATAACGACCTAGTACAAAGTTACAAATCTCTTCCTTACATAGAAGGCTTAACTGAGAAATTAATGAAAATATTTAAAGATAGTAAAATTAAAATTGCAAAAAGAAATGTAACCACGATACATAAATTATTTTCAAAAATTAAAGATAAAACCAACCATTTAGATCAAAGAAACGTAATATATAAATTAAATTGTTTAGATTGTGATCATATATACATAGGACAAACATCTCAAAATTTAAAACAAAGGATAACACAACACAAAAGCGATATAAGAGTAAAACCAAAAGCTTGCGCCCTCACAACACACGTCTTAGACAAAGAGCATAAAATAGATTTTAATAATCCGACGATTTTACAAATTGAACAAAATAAATCAAAAAGAACATTTCTGGAAATGTGTCACATTTACATGAACTCAAAAACATTAAATAATAAAAAGGATATAGATAATCTTAGTTGCATATACTCTTATCTTTTAAAATTTAAGTTTAAATCTAAAACAAATCATATTTAATTACCATTTACATATCTCTCTCTCTCTCTCTCTCTCTCTCTCTCTCTCTTTTTATTTTATATTTGTTTGGATTTATATGGTATGTTTATATGTATATATGTGTGTGCGTACGTTTGTGTATATATGTATGTATATGTGTATATGGGTATGCATGTGTATATATATATATGTGTGTTTATGTGTATGTGTATGTATATGTATTGGTACATGTATGTGCGTGTATGTATATATTATGTGTGTCTGTGTGTGTGTTTGCACATCTATATAGAAAATTAGTTTACATATATGAATATATATCTTTAATAATATATTTATGTGTAAGGGTATACATATATGTATATTAATTCATATACATTTACATAATATTCAGATATACATGTGTATATATAACACCGCTTATTTACACAAGTACGTTTCTTTTTTCTTTCTTTTTTTATTCTAATTCTTTAGCAAAATCAACTTTTCCAACTATTTATTAGCATTCTGTCAAAAATTTTATTTATGTCAAGCCAATATTTTATTTATACTTAAAAATTTTTTATTCAATTCAATTTTATAAGATTATATAAAGGAACTTAGTTTAAATTTATTTATGGAAGCTAATTTTTATTAATCTCAATGTAAGTAACGCTTATTACTACCAGTGTCTTTATTATAGTTGTATTACTTTTTAGTTATTGCCTTTGACAAAGCATTAAATATATGCGATAATTTAGGCCATAAAAAAGAGTTTTCTTTTATCCCAGCAGACCTAATACCCACAAACATAATTACATATATATATATATATATATATATATATATATATTACTCATATTTAGACCAGGGTAGAAAATTAAATAATCACATCAAATAATTTTAAACACCGTGTATAAGGAATTTCATTAAATAATACGCTTTATTAAAACCGTGAAGCATAAAAATTTATGAGTTTCATTAAACATAAGAGATTTAAATCATGTACAAGACGCTTTATATCAAAGGAAGCAGTATTAAAAAGCTCTGCGTGTAATGTAATTATTCCTAAACAAATGGAAATTACGTGCAAAATTTATCTTAATTAACTCTATTTCAAATAACCGGTATTGAACAAAACGTACAGATAATATCTATAGAAACTTGTAAAACCCAAGATTATAATATCAGAAAATAAAGCTCTGAGAATTAATATTATTTTGAACACCTGCGTAGTTTAAATATCACATACGGCGTAAATTTTGTAGATAATTAATAGTTTCAAAGAATCTTGGAGAAACCGGGGCTTAATATTCACGAGAATGTGCGATACGGGGTTATTAAACCCAGATAACAGTCCACATGGACTAAAATATAATCGATAATAAAGAATATCAATTTGCACCAATACGAACAGGTTAGAAAAGGAAAGAGAAAATGCGTCAAGCAAAGACACATATAGTAAAAGGCGGGATTTAAGCAACGTCACGAGGGTCACAATTGGTTGAAAATAGGATGCAAATATCAGAGGTAGAAACAACAATTTCTGTACAAAATTAATTAGTTTTCTCGGACATGCTTGCGTGCCGTGTGTTGAAATTTCTGAGAGTTAAATGGGACGAGTGAAAATTCGTAAAAATCGACGCGCGAGCGACGGACTGGGAACATAGAATGAGAAATTCTTTAGAATTACCCGTTTTGAGGACAAAAGCGACGTGCCGGCTTTTTGCTATATATACCGAGATGAATATAAACAAGCCCTCTTAGACTTTTGACGATTCGATGCGTTAAAAGCTCTTACATCCGCGACTTGATTGAAGATGTTAAACAGTGCATTTTAGTTTGATAAAATAAAGTAAAATTTTGCTCGTATATTTTAGTGATTCAAAATAGTTGGTTATTTACGTGCTAACATGAATGTACTTCAGTGCACTTAGATACAAGGTAATAAAATTTAGTTTCACTGTACCAATTAGCAAAATTTACAACGACAAATGTATACACAAAAGTAGGAATTTTTGTCGTATATTTTTGAAAGAAGTATGAAGTAATTTGCTATTTTTCGGGGTGTTAATAATTAAATGGTTAAAATACGTGTCTTGATCCACGAAACAAGGGTCAGATATACATAGATGAGTTCCGGAAAAGCCCAGAAACAACTGGTGATGGAGAAAATTTTAAAAGCGTTGAGAATTAGAAGCCGTAAATATAATCCTGTTGGAATGGTGTGATTAACTAAAGGGACGATGTACTTTGAAGCTACGAGGACAGTAACCTTCAGGTAAATTATACTATTTTTTTTGACATTTTTGTGTGTGTTGAATAACTTTATAATTGATTTACTTTAAATGGACATTAGTGAAATTGTACTAACCATAAAATTTTAATTTTAAGATGAAATTTGCTTGTTGAAGTAGAAAGGAGTATTTAGTTTTGATGTTCGGTAATATGATGAAAATTTGGGTATGTCTTTGAGCTCAATTAGACGAACCTGGTTAATTAACGTAAAGGGGTGGTAGATGCTCCCTTTATACTCAGACTCCGGTCTGCTTATATTGTTATATTAATTAGTAGGCATCCAACAAGGACTTTAATTTTGGATGCACATTAAAAATGATAATAAAATTAATCTTGAAATTCTTTTAAAACTGAAATTTATGCTGAGTTTAAATTTTGAAATTTTAATGTATTCTGAATATTGATGTAAATAGAGTTAACGTTGATGTTTTTGGTAGGAATGTGTTGTTTTTTTATGAATGAGGAGGTTTATAACATTAGGTGAGCAGCCGAGGCGAAAAGAGGATCACAGCCGTTTATGACGCCCAATCTGTGGGACTAGAATTTTTTTGTTGAAAGGACCCAGTTCCCGCATTCAGAGGGTGGATATCACAGCAATATATATATAATATATATAATCTCCTTGAAGTGAACTGAGGAATATAAAAACGCATTAATATAAAAGGTATTGTTGATTTTGAAATCAATAATTTTGGTGGCGTCTAGATTGAATAAAACGTCCTATTTACTGAGATTGTCGGAGGCTGTTGTAGCCGACGTCACGATTAGAAACAATACGCGTTCCAGGTTTAAACCGTTCTATATTAAAATCTAATTAAGTCGGCGCTTCGCCAATTATCATGAATAACATTGGGATAAGTCGTAGAGTACTATCTCCGATCATATATACTTACATGCCCAATTAAGTGGCATGGTGCCTTCTAGCAAAATAGTATGTGCAAGGAGATAATGTCTGAACTCACTAGTCCAATAGAACCACACCATGAATATGTATTATTATTAATCACCCTTATATTAAAAATATTTTACGCCTTAGTTCATTTAGTTAGAAACAACTTGCGTAAAACACTTTTCTACATTTTCGATACCCGAACCACCTACATCAAAAAACAGACAGCTGTTTTGCCATGTATACATACAGATGATAATTTCTTATATAACCCTCTACAAATGAAGTGATTCAAAATCACCGCCGTTACCATTTCCTTAAAATACCTTTGCATTAAAATAATAGGACATATCCAATTCCAATGCATGCAATTTAAAATTTAAGTCTAAAAATCAAATTAAAAGATATAACTTACCAATACAGGAAGGAACCGCTGGAGCTAACACTAGAAGACAAACAAGATACGCACATACTAAGTAATTATAAAACAATACAAAAAAAAAGTTGACTATGACACAAATAAAGCATGCTAACTTAATGGAGTTATATACTCACGACTTTTTTGAGAATTCCAGCCGCCCGCTGGTGGTGGCGGTAAGGGCGTTGGTCCTGATGGCGGCGGTGGTGGAGGTATACTTGATGTTCCGCTGATAGGAGGTGGAGGTGGCGGCGGCGGTGCGTATAAGTTAGGCGGCGGAGGAGGCGGTGGAGGGCAGCCAGTAATTAGCGATGGCAGTGGAGGTGGTGGAGGAGGTGGAGCTTGCTGCGTCACGACAGGAAAGGGTGGAGGAGGTGGAATTGCATTACTAGTTTGTATAGTTGGCACGTCCGAGGGTGTGAAGTTTGTCACAGGAACAGCTATCTGAGGAAGAGAAGGCGAAGGTGGTGGTAGTGGTGGTAGCTTTGGCATAGTATTAGAAAGACCGAAAGCAGGTAACTCTAAAGAAAGTAATGAAAAACATGGCACTGGTGGCGGTGGTGGCGGTGCTGGTGGAATACTCAGTACACTTTCGGTATCGAACGAATTAGTAGAAATTTTTTCTGCTTCAGTATTTGTAATTATGGGTGTAGTAGTTTTTAAATCATCCTTTGTACGTTCCTAAAAAGAAACCACAAATAAACAATTTTCTAAATTACACAAATCACCTCAAAGTCCGTTTGTGCGCTGACTTCAACAACTGTTCTATTATTTCGACATTTATCACAGACAGTTTTATCATTAATAATATTATTTTCTTGGTCAACTGGTGACTGAAAGTCACTAACAGTTTTTGCTGTTAGCGCTTGAATTTCCATCAACGTTTTATATTTTTCTAATTGTTGCTTCAAATATTTTATTTCTTCTTCAAACGCTAAAATTTCGACATCCCTAGCGGAAGTTGATTTTAAGATGGATTCTTCTGCATTGTACGCTACTGGACTTGGAGTAAGCAATTCAGAAGGTGAAGAAGGTGGCCATGATACTGAATTTAAACGACCTGGTGTTTGTGGAACTGATAGTGGTGTTTCTGAGTGCGCCCAGTAATACATCAGGTCTGGCTGAAATCATATAATGTTCTTAAAACAAAAAATTATTATTATAGAATAAGTTGAATCATTATTACGTTAAGAAAATTATGGGGATATTTCGCAGAGAAGCTCTAAGAATTACCCCGCCCAAAATTCTGTAATACAGAAAATTACCTTGACCAAGATTAAAGGACTGTAATCAAGTATTACGCGTCTTAATTGGTGGTTAAAATGTAAGACGATTTCGATAAGTTTCAGATTCCTACACAAATAATTCCAGCCGAGTAATGTACATGTTACCTGAATTTATAATTTAACCTACGGCTAAAGCAAATCAAGCGCACAAGAGTAATATAGAAAGGGCAATCCAATAGATAAAGTTGTTACGCAGCTCGTTCTAATAAAGCAAAAACTTGTAAATTAATTAAGTAAAACAAAAGTACTTTATCAATTTGATGTATTTTTAGGTTAAACATTGATTCTTGTTTGTGTTTTGCAATTAAATTGATAATTTACAAATTATTTTTAATCATTCAGTTAATTTTTAAATAAGATAGAATCACCCTTCAAATTTCAAAGGATTTAGTTAACTACATATAATTCTCAGTATCTCATCTAAACGCTAATATTTAATACATGATGTCCAGTGGCTTGGGAAACCCTACCAAGAACAAACAATTTAATAAAAGATATAAATTTATCGGACTGGCGGTAAACACATCCTCCCTTTGAATTCGCAAGTTTCATTGCACGTGTACTTACTCTCTGACACGTATAATTGTGTTATTTCTGTTAAAGACTATTTATTATGAACGTTGTAAGTAGTGAAATCTCCCCACTGACGGTTTGGGCAGCTCTAGTTTCACGAGTCGTCTGTTCATCTAGGATTCTAGGGCATCAAGAGGCCAGCACTTCGTAAACTTTCGCAGTAAGCGGAAGTGAAATAATTAAATTTATTCACCATAATTATAGTATAATAATAGTATTCTCAGTAATAAATAAGCTTAAATTTCACAAGTTCAAGTTGTTACCCATAAGACGAGCGGGCCAGTAAGAAAAGAACGAAAACAGGAACGAAATGATCTCTTAAGTTACGGTTACAAAGGAAAGAGGAAGAAAGAAAACAAAAATCACGCTAACACAGTCGGAAATTGAGGAAATGTAAAGAACGAAGCAACAAAACACACGACCCAATTTGCCCTTTTTAGAACATCTATACCGGAAATGATAATTAAATACAAGAACACATAAAATATAACTCTAATAAATAACTTCTATGAATTTAGATAGTAAATAATATTAAACTGCTAGTTTAAAAGCGAACATCTGAATTCTTCACTCCTCACTAATTATATTTAAGCACAATCAAGCTACAGGGTGTTTTGTAGACAAGAAAACTACGCCATTATACACCCCTTGAATATTGTCGCATAACTTAGGATAACAACACTACGCAGCATTTACCAAAAATAATACATAATATTCTGCATTGGAACAGCAATCAACTAATTAATTACAATCACACAACGGTTAAAACACAATAACATGAGAAATTCAGATTGCTTCTATCGAATTCGATGGTACGTGGAAAACATGATAACAAGCGTAAAACAATTTCAAAATCTAAACACACCAGTAGGCTCAGATAACTATACAAATTAATGTTACCTTATTACTTACTAGGTTAACACGGACGAGTTCGTCCCAACTAAAAGTTACTAAAAATACAAACACAAAAAATGCATATTTACAATAGTGCGTTTACACACAATCGACAAACCAACACTATTAATTAATCACTAACACAACTGATGGATAATTATCAAGTTTACTTCCAATGTTGAAACGAATTAACATTATTATACAAGGTTAATATTATTAAATTTTGTCTGGCAATACCATTTATACTAAAATATCGGAGATTTAAAGAAGTTTCCGATAGTTAGCTGCTTACATTCAAGTATGGAAGGCATAAGGGAGTTTTTTGTATATATTAATACATTATGATTCCCTTATAATTTAAGATGTGTTGGTTAGAGAAATGCGCCAGTTTGATGGACTGCAATCATAGCGAAATCGGTCATTAACCTTTCCCTCTGTAAAACACCAACAAATTAATTTTCGTTCAATATACTTGAACTACTTATCTCCAGACAAAATTATTTGTCATTGTTATAGAAAACTACACTAAATCCTTATTCTAATAATGACAAGCTAATCCACGTACCGGAAGTAAATGAAGCAATTGTGTCCGTTGGCATTTAATCATATTCCTTCACGTAGGATTTTAAGGTTCTTAGATAACTACAAAGTCCTTATCAAAACTTTATCTATATACAATCGCAATCAAACCAAATATGTTGTAACGACAATGTAAAATTTCTCTGATACGACCAAGTAAACGTTAGTTCAAAGAACCTAAAAATGTGATTGTAAAATATTCGACTAGGAGTTACGTTAAAATCCGTACTGAAAACATTAAAATTTCTATTAAACAAACATCACCCTTCAATTACCTACCATTCACGTAAAAAAGAAAGCACGATTTTCATCATAAGGATTTTGTATCTGCCCGATTGAGTTTATATAACTATCGCAGATTCATTCAAACCAACACTTGAAAATATAATAACAACGATGTAAAGACGGATGTCTGATTTTATTTATAATTGCAACATTTAAGGAATTCTTAGTTATCGAACACATACCTAGATAAAAAAATATAATATATTAAAAGCGGTCTCGTAAATTAAATAAAAATACTAGCAAAGTTTGTTGCCTAAGCTCTTACTAACTTGAAATAATGAAATTGTAGCGAATCCGTATATTTAAATAAGTAGAAATCGATATGGCTTTTAAATCAAGGTGGCGAAAATATTTACAAGTACGAAATGGAACGTAAAAAGTGGTATTGCTTAATTCAATGTACATATGGTTAATTCCATAATACAACAACAATCCATTATCATTCATAATTCCGAAACACTGGCTAACAACCACAACCGTCGCAACCTTCTAGAAATTTCTCTCATTCTACTTTACGATCAGCCAATACAGTCAATTTCCCCTGTCGTAGGTCTATCATCCAACTATGTTATCCTCGTCTAACCTATATTTACCGTCTTTATTAAAATCCCACTACAGCAACAAAAAATCGATATTGTGGTTAGCATCTACCACTTATAGCGCGCTTTACATGTCTGTTCTATCCAACGTCTTTTATTTGTCCTCCTTGTTTACCCAATGCTATTGACACCCCGTCTCTATTTGTTTTCAAAGCACCTGTTATTTTGCAGCCTTCGCTACGAGCGTTAACTCAGATTTCTAAAGAATTATGTTCCAACGTACATTCCGGTCCCTTGAACTTGTTTATAGGTCTGTCAGGCTTTCTATGAACTGATTGTCAGTTTGAAATTGTACTTTTCCCTATTTTATTTAACCTGTAGATTTCCTAGGATTTTATTTTAACGAACGCTTTGTTTAGTTAAATGAAAAATCTGCGTTTATATTATCGATTTTATATACAAAAGCTCTCATTTATTATTCGCTATGCTCAATTTACATCCTTCGAATATTAAAAGTAATTATAGTCGTATTATCCTTGAGTTTTTGCATACTACAAAGCTTCTTACACTTATGCAAATTTAACACTGTGATTTATTAATACAAATGTATGCTATTATCCGTTTGTTTTAAGATCAAAACCAATTAATTTGGAGCGTAAATAATTTATTCCTATTTTCTATATACACGGTCGTTACAAAATTATTCTCTTGACTTATCAATCCCTCTTAACCTCTAATTCACACGATAATATATATATTGCTATAATTATAGGGTAGTTTAGGGGTAGGTTAAGTCATAGGGGTCGTAGAATAAATAAAAGCAACTTCCAGTTTAACATAATTCCAGATATTATAAGAGTAAATCGGTCACTATACATATTGTTAATTGAGAGCACACTATATAAAATACATGGGATTAAATGCATAGGAACATATAAATATCCAAAAGTAGTTTACAAGTTAAGATATGATTTGAAAACGCAACAAAATGCATCAAAATTAAATCAACGAGAAACCTATATGAATTGACATTACAAATATTCAACAATTGCGTTAAAAATATCATCGTACACGCAATCTAAATTATGCATTATTAGAAAATCTTACGTGATAGGAAGAATTCACATTTGTTCAAAAATCCAATATTATATAGAAATAAGCAAGCACCAGATTATTCAGTTTAGATAACAATAAGTAACAAACATTCGAAGACGTGACTTAATAAAAGGAAATTGTTGGAATTTCTCAAATAATACCATGACATGTGAGAGGATTACGTGACTGGCCAGGCATGCATTCAAATATTTGAACTAAATAATTGGTGAAAATCACGAAGTATAGAAGATAAAGGTAAAAGTGTCGTCCCAGCACGTGAATGAACCAATGAAAAGCAGGTGGAGGTTCGGCTTTAAATACGATAAGGATGAAGCGACGAGTTAGTATACATTCAAACTGGGTTACGACTATGTTCTAAAGTACTTATAATGTACGTAACCAGTGAAACAAAAATTAAAGTGAAATCATTTTGAAAAGTGTACGAATTTGTGCAACGAATAAGCCGATCTATTATAGACGTAAGTAAAACGACTTAATTAAAAATCCATTTCTAACATTAATAAAACAGGGTTTTTAATACTGGTATTTAAATTGGATTTTAAATTATTTTAATACCGAGATTGAAATTGTCTTAATACCTACATTTAAATGGGGTTTTTAATATCTACATCAAAGTTGTTCTCATACCGATATTTAAAATTGGATTCTAATACCTACATGTAATTTGGATTTGGATTGTAATTTTGGTTTTGATGTAGACTTCTAAATTTGACTTTCAATTTGGACATATTCAGACTTGGCACGAAACAACTCATGGGCATGCAGATCACAGGCTAGGAAGGAATTACAGAACCAGTCCAGGTTAGCAATCTTGATACAATTTATTATTGAAAAATGTTTTTAATTCAATATTTATCATTTTGTATCTGTAAGAGTCAACAATACATTGTAGGTTCATTTAACAATTTATGAAAAAGGGACTGGTCATCTTGGAACGTTCAAAGGTCCCTAAATATAAGTAAAAAGATAGTCTTGCTGGCTTCAAATATCACTAATCTGGTATATGTAAATATTCTGAAAAGGGGAAAATTTTGAAAGTTGTAAATATTTAATCATTATATTGTGTATTGTAGAATTGCTTTATTTAATTGAATCAGCTAGTTGAAGCAAAGAAAATCCATAACTTAACATTTCACATCATAGGTGCTTGATTAATATAAAGGGAGCATCATATTACATTAAGGAATCGTGGGAAGGAAAGTAACACAGCATTTTATGTACGCCCAAGTCGTGGGGCTAAATATATTAAAATATCACAGCATTTTATGACATGCCTAACCGTGGGGCTAAAAATAAATAAAACCATCCATCGTAGGGGCTGGTGAAGTATCACAGCATTTTATGGTATGCCCAATCGTGGGGCAGAAATATCATAGCAATATATATTCAATGTATAGTTCTTATGTTTATATCATAATTCTTTAGAACTCCACGTTGTCCCACAAGTAAAACACAAAACCGTCCGAAGAGTCCCGAAGACTGCCGAAGACATCTGGACCTCTTCAAACTATAAAACTTTCTAACTATCGTTATTCAAACTCTCACTCAGCCACGCCAAGAAATCCCAAGGCTTTCCGAAAAGTTTCGAAGACTACCGAAGACCTCTGGACCTCTTCGAACTGTGTATATATTCGTTTACTTAGTGTTTAAGTTCCTACTTGGTTCCACGAGCAACCATGAAGCCTTTCGAAGATTACCGAAGATTACCAAAGACTTCCGAACTGCTTCTAACTATTGTTATTCAGGTTCTTACTAAGCTCACAAGTAAGTCGCAAGGTCTTCCGAACAGTTCCGAAGCCTATCAAAAACTTTTGAACCCCCTTAATATTGTATATATGTTCAATGTATAGTGGCTAACTAGAAGGAGTTCTGTGCAACCCTTAAAGAATTTGCAGAAAGTGTCGCAAGATTAGATGGTGATAACCGCGCGTAAATCTGTGAATGATGGAAGTGGGTGAGGATTGAAAAATTTTGGATTTCGACTTGGCGTGGAAAATGATATGAGCATGATATAATCAAAACCTGTATATTAATAATAACAAATTAAAAAAATATAATAATAATTAACCAAAAGTCTAGTATTCACGACGAACACCCCACCACCCCCACCACATCACTAAAACAATCACTGCCCAACCTTATACGCGCGGAAAATCGAAATCGGGAATAAACTGAAACAAATAAATAACAACAAACTAAATCAGAAAACCCTAATTAACTTAAATCAACAAAATAAATAAAGAAAATAAAATAGAGTGAAACCGCGCATCCCTCCAGGACTTAAAAGTGAAAGTGATTGTGATCACTCCAGTACGTTTAGTGCATACCCACCAGTACTTTAACAGTGTATATCCATCTCCCCTTAGCAGTAAGATACCAATAGACGTAAGAAGACGGCCAAATCTTCGGGTGCTGGAGAAATTTATAAACGAGGTAGGAATTAAATTGTGGCGGCTGTATTCGCATAAGCATTGACTAGTATTAATAAGATTTTGCTATAATTTAACGAGCACGTTTTTTGCGTGTATAGGCGCTAGTCATCATAATGCTTGTGCGAGTGCAATTGGTAATTTGGGCGATGCTTTTGCTAATTTATGCACTACTACATGCTTTTGCTTATTTAAATATTTATTTATTTATATATTTATATTATATTTAACACCATTGAGCAGTTCAATGGTGTTTTTGAAGCTTTTATCTGCACAGGTGTTGTCCTAGGTTGATCAATAATAAAGAGTTCTGGTTGAGGCCCACTAGGTAACATTGCTTTTCAACTTATTTATCAGGTGACAACAATTATTTACCTACCACACACACACACAGGTATTACCAATTTTATTCTTCTTAAAATAGCAAAATTTTAATTTCATGCGTAGTTAAAACTGACTGTAAAATTTTTAAAACAGCACATGAAATTTCATTAACCTATTTTTTTGCTGAATTATTACTAACCTAGGGACTTAAAGTTTGTACACGTCAAACAATTAAAACGAGCTCGATTTAAATAGATGACGACTTCGTTCCAAACTAAAATATATAGCCATTTGTTTATGCCGTTTGCATTGCAGCAATTCTTTTTTTAATTTTATTGTTCAATTGGCAAAATTTTTTTCTGTAAATATTGAAAAAACAAAACACTAATTTTTGTATAAATTTGGATGTAAATAACATTGGTTATCGAATTATTAATAATATATTTTTTTACTCACTAAAATACTGGCAATGTGTTATTGTTTATTGAAATTGGATTAAATCAAGTGTATGGTTTTACTAGTAAGAATAACAATTTAACTACTGTATGCCTTGAGATAAGAGTGCAGTTCATGTTTATTTTAGCAAGAAAATTTTAACCTGAATAGTTTTTTTAGAAAGATCAATAATTAGAAAGATTACAGATAGTACGAAATTTATTCTACCATCCGATAGACAACGTAACAGTGAGCGTCCTTGACAAAGGATTTAATTTTGTCATTGCAACGGCACAAATATTTGTAGAGGACATAATCTGTGGCATAGAAGGAGCAATTCACAAGCTCGACAAGGTTACAGCTGAATCAATATTTTTTATAATCTCTTGTTTGTTTTTGTATTTTACTTTATTTTCTCAGCAAAAAACGCACGATTTTCACTAGTTAGTTTTGGGATCAACTCCTTAATACTGTGGTATACAGACTTCCCTGTACCATGACATTTCAGTTTTTGTCAATTTAACAGTCTTATTTTTGCGTTGGAAGGATCGTAAAGGATCAACTTTTTTGAGGAAGTACTATGTACATAAAAAAATATTTAAAAAGAAAAGAGAAGAAGGTAATGATTGGTCCTTGAAAAGTTTTAGGGAGCTATCACCAGAATGTGTACTTTGTTAATAATTTTGTTTGGCGAAAAAAAAAACTATTCGTTTAAAAGGAAAATATTAAAAATATTATCTTAGAAGGTTTTGGAAATCGGAGCGTGGAATTCCAGAATTATGAAGCAAGTAGGTAAGTTAGAGAGCTTGAAAATTGAAATGGATAGGTTAGCATTAGACATAACAAGGATTAGCGAAGTTCGTTGACCAGAGGCGGGGGATTTTTAGAGAGGAGATTTTAGGATATTTTATACAGGATCAGAGGAAGGAAATTCAGGTGTGTGGATAGTCATGCGAAACAAAATATGATACTGTAGAAAAGCACTTGCACAAGAAAGAAAGAGTACTCATGGTTAGATTATAACCTAAACCGGTATATACAGTAATAATACAAGTATACATGTCTACATCTAGCTACAGTGAGAAAAAGGTTAGCACTAGACATAGTACAGATCACAGAAGTTCCGTGGCCAGAAGCGGAGGATTTTTGGAAGAGAGACTTCAGGGTAATCATACAGGAGCAGAAGAGAAAAATTTGGGTGTGGTGATACTTATGCGAAAAAGATAGGATATGTTTAGAAAATTACTTACAAAAGAATGAAAGAGTACTTATGGATTAGAATGTAAAGCGGTAAATACTTGTAATATTACAAGTATACATGCCCACCTCTGGCTATAGTGACGAAGAGGTAGATATCGAAGACATTCTAAGATGCGTAAAGAGACATGAAAGTTTAATAATTATGAGAATTTTTAATGCAGTGGTAGGTGTGAGTAGAGAAGGAGCGGTAGTAGGCTTATTTGGTTTAGGGATGAGAAACGACAGGGGAAATAGGCTGGTAAAGTTTTGTGACAAAAACAATTTAACAATCACAAACACATTATTTCAACATTTTGTTAGAAAACGATAAACTTGAAAGATGCCATGAGATATGCGATATAGGATATTAAATAGATTACATTGTTGTTACATAACGGCTTAGAAATTAATTAAAAG
Source organism: Platerodrilus igneus (assembly GCA_036346225.1). NCBI lineage: Eukaryota > Metazoa > Arthropoda > Insecta > Coleoptera > Lycidae > Platerodrilus > Platerodrilus igneus. The sequence goes on along the minus strand of JARFIW010001038.1, from coordinate 2,295,753 downwards.
ACCATATATAAGCTACCCAGAAGCAGATATAGATACTGATCACAACAGTGTAATTATAAGGACCGCCCTTATATTTAAAAATTTGGAAAAAGGAATGGAAAAAGACATTTTGACTTTGAAAAACAAAAGATAAAGATGTCCACGAAAGATTTGAAAAAAGTCAAGTGAAATGCTGAAAGACATCTGAAAAATTTCGCATAATCAGGAAGTAGAAATAGAATGGAATAACATTAAATCCGGTTTAGGCATGGCAGTGACATTCTTGGGTACACACCAAAAAAAAAAAACCATGAATAACAAAGGATATCCTGAATTTAGTAGAGGAAAGATGAAAATACAAAAATAGATTAGACGAGGCAGGAAAATAGAGATACAAAGCTAAAATGGAAAATTATTTGCAAATTCAGAAAAGCTAAAAAAGAATGGATTTGGAAAAGTGCAAAAAGGTATTAACTAAGATGGGAATAGGAAAGACAGACGAAGCATACCAAGTAATTAGAATAAATTTTAGAGATATAAATTTGTATAGCAAAAATGTAAGGGGCGCGGAAGGAGCATTCTCATAGAAAATGTAGAGAAAGTGGTTAGATGGGAATCATATATAGGAAATTTATATGCAGAACAGGAACTAACAGCACTAAAACAAAAATCAGACAAAAAAGATGACTTGGGATATTTTATACTTAGACATGAGTTTGAATTAGCATTAAGGGGTCTGACAAATGGTAAGGCACCGGGTATAGATAAGGTGCGAGCAGAAAGTCTAAAAGCCGTTGCACAAGCAGTAACAGAACGTCTCTTCCAACTTGTAAGCTATATATATGAGGCAGGCAAAATACTCTTGAGATTTCAAACGTAACGTCATAGTCACTACACCGAAGAAGAGAGACGCAGATAGTTGTGACAACTTTCGAACAATAAGTTTGACAGCACACGTGTCAAAAATTTTAACTCGAATTGTACAATACGGATTGGGGTACGGGCTGACGAAATACTAAAAGTTGATCAATTTGGGTTTAGACGGAACAGGAACAGTTTTACAAGAGAAATACGGCATGAAAATTTACTAAGATAAAACTAAGGTACTAGTATGTAGAGAGGGAAAAATAAATTAACCACTAGGATACAAATAGAAAATGTGAACTTACAAGAAAGAAGTTAAAAGTTTCAGCTACGCAGGAAGGCAAGTAACGCAAGATGGAAAAAGTGCAAAAGATATAAAGCAGAAATTAGTACAAGGTCGTATTGCATTTAATAAGAAAAAATAACTACTATGTTCAAACACAATAAATATGGAAACAAGAAAAAATATTACTGAAAGCATATGCGTGAAGCACAGCACTGTGCGGTTGTGAAGCTTGGACAGCAAGAGAAAGATAGAAGCCTTTGAAATATGCTAAAGACGTATAATGAAGATATCATGGACAGACAAAGTTAAAAACATAGAGGTTTTAGAAATGGTAAGAGGAAGAAAGAAATATGTGAAAAACAGTAAAAACTAAGAGAGGTAGGTTGATAAGTTACATTAAGGCATGGGGAAATAGTGCAGAATACATTGGAAGTCAAAGAAGTAGGTTGTGAGGAATTTTAGAAAAATGCGTAAACTAGCTCAGAATAGAAATCAATGGAGGTACGCGAGTTACGTTTCGGGCCTTGGGAGCGGTCTTTTTAAAAACTTCTTTCAAAAACTTCGTAACAAATTTATTTGGTTAAACAGAATTTAACATCGAATTTTGACAAACTTGATTTAAATTACTCTAAGTCAAAAAATAATTAATAATTGAACTAATATGAGTGAGTAGCCTAAGCAAACTGCAATGTTAAAGCTGAGAAACTTATGACTGACTTACTGGCGTGATCTGGAGCTCCCGGGCTATTTATGTTGTCCTTGCCCCTCGCAATTCTGACGGAACTTGCAGAGCTCATGTCTGCTTATTTCTTAATTCTATTTATTATACAATGTAACAATCTTAATTTCTAAGTAATTGCAGTTTCTTAACCGTCCGTGACCTGCCACCTGCAGTATCACTATCGTCTGGAATAGAATGCATTGCATCCGTTCTCATGAACTGTGTATAACCTTTATTTAATTATCCTTGAATTACATTGTTGCACTTGACTTAATAATTTCTTTAACAATTTCTAATAATTCCCAATAACTTCTATTTTGTTATACATGCATAAATTGGGGGAGACATAACTCGCGTTCAACCAGTTCCTAGACGGAAAACCTAATGGCGAAAAAGAATAATTGTACTTAAACTTGATGTTCATTATAAACAACTTCAGGTGTTGGTTTTGCAATATTTTCAGCTAATGTTAATTGTGCGAAAAGATTTATTGGAAAATTATTAACTTAACAAATGTCTAAGTGTTGTGGAATCTTGGTAGCCGCAGGTTGCTCTCTTGTCCTCTTCACATACCTCTAAATATCGGAGAAATAAGATATATATTTATAAAACAATATAACCGTGCTGTACCTAACAAGAAAGAGCAGATGCTATGTTCAAAAGCAACATACATAGAAACACGGAAAAATTATTGAAAAATATGTGTAGAGCATAGCACTGTACATGTACGAAATAGGGATAGTAGGAGAAGCAGCAAAGAAAAAGGTAGAAGTCTTTTGGAATGTGGTAGTTCAGATGTATGATGATGATAGCATGGACAGACAAAGTTAATGACAAAAAGGTTCTAGAAATAGTAGGGGAAGAAAGATATCTAGGAACAACAAAAAAATAGGAGCAATAGGAGGGCAGAATCCGTTCTAAGGCGTTTAAGGAATAGTGCAAGATATATTACAGGCAGAGATAGAAAAAAAAGAGAGGTAGAGGTAGACCTAGATCAAACTATCGCATGCAGATGGTGATAGATGCAGACTGTGTAAATTTCAGGGAAATGTGTAGATTAACTCATAGTAGGAAATACTGGAGGTACGCGAATTATGTAATCCCCAATTGTTATATGTGTAAAGAAATAGAATAATTAAGAAATTATTAGAAATATTAGAAATGCGCTAAGTGATGTGCAACATTGTAAATCAAGGACAATTTTATACAGTTTATTAACGTTCATGGGAATGGAAGCGCTACTTTGTAGCACAGACGATAGTGACACTGCAGATGTCAGGTCACAGGCGGTCGCAGACGGTCACGTACCAAGATTACCTAGAAAGTAAGATCGTAACGATGTATTTATGAATAGAATTAAGTGAAAGCAGACATGAGATCTGCAAGTTCCCACAGCCATGGGGGGGGGGGGGGGTAGGGATGTTATAAAAAGCTCGGGAGCCCCAGTCGACGACAGTCAATCCATCGTTCAGCTTTAACATTGCAGTTCGTTAGATTACTCATTTTTGTACAATTAATTAAATATTTCGGACTTAGAATAATATTAATTCAAGATTGTCAAAATTTCAATTCAATTCTGTATAATTAAAAATAAATTGTTAAGAAGTTTGGAAATGGTTTTTTAAAAAGGCCGCCCCAAGCCACGAACCTTAACTCGCGTCTAACTAGTTCTAGGGCTGAAGAACTAATAATAACGGGAAGGTTTTTTGTAAATGTTGTTATGATAAATAAATTTACAATATGTAGAATTTCGATAAAGACAACAATTTCCAACAAACAATTTAGAAAACATTTATGATTTTTTCACGGTTAAATATTTAGTAATGGAAATAGAAATACACAAACTTTCACTAAATCCAGAGATAGGACGAGAAAGTTTTAACCATCAACAATAAAGGAAAATATTTACAAGATATCCTTAATATAGTACAAAACGAACTTCACTACCATCAATATTTTAGCGTACAGTTTGTAAGTGGCGTTGTGTCTAGAGAAGGATAGTAATGGTTTTAAAATTTTCCACAACAATTTGTTTATTAAATTCTATTCACTTCTACATAATGGACATTGTTAATAATCACTTTTTAATACCAATTATTTTTTGTACAAGAAAAAATATGTTTTTTTCTAGATAAATTAACTCGTGATGGCATTTTCTATTACTAAATATCAGCTACGTCAGATTTGGTTACGATATATTTTTCCGTGCTTTAGAGATCATCGGCTGTGTTTCAACGATTGAAATAGAACTTAGAATTAGAAAAGTACCTATGAGCTACGAAAAAAATGTTTTCTTATTTTTCTTTAATGTGCGTGAAGTAACTGATTTGGAATTTGTGGCACAATCGACCCAAACAGCACAATAAAGAAAAATTAAAAACTAAGATCATCCAATATTTTTGTTTTCATAATTAAATCTTGTATAAATTACAATAAATGTGCAACTCACCTTAAATATGTTATACATAGGTACGTCTTTATCTGGAATCTGATGCAAAACACCGGCCGCTAAGAGATGGGTACAAAATTGTATTGCCAATAGTTTCAACTGTTGCCCGTTCATCAATCGTCGCAACTCGTGATCTTCGTCAAATTCGAATATAAACCAATTCATCAGCATGTAACCTAAAAAAATAAGGAATTAATTTTACATTCAACCCACATCACATACATCTCATCTACGGAAAGGATGTATGCAAGGCTGACGCGACTTCCACTACATTGAATAAATTCATAACAGCGTATCGAATTTTAATTTAACCCTGGTTCAATTGTTTATACGTACTTGAATATTTGAATATTTCATTATCGGTTTTCATTATTGCGACTGGCGACCTGTTGCTACATTTTCCTAATGGACAAAGTTGTATTTTCATTTTGGAAACGTTAGCGTTGCAGACTCGCATCGAAAATAATGACCGTTAACAATCGAACTAGTTACATTCAAAAATTATGTGTGCAAAGCTACAACCTTATCTTTATAGCTTGTAATAAATTGTATGCTTATCGTGTTGCGTTAAGTTGTTGAATCTTAATAATGTATGTACATGCTATCATTAAAGTGTGTGCGCTTCCATAACGGTTATCAAAATGACACATGATGAGCTCCACACAACATCGCTAACTATACGCGATAAATATAAAGCACTATATTACAGTTATATAAAAGGCTGCTTTCATTTAAAAATGTTTTCCGAAAAATGATTTTACAATCATTTAGATAATGTCAGTAATTGAATGAAATATATTCTTTCCACAGCAAGATATCTGCAATGGTATTGCGATACACCGTGAGTACACAATAATATTAGACCATGCACTGCAAATAAAACAATATATTCTCTTAAGCACAAAGGTCAGGTTCATGAAGTCATTCGCATTGATACAAAGTCCTTCTCGAATGGTTGATTGAAACAAAGAGACTTATTTTTATACATACTCTAAGTAGTCCTAAATTAGGGGTTTAACCTCAGAATGAGAGGTTCATTTACATTTCCAATGCTCCACCCGAAGGTACTACATTGGCCAGGAGGCGAGTTTTTTGTTGCCTGGAAATTTAGAATTTTGCCGAACCATTGCCGTTCCAGGCAAGGTAGGGATCTTTAACGTGCGTGAAAACACTCACACACGGGACTTCCATTTAACCTCTCATCCGAACGAGGGCGTAATATTTGTGAAAAATGCTCACCTGCCATTTTTCAAGCAGTCGGCCGTGTCGGGATTTTAACCCGGGACCTTGGGATCCGTAGTCTTACGCTTACTACATTGATCCACGACGACGCCTCGTGAAGTTGGCCGCAACATTTTTGAATTTTTCAAAAATATTTATGTCATAATTAGGCGCCAATTAGGCGCCATTTTGCGTCGCTAAAACTAAATTTTGCGCCGTCTTGGCAAACAAGTTATTAATAAAATAAGATTTTTCCGGCCAAGTTCAAGAAGCCGCACTTTTTTTCAATTTTTCAGAAAATCTTTATTCCATAATTTAGCGCCAATTAGGCGCCATTTTGCGCCGTTCAAACGAAATTTTGCGCCCTCCAGTGTAACAAGTTATTTGAAAAAAACTATTTTTCCGAACTATCTAAAAACGTGAAGTTGGCCGCGACTTTTTTGAACTTCAAAAAAAAAATAATTTTTGTACCACAATTAAGCGGTAATTTGGCGCCAATTTGCGCCGTTGAAACAAAATTTTGCGCCCCTCTGTGTTAGAAGTTATTTAAAGAAAAGTATTTCTCCAAACTAACCAAAATCGTGAAGTTGGCCTTGACTTTTTGAATATTCAAAAAAAATTTTGTACCAAATTTAAGCGGTAAATAAGCACCATTTTGCGCCGTTAAAACAAAATTTTGCGCCCTCCTGTGTAACAAGTTATTCGAGAAAAAACAATTTTTCTGAACTACCTAAAAGCGTGAAGTTGGCCGCGACTTTTTTAAATTTTGAAAAAAATTTTGTACCAAATTTAAGCTGTAATTACACGCCATTTTGCGCCGTTAAAACAAAATTTTGCGCTCTTCCGTGTAACAAGTTATTAAAAAAAAACTATTTCTCCAAACTACCTAAAATTGGCCGCGACTTTTTTGAGTTTTGAAAACATTTTTGTACCAAAATTAAGCGGTAATTAGGCGCCATTTTGCGCCGTAGAAACAAAATTTTGCGCACCCCTTGTAACAATTTATTTGAAGAAAATTTTCTCTGGCTATCTTAGACGCGTGTCTTCAATGTTGAAATTACCGTTCTTTACAATAAGTATCGTAGTTGGAAGATAATTGTATTATTTTAAAACGTTACATACAAGGAATGTGCTATAGAAATATTATTGTAGTCTAAACAAATAAATACATTATAACCAGTAGCGTCTTGCATTTTGCCGAGTACACAAGATTTATTTAAGTATAGAGTGAAGATTTAAATAAATAAAAATGAAATACAATTTGCTGCTGACTATCACAAAACCTCAGTTAGAGATATTAAAGTCGGCATTTAGGATCTTAGTCTCAAATAATAAAATACTTGTATAAGCGTTTTTCAAGAAACAACTCTTGCGCGTGTAGAATAGAGAATGAAAGTTGGTATGAAAATTTTATTTCCTGTTATAAACTTGAAACTTCATAGAAATATATTATTAATCAAGTATTTAAATTATGTAAAATTACTCCTAACCATGGGGTGTAATTCCATGGTAATACTTTCAAATAATAAGAAGCGGGCGACAGCTAATTTCTGATAAGAAGATACCGCTGGTGGCCTACTATATTATGTTCGCTTACTAGCTGTGTCCGTTAGTTCTAGAATTTAGTATAAATCAAGATATGAATGTATATACAGTTCGGAAAAATGGTTTTTTTTCAAATAACTTGTTACACAGGAGGGCGCAAAATTTCGTTTTAACGGCGCAAAATGGCACCTAATTACCACTTAAATTTGGTACAAAAATTTTTTCAAAATTAAAAAAAGTCGCGGCAACTTCACGATTTTGGTTAGTTTGGAGAAATAGTTTTTCTTAAATAACTTCTTACACAGAAGGGCACAAAATTTCGTTTCAACGGCGCAAAATGGCGCCTAATTACCGCTTAAATTTGGTACAAAATTTTTTTTTTTTCAAAATTCAAAAAAGTCGCGGCCAACTTCACGATTTTGGCTAGTTCGGAGAAATAGTTTTTTTTAAATAACTTCTTACACAGAAGGGCGCAAAATTTCGTTTCAACGGCGCAAAATGGCGACTAATTACCGCTTAAATTTAGTACAAAATTTTTTTTCACAATTCAAAAAAGTCGCGGCCAACTTCACGATTTCGGCTAGTTCGGAGACATAGTTTTTTTAAATAACTTCTTACACAGAAGGGCCCAAAATTTCGTTTCAACGGCGCAAAATGGCGCCTAATTACCGCTTAAATTTAGTACAAAAATTTTTTCAAAATTTAAAAAAGTCGCGGCCAACTTCACTAGCGTCGCCGTGGATCAATGTAGTAAGCGTAAGACTACGGATCCCAAGGTCCCGGGTTCAAATCCCGACACGGCCGACTGCTTGAAAAATGGTAGGTGAGCATTTTTCACAAAAATTACGCCCTCGTTCGGATGAGAGGTTAAATGGAGGTCCCGTGTGTGAGTGTTGTCACGCACGTTAAAGATCCCTACCTTGCCTGGAACGGCAAGGGTTCGGCAAAATTCGAAATTTCCAGGCAACAAAAAACTCGCCTCCTGGCCAATGTAGTACCTACGGGTGGAGCATCGGAAATGTAAATGAACGGCCAACTTCACTATTTCGGCTAGTTCGAAGAAATAGTTTTTTTTAAATAACTTCTTACACAGAAGGGCGCAAAATTTCGTTTTAACGGCGCAAAATGGCGCCTATTTACCGCTTAAATTTGGTGCAAGAATTTTTTCAAAATTTAAAAAAGTTGCGGCCAACCTCACGCTTTTAGGTAGTTCAGAAAAATAGTTAATTGCGAATAACTTGTTACACAGGAGGGCGCAAAATTTCGTTTCAACGGCGCAAAATGGCGCCTAATTGGCGCTAAATTATGGAATAAAGATTTTCTAAAAATTGAAAAAAAGTGCGGCTTCGTGAACTTGGCCGGAAAAAACTTATTTTATTAATAACTTGTTTGCCAAGACGGCGCAAAATTTAGTTTTAGCGGCGCAAAATGGCGCCTAATTGGCGCCTAATTATCACATAAATATTTTTGAAAAATTCAAAAATGCTGCGACTAACTTCACTCACCTGGTAATAAGTTGAAAATTTGTATAAACCTTTGTTTTGGCATTCTAATTGATGTGTTAAAGGTCTTATATAATCTCATTTCCGCGTATTAAGATATTAAAGGTCAAGGGTCATAAAAATCAGTTTTTTGCAAATATCTCGCTTCCTATACGATAGTTAACACGTTGAATGCGTATGTCATATATAGGCGACATTCGCATATATGCAGCAGCGCAGATGTCGTACATTGGCGACATCTGAATATTTCAGTTTGTTGCTCGAGTATTGTTCTAGCGTTGCTCGTGGCTGCTTGGATACTGTTTGGCATTGTTAACAAGCTTTGCATTTAACCTATATTAGTGTTTGTTTCTCGAAGTAACTTTTTTTAATCGTACAGTTTGAAATTAAACAAATGAATTCCGTGGCCGGCCCTTCACGTCCTAAAAGACGTAAAGTGTCAACTAAAAATAAAAATAAGCTCACCCATGAAGAACTGGCATTGCTATTAAATATTTGAGATGAGGAAAGTGGCAGCGGTAGCGATTGGGAGGACGATGGATGGGGACAATTAGGCAATGTATCAGGTACTATTAATACCGGAGTTTTCTTCTAGAATTTAATGGTTTTAATAATTTTAGATAAACAAAGTGGCAGTGATGAAGATAATACTATCGGTAAAAGCACAGGTAGTAAGCACCTTCTGAGTTTTATTTATCTTATTACATTTTTCTATTAGGTCAAAAACAAACACAACAGAATGAATTTGGGCACGATAATGCCGCAGCTTTAGATGCACCTAACAATATAACGCCTATTGTTTGTTATACCTAATTGACAAACTGTTTCTGAAGGAATAGAAGACATTGTTTTCAAAACAAAACGAACTGCTTGTGCATATACCTCGAAACGAACCTATTGATTAATTTCTGTTATTGTTGGACACAAGAATTTTAGAATCAATAGTGGCAGAAACTAATGCATATGAACAGGTGTTTCTTGAAAAAGTAGAAACTGAAAGATCTCGAATTTCGCACTGGAAGTCTCTTACATACAGTGACAATAAAGATGAACAGATTGCAAGACTATTGGAAAAAAGACAGAATGTTTAATCTTACTTGTTTTTTTAGAACATATGAGCAGGGATCGTTTTCTTCTCATAGTAAGATGTTTGCATTTTGCTAAAAATCCACCACCTTTGGGTGAAACTCCAGAAGACCGTCTCTACAAGATACGGCCATTGACTGATTATTTTAATAAAAGAAAGATGGATATTTATTACCCAGGTAAACAACTTTCTTTGGATGAATCCATGGTATTGTGGCGCAGGCGCTTGGCCTTTCGCCAATACATTAAAAGTAAGAAACGTAAGTACGATATCAAGCTGTACATGTTGACAGAACCAAATGATATTGTCATAATGTTTGTTGTCTATATAGGAGAGTTAGATGATATGGGTGGCAAAATCCATGCGGATAAAGTCGTGCTACATTTGTTGCAAGAAAAATTAAATATGGACACTCCATATTCATGGATAATTTTTATAATAGCTTTTTACTTGCAAAAAGCTTATTAGAAAAGGGCACCTACAGCACAGGTAGCTTTCGATTAGATAGAAAATACAATCCAAAAGAACTTATTCGGGAAAAACTTAAAGTTGATGAGACGACACCTTATTCATCACAACAGCACGCCATCCCAGACTAGCGACACAAAGACTACAACGTCAACTGGACACCCTACCCGACTGGTTGGGAAGATGGAAATTACAAATCAACGTCGACAAAACAGAAACTATACTTTTTTCACGACACAGACTACACCGACACTCTCCGCCAACGTTTGGAGGGCAGCAACTGCCGTGGAAAAACACCATACAATACCTCGGAGTGACTATCGACAGAAACCTCTGCTTCCACAAACATCTAGACGAGATGCTTAAAAAAGCAAGACAAACCAAAGGCCACCTACATCCGATGCTGACATTTAACAACAAACTACCGACAGAAACACGGACCAGAATTTACAAAACGCACATAAGACCGATCATCACCTACGGTTCACAAGCATGGCTGACATACCTTTCAAAGACAAACTTATGACGCCTAGAAGCATTTCAGAACATCATCCTTCGACTGATTACCGGCGCACGGTGGTTCGTCAGAAATATATTATACCCCCGCCAGTGCGGTACGCGAGCCACTACAGTCAGTTGGTAGCAATGTTAAATAATTGCAAAAATGATGCGCAAATAAGACATTACGTCACATATTTATTCAAAATTACTACATCACATAAAAAGCTAAAAAAGTACTTACTTACTTTTCGGGCGTGGGTAATTCGTTGGGCTCGGTTGAAACCAAATTAAATTTGTCTTCTTCGTTCCTATGTAGAGAGCGACAGGAAACGGGTATAGGGAACGATAATCAGAGATAAGGCAAAGGAACCTACATAACAAAAAAAGAAGACACGATAAGACACAAAGATAACTACATTTGTCCACGTCTCGGTCACCAGTACCGACGTGTCCGGAAATCTGCCACCACTTTCCTCCACTCCGCGTCGGCTCAATCTTGCGCAAACGCACTGTCTGAAGTGACGGAAATACACACACGTCTTTTCAAATTATTAGCGCGAAATCCTTACAAATTAAAACTTATAGAAATGTTTATATGCCGAATTTTCGGCATGTAACAAATGATACAATACGAAACGACTTAAACATTCCCACAGTACACGAATACTGTAGAACAAACGTCACAAAAACAAATCAAACAATAGACGACTCACTACATCCATCCGTACGAGACGTCGCACCGCTACAAGGCACACGATAAACAATCAAAAAACGACCACGCCGACTACTAGATATGTAACACAACATCAGAAAAAGCACACCAGACCGGAACTAGTTGGCTAAATAAAAAAACAACTAAGACACAACACAAGATCCAGACCACTAGGTGGAAAAACAGACGCCTATAATACTCTCACGACAAAACGATACAGACAAGACAGCAAAAACCACTAGGTTAATGTTGACTACTAGACGCGCCAGGGCAGGATCACCCAGGATAAAGTTAGTGAAACAATATCCAGATATTCAAATAGAATTATACTTTGAAAATGGAAAGACAAGCGTGATGTTGTTTATATTACTACTGAATTTGAAAATACCATGATTGAAGTTACCAATAAAAGAGGTCAGCAAAAAATTCAAACCTCTACCAATACTGGGATATAACAAGTATATGGGTGGTATTGATCGTCAGGATCAGATGATAACCATAAGACTGTACGATGGTATAAAAAGTTAGGTATTCATATCTTTCAATTAGCACTTCTAAATTCTTTCAATTTGTTCAATAAGTCCTCTGGAAGAAAATTAAATTTGTACGATTTTCGCATGCAACTTCTAAAAGCATTACTCCCACAAAAAAAATCTGTCAGTGTTCCAATTAGCAAAAAAAGACCACCGAACACTTCCCATTCAAAATTATCGCAAAAATAAAAAAGGCCGCATAATAAGAAAACGATGCAACCTGTGTCATACGAAAAATATTAGAAAAGAAACAATTTACCATTGCGAAATCTGCCCAGACTTACCCGGTTTATGTGTTGATCAATGCTTTGTAACTTATCACAAGAACTTGCAAAAATTATAAATTATTTGTAATTTTATCATACTTTTTTTGTATTACAACACTTTTAAAACTCTGTGAATTTTTTAAATTGATATTCCCAAATCCACATCCGACAATTAAAATCATTAAGCAATGCTGATGTCGCCAATTGACGCGGGGGGGGGACGAAATAAATAATTAAAATCCTTTTATAAGATGCTTAAGACCTTTCAGCTTTTAATAATTTTGCAAAATAATTAAAAATTATTCAGTTTCTGGGGAGGATGAATCATTTTTAAGACCCAGCGAACATGTTAAATGGTATTAGCATCTATTATGAAAGTTGTAGAGTATTTAATTCTATATAATTTTTGTATAAAACATTTTGAATGCGATTTACCGTTTTTGAGATAGAGCGCGCAACGCTCAGCCATATATGGCGCAATGCAAGGTCAATCGAGAATCCCAGTCAATAGTACGTTGTATCAAGTTATTTATTCGTTATAAAGATTATCATTATGAACGTCATAAGAGTCTCAGTTTTCTTCTTTTTCTTCATCATCGTCTTCTTCGTCCAGTCGCTCGAAAATTTCCAATTCATTATCATCATCCTCGTTTATCAACAATAATCGTCTCTATACCTTGTAAGATTTCGGGGTCATATGCACTTTCTTCATCGAAATCGTTCTGATACGATGCCGCATTGAGGCAAGCATGCCCATTACACTGGCCACAAGTTGAAGAACATTACAGCCCCGATTTCCTGCACCCGTAGCGCAAACCACAACCATTTTTGCAGTTGCAAAATATTGTATTTAGCAGCTCATCTGGTTCTGGTGGTTATGTGTTACTATTGGCATCAAAAGTTCGCTCTGGATCACCCAACCCCATTCCAGGGGTTCTAAATCGTTCCCTAACCAAGTTTGTACTTGGTAGTAGACACGATTTATATGTTGATAAGCCGCTGCATAAGTTGGTGGAAGATTTGATAACTGCACGGGTTTATTAAGTTTTGTAGATTTGACGAATTCGTGTATCGAAATTGATCGATATTGTCCTTAGATTTTGGAGCGTTATATATTGCCAACAAGATACGTACGCCACTATCATACAATGCTTGTACAGAGCAGTTTTCTTGTTGAAATATTTGAGCCAGTTGATTCAAATCGGGAAGTTTCTCCAATGTTTCAACAAAAGTTTTTTTTGCTTTTTTTAACAATGCGGAAGTCGTGTCACAGCCACTACATGCGTGTAAAAATAAAATGTGTTCTTTACAACGAGGATAATGATCGAAACTTTTAGAGGAGTATATTTGTGTTTTAACATTGCCTTTAGCAACTTTTTTAAAGAAAATTTCTTGTTGATGTGATTGAGTACGTCCAATTAAAATGACGAGCAAATTAATATCTTCTCCTATGATGACGGTAATCCTTTGATATACAGATTCTTCAATAGCTGTTTCGATGATACAAGCATCAACATCATCTCTGGCTTGTTTTGTAGTGATATTAACAGTTTCTATCTCAACAAGCATGCCAATTAGTTTTTTTTATTAGATCGATTTGACAAAAATTTCTCTTGGCTGATTAGCACAATCATTGTTTCGCCAAATCAAACTTCCTTCGTACGATTTTGAAATAGCAGCAGTTCTTCTTAGTTGTTCCATGGCTTTAGTATTCTTACTATAGTCCGAGTAACCAACAAATACAACAATCATTCTTGAACCATAATTTGTTTGCAAATACTTTATATAATTATCTAAAACAACGGGGAAACTATCATCTTTGCCCCATACTACGCGCTGCACAATAAATTCACGATCAATAATGTATGTTACATTATTTTCATCAAGGTCAACAGGTCTCATATAGTCATATAAAGTCGCTTTCGTGGTTTTTCTCATGCCATTATTATCAAATAAAGATTGTAATAGTTCGTTTTCCCTCTTCTAAATTAACGTATAAGAATTATGTGTTGTGTTATAAAATTTTTTAATTTACTTTTATAATTCAATATAAATCGTACTTCTACAAGTAATACAAAATTAAAACAAAGTATCGTAATTTCGAAACACCCCAATTATTGTCCTTCTTTATTCTAATTATATAGTAAATAAAGCGCATAGTTATAAATGTCCAATTTGTATCGTAAAATTTCCAGAAAGTATCTTCAAGGTGATATCGAATAGCGTGCTTTCGCGCACCTGCTTGCTAAGGTTGTTGTCGACGAGTCGAATCAGTCGGCTTTTGATCATTCTAACGTCAATATGGTTAAATTCATATCCAAGGCTGACTTACTAGTCGCAATTTAGTTTCAATCAATCCATCGATCTGAATGCTTAGAAACTCATCATGGTTTGTAATTTCTATATTTAAATAATTTAAACTAATTTTTATTTGACTTTCCTTAGCGCAACACTAAAGTACGGAAGCAACAACACTTAATAACTGAAGCAATAATGGTCGTGCGAGACTGTTAAATTTTTACTGCGTATAAGATATATACGCTCCTCATATTTCAACATGGAAATTTTGTTTTAATACGAAAGCAACACTTAGAGCTGATTAATGGTTGTAAGACGAAGTTAATTTAATTGTGTATAAAACGATTACGCATTAGAAGCTTACAATGTGGGTCTAGTTTACGAGGCGTTGTTATAGCGACGTAGACGACTGCTTTTTCATGTAATTGTTCAATGTTGCAAGTCCACATGTGAATTGAATTTGTTTATTAATTGGTGCAAACAGCCATGCCCTGAGGTTAAGATAATAAGTGATTTCCATTTGTTGAGGCAATCATCTGTTCGACGTTTAACGTCATGTATAAACCTAACTTTGGTACTTTGAACCCATGGAAACTAACATCTTTGTGATAATATTTAATTATGAATTTAAATTTTCAAACGTTGCTTCATATCAAAATTATGCTTTAAAAAATTGTTTATCTAACAAAATCTTTATGAATTTCCATTATGAATAATATAGTCATGTACTTGCTTATACATGATAACTATTTAACGAACTTCAAGTTTACTAATTTGAAAGATCTTATTACAAACTTATTTTGTATGTATGTGAGTCATTTAGTCAGTACTGAAAAGGTGACAAAGAATCTCATAAATATGATAATGATATTTATAGTGCCTATTTGCTTTAGAGGCTTTTTTATTTAAATTGTCCAAGATTAACAATATAAATACATAAAATTAATGAATATTCAGAAAACTTATAATAATTATCTGTCAGAATAAATCAACAATATTTTTCAGTTAATATATGTGTTGATATTTAACAGCCTTAATTTCTTTATAAACTTAAACAAGGTTAATTACACTCATAGAAGCACTTAAGCAATAGCATTTATTTTGTCCATACTTATCACTGGATTCTATGAATTATATATAAACCAGAAGTGCATAAATTTAATAAGTAGAGTGTCCAATCACTATTACACAAAAGAAAGAAATCATAGATGTACAAAACCTGTCTGATTTATTGATTTTATTTTGAGGCGCAAACTGCTGTCTCTAATATTATTTTATGTATTTTATTTTATTTCAGGATAAACGTAGTACCATCTAACAATACAAAATCTTGAATTCTTATAACAGAATATACTCGTTGAGGTTCATGTATTTTTCTTAGCGATATTACTTGTTTTTACACACTATTTAAGTACAATGGCGCCCTATTCATCCGTATTCAATTAACGACATCCCTGATAGTCTCTCTAAACCGCTGAGGACAGAGTTCAGAGCTAGTGTGGAAGTCTTCAAAAGTCAGTTGTGTTAATACGGATAAAACTACATCTTCTGCACGACTTTTGTAAGAAAAGTAAACATCTTTTTAGAAAGTTGCACTATCGCCCGAGGCGTGTGACAACGAAAAAGTTACACTAACGCCCAGCACGTGTGGCTGAAATGTTTCAAGATGTTGGATACAGACTTAGTTTATATTGAAGATATTCTTGAAGATTACTTACAAACTGTTTGCTTACAGTTATTCTCTAGAAGAGTAGCAACGGATCTACAGACTTTACAATCGTTAATCTTGACAGATTTGTTAACAACTAAAAGCGGTAAAACCTTTGTTACGTTTATTTTCCGGATAGATTAATTACCCCTTTTTCCATTTAATTTGTTTTTTTCAGTTAAATCAATCCGTTGCTATTCTTAAATCTTTCATCAACATACTGTATATTTAACCTGTTCATCATAAGCCCGCTTTACAATAATTGTTTAACTCAAATCTATTTGCTTGGAAACGACAAGTTTATGATAAAATTTAAATAAGTCAATACCTTGTTTTAGGTATCCTTTAATTTTTTAAACATTCCGGTTACGTATAATTGCTTTCTCTATGATTTGAATCTAAAAACTCGTCGAACTAAGGTCGCGTACTATCCGATAAAAACGTGTTTCCAAGTTCTCTAATCACGCTTTGATAACCACAATACGACTTGGAGCTCTGGTTGTTTAATTAAACGAATTTATGTTCACTTTCTTTACAAAATGTTAAAAAGCACTCGTCGTAATTGCTAGATTCTTCGTTCCGATTTTCTTTATGAAAAGTTCGCGCACGCCTTACAGCGTGGTGCGTATTGATCGTTTTAAAAAACCCGTACTTGTTGGCGTAAATAAATTAATATTGTACGTAATCATTCTAGTTTCCTGCGGGGGACACGATAGTCCTTTAAATTGCCGCTCCTTGGAGTATAGAAGGCTGCACCCGTTACGGGATCTCAGGTTCATTTGGCCTGCTCCGGTCCGAGGAGCGAACGAGAAATCCAACACCCTAGAGACGTGGGTGAGTTTTTCTTTCCTGCTTGTGTCGAGACCCTGTCCACTTATATTTTACTGTTTAGGGCTCATACAGGTCTCGAATTAATTTTATGTACGAAAATGATTTATGGTATCGGAATCTATTGCCATGGGAATATTATATTACGCTTAACTTTAACTACTATCTATTAATGTAAGAATAGTTTAAAAACTTGATGGCACTTTGGAAGACGTTATTGCTATTGTATTTGTATTTGTAGGTTATATGTTACCCTTATCAGAGCCTATTTGAGGTACGATATTATGATAACTGAACGAAATTGTAAAATCTGGCATACCAATACACTAGCTAGCAAATACTAATATATATGGTTTATTCTCACTTACTTAAACCGGGTTAATGCCCATTATGTTTCTTTTTTTCTTTTTACGTTAATTAGAGTTCTTTTGTTAATGTGTTATTTCCGTTGTGTTTTTTTTTTATTTAGATATAACTGCATGCGGGGATTTCTGCTACAGGTTGTACGGAGCGGTTAATAATTTATTTTTATTTCATGCCTTATTTAATTTTTGTAGGTATTATACCCCGCCCTCTCTACCAACTGAGCGCGGTCGATTTTCCTTTCTTTCTTCTTTGTTGTATTTTTGTTGACTACGTCGCTGCATGTAGCACTTTATCAGCGCGTTTAAGCTTTATGTTTTTAAAATTCAGGCCAGTTATTTTTACCATAGATTCTAATCCTATTTCATGGGCTCTGTAACAATTAATTTGATCATTTCCAATGATTCCAGAAGCTAACGATACCAACTGTTTCGTATTTGGAAAGAGATTATGAAGCGTCAACCAATCAACTGGTTTAGTGACATCAGTATTGCCTCTTTTTGCTCGGGAATCCCTAACGCAACGTGTTGTTCTGAAGTATCTAAAGATATGTTACAAAACTTCTCTATTTCCTCACATACCATATTCGTGGCATACATACCATACACCCACTTACATAAAACACTTTCTTGCGTACTTCGACCTCGCGATATTCCCCCTTCTGTTTTCATAGATTTCATAAGACTTTGCTCGATGACCATGTCTGTCCATGTGCCAGAGTTAAATTTTTCAGTTCGTTTAACAGTGAAAAATACGTTTTTGAAGTTCCTAAACGTCTGTTCTTCCATTGTATCTTCCAATTTGATCATATCTTGAAGATATAAACGTGCTGATTTTGCATATAAAAAGTGACCACTGGCGTAAAAATGCGGCAGTATTTTATGCCCTGCTTCAAGATGTTCTTTAAAACGTCCCAGTCTTTCAGTGCGAATAAAGTCTAGCACTGTTGATACCATATCAAAATATTGTATTCATAACTCTGCCGTCGGGCCTCGAGCTTTCAATTCATTCAGTTTATCTTGAAATTGTTCGATCAACGAGTTGGAGTTACTTAGACATCCTTCTACAGCTTCCTAGGAAACATCGCGGCAAGTTATCTGTTAATTAACTCATCTAACATACATTCTTCAATCTTCATGTCTTCAAAAAACATCATTAATATTGCAAGTCGTAATAATGAATGACCTCTGAAACTTCTTGTATAATAGTGATCATTTAAAATTTTGTCGACAGAATTTGTAGCATATATTTTACCTAGAGCTTCCTTGAATTCACTTCCGTCCATTATGTATCCAATGCTCTCAAGGAAAAACATGAGTATGTGAAATCCTCTTAATTTGACAACTACTTTAGACAAGTCAGAGTTAGCATCTGACGCAGCAATCATTTCACTGCCCTAAGAGTACAGGGGTTGATCAAAAGTAATTTCGTACGTTTTTTGACTATGTGACGTGGCAATCTTTATAGCGCAATGTAAAGTGGTATATATTTCTAAATTACTGGCAGGATGATCAATGAAAGGAAGAAACATAACCCGAGAAGTTGAAAAATTCTTATTATTTTTAGTAAACTGTTCAAGACAGCCATTCCACCCTGGCAACGGCGAAGTGTTCCTCCACTTTCCGTGCAACCACAAAACATCAACTGCATTAAAGTTTTTTCAGCTAGTACTTCATCATCGAATGTAGATTTTGGACTTTAATCTTGCCGTATTCAGGTACAACAAGCTTCTCATATGCCACAAGAGATATATGTGATATTGCTGCCAACTCTTTTACACTTGGTTTATTTATCCATTTTTGTATGCGTTCATCGTAAATAACAGCTTCTTTCAGAGTAACTACTTTTATCATCCCCAAGTTATGTATTTCAAATGCATTAGATAAGGAAGTAGTATAAATAGAGGTAGCGCTAGACTTAGAGATTAGATAATGTATGACATCAGTGTTGTAATGTTCTCACGCTAATAAAAATTTTTAAAAACCGTTTTCGAAAGTGATAAACATATTTCCCATAACGTTGAAAAGTATTATTACTGTCAAGAGTATGGACATTTATATCAGCATTGTTTCCAACATATTGTACTAGCGCACCTGACTCTGATATTAAAATACGAGATTGTGGATGGTAAAATGCTGAAATTGTACAGTAGCTCTATACGAAACTGCAAATCTCAATCAAGATAAAACATCTAATAGTCTTTTAGATCCATATCTTCTATGAAGAAATACTGAAAGGCCTAATAGCAGCTGTGATGAAAATGACCGTTCACGTATTGAAGCCATTATTGCGTGACCTATAGCTGTGCATTTCGTTTCTAAATGATCCTTTTTCCATTTTTAATTTTTCATTATACCTTCTTGTAAAAAAAATGTAATAAAGTTTTTGGAATTTCTTCATTAATATCCTCTAGCATTTTACTGGGAGGTAGATAAAACTTGGTTTCAACTATATAGATAATCGAATATCTTCCCTGATAATTGCTGCAGCAGCTTCTCCAGGAGTGTTTTTTTTTTATTCTTGTACCAAGCTTTTGATAATATGTTAGCCTGTGTATCATGAAAAGATACGATAGTGAATGATCCTACCTTTTTCGTAATTATTATATCAGTTAAATACTGTTGCTGCAGTTTTGTAATGATGGTCTTATCATCTGGTACATACTGCGTAAGGACATCTTTAAGTACTTTCATTGTAAGCCGCGAATCTTCATTATTTTCTATATAAAAAAATGTCTTTCATTGCTCGTGTAACTTGATCATTTAGGCGAGGCTTTTTATCTGCAAATGATACTTCATTTAAAAAATTAGCATAGGGATTGGTATAGTACTTTGCCTCAGCAGCAATCAAGTCGTATTCATAAAGTATACGATCTTTTATTAATTCTCCTAAAGTATTGCTTCGTTGTTCTACTTTTTTAATGACATTGTCTTTGAATTCAAGAGTACTTATTTTACTAATGGTGCGATGATGCGTCTGTACTTCTCTTTTTTTTTCCTCTCTGCTGCTTCATCGGCTGTTTGGCGAAAATATAAGCATAATTTTTTTTGACATCAAACAATTATTTTTTTACGAGGTGTACTTGATGGTGCTGAAGGTTCGCCCTCTTTGATGCTGCTATAGAATTTTTACTGATATACACTTTTCGACAATTGGTATGCACATTCACAAAAGTTAAGATATTTAAATAGTCTGTGTCCGTCATTTCTTGCAATACTTGCAGTTTTTAAAATGTTTAAGCCGCGCACAACATTCAAAGAAACACCTTCTAAAAGTGACATCACATATTACACACAAATCAGCCCTAACTCTTTAAATCGTACGTCCGCCGTAATTAAGATACAATTTAAAATTAACGAATAAATTTGGTTAGTAGAAAACGGTTCCCTCAAAAAGAAACCGGACTTAACTATACACTGGAACATCTGTTCCGACTTACTACAGAAAAGGTCGTATTATAGGTGTTCCTATTTCCAGGTATAATCTTTAATAGTATTATAAGTAGGTACACATTAACATACGTGTAAAGGAAAAATACTTAATTTCTTTTGTACTTAAAATGTAATTAAGATGTAATTAAAATATAAGTAAAGTATTTCACTTAATTACTTTTTAATTACACAAAATAAGTAAGTATTATTAAACGAAAATAAAGTTTTTTCATAATTATAATTTTTATAATGAATAGTTAACTTGATACAACGTACTATTGACTAGGATTCGCGATTAAACTTGTAAAACAAATAGAATTATTGAATCTTAAGTTAGATTGTTGCAATGTAAAATTGAAGGACATATTACAAAAGGTTAATGAAAGTTTATAAACCGGACATGACAACGGATGCGAATACTTTCTATTCAAGACGTAACATGACACTGCAGGTGCAGGTCACAATAGACTATAAGAAACTTATTGTTAGAATTAAGATTACTAAGAAGTAATACTTTGTATTAAATAAAGAAATAGCAGACATGAGATCTGCAGTTCCCATAAGCAATGTGAGGGGTAGGGATAGCATAAATACCCTCATGAGCCCAAGACGGTAAGTAAGTCTAAAGCGTCACAACTTTAACATTGTTGGTTGTTCTGCTACTCACCCTAATTTTAGTTCATTTAAATAGTGAAAGTTAACTTAGAATATTTTTGATCTCAATACGTTACTGCATATAACATACCTGTTATTAAATTCAAATTGTAAATTTCTGTTTAAATAAAATCGATAGAAGAGTTTTTTTTGGAAGAAGCTTTTTAAAAAGTCGCTCCAAGAGGCCCAAAACCTATCTCGCGCTCTATCTCAAAAGGGTTAATCGTATAAAAAAATGTTTTAAACAAAAATTGTGTAGAATTTCATGCTCTATAGCTAATACCATTTAGCGCAAGTTAAGGTTCGTGGCTTCGAGCGGTCCTTTTTAAAAAGACTTCTTTGGTCCTTAACACATTTATTTGGTTTTATAGATGTGAACAATAACAATTTGAATTAATTTATTCTAAGTCGAAATACATTAATTAATTTGTACAGTGAGTTATCAGTGAACTGCAAGGTTAAAGCTGAACGTCTGATGAACTGACTAGGAGTGGAGCTCCCAGTCCTTATATAACTTTCTCCCCCTCACAATTCTGTGGGAACCTGCGGACGTAATGTCCGCTTACACTTTATAATACATAGTTGCTATCTTAAAAGCTATTCATAATTACAATGTTGCAGGCTTATTCTGCGTAATCTTGGTACGTGACATCCGACGACCGTCTGTGACCTGACTTTTGCAGTATCACTTATCCTTGTGCTACTTTGTAGCGTTTCCACTCGTGGGAACTGAAATCATCATGTAATAAAATGTTGCAACGACATTGTTGCACTGTCCTAACATTTCTTAATGTTTCCTAATATTTCCTAATACAGATATTAGTTTTATATATATAATAGATGGGGGTTCCTATAACTCGCATAGGAAGCGAGATATTTGCAAATAACTGATTTGTGTGACCTTTGACCTTTATCTTAAGACGCGGAAAGGAGATTATATGAGACTTTTGACACATCATGTAGAATGCCAAAACAAAGGTTAATACAAATTTTCAGCTTATTGCCTGTTATTCCGAGGTTGACCCCTTTTTTTGGCTTATTTGACTGGACTATAAGAGGAATAATTTTGTTTCTCCTACCCCACTTAACGGATCACCTATTTGATGACGGCAGCTGCAGTCAGCTGCTCTGTAGATAGAAACATATGCAAGTTATGAATTGGTCAATTTTGCTGCTTGATATTTATTTATACTGCGGCGTCTGCTGCTTGCTAGTTTTCACTTTAGCCTGTTGTCGACTCTTTCAAATTCTCTTTGATCCTAGAGTTGGCAAATTTTGAAAATGTACTATCTGTACTTCTTACCAAATCTCACGTACAGATATTTTTGTGAGCAAATTCTAAATTGTGGCGTTATTTTCTGCGTCAATTCTTATTCCATGGCGACATCTATTTTTACTTTGGTGTCTGCTACATTTCACTTTTCATCAATCTTCAGTTTGCACAAGAGTTTGTCAAAATTTTCTTATTCAGTGATCGATAATATTGTTTCTCGGCTGGGAAATTAGAACAAAATTACCATCCTTCTTAACAACTCCACGTGATTTTTAAATACGTATTCCTCGTGAGAAATTTTCGAGTTAAGACATTATGTTGTGTTTAGTAATACCAATTTCTACTCTTATGTTTTTGCTTTCTATTTTACATTTATTTTCAGCCTGTACAAGATTTTTCTGAGAACTCCTTGCCTATTAATCGTTAATCTTGTTGATATAATTAGCAACTTAAAGTAGCATACATATTTCTTACCAACGCTACCATGTGTTGTTTAAACACCTGTTTTTTGTGAGTACCTTTTAAATTGTGATAGCATGTTGTGTCCCATTTTTGTTGCTTGATAGTATCCACTTTTGCTCTGGTGTTTTCCATTTGTTATTTATTGGTAGTCTATACGAAATTACTCCAAGATTTTCTTGTTCATTGGTTATTAATATTGTTTCCCGAATGCTATCGATTTTAGAAAAAGTACCGTGCAACGGTTGGGGCCATTAGTTGTGTTACAGGCGGAAAAGCTACTAAGTATATATTTTTCAGTAAAATTATAAAATGGGGGCGGCCTGTAAAACAAAAATTAAAGGGAGGTCACCGGCACTAGCTAGCGGAAGGTCGTGGATCATATAGAGGATCAAAATTTTGCAGAAAGGGCTAAATTAATATATAATATACTACAAAAAAGATTTGGCACTTACCTTTCATAAATATTGTGGCTTAATGACAATTACCAAGGGCGCCAGACAAGTCGAGAATGTCCAAATGTTCGTACAAAACCTTGAGAGACTTATTGATCCCAAGGAGGACAATTGTTTCTTTTAATCAATTCTTATTTTTTTGACTACTTATGCAACTTTCATGATAAAAAAATAAAAAACTATTGCCTTAATCAACGGCAAACAAAAACTATTTAATTACCAGAGCAATAAACGTGAATCTCTTACGTTCATTAATTTTAATTTAGACATTTAATTGAATGGGTGAATATGGAATTATGATAATTTTGCGTACATAAGTAATTCCCAAACACTTTATATGGAAGAAACTTATCTTATAAATTTTACACTAAATTAATCCTACGGTTTATGGCCAAAACTTCCTAACAAATAAATGAACTAAGAATTGGTCATGCTAACTTAACTATAAAAACTTACTAAAAATCATCAGTTGCTTGATGGCTTGCCTTCCAACGCAAAACAGCTCTTAAATTGGGGGAGAGAATCTCGCTTGTTGCTCTGGATTTTCGCAACTATTAAATAATTCAAATGGCACACGAACCCGGCAGGAGCTTATTGATAATTTAACTTAACTTGTGCGTCACACGCATACAAGCTTTTTATTATTTACTTTGTATCACTGATATATCCGCGAACACACAGGCGTAACCCTTGCGAACTGGAAGAGTTAATTACTCCTTTCCAATTTCACTATCGTGATACTAAGTGCAATATCATATCTGTGATGCCGGAGAACGCTACCCGTGAACTACGTTTCTTCCTACCTTTCGACAACAGACAACCCCATTGGAATCTCTGTCTTTTGGCTAAAGCTTTAAGTTATGTAGATTAATTCCTACTCTAACCATTATTTACGTCATATTTCTGTTATCCAATGACTTAACAGAACCTCCCAAAAACAAGATTTCAGAAACCAAATCCAACCCCTTTCAAAATGAGGGTCACGGATAGCAATTATTTTTCTAATGATATAACTATGTTGTATCTTCTTGAAATTTTAATTATTGAATTGTGGACCATACCCGTTAGCGACAGTGGTCTGCCATTAACAAAAGACCGGTTAACCCACTTGAGCAAAATGGATTTTAAATACAATGGATGTCTCCAGACTACTTAAAATTACTTGGACTCTTTGAACCAATCAAATTGGAAATAGTTTGGCTATGTATAATGTTTCGTTTTCTATAACCCGCTGTCAATCAACGAAAGTATTAAGAAGATTAAGTTTTACTACTGAAAATTGCTTTTCTTTGTTTACGTTAAAAGGTACTATTCCATTTTAATTTTATCAGATTCGTCAATCTGTAACCGACATAAGCTTTAAAAGGGTTATTGTATTTGATTTGCAAGGATAGAGCTTTAAATTATGATGACAGCCACTGGAATTTATAATATTTAAGCCTTAAGCTATTCATAAACCTGGTTTTCATTATACGGGATGCTACTAAAATATAAAAGTAATTTATTATGGAATTTTTCCTATAAGTTCTGCAAGTTATTGGAATTTAATTAATCAATTGATCTGTTTATTAGTAAACATTACAAAATAATGTTACAGTTGGTTCTTTTTTTTGTTAATAAAAGAAAACGCACAGATCGTCAGCAAACTTAGAAATATTGATTGAAAGTCGAATCAATACAATTATGTATAAAAAACAGTATAACCACCGCGACCCAATTGTAGGCTTGCATCAGAGTGTCGAAGTTTTCGATAACTTTTTCCAACAAAAATGTCGCAAATGTAGGAAAAATAAGAATAATAAATTGATGAAAAGTGAAAAGAGGTACAAACTACGATGAAAATAAGAAAGGCGGGGGGAGCATATAAACTAATTAGAACGAATTTTAACGATAAAAAACTGCATTGCAAGAATATGGGGGCGTGAAAGGAAACATCATTATATATATTGTAGAAAAAATGCTTAGATAGCCAAAATATACAGGGAATTTATATCTAGAACCAGAACTAGAAGCACTAGAACAGGAATCAGACATTGAAAATGATGACTTGAGAGATCCTATACTTAGAGATGAGTTGGAATTAGCATTAAAGAGTCTAAAAATGGTAAGGCGCCGGGTACAGATAAGATGCAAGCAGAAATTTTAAAAGCGGCTGAACAAACAGTAGCAAAACGTCTCTTTCAGCTTATAAGTTATATGTATGAGACAGGCGTGATACCCAAAGATTTTAAATATAACATCATAGTCATTATACCAAAAAAAACACGTACCAATAGGTGTAAAAAATTTTAAACTCTAAGTTTGACACCACACGTGTCAAAAATATAAACTAGAGTTGTACTTAGACGGATGAAAAAATGGGCTAAAGAAATACTAGGAAAAGATCAATTTGGGTTCAGGCGAAACAGGGAAACACGGAAGGATATTTTAGCTTAAAGGGCGATAATAGAGAAAATAATGGAAAAAAAGAAAGCGCATATATAGTTTGTAGATTTGGAAAAAGCATTTAACAATGTAAGTTAGAAAAAAATGCACGAAATACTCAAAACGATTGAAATAAATTATAGGTATAAACGGATAGTACATAGCTTATACAAAGAGTAAACGGCTGTAATACAATTAGAGCAGGAACGTAGAGAACTAAATAGTAAGAAAGAGCTGAGACAGGGATGTGCCCTATCCTCGTTAATTTGTAACTTGTACATCGAAGAGACAGTGAATACTATCAAATGTAGAGAGACATTCGGATTTATTTTACAATGCCAAATAATTGATATGCTCAGATTTACAGATGATATAGCGGTGATAGCATTTAGATAAAAAACATTGAAACAAGGAAAAGATTGTTGAAAGCATATATGTGGAATACAGCACTGCAGGGCTGTTAGATTTGAACAGTAGGAAAAACGAACAGGAAAAGTATAAACCATTGAAATGTGGTTGCAGACGTAAGGTGAAGACATCATGGACGGATAAAGTTAAGAACAAAGAGGTTCTAGAAATGCTAGAAGAAAGAAATATGTGGGAAACGGTAGAAAATAGGAGAGAGAGGATGATAAGACATATACTAAGGCATGAGGGAATAGTGTGGAATATATTAGAAGCAGAGAAAGGAAAAAGATCAGTAGATGTTGCTACGGTAAAACGCACGGGTCAGGCAGAAACAAAAAGAAAAGTAAAGTAAGGACCCGCGTCCTCAGGGGCCTGCTAGTTCCTAAACAGGTACGGACATGGCAAACCCGAGGTACCCGAGCTCAACTGTCCCCCTGTAACAAAATTTTTGTTACATTAAAATCTCTAAAGAAAAACATTTCTAGCCGTTGTTATTTTACGAAATTGTCATTTAGCGTGAAATCGTTAAATAGTTTAATTTACTATAAGGAAGAACGCCTCTTCCCTTTTTTACATTATCTTCACCTATATAAGGCATTTAATAATGACTCCTACGCTTTTGATATCTGCAAATACCCTGAACGTAACTTGAGTTGCATAAGCTACAGGCATTCTGAAGCCCACTTGTGCAATTGCTAGACACAACGCCTGCGCGTAAGGTGACGCTATAGCTAGGGTGTTGACAAAAAGGCAAACGCAGCCATCTTGCAAGCAACAACGAGGAGGTACGCTTCGTTTGAAGATGCGGAACTTTTGCTTCAAGTGGGGGATTAGAATTGCTCTATCATCGGAGAGGGTGTAAAGGTTGTCGTGCGGAGGCTTTGCAAAAGAGCTCTTGCAATGCCGCCCAGACAATCAAGAGCAAACAGTAACAACACGTGCTGGTAGAAGTCCGTTAGTGGTGAGATCGTAGAATAAAACTGCTTTATATAAAACTAATAGATGCTTTAATTTCCCTAGCACATTTAGGTACGCATATTTAAGTATGCTCGTCTGAAGAATAAAATTTTAAGGAAGCACGTTTGAGTATGGTAGAATTGGAAATTTAAATCGTTTGTATGTAAAGCAGAATTCCATGTAATGTTATTGGAATGTAATTATGCATGGTGAAGTCATTCGTTTTGAAGCTGTCTGTGGAGCTGATCATGTAAGAATACAGTATCTAGTAAATGCCAATTTCGTACCTTTTAAACTTCAATAAGATGGAGTATTATGTTGTTTTGGTTGGTCTAGCGCATTTACCAGCATCACCGTCGAGCAGTTAAAACAAAACCATTCAGGTACTTATAAAACTATTTGTTGAGAATTAATTTTACGTATTAATTACGGTCAAAGCTTTGATTTAACGTTTTCCAAATTATAGAAAACTTTTGTTAAAGAATGTTAATGTTAAATTTTTTTTGCAAGATATGTTTATGCTTAAATCCCATATAAAAACCAGTTAGAGAATTATATCCTAGTAACTTGATAGGTCAAATACCTTTTTGTTCAGAACTAAATTTTTTTTACATAAGAGGAATTTTTGAACTTTTAGATAATTTAAAGTTGTTATTCAAAGCACGTAAGTAATGCACATGTTAATTGAGATAAATAAGTATAAAGTTCACTTCTGATTGAAAGATGTTTAACTACAATATGCTTTATGATTAGTAGAATATCAATGCTGTTTCTAACATATGATGAACTGACTTTCTTTAATTTCATATAATGTTTGAGCCATATGAACTTTTTGTGTAATAAGTTCGTTAGAGAATTTTTGTAAGCTAGAACAGATCTGTTTTATGGATGTTTAAGAACCCGACTGTATTAAATAATTTATAAATGTTAAGATCTCTCTATGTAGAGAAACAAATTCAGAGATTTTTGAAACTTATTTTATATTGATTATCAGATTTTTTTTATAAATAATTTTTGCAACAAAGAGAATTACATTTAGATTATACTTTGATTTAAAACTTTTGTCTTTTTATTTCACTAATTGATATTAATAATATCCAAATTAGATAAACAAAATTTTGAATGTGGAACTTAGAAAAAAGTTGATACAGTATTAGGTAATAGAAACAGAGTAAATAATTTTCAGTAGAGAATATTTTCATAGGTAAGGTGTTGTTGAGATTTTGAATTCGGGACAGTCGATCTATAAAGACCGAAATATTTTGTTGTCGTAAGACACAAACAGTGTCTTATATTTTATATTTTTGTGTGACATTTTCTTGCAGGTCTGCCATCGCAGGAGCTGGAGCAGAGGTCCAAGAGGTTTCCAGGGGTATTGCTTATTTTAATTTGTATGCTTTTTGATAATCATTATACCCTATAGGTTTCTGCGTCTTCCTGTAGGATACTTTAGTTTTATTTATTGTCTATATAGATGCAGTGGCGCCCATTTTCCTTTTTTGTTCCCGTTTGTAGTCGAGCCCACCCTATATCCACGCCCAATCTCATTGCTCACCCTTGGGGTAATTCCCAGACTAAGCCGCGAATATAGTAAAGCTCGTGGGTCCACCGAGGTTTTGTTCACTAATTGACCCACTCCATAATTAAATTAAATAAAGAAAAATTATAAGTTTCACTTAAGTTTCACCCCATCCAACACATATATTCCTTCAACACTCTTCCTATTAACCATTCCACCTACCAAACTCCTATCCTCTCCCCTCCGTCGTGTGGGAGCCGGGATTAAATAATAGCCCCACGGTACGGCCTGCCTGTCGTAAAAGTCGACTAAAATGGCCACACACATTTCATTACACGACCATTTATATTATTAACCCCCCTTAACATCTCACACATGCAGTTTATTTTGGGCACCGTGTTTTCGCCCCTTAGCTTTTCGGAATTTCTGTAGAGGATGATATTGGTAGAGGGTACAGATCAAAAACTGGGGGTGGCGCACCCGGGCCGCCAGACAGAACAGAGAGTCGAACCTCTTTTAACCAAAGAGGAGGCTTTAGTAGTGCTGTGTGGTGCCCAGGTTGGGCCATGCTGAAGGAAGTGGGAGGTTTTGTCGAGGCCACTGCTGTACTGCTTCTGCATGGGGTTGGTGAGTGTGAGGGCGGAAATCAGTACCTTTCACATAACACATACTAACACACACACACACACACACAGAGAGAGAGAGACACACACCACACACACACACACGTGTGCTAGCTAAAGCACATTTTAATAGTAAAACACACACCTTACACATAATCGCCGTTTTTTAATGACATGGATACGACAAAGGATATAACAATAAACGCGCCAAAACATACACTTGAGGTCCCAGCCTCAAAATTAGGACCTGCTCTGTCTAGTCAGAGTAGTTCCATAAGGTGGTAGGTCTCTGTGGAACGTCAGACCGATGATGATAATCTTTTTTTGACCTCGCTTACTTCTATGGATACCAATGTATCAGGGATTAAGGCTGCCCTGATGTGACAGAAAAGCCTGTAGACAACCGCTATTTGAATTCGGCTTACGATTATGGAGTATCAGCGAACGTGATGACGGTATTATGCCGGTATCTCGTCCTGAAGAGAAAGGATTGACTCAACTTTGATTAGGTGAGTCGATTCCTAATAAACAGAGATTTGTAGATTTTGTTTGGTGAGTTAAAAACTATAGAAACGACAAGAGAAGGAATGTTACTGAAAACTAGGTATGACAATCTCTCAATATGCAGAAAGTAAAACTTTTTCTACAGCTGGAAGTTGAAATTGTCTTGCACAGTAATTTAAACAAATCTCGAGGCGTAATATACTGTCCGGATCTTCTCAATTGCTTCGAAGACACCATTAGGGAGGAGCTAGAAAATCAAAACGTCATTGAGGTTAGGCGTTTAAAAGCTCGAGAGGATGGCGTCCTTAGAGATACACCAAACCACTTTATTACATTTGGCACCCCGGTGCTTCCCAACAAAATTAAATTGACGGTTTACTCACTGGATGTGACACTATACGTTCCACCCCCAATGAGATGTTTTCTATGCCAGAGATATGGACGTACCTCACTGCGATGTGTGGTAAATCCAGTGTGTATTTGTGGGAAGGAAATGGACGAGGCTTCCCTTTGTGAGGAACCTATCAAATGCATAAATTGTGATGGCAACCACTCTGTAAGATCGAAAAACTGCCCTATCTACAAACAAGAAGTTGCAATCCAGGAAGTCAAAACCAAGGAATGAATAACGTACTTTGAGACAAGAGAAAAACCTACGCTCGAGCTGCAGCCAAAGACCAAAGTGCTCTTGTGAAAGAATTGGTTCCACAGTTAGTGGAAGCTTTGAAAGACTCTTTCATCCCCAAAGTGATAGTCACAGCTCCTAACGCCATGAAACCACCACTCCCCATAAACTCAACCGTACCGCGATCACGTAATAAGTCGGAAAGCAGTATGAGATCTTTCACACCCGCTACCGAACCTGAGAAGCGAGTGAGAAGCACTTCAGATAGCGAAACTACTTACAGAACTTACAGAACTTTCACAAAAACCCCTCTAAAACAGAAAAGAAAAAGAAAGGGTGGCGAGTGGGGAAACCCAGGCTACCACCGACAAAGAACGTTGTGATATCAGATCTGTGATAATTAATATTCCTGTGATACATTTTTACTTATGTGTTATTGTATTTGTGGTTTTATATATACACTTACGCGTTTCGTATGTCACTTTTTAGTTATTTATACTTAATTGTTTGTATTTGTCTAACTTTATCTATTTATGCTTACCTGTCTGTATTTGTATCTGTCCTATTTTACATATGTGTGTTTTTTGTCTTAGACTTCTTAATTATAAGTATTTATTCTCGATGTTAATAAACTAAACCTTTTATATTCGCTACCTATAACAAAATACAACAGTGGAACTGTAGAGGATGTGTGCAGCACTATTGTGACTTGAAAACGCTTATGCAGAAACATCAGCCAATATGTTTCCGCCTACAAGTAACGTATCTTAAGTTTGGTCAACCCTACTCTCTCCGACACTATGCAGTAGTCAGGCGAGACTGTACAAATAATGAGCGGGCCAGTGGAGGGGTAGCCACTTTAGTAAGAACAGATGCAAGATACTTTGATATCTTGCTTCGAACTGCGCTCCAAGCTGTTGCCATTAAATTAACTTCTCCACTTAGAGTCACCGTGTGCAATATCTATCTACCAGATGGAAATTGGCAAATAGAAGAGATCGACGATATTGTAGAACAATTACCCACCCCTTTCATCATAGTAGGAGACTTTAATGCTCATACACACTGTGGGGTTCCTCCAAAACAGATGCCAAGGGACGTATTTTAGAGCAATGGCTCGAGAGGGATGACCTAGTGCTTCTCAATAATGGCGAGTCAACGCATTGTAGCATAGGATCAAATAGTTTCTCTGTTATTGATCTAACATTTATTTCCAGTGCATTATCACCAACTCTATCTTGGATTGTTGCAGACGACATGCACAATAATGACAATTTCCCGATAGTGGTAAAAACTGATACACTTTCCCTCAAAAGGGACGTGGTGAGCAGGTGGAAAACCGAAAAAGCAGACTGGAATAGGTTTCAAAAGGAGCTAACACCTCCTGATCAAACTAGTGTGGAAGGCTTAACTAATGTAATACTCAAGGTAGCCGAAAAGTCCATACTTAGAGCTGGAGGTACCCCACTGAAGCGAGTGGTTCCGTGGAGGAACCAGCAGGTAAGAAAGATAGTAACTGCTAAGAAAAAGGCTTTGGAAGAAAATCAATGCCGTAGCTGGGAAATATTGTGCCAACATACCCTCCTGTATGAAGTTGGAAGATCACCAGCTGATTGAAAATTCTGAAGACATCGCAAACGTCTTAGCCACACATTTCAAAAAAATAAGTTCGTTAAAGAACTACAATGAGGCATTTCTAACAACTAAGACTGAAAGGGAAATTGAACTAAATTTCAACACTAATGAATTGAGGGACTACAACCTACCTTTCACCATACTGGAATTCAATGAAGCTCTTAAAGATGTTAAGCAAACCTCTCCAGGTTCGGACGCCGTAACCAACGATATGTTGAAAAACCTGCCACCAGAAGCAAAATAAAATTTACTGGAACTATATAATGAATTATGAAATAAGGGTACTTACTCAGATTCATGGAAGGAGGCACTCGTGGTGCCTATTCTTAAAATAACTAAAGATCCATCCCTCCTAGCTAGCTACCGCCCTGTTAGTCTCACGAGCTGCATTGGCAAACTGCTAGAGAGAATGGTTAACAAGAAGCTTCAGTTGTTTCTTGAAAAAAATCAACTTTTACCCCTACCAATCAGGTTACAGAAAAAGTCGGTCAATCATGGACTCACTAGCTCTACTAGAGAACTTAATACAAAACGCCTTTAAAAATCGAGAACACACAGTGGCAGTGTTCTTCGATATCAAGAGTGCATACGATATGACATGGCGACATGAAATTATGGAAAAACTCTATAGATATGGTCTAAGTGGAAACTTTCCTATGTTTGTAGGGTTCTTTTTAACAAATCGGAAATTTCGAGTTCGAGTGGGTAACTGTTTATCCAGCCGACAAGTTATAAATAGAATAGTGGAGGAGAAAGTGTTGCTTATACTTTCTCCGAAGAAAAAATGAGTTGTACTCATTTCTGCCGATTAAGAACACCGCACCACGACCCACTATTGTTCATAAAGGAGAGAGCAATCGTGCATCAACCTTCTATGAAGTTTTTGGGACGAATATTTGACTCCAAACTTACCTGGTCCACACACACAAACACGCTTGCAGATAAATGTCGGAGGGCACTAAATGTAATAAAAGCCCTTGCACATACCAAAAAGCCTAATCAGAGTCTATCGGGCTATTGTGTTATCAAGATTAGACTACGGGTGCATCGCCTATTCATCAGCTCGTAAAAGTCGACTGCAGGCCTTGACAGGATACATCATCTTGGTATCAGATACTGTCTTGGCGCGTTTGCTACTAGTCCATCGGCGAACTTATGTTGTGAGTCCAGGCTGATGCCACTGAACCTGAGAAGGGGCGTGCGTATGGTTACATATTTGCATAAGATAGATCACTGCGTAGACAACCCAAATCATAGCCTATTAACCATAGCAAAGAACGAATACGACATGCGAACAACTATCACTCGGTCATTTGTTATAAGTATCCGAGAATTAATTGACAGGGAAAGCATCCACATACCGGCAACTAATAAAACCCTCGTAATTAAAGAGCCGTTCAAGACAAATTTAGCGATGTGGCAGGCGTTGTGGAACCAAGAAGCCACACAACTAAAATTTGTAAAGGCAGAAGTAGAGTTGGATTATAATTCAGACATAACTTTAGGTCTGACAAGAATGGAAGCTAGAAAAATCCATAGGATAAGAATAGGACATACTAAAACATACTTGTGATACGTGTCAAATGCCTCTAACTGTAGCTCACATTATAAGTAATTGCTCAAAACGTGAAGCGAATCGGAGACAGCGTGGTATTGTATAGAAATTACCTAAAAACTTTCAAACACCACGTAAAAAGAATTGCTTGAACTATCTTAGAGCAATCAATATATTGCAAAAGTTGTAGCATAAACAATTTCCAGTATAGGATTGCCCCAAAATAAATTTTTCTTGCGATTAATAACCACCGTTGTCGATGTCGCATGCACCTTTTAGAAAAAAAAACGTATCTAAAGATAAAAGGGACTTAAAGGTGCCGTGTTAACTACAAAAGCGGAGAATGGGGTTGTTCACATCTACTAAAAAAGGAACGTCTGTATCAAATTTTTATTTACAGTAAACACAAAAAAATGCTATTTAAAAAAGAAAGTTATACGGACAATTTTTAATAATTGAGATGCGAGGTGCGCATTTTGTATGGCAACATGTAAAAAAAAAGGATTAGTAATAAACAAAGAAAAGCAATTCTGTTTTAGACAAACATTTTCAGTTACGCACAGTACATTTAGAGCAATTTACAGTAGCACGAAATACTAATAGAGCTAGTTTCGTAGCAAGTTTTTGTCTACTAGCTCCAATCGCCGAAATACTGTGATTTGAGTTTCTTTGTGTTGCATGGATTAAGCATCAGCGTCAAACGCTGATAAGAAATAGTCGCTTGGTATAAAGAAAAACAAAACAAGGTAGCATAGTTCCAGGTACCAAAATACTTATCTTGCATCTACATCAGTTGAGGTGAACCAGCAAAACATCTTGATCTCACTCACTGAGAGATTGTCACCACGGTAGTCAGGATCATTAACGCTGCGGCCATAGTCATGCACAAAAGATATAAGGTTCTTGTAGAAGACGTGCATCACTCTTGAGATAATACAATCAGGCACGCACAAAATAACTGGAGGACGAAACGCAGAATCAAAATAAACCCAATTTAGGAAACAATATGATACTCTACTGAAATATTAGAATATCACATCTCAAATGACATTTCTAGAGTCTTTGTAATGCATAAATAGATAATGAAACCGGCAAATTCAAATTCAAACGCCTTCGTTAATTACACATGTAGAAAATCTATTCTATTTAAATTTATATTAATACTTTTAAATAAAGCGAGCTTATGCTTTCGGAAAGCAAAAATTGTTTATAATCGAATACATTTGTGCTGTCATATCAAACAATAGAGATATATTGAGGTGCTCTGACTTAAACTAAATATACTAATAACATTCAACCACTTATTTCAATTATATTAGAAAGAGTTTTACAAGAACAAATCGGGTTATTAAATTATAATGCGTGATCACGGGCGTCTCCTGTAAAAAATAGTTACACAAACGTTGAAGAGGAAGTGTAGGAATATTTGAAAAAGTCGTAAATCGAACGAAAATATTTAGAAATGTAAAATTGAACATAACAAGGTAGGCCTAGACTAGACTATTGCACGTAGATAGTTAAAGATTAGGCTGTGGAAATTTCAGGGAAGTATGTAAGTTAGCTCAGAATAGAAGTCAATGAAGGTGCATGTTCAAACAGTTCCGGAACAGAAAACTTGAAGATGATTATCGTAAATAACTACAGATACTGGTTTTGCAATATTTTCAATAAATGTTGATTGTGCGGAAAGAGTAATTAAAAACTATTGATTTGGTTAATGTCTATGTTAGAAAAGCTATGACCATAACAGGTTGCCTAACTGCCTTTTCCTTCAACGTGACCTACACAATTAACTTCGTTACTAATTTCTCCAAACGATACAAAACAAATGTAAACTGAGGGTTCGGAAAATATTTTTTATTTGACAGCTATCAAAACAAACAGACTTTTTTTAACTAGCCTACCCTTTTTCCACTTTTCTAACATTCTGCCACATATCACTTTCCTCCCATTTCAATCTTAATTATTCCAGAAAATTTACTAACTCAATAAAACAAAATCAAACTTTTAACTTGACGAGAGATTTCGCTAGCTGTCCAAACCAAGGCACAATATCTTTCACCGCAGTTTCACTCTCAGATTGACTATTCAAGTCTTCTTCCGAAACCATTTCAAACTCTAGCGAATGCAATCGTTGCACAGGTCGCACCGATTCCCCTCACTGCACCCTTAAACGAACTGTTCTAACCACTCCATCTCTCTCCGGGAATAGATTCTCCACACGACCCATTTGCCATTGTATTCTCTTCCTGTTCCTATGAGACAAACGTCTCCAACTTTTACCCCCTTTCTTTGCTATCCCACGTTACACAACATGGACGAGGTACTCCTTTTGAAAACGTGTATGCAAAGCTTCCTTAACGCGGTGCATGTGTCTGTACTCTTCACATAAATGCACCTTTTCTAAAGCGTGAACATCCGGCATCTCACTGTTTTTAGTCCTCTAGTAAAATTCGCTTGAGACAGGGGCGAAATATACGTGAGTGGTATCGGATTGACTACTGCTACCGCATGATACAGCAACTTAGTCGTATCTTCATAGTTGACTCGAGCCGTACCCAACATTCGGAGTAACAGCTTCATCACCCCGAAAAGCACTTCCCAACAACCACCCCACTAAGTTCCAGTCGGTACTTTGAAACGCTACTCAATTTTCTCGATTGTGGTTTCGACCGCTATCTTCTTTCAGTTCAGCGCCCTGAACATATTCTCAGTTCCCCAAAAACTTGTCCCGTTGACACTACAAATTATTTTTGGACGACTCCACACACTGAAAAACCGTTGCAGAGCTTGTAGGAAGCGGATTGTACTCAAAGACTATGCTAGCTACAAATGAATAGCTTTATAGTAGGCACCGGTAAACACTACGATTCAAGTTTTTGTATCATTTTTTAAGCAGATTGGTTCCGTCAAGTCCACTCCGGTCATTTCAAATGCAATCTTATTGTTGACGGAACAGGAGCCGTAATTGGATCTATCTTCTTCTGCTGTACATGCTTACATAAGATGCAGATGTAAATAATTTTCCTAATCGTCTTTATACTTTGCACTATCCAATACTTGTTACATGCCGAAAATCGGCTATGTAAACATTTCTGTAAGTTTCTAATTTGCAAGTGAATTCGCGCCAAGATTTTAAAAGACTTGTGCGTGCATTTCCGTCACTTTAGATAGTTGCGTCGGCGCCCGAGATTGCGCATACGCGGAGTGGGGAAGTAAGTGGTGATTTCCGTCACGTCATGCATTAGTGAACGAAACGTCGAACCGTGTGGTTATCTGTGTGCCGTTTATCTTGTCTTCTCTTTCAGATATGTAGGTTTCTTGCCTTGTACCTGTTTATCGTTCCTCTTACCAGTATCCTTTACCGTTCCGCTACAAACAAGAAGAAGAAGACAAATTAATCTGACTTCAACAAGGGGGCAAAGGACGACTCACGCCCAACAACGCTCAACCAACGCCGAGAGCGTGACGGCAGAATAGCTGCAATGCCGTGACGAGTTCTACATCTACGTGAGTACCTTTTATTTTTTTCTTTGTATGTGATAATAATTTGTGGCGTAATAATGACGTAACACCTTATTGCGCATTATTAGTCAAATGTTTATTATGTTACCAACTGTCGTAGTGGCTCATAAATTACGCGCCGGGACTTTAACAGTATACCTTAGAGCATAGAACCCTAAACTATAACATACTTCTCTCGAAGAGTTGCTATGATTGATACGCCTGCATGACAATTTATTACATGATGACGTATCAACGAGTCCACAATCGGATGCCTCGATAGGAGAAGTATAGGATAAGTGAAACTATTAGTGTCTTTCTCTCCTCACACGCAACAACACATCTCCCCCCAATTCACAGACTTCCGGATTATTTTATAAATTGTTTTTATTTAAGCATTCTTTCTGAACCAATTTGAAGATCCATGTTTCAGTCCTCTTAATCTCTCCAACTGACAGTTCTTGTACTTTATTGAAATCTTTCTGCAGCACTGTGTTTCTTATACTTATTACGCATGTTTTGTACTACACGTAAAATCCACCCTATGGTTCGAATTATTTTACAGTAGCTGTTGGTTCTTTTCATAAACCACGAACGGAATGACTTCGTAATTACTGTGTTAAGCAGCGTTGAACCGGGACTTCGGGTTACTTTTTTGCCGGGTCACCGGGTCAGGCATGTGAATCGGTATTTACCCGGTGACCCAGTGACTCGGTATTGCCCCGGTATTGACCGGCAACCTGGTTTTGACCACCTGTTAGCACTATATGCTCCTGACATTGAGGTGCGCGTAGGTACCCATTTGCTGTAATGCTTAAATAACAGGCAGTAAAATAACAGGGCTACGTAAACAAATAAGCACATAATACTGTAACGATTTTATTTCTTATCTAGATGTGTTCATATAATTAATCTCTGTATTTAATAATAAACAATATAATGCATAATAATGCTATACAATCCACTAATTAAATATTACCTATTGCCTAATAAAGTATTAGCATTCAATTTAAATTAAAATTTAATTTACACGGTGACAAAATAAGTTTTCATTTAGTGTCATTCCTAGAGCTCCCTCTGTTAGACAGTTGTCAGGTAATCTTGTTGCCGGGCAGCAACTCGCTTGACCCCGACACTTCCAATACAGCTGTGGTGAAAGCAGGTGGTATTGTTCCTTGAATCCGAGGACAATGTTTTTTGCAGTTTTTTCGTGTTGGAAGCACGTACGATTTAAGTTGTTCTTAGAGGAAAATGTCATCTCCGAAAAGCACTTTTGTGTTGTCCACTTGTTGGAACAGCTCGCACATGACGAGAAATTTTTGTTGAAAGGCCGTAGTTAACATGCAACTTTATATATAACATGCAATTTTACATATAGTATTCAATTTAAAATAACATGCAACGTTTGATAATTTTCGTAGTTTAATTTATACGTAAGGCAACTTTAAATTAACATGCAGATTGGTAATAAGATGAAAATTGGAAATAATGTTTAGCTTGAAGAAAAACATACCATCTTTAGTTAACAGGAGTCTGGTTTAACGTAATTTTAATTAAAAGCACTAGAAGAACATATAGGAGTTTACGCTTTGTTCGAGTGTGGACCTGGCGAAATTTAATTATTCAATATGGATGCCGAGTAATGTGGAGTTTCAGTATGCGGTAAAATTATTTGTTCTAAATTGGAGATTTCCTTATTTTAATGCTGGCGCAAGACGCCTAGCAGGTATTTTTCAGTCAGACGGAGTTCTGGTATGTAGAAATTTGTTTTCATATGTTAGCTGAACTATGGACATAGCAGTTAGATAATTTTTTGTTTAATCAAGTATTTAAACTTCAAAATAGGTCAAGGACAGACTATAAATATATTTTTCAATATTAAGCAATAGGAATCTGTAAATTTTACATTTCTTAATATTTTATTAATTCACTGAAACTACGGAAGATGTCATTATGTGATAGAGAAAGTAAATTCTTCTATTTAAGAAAAATTAGAAATTAAACTTCTATGTTTGCTATTTCATTAATAACTATCTGGAATTATGTATTGTGAGGTTATGGTAGATCTACCCAAACCAACATTTTTGTTATCAGTAAGTAACAGTTTAGAAAGCAACCTTATGCTTAATCAATTTGTTAATAAAACTTGGCTAGATATTTCTTACAGAAATAACCACATTTAACTTGATTGGTATTGATTTTATCCAGTGCCTTTGTAAATAATTTTCAGAAATTAATTTAATCAAAAATATATAATAAATGAAAGTATATTTTGTAAAAAAGCACGTTAATTGAATACAAGAGGAATACATTTTTATTTTTGAACAAGACTATTCTTTTTAATTAGGATGAATGAAAGTTGATTCCATTTGAATTTTAAAATTTTGAATATAGGTGCACAAACAGTGCTATTCTTTGTTTAATCTGTTCACAGGTGTAGCAGTGGAATACTAAGGTCAAAGTCGAGCCATAAGGTAAGAAACTTTAGGGATTATGTTGTCTTTAATAAACTGTATAGCGGTTATAGAATAAAGGTTTCCGAATTCGCCTTGTACAAGGGACTTGAGTAAGGTCTTCTCTGTATAGAAAAATACGGTGGCGCCTTATTCTTCATATTTTTGGTCGCAATCCAACCCCGACCCACAGCTCATGTTCCACCCAGAGCATATAGTTCGACTAGCCGCTTTGCCTTTGAGATTTCCACAACTTTGGGCCATTTTCCATCAGAACTTGCCGTGGGCTCTATTCTCTTACTGGAAATTCTCGTAAAATAAAATCCCATAATAACTATAAAGGCTATAATACATACGACACGGGGCATAAAAGTTATTTTAAAATTGTTTAATCGTTAACGGTTTCGCACACAGGGCGGCAACATTTATTTAATCATCACTTATAACAGTCAATGCTAAATTTTTCCTTTGTCATTCATGTACGTAATAATTTTCAGTTGAATTGCAATGTATTTATATTTTTCTAAGAGTTAAAATATTAGTACCTAATTAACAAGAACACTTCAAATTTAAGATCTTGAATCATAGATTATCGGAAAACTGTAGGTCTTTTTGACAGTGTAATAGTTTCTGGGAAAAAAATTTAAGTAAAATTCCTGTTTTTTCATGCGTACAATAATTTCCATATAATAGTATTCACAAGTCTACATTTTACGTTGTTAAAATTTTTAATTCTATACTCTGCCATTAAATAATAAAAATACATTGGAATTGCATAAGAAAAGGTGTTTTTAGCTATCACATTTAACTCGAAACCAGCATATTTTTTGTAAAATTTGATCGCTGTAGAATGATTTATACAAATCAAGTTACCTTGTTTATGTCAAACGCGTGTAAAGTGTCAATCATAAAATGTTCAAATCTATAATATTACGTAATTGGTTTATTGTTTCAGTTGTCTAAATTTGTAAAAAACTTGTGACATGTTTCAGACATATTTCGTGTCCAAATGTTATTGGAAAATATAAAAATGGTCAAGAAGTTTGTTAGTCGTTTTTAGCAAAACTGAACGCAAAATGGCCCACTACCAAAAGACATCGTATGACTTTTTTGGAAAAATTATAATAAATGATTGGAAATAGATTGATTTGCCATTTTTAATGGTATTTATTTGAAGTTTGTTTTGAGAAATTGTTCCCTGAAGTATTGTTACGGAACCCAAATTGTGCGGGCTCGACTCGCTCTTGGCTAATTTTTAGTTACGTATTCGGTTCACTTTGGTGTTTTCAATTCCCCTATTGAATTCGTGTTTCCAGAGCAGTTTAGATCTTGGAATCTCTTTAACCACTGCGCTTGAGTCATCAGGTGTGTCAGTTGTGGTCATCGGGTCAGTATGGATTTACGGGTCTGTTCAGGTCAACGGGTCAGTACGGGTCACCTGGTCACTTCAAGTCGGTTCGAGTCAGTAGGAGTCACCGGTTCAGTTCGGGTCCGTTCGGGTCCATTCGGGTGACGGGGTCAGTTCGAGATTCGGGTTACCGGCTCCCGGGTCAGTCTGTTTTCAGACCACCGGATCAAAAAATCGTGACCCGGTCCAACTCTAATGTAAACTGCAGATTAGTCATCTGCATGGTAAAGTCATGCGCTTCGGATGTTTCAATCTCAGTCTATTCATAAGCACGCTCTTAACATCGGCGATGAATAATGTCATTCTTTCTTTGATACACCATAGTCGTTGTCGCCGTCTGCTACTAGAAACTTAACATTTCTTTCAAATAGAAGCTAACTTTAATTAAATATTTCACTGGTTAATACTCAAACGTCGTCCATTAGTTCAAACTTTTAACTAAACTTGAATTATTGGAAACAGTTTCTTAAAAGGTTTTGGATTTTAGTTTGCTTTACACAGATACAATTGAGATTTACACGAATAACTAGGGATGGACTCGGGCTCGGGCTTTCGGGCCGGGCCCAATTTCGGGCTCGAATCCGGGCCGGGCCATCGACTACTTTATTCGGGCCGGGCCCGGGCCGGGCCTATCTTTTTTCGGGCCGGGCCGGGCAAAACGACTTTGGCCGGCCCGAACTTTTCGGGCCGAAAAACGCTCGAGTAGATACTCCATCGTCCCTTCACTTCTATCTCACATTGGGTAAGTAAACGTTCTTAATTATATTTTCACGTACTGTCTTCATGAACCCATTAATAATCAGTTTTTCGTCTTGTTTAGTGTAAAGGAGACGTGATATTATAACTCACTTCTTATACCGAATATTTTTTTATAGTCCTTATTAATGTTCCTCATCTTGTACTTTAGGCAAGTTAAAAATGCCCAGGAACATCAAACTAGGTGATTTATTCATAATTCAAAAGTTTGCACGATTTATATTATGTATATGTATATACTTACTTCAAATTTCAGTCATGCGACGAACGTCGATATTATCAATCGCATGTATAATTTATGTCTACCGCCTAAAACACTAGAGAGTTGTTGCAACGTTCATTTTACCAATTTCTTAATAAAGTTTTCCCTTATTTGACATTTACACATGCGCAATTACACCTTTAATGTTTGTACTTTATTAAAATACAGGACACCTTTATTTAATTTAAATTCAGGCAGGGAATGCTTTTATTTAAGGCGCCTTAATTTTGACATATGCCAAATGCCTAACGCACAAACTTACATTTAATTGTCTGCTTTGTGTATAAATATAGTGAAATAAATGGTTTTTTGTAGTGTTGTTTCCGTAATTAAATTTAGAAATATAATGTCCAAGTTTATAACACGAAAAAGATATAAAACGTCAACGCTCTAAATACGAGGATGCTGTTTTGTAATGCTTTTCCTAGAAGTAAGCTGTAAAAATCCTTTTAATAACATATATGCTATATGCTTGGGAAGAAGTAAAAACAGTGTTTTGAAGTAACCTCGAAAAGTATTCCGTGAAAACACTTTAACAACGCATACAAATGTTATCGAATCTGTGAGAAAGGAAAGACTCAAATAACAAAAAAAGGTTCATCTTTGTGTGAATACAATTTCTTTGATTTTTTCCAATATAGTTAAACATGTAGGTCACCTTATCAGAATAGTAATTAATTCTTTATGAATTTTGAAAACAAACCTATAGATATACAATTCTAAACGATATTTCATATATATTGATTTGTAAAACTCTTACTTCATTACGACAAGACTATATGCAAACTTTTAAAATGGAATACTTTATTTGAAAGATTCTTTTAATAAAGTCTGCTTGGTATGAGTTTGCAATAACTCTCTAATTTCAATGTAGGAATTCTACTAAA
Source organism: Platerodrilus igneus (assembly GCA_036346225.1). Taxonomy (NCBI): domain Eukaryota; kingdom Metazoa; phylum Arthropoda; class Insecta; order Coleoptera; family Lycidae; genus Platerodrilus; species Platerodrilus igneus. Next base: position 2,252,630 of record JARFIW010001038.1, on the reverse strand, counting down.
ATTCTTTGAAAGGAAACGACAAAATAAAGATTCGAAATTTATTTAAAGGTTATAAGAACGTTAAGCGTACAATTTCACAAACATTGAAAATTGCTAAACATTTTGAAACTTTTAACCTATTTCTAGGATTTTTAAAGAATTGTTACGTTTATTTTCAGCATAAATTAATTACCCTAGGTTTAAAATTAATTAATTCAATACCCGTTCGAATAAATTTTAAAAATATTGTTAAATCGTACATTTTAATTAATAATAATACACTTGACTTAATTCTACTTGCTTTGAAACCGACAAGTTTATGCAATTTCTGAATAGTTATATCCTGTTTCAGATACCCGTTATCTTGGTACATTAACGCCCATAATAGCTTTTCTTAAAATCCAAGTAAAAATTTTTGAAGTAAGGTCGCACCTATCCGACAAAATCGCAATTTCTAATTTAAATTCTTCGATAAGCGAGGATTTTAGTTCAATCCGTGTTATTTGAACCATTGTTAAATTTGCTAACAACTTGTGCGTCGACATATTTTCTACATTATTCGTACCGTCGATTTAATTTAGTTTCTGTTCTCCAACTAGGAAGATTTTAAGGTTTGCATTTTTGTGGTGCCAAATAGGTTTTGCTTACTGTAGACCAACTGCTTTTGTCCTCGATTGTTGCTGTAGATCCGAAGGCAGAGTACAGATCCTGAATACCGCCGGTTTACTGTATTGACTCACCCTCGACGGTTTTCAATCTAAGTACCGGACATGTACAAGTATCATCTCGTTTTCTCTATGTGGGAATGGGATCTTCCGTATCAACCATATCGTGAATTATGTTTCTAGGAAGGTCCCATTGTAGCAAAAGAATGCTTGATCCAATCGATATTATCGCTCTACATGTGTGATGTAAATGTCAAAAGTATTGAACAGTACCTTTAAACAAATCTACAGATTAGTTAATTTTGGAACGGTACTATGTACTATTTAAAGCTGTCTGACAAAAGCTCCTCAACAATTAAATGCTTTCCTACTAATTAGTTAATTTAATCTTAATTAGATGAAACTTTAAAAAATTTTGAGAAAAGCTCTCACAGTTTATTTTACTGATTAATTTTATTTTGTGTAAATACGAGATGCGCAACTTCGTATCTAATGTACTAAACTTTCTTATCACCTAAGTAAATTTGAAATAGTAACGCTTAATTTAATTGAACTTGCTTGTTTGAAAAGAATCCGATATTTATTTTTATTTGTAATAGAATAATCGTGGGCGATGTGTTTTAAGTTTTTTAAATGTAGGCGGATTCTCAACTCTCCGCGTTTAATGTTAGCCTGGATTTACTTTTCTTCCGGCTACGTCTAGGTACGTAGCAGAATCAAAAATCAAATGATATACTATGGTATGTTCCACAAGTATCTTGATTGTAATTCAAAATCATTATACTCTTAAATTAAACAAAAGAGTGGTAGTTACCTGTTGAACGCAACAGAAAAAAATATCTTATCATTCGCTGAATAAAAGTCGGGCCAGCCCAAAATTTCGGGCCGGCCCGTCAATTTTCAATTCGCGTCGGGCCTCGGACCGGGCCGGTTACCTTTCTGCGTCGGGCCCGAGTCCATCCCTACGAATAACATTCTTATTGAAAGCATCTGCTTTATCCGGCGAAATAAATACGCGCCATTTACTCCTTTCTTCGTTTAGTTGTTTCTGTTATATCATCGCCCATAGTCACTATATAGTTTTGTAGTAAACAAATTGCAGAAAGCTTAGTTTTATAACATAGCTATTAGTAAAAAAGGCGCCACAACAAAAATGTATGTCAGAGAGGCATTTGCATCCCGTGGCCCTCTCCTGAGTCTGCCACTGCTCCGTACTAAGTTAACAAGTGAAATAAAGCATATGTGTGGAGCACAGTACTGTACGGCTGTGAATCGTGGACAGTAGGAGAAGCCCAAGGTCCCGGGTTCGAATCCCGACACGCACCGCTTGAAAAATGTTAGGCGAGCATTTTTCACAAAAATACACCTTCGTTCGGATGAGACGTAAAATGGAGGTCCCGTGTGTGAGTGCTATCACGCACGTTAAATATCCCTACCTCGCTTGGAACAGCAAAGGTTCGGCAAAATTCCAAATTTTCCAGGTAAAAAAACTCGCTTCCTGGCCAATGTAGTACCTTCGGGTGGAGCATTGGAAAATCACATGTAAGGGCAGTAGGAGAAGCGGACAAGAAAGGACAGAAGAACGCTGCGTAACTTCAGTTCAACATTTGTAAATGGAGAGAAAGGCTGCGTTGCGTAAAAATTGCTTCATAAATTATTGTTATTGCTCAATAAAGACAGGCGAGAACTTGTCAGTTGATTTCCAGCAGCGAATATACAAGTTTCTCCAAACGATCAGTTGCGTCAGCAAAGAAGGTTAGAAATAAAAATGCGACTCAGCGGCGAATTTAAAAACACATTAAACGATGTTAGACGCTACTAAATCAATTTTTAATAATTTTATTATAATGCCACAAATTCAAATTATTAACAACTTTACTAGCTATTTTTGGGCGAATTTACAAATTTATATACCTACAGTCTCTCTAACTAAGATAAGTTTTTCTCACAGATGTTTAATTATAAAACACAATTATTAATAAATACAAAGAATTATTTAAAATAAATAACATAAAGCTTTTGAATTGCAATTTTATCTTTAAGCTAGGGATGCACGATTTTCCTAATATACTGGATATCTGCAAGGTCGTGTAGAATGATACAGATGAAATACATTCACTTTCAACTTGCAGGGAAATACGTAAAAAATTAAATTTTCAGCCATTCGTTTAGAAAAAAATTATTATCGCTCCTTATACTCGCGGAAACACGACTTATCTAATGTACCGAATTTCTATAAAGTCATTTAGAATGATACAGATGAAATATATTCACTTACAACTTCCGGAGAAATGGGCAAACAAATATTAAAATTTATTCACATTCGTTTAGAAAAAAATTATCTGCATGCCTTAAGCTCGCGGAAATACTTCAAAGTTTACACATACGTTTACAAAAAAGTATTTTTATCCCTTTAGCTTGGGGATGCACCATTTTTCTAATATACAGCATATCTCCAAGGTCATGTAGAATGGTGCAGATGAAAAAATTCCCTCGCAAGTTGCGCGGTAATAGCAAAAATTTCAGTTTACATACATACGTTTATAAAAAAAATTACTCGCAACTTGTGCGGTAATAAGCGAAAACTTTTCCAAATTTACACGCACACGTTTGAACCTTTTTTAAATTTCTTTAGAGGGGAGTGAGTCAATTAGTGAACAAAACCTCGGTGGACCCACGGGCTTTACTATATTCGCGGCTTAGTCTGGGAATTACCCCAAGGGTGAGCAATGAGATTGGGCGTGGATATAGGATGGGCTCGACTACAAACGGGAATTAAAAAAGGAAATGAGCGCCACTGCATCTATATGGACAATAAATAAAACTAAAGTATCCTACAGGAAGACGCAGAAACCTATAGGATATAATGACTATCAAAAAGCATACAAATTAAAATAAGCAATACCTCTGGAAACCTCTTGGACCTCTGCTTCAGCTTCTGCGATGTCGGACCTGCAAGAAAATGTCACACAAAAATAAAATATAAGACACTGTTTGTGTCTTACGACAACAAAATATTTCGGTCTTTATAGATCGGCTGTCCTGAATTCAAAATCTCAACAACACCTTACCTGTGAAAACGTACTCTACTGAAAATTACTTACTCTGTTTCTAATACCTAATGCTGTATCAACTTTTTTCTAGTTTCCACATTCAAAATTTTGTTTATCTAATTTGGATATTATTAATTTCAATTAGTGAAATAAAAAGACGAAAGTTTTAAACCAAAGTATAATCTAAATGTAATTCTCTTTGTTGCAAAAATCATATATAAAAAATCTGATAATCAATATAAAATAAGTTTCAAAAACCTCTGAATTTTTTTCTCTACATAGAGAGATCTTAACATTATTAAATTCTTTTAGTACAGTCGGGTTTTTAAACATCCATAAAACAGATCTGTTCTGGCTTACAAAATTTCTCTAACGAATTTATTATACAAAAAGTTCATATGGCTCAAACATTATATGAAATTAAAGAAAGTTGGTTCGTCATATGTTAGAAGCAGCATTGGTATTCTACTCATCATATGGCATATTATAGTTAAACATCTTTCAATTAAAAGTGAACTTTATACTTATTTTTCTTAATTAACATGTGCATTCCTTACGTGCTTTGAATAACAACTTTAAATTAATTATTCTAACAGTTCAAAAATTTCTCTTGTGTCAAAAAAATTTAGTTCTGAACAAAAAGATATTTGACCTATTAAGTTACTAGGATATAATTCTCTAACTGATTTTTATTTGGGATTTAAGCATAAACATATCTTGCAAAAAAATTTAACATTAACATTCGTTTAACAAAAGTTTCTTATAATTTGGAAAACGTTAAATCAAAGCTTTGACCGTAATTAATACGTAAAATTAATTCTCTCAATAAATAGTTTTATAAGTACCTGGATGGTTTTGTTTTAACTGCTTGATGGTGATGCTGCAAAACACTATAGACCGACCAAAACAACATTATACTCCATCTTATTGGAGTTTTAAAAAGGTACGAAGTTGGCATTTGCTAGAGTCAGCATTCTTACATGAACAGCCCCACAGACAGCTTCAAAACGAGTGATTCTACAATACATAATTACGTTCCAATAACATTACATAGAATTCTGCTCGACATACAAACCACTTGAATTCTCAATTCTACCATTCTCAAACGTGTTTTCTTAAAATTTTTATTCTTTAGATGAGCATACTTAGATGTGTCTACTTAGATGTGCTAAGGAAATTAAAGCATCTATTAGTTTTATATAAGGTAGTTTTATTACACAATCTCACCATTAACGGACTTCACACCAGCAAGTGTTGTTACATTCTCTTCTTCATTGTCCGGGACGGCTTTACAAGAGCTCCTTTGCAAAGCCCCCCCACGACAACCTTTACACTCTCTTCGATAGTAGGGCAATCCTAATGCCCCACTTGGAGCTTGGAAAACTCTGCATCTCAAAAACGAACCGTACCTGCTCGTTGTTGCTTGCAAGATGGCCGCGCTCTCGCTCACCTTGCTGTCGACCAGCCAACACCCTACCTGTAGCGTCACCTTACGCGCAGGCGTTGTGTCTGTCCAGCAATTGCACAAGTGGACTTAAGAATACCTGTAGCTTATGCAACACAAGTTATGTTCAGGATATTTGCAGATATCAAAAGCGTAGGAGTCACTATTAAATGCTTTATATAGGTGAAGATAATGTAAAAAAGGAAGGAGGTGTTCTTCCTTATAGTAAATTAAACTATTTAACGACTTCACGCTAAATGACAATTTCGTATGCTGTAGAATAACAATGGCTAGAAATGTTTTTCTTTAAAGATTTTAATATAACAAAAGTTTTTGTTACACGTTTACTAAATATTTATTTTCGTCCTTAAACTTGGGGATAAACGATTTTCTTTATACACTGGATATCTGTAAGGTCATGTAGGATGACACAGACAAAGATTGTCACTCTGAAATTTTTATGCCGTTACCCCGCAAGTTGGTAGTGAATTTTTTTCATCTGTATTGTTCTACATTACCCTACGGATATCCAGTGTATTAGGAAAATCGCACGTCAGCAAGCTTAAGGGTGAAAATAATTCTACGGTAAAGGTATGTGTGTTTTGAAATTTTTTTACCGATTACTGCGCAACTTGCGAGTGAATTGTTTTCATCTCTATCATTCTACATGACTGCAAAAAATATCCATTATAGTAGGTAAATCGTGCATTCCGAGCCTAAGGAATGAAAATTTTTTTTTGTAAAGTCCCGCGCGCGCGCACGTACGCCTGTGTGTGTGCGTGCGTGCGTGAGTAAATTTTGAAATTTTGTTACCGATCACCGCGTAAGTTGCGAGTGAATTATTTTATCTGCATCATTCTATATCACCCTGCAAATATTCAGTATATTAGGGAAATCGTGCATCTTTGAGACAATCGAAAATAATTTTTTTGTAAACGTATGTGTGTAAACTTTGAATTTTTTTGTCGATTACGGTGTATGTTGTGAGGGAACTTTTTTCGTTTGTAACATTCTACATGTATTGGTTTTAAAATATTTTCAACTAATGTTGATTGTGCCAAAGGATGTATTGGAAAACTATTAATTCGGCAAATGTTCAAGTGTTGGGGGATCTTGGTAACCGCAAGCTGCTTAACCCCCTTTATATACCACTGAATATCGGGGAAATAATGTATATATTTGTATAACAATAGAAGGGGAACTGAAATGAATCTAACAAGAAAGAGCACCGTCTAGTTTGAAGACAACAAACATAGAAACAAGGAGAAAATTGTCGAAAGCATATGTGTGGAGCACAGCACAGTACGCCTATGAAATTGGGACTGTAGAAGAAGCAGACAGAAAAACGGTAGAGGCCTTTTGAAATGTTGTGCTTAAATGTATGAGGATGATAGCATGGATAGAAAGTTAATAACAAAGAGATTATAGAAACAGTAGGGGAATAAAGATATCTGTGACAAACAAAAAAAAAAGGAGAAATGGAAGGACAAGATACGTTCTAATGTATTTTTGGGGAATAGTGAGGGATATATTACAAGCAGGGATAGGAAAAAAATAGGTCTCTACCTAGATCCGACTATTGCAAGCAGACAGTGAAGATGCAGACTGTGGAAATTCCAGGCAAATGTGCAGGTTAGCTCAGAATAGAAAACAATGAGGGTACGCGCCTAACCTGTTCCAAGACTGAAGACCTAATGATGATGATGATCATTCTACATGACATTGCAGATATCTACTATATATTATGGAAATCGTGCATCCGCGAGCTTAGGAGATGAAAGCGTGTTTATGTGTGTGTGAGGGGTGTGTGTATGTGTGTGTGTGTGTGTGTGTGTGTGTATGCCGTCTGTGTTTATGTGCGTGCGTGTATGCGTGCGAGTGTACGTGCGTGCGTGTGTGCGTGCCTGCGTGCGTACGTACGTGCGTGCGTGCGCGCGCGTGTGTGCGGGCGTGTGTATGCGTGTGTGTGTGTACGTGTGTGTGTGTGTGTGTAAACTTTGAAAGTTTTTCGCCTATTATCGCATAATTAGCAAGTGTATTTTTATCGCATAATTAGCAAGTGTATTTTTTTTATCTGTATCATTCTACATGATCTTGCAGAGATTCGATATATTAGGAAAACCGTGCATACCCGAGCTTAAGAGATGTAAGCCATTTAATTGTAGACGCATGTGTGTTTATTTTGAAATTTTTTGCGGATTACCCCACAACTTACGAGTGAATTTTTTTTCATATGTATCATTCTAGTGAACCTTGCAGATATCCAGCATATTAAGAAAAATGTGCATTCGCGAGCTTAACGGATGAAAATAATTTTATTGTAAACATGTGTGTAAATTTTGAAGTTATTTTTGCGTGTGCATTTTTTTCACCTGTATCATTCTACATGACCTTGCAGATATACGGTATATTAGGGATGAAAACTATTTTAAGTAAACGTATGTGTGCAGACTTTGAAATTTTTTGCTCATTACCCGACAAGTTGTGAGTGCACTTCTATTATATATTTTATTGTGTATAACCTTGCAGATATTCAGTATATTAGGAAAATCGTGGATCCGCCACTCTAAGGGATGAAAATAATTTTTTTGTAAAGATGTGCGTGTGTGTGTGCGCGCGAGCGTGTGTAAATTTTAAAATCTTTTTACCGATCACAGCGTAAGCTACGAGTTAATTGTTTCCATCTGTATCATTTTACATGACCTTGCAAATATTCAGTAGTACAGAAATTGTTCACCCCCGAGCTAAAAAGGGCGAAAATAATTTTTTTAAAACTTATATGCATAAACTGACTTTTTTTTTGCCGATTTCCGCGCAAAGTTGCGAGGTAATTTTTTCATCTGTATCATTCTACATGACAATGCAAATTCCCAGTTAAGAAAATCGTACATGTGCGAGATTAAGGCATGATAATAATTCTTTTGTGAACGTGTGTTTATAAAATTTAAAAGCTTTTCGCCTATTACCGCACAAGTTGCAAGTGAATTTTTTTCATCTGTATCATTATACATGGTCTTGCAAATATCCGGTATATTAGGAAAATCGTACACCCCTGAGCTAAAGGGATGAAAGCCGTTTTATTGTAGACGTGTATGTGTCAAATTTGAAATATTTTTTCCGATTATCTCACAAGTTGCAAATGAACTTCTTTTATATGTATCATTCTACTTCACCTTGCATATATTCTAGTTGTTACGTCATCATCGAACAATTCGGTATTTTGTGACAATAAATACCGTCAGTGCGTGCATCCTACAGTTGTCAGTGAAACATTATATACCGGCAGTGAGTGCGTGAAGTGACAGTCGTACTCGAGCCTTTACAGAAGACAGTCGCCTTCGAACCCTTGCAGAAGACGGTCGTGTGAGAGCTTTTGAAAGCGACACCATCACCTGGTCGAGCGTGTTACTGGTGGTCCGTCGGAAGCTCTTTGTGTGTGAATGTTTATTGCCCCCAGCGGCACAGGATAAAAGGTATTTATACCCTTTATTAAGTAGTTTGGTGTAGTTGTAGTTATTACATAACCGCTCCACTGCTATCGTTATTGCTTGCAAAAAGCAATTGGTCCTTCCCTGTAATTAGCATATCTTTATCAATTTATATATCATTTCCTTAACCCCCAATCAATCACTAGTATATTAAGAAAAATGTGCATCCGCAAACTTAAGGGATGTCGTATGTCTGTAAACTTCGGAATTCTTTTGCCGATTTCCCCTGCAATTTGCGTGTGCATTTTCAACCAAACTTACGAAGTAAGTTAGGTTAATAAGATCGCTACGTCGCCGTCGTCGCCGTTGTCGTCCGTTGCACGTTTTTTTCGTTTTACAAACATTTGATATATGGATCTTGTTCAGTTTTTTACGCTGATTAAGAATATGCTATCCATTTTTCGATATCTCATTTAGTTTTCGAGTTATTCGACTTTAAAGTCGAAATTTTGACTATGATAAACTTCACTCCAGCAAAAAATAAATAAAGTTTTAGGTTAATATCGACCTCTTGAGCATATTTTCTCATAGCTCTCATAGCTCCATATCTCCTGAACATATTTTCTCAAAGCACCAATGCTCTAAGTCGAAAGGTTTTCGAGTTATTCGACATCTTGTTTTCATTAATGTATATGTAATATTTATATTTTTGATAACAACATATCGGTAAGTTTGGTTAGAAGTTCTGCACATGAGAACTTAGATTTTTTTTCGTTTAAATTATTCTAAATGACCTTGCAGATATCCGGTATAATAGGAAAATCGTGCATCCTCGAGCCTAACTGATGAAACCAATTTTACTGTAAACGTATGTGTAGACTTTGAAATTATTTGCCAATTACCCGTTCAATTACGAATGAACTACTTTCATATATTGTAACAGTTTTTTTGACCACTGCAGAACACCAATAAATTATTAGTTTTACACAACTTTTGTCTAGTCTATTATATCATGTAAACATCTTTAATTAAATAAATATGTGTATTGGAATCATATGGTCTAACCGCAATACAGAGATACTAGTTCGGTTTCTAACATCAGGCGTTAATTATTAGTATAAATATATCAAGGCCAAACAGCTTTCCTATTTCGTGCACAAGGAACAAGCTGTCACTTTGGCTAGAACACTTGTCACGAGTTAACATGGGGAACCTAAAGGTTCTAGCAAGTAATTTGCGTGTGGCTTTAAGCCATAATGGAACAACCCAAGTGTAATTGACACTTGCTTCAGTGATTTCTAATAATGCGCTCTTTCTTTCCTTTTTTTACACCACGATAAAATATTCACTTAAATATTCATTTTTCACACCTTTAAAATTTTCAATTAAATAATCGTTTTGCATATTCATTTGAAGACTGCTTCGTATGTTCATTTGTTACAATGATTCCGTTTTATATGGTTTTATAAAATTTAGGCCGTTTAAATGTTGTGTTTCAGGATGACATTGATCCTTTATTTGCATTTACGAGTATCGAATTGATAGTTCAATCGCGTCGGTGTAGCGATAAGAAAGTATTGGTCTAGATGACCGTCCTTCAACTTAACGATAGTAGTCGGATTTAATAGAAAAGTTCTGCGATCTGTATGTTTAAATTTTAAAGAAATGTTCTACAAAGTAGATAGAAATTTTATGGTTTGAATCTAACGTCCGATAATGAATGAAATTGGTCTTTTTGAAATTGCAAGTATGAATTTACAAGTAACTATGTAGACAACTACACGAGGATAATTATTTTGGTAACGATCTACATATGGTAGTACATCGAAGTTTGGCGTATTTGCAATAACCGTTGTTATGGATTTTGGTTTGTCCCTTTGGTGCGTATAGAAGACACGCTTCAAGCTCATATGGTCAGGTACAAGGATCACGCAACTGATTATTTGATGTACAACTCAAGGAGGCGACGTCAATGGTTTGCTCAAGGACCGTATGTATAAACATCTGTTTACACACGATGTAGTACCATCACAAAAACAACAACTGTTGAAACGAGGTAAGAAATTTGTATTATTCTTACATCACTTTGATACAAAGCTGCACCAGAAAATAACTTTACGTTGACCTATTGTAACATACTGTTTTAGTACAGTCGGTTATGTAAAAATAACTCTCTATTATTTCTCAAATTGGTTTATTTTCTAGTTTAATTTTAGCGTCCCAATTATTAGGATAACGGTTTTGTAGCATAAATATGTCTTCGATTTTAAACGGCTTCAAAAGCTCCGTTCCCAAGTAGCCAGAGCAGGGTTCTTGGAAAATATAATCCAAAGATTTAATTAACATTCCCAAGGTACGAAGCTTTAGTTAGAAGGCACTTAACGTGTCAGATTAGTAGTATCTACTAATAGATGTCAATCAAGTAGCTAAGACCCTAGTTATGTATAAAGCAGCCCAAGTTGTCTGAATAATTTTCAATTAGTTTGGGTACTTAACTAAAATTATAGTTTCGGAGTTTTCTTGTGAGGGAGATTTTGGCTTTCCTAAAGCAATTGTTAGTTTTAAATAACTTTTAAGATTTATGACATGCTTAACCTTTTCGATTATGAGAGCTAAACTGGACTGGGCATTTTTCAATTAGCTTAAAGGTATATAAGGAGTTCAGCGTGGGATAGAAGGAGCTTTTTTATTTCGAAACTTCCGACAGACAGGTTGTAGATTTCTGTACTTCTGAAAGTAAAGTGATGTGTGTTTTTTATTTTATTCTGAGTAAGTACTTTCCCAGTTACTAAAACAGAGGTTATGGTATTTTTTGAAATAATGAACTCAAGGGTTGTGTTATGAATTATGTATCCGTAATTGTTTAACTAAATTGTGCCGACGTTCTGTAAAAATACCGAGGTTCAGATTAAAGCTCTGAGCTTGGGCTTAAGTTGAACGCGTTGAAATTTTAATCCCTGAGTACTTATTTCGGCAGACAGGGAGGTTTCAGCAGCGTACTCCGCTTCATTGTTATGTCGACGGTAGCCTGGGGGCTCACGCAATAGCTTAGCAACGAAACCTACCTGATTACGCAATTTTCAGGTCGGGTATAGTAGTAAAGGACTCCCGTAATGCTAATCTTTGTGTGTACTTGAACGAGTACCGTTACAGTAATAGTTGACCGGTGAAAAGGTCGTTTCTGTCCCGTTAATTGGAGACACCCCTGTTAACTTAAAGCGTGGGTCACAGTAGGTAACTTTATTAGAATACTGTATATATAATTAATTATTGTATTGGGGTGTTTGAGCCCGAAATTGGTTCTTATATCCTTAAAAAGTAGACTAGTCCTAAGGAATTTAGACATTAATTTGGTTTAGTCATATAAGTGTTTAGCTAGCCGGGGACTATTAAGCTCCACAGTAGTGCAGTGTTAAAATTTTCTGCGTGCGTATTTGTGACAATCTTTTCCCATTCTCGAGAACAAAGCGTAACGAGTGATAATACCTTGATGAGGTCCGTAAGCCTTCCCTTCCCTTACGGTGGCGCCCTATTGTATATAACGGCAAATATTGTATATATTTTGTACTCATATGTCATTAGGTTAAGGTTTAATTAGTCGTACAGTTAATAAAACAATCTAAATTTATAGCTTAGTGTGTTGTAGCTTAATGAACCTCACCCTCTCACCGACTGTAGCAAGCTTGCGAGGCAATGTTCCGAAACGTTTGGGTACTTTAGATTTAGGGGTCATGCCCTATTATTTTATTGGTAATTTGATACCCTCACGAGGCAGGTTTGTATAGTAGTTACACTATTAGTACTATTATTCTGTTTAACAAACTGGAAAGGACTTTGATAAATTTTTAATGCCAATGTAAATGCAGTGTAATCACAGTTATTATTATTAATGAAATTAAGCAAATCCATAGAGTTCTGACTAAAGTTTCATTTATACATAATGTCAATTACAGCTTTTGAACATTGAATTTAGATATTTTCTTATATATGTGTAAACAGAATAACGATCTGGTATTTTTAGTATAGATTTAAGTTAAATTTTGTAGTACAAGAAACACTTAAAGTTTTTGATATTTCCTTCGAATTCATAATCCTACCTCAGGGTACATGAAATTTATATTATCTTTTCTTAAACGTAAATTTTATACCTACAATTTTTTATGAAGAAACAACTTTTAATTAAAGAATCAACATTTAATTTTCTTAAATAATTGTTTTATTTTGCACAAGTAAGTTCAGAAATAGGTAACCAGGTATATGAACAAATAGCACAAAGTGGTAACCCCGATTTAACAAAAAGCTTTAATAGCCTTTTCAGAATTTGAAGCGTAAAATCTGTGTTTATAATATTGTGTGCATAATTAATCTTTTCTGTTTTTTTTATATGAGGTAACAAGAGAATCTCTTGTGTCCTCACTTTGTTAATTTATTTAAATTCTCTTTACAGCTTCTGCGTTAGCAGTTAATACGAGATTCCTCTCTAAGAACTTCCAAGTCCCCCTTAGGGAAACCCTGTGTTTAAAACTTAATGACTTGGTGGCGCCCTCCCTAAACCCCTGTTTTGATAAGAATCAAGCCCTAGTAAGAGAATAATGTTTTGTAAAAAGAAACACGACCAATCCTCATAAGCTCTACCCAAGGAATAGACCCCTAGCATAGTCGGAAGATATTTGCGTTCCATCATTTTAAGGAAATCCTTCCTTAAAGTTCACTGGTTCAATTTGAGGATATTAAAGAACCCACGGGTTACTTTAATTAACCAATCCAACCCCACAAGGAAGTGAAAATCGTGTAAGAATATTACATTCTGCATGACCTTGTAGGTATCCCAGTATATTAGGAAAGTCGTCGATCTGTCAGCTTAAGGGATGAAAATAATTATTTTGTACGGTCGATATGGAAAACGCGTGTTTCTGATTATTTTTCACCTCGGAAAGTAAGTTGTTGTCGAGCTAGATCGGTCAAGTGACATGAGAGATCGGAAAAGTGACAAAAGAACTCTGAGAAACGATTGCCGGGCTCTAAATTACGTGAACGATTACATTAAAAACAACGTAGGCATGTTACGTCAGTGTCCATGAAAATGCTGTTTTATCTCTCAGTAAGTTCTTGTAAATTAATTGTTACAAATTTCTAAAGTATTTAAAATTTTAAATATTGTTGTAGTTCTATTACTGTCAAATTATTTGTGGCTGCACAAAAAATTTTGTACGTGCTACACTTGGAAAGTATTTTACTTTGCATGCGTTCAGGGCGTCGCCCTGAAAACCGCATGCTTTCTGAGTTTGGCACATAAATAATTATTTTCTAAACGTGTGTATGTAGACTTTGAAATTTTTTATCGATTACCGCGCAAATTGGGAGTGAATTTTTTCGTTTCTATCATTCTACATGACTTGCAAATATTCAGTGTAATAGGAAAATCGCGCAATCCTAAGCCTAAGAGATGAAAGTAATTAATTCGTAAAGGTGTGTGTGTAATTTTGGTAATTTTCTTGTCGACATTAGGTAAATCGTGCATTCCAAGCATAACGGTCGAAAATAATTTTTTTGAAAACGTGTGTGTGCGCGCGTGCGCGTGCGTGCGTGCGTGCGTGAGTGTGTGTGTGAGAGAGAGAGAGAGAGAGAGAGAGAGCTTTGATATTTTGTTGTCCATTTTCTCGCAAGTTGCGAGTGAATATGTTTCATCAGTATCATTCTCAGGACCTTCCAGATATCTATTATATTGGGAAGATCGTGCATACCCAAGCGTAAAAACGAAGAGGTAATTTAAAAGGTATGGTGTTATTTATTTTATAAATTCTTTATACTCAAATAACAAAATTATAATATACATCTGTAAGACAAACTTGTAAATTCGCACAAAAATAACTAATAAAATTGTTAATAATTTGAATATGTTCTATTAAAGTAAAGTTACTTAAAATGGATTAGCGCGCATTTTACACGATGTATGTGGTTTAATGTTCTTGTAAATTTGTTACTGTGCAGCGTTTATGTTTGTATTCTTCTTTGTCGACGCCACTGGTTGTTCGGCAAAACTCGTAAATTCGCTACTGAAAATTAACTGCCAAGTTCACGTCGGTTCCATAAAGTGAAATCTGTGGAGAGCTGTTTAATTCTGCAATTCGTTTTTTTTTTTAATTGCAGCCTGGGCAACACGCAACAGATGCAAACAAGAAGTAATTTAATATGGACCAACACTTCCTAAAATCTGTTAAGCTTTCCTGAACTTCCATCGAAATATCGGGGCTTTTTCGTACTACCTCACACTTCCCGGGACTTCGTTGGACTTCCTCAGACTTCCTGCGACTTCTTAGGACCTCTCAAGACTTCTTTAACTTTCCGGAGAAGTCCTATCATAATGTACACCAAACTTTCGTCCCGAATGCCCTCTCGTATTTGATGTTATTGGTTAGAAATTTCGTGTCGGATCGAAGATGTAATAAAAACGTGTACAAAGTTTTAATCTTTTTCAAAATACTAGTTTTAAAATCTTTAATAATCGGAGAAACCTCGATTTTTAGTTTAGTAGTATTCAAAGCGTATCATTATTTACAATATCAAAATGTCACAATTGAATTTGAGGTTAACAAGTAATACAATTTGTTAACCTTAAAATTTATTTCTGTAATTTTGATATTGCATGAAATACTATCAAACAAAAATTAAGTCTTGACTTCACAATTTTAAAATGACCCTAAGTTCTCATATCGTATCATTTTTATCATGTTTACTTTATATTTAATAATTTTAAAAACTTACCCTCGAATTTTTCGTACAGTTTGAAATCTAGCTTTTCAGGTACAAACTTTGGTCTTGTTATATTGTCACCATCCAAAGGACTTTTATCAAAAACAAGAGAAGTTATCTTCTTTAACAAGGGCTTTTCTAAGATTTCGTCATGCGAAGTGGCTGGCATAGACGAAAATCTTTTGTATTCTCTCGCACCGGTATTTTCTACATTGGTTTCTAAAACATTAGAAATTTCCATTTCTTGTTCTTCGCTTTTGTTTACACATTCCACATTCGGAGACGCAAACCAATCGCTTGGATCACTATCTATACTTATATGACTGGTTTTGGAAATGCTTAACTTGCTGCTTAGATTTTTGAATGAATTAAGGTTATAATCAGGCACATCTGGTATAACAATATCGAACGTACTAACGTTTTCGTCACTATAATACAGCTGATTTATCTCTGTAGAAATTCCAACAGGTGTTAGCGTTAATGGATCGGTAAAATAAGATTCGGAACTCGATTCTGCAGCACTCGGTGTAACATCACAAGCTTCTTTCGGCGTTTCTGTTTCTTCATGGTTTTGTAGTAACTCTTCCGGAACTATACTAGTAAACTCATCTGTTTTGAGCTTTTTACCTCGTATTTTTATTAGACCTTTGACTTTTGCTGCTTGTCCTGTTCTTCCGGCTTGTGTGTTACCCATTACTATAAACTATTAAAATTATTTATTAATTTCATACACGCGAAAACAGCGACGATATCGCGCCTTCTCGACTTCGAAAACCGTAGGGTTGTGGCTGTCTGTGTATTGATGCACCACGCGGCTGCGTACGTTTGATCCTCGACGACGACGGCGACGCTGTTGTAAATCAATATCCAGCCAGAGCCAGAGAGCGACCTTCTAAGTGGTGGTTCGTGCACTATATAATACCGTAATTAAGCACCACAACATTAATAAAGTCGTGTAAATATTTATTAAATGGGTCATCACCGGGTTATCACTAATCACTAATTAATACGCAACATTAGATATGCCGAAGTCGCTTTTTCTGTGTTTGTTTGTCTATTCCTGTACTTTACACTGCATTTGAAAGATGACTTTAATTCATTTCCGCATGAGTAATGGTTTATTGTTGTCATGTTGACTGATAATTTTGTAAATGACCACACTCGTCAAAGCCCGCTTCCTGGCATTTATTATGCGGTGCGCACAAATTAGGTTGTTTATTTAATGGGAATTTTTGTATTTTATTTCTGTGCTATTCATATTCTATCATGACAAGGAATCTTATCGCTGTCATACCGGTTCTATTAGAAAGTGTTTACAAAGTAACAACTATTACATTTTTGGGTGAGCATTTCAAATCTAATTTTCATTTCTTCGTGCGCAAAATGTATATCAATATCACAAAAAATGACTTTCAAGTATATTATTAAATACATCATTAGGTATAAAATTGGAAATGTTTATAAATTTACTTACATTGATAAACATATTCCGCAATATATTTCTTTGTTATGTATTTTCCTCTTTCCCGTGGAAGCTTCATTTTAACCTTTTTTTCTGAGAAATACTTTTCGTGGCTAGTAGGTACAACATCCGACAATAGTTCACCAAAATGTTAGCATTCCACCTACCCCAATATTTTTCCATTACAACCTTTTTACGTAGCTATAGGCTAACTTTGAGATCTTTTTATGGTGAAGGATCTCCTTAAAAAAATGGAATCTCAACATCTTCCGACTATGCTAGGGGTCTGTCTATTCCTCGGGTAGAGCTTATGAGGAGTGATCGTGGTTTTTATGACAAAACATTTTTTTACTTACCGACTCTAATATTACTAAAATAGGAGTGCAAGAGGGGCGCCACCAAGTACTTAAATGTTCTAAACACGGGTTTGACCTAAGAGGGACTTGGAAGTCTTTAGAGAGAAATATCGTATTTACTGCCTAAGCAGGAGCTGTAAAGAAAAATATTATTAATATAACAAAGAAGGACACAAAAAAATGTACTTTTCTTACCTTATACTATAAAAAAAGAATGGCAACTAATATCAATTATTTGAATACTATTATAAACATAAGTTTAGGCATTAAAATTCTTGAAAGTGCTATTAGTGCTCCAGTTAGATCTAAAACGTTAAATTTGTTAAGGATATTTATGCTTTTTTATCTTCTGATTTAATTACTTGTTCAAAATAAAACAATTACTCAAGTGAATTAAATAATTGTTCTTTAATTAAATATTGCCTTCTAAGTAATGAAATTTTATGTACAAAATATACATCTCAAAGGTAGATTAATTTCTCCAACACAGTATCATCATTAGGTGTTCAGTCGTGAAACTGGTTAGACGCGTACCATCATTGTTTCCTATTCTGAACTAACCTACAGATTTCCCTGAAACTTGCACAGTCTGCATCTATCACTATCTGATCTAGGTCTACATCCGCCTCTTTTTTCCTACCTCTGCTTGTCATATATCCCATACTATTCCCCAAAAATGCCGTATTCTGCCCTTCTCTTTCTCCTATTTTTTTCCCAAAGATATCCTTCTTCCCCTACTGTTTCTATAACCTATTTGTCATTACCTTTGTCTGTCGGCATTTCAAAGACTGCTACCGTCCTTCTGTCTGCTTTTCAGACTGCCCGTATTTCATAGGCATACTGTCTGTGCTGTGCTCCACACATTTGCTTTCAACAACTTCTTGTTCTATGTTTGTTGTCTTTCATCATAGGAGCTGTTCTTTCGTGTTAGATGCAATTCGGTCCCTTTCTATTGTTTTATAATTATATACCCTATTTCTCCGACATTCAGGGGTTGTGAAGGGGGGTAAGCAGCCTGTGGCTGCTAAGTTCCCCCAGCACTTGAGTATTTACCGATTTAATATTTTTTCCAATATATCTTTCCGCACAGTCAACATTAGTTGCAGATATTTCACAACCAACAACTAGTTGTTTATAATATCCATCAGACTTATCTGCGCTTATTTTTTCGTCATTAGGTATTCTGTCTCAAATCGGGTTGGACACGTACCTGCACTTATCTATTTTCTGAAATAGCCTGCATAGTTCCCTGAAATTATCACACAGCATGTATACAGCTCGGTTTCCCTTCTATTGTTTTCTAATTTTATGCCCTATTTTACCGAGATTCGGTGAAGGGGGTTCAACAACCTGTGGCTGCCAAGATCCACCAACACATAGACATTTGCCGAAATAAAAGTTTTCCCGTAAATCCTATCACACAATTACCATTATTCGAGAATATTACCCACCTAATACTTGTAGCTGCTTATAATAATCATCATGTTTAAGTACAATTACTTTCTTCGTCCTTAATTTATCCATCTTGGGACTGGTTGAATGCGTACCTCCATTGATTTCTATTCTGAGCCAGCCTACACATTTACCTGAAACTCCTACAGCTTACATCTTTCACTATCTGTGTTCAGTAGTGTAACCTAGGTCTACCTCTTCTTCTCTTTTTTCCTATATCTGCTTCTAATATATTCCGCACTATTCCCTCATGCCGTAGTATGTGGCCTATCATCCTATCTCTCCTATTTTTTTACCGTTTTCCACATATTTCTTTCTTCCTCTACCATTTTTAGTACCTCTTCGTTCTTAACTTTGTCTGGCCATGATATTTTGATCATTCGTCTGTAACACCACATTTCAAAGGCTTCTACCTTTTTCTTGTCCGCTTCTCCTACTGTCCAGGCTTCACAGTTGTACAGTGCTGTGCTCCATACATATGTTTTAAGCAATCTTTTCCTTGTTTCTATGTTTATTGTCTTTGAACATAGTAGTTGCTTTTTCTTGTTAAATGTTGTGCGACCTTGTGCGAATCTTTATTTTATATCTTTTGTGCTTTTCCCATCTTGCGTTATTTGGCTTCCTAGGTAGCAAAAATCCTTAAGTTCGTGTTACTTATTTGTGTTCATGTTTTTGACTTATTTTCTCCTCCTTTGCATACTAGTACTTTAGTTTTAGTTTTATTAATTTGCATGCCGTATCTCTCTGTTAGAACCGTTTCCATTTCATTAATAGCAGCTTCTAACTCTTCCTTGCTAGATGCTAATACTGCTATATTATCTGCAAATCTAAGCATATCAATTTTGTGTCCCTGCATAGTAATCCCAAATGTCTTCCTGCATTTGACAGTATTCATTGCCTCTTCAATGAACAAATTAAAAATTAATGGGGATAGGGCACATCCCTGTCTCACCCCTTTCCTAATGTTTACTTTTCTACGTTCCTGCTCTAATTCTATTACTGCTGTTTGCTCCTTGTAGAAGCTATGTACTATCCGTCTATCCCTATAACTCATTCCAATATTTTTGAGTATTTCGAACAATATTTATCCATTTTACATTGTCGAATGCTTTTTCCAGATCTACAAACTCTATATACACGCTTTCCCCTTTTTCTATTGTTTTCTCCATCATCACCCTCAGAGCTAAGATAGCCTCCCATGTTCCCCTGTTTCTCCTAAACTCAAATTGATCTTTTCCTAGTATTTTTTCAGCTCGTTTTTGCATTCGTCTTTGTACAATTCTAGTTAATATTTTTGACACGTGTGCTGTCAAACTTATTGTCGTGTTTAAACAGGAAAGGGAGGTGTTCCGGTTTCAAACCAAACTCGCGAACTGGAGTACTATCTTCCAGTGCGAATTGGTAGCCATACGAGAGGCTATCGATTACGTAATAAATCACACAGGCAGAGACGATTATTATATAATCAGCGACAGTAAGTCAGCGCTGACGGCATTAACTAACATGAACACCTCGACAGATCTCCAGACGGACGTCTGGAAAATAGCGTATACAGCGCTCGAGTTTAGAGGTTTAAAGTTCTGTTGGGTTAGGTCGATGGTAACCTAGGAAATAATAGGGCTGACGAATTAGGTAAAGAGGCCGCGACGGGCGACTTTCGGATATCACATTCGACGATATCGAGGTCTTTAATTAAAAGAAAGCTGCGCGAAAAATCAATTCAACAATGGGAAGAGAGGTGGAACAACGCTGCCACGGGAAGGTTGACCCACAAATTCATACCGAGCATAGAAGCTAGAGGTAGGATCGAGGTTAAGCTCGATCACAAAATGGTGGAGTTGATAACAAGGCACGGCGCCCTGTTACAAAGGTTTGGTTTAACCAACAGCGACCGCTGCGAATGCGGTGAGGGCGCAGAAAGCGCAGAGCACGTGCTCTTCGACTACCAGCTCGAAACGGGAAATCGAGGGTTGGCTGATAGCAAACTAGCTATCCTAGGTCTGGCATGGCAAAAAAGAGCCTAGAGGAAGTCGGGGAAGTGCTTAACCAGAAGGCGTTCTGGACAGCCTTAAAAAAAATTCGCGGGAAGGGTCGCGAGATTAGACAGTGACAACCGCGTGTAAATTCGGTGGGGTTGGTGGGAGGATTGAAAAATTTTAGATTGACTTGACGTGAGTAAGGATACGAGCATTGAAATAACCAAAATCTGATTTTAAAAAAAAAAAAGAAAATTAAAAAAAAATTAACATGAAAATTATACTCAAATGTCCAATATGCACGAGAAACCCCCACACCACTGATACAATCACTGTCTAACTTCATAATTATGCGCGGAAAATCGGGAAATCGGGAATAAATAATAAGAAATAAACAATAACAAATAAATCAGAAACCCTAATTAAATTAAATCAATAAAATAAACAAAGAATAAAATAGCGTGAAACCGCCCCTCCCAACCCCAAAGGACTTGAAAGTGAAGTGATAGTGATAGTGATTGTGATCCCCCCCAGAACATTTAGTGCATACCCACCAGGACTTTAACAGTGCATATCCAACTCCCCCATAAAGGTAGAAAACCAATAGATATAGGTAGACGACCAGATCTTCGGATGCTGGAAAAATTTATATTGAAAGTAAGAATAAAATTGTGGCGGCTGTACTCGCACGAGCATTGATGTGTGATTTTAAACAGATTTTGAAATAATCTAACAAGCGCGTTTTTTGTGTAATGGCGCTAGTCGATATAATGCACATGCGAGTGCACCTAATAATGTATTTGCTTTTGCTGATTAATGCACTGTTACATGCTTTTGCTTATTCAGAAATTTATTTATATATTTATTATATGTTTATTTATATATTTATATTCATTTTCACACTAATATTTTTTGCTTGCATTGTATTGTTTTGTGGCTTGATTCGTTTGACGCTCTGTCGCCAATTTTTGGCCGCAGTATATATAGAAAAGAAGATTGTATATATAATGTCAGTTAGGGAATGATAGGGAACGTTAGGGACAAATTTAGGATAAAATAATTAGATCAGGGAAGACGAATTTGTAAATTTATAGAGCAGACAAAATAGCTGGATTCACTATTAATACTTTTAGCAATTGCCTTAAAAATTTGAATCCATTTAAAATTAGCTAGCTAGATTTGGATAGTTTTAAGTCGGCCCTTCAGGTCGCACTGGTAAGCAGAGCTGGCGACTGCTATCCGGTATTACGGATCCCTCCCCCTCTCATTTTTGCTTGTGTCTTGTTGATCGGGCACACTCCAAAGTCAATGCCAGGGATACCATTATTTAAACCCTGTTTTTAGTTTTTGTTTCAGTTTGTTAGATTCTTATTTAGGGTGGATTAATTATGAAGTTAGAATTAATAAGAAGCACGTTTATTTTCGCGTTTAAACCCAATGTAGTACCTCCGGGTGGAGCATTGGGGACGTGGCCGCAAGTATAGCGGCCCTAATTCAAATTATAATGTCAAACTTATTGTTCGAAAATTTTCACATGTATCCGCGCCTTTCTTTTTTGGTATAGTTTTTATGATGATACGTTTGAAATCTTTGGGTATCTCACCTGTCTCATACATATAGCTTACAAGTCGGAAGAGACGTTCTGTTACTGCTTGTCCAGCGGCTTTTAGAGTTTCTGCTTGCACCTTATCTGTACCCGGCGCCTTATTATTTTTCAGACTCTTCAATGCTAATTCAAACTCATCCCTAAGTATAGGATATCCCAGATCATCATTTTTAAAGTCTGATTCCTGTTCTAATGCTGTTAGTTCCTCTCCTGAATATAAATTTCTTATATATTCCTGCCATCTAGCTACTTTCTCTACATTTTCTATAATGACGTTTCCTTCCGCGTCCTTTATATTTTTGCTATCCGGTTTTATATGCCTAAAATTGATTCAAATTAGTTTGTATGCTTTGTCTGTCTTTCCTATTTACATCTTAGTTTGTACCTCTTTGCACTTTTAATCAATCCATTGTTCTTAGCTTTCCTGCATTTGCGAATAATTTCCAATTTTATGGCTTTGTATCTCTGTTTTCCTGTTTCGTCTGATTTATTTTTGTATTTTCGTCTTTCTTCTATTAAATTCAGAATATCCTTTATTATCCATGGTTTCTTATTTTCTTTTTGTGTATACCCCAGAATGTCTCTGACCGCCATGTCTAGGTTGGATTTAATGATATTCCATTCTGTTCCTACTCCCTTAGTATGAGATATTTTCCCGATATCTTTGAGCAATTCATTTGACTTTTTTTCGAACCTTTATCTTTCGGTTTCTTTAAGTCCAAGTGCCTTTTTCCGTTTCTTTTTTTCACATTCTTAAATTTAAGTGCGGCCTTCATATTTACGATGTTGTGGTCAGTATCTATATCTGCTTCTGGGTAGCTTCTACAGTCTTTTACTTGATTCCTAAACCGTTGTCTAACAAGAATGTAATCTATTTGATATCTTCCTATATCTCCTGGCATCTTCCACGTATATCGTCTTCTAACATGATGTTGAAATAATGTGTTTGTAATGGTTAAATTGTTCTTGTCACAAAATTCTACCAGCCTATTTCCTCTGCCATTTCTCGTGCCTAAACCAAATAAACCTACTACTGTTCCTTCCCTACCCTCACCTACCACTGCATTAAAATCCCCCATAATTATTAAATTTTCATGTCCTTTTACGTGTCTTAATATGTCTTCGATATCTTTGTAGATCGCTTCTACCTTTTCGTCACTGTAGCTAGAGGTGGACATGTATACTTGTATTATTACTGTGTTTACCGGTTTAGATTCTAATCTAACCATGAGTACTCTTTCGTTCTTTTGTAAATAATTTTCTACACAGTATCCTATCTTTTTCCGCATAACTATCCCTACACCCAAATTTCCTCCCTCTGCTCCTGTATGAATTACTGTGAAGTCTCCACTCCAAAAATCCCCTGCCTCTGGCCACCGAACTTCGCTGATCCCTACTATGTCGAGTGATAACCTATTCATTTCGATTTTTAGGTTCTCTAGCTTACCTACTTGCTTCATACTTCTAACATTCCACGCTCCGACTCGCAAAACGTTCCCGACTCTTATTCTTAACTTTCCGATCGCATCCTCCGAAGTAGTCCCCTCCCGGAGATCTGAATGGGGGACTATTTTAACTCCGGAATCTTTTACCCCAGAGAATGCCATCATTTTATTATAATTTAGGTACGCTGTGTACTTGGGAGGTAATGTTGTGGTTTCCCGTTGCCTTCCACATCGCGGTAGCGTGTCTTAGACTGCCATACCGACCCCTATAGTTTCTGCCAATCTAAGTACCAAAGAGCCGCTGCCCTCTTCCGGGGACCTGTTTT
Source organism: Platerodrilus igneus (assembly GCA_036346225.1). Lineage (NCBI taxonomy): Eukaryota > Metazoa > Arthropoda > Insecta > Coleoptera > Lycidae > Platerodrilus > Platerodrilus igneus. The sequence continues at coordinate 2,228,685 of JARFIW010001038.1, read as the reverse complement.
AGTCTGGTTCCTCAATAACGACCCTACTACTTTGGTTGGACCTGTAGTTTGGCTTTATAACTCATTAGAACACGCAAGCCATTTCACCTGTTATAGTAGTCTAGAACTTCGGCAAGGTGCAGGTCCATTCGAAATGGTCAACACAGTAATCGAATGAGAAAATTATGACTGTCTATACTAACCATTAAAAATATCAATAATATATTAAACATATTTACAAGGCTTTCCAAATTAATTGTTCATTATATCAGATCTGTTATTTGGTTTACAAGTGTGTAATAAAATTTTCAAAGTCTAATAATTTTAGTTTTCATAATTACTTAAAGTATGATTGAATTTGATTGAAATATTTTTTCAGGATTAAATTAAAGTATTCATATTCATTTATAATAATATCATGCATAATCCTTGATTCAAAATGTGATAAATTCATAACAGCAAAAGTTTTTCATAATTACAGAGCAAAACAAGAATCATAGGTTGTCACAATGTTGTTTACGATGCTCTGCCTCGTTGACAAGACAGGCGAACAGCTGTGGCGCCCAAGTTTATTTATATTTCAGGAAGTAATAAAAAATGCTTACCTTGCAAAGCGTTGTTCCAAGTTACGCCATGATAGCCACATTGTCAAAACCAGATGTGCTGGCATGTGATCCCCCGACAAACAAATGACGTCAACGCACTGCACTGTCCACGTTTTACTGCGTAGTAAACTGGAATTTCACTGGAACCATTTATACGAATACGAAGTGCATCTCATCCTCGCAAATCGAAACAAAAGCAACCATAAAATAGGCCATCCAAAATACCCCATTTTCCACGTTCCTCCACTTGTTTTAAAAACAACTAATTTAACGGTAATTCGGTGAATTAAATATGGTATTTGAACTTGTAAGCTTGCAGTCTTATTTTTGCTGAACGTCCAGAATAAACATTATTACAATTACGTTACTGATAATGAACTTGATAATTACAAAGACCAACCTTTTGGATTAATTTTTAATGGATTAATTGAAATTAATGTTAGAAAATCCTAGAAGCACATTTTATAAATTTTATGAAATCAAAATTAACGAATTTAGACAATTCATTATCAAAAGTCCATAGAGCTTTTAAATGCCTCCTTAGTAACAAATATCATTAAACGTTTAAGAGCATTCCTACTAAAAATTTAACATTGAGCGTATGAGCAAATTCTTACAAAAATTGTAGTTCAGCGTATGAGCGCTATAACAAAATTATTTAGTTTTATTTAACAGTAAATTAATCTGCATACCATTATTAAAGCACACCTTAATTCAAGTGCATCTCGCACTTGGCCAAGGGGCAACGCCTATGAATAGACGCAGGTTGCTGGCGAAGACCCAGTTCCACTGCATGGTGTTTTCTTATCAAGCGCTCGTGCCAGACTGACCGGTCTGTTCAATGCGCACAAGTAACTTCAAAGTCGCCTGACATTGAAGACTCTATTCAAACGACCAACGTTTGCTGATATTAACTAAACTAGTATTATGAATAATTTTTATCTTGTCATTGGGCTACACAGCCCTGATCTAAATATTTATTTATATAGCAAGATTAAACTATTTATTTATATAGATAATGCAGCGTATTTAATGAATAATTTTAAAAGATTTGCAGTCGTCAGAAAAAATTGTTACACCATGTCGTTGATATCTTGGTAGAAGCTTTTGTTATCCTATACCAAAGTACACGTGCTGAACATAGAACAAAGGCCGAGAAAATCAAAATCTCCAACTCATTATTTGTGCTACCCTAAAAGTAGCAAATCTGTTGGATGTCCATTCCACTAATTTTTTCAGCAAACCCTGCATAGGAAGAAAGCGTATAAATACTATTGCTAATACAACAGAATTCAGTATACTTAGTGCTCTCCATTGCCTAACAACTCAACTAACAGTGCTCACCATAGCCTGTCAACCACTTCAGCAAGCAGTGCTCCCCATAGCCTGCTTAATTCTGACCAGTTACGCTGCACGCCGCACCTGGTACGTCGCGATAGTTCAGTACCGTAAACCACGTTTAGCAGTACTCCCCATAGCTTGCTTAATTTTGACCAGTTACGCTGCCCGGCGCCGTACCTAGGGCACGCCGCATTAATTCGTTCCGTAGATCAGTAGTTAATTACGTATGGGCAGGATACCCCATTCCACCCACCAGGCCAATAGAAAGCAGATGCAGAACGCTCTCCGACGTGCCTTTCGAGACACCCTTCCGCAACCGAAGCTCCTGTCACCTTTGCCGCCGTTACCAGACAATCTTCAGCACTCATAAGGGCTACGACCACAATACATCCAAGCCGCCCCCACGACGATATCGTCACGAGAGGTCGTTTATTCTAGTGACGCCGAGTGCGTCTGCGAGCTGTACCTCCGGGATAACGCCCCCGTAGAGTTCAGTGGCAACGCACTCGAGAAGGCCTAGGACATCACGACTCCCAACGCCCTCCGAAGAGTTTCAAAACCGCCGAAGACGTCTGGGCCTCTTCAAACTGCAAATACTTTCTAACTATCGTTATTCAAGCTCTCACTCAACCTCACAAGTAAATAGTAAAGTATACATATATATATATATATATATATATATATATATATATATATATATATATATTGCTATGATATTGGCGGATTATTGAGCCCCGACGTTGGGCTGCATCATATTTATTTGCTATGAATCTCTCTCTAAATTATCGTGCCCCTACTTTGGGCGACCGTTATTTATTTTGCTATGCTATTTACGTAATTTTCTCACCCCTTACTTCGGGTTGTTATTTTTATTACTATGAACCGGAATTCTTGATTCCCTTCGTTGTGCGCCTTATTAATTTTATACGTACTCTAAATTATTGGACCACCATTTTAATATTCACTATTAAGTGTAATTATCTCCTCCTCCAGCTGTTTTCTTAATATTGCTATCAACTGGAATTTATCATTAAACAACTCTATCTACCAATGGCAAAATTCGATACGTTACCGCCTTGCGGGTTATCACTTTCCTATTCAACTTGTGGCTCCGCCTTTGTACTATTTAAATCTTATGACCTCGGCTAGCATTTATTTGCAATTATTAAATTCAGTAAATTTAGATTTTATATAATGAAACCAATATGTTATGTACAGCTTTTGAAATTATTTGTAATACATTTCTTATAAATTTCATTTATTAACAACCATCTAGTATGTACTCAAAAACCCAAAGTCACCAAAGAAAATTTATTATCTTTACCAACAAAGTGTAGAATATTCTAAACCTGTTTTCTTATTACTCATTCAATACGTATGCAACCTCTTTTGTTGACTTCTTCACAAGCATATCGTATTTAGCAAATTCAATATTAAAAATAAAATAAAAATTCATATAGAAAAACAAATGTCTTATAACTAAAAATCTGACCTGGTTTTATCTTTTTCATATCGACGCTTCCAATAAAAATGATCTTCCCCAATTCTGGATTCCATTCAAATTATTACACTATGGACCACCACCATTAAATTATATACCCCAATTTATTTCAATTCCTCAAACTTAGACTCTTATCATTCTTGCCCCAGACTTAAAATTGTAGTTTGTTTCATCCCTGTACTTCAAGATTGTATTATTCTTTTCCCCTTGACATTTAAATCGCATTACTGTATTTTTTTCTTAACATCAGAATCCTAGTCTATTTCCCTCAGACCTCGAAACCCTATTATTTTTATGTCTTAGTTTACAGTAAATTCATTAAAAACGTACTTACGTTTAAACGGCAATTGTAATCTTCATATTCGCACTCATTTTATTTTTCACTTTTATACTTGTTACGTATTACTTTATTTAATGGCAATGCACTTCGGCCTTCATTGAGTTCAAAACTGACTTTTTTATCAAGGTGCTTGCTAATATAATCTCAAATTCCCACTCCATCCGTGGGTCTGGTCTAGAACTCGTCGCTTGTTTCTGATCAATCAAATAATTGCTTTTAGAGCAGTTTCTGATGCAATGCTCCACGCTTTCCCATAATCACAACCTGCCCGCAGCTGTCTTTCATTATCAACATGCTGTATTTTGATAGATTACTTGCTTTTCTATAAACAACTGATGCAACCAGACTTTAAATTTTCATGTTTACATGCGATTCACGCAATTTTTAATCATTTCTCTTTTCAAAACGGTTAGATCTTTGTACGCATTTATATTAACTACCTGAAACTCTATTTCTATATCCGTATTAATTTAATCGTCTGGAGCTCTTTTTTTTAATGCGTGTCTAATTACACTTTATCATTTATTTCTCAATATACGCGTACTTCCACTGAAAAATATCCTTATTTGTTTTACCTAAATTAACTAAACTTTATCTACAGAGTATTTAATGTTTAGTATTTACTTAATACATGTATTTCTCATTCCTACGCCAACCATGCGTCTTCCTATGTTTACCTGCGTCGCCCAAAAACTATTTCTACTTTATATACAGGGTGTTGACTACTTACTATCTACAAACTATGTCTATTTCTTAATTATTTCCTTAAATGAGTGTGGTTTTCTGCTGCCTATTCCAATTACTCCTTCCCGAACGACCTTTACTATAACGTGCACCCTTAAGCAACCCCTTATCACAGCATAATTCCCCCAAATTAAAATATAAAATTTTATATCAATGTCCTTCTTGGCGCCCAACGTGAACTTAAACTCACATTGGTATGAAATTATTATATTTTTATTTCCATGCTGAAATCCAACTTTTTCTTTATTAAACTCATATTTACATTTTATCTATCTCATGCCTATGTCCTATTATACTATACTATTTATACCTATACCTATTCTTATATTCAAATCCTATTCTATTTTTCTATGTATACCTATTCATAATTTATTTTACATTTCCTTTTATCTATTCATCTGTCTTTGCATGGGTCAATTAAGCTTATTTATTTCTAGCCTCCCCCTTTCTATTCTTAAATCTGGGTCCTTTTAATCTATATTTCTCGTTCATATTTTTATCTATAAATATGCCCTCCGTGCTGATTTGATATCCCAGAAATTTAACTTTATCTTGAAAGAATTCGCACTTCTTTAAATTTAACCTTAAACCTGCTATATTTAATTCTAATAATATTCTTTCTAAATGAACAAAGTGTTGTTCCACACTATCACTAAATATTAACACGTCATCCACGTAGTGGATACAAAATTCCTCATACGGTCCCAAAATATTCTGCATCGCCTTCACCAATGCAGCCGTACTCGAGGACAAACCAAACGGGACCACCCTAAATTGATATATTCTTCCTTCTACAGAAAAACCCGTATATTTCCTTGATTCTCGCGCTAATGGAATCAACCAAAATGAATTCTTTAAGTCTAATTTGCTATAGATTTTCTTATTACCTATTCTTGCTAATATGCTCTCCATCGTTGGTGGACAATTGTATTGCGGCTTCGTTCGCTTATTTATCTTTCTTGCATCTAAACATAACCTAATGCTATCATCATTTTTCTTCACGACGACTAATGGATTCACACAATGTGTACTGGAGTTTTCTATAATACCTTCACGTAACATTTCCTCAATTTCTTCCCTCACTCTATTCCTATATGCTACTGGAATAGGATATACTTTATTGTTAAACGACTCTGTATTCGTTACTTCCAACTTGTTTGTGCACATAACCCGTGGCAATTCTCGACTTCGACCCAATTAATTCTGAATGCTTATTCAATAATATATTCACCCTATTCCTTAAATCATCTGGACACTTAATATCTTCATTTTCATTACCCCCATTATTTATCTCATCACTAAACTGATTAATATTTACGCAGTCGTCTTCTATTACTATATTCCCCTCTTCATACCATTTAATATATTTCCCATTACACTCAATCTATTTGCATTCCGCATTTATCTTCAACCCCAACTTATCTATCATATTCATCCCAAATATAACATCTATCTTCAGTCCAGGTACTACCATAAACTCATTTTCCCATATTTTATCCCCCATTTCACATCTCAGAATTACCATTTCATTTACTACACTAAATCTCTTATTATTTGGTGCCACTAAATTACACCTCGCTATAGCTATCGCTTTATCCCCCAATTTTTCTCGTTTCACAAACTCTCCCGCAACCAGTGATGCTTCTGCTCCAGTATCAATTAACACTTTAACTATTCTATCTTCCACCTTTAAATTAATTATTGGTAATAAGTTTCTTTCAAATCTTCCTAATTCATTATCCATTTCATATTTAATAAACTCGCGCTGGTGTTCATATCCGTTAATTCGTATAATTTTCCTTGGTCCGTCCGTACTCAAAAATCCTGATTTCGCGTCGAAGGTCCTGCCTGACTCATTATACCTGTATCTGTGCAATTCATATTCCTTATTTCCATACTATTAATATTTCTAGCTTGCGTCCGTCGATCATCATTTTCCTGTCTATTTGTTACTCTATTGTTTTCCTCATGATTCGTTCTCTCCATTCGTTGCCTTGGTATCTGAACATTATTCCTGTTTTGCCTAAAATCATTATTAAAGTTTCCATAGTTCCCCCTATTAAAATATCTTCCGCGATCATAATTATAATTGTTCCTTCGATAATTATTCCGAGTCTCCGTATTCCTTATAAAATTCGTGCGTCGATCCCTAACATTATTTTCAATTTCATAATCATTTTCCAAATTATCATATTTCTGCAAATAATCAATAAACGTATCTCTATCCACTATATTTTGCGTCGTTATGTATCGCTTTACTTCAGCGTTAAAATGACTTGCTAAATACCTTATAATAATTTTTTCTTCTAAAGGAGGATCCAATTGCTCCGCTACAGTAAATTTCTCAATCGCATATGATTCTCGCGTTATCCCTTTCGCTGAATCGTATCTTCCAATAATTAAGTTACTTTGAATTCGATTTTGCTGATTGTCATTCCAGAATTGACGTAAAAATTTGCTTTCAAACTGTTCAAACGTTTCTATTTCACTCTCAACTAAATTGTACCATCTTTCAGCATTCCCTCTTAATATTGCCCTAATTAAATTTAATTTCAATAATTCATCTGTAGATCCCTGTATCAACATTTTAAAATTTTTCAGAAATATCTTAGGATTTAATTTTCCGTCCTCGTAAAATTTCGTAAACTGTTCAATTGAAAGATTCGTTTGAATTAACCTATTTGATTCTCTATTAAAATTTATTGAATTACCTTTTAAATTATTTATTTCTTGATTTATTGTTCTGAATTCCGTTTCGCAATTTTCTTCAATTTCTCCTAATTTAATATTTAAATTCGTAATTTTATTGTTGGATTCGCTTTCGTACTCTTCTCGTTTCGTTTTGATTAAAGAAATATGATCCCATAAACCGTCTATTTCCTCAGAAACTCTCCCAATTTTTTCATTCAACTGTGCTTTGATCTCAGAGATAGTGTGTTTTGTTTCCTTCAAATCATTACTAAGAATCTTAATTTCACTGTCCAATTTCTCGCTGTATTCCTCCATTTTTGTTTTAACTGTATTTATGGCTTGTTCACTCTTATCCATTTTATCATTTAATGCCATTAAGATATCCAACATCTTGGTTTCTTGTGAAATTCGCTTTTCTTCACTCACACTTCTCTCCAACGTTATGTTTTCTTGGGATCCTTTCTCCATTTTGAAATTACTATTTTTACTCTAAACTTTTAAATACTAAATAAATCTATTATTGTACAAATTTCTCTATTTTCCTTTAATTGAAACTTTTCAAATCCCCGGTTTAGTTTAATTAATTTATCTGCAATCTCGCAATCGTATTTTAAAATTTATTTTAATTTAATTCGCGCCTCCTAATCTCAGGTTATTTTATTGTGGTTTAATTCATGCCCCAACTTGGGTAGCCATATTTATTTGCTATGCTATTGGCGGATTATCGAGCCCCGACGTTGGGCTGCATCATATTTATTTGCTATGAATCTCTCTCTAAATTATCGTGCCCCTACTTTGGGCGACCGTTATTTATTTTGCTATGCTATTTACGTAATTTTCTCACCCCTTACTTCGGGTTGTTATTTTTATTACTATGAACCGGAATTCTTGATTCCCTTCGTTGTGCGCCTTATTAATTTTATACGTACTCTAAATTATTGGACCACCATTTTAATATTCACTATTAAGTGTAATTATCTCCTCCTCCAGCTGTTTTCTTAATATTGCTATCAACTGGACTTTATCATTAAACAACTCTATCTACCAATGGCAAAATTCGATACCTTACCGCCTTGCGGGTTATCACTTTCCTATTCAACTTGTGGCTCCGCCTTTGTACTATTTAAATCTTATGACCTCGGCTAGCATTTATTTCCAATTATTAAATTCAGTAAATTTAGATTTTATATAATGAAACCAATATGTTATGTACAGCTTTTGAAATTATTTGTAATACATTTCTTATAAATTTCATTTATTAACAACCATCTAGTATGTACTCAAAACCCAAAGTCACCAAAGAAAATTTATTATCTTTACCAACAAAGTGTAGAATATTCTAAACCTGTTTTCTTATTACTCATTCAATACGTATGCAACCTCTTTTGTTGACTTCTTCACAAGCATATCGTATTTAGCAAATTCAATATTAAAAATAAAATAAAATTCATATAGAAAACAAATGTCTTATAACTAAAAATCTGACCTGGTTTTATCTTTTTCATATCGACGCTTCCAATAAAAATGATCTTCCCCAATTCTGGATTCCATTCAAATTATTACACTATGGACCACCACCATTAAATTATATACCCCAATTTATTTCAATTCCTCATACTTAGACTCTTATCATTCTTGCCCCAGACTTAAAATTGTAGTTTGTTTCATCCCTGTACTTCAAGATTGTATTATTCTTCTTTTCTTTTCCCCTTGACATTTAAATCGCATTACTGTATTTTTTTCTTAACATCAGAATCCTAGTCTATTTCCCTCAGACCTCGAAACTCTATTATTTTTATGTCTTAGTTTACAATAAATTTATTAAAAACGTACTTACGTTTAAACGGCAATTGTAATCTTCATATTCGCACTCATTTTATTTTTCACTTTTATACTTGTTACGTATTACTTTATTTAATGGCAATGCACTTCGGCCTTCATTGAGTTCAAAACTGACTTTCTTATCAAGGTGCTTGCTAATATAATCTCGAATTCCCACTCCATCCGTGGGTCTGGTCTAGAACTCGTCGCTTGTTTCTGACCAATCAAATAATTGCTTTTAGAGCAGTTTCTGATGCAATGCTCCACGCTTTCCCATAATCACAACCTGCCCGCAGCTGTCTTTCATTATCAACATGCTGTAGTTTGATAGATTACTTGCTTTTCTATAAACAACTGATGCAACCCGACTTTAAATTTTCATGTTTACATGTAATTCACGCAATTTTTAATCATTTCTCTTATCAAAATGGTTAGATCTTTGTACGCATTTATATTAACTACCTGAAACTCTATTTCTATATCCGTATTAATTTAATCGTCTGGAGCTCATTTTTTTAATGCGTGTCTAATTACACTTTATCATTTATTTCTCAATATACGCGTACTTCCACTGAAAAATATCCTTATTTGTTATACCTAAATTAACTAAACTTTATTTATAGAGTATTTAATGTTTACTATTTACTTAATACATGTATTTCTCATTCCTACGCCAACCATGCGTCTTCCTATGTTTACCTGCGTCGCCCAAAACTATTTCTACTTTATATACAGGGTGTTGACTACTTACTATCTACAAACTATGTCTATTTCTTAATTATTTCCTTAAATGAGTGTGGTTTTCTGCTGCCTATTCTAATTACTCCTTCCCGAACGACCTTTACTATAACGTGCACCCTTAAGCAACCCCTTATCACAGCAATATATATATATATATATAAAGTAAAAAGGAATTATTGGCAAGTGACTCAAATTCAGCCACGAGGGCATCCTGTCGACGCGTTTCGCCCTAATTGGGGCTCATCAGGACAGGAGTAGCAAAGTTGTAAAATTTAACACAGACACCTTATGGGAAGAACAGCATCACCTAGCTCACAATTTGTGTCTTTGTGTCGTTTCACCTGACATCGCAAGTTTTAACAACAGTCGACACGGAGGAGATCCGGCTCAACTGCCTTTTTCCATAGCCAAAAGTTATATTTAAGAGAAAAGTAGGACTCATTAAACCTACTTTTCTCTTATATATATAATATATAATATATATATAATAATAATATATATAATATATATATAATATATATATATATATATATAATATATATTGAAATACCTTTTTTCTTCACCTTTTTTTTTTTTTAAACTTCCTTGTTGATGGATAAAGTGAAGCTTTAACTATTCGCGGCTAAGTCTGGGAATTACCCCAAGGGTGAGCAATGAGAAAAGGGGGTGGTGATGGTCTAAACTCTACGATAAACTAACAAAAGGAAAATGGGTTGAGCGCCACTGTATCTGAATGAACGGTTACACTAAAATTCAATATTCCTATGAGAAGATACAGAAACTCATGGGATATAAATGCAATTAAACTTACAACTTACTAAACTGAAGTATCTGGAAATCTCTGGAACATACTTACTACCTCTCTGGTCACGATGAACCTGGAACAAAATACACAACAAATTCTTTATTAGAAAACACAGTTTGTGCTTTCCAATAAAAATACCTGTTAATAACTGCAAGTGGATAATATGGAGATTAACACACCAAAGCTTTTAAATCAGGAATAAATACTTATAACAAACCAGTTGCAGCAAATAGGGCCTTTTAAATTACTTCAGCCTTGTACAGTTTCATCGATTAACAAGCTCATGTTCTTTTAAGAATTTAGTATATCTAAATATGCATGGAATAAAAACTTGAGTCTAAAATGGAATTTAATATGTTTTTTCTTTGTTAAATGTTTCTTTAAATGTGGTAATAAATTGTACAAAATAAAATTAAGTTTCAATATATCTGTTCTGACTTAACAGATCATTAAATTAATTATCATGTATCAAACAAGTTTTAGTACCAAGTTTCAGATCTGAGTTCTGGTTTACAAGTTTTACAAAGATTATTTCTATTAAAAACGAATCACATGTGTTTTTAACTTAAGCAAACAACTTTTCATTTACATCTGGTATTAGAGGCTTATAAAGGTTTCAATATGAGTAGATAAATATTTTAAAAGGCAAAAAAAGTGGACTGAACTATCATTTTGTTAACAAGTGACTTTATACAAATTTGTAATACTATTACTGTATTAATTTTAGCTATTTTCTTTCATGCTGCTCTAAACATACAAAATTTTAACTCGATCAAACGGACTTCGAAATTTATGTATTCGAACATTTATGAATCTTCACAAACAGAATAAAGAAAGATTGATACCTGTAGGTTTTTGTTTCCAAATCTAATTATTAATTACCAGCACACATGTTCCAAAATCTGCTTCTCGACTGGTTATTATTAAACTTTAATCGCCTCGACAAATGAACTGCTCTCCAATATTGGATTCAAATACAACATAAACCATCATTACATTCCGTCCGTAATGTCATACACTAAAGGGGATAAAAATATTTTATAATTTATTCAGGTTTGAAGAGAGCTTACCGTTAACAAATCTCAAAACAATCTTTAAGGAATGGCGTGTTTTAGCGCTTTGCCGGATTCGCAGGAGCTTGGCACTTCATCCGCGTCCCAAAGCAAAACTCACCACCTTCTACCATCTCCCATACCAACCGATGTGGAGGCCCCACTTAGGTAAGGCCTGGAGTTTCATCTTCTTAACAAAACTAAAGAATGCTCACGCGACTACATCTATCAAGACAAATGGCGGCCCTTCTAGCGACACATCATCGGCGTGTCCTATCTCGTGACCGGTATGCACACGCGCTGTACCGATTGTACGGATGCGTAGGAAATATCCGCCTGAAAGGTAGACAACACAACCTACTAAGCTCCAAATAAATTCGTTTCTTGATAGTTATAAAATACCAAATATCTCCGTACAAAACATTTAAATTCCTTAAGTGAACACGACTACCCGCTTTCATATAGAATTGTTCCTTTATGATTTTACAACATCGAACACAAGGATTAAATACCACAGAATATATTTATGTTGAAGCGGTTCTTATGATCATAATGCTATAGAATATATTTATGTTACACAGCCCCGAACAAAAAGAAAAAACTTTGAGATTAACCATATGCCAACATATACTTAAACGAGAAGTTTTTTTATAAACAAAGACGAAACTACTACTTAAACAAAAATGGGTACCAAAATACCATTATAAAAATCCAACCAACTAAAATAACCTTGAAACTTGATTTCAAAAAAAAATTTCTTACTAGCGACTTTACTAATACTAAAATAGGGTGCAAACAAGCGAGTGAGTAGGTAACTCTGCGTACCACACATCCGTTACGAAACAAAATAAGTAAGACATAATCGGTAGGAAGACATGATCGGTAAAGGACAAAATATTGAGGTCAAATACTCACGAGTTACAACCTATCAAAGAACAAACCTACTAAGTTCGCGAAACTTAAACTAAAACTCAAATAAAACCTCGACGTAAACTATCGTAAAACAACAAACAATTTTTTTTTCTACTAACAGCTTTAGCATTATTAACACAAAATCGAAAAACCAATTCCAAAGTATTTACATATTAATATCTTTATGAAAATGTTTCCATTACTGCTGAGCAAAAAAAGGAATCCAGCACAGGAATCACAAAAGAATGTTGTATTTACAAAAAATTACTTTTCTTTGATTTAGTCTCACTAATACTAGACGAAATTGAAAACCCACATCAACTATATGGATATCAACGATCATCCAAAATATTTTCTTCTTGACAAAAATATTCAACAACCAAGTAGCATCACTGACTAGCTACTGTTTCTACAAAGAAAATAGTTAGCACTTCTAACCAATTTTCTTTTATCCGGACGCTCCAAAAATTTTCTACACTACAATGGCCGCACCAAACATTCCGACACAACTCGTCTCAAAAATTACCATGTAAGCATCTCGCTTACTCCAAGCATAACAGCACTCAAGTGACCGTCTCAAAAGCGAATCTCACTTAAGCGATCATTCACCTAACTTAAACTAAATACACTCCAAAATGAAACAACAACTATTTACATGGTCTCACCACAACTATGATAACTACATACACCAGACAATCTACTTGTCTCTACCTATTTAAATTGATAATTTGTTAACATGTATGACATCACCAACACTTCTGCAACTCTACTATGAACCAAAACAAAACGCAGACGAAATTATATTTTATCTGAACTAACCACTTAAATTGAATAATCCAAAACACGTTTCTTGATGACTAAAAGTACTTGAAATAACTGGCGATTTCCATAAACAACAAGATACCAGAAAAGCTTTCAATCGAACACCTCTTATTCGACAAAAGAAATCATAAACGACTAATTAATCCTTTGAGGATAGTCTGGACTGATGGCGGAATAAGGTTTCAGATCTTTAATATGCCATCTACCTGCTCTCGATCCATCCAAATTAACCAAATCATATACCACACTCGAGCACTTCTTTTAACTATACTTAAAACAAACTTTGGAGCAAGTTTAGCAGAAAATTTATTACTCGCACTCGACAATACTTTATTGGACCTCCATACTTTATTACCAACCTCAAAAGAAATATTTCTCCTCCTTAAATTATATTGATTACTCGAACGTTCATAAGCTAAATGCAGTTTCGTTCGGACGTCTTCAAATACCTTAAAAATACCTTGACGATCAGAAGTATATAATGGGCGACTACCAGGAATGATTTCGATATCACTTTCGGGAGTAAATCCACTACCATAAAACTTTCCTGTGATAGGGATATGACGACCAAAACTAAAAATTCGGGGTATAACCCGTCGACTCATGTTTAGCAGAATTAATAGCAAATTGAATCTGCGCTAACTCAGCATCCCATGTATCATGTTCTTCAAGATAAGATCGAATAGCTGTCCCTACTGTTCTATTAATTCTCTCGACAAAATTACACTGCGGCGCATAAACAGCATTATACCATATTTTCTGAATTTCAAACCTATTACATAATGACCTAAAATTCGACCAGCTAAATTTGAACCATTATCGCAAATAATAAATTGTGGCACTCAAACAATAAGAAAACTTTTGTTCCATAAACTGTTCTATAACATATGACTTTGCACTGCGTAAAGGATGTAAAATTGTGTATTTCGAAAACCAATCTCCGACTACCAAAAGCCATTTAAATCCTAATTTCGAGCGAGGGAATGGACCCATAAGATCCAATGCAATTATCTGAAATGGAAATTTAGCTTCTTTCTCTTTTCCCATTAGACCTAAAGGACCTGCGTTAGAAGATTTTTGTGCACCACACACTAAACATGCACGACAAAATTTCAGCACATCTAAACTCATCTTTGGCCAATAATAATTTTCCTGAACTCTGGCAATAGTCTTCGAAAATCCAAAATGTCCCGCAACTGAGGGATCATGACACGATCTGATAACTTCTTCCCGTTGGGCTTTCGGAACTAAATATTTCCACTCTACGATGTTAGATGTTAAAGGCAAATTCGATGGAATAAACTTAAAAACAAACTCATTCTCAACTTTCCATTGGGGGTATTTCTCAGGTGACATCAAAATCTTATCACGTAACGACACATACCAATTTTCTAAATTATCAAGCTTGACCTCTATTAAATTTATGATATATTTTTCTTCCGGAGTTGCACGACTAAGACAGTCAGGAACTACGTTAAACTTTCCTTTCCTGTGTACTAAGTCAAACGAATGCTGTCTCAACTTTACTGCCCACCTAGCAAGTTTTCCTGTAGGGTTCTGCAAATTACTTAGCCAAAGCAACGAAAAGTGGTCTGTGACAACTGTAAAACGAACTCCTTCTACCCATGGACGGAATTTTTCAATGGCAAAGATTACTGCAAGACATTCTTTCTCTGTTGTTGAGTAATTTCGCTCAGCACGATTGAGGGTTTTGCTGGCGTACGATATCACACGTTCTTCTCCATTAATGTTCTGGATTAACACAGCTCCGAGACCGGTATTACTAGCATCACATTCAACAACAAAAGGCGCGGAATAATCTGGCTGCGTCAAGAGTGGAGCAGACACTAAAGCTTCTTTAATCGACACAAATGAACGCTCTGCCTCAGGAGTCCAAGTAACGGTTTGACCTTTCTTTCTCTTCTTAATAAGGTCATTAATTGGCGAAACTAAAGATGAGAAATCCTTTATAAAACGACGATACCAACTACACATTCCGAGAAATCTCTTAACCTCTGTGGTGTTCGTTGGACGTGGAAATTGACCATAGCCGATACCTTATCTGGATCTGTTCTCAGAGAATTTGACCCTACGATGTAACCAAGAAACTTGAGTGACCTCCTAAAAAATTCGCACTTTTCTAGATTCAAGGTTAGATTTGCCTCTCTAACACGTTCCTTGACCTCATATAACAACTTCAAGTGCTCTTCAAACTTCGACGAACATAAGATTATATCATCCAGGTAACAAAAACGTATGGTTCGAATTTTGGACCAAAATTCCATCAACTAAACGTTGTTGAGTCTGTGCAGCATTTTTAAACCGAACGGCATCGTCACAAACCTATATTGCCCTAGTGAAATAACGCTAAACGCTGTTTTATCTTTCGACGATTCACTAAGAGGTACCTGCCAGAATGATTTACGCAAATCAAGACTGGAAATATAATTTGCATTACGCAACATCCCTAGTATTCTATCGATATTTGGAAGAGGGTAACTGTCATGAACTGTAACATCGTTTAGTGCCCTACCATCAAAACAAAATCTATATTCCTTACTATCCTTCTTCTTGACCAATAACACGGGTGAATTCCACGGACTTTGACACGGTTCCACGACTTTTAATCGAATCATTTCATCCAGTTCTTTATCTAACTCTTTACTAATATAGGGGGACATAACATAAGGTCTTTTTCTGAAAGGTTTTGCATCTCCCGTATCAATATTCATCTCTATCATATTTGTTCGTCCTAATCTATCAACACTAGAGATTTCTTGAAATGAATCGATAGCAGCTTGTGCCCGAGACCGCTGATCTACTGACAAATCATCCAAATGGAGTAGGCAATCGCTGTATTTCAATGGGACTGATGATGGACCTACATACGGAATGATATTCTCACTATCGCTTTGTACATGCCACGAATTGTTTCTAAAGTCAACTATCAATCCGAATAACTTGGCAAAATCGCTACCGAATATGAAAGCATGAGGTAAAGAAGACACAACTAAAGCACTGAGGATGCGACATTGCTTTCCTATTGAAATGGGCAAATCCACGATTCCTTCTACTGGTTTCACTGCACCATCTGCCGTAAATATACCCTTCTTTTCTGACTTAAAAATTTTTAAATTTAATTTATCAATTAAAGGAATAGCGAGGGACCCTACCACCGATGTAGTACATCCTGAATCTAAAAGACCAGTGACATCAATACCGAACAATTTAACCATCACATATGGTCGATTATCACCAGATTTTTCAATAAATAAAGAGTCAGTCTTGGGTTGTGATTCATTATGACAAAAATTTTTACTACACTTAACCAATCTGACCATTCTTTTTACTAACACAATTCCCTGCTCACAAATCATAACTGCTGCCTTTTGAGAAGGAATGGAATGCCGGCCGCGCAACATCCATCTCCTCATTCGTTTTTGAACACGATGGGCACGTATCACGCGTAACTCCTCTATGACCGCAACCGAAACAAAAATTCTTTTAGGAAATCTACAATACCGAAATGAATGACCACGCCTCGAACAATTCCAACATCCGGGGATAATTTTGGTGAACCCGTAGAACTAACTGAAACAGGTACTGGTAAAGACTTATCATTACCTATAATTTGAACTTGTGGAGCAGATATCTTCTGAGCATCCACACGACTTCCCGACGTAGAAAAATCTTTTACATAAACTTGTCGTCTATCTCTTATTGGTAACTTGGCGTTGTTGCGAAAGTTAGATAAATTACTCGACTGAATAGAAACTGATTTCTGTTTTAACAACATGGCCTCCTCTAATTTTTACATAATTTTATTAACGTAGTCATATCTTCAATATCAGAAAGAGCAAGTTGTGAAATAAATTCTGGCAGTAAATTTTTCTAAGTATCCTAACTTTTGTAATCTCCGCTGGAGCATTGGGTAATCGACTAAATAAACTTTCGACATGAGCTACGAATAAAACAATTGATTCATCTCTCCTCTGACGGCGATTCTTTATAGTTTCCCAGATCTCATCTTCTGAATGGGCTGGCAAGAAATCTTCTTTCAACCGACTTACTAGGGATTCCCAATCTTTAAGGAATCTCTTACACTCCTAAACCACACTAAAGCATTCCCAACGAATAATTCGACTGATGACTCAAACAAATCTCTACTCGATACTTTACGTGATTGAGCCAACTCCTTCACCCTGTCTAAAAATGAATACAACTGTTTGGGATCTCCTGAAAATTTAACTGACCAGGTACTAATAGGAATTGGTGGAGGAAGATATGAAAGAGTTTGTACTGGCGCAGCTACTACTAGTGGAGTTGTGTGACTTGCATCACCTGCGCTGTTTGGTGTTGTACTTGCCTTCACTTTTTCATACAATTCGGCCTCAACAGTAAGAATAGTGGCTAATAATTCTTTTTAATACATCTGTTTCCTTTGACTTGTCAGACGGAAGCCTTAAACGTTTAACTCGACCTGATACATGAACAAGCCTTGAGAGTACTCTTTTAAAATAGAATCTCCAGAATCTCCTTCGAATTCTAACACCAAATGTTTTATCGACTCTATGGTAGCGTTTATTTCTTTATACTCGTTATCGAATTCTACTTTGTATATTGACAGATCAACCAAACAATCAGGTTTCCTACTTCCTTAGCTAACAATCTACTTAAGATTTTCCTCTTTTCTACTACAGGCCTGACACTTTCTATTCCACGAATTCTTAATTCATATTCAAGCTCTTCCTTGAGTAAATGCACAATTTGAAATGTTTCTGCCATTTTCAAAAAATTGTTATGTCAACTTAAAAGTATTTTAACAAGTTCAACCCTGAAATAATGAAAATTTTACTTTAGTATAAATATATACCTGCTACTACATTTAGACAATTATCAAATAAACTTTGAGGTTCCAGACACAACATGAGTACTAAAAAAATTTTACCAAACTATTTTGAGTTTACCACAAGCCAATAGTTAAACGATGTTGTAACAACTTGTTACTAATCGAGGAAACCCTTTTTAAACGAACGACCATCGAGCCCCACGTTGGTTGCGCTAGTGAAATACCTTTTTTCTTCACCTTTTTTTTTTTTTAAACTTCCTTGTTGATGGATAAAGTGAAGCTTTAACTATTCGCGGCTAAGTCTGGGAATTACCCCAAGGGTGAGCAATGAGAAAAGGGGGTGGTGATGGTCTAAACTCTACGATAAACTAACAAAAGGAAAATGGGTTGAGCGCCACTGTATCTGAATGAACGGTTACACTAAAATTCAATATTCCTATGAGAAGATACAGAAACTCATGGGATATAAATGCAATTAAACTTACAACTTACTAAACTGAAGTATCTGGAAATCTCTGGAACATACTTACTACCTCTCTGGTCACGATGAACCTGGAACAAAATACACAACAAATTCTTTATTAGAAAAACACAGTTTGTGCTTTCCAATAAAAATACCTGTTAATAACTGCAAGTGGATAATATGGAGATTAACACACCAAAGCTTTTTAAATCAGGAATAAATACTTATAACAAACCAGTTGCAGCAAATAGGGGCCTTTTTAAATTACTTCAGCCTTGTACAGTTTCATCGATTAACAAGCTCATGTTCTTTTAAGAATTTAGTATATCTAAATATGCATGGAATAAAAAACTTGAGTCTAAAAATGGAATTTAATATGTTTTTTTCTTTGTTAAATGTTTCTTTAAATGTGGTAATAAATTGTACAAAATAAAATTAAGTTTCAATATATCTGTTCTGACTTAACAGATCATTAAATTAATTATCATGTATCAAACAAGTTTTAGTACCAAGTTTCAGATCTGAGTTCTGGTTTACAAGTTTTACAAAGATTATTTCTATTAAAAACGAATCACATGTGTTTTTAACTTAAGCAAACAACTTTTCATTTACATCTGGTATTAGAGGCTTATAAAGGTTTCAATATGAGTAGATAAATATTTTAAAAGGCAAAAAAAGTGGACTGAACTATCATTTTGTTAACAAGTGACTTTATACAAATTTGTAATACTATTACTGTATTAATTTTAGCTATTTTCTTTCATGCTGCTCTAAACATACAAAATTTTAACTCGATCAAACGGACTTCGAAATTTATGTATTCGAACATTTATGAATCTTCACAAACAGAATAAAGAAAGATTGATACCTGTAGGTTTTTGTTTCCAAATCTAATTATTAATTACCAGCACACATGTTCCAAAAATCTGCTTCTCGACTGGTTATTATTAAACTTTAATCGCCTCGACAAATGAACTGCTCTCCAATATTGGATTCAAATACAACATAAACCATCATTACATTCCGTCCGTAATGTCATACACTAAAGGGGATAAAATATTTTATAATTTATTCAGGTTTGAAGAGAGCTTACCGTTAACAAATCTCAAAACAATCTTTAAGGAATGGCGTGTTTTAGCGCTTTGCCGGATTCGCAGGAGCTTGGCACTTCATCCGCGTCCCAAAGCAAAACTCACCACCTTCTACCATCTCCCATACCAACCGATGTGGAGGCCCCACTTAGGTAAGGCCTGGAGTTTCATCTTCTTAACAAAACTAAAGAATGCTCACGCGACTACATCTATCAAGACAAATGGCGGCCCCTTCTAGCGACACATCATCGGCGTGTCCTATCTCGTGACCGGTATGCACACGCGCTGTACCGATTGTACGGATGCGTAGGAAATATCCGCCTGAAAGGTAGACAACACAACCTACTAAGCTCCAAATAAATTCGTTTCTTGATAGTTATAAAAATACCAAATATCTCCGTACAAAACATTTAAATTCCTTAAGTGAACACGACTACCCGCTTTCATATAGAATAGTTCCTTTATGATTTTACAACATCGAACACAAGGATTAAATACCACAGAATATATTTATGTTGAAGCGGTTCTTATGATCATAATGCTATAGAATATATTTATGTTACAATATATATATATATATATATATAATATATATATAAAAATATTTTAAAGAATAACGACTACCCAAAAAGCTTCTTCGAGCCAGTTATAAAAACAAAAATACACAAGATATTTAACAACTACGATAATAAAAAATCAAACGTAATAGACAACAGGATTAGTATCGACTACACCCCGGGACTATCTGAAAAACTAAAAAAATGTTTACAGAGTCATAATATTCAAGTTGTACACAAACCAAACAATTTTACAAAAACCTTTTTTACAAAATTAAAACCAGAAATAGAGCAAAAATACAAAACACACACCATATACAAAATAAATTGCAGCGATTGTCCCGGCGTGTATATAGGAAATTCCAAACAATACCTCCATAAACGAATATACGAACATAAATATTCAATAAAAACTAACAACAAAAAATGCACCGCTCTAGCAACCCATGCCTTAGAACATTTACACAAATTTGATTTTAATAATGTAGAAATTTTAGGTACTGAAATGAAAGATATTAAAAGAGGATTTTAGAAACTATACAAATCCAAAGAAACTCACAAGCAATAAATTCAAAAACGATCAAGACAATTTCACACATTTTACCAAAATTTAATAGCCTAAGTGCACTTTGTTATAAATATCCTATTGCACATATTTCATATATATACCACCACTATTAAACAAGTTTACTTATCACCACACACTACAATTTTTATTATTTAACAGTTTATACTAAATAATTAATGTTATTACATTCGTATACTTTAAGTGTTCTTTGTTTTTGTATTTTTAAATGTAAAACATCATTTTATTTTTATTAAGTGACAATTTTTAGCAAATTTTATATTCGTGACAAATGTTTAAATGTTTTACTTTAGCTTAGATACACAATCTACAATTCAGTTTTAGGTATGTAATTATTAAAAATATTTTTCATATTCTATAGGTAATGTTTTGTAGAACATAATTGATAATGGTCCTGATGACCGAAACGCGTCTTAAAAATAAAAATAATAAACGCAATTACAAATTGTTATAGTTATTCTTCCTACTTTTTGAAATTACAATGTTATATCTAATCTAGATGGTCAAGAAATTAAAATATTGTTTAATATATATATATATATATATATATATATATATATATATATATATATATATATTTCATGTATTGTTCTTATGTTCATATCATAATTCTCCACGTTGTCCCACAAGTAAAACACGAAGCCGTCCGAAAAGTTCCGAAGGCGTCTAGATCTCTTCAAACTATAAATACTTTCTAACAGTTATTCAAGTTCCTACTCCCCTCACAAGTAAATCCCGTGGTCTTCCGAAGCCTACCGAAAACTTCTGAACCCCTTAATATTGTATATATGTTCAATGTATAATTTTTTTTAAATTAATTAATAGGATCTATTTATAACCATTCCTGGTTAGTAAAATATATACAGTTGAATGAAATATTTGGTTTTTAGAAGCCTGGATGTTTGATGTAGGGGAGTAAGCAATAGTGTTGTGCATTGTGTGGAGTGTGTAATGTGGGGTAGTTTATATATTAGAGTGTTTAAGTGTTTATTGGGGGTTTTGTGTTTAGGATGTCGGTGAGAAATTTGTTTAGCAGTTCAGGATTGTGCGTGGTGAGGTGTGTTATGCTAGATAGTGGTGTGTAAGGATCTAGGTTTAGCACGGATTTAAAGTTTGCGCGAGAGGTGGATAGTAGTGAAGATGTGTAGATGAAGTGATAAGAAGTCTCAGGTGTAGAGTTGTCACAAGGACAATGTGGGGATGGGGTGGTGTTGAAGGAGTGAAGTTTGGATGGAAATTTGCCGTGAGAGGTTGGAAATTGTATCGTTTGAGGGCTAGAGTGGGATACATGTTGTGGGATTTTTAGTAGTTCGGGGACCAGGTCGTATGTATATCTGCCGGATGGGAATGTGGACCAGAGTTGTTGCCAGGAATGGTTTAACGAGGAACGAATGCGAATTTTAATGTTGGACTTAGTCGGTACTTTGTATTTACCAGGAGTTAGAATGGTGTCGTAGAGCTATATTGCAAGGTTGCATTTTAGGTTTCGGATTTGTAGGGCTGCGTTGAATTGTAATTCTATGCAAGGGATTTGAAGAATGATATATAAAGCTAGTGTGGATGTGGTTCTGTATGCGCGGGACGTATATAGTAGGAAGGGGCGGATTATTGTGTTTAGTTTCGTTTTAGAAGAAGATGGGGTTAATGTCAACCAGGTATCGGATGCGTATAGTATAATAGGGATTATAATTTAGGAAAGAATCAGGCGTCGAGTGTGTGTGGATAGATGTACTGAAGTGGGGAGTGATTGTTGAAGGTTTTTTAGTATGATCTGTGTTTTGTTCTTAGTTTGGTTAAGTGCGCGTGTGTGTATAGTCGGGTGTCTATACATATACAATCCTAAGTATCGTACGTAAGGGAAGAATCTAAGCGGGGTGTTTAGGGTCTTAATCTTGGGCGGACGTTATGGGTTTAGGAAGCCTTTCAGCAGGAGAACTTTTGATTTGGATAGGGATAATGGTTGTTTATTTAAGATGGATCAGGATTCTATGTACGATGTCAGTGTTAGGGCTGTTTGTTCAATGGAGGATCTGGAGTTACCGTGGATAAGAAATGTGACATCATCTGCGTATGCGAGGGTGGTGACGTTGGGTATGCTGTCTAGGAGTAAGGGATCAATGGCTATGTTCCAGAGGGTGGGGATAAACAGGAGCCTTGGAGGCATCCTTGGGAAAGGAATTTGGTTACATGGTAATAATTTGAGATTAGGAATGCTGTTCTTGAGGTTAGGAATGAGTTAATTATTTTGCATAGGTTCGAAAGAAAGTGGAATCGTCTTAGTTGATTTAACAGGTTAGGACACCAGAGGAGGTCGAAAGCGGATTTGAAGTCAAGGAAGAGCGCGATGGTGTATTTAGATGTGGAATTTTTACGGAGGAGACTAGGAGGCTCATGGTTTTTTCAGCACTGTGTTTGGGCCTAAAGCCGTGTTGAGATTGGGATAGAATGTTGTGGTTCGTGATATGGGAATTAGTTTTGTGAAGGATTGTTTTCTCAAGGAGTTTGCCTAATTTATTGAGAAGTGACATTGGTCGATAAGATTTTGGGTCTTCTGGTGGCTTGTCAGATTTTAGGATGAGGGTTACTGATGCAGATTTGAAGGATTCCGGAAAGGTTCCTGCGGATAGACATTTTTTTGAAGAAGATGTGGGTGGGATTACTGATTATGGGCCAGGATTGTTATAGGATTAGATTTGTGATGAGGTCTTGTACATGAGCACTTTTTAGATAGAGGTTTTTGACTAAGTTATCTAGTAGGGTTATGTCAACGTCTTGGTCTGTTTCGGCGTCTGATGGGGCGTAGGAATCGTTCTCTAGTTGTTGTTGAGGGTAGATGTTTAACGTCATGGGAAGCAGAAGGGATTGCAGAGTTTAATAAGGAATGTAGAGATGTGTCGTAATCTAAGGGGGAGTTGTGTAGTGGTACTGTTAGGATGTGGGTACGGGGCGGTTTGATTAATTTGCAATAGGTGGTTCAAGGGTCTCCGTCGTGGTCAGTTATGATTTTGTGTAGTTGTTGTTTTTGGCGTTTATGATAAGTGATTGTATTTTCGTCGTGTGGTGCGGAATGTATTGAAAAGCAGTTGTATGTTATCAGAGTTGTTGTTATTGCGGCGTGCTTGTTGCAATTGGTGTCGTTGGTGTGCTAGAGAACGTCGTTTGGTTGTCAGTGTGGGGTCCACCAGGGTGTTGAACGTTGTGTGCGTGTTGTTTTCGGTATGGTAGTTTGTGTGGCAGTTAGAATGTTTGTTGTGATTAGTTGCATGAGTTCGTTTACGTTAAGATCGTTATATGGGAATGTGGGAATTCTGGTAGTAGGGTAGTTAGGATTCCTTGAAATTTTGTCCAGTAGGCTTTGGAGGTATTAAAAGTGCCGGATTTAGCAAAAGATCCAGCGGGTAGGTTCAGAAGAATTGTGAAAGTTATAGGGTTATCATCACTAGTGGTGTGTATGCGTGAGGTTTTCCAGGAGTGAATTAAGCGTGATGCTAAGGCAAAAGTGATGGTAAGGTCAATGCAGGACGTGCCTGTAGCTGTTTCGTAGGTTGGGATATGTGAAGATGTGTTATGTATGTGAAGATTTCTGAGTGTAATAAAATCTTTTAGTTTGTTTCCGTTTGTGTTTGTGAATGTGTTATACCATAGTGTGGGTTGAGCGTTGGTGTCTGTAGCTAGTATGTTTTGTTACGTAGTGAGTCTAGTGTTGTGTCAAGATGGTGTAAGTGAACGTCCATGTTTGTTCCGTATTGTAAGTAGGAAGATATGAGGGTATGTGGTACCAGAAGCCCAATGGAGTTCTATAACTGTGGTGAATTGATTGGATAGAGAGAGGTGGTGAGAGGCATCAAGGTTTGCATCAGTGACTATGATAGCGGATGCGTAATTAGGATTTATTGGGGTGGAATAAGTGAATGTTCGATAGTGATTTGGAATATTTGGAATTTTGTGATTGTGGAGGTATGGTTCTTGAAGGATGGCAACTTGGAATTTGTGTGTTTGTAGGAGGTTTATAAGTTGTAATGTAGTGAAGCGGGAGGGTTGTAGATTCAATTGTATGTAGCGGATCGAGGATTAAGGATTGTGTTAGTTTTGTGGGGTATCGTATGTGGTGTCTAGTAGCCATAATGGGTTCGGAGTTTTGTAAGGTGTAGGGTTTGTTTGTAAATCGGACAGTCCGGGCTAGTGACATGACGGTCATTTGACATGTTGGTACGTGTGCAGTTGGGACATTTGGGGATTATAGGTGCTACTAGGACAGGATCTTGTAATGTGCGGGCCGCAGCAGCGACTGCACGAGGAAGGAGATTTGCCTGCTTTTATCGAATGACCAAAACGTTGGCAATTGTAGCAACGGGTTACAAATATCAGATCACGGATACGATATGATTTAAAACCAATGAAAATGTGGGGATTAGAGATCAGGATTGTTTGGAGGGGTGACGTTGAGGATTACGTTATCAGATTGGGTGGTTTTTGGTCGGCGGATGGCAATGGATATGTTTGGGGTATACGCGGATTCTGGGATTAAGAGTTCTAAGGAATTTTGTGAGTAAATGAGTATAATGTTTGATGAGGGAATGTCTATATCTACGTCGAAGATGATTAGTTGGGGTATTTTAGGTTTGAGTATGTGTATATTGTATGAGGTTTGTGTTAGGAATTGGATTAGATGGATGTCAGGTGGTTTAGTGGTGCGGATGGTGACGGATGATTTCGTGGGTCGGATTGACTAGATGTTCATTTTGGAGATGGAGGGTTAAAGGTTGTTTTTAATTATTTTTAAAAGTTCAGTGGGTGTAGTTTCCGAGGCAATGGGCTTAAGTGTAATGGTTTTGGTTGCGGGTTTTGTAAGTGGGGCGTGTTGGGACGTAGGTAATGATGGGAAAGAGGTTATATAGGCGTACGTAAAAGGTTGTGGTGCTTGAGGTGTTTGAAGTGTGTAAACTGTAGTAGATGTAGAAGGTTGTGTTTCTGAGGTTTTACTTATTCCCTGTTGTTGTTTCTCTAATTTCTTCAGGCATTTTTCAAATGTTGTTATCTTTGTTTCAGCTAGAGTGGAGGTTATTAGCTTCGTGGGCTATTAAGGCTAGTTGCTCCACCTTTTGGAGTAAGAAGTGACCGCAGTTCCGAGAGATTTTATTTCAATCTTTGTATACGAAGTCTGTCACTTCTTGTTTAATCTGGCTGATTTTGGCGATCGTGAGGTATTTAATTGTTACATCGCCTGTATTTAAGTCAAAACGCCTAGTCATACCAGTCGTTAGCTTTTGTAAATGTACAGTGTAGTTACCCCCACCGACTTTTGTTTCTTTATGACTATATTCCCCTCAATACAGTCCGTATGTTATTGAACGGGTACGGAACCCCTTCCGCTATGATTCCATGCAACCCTCTTCTATTATTATGGTATTTTATTTATTGAAACCAGGTCTGTGTCGGTATACCAAAACGACTATTACAAACTCCCCCCGCTAATATTTAGCTGCAGCGCTACATGCTACGTCTAGTGCCCAATAGTGAGTCACCTCTAAATCAACACAAATTTTAGCGTGTCGGGACCCGTCCTATGCAATAGTTTTACATAGTTGAGACGTTTACTTATTCATGTTGTTTATTTTAGTAACCGTTTGTGCCATCTATTATTTTGCCTATTGCAAATTAGTTTATTTTCACCATTTATTATTTCATTTACTGCAAATAGTTTATGCTTTAACATTATATTACTTTACAGGTTATTTTGTGACTATTTCAGCATTGTAATTTTGCCGCTAGTATTAAATTGTGTATTAAAACCCTCTGAGTTTGACTTTTTGAGATTTGTTATTGTGGTAAGGGAATTGAGATTTTGGGACTCTGGGAGGCTATCGCTTTGTCTTGTGCTTGCTCGGAACCATTGGGTCAAGGTTCTAGGTTTTTAGTAGCGGCTCCGACACTGGCGCCCATTCCTGCTTCTGTAAACCATAACGGTCCCCCTTTCCGGAAGCCAGTCGCCCACCCTCTCCTGCGGATGAGTCTAGCCACAGCACTGCCTTGCTATCGGTGCATTGGGACCATAGCCCCAATCGTGATCTCATTTTGCCGCAACTCCCACGACCGTCGCAACAGGCTATAACACAAACTTTGATTGACTAATTTTTAACTTGAAGAATGATTACATAGTCATTCGTGCATTGTGAATGTGAATTTTGTAACGTGGCGTTGGCAATTTACTGGATAATCATTAGTAATAATATTATGAGGAGTAAATGAAATGTCTATTCTTCACAGCAGCATCAAAAAACAACGAAAACAGAAAACTGTGCCTTGAGCTATCAGCTCCGTACTGGCATGATCTTAAGGTGAGATAGTGCGGCTGTGTTTTTCTATGGACTGTATGCTGGAACCACCAACTTATCTCTTACTAGCACAGAAAACATTTTAATAGCGCGACTTTACAACATGTTATTTCGTTACGAGGATATTGTACCACTTTCAAAACACGGTCTCTATTTTATAAGTGAAGAACCATGTATGGGGGTAGATATTTGGCTTTCAAAAATATCATCGAATGATCAAATGTGCAGAATTCTCAGACGGCAGCTACAGAAATCTACAGCTTACTAACAAGGAGATAACGTATTACAAAGGATTTTTAAACAAATGAAAGCAATCTTATTACTTTGAAACATCTGTACAGCTGTAGGATAACAGTATAAACTTATAAATAACAAACCCATTCCAAGTAGTCACTTACTAGGCAGATGGTTTCTAGGTCTTATTGTTTAGAAGAAAGTTGTGCATTTGTGTGCAACTGTAATTAAAATGTAGTCACTGCAGGTGCTGAATTTATTTGTAGCGACTTTGTAATATGAAGTTTTCTAATCAGCTGTTTGATTTTATTAGGCAACATATTATAAAGTAGTTACTTGGAAAAATTTTAGGAATTAACACTAACTTCAAATGGCAGCAAATAGAGCTTGTCGATCGATAACTTTTATGGATATGTTTATAAATTTTAGGGCGTTTTAAATAGAAATAGAATGAATAAATATTCATGAAGAAAAAATTACTTGCAGGGTTTTGAACATAACAATTCTTTCAAATTAAAAATCGGACTATATATACTCAAAGTATCAAATACAAGCAAACTACAAGAAACAGTTGGAAAGATTCAAAATTCCACCAGAAATATCACAAAAACAAGAAGCTTAACTTACTACAGATTAGGATAAGGTTGCATAACTAACGCAAAGAACACACGATACGTACCGATTATAAAACACGGCAAGTACCGATAACTAAACGGTTTTACATATTGATACAGCTACAATGTATCACCAGAAATTTTTAGAAAATCTACTCGACTGCTCGGATTGCAATTTAAAGTATCCGGTCTATAAAATGTTTATAGATGTTTTCACTATGAATTGTTATACAATTGCATTAATGCTAATACGATGTTTATGTATGGGCGACATTCAATTCAAATTCGGTTTAGGAATATCTTTCCTCCTTTGTAAATTGTTCCTAGTAAATATCCAACCCAGCTGTATAAGTTGAATCCGCTCAAAAGTTATAACAATGCGTTATTTCTTCTCAATAACTACAGTTATTAATTAGTAAATTTTTATTCCAGTTTGTTTTTGAATTCGTCCTAAGAATTTCAGTTTTGACAAGTTTAGAATAAGAGTTCATCTAGCGGTAGAGAGTAACACTACCTTTAATATAAAATAAATATCCCAGCTCCTTCGATAAGGTGGAAGAAATTCAAAATATATTCCCTTTTGGACAGGTTAAAACTTCCATCAATAATAAAACCTAATTCTTGAGAGATGTTTATATTTACCATATTTGATATTAACGAATAATTTTGCCTAGCATAGAGAAAGTAATTCGAGTATAGAGGATCGAAATCAATATATAAAGTGTTGGTTATTTTGCAAAAAGACAAGCCCGTGACCGGTTTCACTGTTCTTGCAGATCATCAGACGGACGCATATCTTTTTGCAAAACAACCAACTAAAGTTCTAAAATAATACACAAATTAAAGTGTATTTATAGTGCAAATATTTCTCATGCGCCCTCTATACTCGAGAATAAGCAACTAACTATCGAAGACTGTTTCCAGTCTCCGACGTGATAGTGTAGATGGCATTGCCAGACAAAATTTAAATGGCTAGTCAAAAGACAAGATGAAAATTAAATAAACAAATGACCTGTTACCTACCTAGCACTGGCGGACCTTCTAAGAAGGTACTACACCCAGTGCTAATCGAGGAAGTTGGTCGACGGAAACCAATTCGTTTCCAATTAAACATTAACGAATAATTTTGCCTAGCATAGAGAAAGTAATTCGAGTATAGAGGATCGAAATTAATATATAAAGATAGATACTTTGAATGCTGAGTGTAAAATGATGAACGAAGTGATACAATCACAACGCGCTCAAATTACTGAACTGGAACAGCGTTCCCGTATGGATAATCTTGAAATCCAAGGTGTTATTGAATCAAATAATGAAAATATATACGACACTTTAAAAGCTATAGGTCAAGCAATAAATTGCAACATTTCATATAACGATATAAGTATCGCACACAGGGTGCAGCACATGAATAATGATAATAAAAAAACCCGTAACATAGTAGTAAAGTTCGTATTGAGACGCAAAAAGAACGAATTTTTAGCTGCATCGAAGCTTTACAAGCGATCACCCACTAATTCCAAACAACCAGGAATTACAATCGATAAACTAGGCGATGTAATATTTATTAATGAACATTTGACTAATGGAAATAAACTACTTTTGCAACAAGCCAAAGAAACAGCTAGGAAAAAAGTTATAAAATCGTTTGGGTTCGTAACTGCATTATCTATATTCGCAAGAATGAAACCTCGCCCGCTAAACCTATCAAGTCCGAAAGTGATTTAAACAAACTATAGTTGTCTCCTTTCACTTAATTTTGATTTTTTTTTCTTCACCAATTTGTACATACTTTGTAATAAATAATATGCAACTTGTTTTTTAAAAATGTCTCTAAACGTTTTTTACCAGAATGTACGCGGTCTACGAACGAAAACTCATAATTTTTACATAAACGTTCTAAGTTGTGACTATGATATCATTTGTATCACGGAAAGTGGGTTGATTTCGGGTATAAGTGATAGTGAACTTTTTTCGAATGATTATACAGTATATCGACGTGATAGGGAAACCACAGGATCCTTAAAACAGTCAGGAGGTGGAGTCCTTGTTGCGGTCAAAACCTCTATAGTATCGAAGAGAATAATAAACTGGTCATCCACAGCAGAAGACATCTGGATTTCAATCGGTCAAGGATCCTTTTCGATTGTGGTTGGCGTTGTTTACTTACCTCCAGGTGATAATACGGCACTAAATGTTTATTTAGATAAGCTATGCGGCAATATGACCCATACAAACGCAAACGTACTCGTACGTGGCGATTATAATATGTCGGAAATTACATGGATATCTAATAATAATACTCTACAGTACGCAACACCTACAGGATATTCAAATCGGCGCTCCATAGTATTAGTAGATGCTCTCATTTTATGTGGCCTACGACAATATAATACACATTGTAACAACAATCAAAAAGTTCTTGATTTGGTATTAACAAACGCAGATGTTAAAATTAACATAATTAAAAGTCCGATGGCGTTAGTCTCAGAGGATATAACACATCACTCAATAAGTCCGTAGGATAACTAAGAAAAACACATTTTTTTGGCGAAATTCGATTTTATTCATCAACATACATTCCTTCAAGGGTGATACAATCAGTCCAACGCCGTTCTAGCATTTCGATACCTTTTTTGTAAAACAATTCGTCTTTGGCCTCAAAATAAGCTTCAGTTTCAGCGATCACCTCTTCATCCGAGCCAAATTTTTTTCCGGCGAGCATTTTTTTCAGGTCTGCGAACAGGTAGTAGTCGCTGGGGGCCAAATCTGGAGAATACGGTGGGTGCGGAAGCAATTCGAAGCCCAATTGGTGCAATTTGGCCATCGTTGCGATCGACTTGTGACACGGTGCATTGTCTTGGTGAAAGAGAATTTTTCTTCTTCATGTGTGGCCGTTTTTGGCAATTTCTTCCTTCAAACGCACTAATAATGCCATGTAGTATTCGCTGTTGATTCTTCTTCCTTTCTCAAGATAGTCGATGTACAAAATTCCGTGCGCATCCCAAAATACAGACGCCAAAACCTTACCAGCCGACTTTTGCGGTTTTGGCCGCTTTGGACGTGGTTCTCCGGCTGCAGTCCACTCAGCTGACTGCCGATTAGACTCTGGAGTGTGGTGGTGGATCCATGTTTCATCCATTGTCACATACCGACGCAAAAAGTCCTTTTTATTCCGGTTGAACAGCTCCAAACAGCTCTCAGAATCATCGACACGTTGTTGTTTTTGGTCCACTGTGAGCAAACGCGGCACCCACTTTGAGAACAGCTTTCTCATGGACAAATGTTCATGCAAAATAGTGTGCACACTGCTTTCTGATATCTTCAGGGTGTCAGCTATCTCACGCAATTTCACTTTTCTGTTTTCCAAAACGATTCGGTGGACTTTTTTGATGTTTTCCGGTGTAACCACCTCAATTGGCCTTCCAGCATCGTCAGTGTCTGTACGGCCACGTTTAAAATCAGCAAACCACTTCTCCACCGTTTGCCTCGATGGAGCAGAGCCCGGATAACACTTATCAAGCCATGTTTTGGCTGCGATGGTATTTTTACCCATCAAAAACCAATGATAAATCAACACGCGAAATTGCTTGGAATTCATTTTTTTGAAAAACTCAAAAGTATCGTCACTTGAACCTCTGTAACTTGTAAACTAATCGTCGGATTGTCATGAAATTTTGGCAGATATCTTTTTAAGGTTAGTACTTCCTACAAATCATATGGATTATTACATAGCAACGCCATCTATGTATCATCCTACGGACTTATTGAGTGATGTAGTACATCATCCCTCTCTTGAAATCTTCGTGACATGTAATATCAAAACAATTTACCTATAAAACCGTTAATTATGTACAATTTCATTAAAGCTAACTTTATACAAATTGACAATGACTTACTATCAACTGATTGGGATGAATTGCTCTCTGGCAGAAATATAGAAGATGCGGTGCATGTGTTTTATAGCAAATTAACCGAAATATTTGAACTAAGAATACCAAAAATAAAACAGAACCATAATAAACGTTTTCGTAAACGGTGGAAAAATTACAATAATACACTTGATTACTGCTCATTTTCAATACTTCAGCGCCGCAGTAAAACTCTTATCGAAACCGATTATCAAAATTACATAAAGCGTGCGCAAGATAACATACTTACAAACCCTAAGTATTTTTGGCAATTTGTGAAACTAAAAAAAATCGCATAGATCAAATATTCCACACTCTTTAAACTATGATGGTAAAACTGCTTTTAAAGGCGAAGACATTGCTGAATTTTTGCTTTATTTTTTCAATCCGTATATGAATACGATGTGAATGCCAATATTAATTTTGACTGTGACTCCAGTAATCACAATAGTTATGCCGAACACATAATCAATACATGTGGTCTCCATCGACGTCTACGCACGCAAAACATAAACAAAGGTCCAGGTTTAGAGGGAATACCACCAATTTATTAAAACGATGCTGCAACGGAATAACCCACCCTTTATCCATTCTATTCATTAAATCGTTAGCAACGGGGATATTTCCATCGGTATGGAAAAAGTGCATTGTAGTTCCAATATTTAAATCTGGCGATCCATCAGATATAAAAAACTACAGACCAATTTCTATACTGTCCGCTATCCCAAAACTATTCGAAAAAATTATATTTGACGTGCTATATTTTTCTGTAAGCTCCGAAATCATTCCACAACAACATGGTTTTATTAAAAGGAAATCTGTAGAGACAAATTTATTATACTACTCCAACTATATACTTGAGTGCATGGGGCGGCGATATCAGGTTGATGCCGTGTATACGGACTTTAGCAAGGCATTTGATAAAATCAATCATATGATACTAATCCGTAAACTTGTCGAATCCGGGGTTCATGGCATTTTATTGAGATAGGTCTGTTCCTATATAAGAAATCGATCGCAAGCAGTCTCTGTAAATGGATTTCGTTCTAAATTTTATTCAGTAACATCCGGTGTTCCGCAAGGTTCTCACTTAGGTCCGTTATTATTTATGTTGTACATAAACGATATACATAGGTGTTTCTACTTTAGCAATATACTACTCTATGCTGATGATCTGAAGGTTTTCAAAGAAATCACTTGTAAAGATGATTGCCAAAAACTTCAATCAGACTTACAACGACTTGCTCACTACTGTGAGAAGAATAAATTATTTTTAAATTTTGCTAAATGTTATCGCATCTCATTTACAAGAAACATCAACATAACCGATTACACGTATAGTATTAGCAATCATATTCTAGCCACAACAGCTAAAATCACTGACTTAGGTGTCACGTTTGACTCTAAAATGTTATTTTCAACGCACGTAGATAGCATATGCAAAAAAGCTAATAAAATGTTGGGGTTCCTAATGAGAACCACAAGATACTTCAACAACATAAACACTACATTAACGTTTTACAATGCATACGTATTATCAATTTTAAGTTACGGAAGCTCGGTTTGGAATCCAACTTATCAAGTTTATACTAAAAGAATAGAAAAAATACCAAAAAAAATGATCACTTACATAATGAAAAAAACGCCATCAACGTCTAACTCATAACTCATAACTCTAGCTGCAAATATTTTAATATGCTAACTCTAAAAGATAAACGAACTCTGGCAGACAATGTTTTCTTTGCTAAAATTTTAAAATCAGTCATTGACTCTTCCCACCTTTTAGCACTTATTAACATATACACCCCTAATCGTATATTGCGTAAACCCCTTACATTTTATCCGACAACATCAAAAACTAGTTATAGTAGCAATTCTCCTATAAACCGCATGCGCTACACGATGAACTTAACAATGCAATTATCAAACATCGATTTGTTTGATGACAGTGTTATTTTAATAAAGCGCCATATCAAAAACAATTTTTTAAAAATGTATTTTTAGAGAAATATTGTATTAATTGTATTAACTGTATTAACTGTTTTGCTTACTTCACTACAAGTTCAAACTGTATATATATATATATATATATATATATATATATATATATATATGTATGCAGGTATTCTGGTAACGACCTTATTTGAAGTTTATATAATTGCTTTTTTACAGCTGACCTAAAAGCCTGTGAAAAAGCAATTACATATATATGTATGTATATGTGTGTATGTGTATGCGAGGGGGGTGTAGGTGAGGGTGTAGGTGCATGTGTATCCTTATGTATGTATATGCGTATGTGTATATATGTATGTGTATACGTACATGTATGTTTGTATATAATGCACATAAACGTTAAAAATCAATAAGTATCTCTACACTGTATATTTTATCGGAGCTACTGTTTTGGGCTCTGCCTGTATGTAGTTCAATAAATTTAAATAAATAAATAAATAAGACAGGTTCCCGAAAGAGGGCATCAGCTCTTTTAGTACTTAAACTAGCAGAGACCATAGGGGTTGGTATGGCATTCTAAGAAATACTATTACGATGTGGAGGGCAACGAGAAACCACCACATTACCTCCCAAGTACACAGTGTACTTAAATTGTTATTAAAGATGACGGTATCTTCTGGGGTAAAAAATTCCGGAGTTAAAAAAGTCCCCCAATCTGATCTCCGGGAGCAGATTATTTCGGGGGATGTGATCAGAAAGTAGAAAAAAATAGTCGTGAACATTCTGCGAGTAGGAGCGTGGAATGTCATAAGTATGAAGCAAGTAGGTAAGCTAGAGAACTCCAAATTTGAAATGGATAGGTTAGCATTAGCCATAGTAGGAATCAGCAAAGTTCGGTGGTCATAGGCGGGGAATTTTTGGAGCGGAAACTTTAGGGTAACTAATACAGGATCAGAGGAAGGAAATTCGGGCGTGGGTATAGTTATGCGAAAAAAGATAGGGCAACGTGTAGAAAACTACTTACAAAAAAACGAAAGAGTACTCATTGTTAAATTAGAATCTAAATCGGTAAATACAGTAATAATACAAGTATACATGCCCACCTCCAGCTACAATGAGAACGAGGTAGAGGCGATCTATAAATATATCGAAGACATCCTAAGAGACGTAAAAAGACATGAAAATTTTATTATTACGGGGGGGGGGGGATTTTTTCCAGTGGTAGGTGAAGGTAGGAAAAGAGCTGTAGTAGGTCATTTGATTTAGGCACGAGAAATGACAGGGGAAATAGGCAGGTAAATTTTGCGACAAGAACAACTTAACAAACACAAGGAGATATAGGAAGATATCAAATAAATTACATTCTTGTTAAACAACGGTTTAGGAATCAAGTAAAAGACTGTATCAGCTACCCGAAAGCAGATATTGACAATGAGCACAACATCGTAATTATGAAGGTCGCTCTTAAATTTAAAAATTTGAAAAAAATAAGCGGTAAAAGGCACTTTGACTTTGAGAAACTAAAAGATAAAGATATCCACAAAAGATTTGAAAAAAAGTCAAAACGAATTACCGAAAAACATCGGGAAAATCTCTGATACTAAGGAAGTAGAAACAGTCTGGAATAACATTATATCCAGCTTAGACATGGCGGCCAGAGATAATCAGGGAAATACACAAAAAGAAAATAAGAAACTATGAATAACAAAAGATATCCTGAATTTAGTTGAAGAAAGACGAAAATTCAAAAATAGATCGAAGGAAACAGGAAAACAGAGATACAAAACTATAAAATAGGAAATTATTCTCATAAAAAAGCTAAAGAACTGTGGATTGATTAAAACTGCAAAGAGGTACAAACTGAGATGGAAATAGAAAAGGCAGACGAAACTTACAAACTAATTAGAATGAATTTTAGGAATATAAAACCGTATAGCAAAAACATAAGGAGCGTAGAAGGAGAAATCTTCATAGAAAATGTAGAGAAAGTGGTTAGATGGCAAGAATATATAAGGAATTTATATGCAGGAGAGGAACTAACAGCATTAGAACAGGAACCAGACATTAAAAAATATGACTATCCTATGCTTAGAGATGAGTTTGAATTAGCATAAAGGGTCTAAAAAATGTTAAGGCGCCGTATACAGATAAAGTGCAAGCAGAAACTCTAATAGCCGCTGGGCAAGCAATGATAGAACGTCTCTTCCAAATTTTACGCTATATGTATGAGACATGCAAGATACTCAAAGATTTCAAACGTAAAACCAAAGAAGAGAGAAAGGCGGATAGATATGAAAATTTTTGAAAAATATGATACAGATCACATGTGTTAAAAATATTAACCAGAATTGTACAGAAACAGACGAAAAACCGAGCTGAGGAAATACTAGAAGAAGATCAATTTGAGTTTAGGCGAAACGGGGGAACACGGGAGGATATTTTAGCTCTGAGGGTATTAATTGAGAAAACAATAAAAAAAGGGGGAAAGCATGTATATAGGGTTTTTAGATCTGGCAAAAACATTCGCCAATGTAAAATGGAAAAATGTTCGAAATACTCAAAGGGATTGGAATGAGTTTTAGGGATAGACGGATAGTACATAACTTATACACAGAACAAACAGCAATAATAGAATTAGAGCGGGAGTGTAGAAAAGTAAATATCAGGAAAGGGGTGAGCCAAGGGTGTGCCCGAATCCTCATTATTTTTTAATTTGTACGTTGAAGAGGCAATGAATACTATCAACTGCAGGAAGACTTTTAAAATTACTATGCAGGGACAAAAGATTGATATGCTTAGATTTGCAGATGATATAGCGGTATTGGCATCTTGCAGCGAAGAGTTAGAAGCTGCTCTTAATAAAATGGAACCAATAGTAGGGTATTTATACCGGTTCTGGAACAACATTTGCTCCAGCATCCACATTTGCTCCCGCATCTTGACCAAATTTACATGTAAATTCCCATAAGGAGGAAATAAGGGAGATGAATCTCCTCCTGCTCTCTCCTTGCTCTCCTCCTTGCTCGTATCTCAGCTACCTGAATTTCTAGGAATTTTTTAGATAATACATAATATCATATCTGCTACAGTGAAGTCTCCTTTAGTGCTCTTACTTTTATAATCATGTCTATTTGTACAGCTTGTAAAATTCCATTCAATGCTTCTTCATATATTGTACCATGCTCTGTTTGTTCAAATTTATTTCATGCCACATTGGATTGTGCAGGTCTATCTGCTTCTGAATCAAAAGTTTTGGACCTTAAGAAGAAGCAGATGATGGTCTATAAATGTATAGATTGCCATTCTAATGGCAGAGAAAACAATTTTGTTGATGTTCACTCTCTGTCTGCTGACCTTAAAGATATTAAAGCATCTTGTGGAATTTTGTCAACACTCCAGACTGAATTAGCTGATGTCAAGTCTCATATTGATGGTATTGTGAAATCACTAGAAGAGCTGCCTCGTCTACAGGGCCAAGTTGATACCCTACAGCTGAGAATATCTGAACTGGAATCTGCAAATCCTTGCTCCACTAATAATACTGAGAAGATGTTCTCTGAATTTCAAGATCGTATCTCACGTTCATGTAATGTCATTCTTTTCAACCTTCAGGAGTCAAGTAATGGTAATGCAATTGATGACATTAATCTTGTGAAAACTGTATTGGAGCCCATTGGTATTGAACTTTGTGATATTAAAGTTAAGAGAATTGGGCGGCTTAATGTTAACAATAATAATAAGACTAGACCTGTTATTGTAACGCTTAACAGCTCTAGAGATGTTTCTATTGTTTTCAGGAACAGGTTTAAATTGAAGCACCCAATCAGAGTATCGTTTGATAAGACGAAATCTCAGCAGCAGCAATATGCTAATGCTCTCTCTGAACTTAGGACAAGATCGTCTGCTGGGGAAGTTGACCTTGTGGTCAAGTATTTGGATAACGTTCCCACTGTTGTTCAAAAGAGCAGTATTACTTCTCAGTCACAGACAAAAAACTAGTTCATGTTGATAAATCTAATCTAGTCATCTATTATCAGAACTGTAGGAGTCTGAAGAATAAGTTTCGTACTTTGCAAGTAAATTTAAGTCAGCTGACTATTTCGCCTGAAGTTATAGTTTTCACCGAGACCTGGTTGGATAGTGCTGTACTGGATAGTGAAATTGGCTTGGATAATTATGTGCTATATAGAACTGATAGGTCTGTTCAACATAGTAACCTTACGCGGGGTGGAGGTGTGCTTGTTGCTGTAAGCAAATCTTTTCTTTCTGCTTTATGTGAAGTTGATGATAGTTGCTGTGAGCAGGTCTTTGTAAAGATTAATCTAAATTTCAAGAAATTGATTATTGGAGCAGCCTATATACCTCCGATGTCCTCTATACAAGTATATCAGTCTCATTCTGCTGCTTTGGAGTCTCTACTTAATTCTTTTACTAATGATGAATTGGATGTTATCTTGCTGGGAGATTATAATTTGCCGCAGGTCATATGGACAAATGAAGAGGATTGCTCGTTCAAGATTTTAGGTTATCTTAATCCTAGTTCTGCGTCTGCCGTTGAAGTAGTGAGTGATATGGTGAATACCTTTGGTTTAAAGCAGTACTTTCCTTTACCTAATAATAAGCCATATTCTTTGGATTTACTATTTACTACTTTGGCTAAAATCAGTGTAATTTCTTCTGATGAGTATATATTACCGGTTGATATTCACCATGTCCCTTGCTACTTTGGTATTGATATTTTGCCAGGCTCTTTTGTTAATTTGCGTAGCGTAATTAAAAGTTTTGATTTCTACAATGCGGATTGCGATAAATTAAGTCTTGAATTTGATAATGTTGACTGGGACTCTCTTAAATTCTAATGATGTAAATTTAGATGTTGCTTGCTTTGAAGATCTAGTCCATAATATTATAAGTCGAAATGTGCCTTTGAAAACTAGACGTATTTCTTCCTATCCAAGTTGGTTTTCTGCTGAACTTTGTAAATATTTAGTATCTAAGAAGATTGCACATAGGCGCTGGAAAACCTCTGGTAAACTTCATGACTTTATCGAATTTAAGATGTTAAGAGCAAAATGTCTAAGACTGTCTAGGTTAAATTACAATGATTTTATACTAAAGGTTGAGAATAGTTCTATAAGTAATGTTAAGTCATTCTGGTCATTTGTCAATAAAAAAGATGTTCTACTAGTTTTCCAGCTGTTATGCGACTTAATAGTTGTTATGGTCGTACTGAGTCTGAGATTGCTCAGCTGTTCTCTGATTGTTTCAGTTCTGTTTATAGGGTAACGCCGAATCTTAATGCTCCATTCTTGAATAGTTGTCCTGAACTTGATGTGCCTGTGATTAGTTCTGAAGATATTGACTATTGTATTAAGAGTATGAATGAAAGTGACAGTACAGGTCCTGGTTTATTACCAACTAGGTTATTGAAGAAATGTATTGCCTCATTGAAGAAGCCTCTTCTTGTATTATTTAATAAGTCTATCAAATTGGGTGTCTTTCCTAC
This sequence comes from Platerodrilus igneus, assembly GCA_036346225.1. NCBI lineage: Eukaryota > Metazoa > Arthropoda > Insecta > Coleoptera > Lycidae > Platerodrilus > Platerodrilus igneus. The sequence goes on along the minus strand of JARFIW010001038.1, from coordinate 2,189,232 downwards.
TTCTTGAAACTTGCGCATATTACTCCGATTTTTAAGTCTGGCAATAGACAAGATATTTCGAATTATAGGCCTATTTCACTGCTTGGCTCTTTCTCTAAGCTTTTTGAGTCAATAATCGTTAGTAAATTAACTAATCTAGTTTATCCTTTGATTAATAGCAGTCAACATGGTTTTATTGCGGGAAGATCTACTCTGACTAACTCTCTTCAGTTTACCACAAATATATGTGTGTCTCTTGAATTGGAAGGACAGGTTGATGCTTTGTTTCTAGATTTTGCCAAAGCTTTCGATACCGTTAATCATGGTCTTCTTATTCACAAATTATTTTGTTTTGGTATTAGAAATGAATTTCTCTCTTGGTTTAAATCTTACTTAGAAAATAGGGTTCAAGTAGTGAAGATTGGTGGGTGTTTATCAAGTCCTATTCGTGCTATTTCTGGGGTTCCGCAGGGTTCAAATTTAGGTCCGCTTTTGTTCATACTATTCATAAATGATGTCTGCAATGTAGTAAAATTCTCTAAAATCCTTTTATATGCGGATGATCTCAAGTTATATTGTAATATAAGTAATACCACTGACTGTATTAATTTGCAGTCAGATCTTAATGAAGTTGTTAGATGGTCAGTCGAAAATGATTTGTTGTTAAACATTGCGAAATGTAAAACTATGTCCTTTACTAGGCGTTCTGCTCTTACTTTCGATTACAGTATATTGGGTATTGATTTAGAAAACACTAATTCTATAAAAGATCTTGGAATATTTCTGCAATACAATTTTAGTTTTAATATGCATTTAGATTATGTTATAGCTAGATCTCTTAGGATGCTAGGCTTTATTATACGATCTACTAAGGACTTTAAATCTACAAACTCTGTTATTTCTTTGTATAGAGCTTTGGTCATGCCTATTCTTATGTATGCCTCTGTTATTTGGACGCCATATACTGCTTGTGATACAGTAAAACTTGATAAAGTTCAACATTTGTTACTCAGATATCTGGCATTCAAGAGTGGATCTCCTATGTTACCATTTGATCATAATTATGGTCCTGTGGCTTCTAAATTTAATTTGCCCACCATAAAATCAATGCATGATATTTCTGATGTTATCTTTGTTTATAAGGTTCTAAATGGTTTCTTAAATTGTGAATTTACAGTGGGGCATTTTGCCCTTAGTCTTAATTCATATCCGACTAGACATCATCGTTTACTGCGGAGCAAACGCATAAATTTAATTTTGCTTTCTATTCTGCCTGTCCTAGACTGCGTAGGAAGTGGAATTCTCTTGATGAGACTGTTCAAATTCTGATCGCTTAAGTTGCTTTAAACCTATTATTCGTAAATTACTGCATAGGTACTGAGTCCTATATTCATTTTGTTATAGTTTATAACTAAGTTATATTTTGTAGCTCTTTATTTTGTTATTCTTTATTAATTTTGTATAAGGACCTTTGTGTCCGTGGATTTATCAATAAATAAATAAATAAATAAATAAATAACATCACCCCCCCGGGGAACTACCCCAATTTTAAGATATTTTTACCGCTAACATTCTGAACCAAATAGTTTTTTTCGTTTAGCCATTTCCACCCACGAGATAAATATATCTTGTTTGGTATCAAATAATATTAGATTTTTCTCAGCTACCCGAATCTCTAGGAATTTTTTAGATTGCATCACCCCCCAGAGAGCCACTCTCATTTTAAGATTTTTTGCTGGTAGCTATTTTTGCCCGTCCTTATAAATTTTTTAGCCATGCGATACGTCAAATTAGTCTAGAATTTTACGTACAATCCGAATCTGCAAACAGATTTAAAATAGGACTACCCCTTACAAAGTTACACATATGCCCTCTGCGAGATAAATCTTTCTCCACATTTTCACCCACGAGATAAATCTATCTTGTTTGATATCAATTAATATTAGATTTTTCTCAGCCACCCGAATCTCTATGAATTTTTTAGATTGCATCAACCCCCAGGGAGCTACTCTTATTTTAAGAGTTTAAGTTTAATAAACTAATAGAATACAATTTTTACAAAGTATTACATTATCTTCTTAGTGTAGCCGAATCCAAGCATGTTAAAGTAACCTGTAACAAAAAAGACATTAATGTGTTTAAAAATACCTATAACAAAAAAGAGATTAATGTGCTGTTTAAAAAAGAGAGGAAACGAGTTTCGGTCAATAAGACATATCGTCGTTAACCTAACAATATGAGAATAATGTAAAAACATTCCAATGTAATGTGTTTTTAATATATAAATGGGAAGGTTGAGTTTAACGTCATCATCGCCCCGAATTACATGTGAAACCGGTGTATAATAATTTTTACTAATACAGTTTAAATTCTGTAAACAACATTTCTAAATATATATTGACAATTTTTATTCTTAACCTAGAACTTCTCATATCGGCTTATACTTATTAATATTTATTTCTAAATAGAGCACCTTTTCCAAAGACCAACCGGACCCACATGTTTCAAATTCCTCTGATTTTGTTCTCATGGTTTCGCTTAAGACTTCGTACATATTTTCCAGATTACTAGAAGACGTTATAACCATATTTTTTGTGTTAAAGAATTTCACATTGGTAGTCTCTTCTCCCATTTTGGTGTAAACGCCGTAGAGTTCGCAATAGACTTTTATCGCGGTATGTTGTGTTCTTTTTCCATTAAGTAATCGAATAAACCGCCCTTTCTGCTTCCAAAAAAACTCGGACACTCCAACGTCAACACTGGCGTTCTTTATGCGATAGCTAGCCATACGGTTGTTAACCGCTGTGCTAACCATTTCTACGCCATCGTCGCTAGTAGCGGTAACTGATAAATTTTTATGTCTATTGCTCCTCAAGTGTGCGGCATACGCAGTCTTTTTGCACGCGATGCGATTATTGATCCGTATAACATGGAAGACGTTTCCGATGTTTCTACTAACTGCATTCGCAGCATAGACGATGCGAACCGGGTGCATGCATTGGCGCTAAATGTACTGGACGAGTGGCAAGGATTGGCAAAGGATGACGTCATTTAGTTCCCCGCTGAAGCCTCAACTTCGTTCGGTCGTCTTCGGAAACCTCGGTTTGCATTCTATAGGGCACATAAGCAGCTACGCTCGAGTAAATTTTTTAATTCTAAGTTAGTTTGCTTACAAGTTTCACCAAAATCTTATAGTGCGGATTTTGTTTTGTACTAAAATGGTACCTGCAAACGTTTTTAAATGCGAGCCCTGTCACGTCTACTTTACCAGGAGGGATGCTCTCAAACGGCACCAGAACAAATGTCGTAGTTAACATCGTCCAGGGTTAAGCTTATACATCCGTCGGCAGCAAAGTACTTAAACTGTATGTCTTGCGGTATCGCTTTTACGAGAATGGACAACTTACAGCGACACAAGGAAAAACAGCACGGTATGTCATTAAGCCGTAAACGTTCAGCTCCGCCAGCTGTTAAAGGAACTTGTGCGAAACAACCACGAATTATGTGTAAAGTATGCGATTTCGAAATGAAAAAGACTACGTATGCCGCACACTTGAGGAGCAACAGACATAAAAATTCATCAGTTACCGCTACTAGCGACGATGGGGTAGAAATGGTTAGCACAGCGTTTAACAACCGTATATCTAGCTATCGCATAAAGAACGCCAGTGTCAACGATGGAGTGTCCGAGTTTCTATGGAAGCAGAAAGTGCGGTTTATTCGATTACTTAATGGAAAAAAAACACAACATACCGCGATAAAAGTCTATTGCGAACTCTACGGCGTTTACACCAAAATGGGAGAAGAGACTACCGATGTGAAATCCTGTAACACAAAAAATATGGTTATAACATTTTCTAGTCATCTGGAAAATAAGTACGAGGTCTTAAGCGAAACCATGCGAACAAAATCAGAGGAATTTGAAACATGTGGGCCCGGTTGGTCTTTGGAAAAGGTGCTCTATTTAGAAATAAATATTAATAAGTATAAGCCGATATGAGAAGTTCTAGGTTAAGAATAAAAATTGTCAATATATATTTAGGAATGTGGTTTACAGAATTTAAACTGTATTAGTAAAAATTATTATACACCGGTTTCACATGTAATTCGGGGCGATGATGACGTTAAACTCAACCTTCCCATTTATATATTAAAAACACATTACATTCGAATGTGTTACATTGTTCTCATATTGTTAGATTAACGACAATATGTCTTATTGGCCGAAACACGTTTCTTTTTTTTAAAACAGCACATTAATCTCTTTTTGTTACAGGTATTTTTAAACACATTAATGTCTTTTTTGTTACAGGTTACTTTAACCTGCTTGGATTCGGCTACACTAAGAAGATAATGTAATACTTTGTAAAAATGGTATTCTATTAGTTTATTAAACTGTAAATCGGATAAAATAAATTATTAAACTTTTGCGTGCTTAATTTCTTTGTGTTAATACCGCTAGGTGTTTGGTTAAAGGATTCTAGACGTTATAAAGGAGAGATTAGAAATCGACATTGGTAAAAATCTTAAAATGAGGGTAACTCCCTGGGGGATGATGCAATCTAAAAAATTCTTAAAGATTCGGGTAGCTGAGAAAAATCTAATATTAACTGATACCAAACAAGATAGATTTATCTCGTGGGTGAAAATGTGGAGAAAGATTTATCTCGCAGAGGGCATATGTGTAACTTTGTAAGGGGTGGTCCTATTTTAAATCTGTTTGCAGATTCGGATTGTACGTAAAATTCTAGACTAATTTGACGTATCGCATGGCTAAAAAATTTATAAAGACGGGCAAAAATCGCTACCATCACAAAATCTTAAGATGAGGGTAACTCCCTGGAGGATGATGCAATCTGAAAAATTCCTAGAAATTCGGGTAGCTGAGAAAAATCTAATATTAATTGATACCAAACAATATAGATTTATCTCGTGGGTGGAAATGTGGAGAAAGATTTATCAAGCAGGGGGTATATGTGTTACTTTGTAAGAGGCGGTACTATTTTAAATCTATTTACAGATTCGGATTGTACGTAAAATTCTAGACTAATTTGACGTATCGCATGGCTAAAAAATTTATAAGGACGAGCAAAAATTGCTACCAGCAAAAAATATTAAAATGAGGGTGGCTCGCTGGGAGGTGATGCAATCTAAAAAATTCCTAGAGATTCGGGTAGCTGTGAAAAATCTAATATTAATTGATATCAAACAAGATATATTTATCTCGTGGGTGGAAATGGCTAGGCGAAAAAAACTATTTGGTTCAGAATGTTAGCGGTAAAAAAATCTTAAAATTGGGGTAGCTCCCTGGGGGGTGATGCTATCTAAAAAATTCATAAAAATTCAGGTAGCTGAGATCCGAGCAAGGAGGAGAGCAAGGAGAGAGCAGGAGGAGATTCATCTCCCTCAAATCCTCCTTATGGGAATTTACATGTAAATTTGATCCAGATGTGGGACCAAATATGGATGCTGGAGCAAATGTGGTTCCAGAACCGGTACAAATACCCTACTAACAGTTCTGACAGAGGGATAGGGTATGAAAATTAAGAAAAATAAAACTAAAGTACTAGTATGTAAAAGAGGAGAAAATAAATAAGAAACTAGAATACAAGTAGGTTAGGAGAACTTAAAAGAGGTTAAGGATTTGAGCCAATTAACGCAAGTTAGGAAACGCGCAAAATATATAAAAGAAAAATTACCACAAAGTGGTGATACATTTAACTAGAAAAAGCAACTACTGTGTTCAAAGACAACAAACATTGAAACAAGAAATAGATTGCTTAAAACATATGTGTGGCGCATAGCACTGTACGACTGTGAAACTTGTACAGTAGGAGAAGCGGACAGGAAAAAAATAGAAGCCCTTGAAATGATTGAGATATGATGGACAAATAAAGTTAAGAACCAAGATTACTAGAAGTGGTAGAGATAGAAGGAAATATGTGGAAAACAGTAAAAAGCAGGAGACAGAATGATGGGCCATACACTAATGTATGAGGGAATATATTGGAATATATTAGAAGCTGAGATAGGAAAAAAGAGAGGTAGAGTTAGACCTTGGTTAGAATATTGCACACAGATAGTGAAATATGCAGGCTGTGGAAATTTCAGGGAAATGTGTATGCTAGCTCAGAATAAAAATAAGTGGAGGTACGCGTTCAACCAGTTTCAAGACAGAAAACCTACCGACGAAAAAACTAATTACACTTAATTCTGTTAATTATGATAAACAATTACAGGTGTTGCTTTTGAAATATTTTTAACTAATGTCGATTGTGCGAAAGGATATATTAGAAAACTAATAATTCGACAAAATTCAAGTGATGTGGCATATTGTTACCCGCAGGCTGCTTAACCCCCTTTATACGCCACTGAATATCAGGGAAACAGGGTATATATTTGTAAAACAATAGAAGGGGAATCGAACTGCATATAACAAGAAAGAGCAGCAGCTATGTACGAAGACAACAAACGTAGAAACAAAGAGAAAATTGTTGAAAACATATATGTGGAGCACAGCACTGTACGTCTATGTAATAGGGACAGTAGGAATAGCAGACAGGGAAAGGAAGAAGCCTTTTGGAATGTTATGCTTCAAATGTATGATGATAGCATAGGTATACAAATTTATTAACTAAGAGTTTATAGAAATAGTAGGGGAATAAAGATACCGGTAAAAAAATAGGAGAAATGAAAGGCGGAATACTTTCCGAGACATTTTTGGGGAATAGTGCGGGATATATTACAATATTACAATCAGATAGTGAAAGCTGTAGATTGGAAATTTCAGAATAGGAAACAATGAGGGGATGCGCCTGACCAGTTTCAGAACTGAAGACCTAATGATGATGATGACGTGTAGGGTAACAAATGCATTTAGGTACTTCTCCTTTTGAATGTAAGTTTTAATTGTTATTTGTATTCCCTCTCTTTATTCTGATTTCTTTTACACTGATGACGGTATTTTAATTGTGCCGAAAACGCTTAGTAGATAAATATACATGGTTTTTGCACGTTGAGATTGTTTTCTTTCTTCGTCATTTATGTACGTGCACGTTGTCGACGCCAATTTATAAAATGTAAATATGTTTGAATAAACATAAAACCATACAAATGCTTTATTCTTCGTATACCTAATAAAATAATTTCACTGCAATTTCTTGGCGTTACATTGGATGTTAGCACAACTTGGAACAACCACTGTGTTAACCTGGTTGGTAAATTTTGTCAAATTATATATTTTATCAAAATCTTGAAAGTTGTTCCCATCAATTTGATCATAATTAGTTATTTCGCAATGTTCCATGATCAATTAACTTATGCTGTTGACGTTTGGACTCACAACCGCTGTGTTAATAAATGTGATAAATAAATTTTCTTTTACCTTGTGTCTCTGCTTTTACCGAAGTAAGTTTGGTTCTAACTACCACTGTTGTAATTTTTACAATGTTTTACAAGACAGTATTAGATAACTGCAATTAGATAAATTTTAAACAAAACATTAAAAGCTGCTTGTTAAAATATGCTTCTTCTACAGATGAAGAGTATTTTGCAAAATTAAAGGGTTTATGGTTGCTTCCCTCCGCTTCCTAATGCTTATAAGGTACTTTATTGGTAGTTTTAGTTACTTACCATATATATGATTCAATATATTTCACATTAAAGATTTTTTGGAATAATCGAAAAAACAAGGTGAGCAATTTGAAAAGTCTGAAATTTATGAGATTAGTTTTCTCGATGTATGTATTTACAAAACTGTTTTGGTCAGACTAAGAAAGATGTTATAACTAAGTTTAAAGAACAAAAAATACAACATCACATCTTTGTCAAACCGAATTTATTATAAAAATCATTAAAAAATACAGAGACTAATTAAAATCAAATTTCTTGGATACACCAGCAATGGCATAGCCTAAAACTTAAATCTATTAATAAACTACGCTAATGAATAAAAGAATAATTTTTAACAAAAAATATGCTTTATCTTACTTCCCAATAGGATATAGTTGTGAAGAAAAATCTGCTTTTGAACATTATGAATATAAAATTTTAAGTAGGATATTTGTGGAACATCTTGCTAGAAGTATGCTGTCATTTTTTATGTGCATTTCTCATGCAGTGTTAATCAGACCGGTATTTTTGTAAGGGACGCTGTAAATATACCTCAAAAATTATTCAATAAAGTATTACCACGTACCTGTTTTTTAGGAAAAATCATGTTTTTACATTTTATACATTTCTGCGCAACGTTGGCATATGACTGACAACTCACCCACTTCCTTTTGCAAAGATGACACAAGAACTCGCCCAAACTACGTTTGTGGCCTTGATAGGGTGTTTTTCTAGTATCTATGGAACGACTCTGAAAAGTTCAAATTATAATTTAAGAAAATTTCATATTAATTACATGAATTTTAAATATGAAAAGTTTAAATAAATGCATATGATTAATCCTGTTTATTTTTTTAAAAAATAAATTAAACGCACTTGTACGGTGTAACGCTAGTGTGTTATACAACCAGCAACAAAGACTCTACACCAGCAGTTTCCAAAATTTGTAAACTAGCACCCCCCCCCTCAACATTTTGCCTCTGCCTGCTCTTAAAAAATTTATAAACAATTTGTAAATAATTTATTTACTAAAAAAATAATTACAAAGGTGGTACATATATATATATATATATATATATATATATATATATATAAAGTAAGATGTATCTGTAAACAACTTTTATGAAAATAATAAGAACTATTGACAAATACAAATCGGGCTGGTAGTTATATAGCCATTAACAAAACATTAGCTTTATTACTTCATAGGGGAGGAAACATCCACTGACCAATAGTTTCGGCTTGTTAAGCCTCATCAGAGTGAAATAGTTCCCAAGAACCCTATGAAGTAATCGAAGCTCTTATAATGATATAATTTCGAAACAATGACAGTACTATGGCAAAAGTAAATAAAACCGCCATCAGGTGATAAAACACCAACACTACTAAAGTGTGGAAGTACAGAATTGAACCGAAACTACATAATAAATTTTATAGATGACTATAAAAGTACGTCTGGCCTTTGAGATTTGCGGAATGTTACAGCAAAATTTATTTGCAAACGTAACAAACCTTCTCGTGGCAACACCCGGGTTCATGCCCCAAAGGCAATTCAAATAAATAAAGACAAGTTATTTGCAGTCCGCAATAGGAAATAGTATATAGTAAGATGTATCTGTAAACAACTTTTATGAAAATAATAAGAGCTATTGACAAATACAAATCGGGCTGGTAGTTCTTGGGAACTATTTCACTCTGATGAGGCTTAACAAGCCGAAACCATTGGTCAGTGGATGTTTCCTCCCCTATGAAGTAATAAAGCTAAAGTTTTGTTAATGGCTATATAACTACCAGCCCGATTTGTATTTGTCAATAGCTCTTATTATTTTCATAAAAGTTGTTTACAGATACATCTTACTTTATATACTATTTCCTATTGCGGACTGCAAATAACTTGTCTTTATATATATGTATAATATGTATAAATAATATCAAAGAATGAAATTTAGCCTTGTGGCTAATATTGAGTCACTCGCCATTAAATTTCATTCTTTATATATATATATATATATATATATATATATACATATATATTATAGTGGTTTTAAAAGATTAAAAATAAATATAAACGAAGCAATTTCAATACGCCCTATATAAAGGAACAACCAGAATTTAAGGGCGAAATTTATTCCAGTTAGTTCATTTTTAAGTATCAGGTATTAACGAAATTTTACAAATTATGAATGAAATTTAAGTAGATTTGCAAAGAAATAAATGGTAGAAGCGAATGCCATTAATTTATTAATTTAACTGAATTTAATTGAACGATTATTGATGTATAATATGCATAAAAGCGTGTAAAAACCCAATAATACCAAGGTGAGACGCGTTGCTAACACACAAATATATCGGCGAGGTAGAAATACGCCGAACTCCAAATTGTGAAAGTGTTGTGTTAAAACGTCAGTTAATTAAACACCTGCAGAATTTTAAATGTCAAGTTCCAGTAATTTTGTATAGATAAAGATGAAGATTCTACGTATATTGTAAACCGTCGCATGCGTTCTCTGGAAATACTAATGAGAGGTTATTTAAATCACGTAGTAAGTCCACGTGGTGTAGATAGCAAATAAACAGAAATATCGATTTTGTACCACTCAAACCACGTTAGAAAGAGACGTAGACAACGCATAAGCAAGAGACAACGATAGTATAGGAGGGACTTGTAAGACGTCATTAAATATACGATTGGTCAATATAGTTAGTTGAACGCAAGACAAATACAAGCATAGTGTATATTAATTTTCAGAAAATAGCATAACGACGTGCTGAAATTCGCGGGATTAATAATCGGTAGAGTGCAAAATTGTAAGAATGTGTTGTTGTAGATGGGGATTTCGGATGAAAAGGCGGCCAGGAGTTGGCAGCCTAAGTATATAAATGTTTTTGGACAACGTGGTGAAAGCCCTTAATATTTCGATCGTTCCCAACGACGTATGGAAGTATCACGAGTTGTGTAACAGTTCGATTTAACTGCTACGAATCTGGACGTTAGGCAACTTTATTTACCTCCATTTAGATTATACGTTAAACGGAAAAGCAAGTTCCTTTGTCTTATGAGTCGAAATTCTGTTAGGTAGGGATCAAAAGGCATATTTTAGTATTCTGCGCACTTGATAAGATCGGGCTATCTTATTCAACTTTTGGTGGAAGATGGACACGAAGCAGCGTGCTATTTTCCAAACGTTAGTTTGCTTGTTAGAAGCGTTTCTTTTTGAAAATAAATTAAATTGCCGGCTAGGGGTAAGCTGATTTTATTTATTATACAATGATTTTTAAATAAGATTATCTGTTGTAGCAAAATTAATTTAATATTTAAAAACGTGTTGTTCACTTCAATATGGTTTTGGTTAGATTGCCATTTAAGTGAAATTGAATACTTGTTCGAGTATTATAAAACGAATAAATTAGAAATTATCAGCAGAGATATTGAACTAATTTACACTGTTTCTATATCTTGGATTGATTCCTGGAAAGCTTGCTTTTTTTGGATTAAGATTCTTTGGGTTAGAGGATCAGGTGTTCGAGTGTCCGCCATGAGGTCACACCATCTGTTGTTATGTCCAGTGATCGCGTTTTGCCCTGAAGTGTGTTGAGGTCAAAGACGTTGAAAATACTTTATTCAGGTATTTATGTATATATCCATTTTACATTTTTTAAAAAAAAACTTATAATAATTGTTTGTTTCGCAAATGTGTCTATACTAATTGCATTGTGAAGATGCAATGCTTTAATTTATGTTTGAATTAATACGTTCTAAATTTTATCTTGTAAAAACCTCCGGGACATGAGCTCATATCACGACGGTTTATTTTGTTAGCCTTTTGCTACACTGTAATTATTTAAAAGAAAAGAAAGAAAATTTACTGAAGTAAAATTTACAGTTTTGTTAAAGTTCTAAGAGAATTAAAATTGGTTAAATTTTTATTAGTTTTACTAAAATAATTTTGCAGCTTGATTATCTTGTTAGTTCAATTACAATTATTATACGTATTTATATCACATGTTGTTTTGTCTTATTTCAAACTAAATCAGTGAAGTTTTTGTTGGATAAATTATTTCCATGTGTATACTATCGCAGAGATAAAACAAAGAACCCACGGTTTTAGCCCTGATGATAAGGTCTCCCAGAAGACTTAAGTAACAAAGTCAATATCTATTAAGAAAGATTGAATAGGTGAACATGGTAGAGGTAAGACACGTTACACATTTAAGAAACACGAAAAGGCAGGTTACAGTTGTAAGTATTATAAAATCATTTAAATTATATTGCATGGTGGTAGCCTCTTAATTAGTACGCGGTTAGAGTGCCGAGATTACATTTTTTAATTGAGGTATCACCTATAATTTTTAACCAACTCGTGTCGGGACATTAAGTAACGTGGTTTGAAGCAACTAATTCAGAAAGGCGTATTTTTGAATGGAATTTGGAGTTTGGTTTCACCGTGAAGGCAGCGTTAGCAGTTCAACTTAGATGGAGTTCGTCTAGTAACAGCGAGAAACGGCCTGCAGACCAGATAGAAGAAATACATGGCATCGTCCACAGAGCGGAGATCGTCTAGAAATTTCCAGGTAACGATTTGAAATTGTGATTCTTATAAACTGTGAATATTGGGTGACGTATGAGAGTGTTTTTCAAGGTAGTGTGGATTATTTACGTATTGAACATAATACGTGTAAATAACTTTATTATGGTATTTAACTAGAAATTTGAAGGTGTCTATAAAGCTTTTAACGTTCCATCAAAACGTGAAATTTTGTGAAGAGTACATGGCTTTGTTTTTTTTAATGCAAAGTAGAAGGGCATACATTATGCAGAATTAGCTGGGTTATTATGAGCTCACCCTACCCCAGAGTTTACTTAGATTAAAAAACAAAATAAATTATAAAGAAGGAATTTTAGAGAAGGTATTATTCAAGGTCTATTTACTCCGGGTACATTTTATGTGTTTGATGATTTTAAAATAAAATACAGGACATTACAAAATAAGATTTACTGAAGTGTAACGTGATCAATGAAATATGGACAATATTGAATTTCATTTGTAAATAGTAATAAATAAAAGATTGTATGTTGGTAAACAATGGTTATCCAAAATCTCTCGTAAATAAATTGATATTCAGTTCGAGCAGTAATAAAAAATGTCAAAAAAACCAGCAATCAACAAATAGTGTTGCGTATAAAAAGTTACCTATGATAAAGGGTTTAACCCCAAAATTAGTAAACATTTTAAAAAACGATGGCATGGTTATTTCAAAATATAATTCAGTCACGGTTGGCCAACTTTTTTCAAACACAAAAGATAAAACTCCTATGCTACTTCGTTACAATATTGTGTATTCCATTCCTTACCAAGGATGTGACAAAACTTACATAGGACAGTCATCACAATGGCTGCGATCAAGAATTGTGCAGCATAAGAGCGATTGCAAAATAAAAAAAACATTCGTGCGCATTAGCGTGTCACACAAATAATACTAACCATTATCCGGATTTTAATAATGTAAACGTGTTGGATAAAGAAAATTCATACAACAGTAGACTTTTTTTGGAAATGGCTCATATAGTAAACAATGAAAAAGCTTTAAACTTCAAAACAGATCCAAACAATTTGAACGCTGTGTATATGTATTTACTCAAGTATAGGAAATCAAACAACATTAGATAAATACAGATGATCAACCATGCACTTCAAGAATGTTATCGTACTAATTATTTTAATAATCGTCATGTTTTGGTTTTCAATGGAATTTATATTTTAAAAGTCAAATTTTATTTTAATTTGTAACGTGTATTGTGATAGACGTGAATAGTTGTTTCTTGTACTTTTATCAAATGTTTTATTTAATTTATTTATTTTAAGTTTTAATGATAATTCTCAAAGCCAAGATAGTATTTTAACTCCAGTTTTTGTAAGTAATATTTTAGAATTCTTATGTTAATGACCGTCACAGTTACTTTACAGCACCCTGAAGATTTTAAATAAATCGAAAGCTCGGTAAAAAAACAAATACGAGTTTTATTACTAGAAGACCAAATAACCTGTTAGTATTAATTGTAACGACCGTGTATATAGAAAATAGAAATAATTTATTTACACGCCAAATTAATTAGTTTTGACATTAAAACGGAGGGATAATAGCATACTTTTGTATTTATAAATCGTGGTGTTAAATTTGCATAAGTGTAGAAGCTTTATAGTACGTGAAAACTCAAGGAGGATACAAATAGAATTAGCTTTACTAATTTGAAGGGTGTAAATCAAGCACATCAAATAATAAAGAGAGCTTTAGGTATAAAATCAATAATGTAAACGCATATTTTCCATTTAACTAAACAAAGCGTTTGTTAAATATAAATCCTAAGAAATTCTATAAGTTGAACAAACATGGAAAATACGATTTCAAACGAACAATAGATTCAGAGAAAGCCTGACAGATAAATAAACAAGTTCAAGGAACCTGAATGTACGTTGGAACATAATTCTGTAGAAATTTAGTTAACGGTAGTCCGATGTGTCCCAGAATAAAGTATGGGTAGAACTTTAACTCGCCCTAAAATCACAAAAAAAAGGGACGATGGAGTAAGAATTCTAAGTTTTACAAAGTTTGTTGGATATAAAACTTTTAGAATCGGTTACGGTAGGGGAGCTTTTCGTTTAAAATAGGGTGCAGGAGGTGTGTATTGACCATTATAAATACACGAGGAGACGTGGTAGGGCTCTCTTACTTCGCTTATCTTTTTGACTTCGCTTAGCTCTTACGGTAACATCCATGTGTATAATTTTATAAAACGGTGTTAGTACGGCCGTCGAAAGTTAATTAAAAGTGTGAAAAGCACGAGTGGGTGCTATATTGTAGACGGTGCTGTAGCTACATTCAAATAAGTAACGAGGGATGTTACTAAGGTAAGCGTGCTGAGAAATTTTTGGAACGAGGATGCTGGGTGTTTGGTAGACGCGGAAGGGGATTAACTTGCTTTGGACAATTTTCTGTGTAGAAACATTGAAGGCGTCTGCAGAGACTTGGACAGCGATTGGAAATGAGTTTGATCTACATATAGCAGAGAGGTGTATGGAAGCAACGACGAGGTTTTATTGGACATCTTCAGAGGTGACAATAAAAACAGCTTACTCCAGGTAACGAAATGAATTTCTATTGTTATTGCTTGAACATTTTGTGCTGTTATTTTGTGTAGAGTGATTTGATACATTGGGCGTGTATTTTATGAACATAAAAGCTAATTTAAAGGGTATATGAAAACGACAATTTGTATTTATTATTTAAGGGTGTAAATAAATGACATAAAAATTTGATGTAAAGAGTAAACGGGTCTTTAAGGTTGTTAAAAACAAAGATGTGATTTATTTATACATTTAGAGTAACAGGGTTTATTCTGAGCTCACGATATACCAGAGTAAATTTCAATTTAGGGTTTCAAGATATGTCCATCTACTTATATAAAACAAAAACTGTTGAAATAAATTAAAGGCATGAGATTTAAAAGGTTTTAATGGTTGAAATTGTAATATTTTATGAAGTTGTATTTCCGAATTTGTAAATATTGAGCTGGAGATTTAAAAATTTTGATTTGTGTGAATAAAAGGTTGTATGTTTCGTTGAATTATTTGAGTGGTAATTTTATTTGGTAGTATGAAAGACAAAGAGCGAACTTAGGATGGTAAGTATCTATGAAGAAGCAGATTTTAGAGCTAGCCGTGGTATGCTGAAATTGTAGGGGCGTTCCAGAGATATTGGAAGATTTTTTTTGTTTTCAGAAAAAATATTTATGTAACTTTCGTGGGGGCATAATCCAGAGATATCCACCGCACCTTTATGACGGCCCAACGCTGGGGCTCGATGATAATCCAGTAATCCACTGCAATATATATATATATATATATATATATATATATATATATTGCCGTGATATCATTGCAATGACCTGATGCCCCCTCTTTTTTTATAAATAAAAAGATTAAGAATTTTCGTTTTCTTTTTTTTTACTTTAATTTTAATTTTTAATATGCCTCGGCTAGCTCAGTTTTGAACCACGCACGGAGCTTGCGACAATACGACATCAAAGTATTTTATTTTCCCCTTTTTATTTATCTCCATTTCCTATATATTTTGATCTAAACACAATTAACTACAATTCATATAATGTTCTCAAAATATTTACACTATACAAAAACGTTTAAAAATCTTTGAATATACCCTCCTTTTAATAAATGAATTAAATTCTTTCGATAATTATCATTCCCGTTAATTAAACAAAAAGTTAGCAAAAATCACCCGTTATTATTATGTGAAGCCCTATGAACGATCATTCAAATTCCTTCAATCTATACGTAATTTATAACGTGTACTAAAACGATCTTTGTTGACCCTCACATAAAGTTTTCATGAAAGCAATGTTTAAAAATATTCATAAATAAAAATACAACAAAATATTCAGATTGGCTAACCTGTTATCCCTTTGTGGCTTGGCTTATTCCCCCTGTTCGATCCAGTTCCTGCTGTTTCAGTTTCAGTTTAGTGCTTTAAATAGTCCAACGTTGAATCCAGATCTACTTTGGATATGGTTTGCTTTTTCCTTTCTATAGCTTCTCCTGATTAATTCATAAATTATTTTACAGTCCTTGTTAAATTTCCTGGTCGGGTTCAATAAGTGTTTAGATGCCTATTATATTTCCTCGTAGGATCCAGTAATTGTTTAAATACTTGTTGAATTTCCACGTCGGATCCAGTAATTATTCAGAGTCCTTTTGTTAATGTAAAACTTAAAATCTATGTAAAAACAACCTTTTGTTACTTACGTTTTTGATACGTAAATATCTTCTTGCAGGTGATGTGAACCATGCCTTCATTCAAGTTAAACTGATCTGTTTACAAACCCTGTCGTATTTAAAAGGAACGCCTGTCTGTTGACAAGCGCATAGTTCAACGATTATAGCTTTGTACGTGATTCTTACATGCAAGATTTTGGGTATTTCTATGAACTTTTGATGTATAAACGAAATTGATGCACCATTTCGTGTACGTAGGACTTTAAGTTATTGCATTGATTCTCTTGGATTTTTACACTCCCTGGTCACGTACGTCTTGTTTGTACAGTAAATTTGATGAACTTTGTTTTTATTACCATGCCGTATTTATTTTTAATCTATCAAGTTGTTGGATTTTACTTTTCTAGTTACGTAGCCTTAATTTAATTTATGTATTAAAATTATATGCGTTTTCTATCTTACGCATTTTCAGACCTGCTTGTTTAGCTGGGATTCTTTGTTTAATGATGATGCATTACTCACGCGTATTGTGTTGCAGTTTTTGTCCACGTCGTTTTATGATTTGCCAAGTTGTTTATTTAATTAAATCTTCTAGAGTACTTTTCATTTCTTAAAATAAATATAACTATAGTTTATGTACAGGGCGTTGGCACTTGCTTTCCTGCCCAATCATTGAATTTCTCATTTTCTCTGTAAAAATGTCGAGTTTTCTAAGGTCCCATGTCGTCTACATGAAGCGCACTATACTAGTGATCCTATCTACCCTTAAATGACCCTATTAACATAGCAATATATGAAAGATAAGTAAGTTTAATGAGTCTAAACTTAAGACAATGTAAATGACGAGCTCCAATTAGGGCGAAACGCGTCGACAGGATGCCCTCGTGGATGAATTTGAGTCAGTTGTTATTTTTACATTGTATTAATTTTAGACTCATTAAACTTACCTTTATTTCATACCTTTAGGCTATGGAAAAAGACAGTTGAGCCGGATCTCCTCCGTACCGCCTGTTACTAAAACCTGCGATGTCAGGTGAAACGACACGAAGACACAAATTGTGAGCTATGTGATGCTGTACTTCCCATAATGTGTCTGTGTTAAACATTACAACTTTGCTATTTCTTTTCTGATAAGCCCCAATTAGGGCCAAACGCGTTGACATGATGCCCTCGTGGCTGAATTTGAGTCATCATCATCCTCAGGTCTTCAGTCCTGGAATTGGTTAGACGCGCACCTTCATTGTTTTCTATTTTGTGCTAACCTACACTTTTTCCTGAAATTTGTACAGTCTGCAACTTTCACTATCTATGTGGAATACTCTGATATAGGTATACCTCTACCTCATTTTTCTTATCTCTGCTTGTAATATATCCCGCACTATTTTCCAAAAATGCCTTAGAACGTATCCTGCCCTTCTATTTCTCGTTGTTTTTTTATTTTCCAGGGATATCTTTATTCCCCTACTATTTCTATAACCTATTTGTTATTGACTTTTGTCTGTCCATGCTATCATCCTCATACATCTGAAGCACAACATTCCTTCTCCTACTGCCTCTATTTCAAAAACGTACTGTGCTGTGCTCCACACATGTTTTCAACAATTTTCTGCTTGTTTCTATGTTCGTTGTCTTCGAACATAACCGCTGCTCTTTTTTGTTAGATGCAATTCGGTTTCCCTTCTATTGTTTATAAATATATACCCTATTTCCCCGATATTCAGTAGTATGTGAAGGGGATCTCAATACGGTCCGCTTGAAAAATGTTAGGGGAGCATTTTTCACAAAAATACACCCTCGTTCGGATGAAAGGTAAAATGGAGGTCCCGTGTGTGAGTGTTGTCACGCACGTTAAAGATCCTTACCTTACTTGGAACAGCAAGGGTTCGGCAAAATTCAAAATGTTCCAGTTTAAAAAAAACTCGCTTCCTGGCCAATGTAGTATCTTCGGGTGGAGCATTGGAAAATCACATATAAAGTATGTGAAGGGGGTTAAGCAGTTTACGACCAACAAGATGTTCCAGCACTTGAACATTTGCCGAATTAATAGTTTTGCAATATATCCTTTTGCACAATCAATATTAGTTGAAAATATTTCAAAACCAACACCGGTAGTTGTTTATGATAATTATCAGATTTAAGTGCAATTATTTTTTTCGTCACAGGTTTTCCATCTTGAACCTGCTTGGACGCGTAACTTCACTTATTTCTATTCTGAGGTAGCCTACACCTTTTCCGAAAATCCCACGGCCTAGATACAGCTCGGTTCCTCTTCTGTTGTTTCCTAATTATATGCCCTATTTAACTAGGATTCAGTGGTATGTAAAGGGGGTTAAGCAGCCTGTGGCTACCAAGGATCCTCCAACACTTAAGCTGCATTTCTAATCACTTCGACGGCCAAGTCAAACTTCGACACGTATCATGAATTGTGTCATAGTCATTTTCAATGCAGCACACTTCACTTCAGTTCGTGATATGCGTAATTAAACTTCGTTGTTTTTAATATTATTAAAAAATATTAAAGGAACGCTTAAACGTGCTTCTTGTAATAAATTTTCATAATTCCTTGTGTTTTGCGGACTATAAATATTCGATGTATACCAAACCGTTTCTGCTTTCTAGTCTTTTCCATTACGTTTTTTTTTAATTAGTAAAGCTCCCATCAATAATAAATTTAAGTCATTAATATTTTCCTCTATTGGTAAATAGGTTTTTAATTTTGAACTCCACAAAAGAAAGAATTCCTAACCACAAATATGAAAATCTCAAATAAAAACGGTTGATATTTTAAAAACATTTTTAATACGCATGTCTCATAGACGGCACACAGCACGAAAATTTATAGTTTGAAAATTTTCCAATTCCGTGCTGACGTACATTTTAGGTACGTGAGGTTGGCCGTTCATTTACATTTCCAATGCTCCACCCGAAGGTACTACATTGGCCAGGAAGCGAGTTTTTTGTTGCCTGGAAATTTAGAATTTTGCCGAACCCTTGCTGTTCCAAGCAAGGTAGGGATCTTTAACGTGCGTGACAACACTCACACACGGGACCTCCATTTAACCTCTCATCTGAACGAGGGCGTAATTTTTGTGAAAATGCTCACCTGCCTTTTTTCAAGCAGTCGGCCGTGTCGGGATTTGAACCCAGGACCTTGGGATCCGTAGTCTTACGCTTACTACAGTGATCCACGGCGACGCCGCGTGAACTTGGCTGCAACATTTTGGAATTTTTCAAAAATACTTATGTCATAATTAGGCGCCATTTTGCGCCGTAAAAACTAAATTTTGCGCTGTCTTGGAAAACAAGTTATTAATAAAATAAGTTTTTTCCGGCCAAGTTCACGAAGCCGCACTTTTTTTTCAATTTTCAGAAAATCTTTATTCCATAATTTAGCGCCAATTATGTGCCATTTTGCGCCGTTGAAACGAAATTTTGCGCCCTCCTGTGTAACAAGTTATTTGAAAAAAGCTATTTCTCCAAACTACCCAAAATCGTGCAGTTGGCCGCGACTTTTTTGAATTTTGAAAAAAAATTTATACCAAATTTAAGCGGTAATTAGGCGCATTTTGCGCCGTTGAAATAAAATTTTGCGCCCTTCCGTGTAAGAAGTTATTTAAAAAAAAACTATTTCTCCAAACACCCCTAAATCGTTAAGTAGGCCGCGACTTTTTTGAATTTTGAAAAAATTGTACCACAATTAAGCGGTAATTAGGCGAAAGTTGGTATGGAAATTTTATTTCCTGTTATTAACTTGAAACTTCATAAAAATATATTATTAATCAAGTATTTAAATTATGTAAAATTACTCCTAACCAGGGGGTTTAATTCCATGGTAATACTTTCAAATATGATAAAAAATAATATGCAAATTACGAATTCTTCATGCATGAAGAGGAGGGCGACAGCTAATTTCTGGTAAGAAGGCACCGACGGTGGCCAGCTATATTATGTTCGCTTATTAACTGTGTCCGTTAGTTCTAGAATTTAGTATAAATCAAGATATGAATGTATGTACAGTTCGGTAAAATGGTTTTTTACAAATAACTTGTTACACAGGAGGGCGCAAAATTTCGTTTCAACGGCGCAAAATGGCGCCTGCTTACCCCTTAAATTTGGTACAAAATTTTTTTTAAAATTCAAAAAAGTCACGGCCAATTACACGATTTAGGCTAGTTTGGAGAAATAGTTTTTTTTTTTAAATAACTTCTTACACTGAAGGGCGCAAAATTTTGTTTCAACGGCGCAAAATGGCGCCTAAATTACCGTTTAATTGTTGTACAAAAATTTTTTCGAAATTCAAAAAAGTCGCGGCCAACTTCACGTTTTTAGATAGTTCGGAAATTTTTTTTCAAATAACTTGTTACACAGGAGGGCGCAAAATTTCTTTTCAACGGCGCAAAATGGCGCCTGTTTACCGCTTAAATTTGGTACAAAATTTTTTTTAAAATTCAAAAAAGTCGCGGCCAATTTTACGATTTAGGCTAGTTTGGAGAAATAGTTTTTTTTTTAAATAATTTCTTACACAGAAGGGCGCAAAATTTCGTTTCAACGGCGCAAAATGGCGCTTAATTACCGCTTAAATTTGGTACAAATTTTTTTTCAAAATTCAAAAAAGTCGCGGCCAACTTCACGATTTTAGCTAGTTTGGAGAAATAGTTTTTTTTAAATAACTTCTTACACAGAAGGGCGTAAAATTTTGTTTCAACGGCGCAAAATGGCGCCAAATTACCGCTTAATTGTGGTACAAAAATTTTTTCGAAATTCAAAAAAGTCGCGGCCAACTTCACGTTTTTAGATAGTTCGGAAAAATAGTTTTTTTTCAAATAACTTGTTACACAGGAGGGCGCAAAATTTCGTTACATCGGCGCAAAATGGCGCCTAATTATGACATAAATATTTTTGAAAAATTCAAAAATGTTGCGGCTAACTTCGCGCACTTGTACATTTTGACAGTAAATTCATTATAAACGACTATCTTCAACTCCATATACCTAGCATGCGTGCCGAAGTTCCACTTCGTCTGTGAAGCGATTAGAAATGCAGCTTTAGACATTTGCCGAATTAATAGTTTTCCAGTAAATCCTGTAAATCCAGTAAATCGTGGTTTTGTAGTCAATAAAGAAAGCGTAAAAGTGTTGATTCTTGGGCTAGACATAAATATTTTGTTCTCAATTAAGTGACAGTTTTAAAGTGGAACATCGTGAGAAACGAATAATTTTATATCGTAGAGCGATGAAATCGTCTTGCTTGGCTGTCGTAATTTAATTTTCTAGGGTTATTTTTAATAATTAATGATGACGGTTGTGGTACATTATAGGATGTAGAGCTTTAATTTTTTGCTTAGTAAAATTGAATTCAATGAGAAACTCCAGCAATAGCGGTTTGTAATTTCAACAGTAAAACATTCTTGTTTATGGTCAACTCATCGCACTCTATATACACCTAAATATTTTAAAAATATAAGTACAACGACCAATAATAGTAGTGTAAAAAGGGAATATTTTCAAAGTAATTTTCACAAAAATTACCTAAATTACTATAATCGTCGTCGTCACCAGCCTAAACGCAAATATTACAGTCCGCATAATTTATTTTGAAATATTCCAGAGAACATTCTCCCGTATCACTTAATTTCGGTAATTTATTCTCAGGTCAAAACAAATAAGCGTCCATATCTTGTGCACCGAGGAGAAAACGGTTGCCGTTTTTGATAAAAACGTGGAAACGTAATACTTATTTCGTCGCTGTAATGCAAAATATCGTATGTTAAAAAGTGCAATTTTCAGGTGACAAAAAAACTTCAGTTTTCTAAAATTAAAAAGTATGATATTCATATTACAACTAAGTACAAAATAACATTAGAAACCTTTAAGTGGTAGCTTGTTCAAAAAAAATATGTTGACATAAAACATTTTGCAACCAGGATCGGTCACAAATGGCAACATACGAATTTTTGCAGACAAACATGTTTACATTTTGCACTCAACATTGGTGGTTCATATAAGTATAAAACTTACGTCTTTTTGCATTTAGGTCAAGATTGCTTTTTATTATTTATCCACTTAATGAAGACTTCAGATTTAGTTAAGTAAAAACACACTTCCATTTATGAACAACTAGGCTTAAAGAAATTACCTAATTTTCGTTCACTATGTGTTTGCAGTGTCCTGGTTCTTGAGGTGGATCATCGCAATCATAGGGAAGAGTATTATCAATAACATTCTGCAAGGACCGAAGGTTCTAAAACTTCTTTAGTTAAATAAAATTAAATAAAAACCCTTAACCACAAAAAATATTTAAATTACTAGATACGTATTTCGACCACTATGTGGTCATCATCAGTAGGAAAAAAAAAATTAGCTGTATAATTTACTATATTGTTGCTTTAAACACTATCGAGGATATTCTCCTCACCCGCAGGCTAGTGTTCTCAACAACAAACAAGTGAATTGTGACATTATAACTTAAATCTACTTAATTTATACTAATTCTAAATCTACTGAAGCGGAACCAATTAAATCTTGCTTTCTCATTGGTTGTTGACCAATAGGGAAAGCAGAGCAGATGACTCTATTGGCCCTTTATCGGTGTTTAAGAGGGGTCCTTTATGTTTAACAATTTTAATTGATTCATAGGCATTTAAGGAGGAAAACGTTGGTACCGCTTTTAACAATTTAACATTTTCTAGTTTAACGGGGTTTAACTGGTTCCGCTTCAGTAGATTTAGAATTAGTATAAATTAGGTAGATTTAAGTTATAATGTCACAATTCACTTGTTTGTTGTTGAGAACACCAGCCTGCGGGTGAGGAAAATATCCTCGATAGTGTTTAAAGCAACAATATAGTAAATTATACAGCTAATTTTTTTTTTTCTACTGATGATGACCACATAGTGGTCGAAATACGTATCTAGTAATTTAAATATTTTTTGTGGTTAAGGGTTTTTATTTAATTTTATTTAAATCGTGCCACAGTGTTCCTATAGATTATCTTCTTTAGTTAAATCTTTATTGGAGACATAAAGAAAGGGCTAAGTTGTATATATCCCAGACGTTTTAGGTCGTCTTGGTATCTGTTCCCAGTCATTGTTCAAGTCAAGTTTGTAATAAATTTGACCCTGGAAGTATCGTAGAGCACACAAATCAGTAACAAATCGATCGCCTTTGTTTGATCCCGGCCTTATCCTTGTATCCATTGGTAAAATACAACAAATCAGTAGACTTGAACGATACAACATTGAATGGTGTGGGATGGACCTTTGCTTCCCGAATGGCTTTTATGTAATCAAATGGGACATGGAATTCTTTTGCGTTTATTTTCTATTCAATTGTACTGTGGACCGCGTCCACCTCCATTTGTGTATGGCCAATTTTCAAATATTTTTGCACTATTGTTACATTAGTCTGTTTTGAAAGGTGGAATTATGTATTTGATATCTTTTCACAGAGATCCTGGTAAGTGGAGCCGTTATTCCAGAAAATAATTTCAATCAAATTTTTCTCACTTATTTCACTACTTAAACTTAATCAGAATAGAAGCGAAAACATCATTTAAATGGGTATTGACTTCATGCCGTAAAAAGCAGGTTTCATCAACATTTTTCATGTTGTTAAATGTATAGTTGTTCAATTTTAATTTGGTTTTGTAGTAAACACTAGAGCTCATAATATTGGGTAAAAGTAGGATAGCTTATATATCAACTGTGTACCTACCAAATTGATTCATTAGCTAACGCTCTCTCCCTTTGTTTTGTTTCTTTCTGTGGATTAAATTTTTTGATGTTGATGAAATTCTTCATCAGATATGGAGCCTAGTTTATGTTGTATGCAAGTTTCAGGCGTCGCCGTGGATCAATGTAGTAAGCGTAGGACTACGGATCCCAAGGTCCCGGGTTCAAATCCCGACACGGCCGACTGCTTGAAAAATGACAGGTGAGCATTTTTCACAGAAACTACGCCCTCGTTCGGATGTTAAATGGAGGTCCCCTGTGTGAGTGTTGTCACGCACGTTAAAGATCCCTACCTTGCCTGGAACGGCAAGGCTTCGGCAAAATCCTAAATTTCCAGGCAACAAAAAACTCGCCTTCTGACCAATGTAGTACCTACAGGTGGAGCATTGGAAATGTAAATGAACTGTATGCAAGTTTCACAATGTAGTACCTCCGAGTGGAGCATTGGGGATGTGGCCGCAAGTATAACGCCCCTAATTCAAATTATAATGTATGCAAGTTTCGATATAGTGATTGTGACCCTTACAGAACGTTTAGTGCACGCCCACCAGGACTTTAACAGTGCATAGTCAACCCCCTTAGAAGTAAGAAACAAATAGATATAGGCAGACGACCAGATCCCCGGATGCTGGAAACTTTATATACGAGGTAAGAATAAAATTGTGGCGGCTGTATTCGCATAAGCATTGACTTGTATTAATAAGAAGATTTTGAAACAATTTAACGAGCACGTTTTGTGTGTAATGACGCTAGTCGATATAATGCTCATGCGAGTGCACCAGATAATTTATTCGGGTGATGCTCTTGCTAATTTATGCACTGTTACATGCTTATGCTGTTAGATGTTTATTTATTTATATATATATATATATATATATATATATATATATATATATATTTATATTTTATATTTACTTTGCATGTATAATATTATTTCGGGGCTTAATTTGTTTTTTTTTCTGACGTTCTGCAGCCATTCTTGGTGGCAGCATTTTTAAGGGGCGAAGATCGTAATTGTGAAGATTGTAATTATAATGTAAATCAGTTAGGGAATGTTAGGAAGCTAAGGACGGATTTAGGCTAAAGATAAAGTAAGTTACTTAGATCAAGGAGGACGAATGTGTAAATTTATAGAACGGGCAAAATAACTGCATTCACTATTAAGATATTTGGCGAATCCTTAGAAAATTTGAAGCAGAGCTGGCGATTGCTATCCGATATTACGGATCCCTCCCTTTTTACTTTCGTGTGTGTCTTGTTAAACGGACACACTCCAAAATCAACGCTAGGGATACCATTATTTAAACACTATTTTTAGTTTTTGTTTTAGTTTGTTAGATTTTTATTTAGGGTTGATTTATTTTGAAGTTAGATTACATTGGGAGCACAATTATTTTCGAGTTTAAACCCAATGTAGTACCTTCGGGTGGAGCAGTGGGAACGTGACCGCAGGCATAGCGGCCCTTACTCAAATTATAATGTACGCAAGTTTCACACGGATCATTTTTAGGCCGAAAAAGATCGATATTTAACTTGTACATGATTTTACAAAATAGTGAGCTACATGCTTTGGGTTTGTTGTTTGGACAGAATAATTCATTGTGTTACTTAGAGTTCGCAGAGGAGGATGGTGGTGTAGTAACAATTTTTATGGATGTAACGTTTGTTGGAAGTGGAGGTGTTTCATAAGCCACGTCGTGATTCAAAGTAGGTTCATCATCAGACTCCTTGTCAAGGAACAGTTTTTTAATCCACGACTGAACTGTTTTTTCGGCCAATGCAAACGTATTAAAAAAATTTTTTGCAAATACGTACACAAGTATTGTCGACCGTGAAAGCCTCCGACAATATCACGAGTATTGTCTTTTATTAGATAATACCTATAGGTTATGTCTTTTAGTTGTCTCGGTCAACAAGGTAGTCTTACGCTTCTTTACAATTGGCTGTTTTTCTATTAAAAATACAATGTGTACTTTTCTACCAGACCAATCTTCTAAAACTGTCCAGATGTATTTAAAGTTGTGATCTTTCTCTTCCTCTTGAATATTTGTGCATGATATAGAGTTACAGAGCTATTGCTCCATTTACACGTACAGCGACTTTTCGTTTCTCGTGCTTTTCTGTCAATACATAATTAATACTTTCCATTTTCTTTTATAACCCTTGTAGTACTCTTCTCCCTGCATTTTTAGAATTCCGTACCTTATAAGGTATAACGGAACCTTTATAAGATCACTCTCGTGTCCGTCCGTCCGTCTGTCACAGAGGTTTTTCTCGAAAACTATGTAACGTAAGAATTTCAAATTTGGCACAATGCTAGGTCTTTATGGCGCGCAGATATATCGACAGTCTGAAAATAGAAAATAAATGTTAGATTAAAATGGCGGGGGGTAATTCGGTCAAAAGAAAAAAAAGCTTTAGTAAATATATCGTGTGAGGTGTCATTTAAAAGAGGATTCTAAAGGCTCCTAATAGTGCGAATTCGACTCGCTCTTGGCTAACTTTTGTATTTTTATTTTAAATCTACCAGGAGCACCTTTATAAAAAATTTGTTGCACGGCCGCATCGTGAGCTTAAGCTGTTTGTGTTCAAAACGTATTGTTCCGTCCGTACCAAAAATATAGAAGGACAATAGAAAAATATTTTAATATTAGTAAATATAATAATAGCAAAACAATTTCTACAAATTAAAAGGTAACTAACAATTAAATAAACATTAACCTAAAGAAGACAAATAATTATTTATCGTAATAAGGAACACGATTTATAAAAGTTTACACGCCGAGCTTTACTTTCAGAAAACTTTTACACAGTACTATGAATATTTAATGCAACCAGTATTTCGGACTCAATAGATATCATTGTCAGATCAATTAAACGTTCTTGAAGTATTGTAGTTCTAAGTTGGTTCTTGTTCAAACTAAGTTTAGAGAACGATCTCTCAACTGAAGCAACTGAAACAGGTTGTAACGTGCAT
Organism: Platerodrilus igneus; assembly: GCA_036346225.1. Lineage (NCBI taxonomy): Eukaryota > Metazoa > Arthropoda > Insecta > Coleoptera > Lycidae > Platerodrilus > Platerodrilus igneus. Next base: position 2,162,147 of record JARFIW010001038.1, on the reverse strand, counting down.
TTTTATAGCTGAACATTTTACGCTTTTTCCCAATTAGTAAATACATTTCTGTAACTACTATTTCTACATTTTATATTTATTAACTCCTTAGGCGAATGCGTCGTATTATAATGAGTGGATTGCATCGTTCTTGTCTTGCCGTTCGTATAGATTTTGTTCCTTATGTGGATATACAAGTCTAGATAAGAGACGATAAGAAGTTGTAATAGAACGAGTTGAATAAACAGATGAGGAGTTGTAGTTTGTTCTTGGTTCCTATATATTAATTGCGTTGAAAATACTGCTTCTTCTTTGCTTTGGCAATAGTGAGAATTAATGCGGTATCAATTTTCGAATTGTTCATGAATAAGCACGGCACGATTTTAGTTGTTTTTCTTGTGAAATAAAAGTTGTATATTAACTGTAGCAAGTGTAGTGCTAATTCCGATTGAAGTAGTATGGTTGATAGGCGAACGTGTTTGGTCGACGCACGTGTTTTACGGAACATTTTACGGACTTACTTTAGTGATACACGTGCTTTACTCATTGTTTTTTTGGTGTTTTGTCTTTTGATATTTAAACTGTGTGTGCGATCTAGTTTCGCGGTCCTTTTTTATCAGAGTAGTGCATACTTGGGATTATCCAAATACAGTTGATACTGTAGTTTCTGAATTTTCTAACCCCAATGAATCTAAAACAGATCATGGCTTGCGCAAATTTCGTTATTTGCGAAATATAACAGATTACCGGTTTACAAAGGTATTGGTTGAAGTTTCTCACTGCTTTTTGGATGTTTATGAAAATAATATACATTTGGTCCCAGTTGAAATTAAACTAATGCTACAAAATATTTCGAAATTATTGTCTCAGGAAATAGAATTAACAAGAAATTTATCAATGCTACATAGTTCCGTCGCGTGATAAGGTCTGCTGCTAACACCAGTGAAATACGTAGGTGTGATTAGGGTAATAATGTCTGCTGCTGACACCAGTGAAATACGTAGGTGTGATTAGGGTAACGTGTGATAAGTTCCATCAACACCCTCCCAGTCAAGGGTGAAGTGCTGCGTTAGTGCCGGACATCGTGAATCCCACACTTCAATTGCAAGGAAGCGTTACTAAAGGACCTTTTGTAAGTTGAACTATTTCCTACTTATTCTTACTTTAAATATCTATCCGCTGTTTTGCCATATCTTTGTCGTTCTGATACCTTTTACCATAGACTTGCATGCTATTTAAAAAAAAAAAAAGAAAGAACAATCAACAATACTGGATGACTCATATCAATTGTGCTTACCTATTTATCTTTTGTTAAAATTTTGTCTGATTTATGTTTAATTGGTGTGTGAGGAAACGTTTCTGCTACTCCCCAATATTACCTCACTTTGTACTAAAAAATTTTGTATAACTTTTACCGTTGTTATATTGTATAGATTATCCAAACAGTTTTTTTTACATTCTACAAAGTACTGAACAATCTATGCTCGATCAGCATGCTATGCTTTTTCTTTATTTCAGGTTTGCAGGACTAATTTTTTTTTATTGCAGGTTTGCTATTCTAATTTTTTTATTGTAGGTATTGTTACTAACTCCTTACAGCCGCGTACATTATATGTTGGTCTGCTTTCTACGATCCCCCCTAATCTCCGATTGAGCCCGGTCATTTCTTTGATTTTCTTTGTGTTACGCACGGCTACGAGCCAACGTAGCATAAATTTGGCGCCCAACGTGGGGCCTGATTTTTTTTTTGCTCTTGATTTTTTTCTCTAAATTTTTTTTTTATGACCTTGATGTTTTTTTTTGGCTTATTGGTCTTGTGTTTTCGCTGATAAGCTTGTTTCCGAAAACACTGGCGCCCATTTCGTATTCCTATTTATATTTTGTAGCTAGCCCATCCCGTGACTTTTTCATCTGGCTAGTTCTACCATTCGTTCACTATTTGACTATTATAGTCGCTTTCTACATCCATTCCTTGAGGTAGGCTTCAGATCTATTTTCTTTTTCTTTAGGGATTTCGACTTGGTCGCTTCTGTAGGTCTGTTAGCCATACTCTGCTTGAGTAATCGTTTCATACGAATCTGTGTTACCTCAGTCGGAAGTATTCTAGATTGTGTACTAGCTTGCCTTTGTCCTTTGCTTTGTCTTGGTTCTTTCTTTGCTGCACACTTGAGGTTGACAGTTGTGTCGTCTGGTTGGTTTGCTACGAGTTCTCTCCCTCGTTTTTTTTCTTCCATTCCTCTTGGTTTCTCCGCGGGAAGCCAAAACTTTTCTGTGAGGTGGAGAACAGAAATGTCCCTTTTGGAGACATCCGTCTTTTGACGTTTTTGAAAGTAGCTAAGACCTTTAATCCTCATTGGGTGTTTACTTAATGCTTTCTTTACCTATTCTGTCGTTGTTGGTTACGATAGATGACTTTGTCTTCTTTTGAAAAAAAAATGTGTTCTTTTTCTTATACTGGTGTTGGTCCTTCGGACCGGGGAAAAAAAAATTTTTTTTGTTTGGTTCCTTGTCTGTCGTTTTTTTTCTTTCACCCCGACGTCTTTATTTGCTAGGGGGAATCTGTAACGTGCACTTTTATAGCTGAACATTTTACGCTTTTTCCCAATTAGTAAATACATTTCTGTAAGTACTATTTCTATATTTTATATTTATTAACTCCTTAGGCGAATGCATCGTATTATAATGAGTGGATTGCATCGTTCTTGTCTTGCCGTTCGTATAGATTTTGTTCCTTATGTGGATATACAAGTCTAGATAATAGACGATAAGAGGTTGTAATAGCAACGAGTTGAATAAACAGATGAGGAGTTCTAGTTTGTTCTTGGTTCCTATATATTAATTACGTTAAAAATACTGCTTCTTCTTTGCTTTGACAATAGTGACAATTAATGCGGTATCAATTTTCGAATTGTTCTTGAATAAGCACGGCACGATTTTAGTTGTTTTTCTTGTGAAATAAAAGTTGTATATTAACTGTAGCAAGTGTAGTGCTAATTCCGATTGAAGTAGTATGGTTGATAGGCGAACGTGTTTGGTCGACGCACGTGTTTTACGGAACATTTTACGGACTTACTTTAGTGATACACGTGCTTTACTCATTGTTTTTTTTGGTGTTTTGTCTTTTGATATTTAAACTGTGTGTGATCAAGTTTCGCGGTCCTTTTTTTATCAGAGTAGTGCATACTTGGGATTATCCAAATACAGTAGATACTGTAGTCTCTGAATTTTCTAACCCCAATGAATCTAAAACAGATCATGGCTTGCGCAAATTTCGTTATTTGCAAAATATAACAGATTACCTGTTTACAAAGGTATTGGTTGAAGTTTCTCACTGCTTTTTGGATGTTTATGAAAATAATATACATTTGGTCCCAGTTGAAATTAAACTAGTGCTACAAAATATTTCGAAATTATTGTCTCAGGAAATAGAATTAACAAGAAATTTATCAATGCTACATAGTTCCGTCGCGTGATAAGGTCTGCTGCTAACACCAGTGAAATACGTAGGTGTGATTAGGTAACTGTGATAAGTTCCATCAACACCTTCCCAGTCAAGGGTGAAGTTCTGCGTTAGTGCCGGACATCGTGAATCCCACACTTCAATTGCAAGGAAGCGTTACTGAAGGACCTTTTGTAAGTTGAACTATTTCCTACTTATTCTTACTTTAAATATCTATCCGTTGTTTTGCCATATCTTTGTCCTTCTGATACCTTTTACCATAGACTTGCATGCTATTTAAAGAAAAAAAAGAACAATCAACAATACTGGATGACTCATATCAATTGTGCTTACCTATTTATCTTTTGTTAAAATTTTGTCTGATTTATGTTTAATTGGTGTGTGAGGAAACGTTTCTGCTACTCCCCAATATTACCTCACTTTGTACTAAAAATTTTTGTATAACTTTTACCGTTGTTATATTATATTGATTATCCAAACAGTTTTTTTTTACATTCTACAAAGTACTGAACAATCTATGCTCGATCAGCATGCTATGCTTTTTCTTTATTTCAGGTTTGCAGGACTATTTTTTTTTTATTGCAGGTTTGCTATTCTAATTTTTTTATTGCAGGTATTGTTACTAACTCCTTACAGCCGCATACATTATATGTTGGTCTGCTTTCTACAACCCCCCTTAATCTCCGATTGAGCCCGGTCATTTCTTTGATTTTCTTCGTGTTACGCACGGCTACGAGCCAACGTAGCAAGGTAGGGTCCAAATTATTCTTAGTGCAATTAGTGTATTAAGAAAATAATTTTGTCGGTCATTTTCTACCAAAAAACGTAAAATTTCAAGGGGTCCAGTGTTATTTTCTAAACTACAACTAAAAAAGGTATTTATTTCTTCGAATAGTTTTATTCCATCGACATCTTTCTCATTTTTGCCAGTTAATATTACTTCTAAGTCTGATTCGGATTTTTTTTTAATTCCAGTATGTCGTATAAAAACCTAGGCGACTCCGTGGCTCAGTTGGCATGCGTTGTAATTGAACCAAATTTGACAATAAAAATGAGCCTATTGTTTTCCATATGGGACCAAGAACTTATTAAAAATTGAGGATCGACCTAATCTTATAAATAAATGGATTACCAATATTTGTCATAGGTATACATACGCCTATCAAAAAACCTTTCTAAAGGTTGAATTGACTATTCCTCACAAATACGAACTTAAAAATATTTTTAATTACCTACAAAATAGGGCCATTTCGAATGGACCTGCACCTTACCGAAGTTCTAGATTACTAGAACAGGTGAAATGGCTTGCGTGTTCTATTGAGCTAAAGAGCCAAACTACAGGTCCAACCAAAGTAGTAGGGTGGTTAGTGAGGAACCAGACTAAGACAGGTCCCCGAAAGAGGGCAGCAGCTCTTTCGGTACTTAGATTGGCAGAGACTATGGGGGGTCGGAATGGCAATCTAAGACTTACTACCGCGATGTGCAAGGCAACGAGAAACCACCACACTACCTCCCAAGTACACAGCCTACTTAAATTGTAATAAACATGATGGCATTCTCTAGGGTAAATGATTCCGGAGTTAAAATAGTCCACCATTCGTATCTCCGGGAGGGGACTACTTTGGAAAGTGCAGAATAAATGTCGGGAACATTTTGCAAGTCAGAGCGTGGAATGTTAGAAGTATGAAGCAAGTAGGTAAACTAGAAACCTGAAAATTGAAATGAATAGGTTAGCACTACATATAGTAAGGATCAGCGAAGTTCGGTGGCCAGAAGCGAGAGATTTTTGGAGTGGAGACTTCATGGTAATTCATACAGGAGCAGAGGAAGGAAATTCGGGTGTGAGGATAGCTATGCGAAAAAAGATAGGTTACTATGTAGAAAATTACTTATAGAAGAACGGAAGAGTACTCATGGTTAGATTAGAATCTAAACCGGTAAATACAGTAATAATACAAGTATACATGCCCATCTCTAGCTGCAGTGACGAAAAGGTAGAACTGATCTACAAAGATATCGAAGACATACTAAAATACGTAAAAGGACATGAAAATTTAATAATTACGGAGGATTTTAATGCAGTGCTAGGTGAAGGTAGGGAAGGAGCGGTAGTAGATTTATTTGGTTTAGGTATAAGAAACCACAGGGGAAATAGGTTGGTATAATTTTGCGACAAGAACAATTTTATCATCACAAACATCATGCTAGAAAACGATATACGTGGAAGATGCCAAGAGATATAAAAAGATATCAAATAGATTACATTCTTGGTAGACAACGGTTTAGGAATCAAGTAAAAGACTGTAGAAGCTACCCAGAAACAGATATAGACGCTGACCACAACATCATAATTATGAAGACCGCATCTAAATTAAAAAATTTGAAAAAAGAAGTGGAAAAATGCAGTTTGACTTTGAGAAACTAAAAGATAAAGATATTCAAGAAAGATTCGAAAAAAGTCAAATGAATTGTTGAAAGATATCGAAAAAATATCTGATACTAAAGAAGTAGAAACGAAATGGAATAACATTAAATCAAGCTTAGACATGGCAGCCAGAGATATTCTGAGGTATACACAAAAAGAAAATAAGAAACCAAGGATAACAAAGGATGTCCTAAATTTGATAGAAGAAAGACGGAAATACAAAAATAAATCAGACGAAATAGGAAAACAGAAATACAAAGCCATCAAATGGGAAATTATTCGCAAATGTAGGAAAGCTAAAGAACAATGGATTGATGAAAAGTGCAAAGAAGTACAAACTAAGATGGAAATAGGAAATATTAACTAGAATTGTACAAAGACGAATGGAAAAACCAGCTGAAGAAATACTAGGAGAAGGTCAAGGGAACGCGGTAGGGTATTCTAGCTCTGAGAGTGTAAATGGAAAAAACAATAGAAAAAGGAGAAAACGTGTATAAAGGATTTGTAGATCTGGAAAAAGCATTCGACAATGTAAAATGTAAATAAATGTTCGAAATACTCAAAAGATTCGAATGAGTTATAGGGATGGACGAATAGTACATAGCTTATACAAAGAGCAAACAGCAGTAATAGAATTAGAGCAGGTACGTAGAGAAGTAAACGTTAGGAAAGGGGTGAGACAGGGATGTGCCCTATCCACTTAATTTTTAATTTGTACATTGAAGAGGCAAAAAATACTGTCAAATGCAGTAAGATAATTGGAATTACTATACAGGGACAAAAAATTGATATGGTTAGATTTGCAGATGATATAACAGTATTAGCATCTAGCAAGGAAGAGTTGGAAACTGTTCTTAATGAACAGAGAGATACATACGGTATGAAAATTAACAAAAATAAAACTAAAGTACTAATATGCAAAGGAGGGGAAAATAAATCACAAACAAGAATACAAATAGGTAACAAGAACTTACAAGAGCTTAGGGATTTCTGCTACCTAGGAAGACAAATAACGCAAAATGGGAAAAGCGTAAAAGATATAAAACAAAAATTAGCACACGGTCGTGCTACATTTAACAAGAAAAAGTCACTACTGTGTTCAAAGACAACAAACATAGAAACAAGGAAAGGATTGCTTAAAACATATGCGTGGAGCACAGCACTGTACGGCTGTGAGGCCTGGACAGTAGGAGAAGCGGACAAGAAAAAGGTAGAAACCTATAGACGAATAATAAAGATATCATGGACAGACAAAGTTAAGAACAAAGAGGAATTAAAAATGGTAGGGGAAGAAAGAAATATGTAGAAAACGGTAAAAAATAGGAGAGATAGGATGATAGGCCACATACTACGATGAGGGAATAGTGCGGAATATATTAGAAGCAGGGATAGGAAAAAAGAGAAGTAGAGGTAAACCTAGGTTAAACCATTGCACACAGATAGTGAAAGATGTAGGCTATAGCAATTTCAGGGAAATGTGTAGGCTAGCTCAGAATACAACTCAATGGAGGTATGCATCCAACCAGTCCCAAGATGGATAAACTAATGACGAAAAAATAACAGTACTTAAACATGATGATTATTATAAGCAACTACAGGTATTGGTTGTGCAATATTCTCGAATAATGTTAATTGTGTAAAAAGATTTATTGGAAAACTAGTAATTCGACAAATGTGTAAGTGTTGGTGGATCTTGGCAGCCACAAACTGCTTAACCTCCTTCACATACCACTGAATCTCGGTGAAATAGGGCAAATAATTAGAAAACCATAGAATAAGGAACCGAGCTGTATATAGGCTGTGTGGGAATTTCAGAAAACTGTGTAGGCTAGCTCAGAATATAAATAAGTAGAGGTACGTGTCCAAGCAGTTTTGAGACGGAAAACCTATTGACTAAAAAATAAGCGCAAATAAATCTTATGACTATTATAAACAACTACAGGTGTTGGTTGTGAAGTATCTGCAACTGATTTTGACTGCGCGAAAAGATATATTGGAAAAAATATTAAATCGGCAAATGTTAAAGTGCTGGGAGAACTTGACAGCCACATGTTGCTTACCCCCCTTCACAACCTTACATGTGATTTTCCAATGCTCCACCCGAAGGTACTACATTGGCCAGGAAGCGAGTTTTTTTTACCTGGAAAATTTGGAATTTTGCCGAACCCTTGCATTCCAAGCAAGGGGTAGGGATCTTTAACGTGCGTAACAACTCACACACGAGAAAAATGCTCGCCTAACATTTTTCAACCCGGGACCTTGGGCGTAGAAGTCACACACATACCAACTACGCCACGGAGTCGCCTCCCCCTTCACAACCATTGAATGTCGGAGAAATAAGGGTATATAATTGTAAAACAATAGAAGAGGACCGGACTACATCTAACATGAAAGAACAGCGCCTATGATCAGACAACAAACATAGAAACAAGAAGAAAATTGTTGAAAGCATATGTACGGAGTACAGCACAGTATGCCAATGATATACGGACAGAAAAACTGTAGCAGACTTTTGAAAGTTTGTGCTTCAAATGTATGAGAATGATAGCATGGACAGACAAAGTTCATAACAAATAGGTTATAGAAATAGTAGGGGAATAAAGATATCTGTGGGAAAAAAGGAAGACAAATAGACGGGCAGCATACGTTCTAAGGCATTTTTGGGGTGTATTATGGAATATATTACAAGCAGATATAGGATAAAGGAGGTAGATGTAGTCCTAGATCAGATAGTGATAGATGCAGACTGTACAAGTCAGGGAAATGTGTAGGTTAGTTCAAAATAGGAAACAATGAGGGTACGCGTCTAACCAGTTTCAGGACTGAAGACCTAAAATGATGACAAAATATGGGCTTCAACCTTAGAATACACAATACTCTATAAACGACATAGTAACACTTAAACGAAGCAATTCTCCTTAACATCAATAAAAAAATATTTCAAGTAACCAAAAAAACTAAAAAAATTTCATCCAGGAGAGAACCCTCGAGTAATCTCAATTGAAAATTTCTCAACATTAATAAATTCTAACTACAATTTCAAACACGCCTTACAGTTGAGTAATATTTTATACCAGCGAAAAATTACAAAGAATCAAGAAAAATTTTTTTATCTCAAGCAGGATTCTATAACGATTACTTCCACTTGTCACTCATGCGCAAACTTGGTCATCGACCAAAAAACCTACTTAAAAGAAAATTCTATAAAACTTATGAACTCACATATTCTAATCCTGACGTTTCCCTACCGAAATATCAGAATTAGAACCAAAATAAGATTCCAAATGCTTAACACGCCAGTTTCCCATATCAGTACTATTTTTATTTCTTAAATTAAAAACTAAACGAGAGATCTTAACAACAGTACATAACAGATACTTTGGTTCCAGTTTGGCGGAGAATTGGTCGGCAGTAGACAAAACTTAATTCCTGCGCCAAACTTTCTCTCCAACGTAAAACGAAATTTTCCTCTTTCGGAATATGTACTGGGTAGGAATACGTATATACGAAGTATGAAGCCTGTTTTAAACTTCAGAAAAAATTGAGCGTAGATGCTCTAAGTTTGCGACATAGGACTGCTTATCTCCGGGAATACTTTTTGGATCTACCGTAAACGATACTTCTCCATAATATTTTCAGACAACGGGGTGTGACAGGCAAAATTCAAGAAAGCAGGGGTATAACCTATAACCTCATGCTTAGCTGTATTCAAACATTGCCTTATCCTAGGCAGCTCAACTTCCCAATTTTTATGTGCTTTGATGAAACATCTAATTGCAGTACCTACTGCCTTATTACTTCTTTTCACAAAATTGCATTGTGGAAAAAAACGAAGAGTAAATCAGATTTTTTGAACTTCATATTTAACACAGAACTCTTTGAACAAATGTCCCGTGAATTGGGGCCCATTATCGCAAAGAACAAATCGAGCCACACCGAACATTAAAAAAACATTATTTTCAATAAACTTGGTAATTAAGTAGCGGTCACTTTTTATAAAGGACACAGTAGCATATATTTTGTTAACCAGTCTCCTACAACTAATAAATGTGTGTGACCACGTTTCGATCTTGGAAACGGGTCTATAGTGTCTACTGAAAATATTTGCCACGGGAATTGTGCTTGTTTTCTTCTCCCATACGACAAATCCGTTGTAACTCTTGTTAGAAGCACACACATGGCAACGTTGAATGTAACGCTTGACATCCGAGGCCATTTTGAGCCAATAATATTTCTTGTATTCTGACTAAGGTTTTAAAAAGTCATAAAAGGGCACACGTACTAAAGTCATGGCAGGACTCAATCACTGATTGTAGTAGTGAACCCGGTACTAATATCTTCTACTTCTTTGCGTTAGCTAAAACGAGATTTGGAGGACACGAATTTATAAATCAAGTCGTCAGATATTTTCCAATACGCATATTTATGGGATTCTTTAGAAATTTTATCTTTTAATGACAAGTACCAAATATCATGAGGACTGGGCAATGCCGTTATTTAGCTGATAGCATAGGCGCAACTTAGTGCGTCAGGCACATTGGATTTTCCAGGTCTATGAATCAAGTCAAAGTGGTGCAGCCTTAATCGTACACACCAACGAATAGGATCTTTTAAATTTTTCAACTATAATAACGAATGGTGATCTGTGATCACTTGAAAACAGACTCCCTCTACATAGGGTCTGAATTTTTCGATGCAAAATATTACTGTCAAACACTCACGTTCTGTAACGGAATAGATACGTTCAGTTTTAGACAATGTTCTACTTGCACAAGCTATGACTCGTTCTTAACCATCCCGAATTGGAGTTACAACCCCTCCTATACCAGTGTCGAAGGCATCACACTGCACAGAAAAGGGGTTGAGAAATCAGGCTGAGATAAAATAGGGACAGACACTAGTACCTGCTTAATTTTTAGAAACTAGTCCTCAGCTTGATTAGATCATAGCATCGCTTGACTTTTCTTCTGTCTTTTATGAGGTTATTAAAGGGGGGGATTAAGGTACTAAAATTATCAACAAAACGCCTGTACCATGAACATAATCCGATAAATCTCTTAGCCACTGGAAAATTAACTATGGAAGAAATTTTATCAGAGTCTGGTGGCCGACCTGCGGTACTAACTATGTAACCTTAAAACTTAAATGAGGTTTTAAAAACTGATCGTTAAATTGGCCTTATGCAGGATATCCATGACTTCTTCAAGTAGCTTCATATGTTCTTGAAAAGAACTACTAGTCTTAATCACATCGCCGAGATAGGCGAAGATCAAGTAAACGTTGTGAAGTTTGAGCGCTGTTACATAAACCAAATGGCATAACCGTGAATTTAAATAACCCCCGACCGACAACAGTGAACGCAGTCTTTTCACAAGAAGATTCATCTAACCTGATCTATTTTTTAAGTCTATTGTGGAAATACACATGACGTCCCTTAACATGTCTAAAATTCTGTCCATACGAGGCAATAGATAAGAATCATGTTTGGTGATTTCATTAGCCGCTCGCCAATCAAAGCAGAATTTTATTAAAAATACCGAAATATTCCATGAACCTTGTGACTCCTGAACTACGCCTAACTCTAACATTTTATCGAGTTCGGAGTATTGGATATCCAACGTATAAAGATATAGAGGGTGTTGCTTCTTCTTGATACAGGCGGAATAGTTACTAAGTATACATTTTTCAGTAAAATTATAAAATGGGGGCGGCCTGTAAAACAAAAATTAAAGGGAGGTCACCGGCACTAGCTAGCGGAAGGTCGTGGATCATATAGAGGGTTAAAATTTTGCAGAAAGGGTTAAATGAATCTATAATATACTACAAAAAAATTTGGCACTTACCTTTCATAAATATTGTGGCTTAATGACAATTACCAAGGGCGCCAGACAAGTCGAGAATGTCCAAATGTTCGTGCAAATCCTTGAGAGACTTGTCATCCCAAGGAGGACAATTGTTTCTTTTAATCAATTCCTAACTTTTTTACTACTTATGCAACTTCCATGATAAAAAATAATAAAAAAACTATTTACTTAATCAACGGCAAACAAACTATTTAATTAACAGAGCAATAAACGTGAACCTCTTACATTCAGAAATTCATTGATTTTAATTTAGAGGTTTAGATTAAATGGGTGAATATGGAATTATGATAATTTTGCGTACATAAGTAATTCCCAAACATTGTATATGAAAGAAAACTTATACTATAAATTTTACACTAAATTAATCTTACGGTTTATGGCCAAAACGTCCTAACAAATAAATTAACTAAAAATTGGTCATGCTAACTTAAGTATAAAAATTTACTTACTAAAAATTGTTCATTGTTTGATGGCTTGCCTTCCAACGTAGAACAGATCTTAAATTGGGGGAGAGAATCTCGCTTGTTGCTCTGGATCTTCGCAACTATTAAATAAGTCAATGATACACGAACCCGGCAGGATCTTGTTGATAATATAACTTAACTTGTGCGTCACACGCATACAAGCTATTTATTATTACTTTATACCACTATAAATCCGCGAACATACGGGCGTAACCCTCGCGAACTGGAAGAGCTAATTACTCCTTTCCAATTTTACTATCGTGATACTAAGTGAAATATCATATCTGTGATGCCGGAGAACGCTACCCGCGAACTTCTGTGGCTACGTTTCTACCTCTTGACCACGGACAGCCCCATTGAAAAATCTCCGTCTTTTGGCTAAAGCCTTAAGTTATATAGATTAATTCCTACTCTAACCATTATTTACGTTATATTTCTGTTATCCAATGACTGAACAGAACCTCCCCAAAAACAAGATTTTAGAAACCAGATCCAACCCCTTTTGAGATGAGGATCACGGAAGCAATTACTTTTTTTAAGGGTTTAAATATATTGTATCTTCTTGGAAATTTTAATTACTTAATTGTAGACCATACCTGTTGGTGACAGGGGTCTGCCATTAACAAAAGAACGGTTAACCCACTTGAGCCGAAATGGATTTTAAATACAATGGATGTCTCCAGACTACTTAAAATTACTTGCAATCTTTGAACAAATCAAATTGGAAAAATAGTTTGGCTATTTTCAATATTTCGTTTACTATAACCCTTATCAATCAAAGAAATTATTATGAAAATTAAGCTTTGCAACAGAAAATTGCTTTTCTTTATTTACGTTAAAAGGTACTATTCCATTTTAATTTTATCAGATTCGTCAATCTGTAACCGACATAAGATTGAATAGGGTTATTGCATTTGATTTGCAAGGGCAGAGCTTAAATTATGATGACAGCCGCTGGAATTTATAATAGTTTAGCCTTAAGCTACTTGTAAACCTGGTATTTTATGAGGGATGCTAACTAAACTATAAAAATAATTTATTATGGAATTCTTGTCTATAAGTTATGCAAGTTAATGAATTTTAATTAATTAATTAATCTGTTTATTAGTTAACATTACAAAATAATGTTACATTCTTTAAGAGTTTGTTATCCCCCGTATTAATGTGCATACTGATTTTGAAAGTCCTACCCAAACGAACATCTCCATTAATTGTTTTAAAGGCGTTAATGACTCTATCCGCCTTTTCAAGTTGTAAGGGCGTCAAGGTGTTAGATAGTAAAGCGTTTAGTCTGAGTGTTCCTTATAAGAATACCCAGAATAACGGTCTTATAATATTGGGCTACCCAAGATTCTTTTTTGAAAGCTATCAACAATTGAAACTGGTTGATAAGATCACTTCCAAAAATATTGGGGATTGACGGTACTACTAGGGCTTTAATAACCTGATTTGCCATTGGCACAAATTAGTAGATCAAGTGAATCATTTATCACACAATTGTTTCCATCAGTCATGGACACATTTTTACCGGCATAGGTAAAATCTACAAACCAGAATAATTGAAAAATGGGATACCTCCACTTCCTACTATAAAAGAAGTAGCTCCAGTATTAGGCAGTGCAAGAGTCAGCATTGAAGAATTTTATTCTAATATACAGACGGCTGTCGTAAAGATGCTTTTCAAATAAAGCATTAGTCTTGGGTTCAATTGAAACTTGACAAAAATTCTTCACAACACCTAACCATTTTGACCATTCCTCTCTGCAAAAGTAGTTTTTTATATTATACTGGGAGCTAGAAAATGTTTTGGCTTGTGTTTGACGAAAAATCCGGCCGCCAAAAAACGAGAACCCGCCTACACGTTTTTTGAACAGGTAGGACAGTTGGGTATGGTCACATCAGGAAGCCCACAGTTTTGAAAAATATGATTGGGTTTTCCACATTTTTAACATGAAATGGATTTATTATTGTTGTTGACCACTACTAGTAAAAGACCCGCCGACAGATGAATTTTCACCTGTTTTTTCCTTTTTTTTTGGGTTACATTAGAACTAAGAGTGGGTCATCCCCTGCTAAGATTAACCTTTTCCTTCATATCGTTCTTTGAATAACTGGTTGGTTTATTGTTAGTACTTTCCTTGTAATTGGTTATCATCGAATCATTGAAAGACTTTTGATTTTTAGATAAACAACTTTGTGTTTCGCTATAGTTCCTCTTTTTTGACTTTCTCTTTTAGTTGCTTAAGTTCTGAGATTTCACCAAGAACCAGACCTTGTAGGTATTCAATAAGTAAATTTTCCTGATGTGATTTACCCTTTCGGTTTCAGGTGGTAGTGAACTTAAGCGACCAAAAAACAATTTCCATTCTAGCAATAAAGATAGTGACTTTCTCGACAGCTTTTTGTTTATACGATTTAATTTCGTTCCATGTATCATTATCGATATCTGGAGACAAAGTTTATTTTTAATAATTCCACTAAAGAATTCCAAAACTATTACAGCTGTTTGATCTTTGTATAAGCTATGTACTATCCGTCAATCCCTAAAACTCATTCCAATCTTTTTGAGTATTTCAAACATTTTTTTCCATTTTACATTGTCGAATGCTTTTTCCAGATCTACGAATCCTATGTGCACGCTTTCTCCTTCTCCATCATCACCCTCAAAGCTAAAATAGCCTCTCGTGTTCCCTGTTTCGCCTAAACCCAAATTGATCTTCCCCCGTTTTTGCATCTGTACAAATCTTTGTACAATTGTACTTAATATTTTTGACATGCACGCTGTCAAACTTATTGTTCGAAATCTTTCACATCTATTCGCGCTTCTCTTTTTTGGTATAGTTACCATGACGCTACGTTTAAAATCTTTGGGTATCTCGCCTATCTCATACATACAGCTAACAAGTTGGACGAGGTGTTCCGTTACTGCTTCTGCATCGGCTTTTAAATTTTTTGCTTGCACCTTATCTATACTCGGTGCCTTACCATTTTTCGGGTCTTTTAATGCTAATTCAAGCTCATTTACAAGTATACGATATCACAAATCATCGTTTTCAATATCTGATTCCTATTCTAGTGCAGTTAGTTCCTCTCCTGCATACAAATTCTTTATATATTCTTGCCATCTAACCACTTTCTCTAAATTTTCAATAATGATGTCTGTTCCCGCACCCCTTATATTTTTGCTCCTCCCGTTTCTCTTATATTTTTGCTATACGGGTTTATATCCCTAAAATTCATTCTAATTAGTTTATATTGTTCGTCTGACTTTCTTATTTCTATCTTAATGTGTACCTCTATGCACTTTTCATCAATCTATTGCCCTTTAGCTTTCCTTGCTTTTGCAAATAATTTCCGATTTTCGGTCTTTGTATCTCCGTTTTCTATTTCGCCTGGTTTGTTTTTGTATTTTCGTTTTTCTCCTATTACATTCAAAATATTCTTTATTATTCATGGTTTTTTATTTTCTTTTTGTGTATACTACAAAATATCTGTGGCCGCCATGTCTAGACTGGGTTTAATATTATTCCGTTCTGCAATTCATTTGACTTTTTTCAAACCTTTCGTGGATATCTTTTAGTTTTCACAATCGAAGTGCCATTTCCTGCTCTTTTTCTACAAATTTTTAATTTTAAAAGCATCCTTCATAATTATGGTGTTGTGGTCAGTATCAATATCTGCTTCTGGGTAGCTTCTACAGTCTTTTACTTGATTCCTAAACCGTTGTCTAACAAGAATGTAATCTATTTGATATCTTCCTATATCTCCTGGCATCTTCCACGTGTATCGTTTTCTAGTATAATATTGAAATAATGCATTTGTGATGTATAAATTGTTTTTGTCGCAAAATTCTATCAACCTATTTCCCACGTCGTTTTTCGTGCCTAAACCAAATACTACCGCTCCTTCGCTACCCTCACTTACTACTGCTTTAAAATCTTCCGAAGTTATTAAATTTTTATGTTTTTTTAAGTTATCTTAGTAGGTCTTCGATATCTTTGTAGATCGCATCTACCTCTTCGTCACTGTAGCTAGAGGTGGGCATGTATACTTGTATTATGACTGTGTTTACCTGTTTAGATTCTAATCTAACCATGAGTACTCATTCGTTCTTTTGTAGGTAGTTCCTACACAGTGTCCTATCTTTTTTCTCATAACTATCTCCACACCCGAATTTATTTCCTCTTATCCTGTGTTAATTATCCTAATGTCTCCGCTCCAAAAATCCCCCGCCTCTAGCCACCGAATTTCGTTGATCCCTACTATGTTTAGTGCTAACCTATCTATTTCGCGTTTCAGGTTCTCTAGCTTACCTACTAGTTTCATACTTTTGACATTCCACTCTCCGACTCTCAGAATGTTCCCAACTCTTTTTTTAAACTTTCTGATCTCATCCTAGGAAATAGTCCTCTCCCAAAGATCCGAATGGGGGACGATTTTAACTCTGGAATTTTTACTCCAGAGGATGCAATCATCTTAACTGCAATTTAAGTACGCTATGTACTTGGGAGGTGATGTGGTGGTTTTCGTTTTCTATTGTCTTCCACATCGCGGTAGTGTGTCTTAGCGACCCGTATGGTCCCGGCCATTCTAAGTAACGAAACAGCTGCTGCCCTTTTTTAGAGACCTGTCTTAATCTGGTTCCTCGTTAAAGACCTCACCAATTTGGTTAAACCTGTGGTAAAAATTTTCGTAACAATTTCATGCGCTTTTACACTGGTACGATACTCTGTGTTATTTCACCTCTTCGCATTTGTAGTATTTCAATATTTTGTGGTAAAATTTCATTTTTGCAGCCATATTTGTATTACTCTTTTTCTTATATTTAGTTTACTAGAACGTATATGAAGCTTTTTATAATTAAAGTGATTATTATTATTAATAAGTAGTCTAGTCCGATATTTTAGATTGTGATTTGATTTCTGTGTAGTTCCGGTTCTCGCGACTTGCACAATAATTTCTTTTCACGCTGACTGTGCGTGGTTTCCATAGCAGTAATATAACCACAACACAAATATTTTTTAATTTTTGGCCGTTTTAAAATATTATGCTTAAAATGTATTTTGCTTACCAGTTAAACTACCTACAGTCTTAATTAGCGAAATTTTTTTATATTTTTTTTATTATTAATCTTCGAACGATAAAAATTTTCTAGCTTTTATTCTGATCCGTATGCAAATAATGTGTTGCGTTGCAGAGCCTAGCATATAATGTGGATTAAAAACTGGACGAAAAATGTGGCATGTAATGTGTTGGAACTGGCAAGATCGCCATATAACGTGGTTCTTCCAATATTTATTTGATCGCCATCTAACTTCTTAATCAAGCTGGTTAAAATTAATTGAACTACACTTACTATACATTTATTTACACGAATTTACATCAGAACGCGAGTTATGTATCCTCCCAATTTATATATGTATTATAAAATAGAAGTTATTAGGAATTATTAGAAATAATTAAGAAATTATTAAGTCAAATGCAACAATGTAATTCAAGAATTATTAAATAATGGTTATTAATAGTTGTGAGAACTGATGCAATACATTGTATTCCAGACGATAGTGATGCTGCAGGTGGCAGGTCACAGACGGTTAAGATAGCGCAATTACTTAGAAAGTAAGATTGTTACAATGTATTATGAATAGTATTAAGAAATAAGCAAACATGAGCTCTGCAAGTTCCCACAGACATGTGAGGAGCAGAGACAACATAAATACCCCGGGAGCCCTAAGACCAGTTAGTGAGTTTCAAGTATTTCAGCTTTAACATTGCAGTTTGCTTAAGCCTCAGTCATATTAGTTCAATTAGTAATTATTTTTCGAGCTAGAATATTAAATCAAGATTGTCAAAATTCCACTTTTAATATCTGTTCGAAAAACGAAATAAATTGTTACGAAGTTTTTGGAAGTAGTTTTTAAAAACAGCGCTTCCAAGGCCAGAAATGTAAGTGGCGCAGTCGTACGAATCCAGAAGGGCACTACGAATACTAAAATCGGAAGATTGTTGACCAAGAATTTCAATTCACAATTCTGGAAGGACCCAAACAAGGTTGTAAGAGATACAAGCATCGACCGAAACCAACCAAACAAATTTAGAAGAGGCACAAGCATCGACCGAATCCAAAGAAACACAACAGGGACGAAGCACAAAATCGACCGAGCCCACATCCAGAAACAAAAGAAACAGACGATAAAACTAATGTAAATTCATTTTCCTTAAAACCAATTGATTTTTTTACAAATTTATTGATATTAGCTAGTAAAGACTTTTTATTATTATTTTACGTATGTAGAGAATTTTTTAATTAATATTATTGCAATTTATGCCATTTTTGAAAATAATTTACGCAACCACTACGAGAAATTATTTTTAGATACGAGAATTTATTTTAAGAAAATTTATTTTTAAAGCAAGAGAATTTTAAACAAGACTGAAAATTATAATTATTACGAATTATTAATAATACAAAACGTAGCTGGTGCACGAATTACGGAAACAAAACATAAACGATTTTGAAATTCAAAAATAGAACGCAACTAATTTTACCAATTTAGTACCGAAAGCTAATGTATAAAACGCAACTAATTATAGAAACGATCAATTAAAATTTAACCTTCATTGTATTTCAATAAATTAAACACTCCTTGTGTATAAATTATAGAAACGCACTTTGCAATTATTATTATTAAATTAAATCATCATCTCATTGCAAATTGAAACAAAGCGTGTAAATTAATACCGGACACCCTCATAAACGAATAAAAACCATTTAGTACGAATATATCTAATTATAGCGAACCAATTACTAAAAGACTTATTCCAAAAAACGCGCATCGCAACCTATAAAAAGCAACATGTAAACGTAACATTTTGCGATTGAACACTTCAACAATTAACGAGGTATATGATTACAGAAGACGCGATTTAATTTATCACCGACTGAAAACAATACCTTTCAGAAAACCAACA
This sequence comes from Platerodrilus igneus, assembly GCA_036346225.1. Taxonomy (NCBI): domain Eukaryota; kingdom Metazoa; phylum Arthropoda; class Insecta; order Coleoptera; family Lycidae; genus Platerodrilus; species Platerodrilus igneus. The sequence goes on along the minus strand of JARFIW010001038.1, from coordinate 2,142,983 downwards.
TCAAATTTCATAAAGTATAATTACATATTTTCAGTACAACGATATTTGATTATAACAAAAGCATTTACGCAATTAATTTACCACGAGGCTGAAAATAAAATCTTCAGTAGACTAAAAACTTTGTAATTAAACAATTCATTGTATAAATTAAGAGATTTTGTTGCAACTACTGTTACAAAACGGTACACTGAAAACTTGCAATTCTATATTTAAAACACTCAAGGTAACTAAACAATACAATTGAAAGAAAACACCTTATACACCTATCAATTGCAACACCACGGAGAAGAGATAATTAAAGCAGATTCAATTAATCAGCAGTAATAAAATAAGATCGTAACTGTCGCAGAAACACAAAGTATAACGCAAATTATTGCAAGAATATTAATCAACATAAAAACCTTTCATAAAATTTAAACCCGTAACAATTTAACATCCGCGAAGTATATAAATAAACGAATTCAAGGTTACAGCAATTAACCAGATATTGCCAGGCACAAATCCCGCAAATTAATTACAGCACTGTATAAATAAATACAAGTGCAAGCAACTCGGTTCTTTAAATAACCCAACACACTTCAAACTGAAAATTAACAAACCAAACCAAAAAGTAACAGTACAAACCACGAAATAAATCTCGATTTTTACATCATATCATCATTTTGTTTTCGACCTTACTTAAGGTCGGTTTGACGCAGCTCTAACTTCTTTTCTAATCTGTGCTAATCTAAAAAAGCTCTACATACCCTTCACAACCTAAATTTCTAATAATTTGACTAATATAGTTTGGTCTAGATCTTCCTAAATCCTTCTATCTTTTTCCTATCCAGCTGACTCTACATAGATATTAGCAACCTGATGGTTGTTAAAGAACTCTTACATGTTTACATGATTACCATTTATAAGGAAATGAAATATAACCTGGTTATCCGCTTCAAAAATGAAAAGTGTTAAATAATATGTTATGGTAAGACTTAAGCAACGAATCGCTGCCAACATGCCAGACCGCTACCTAATTGTGAGTTATGTCATGGTGACGTTTATTAAATTATATGTTATGGTAAGGCTTAAGCAACGAAACGCTACCAACATGCCAGACCGCTAACTAATTGTGAGTTATGTCCTGGTGACATTTAGTTAACTGATTTTATTTTTTTTGTTTTGTTTTCGAACTTACTTAAAGTCGGTTTGACGCAGCTCTAAATTCTTTTCTATTCTGAGCAAGTCTAAAAAGGTCTACATACCCTTCACAACCTAAATCTCTAATAATTTGACTAATATAGCTTTGTCTAGGCCTTCCTACTCTATTTTTATTTGGTAGTCTATAATCTAAGACTTTACTAAATAGTCCCTCATGTCTTAACTGGTGCCCTATCATTCTATCTCTCCTGACCTTCAATTGTTTCCACATACAGGGATCCTCACCTATCCTTCTATAAACTTCCTCGTTTGTTACTCTATCTGTCCAACTAATCTTTAACATTCTCCTATAACACCAAGTTTCAAATGCTTCTATCTTTTTCTTATCTACTTCTTTAATTGTCCAAGTCTCACTACCGTATAGTAGAACGCTCCATACGTATGACTTTAAGAAACTTTTTCTATTATCTAAACTAATACTATTAGCTATTAGTAAGTTTTTCTTTTTTAAAAACATTTTTCTAGCTTGAGCTATTCTAGCTACTATATCCCTTCTGCTACGTCCATCCTTTGTAATTATACTACCTAAATAGCAAAATTCATCTACCTCCTCTAACTTGGTATTACCTATTTTTAATTTTGGTTTAGAACTAGACTGTAACTCACTTGTCATTATCTTTGTCTTCACCGAGTTAATTCTCATACTATAGTTACTCCGTAGTATCTCATCTAAAATATTTAAAACTCTCCTAACTCTTTTCTAGACTCTGCTATAATGGCTATATCATTTGCAAAACGTAACATGTCTATTTTCTGTCCCTGTACACTAATACCTATCTCTTTTCTCTCTCTGGCTAAGTTTAAAGCTTCCTCAATATAAACATTAAAAATCAAGGAGACAGTATACAACCCTGTCTAACACCATTTCTAATCTTAGCTTCCTTTTCTATTTCATCAAATCTAATTACTACGCTTTGGTTTTATATAGACTGTAAATAATTTTTCTATCTTTATGAGAGATTCCTATTTTTGCAAAACCCTGAACATAACAATCCAATTAACCCTATCAAATGCTTTTCTAAATCTACAAACGCGAAATGAGTCTTTTATTTTTTGTAACCTTTTTCGATAATTACCCTAATCATTAGTATCGGTTCTCTAGTCCTCTGTCTTTACGAAAACCATATTGGTCTTCGCCTAAATAATTCTCAGTCAAAGCTACTACTCTATTTTTAATTATTATTGTTAGTATTTTGGAAGCATGAGAAGTTAAACTAACCGTTCTAAAATTCTCACACCTATCAGCTCCTGACTTTTTTGGGATTGGGATAATAATATTTTTTTCGAAATCTATTGGAACCTCACCTGTGTCATATATTACATTTATTAGTTCATATAATCTGTCCAAAGTTTTCTGACTTGCATATTTTATTAATTCTGCAGGAATATCGTCTATCCCTGGCGCTTTATTTAATTTAAGATTCCGAATAGCTCTATCAAATTCCTCTCTTAATATTGAGAACCCTATTTCTACATCCTCTTCTTGGTCGTTCTCTAACTCATCCATATCGTCTCCTTATATAAATCTTCTAAATATCTTTTCCATCTATCAGCTACCTCAACTTTATTTATTAGAAGCTCATTATTCTCGTCTCTAATACCATTATATTTTTTCCTATCTTCCCCAAAAAACTTTTTAACTGCCCTGTAAGCCCTGTCTGTCTTACCTACTCTCAAATCATCTTGTATTCCCTTACAATTCTCCTCCATCCATTTATTTCTAGCTTTTCTACACTCATGTACTATCTTATTTCTAACTGTATTATATTTTTGCTTCCTTTCACTATTCACTTCTCTGAAAGGTTTAAGCTTTCTTCTATTCTCTATTAAATCTAATATCTCCTTTGTTACCCACGGTTTTCTAGCTTCTATTTTTTTCTTAGCTATAGTCTGTGTTGCTGTATCATGTACCGTCAGTTTTATTTCTTTCCATCTATTTTCTACGTTCCCTCCTACAGCTATCCTTTGCTCTTATTATCTAATACTTGTTTATATTCCTCTTTACCCTACTATCATTAAGCTTACCTAGATCCCATCCTCTCTTTTCACCTTTCTCAATTTTTGAATTTTAGTTTACATTTCATTTTAACTAAGTTATGATCGCTATCTATGTCAGCCCCTGGATAACTACGACAGTTTTAACTTGGTTTCTAAATCTTTGTTTAACTAAAATATAATCTATTTGGTATCTAGCTCTATCACCTGGGGCTTTCCAGGTATATCTTCTCTAACATGTTGTTCGAATAGGGTGTTAACAGTTACTAATCTATGTTCCTGGCAAAACTCAACTAATCTTTCTCCTCTATCATTTCGTCTGCCATACCCAAATTTTCCTACCATTTTTCCCTCACTTCCTTCTCCCACTGATGCATTAAAATCGCCCATAACTATTAAATTCTCATCTCCTTTTACTTTTCTCACTATGCTATTTATATCCTCGTATACCTTTTCTACTTCCTCATCCTCGTACTGAGTTGTTGGCATGTAAACCTGTACTAAAACAGTGTCTGTGGGTTTTGTACTCAATCTAACCATAATTATTCTATCACTAAATTGTAAGTACTCTTTAACTTTATGCCCTAATCTTTTATCTAACACTATTCCTACGCCTGCCTGTGCATTAGCTGAAGAAGTTGTAATTATTCTATAATTCTCCTTCCAAAAGTCATTACTATCTGGCCATCTCACCTCACTAATACCTAAAATGTCCAGCTTTTGCTTTCTCATTTCGACTAATAAATTCGTTAACTTATCTACTCTGAGTAATGACCTTACATTCCAAGTCCCTATCACTAAATCAAACTGTTGTTTTATATTCTTACGATGACGAGCCCCAAGTACCCCCTCCCGGAGATCCGAATGAGGGAGTATTTTACCTCCGGACAAGAATTTTACTTGTGAGCTCTCCATCATATCTATTTCGTGTTTTAGGCCACGCACACCTGGGAAATATTGTGGTAGGCTCCCATATCTTTCCACAACGCAGTTTTTAAAGATTTTAGCAAAAAGCCGAAAATAAATACTAATTAGTGGAACAACCCTTAACAATCATGAGTTCAGATATGAAAATATATTTCGAAAGCATCCCCCAATTTAACGGAGATCAAGCTTTCAAATATTTTTGAAAACCTACAAACCCTGAGACAACGAAATAAATGTATTACTTTTACGCCTAATAATAAATAAACTGACCGGAAGAGCACTAACGCTAATTGCCAGCCGAGATGATTTAGAACAGTGGGAAGACTTTAAACGCATATTGATTGCATATTGTGGCAACCATCCGCGACCTGATAAAGCTAATAACGGAAAATAACCAATCCCCGTACAACTTCGGAATGAAATGCCAAGACGTAAGAAGTTTAATATTAACAAAACTAAAAATCGAACAACCCGATCAAAATATTCGACTTTTAAAGGCAAAAATGTATGACGAAATGGCACTGAACACCTATATAAATGCAATACCTGAAAGACTGTCAGATAAAATCAGATTCCCACATCCCCAAAATTTAGAAGCCGTGAATATGTTAATAGAAGAAGAAAACGTAACAAACGTAGACAAAATTAAAAGTATACTCACGAATCACCCCGTATTAGAATACCCAGACTTAAAGAACCAAACTCAAAATTACAACGATAAAGAATCAGACTAGAAAAATCCGACTACGAAATCATATAAAAAAAAAGGAGATTAAAACAACAACGCAGACGCCTTAAGTAGAATACAGCTCAACGCACTAGAAACGAAATCAATTATAGGAAACGTAGATGAAACGGAAATAAAAGAAGACCCAGAAGAAATACACACAATACATTCGACGCAGACTGAAGAGCCAAAAACCGCGATTAAAATTTTAAACGCAGTCATCGATATAAAACCCAATCAATTTATAACTACCGAAGTTTAAACTAACCTTAATCCCGTAAAATATACAAAAGTAGACAACAAGAAAGTATACCAAATCTAAATAACTGAAGTCGACAACGAGGAACAAATAATTAAAATCTAAAGGAATACACCCCCGAGAAAAAACCAAACATGTGTATAAACGATTATCAGAATTATATGTTAAATTATTTAATAACTCTGGTCCTGAACTTATTCGATGCACAAGAAAATTATTAAATTTAGACGTCCCTGATGAAATAAAGGACGTAATTAGAAACCAACCCGAAGGCAAAACCAACCATCGTGGAATTAATGAAACCATAACGCAACTTATAAGACGATACTATTTTAAAGATATGAAAGAATTAACCACAGACTTTATTAACCAATGTGAACTATGCGACAATGCAAAATACGACAGAACACCCCCAAAAATACCCTTAATGTTAACCAAAACACCTGACAAACCTTTTCAAAAATTACATGCCGATACTTTAGTAGTAGAAACACAAAACTTTTTAACCATTGAAGCTGCATTCGCCAAAATACCAAGCAATACTCATCACTTCTAAAAATAGCATCGACGTAACACAAGAATTTTTACAATCCTTTACATTTTATGGCACACCCGAAACCATAACTTTAGATAACGGCAGCGAATTTAAAACGGGACAATACTAAACACTTTAGAACTCCACAAAATAAAAATTCATTTTATAACTGAAAACCACCCTGAATCGAACGGATTAATTGAAAGATTACATTTAACCCTTCTAGAACAAATCAGATTATTAACACTAACTTACAAGAAAGAACACATCACCAATCTAATGTCATACGCACTAATCGCTTATAACAATACAATCCACTCATCAACAAATTTTACACCCCTAGAATTAACATTAGGACATTCAGATTCCCGCACCTTATGACATACATTATAACAAGGAAATATATCAACAATATGCCAAAAATCCGATAGAGAAACTAAAAATAACCTACGATAAAGTAAAAGATAAACTAGATAACGACAAAGAAGTTATCAGCACAACCCGCAATAAGAATACCGACGCAAATAAATTTTCAATAGGACAAACCATGTACGAGAAAATTTTCCAAAGTAAACGACACAAAACGGCACCCATAAATTTAAGCCCATTTAAAATTAAGAGAATATCTGACAAAAATATAGCCTTAGTAAACAACGGCAAGATAATAAACTATATTCACTTGAAAACCTCAGATACCCTGTAATTTCAGATGGACAATCATCACCCTTACCGTCAACCTCCGCCCAGGTAGAACGGATACCGAAATATTAATTGAAGACTTAAAGAATAACCCTGGTAAACTACCAATTTAATTAGGCAGTATGCAAAATACGATAGACTATTGGACATTCGCACAAAAATTCGATTTAATAGAATTAAAAGAAAAATTTTAAATAATCAAAGACAACCATTAAAATATTCAACAAAACATTAAGAAAGCTAGTAAATAACCAAGATAGTACAGCCAATAGAATACAAATCCTTGAGACTAACATGTAAACTACCATGTTAGGAATGCGAGACCTAATTAGATTCAATACAGTAGTCACTCAAATAATATCAACCTTTACCTTAATCTCAATAAATTTTAGCCACTTTAGAAAATGCCGTAATATTTGCAAAATTAAATACATTACACTCTAGTATCATAGAAGCAACTGACTTATTAAAAATTAGATCATTTATAACTAACAGGAAATTACCCTTTGATGTGACACAATCAAACATTCTTATATTTGAAAAAATAGCTATAGTTAAAGGCTATATAAAAAAAACAACGAAATAACATTTTTAATAGAAATCCCAATAGTAGAAAGTAACAATTATAATTATTATCATTTATTTGCTTTTCCAATGAAAATTACTAGCATGTATAAAGTTATCATCCCCTAAACCAAGTTCCTATCCTTAATGAACTAAGATATGGTTATACAAACGAAAATGTAACGAAGTCACACCAAACTAATATTTATGCCAATCGTTGACAAGAACAACCATCCAAGAAGACAGCCCTTGCGAAGTACAATTACTAAAATTTTCAAATCATTACAAAAATTGTGAAGCAAAACCCGTACAAATCACCAACATAAAAATTCAGAAAATTACAGAAAACAAATGGATTGCCATTTTCCCAGCAGAAGTAATAGCAACCGTCCACTGCAATCAAGACGAAAATAATTTAGCATTAACCGGAAGCAAACTAAACACCCTTAAAGAAGACTGTTATTTAAAACTGAAAACGAAATAATCAGAGTTTATCAAGATCCTATAGCAACCAAGAAACTTGTAAATTTACCAAAACTACAATTCTAGACAACGCAAACAGAAGACGAAGAAATAATACAAAATCCCATGCAACTAGAACATTTAGACTTAGACGAACTCAACCACGCCATAAAATTAATGGAAAATTATAAAGAACACTTAAGTGAATTAAAAGTGCCCAAGTTACACTACGATAACATTAGCGTTTGGACAATTTTTATTAATATTTCTAATTATATATGTATTTTAGAAAATGTCTCTTAGATATAGCAATAAAGAAGTAACAAATATTCCCTTAAGGACAATGAATTTTAAACAATAAATTTTATGAATTTAAAAATTAAACAAAGAAAACCTTAATTTTCCATTTACGTCGGGAGGAGTTATGTATCCCCTAATTTATATATGTATTAGAAATAGAAGTTATTAGGAATTATTAGAAATCATTGAGAAATTATTAAATCGAGTGCAACAATGTAATCCAAGATAATTAAATAAAGGTTATTAACAGTAGTGAGAACGGATGCAATACATTGTATTCCAAACGGTAGTGATACTGCAGGTGGCAGGTCACATACGGTTAAGAACTGTGATTACCTAGAAAATAAGATTGTTACATTGTATCATGAATAGTATTAAGAAATAAGCAGACATGAGATCTGCAAGTTCCCACAGACATGAGAGGGCAGAGACAACATAAATACCCCGGGAGCCCCAACACCAGTCAGGTCAGTCTTAAGTATTTTAGCTTCAACATTGCAGTTTGCTTAGGCTACTCACTCATATTAGTTCAATTAGTAACTATTTTTCGACTTAGAATAATAAATCAAGATTGTCAAAATTCCATATTTAATATCTGTTCGAAAAACAAATAAAATGTTGTGAAATTTTTTGAAGCAGTTTTTAAAAACACCGCTCCCAAGCCCTGAAATGTAAATCGCGTAGCGTTTCACATTATTATTCTCTTCTGATGTTCCACATTTCAACTATGTATATACTTGTATTATTATATTATTCTATATAACTCAGTCTTAATCTGTATTATTCTTTATTACTCTTAATTCTATTCTTAGTTCGAGATAGCACTTGTTAAATATATTCCTAAAGCAAATAAATGCAATTCATTATAGAACGCTAACAACTATTAACTTTGTAGTTCTTGGTAATGCAATTGGAATGTGCATGATAACATTTCCACTGGGTTAAATTGCTAAATTTTTTCTTACTCATAGTTTAAAAGAAAATTACTTAGCTTAAAATGACACTTGTTACTTCAATTATGATTTCAATTTGTGGGGTTAATTTTGCAACCCCTTAAGGGCTGAAATGCAGGAGTTGAAAATGTTACATACACAATTTCTCCCTTCTAAACAAATTTAAGTATATAAGCGATTTTCCTTAAAATAAAGTAAAGTGACAAAAAAATGCATGTTTCGTTTTCGGTGGACCAGTCTGTATGCAAAAAAAGTGACCCAACAAAATGGCAATCTCAATTAGCGCAATCACCTCACATTCCGTCAACCATATATTTTGATACTACGCAAGATTAGATTAAACAAATTGTTTATATTAAAGAAACAAATAAACCTTGATAGCTGAAAAGATTATACCGTCTGCATTAAAATAACAAACAATCAGCGCGCTCTTGTAAAGTGCTCATTAAAATATCTCCTTTCAACGACCTACTTATTTATCTATAAACTGCTGAGTGTTGATGTGAATTTATATTACGTAATGATAAACGTGGATAACGTAACGAAAATAAGAAGAGCGAGTTCGTCTCCTTAAGAATATCCAGAAAAGTAATTCTGTAAATTAAGGTGAAAGTTGTAAAGTTAGAAATAATAATATTCCGTTTAGAAAATCATCGTTATATTTACGGTTTTTAAATTATTTTGAAAAATGTAATTTTTGACTATTTTAATTAGTTTTTCCGGCGTTTTAATCACTACTAGAGCACAATATGACCCTGGACACTGAAAACATTTTCTAGAAGTTTTTGTTATTCAGATACAGCAACACATTACACTTGGCGATTTAAAAAAAAGTTTCACCTTTCGGTCATAATTGTAATACATAACTAATTTTTTTTTATATAATTACCTACGGCTTGTGCAGTAAGTTTAAGATTATTAAATGTAATACTATACTAAATTCGATTTTCCAATGCTCCATCCGAAACTACTATAACGTGCGTGGCAACACTCACACACGGGACCTTCATTTTACTTGTCATCCGAACGAAGGCGTATTTTTGTGAAATATACTCACTTAATATTTTTCAAGCGGACCGTGTCGAATTCGAACCCAGAACTTTGGGCGTAGTAGTCACACGCATACCAACTACGCTACGGGACCGATTCACTGTAATGCTACACTTCATTTGATTTTTTTCAATACTCCACCCGTAGGTACTACATTGGCCAGGAAGAGAGTTTTTTTTACCTGGAAAATTATGAATTTTGTCGGAACCTTGCTGTTACAAGCACGTGCGCGACAACACTCACACACGAGACCTTCATTATACGTTTCATCCGAACGAGGGCGTATTTTTGTGAAAAGTGCTCGCCTAACATTTTTCAAGCAGACAGTGTCGGGAATCGAACCCAGAACTTTAGGCATAGTAATTACACGCACGCCAACTACGCCACGGAGCCGCGTCAATGTAATACTACACTTCTTTTGATTTTTCTTCAATGCTCACCCGCAGGTACTACATTGGCCCAGAAGAGGTTTTTCTACCTGGAATATTTTGAATTTTCTTGGGACCTTGCTGTTCCGAGCAAGGTAGGGATTAACATGCATGACAACACTCACACACGAGACCTTCATTATACGTCTCATTCGAATGAGGACGTATTTTTGTGAAAAATGTTGGCCTAACAATTTTCAGGCGGACAGTGTCAACCTGGGACTTTGGACATATTAGTCACACGCATACCAACTACGCCACTGAGCAGCTTCAATGTAAAAACCATACTCCATTTGATTTGTTTTTCAATGCTTCACGCGAAGGTACTACATTGGCCAGAAAGAGAGTTTCTTCACCTGGAAAATTTTGAATTTTGTCGGGACCATGCCGTTCCGAGCAAAGTAGGAATCTTTATAACGTGCGAGACAACACCCGCAGGGGACCTTCACTTTACCTCTCATCCGAACGAAGGTCAATTTTTGTGAAAAATATTCGCCTAACATGTTTCAAGCGGACAGTGTTGAGATTCGAACCCAGAACTTTGGGCATAGTAGTCAGACGCATACCAACTACCCCACGGCACCGCTTCAATGTAGTACTACACTTCATTTGATTTTTTTTCAATGCTCCACCCGAAGGTACTACATTGGCCTAGAAGAGTTTTTTTTTACCTGGAGAATTTTGATATTTGTCTGGAACTTGCTGTTTCAAGCAAGATAGGGATCTTTAACGTGCGTGACAACACTCACACACGAGACCTTCATTATACGTTTCATTCGAATGAGGACGTATTTTTGTGAAAAGTGCTCTCCTAACATTTTTCAGGCGGACAGTGTCAACCTGTGACTTTAGGCATATTAGTCACACGCATACTACGCCACTAAGCAGCTTCAATGTATTACTACACTTCATTTGATTTCTTTTCAATATTCCACCCGAAGGTACTGCATTGGCCAGGAAGAGTTTTTTTTACCTGGAAGATTTTGAATTTTGTCGGGACCTTGTTGTTCTAAGGACGTGCGTGACAACACTCACACACGACACCTTCATTATACGTCTCATCCGAACAAGGGCGTATGTTTGTGAAAAATGCTCGCCTAACAATTTTCAGGTGGACAGTGTCAACCTGGGACATTGTGCATATTAGTCACACGCATACCACCTACGCCACTAAGCAGCTTCAATGTAAAACACAACTCCATTTGATTTTTTTTCAATGCTCCACGCGAAGGTACTACATTGGCCAGGAAGAGAGTTTCTTCACATGAAAAATTTTGAATTTTGTCGGGACCTTGCCGTTCTAAGCAAGATAGGGATCATTGACGAACGTGACAACACCCGCACGGAATCTTAATTTTACCTCTCATCCGAACGAGAGCGTATTTTGTGAAATATGCTCGCCTAACATTTTTCAAGCGGACAGTGTCGGGATTCAAACCTAGAACTTTGGGCATAGTAATCACCCGCATACTAAGTACGTCACGGATCCGCTTCTATATAATACTACACCTCATTTGATTTTTTTTCAATGCTCACCCGAAGGTACTACATTGGCCCGGAAGAGTTTTTTTTATCTAGAAAATTTTGAATTTTGTTGGGAACTTGCTGTTCCAAGCAAGGTGGGGATCTTTAACGTGCATGACAACACTCACACACGAGACCTTCATTACATCTCTCAACCAAACGAAGGCGTTTTTTTGTGAAAAATTCTGGCCTAACATTTTCAAGCGGACAGATTCGGGGTTCGAACTTGGGACTTTGGGCATTTTAGTTACACGCATACCAACTAAACCACGGAGCCGCTTCAATGTAATGCTCCACTTCATTTGATTTCTTTCAATGTTCCACCCTAAAGTACTACATTGGCCAAGAATAGTTTTGGAAAAATTTTGAATTTTGTCGGGACCTTGCCGTTCTAAGCAAGGTAGGGATCTTTAACGTGCGTGACAACACTCACACACGAAACCTCCATTAATACCTCTCATCCGAACGAGGGCGTATTTTTGTGAAAATGCTCGCCTAACATTTTTGAAGCGGACAGTGTCGGGATTCGAACCTGGAACTTTGAGGCATAGTTATAACATAGCATACCAACTACGCCAGGAGCCGCTTTAATTAATACTACACTTCATTTAATTTTTTCAAAGCTCCACCCGAAGGTACTACATTGCTAGGAAGAGATTTCTTCACCTGAAAATTTTGAATTTTGTGGGACCTTGCCGTCTAAGCAAGATGGGATCATTGACGACTGGCAACACTCCGAGGACCTTCATTTTACACTCTCAACAAAGAATTAAATGCTCGCTTAACATTTTCAAGCGGACAGTGACGGGATTGAACCCGGGACTTTGGCATATTAGTCAAACGCATCCAATTACCACGGAGCCTTCAATGTAATACTCACTTCATTTGATTTTTTACAATGTTCCACCCAAGGTACTACATTGCCAGGAATAGTTTCTTTACATGAAAATTTAGAATTTTGTCGGGACCTTGCGTTCTAAGCAAGTAAGGATCTTTAACGTGCGTGAAACACTCACACACTGACCTCCATTATACTCTCATCCAACGAGGGCTTATTTTTGTGAAAAATGCTCACCTAACATTTTTAAGGGACAGTTCAGGATTCGAACTGGACTTTGAGCATATTAGTCACAAGCATACCAACTACGCCATGGAGCCGCTTTAATGTAATACTACACTTCATTTATTTTTTCAAAGCTCCACCCCGAAGGTACTACATTGACTAGGAAGAGAGTTTCTTCACCTGAAAAATTTTGAATTTTGTCGGGACCTTGCCGTGCTAAGCAAGATAGGATCATTGACGAACGTGGCAACACCCGGACGGGACCTTCATTTTACCTCTCATACGAAAAATGCTCGCTTAACATTTTTCAAGCGGACAGTGACGGGATATGAACCCGGGACTTTGGCCATATTAGTCAAACGCATACCAATTACGCCACGGAGCCCCTTCAATGTAATACTACACTTCATTTGATTTTTTTACAATGCTCCACCCGAAGGTACTACATTCGCCAGGAAGATTTCTTTACCTAGAAAATTTAGAATTTTGTCGGGACCTTGCCGTTCTTCAAGGAGAATCTTTAACGTGCGTGATAACACTCACAGGGACCTCATTAATGGCCCTAATGGGCGCTAATTTGAAAAGATTTTCTGAAATTTTAAAATGCGGACTGTGAACGGTTCGGACTGAAATCTTTGAGTAATATTTTCAAACGGACGCAACTTACGTTCCGCAAATGCGCCTAATTGGCGCCTAATTATGACAAATATTTTAGAAAAATTCAAAAATGTTGCGGCTAACTTCACGAGCCGTCGCCTTGGATCAATGTAGTAAGCGTAAGACTACGGATCCCAAAGTCCTGGGTTCAAATCCCGACACGGCCGACTGCTTGAAAAATGGCAGGTGAGCATTTTCCACAAAAATTACGCCCTCGTTCGGAAGAGAGACTAAATAGAGGTCCTGTGTGTGAGTGCTGTCACGCACGTTAAAGATCCCTACCTTGCCTGGAACGGCAAGGGATCTGCAAAATTCTAAATTTCCAGGTAACAAAAAACTCGCCTCCTGGTCAATGTAGTACCTCCGGGTGGAGCATTGAAAAGTCACATGTAAGGTTTACTTCACGCACCTGAACTTTGGGCATAGTAATTACACGCATGCCAACTACGCCACGGATCCGCGTCAATGTAGTACTACACTTCATTTGATTTTTCTTTAATGCTCACCCGCAGGTACTACATTGTCCCGGAAGAGTTTTTTCTACCTAGAATATTTTGTATTTTCTTGGGACCTTGCTGTTCCGAGCAAAGTAGGGATCTTTAACATGCATGACAACACTCAGACACGAGACCTTCATTATACGTCTCATTCGAATGAGGACGTATTTTTGTGAAAAATGCTCGCCTAACACTTTTCAGGCGGAGAGTGTCAACCTAGGACTTTGGGCATATTAGTCACACGCATACCAACTACGCCACTAAGCAGCTTCAATGTAATACTACACTTCATTTGATTTCTTTTCAATGCTCCACCCGATGGTACTATATAGGCCAGGAAGAGCTTTTTTTACCTGGAACATTTTGAATGTTGTCGGGACCTTGCCGTTCCAAGCAAGGTAGGAATCTTTATAACGTGCGTGACAACACCCGCAACGGACCTTCACTTTACCTCTCATCCGAACGAGGGTGAATTTTTGTGAAAAATATTCGCCCAACATGTTTCAAGCGGACAGTGTTGGGATTCAAACCCAGAACTTCGGGCATAGTAGTCATACGCATACCAACTACCCCACGGAGCCGCTTCAATGTAATACTACACTTCATTTGATTTTTTTACAATGCTCCACCCGAACGTACTACATTCGCCAGGATGATTTTCTTTACCTAGAAAATTTAGAATTTTGTCGGAATCTCGCCGTTCTAAGCAAGGTAGGGATCTTTAACGTGCGTGATAACACTCACACACGGGACCTTCATTATACCGCTCATCCGAACGAGGGCGTACTTTTGTGAAAAATGCTCACTTAACATTTTTCAAGTGGACAGTGTCCGGATTCGGACCTGGATCTTTGGGCATAGTAGTCATACGCATACCAACTACGCCACGAAGCCGCTTCGATTACTACACTTCACTTGATTTTTTTTAATGCTCCACCCGAAGGTACTACATTCGCTAGGAAGAGAGTTTCTTCACCTGGAAAATTTTAAATTATGTCGGGACCTTGCCGTTCCAAGCAAGATGGGGATCTTTAACGCGCGTGATAACACGCGCATGGAACCTTTATTTTACTTCTCATCCGAACGAGGGCGTATTTTTGTGAAAAAATGTTTGCTTAACATTTTTCAAGCGGACAGTGTTGGGATTCGAACCCGGGACTTTGGGTATATTAATCACACGCATACCAACTACGCCACGGAGCAGCTTCAATCTAATACTACACTTCATTTGATTTTTCAATGCTCTACCTGAAGATACTACATTCGCTAGGAAGAGTTTCTTTACCTGGAAAATTTTGAATTTTGTCGGGACCTTGCTGTTCAAGCAAGGAGGGATCTTTAACGTGCGTGACAACATCCCACGGGACTTCATTTACCTCTCATCCGAACGAGGGCGTATTTTTGTGAAAAATGCTCCCTAACATTTTCAAGTGGACAGTGTCGGGATTCGGATCTGGATCTTTTGTCATAGTAGTCATACGCATACCAACTACGCCATGAAGCCGCTTTGATTACTACACTTCACTTGATTTTTTTTCAATGCTCCACCCGAAAATACTACATTCGCTAGGAAGAGAGTTTCTTCACCTGGAAAATTTTGAATTTTGTCGGGACCTTGCTGTTCCAAGCAAGGTAGGGATCTTTAAAGCGCGTGATAACACGCGCGCGGGACCTATATTTTGCCTCTCATCCGATCGAAGGCGTATTTTTGTGAAAAATGCTTGTTTAACATTCCTCAAGCGGACAGTGCCGGGATTCGAACTCGGGAATTTGGGCATATTGATCACACGCATACCAATTACACCACGGAGCCGCTTCAATGTAATACTATACTTCATTTGATTTTTTCAATGCTCCACCTGAAGATACTACATTTGCTAGGAAGGTAGTTCCTTCACCTGGAAAATTTTGAATTTCGTCGGGACCTTGCTGTTCCAAGCAAGGTAGGGATCTTTAACGTGCGTGACAACATCCGCACGGGATCATCATTTTACCACTCATTCCAACGAGGGCGTATTTTTGTGAAAAATGCTCGCCTAACATTTTTCAGTGGACAGTGTCGGGATTCGAACTTGGGACTTTGGTTATATTAGTCACACGCATACCAATTACACCACGGAGCCGCTTCAATGTAATACCACACTTCATATTAATTTTTTTCAATGCTCCATCTGAAGGTACTACATTGGCCATGAAGCTATTTTTTTTATCGGAAAAATTTTGAATTTTGTCGAGACCTTGCTGTTCCAAGCAAGTTAGAGATCCGACAACACTCACACACGAGGCCTCTATTTTATCTCTCATCCTAACAAGAGCGCATTTTTGTGAAAAATCCTCGCCTAACATTTTTCAAGCGGACTGTGTTGAGACTGCCTCGGATTACCGTTGAACTTAGGAATAGCGTGTGAATTTGACTGACGAATGACAATTTGCTGTATTGAAAAATTCCTCTCTTCGTCTGAACCTGTGGAAGGCGCATGAAAACTGGTAATATTTATAAAGTCTTTTTGTGTTCTTGTAGATAGCCAAGGTATGGATGGGACTACTTGAATTGGCGCATGAGAATTAGCAGGTGGCTGCCCATCCCTCGTCAACCTTTGATTCACATCCCTTGCTCCGCCATTACGCTGCGATATAGTAAATGACGAAGGGCAGATGTGTGGTTTACGGTTGTGGATATCTTGCTGGTGCGTTTCAGCGAAGCTTACGTAAGCCTTTTGCGTGTTGTCTACCCATTGTGCCGTTCGTTGTTGTGTAACCTTCTTTTCATCATTGTTCGTTCTACACGACTACCCTAGTGACCGCGTTTTAAAATTTCGTACTTCTTTTGTATGTATTTCACTTGCAACAACGTTCTTCTTCGAGCATGTATAATTCCAGTTTCTGTCGACTCATAGCTTTAGAAGTTAGCGATTCGGGTTAGTAATTTCCCTTATTGCTGGCGTTGGTTTCCGAACATAAGATATTTACATGCAGAGTGATGTTCGGTGCGTTTTCAACATTCTCGGACTGACTCGTCATATTTGACGATTGATTACTTTCGTCTATCATTAAAGCTTCTTTCGTATTGGGTCCAAGCTCGCCTGTACATGTGGAAGTTTATGCTGACAACTACGACAAATCAAATTCTTTGTTGGTCTTTCTGATCGCAACTGTAAACAAGATATGTGATATTGCGCGGAGCATAATTAACACGCCACCATGGAGTTACCATCACCTTGGTTACATCTAGGGCGTTTTCCCCTTTTGCAGTGAATGTGACGTAGATATGTCTTCATTTCTTTTTCTATTATGTCAATTCAGAACTAAGTAACAGTATCAACCGGATAGCGATCACTATTCAACCGCCGACAGTAAAAAACATAAACTGGACTTAAACTGTTTCACGTGGACTTTGTATACGATAAAAAGCACTTAGCAATGGAACTTTAGTTACTGGATATTATAAGATGTAGGGTAGGACATACACACTTTTTATGACAAAGATTTGAGTCATGCAACTTTGTCATTTATTATAGAGCTCCTGCAAGAAACATACAATAATTTTAAATAATAAATAGTGGGAAACTTACAATGTGTAACTCACGCGGATTTTTAGACCTCTAATAAGAGCTCTTAACTAATTCGAATATTTTAACAGGCGAGTTATGTATCTCCCAATTATATATATGTATTGAATATATTGAATCTAATAGGAATTATTAGAAATTGTTAAATAAAGTATAAGTCCATTGCAACATTGTAATACAAGAATGACCCAGAGAGGTTATCGACAATTCATGAGAACGGAATGCAACTTTACATCCGTGAGGGCAGTGATACTGCAGGTGGCAGGTCACAGGCGGTTAACATACGGCAATTACTTAGAATTAAAATTGATACATTGTAACAAAGTGTAAAGCAGACATGAAATCTGCAAGTTCCCACAGCCGTGTGAGGGGCAGGTTATTATAAAAAGCCCGGGAGCTCAAGGCCCGGCAGTCAGTCTTCGAACTCCATACTTCGTTAGTAGACCATTTAGTGACGAACCACCCCCACATTTCCACCAGCATCCACATTTCCACACACATCTGGACCAAAAAGTTTTCTTCGACTAACCATTTTTCATCTTTCGAGATAAATATCTTAAATTTTTCATCTTTCGAGATAAATGAGCATCCTCATTTCCACACACGAGATAAACCTATTTTTAAGATTTTTTACCGCTAACATTCTGGACCAAATAGTTTTCTTCGACTAGCCATTTTTTATCTTTCGAGATAAACCTATCATGTTTGGTATCAATTAATATTAGAATTTTCTCAGCTACCCATATCTCTAGGAATTTTTTAGATAGCATCATCCCCCAGGGAGCTACCCCCATTTTAAGATTTTTTACCTGTAGCGACTTTTGAGCGTTCTTATAAAAATTTTTTATACATGCGATACATCTTGTTAGTCTAAAATTTTACGCAGAATTCGAATCTGCAAACAGATTTGAAATCGGACCACGCCCTGCAAAGTTATACCCCCTTTAAAGTTCTGATCTTCTAAATTTTGCTCATTTATGATATATGCTTTAACTAAGTTACTTTAAACAAGAAATTACCGCATCCAAAAATTCCAATGCATGCTTAACAATAATGTAGAAATGGCAAGGTCGACTTAATAATTAAGAAAGCGCATTTTGCTTGTATGAAATCTATGGAATTTCTCCTGTAATGAAAGAAGAATGCATTCGTAATTGAAAATGATTCTACAACTTTCGCTAGATACCAACAAAGTTAATTAGAAATTTTGTGTATGACATCATTAACTACCTAAATTTCAGAATTAACAAATGTAATAAACCAGATTAAGTACTGTTCAATAATAATTAGAGTGAAAGTAAATGGGTCTTATTACCTAAATCATCTTACGTGACGCGGTAGAAGCATTATAACGCAAATTCCGGAAACTTCCAACGTAGCCTTAATTCATTTGTATTTATTTGTAATCCAGCAAATATTTTAAGTTCTTAACGATCATGTGAAAAGCTGTTTATAATTTCTTTTCTTGGAGTTTCTATTAATTATGTTTGTGCATTTGAAATCGAAATATAATTGCCGAGGATTTACACAAGGTAACCAGCACATATTTACGGAAAATACAAACCTCATTTAGTAGTATAATTAACGGATTCAAAACGTATATAACGCGCTGGTTAGTAGAATTCTATTAGTTTCGCACGCTTTTGTGTAAAGCCCGTCGAAATTTTAAACCGTCGTTTCATGTAGTTCTTTTTGTGGAAAGTTTTGAAGGAAGATTTAAGGTAAGTTTTCATTTTTTTATTAAAGTAGAACTGAATTTATTTGCAAACACCAATTATTATGTATTCTGTTATTGGTTCTTATTTGTATTTTAAAACATTAATTTTTCCAAAGTAATGCGCTGTTTTACAGATATACTTTTCCAAATTTTAAAGGTATGCTTTTGCTAGAATAAAAAACAATTCTGACAAAATATTTTATTAAAAATTTAATACATTAACAAAAAGTCCTCAATAACAATACGTTTTCTTTAGAACAGCTTAAATTATTCAAACAATGGTTTAAACAGTGATTGTACCTATTACCGAATCTTCTTAATTCTTTGAGCTTTGGAAGTGAGAAAACACTTTCCATGTTTAAAATGTTGTTTGATAAATATTTTGACAGTAACTGCCTTTTCTGTTCGCCTTTAACATAGATTGTAGCATTGGGTGGTATGACTTCTTTCAGCAAATCGCCTACATTTGTATATCCACTTGTGGACTGTCCATCCCAGCTAAGCCCATGGATTCTTTGCTTTAACCACTGAACTTGCTTTTGAAATCATCACTTAGGGTGTTATACTCCACAGCCATGTCCAGTATCTCATGCCATATTACATTATTCGCTACATCCAAAATGGCAATCTCCTTGCAATAGAAATCACTAGTTTTGTATTGATATCCTTGTAAATCGATTATGAAACACATGCTTCCTGCTTCAAATCACAGATGGGAATGGGGTTCTAAGCAAATCTCTCCTATATATCCAGTTAAGGGACTTTACTCCCTCCTTTTATGATTTTTTCATCCAGGTAATTATCTGGATGATACTAAAGCAAGTCTGTTTTCTTAATCCAACTTTTACCATCCCCCAACCACGACACTAATAATTCGCGCCCGTGCTTCCGTTTCCGTAAAACTTTTTCCACTAAGTACGTGTCGGGTGCTGCTGTGAGCTGAATTTCATCGCCGTAAAAAGCACCTAGAATTGGCCGACCTTCCAAATCTTGTAGCAGATAGGTTGTCGGTCTCGTTTGTTGTACTTTAACAATTTTGAATAGTTCTGTACTCCAGTTTGGGTGAAATCCTCGATCGAATACTGCTTTATATTTTGATATACGCACAATGTCTCCAACCTTATACAACTTCTTGTAACTTTTAGAAACGCTGTTAGCGGTGTAAAGTTTTATTCTTTCCGGATGTTCTTCTGCTTCCATAGGTGTCATGTTAATAGCCCGATGCGGTGTATTATTGTATTCTTCCATAACCTTAGGCAAAATATTCACCCATTTATGACTGCCTTGCAAGTAAAATCTTCTGTACAATTTGTTTTGATTGTTCTAATCAACCGCTCGACCATGCTAGCTTTGATTGCGGAATACGTAGAGTAATGGTTTATCTTATATTTTTGCATAAGATTTTTAAAACAGCGGTTGTAGTACTCTTTCCCAAAATCCGTTTGTAGATTGATTTTTAAGTTATTTTCTCCTTGCAGCATTTTGTCCAATATTTTTTTCATAGCATTTGTAACTTCTGATCCAGTTTTATTTTTAAAGGTTCAGCTAAAGCATATTTTGTGAAACAGTCCACTGCTATTATAATATATCTGTACCCATTGTTCACACGCGAGTAAGGCTGCATTTCGCACAAGTCCGATTGGATAAGATCACGTTTCACATGTTTCAGATTTGTATGACGACGCTGAAAATTTTTTCTTGCAGGTTTAAATAATTCCTTAACGATGATTTCTTTACTCATTTTTGCTTAACACTGTTGCTAAACTAATAGGGTTATCTTTATCCAATTGCACCTTTGACATAAACTGAAGCTTTGGTTTGTAGTATTTGTTTTTTATAGCTGCTGGTGACGCCTCGTAAATCGATGCTATTGCAAGACTGAGCTCCTTTTCATTTGTCTCGAAGTTGCAGTCAAATTAATAAAAACTGTATAAACGTTTTAAAGTCAGATACAAGCTTATCCAATTTTTCATTTACATATTGTTTATTAACTGCATCAGATGGCTCAACTGGTTGAGCAAGCATTGCGATACGCTGGTTTCTTGCATTGAAGGCTTTATCTTTACGTTGTATATCATCAGAACTTTTTAGACAGTATGAAAAGGCTTGATTCACGAGCTTGATTACAGATTTCTTATTAACACAATCACTATCTTCTTTAGGATCCATTACATCCACTAGCCTTCTTTTACGAAAACTAATTGTTTCTTCTCCAGACTTGAATACTATAGTACTCCTCTGATTAACACAATCACCATCTTCTTTCGGGTCTGATGAATTCACTAACCTTCTTTGCTGCATATCGTACCCATCACCATCCAACGTTAGCACAAATCCTCGACCTGGAGGACCGCGCCGAATATCAGCATCTTTACGCTCTGAACGTCCGAAGCGGTCGATAGGCATTTTAAAACTGTGTAATTATTTGCTGAGCTCACTGTATTATACCTTCTTCTCTCAACTCTTCTATTATGGACACCATCTCGTTAATGTTTTCCTCGCTTGTATTTCCAGCTCGGTTGGATGCGTTCAACAATCTCAGTCGATCCACAAGTTCATGTACATTATTCCAGTAGACATATTGCACCGGCTTTGAATTTAAACTTTTGTAAAACCGATTAGAAAAGCCTAAACCCGATCCCTTAGACTGTTTTCTTCTCTTTGGCTGTTTTCTTTCGGGATTCCTCCGAAATTCGGTGAGATATTTTGCACATATTTGTTAAACTTTTGTTATTTGTTGGGAATCCGCTTAAATCGTGCACCGCAAATGGGTTAAACTTTCTTCTCAAAATCGACGCAGATTTGATCATTTCCAAGTAATTCGGCAAATCTTCATGCAAATTGAAATCGCCATCTTCGGGGCTGATGTCTTTGTAAACCAGCAGGTTGTATAAACCCTTCGTACCTGGATATATCACATTATTTAATGTTATATCGCTAGTTTCCGGGTTAATTACCAATACACTTTTCCACAAACTCCATGTATCGGTTTCCGCATTATACTTTACTCCATAAATTGATTTGTCAATATTTTCGTCCTCGTCTCTAGCTAACACATCCGCATAGTAAAGATGGAACGGTTCTTCTGGAACGAGTTGTTTAATTTTCTTTATAGGTACGTCCATGTTTTCAACTTTAACCTTTGTTGTAGGTGTGGGAATTTTTCGGTGATCGATTGCAACTGGGAAGCGGTTATTTCAAGGGATCAATCAATTGTTTGTGCATCTCTTTGAATTTTGCTGAGATGTAGCGTCTCCTTTTGTACGCTACAAACTTTTTCGTACAGCATCCTGCATAAGATGAAGACTGCGTTTATTCGCAATAAAATTGTTAACGTCCGTCATCATGAAACTTTGGATGAGAACTAACTTTTTGAATAATGTCAAATATTTATATACTCGTCGAAATTCTTCCTATATCGACCATTATCCAAATCAAAATCTTTCACAACAGTTATAAAATTATGTTTTGAGTCACCCCAACACTGTAAACACATTTCTTTAAATTTCGGATATGTCATGTCACCACTTATATGATCCGAAAAGATATGGCGAAGGTTTGTATCATCCTGTTTCCATAATGCGATTACATTGGCGTTATCTCTGAGTCTATGTTTTAAGGCACTAGCGTAAGTTTGACATAGATAGAACGAATCTATTGCTTTATGTCGGCCGAACGAGAAAAATTGAGTGATTTTACTTTGCTCGTTTACAGGTATATCATCGAAAACCATAATTGAATCTTCTTTGGTATCTCTGGGTTCGATCAAATCATCGTAATTTTCAAACTCATGATACCCAATTTCTTCTTTTAATGGTGTAAAACGTTTCTTAACAATTCGTATTTCGGTTGATATAAACTTTTCGAAAATACATAGACATTTTGGAATCTAAGACCGTTCTCGTGCAAGATCAGAGATATTAAAGCGTTAGTCTTCCCACAACTCGATGGTCCCGCGAAGATAGCTCGTATGTTAGACGGGAACAATGAACCATGTTTACCATCCTCTCTTGCACTAGCAATAGCAAAGTTATCATAATTCTGTATAGGTATTTTAACTTCTTGTTTCGCAGTCTCCATATTGCTTCGAGCGTACGCTTGCTTTTGCTGCTGCTTGCGGTGATAGCTTAACGTCTCTTTCGGTATATTATATTTTTTACTGATGGAGTAAATACTTCATTTACCCAACCGAACTTCTTCTATAGCTTTTTCTAATGCTTCGTTACTGTATCCACTATTTCGTTTTCTTATGTAACTGCGAACCATGCTAACCAATACTGTCGGAGACACTTTCACCCATGGGCAATTTCACTCTATGGGGCAATTTCACCTCTATGGGGCAATTTCACCCTATTCTGATGGAGGTAAATTCGCTCTAAAATAACTAGAACTTATGTACAGAGTGGGAGATGCTCACCATTCGACAAATAAAAGTAGACTAATTGAAACAAATTAATTCCTTGCTTTTATACAATTTTATTAAAATATATATACAAAATATTTAATTGTGAATAAATCTATTAACAATTTCTGTAAACGGATTATATTCAAACATAGAGTCATGTATAATTAAAGCATAAGCCTTCATCGACGGTTCAAAATTTCTTGAAGCTTCTAATTCCATTCTTACATCAACAGTTGCATCCTTGATGCTTTCAAATTGATGACGACAGTCGATTACAAAGACAGGTGATTCCTTAAACCTGTTGTAGTCCATTAAACATTTATTTGACGATTTGTTCGGATAGTATTTTTCCATAAAAGATGCATAAGACAGGTACGCTGGCAAGTAGTCATTCTGCTCGAAGTCCAAATTTAATCGACCTTGAGGGAACATCTGAGAGTTTAAAACACTTTGACATTGGTTATATTGGCATTCGTAAAGCTTGTAGCATTTTCTTCTTTCCTGTCGTACTTCCCATTTTGCAGCGCCAGTAATATCCACCGAGCCTTCTCTGTTTCGTTCGATACTTTAATTCTCCATACTTGTGACTTTGATTGTGTTAGAGATGGTAATTCGTGTAGTTCCCATTTTCTGAATGCAACCATTATAGATGATTGATTTTGCATTTCCGAAAGCAGCGACGCCTTGGCAAAGTCACTTAATGTTATATGCGGAACCTCCCATGAAATACGTTGTATTTTGAACGTTACTGTATTTCCAATCGACTTGTAGCAATTTACGTCCGACTTGGATCTGATTAAAATCAGCTCTTGAGGCATGTTGACGATAGTTTTCTTGTAATCTTCAAAAACCCAAAATGGTTTTAGCGGTATAGCACAACTAAACCGTCCATCTTGGAATATGGTATCGGGCTTCCACCGGTATGTGTAATAGATTTTGTTTCTGATTCTTCCATGGATACTAAACCTTTAATAGTTCTTGTAATTCCAGGGATTCGACAGACATCTATTATTTGATTATTACCCAATTTGTATTGAATTTCCTCAAACAGAAAATATGGTGCATTTCTAGTAAACTCGTAAGCTTTAGGGTCTGGTTCTGCTGCTCTAATCGGGTCTCCAGTTGTTGACGCTTCCTTAATGTTTCCGTAGGCTTATAGGTACCCTTATAAATATGAAACTTTCATGAGGGTATGTGATGTTATCACTGCTCTGGATTTCAATTGAAATTCGATCGTTGTTTTCTGCATTCAATGTAAAGGAAGATATGTATAATAATCTTCCTTTATTATGGTCTCGTCTAATTTATAACCTCCAAACACATCCAATTTGGGCACGTCCTCATATTTAAGCCTTCCAAGTTTAACGTTTTCATCACCGTGGAGATCTAAGCTGCGTTTACTTCTGCCTCCCATCATTTATAACTTTAACCCCAAAGATTTTAAGAAACGTATTTCTTCTGCTGTAAGTCTCTCGACAACTTGACGCTTTGACGTCGTATTCACTACTAATCGTCTGGGGTGTTGTAGCGTGCTTTATATACAAAATCGATAGGCATTTTCAACTACTTTTTATTTCCAGTCTCACACAGGTGTATGTTTCCGGGAAAAGTTTACCAATTCACCCAAATGATCGACTAGTCTGATTGTAATATTATCAATTTCTGTCACGCTCAGCGGATAATATATGACGTGGTTAGGTTCCTTTTCCAGATTATACCCGGGTGGTACAGATAGACTGAATTCGAATATGCTGTGGGTAAGAAAATTGTTTCTGAACGATCCGCTGGTGATATTGGTTTCCACAAAATGTTTGAGACCGATATTATGTTCACTTGCTGATTAGCGATATGTACGGTATCTGCAGTCAATTTGCGGTTGGTAAACCCCAAGATGCTTCCAATATTGTTTTTACGGTTTGCCCCAAAATCTATCGGTATACTGCTTCGTATAGAACACTTTAATGTATTATTGTTTGCACTCAGTTTAAAATATTTTTCAATGTTCTCGTTGATGTCCGGCTTCTGACTGAACCATTTTTTGAAAACATCCTGTATATTATCATTTATTTCTTCTAATTCGTATGATCCAGGTTCAATGGTTATTCTGCGATGCTCTGGATCGTTAAAGTATAAGTTGTTGTTCCCCGGATGTATGTTTTGCACAGTGTTACAAGTGTACAGTCCCACTAGACCCAAAGCATATTCACCGTCCTGTTTCAATTTAATTGGTGGGTAAATGGATCCTGTCGATATGACATTACCATACCCGAACACGCTCACTGTTTTAGCCATTGTCACTAAGAAACTTTAACACTAAATGTCCACAATTGTATGTGTTGTAAGTCTGCTCCGGTGCACTGTTGTAGTAAATTTTACAACCTCGAAAATATCTCTTTACTTCTTCCGGCGGTCTCAAGTCTCCAAACGAATCGTAGTAATACACACTATTTCCACGTTTTCGGTACCCCACCCAATGTGTACCCGAACCTTTGGTGGTATCCAAATTAATCACTCCGATTCGTTGACATGCGGTCTAATCTTCTGTAACTGATCTCTAGAAAAGACGTTGCGAAAATGAGGAATGTTAGATGCGTGTTTCCTTATATCTACATCGGTGAGAGCTCTTCGAGGTAACTTGCTTAGTTTTTTGATACTTTTTTACAAATGCCTCGCCCCTGTTTGTATGGTTTCAAGAATAATGCTGTGCCTTTTTTGTATGGTTTTAGAAACATTCCATTTCCTTTTTTCCCAACAGTAATGGCTTCCATAGATCTGTTGTGTCGTTCGCTCTCCTTAAGCTGTTCGTTGGCTGTCTTGACATCATTTACTGCTTTAGCTATCCCCTGCAGCACCACCTGTTAGTGCCCCTAGGGCACTTAGTCCCAGCGAATATCGGAATCAATGGTAGAAAACCTCCTTTCTGTGGAACGGGTATAATACGTGGGACTTTAATTTTGTTTCTCCCACCGGCTCCTTTTATGATTTTTTACCAATTAGAATACCAACATCTAACAGCTTTTTCAAGTTGTCGGAACCAACTCGGTCTATTGCGGATCGTATTTTCTTCAAAAATCCACCTTTGAAACTTATTTTCTTCTTTAAACCCATACCCATTTTCTCTTCGCTTTCATAGCGTTTGTCACAAACCAAGCTGCGGCTTTTTCCCCAAACTTTGCGTTTTAGACTTAACTCTCCCCAGGCTTCTTCTTCTAAAATTTTATCTGCTCGGTGTCTGGCTGGAAGATCGTCGGGGTACTTGGAGTATGCAATGTCGTGGTCTTTACACAATTTATCTAATTCGTTTATTCCAGGATCACCTCTTGCTAAGCGTTCATCCAACTTTGTACCAGGACCGCAGTACTGATAACCTGGAATATGCAGCTCAAACGGTAACCTGTTTATAGCGCTGTTGATTAAACCCTCTCCAGAACAGATAATCATGTGTTTACTCAAAAAAATCTCAAACTATACTAAATAAATAAACAACAACGAGTCTATTTATACTTTTTCAAAAAATTTACAATATATTTACAATAATACATTTACATCCACGTCTCTTGGACTGTCTTTTATAAAATACTCTTTCTAGTTATCACCATAACCAGAATCTTCAGATTCCGACAAATTTAAACGTCTAAACATTTCCACTAATGTTCTTGTACGCATCACGTCTTGCACAAATATATCCGGAAAACATATAACCAGCTCCAAAGCATTTAGGGCGCTCTGATTCAATTCGTTGTAGAATAAAATATTGCCAATTCGAACTTCGCCTTCAATCAAGATTTTAATTCGTTTCTCCCCTTCAGTCATAGTATTAAACCGATCGCAATCATTTAAATTAGAATTAGCAACAAACCCTACTAATTCGCTGTATAATGCTGGGAAGTCACGACTTTCCAACTGTTTAAGTTGATACTCAAACAACTCTCGCATATGGAATAGTTTACGGCACTCCAATTCATTTATAACTATCGAGCTATCACCCATTATTATTTTTAACTGGAACGTTTCGTTCTCGGTTGATCCAGACACTGGTGACAGAGTGATAAAGAACGGACCTCCTAGTTGTATGTGTAGATCTTCCATTTCGGTGCACCATTTAATCGAGTGTTTAGCACGTCACGAGAAAATACGTTGATTTGAAATTCCACTTGAAAATTCGTAAATGCTAACCAATTTTCGTATGTCAATTCCAGAACATGGCTGCCACAATATTTCTTGCTACACACCAATCGTAATACGGGTTTTATTCTCTGGTTTATAACAAACCCAATTTCCACATTATGAGGGTGTTCACCCAATTCACTTAAACTATACGTAAACTTATTAATCAGATTTTCGGTATACGAAACTTGTGCATCATTAACACCTGCAGACTCCATTGCTTTGCACTGATTTCACTGAGATGACTGAGAAGGAATCCTATGCAGCTCCTCCTTTTAAATGTTACAGGGTTGTTGTTGCGCATGCTCCTCATTATCATTTGCAATATTTTACAGACAGGCATGAACTAGTTTGTAATCCGATTCAAGGTTAGTTAAGAATATTAGGTTTTACTGGTGTGATTAGACTATTTTGGAATGTTACTCAAGGTTAAACGACGCTGGGTTTCTCCTAATTTAAAAGTAAACTAGCTAATTGATTTTACTGGTGTGATTAGACTAGTTTGGAATGTTACTCAAGGTTAAACGACGCTGGGTTTTTCTAATTTAAAAGTAAACTACCTAATTGATTTTACTGGGTGATTAGACTAGTTTGGAATGTTACCAGGTTAAACGACGCTGGGTTTTAGTAAAGTAGCTAATTATACCAATTATGTATAAAAGCATGGTACGAGGCGATATAAATTCAGTTTCTGTTTAGTCTTGACTAGTTACAACTGTTAAAAGTCTTTAACCAGTTTTAATTTTCTTATAGAAAATGGCATCATTCGTGTGCAACGTCTGTGGGCAGCTTTCTCTCGAGGTGATAATTTAAAACGGCACCAGCTCCAACAACATGACGTGGGATCGAAATCCACCGGTCTTTTTGTTTGCGATGCATGCCCTGCATCCTTCTCGCGGAAGGACAACTTGAAACGGCACAAGGACGCCAAGCATGGTGTGGCTGTCCCCGTTGCCGGACCATCTGGGATCAAACGACCGGCCGCACCAACCGTTGAGGGACCTGCCCCCAAGAAGTCGCGGAGATGTGCGGAATGCAATGTGGACGTTGTCAACTTGGTAGCCCACCAGCGATCTAACACTCACAAGACTAATACTAGCCGCGTCCTGGATGGTGGTGTAGAAGTAGTAGCGACCGCGTTCAAAACTCGAATCGCTACATATAGAATTAAAAATGCTAATACTAGTGGTATGTATTTTTATAAGTATTTTGTGTTTGCTTAGTTGTATTTTTAGGTCTATTGGATTTTCTATGCGAGCAGAAGGAGAGGTTCATAGCCTTAGTCGGGGAACAGCTGGCTATACACACCTCCCTCAAGGTGAACTTGAGGTGTTTGGTGGCTACACCAAGATGGCTGCGGCAGAGGGTGTTGAAGATGTTAAATCCTTTAACACCAAAATGTTGTGGTCACCTCCTCCAGTGACCTGGAAGCGGTCTACAACACCTTTGTGGAGAGGATGTCGGCTAAGTCGGATGAGTTCCAAGAACGTGATTCTGGTTAGTTTCTACAATTATTAATTTTTCTAATTTTTAAATTTTAGGATGGACTCTGAAACATGTGTTGTACTTGGAGGTAAATGTTAACAAGTACAACCCTTTGCGTGGGTCTTCGTACATCGAGCTCCCAAATGGATTCAGGACAAGTGTGCCGTCGTTAACATCCAGAATCACGACAACGCATGTTTTGCCTGGTGTGTTGTGGCTGCTCTTCACCCTGATGATGTTCACAATCCGCAAAGGTGCATAGCTACCCGCATTACAGCACGGTGCTCAACTTTGCCGACATTGAGTTCCCGATTAGAGTTAAGGACATCCCCAGGTTCGAGGAGCAGAACGACATCAGCATCAACGTCTTTGGGGTAGAAGGCAAGTCCATCGTTGGACCGCTACATTTCACCGCTAATAAAAGGGATCGGCATGTGAACCTACTGTACATTCAGGATGGTGGCAAGTCCCACTACTGCTGGATCAAAGATTTGGGGAAGCTAGTGGTAAGCAGTTGTCCCGCTATGGACAGAAATTCTTGTGCGATGGATGTCTTGTGTTTTTCGCAGCGAGGAGCAAATTAAACACACCGAACAAGACTGCAACCATGTCGCTGACTACCATGCCAAACCATTTCAACAACATTGTAGAGTTCACGAACGTTCACAAGCAAATGAGGGTACCGTTCGTGATTTATGCAGACTTCGAAAGTGTGTTGAAGCCTATTAGCTCTGCAGTTCCGGATCCCACCTCTTCCTTCACCAACAGCATACAACACCACGAACCATTCAGTTTTGCATACTATATCAAGTGTTCATACGATGACTCGTTTAACAAGTTTGAGCTGTACAGAGGACCTGAAGCTGCAAAAGTTTTTATGGAAAAGATGAAAGAGGAAGCCCAACGATTGGGAAAAATTTTAAAAACAACCACCCCCATGCTTCCAATGGAACCCCTAGATGAGTTGTTGTTTCATATGGTTGAGGAGTGTGGCATCTGTAAGCAGCCTTTGGGAAATGAGAGGGTGAGGGATCACTGCCACCTCTCAGGGAGATTTCGCTTTGCCGCACACTCCCAATGCAACATTAAATACACGGTTCCAAAGTTTATCCCGGTGGTGTTTCATAACCTAAGCGGTTATGATTCACATTTCATTGTGAAAGAGTTGGGATACGACAAAGAAAGGGTTACTGTAATCCCGAATAATAAGGAGAGGTTCATATCGTTTACAAAAAACGTTAGATTGTATAAGGAAAACGACGATGAAACTGATGAATCTTTTATCACACTGAGATTTGTAGACTCCTTACGCTTCATGGCATCTAGCTTAAATAAACTAGCCTCCAACTTGAATGCTGAACAGTTTGTTGAACTAAAGAGCTGTTTCCCCAATACCGAAGAGTTTGCTCTATTACATCGGAAGGGTGTGTTCCCGTACGACTACGTGAAAGATATTACCGTATTGGAAGAGAAGGCTCTACCACCACAAAATGCTTTCTAACGGTCTAACCGCCACAGCGGTGTCATGCAGATTATGAACACGCACAGAATGTATGGAGAACATTCAAAATCCGAACGCTTGGGGAATACAGCGATCTTTATTTGAAAACAGACGTTTTGTTGCTAGCAGACATTTTCGAGAACTTCAGAGACGTCTGCACAAAACTTATGATCTAGACCCATGCCAGTACGTGACTGCTCCTAGTTTGAGTTGGGATGCCATGTTGAAGCGCACTGGGGTGAAGCTCGAGTTGATGACCGATGTCAGCATGCAACATTTTATCAAGAAAGGGATACGTGGTGGGTTAACCCAGTGCAGCTGTCGGTATGCCAAAGCCAACAATAAGTATATGGAAGACTACAACCCTGACGAGCCATCCAAGTACATCACATATCTGGATGCTAACAATTTATACGGATGGGCCATGTCCCAACATTTACCCATTAGCGGCTTTAGATGGTTAAACACGGACCAGGTACATCGTATAAAACATGAAATATTAAATATACCAAGCACGCACGAAAAGGGTATATTTTGGAAGTTGACATACAGTATCCAGAACATCTTCACAACGATCACAATGACTTGCCTTTCTGCCCTGAATCGATGGTACCTCCAACGCCGTTTTCGAAGACGCCTAAGTTACTCGCCACCCTTCTGAACAAAACAAAATACATTGTTCACTATCGCAACTTGCAGCAGGCTCTGCGTAACGGTCTGCAATTAACTGTTGTGCATCGCGTGTTGGAGTTTGATCAGTCGACGTGGTTAAAACCCTACATTGATCTCAACACGAATCTCCGTACGTCTGCCGCTAACGCGTTTGAAAAGATTTTTCAAACTTATGAACAATGCGGTTTTGGTAAAACAATGGAGAACGTGGACAAAAGGGTCGATGTCAAAATAGTCACGCGATGGGGAACACGACGGGAAAAAGTTGTGCGCGAGTGGACTAATAGCTAAACCTAACTTTAACAGTTGTAGTGTTGAGGAGGATCTGGTGATTATACAGATGGAATCGTGTAAAAGCCACTTACAACAAACCAATCTATGCAGGATTGTCAATTTTAGATTTGTCAAAAACTCTATGTATGACTTTCACTACAGTACCATGCTTCCTCTGTATGGTCCCAGATTGTCCCTGCTTTATACAGATACAGACTCTTAGTGTATAGTGTTGAGACACCAGACTTGTACAGTGACATTAGCGCAAACATAATACATTTTGACACTAGTGATTACCCTCCAAACAATAAATACAATATACCACTTATAAACAAAAGGTGTTGGGTAAGTTTAAGGACGAGTTTTGTGGCGATTTGGTCTTGGAGTTCGTCGGCACCAGGGCCAAATCGTATTGCATAGTAAGTGAGAAAGACACTGTTAAAAAAATTAAGGGTGTTAGTCGTAGTGTGGTGGCGGGGATTAGTGTAGATAGTTTTAAGGACATTGTACATAATAATTCTGGTGCCCTCATGAATACGATGGTATCAATCCGGAGTAAGAAACACCAACTTTATACACAGCTTATTAATAAAATCAGTTTATCGGGCGCAGATGACAAGCGTTACGTCATCCCGGAAGCATATCAACCTACGCATGGGGGCATAAGGATATAGGTTAAGTTGTTTATATTTGTATATATTTTATTGTGTATAGTAGTATGTAAGTTAGTTATAAGCATATCTACCCTCCCCCATCCTTAAAATTTCCTTTGTTCCCGGCGGCATGTGTTTACCTCCACGTGGTGTCGCTGGACGGTAAAACATATTGTTGGATTAACAACAATATGTCTTATTGACTGAAAACACGTTTCCTCTTTTTACATTAATCTCTTTTGTTACAGGTCTATTTAAACAACCTATTAATTTCTTTTTGTTACAGGTTAAACTACTTGGATTCGGCTACACACGGAAATAATGTTATACTTTGTAAAATTGTAATTAGTTTATTAAACTGTAAAGTTGGATAAATAAATTATTAAACTTTTGTGTTCTTAATTTTGTGTTACTACCTCTAACTGTTTGGTTAAAGCATATATCATAAATGAGCAAAATTTAGAAGATCAGAACTTTAAAGGGGTATAACTTTGCAGGGCGTGGTCCGATTTCAAATCTGTTTGCAGATTCGAATTCTGCATAAAATTTTAGACTAACAAGATGTATCGCATGTATAAAAATTTTATAAGAACGCTCAAAAGTCGCTACAGGTAAAAATCTTAAAATGGGGTAGCTCCTGGGGATGATGCTATCTAAAAATTCCTAGAGATATGGGTAGCTGAGAAAATTCTAATATTAATTGATACCAAACAAGATAGGTTTATCTCGAAAGATAAAAATGGCTAGTCGAAGAAAACTATTTGGTCCAGAATGTTAGCGGTAAAAATCTTAAAAATAGGTTTATCTCGTGTGTGGAAATGAGGATGCTCATTTATCTCGAAAGATGAAAAATTTAAGATATTTATCTCGAAAGATGAAAATGGTTAGTCGAAGAAAACTTTTGGTCCAGATGTGTGTGGAAATGTGGATGCTGGTGGAAATGTGGGGTGGTTCGTCACTAAATGGTCTACTTTCGTTGTTCAAGCTACTCACCTTAGTACAATTAATTATTTTTTATTAAAGTTATTATGTACAAGTTATTCTAAATTTCACTGTAATTTCTGTTTCAAATTAAATATAAATTTTGTTAAGTGTTTGAAGTTGTTTTTTAAAAACACAGCTCCAAAGGCCCGAACCTTAACTGGCGTCAAAGTTTATATTTGGTCACTGTCAAAGAATTGACGTAAGTTGCACCTTCGCCTACTTCTATTACAATAAAGTGCAATGGCGATGCAAGCTCGATTAATAATACAAACGTAAGACGATAAACGCGTTGTAAATAATGTTCCTTCGAACACTTTGTTCGCTACAAACGTCGATATTGGGAAATACTCAGATCCCTCAATAATGGATATTTCAAACAACCATTACTAAACCCGAAAACACCGCATACTATTAATATAACAACGAACACCATTTATGTCATATAACATTAATTAATCAATAAATATTAAATTCACTATAAATTTTATAGAATTTGCTTCTAGATAAAGATTTTCAACGAACTTCGTTCGTTTATGAAATCGATTTGTCGTCCGTCTGTCCGTCCGTCCGAGGCCTTTTTAATGGTCGGACATAAATGTGTGATACATCAATCGATTCAGCTCGGTGTCCAGAGCTTAAGTTTTGATGTCAGTTAAAATCGGGCCACGGGGGCGCCGTGCCCCGCGATATTCCGTCGGGAAAAAAATTTCAAATAGGTCCAAAATTAATGTGCGATACATATTTGGACTCCCCTAACATAGCTGAGTCGAAATATGGTACCCCCCACAAAATCTGACCACGGATACCCGACCCCCGAGGAATTAATTTTATCAAAAATTTCAAATAGGTCCAAAATTAATGTGCGATACATAAATTGTTTTAAAGTAAGTCTACATTTGGAAGTTCGTTGCGACAATGCCTTGCATTTTCAACTTGTTATTTATTTTATTTATTTGTTCCAACGTTTCAGTAGTCTGCTACCTGAAATTTAAGCAGACCTGGCTTCCCCACAGAAAGTAACCATCATGTGTTATGTGTGTATGTGTGAGGGACGGTTGTGTGTATGTGTGTTGTGTGTGATATTGGTATCCGTGTTACGTTCCCCCTCTAAGACCAGGACCATCGGCAGCCGGATATCCCAGTCGTCAAGAAAGAACGCACAACGGACATTGCCTTGTCAGTCCGGACCATCGGCAGCCGGAAATCCAGATGTTGAAAGGTAATGGAAGTGTGTGTTTAGGTGTGTGTGTGTGTGTGTGTGTTTGTATGTGTGTGTGTGTGTGTGTGTGTGAGAGAGAGAGAGAGAGAGAGAGAGAGAGAGTTGTGTGTATGTGCGTTGTGTGTGATGTTGGTATCCGTGTTATGTTCCCCCTTTAGGACCAGGATATCCCAATCTTCAAAGAGGGACGCTCGACGGATGTTGCCTTATCAGTCTAGACCACCGGCAGCCGGAAATCCAGATGTTGAAAAGGCAATGTAAGTGTGTGAAAAGTGTTTTATGTTTGCACAGTTCACAAGAGGTGTTTTGTGTGTTTGTTTGTGTGTGTGTGTGAAGTGTGTTTGAAATGTTAATTTGTGTTTATGTTTGCTCAGGTTACTAAAAGGTTGGATTGAATTAGTATAATTTTGTACATGTATGAACTTATACTAATACATAAATAAAAAATTAGATTCTTTCAGAGAAAAGGATTTGTTTGCTGTATTGTTTGCCTCGAGTATGTGAAAGTTCTTAAAATTTAGCGTTTGTTAAAAAGAAAAGAAATTCCCTATTCTACTACTTAAAATTAATTATACTACTACTGTTGGTTATTATTTGTGAGAGACAGGGTTGCTAATATGTAGAAGCATGCAAATTCTACATATTAGGGGGTTGAATTGTTTCAAAGTCGGGTTAATGGTTTGATCTTGTTGCTTCTGGTCGTCAAGAGCAGAGCTCTTGGAATTCCAGGAGATCGGTCTCCAGTCTCCGGGGCAGAGCCTCGGTTCGAGGAGAGGTGGTACTTTTATATCTCTGTCCGGGTAGTTTTGTTTGTGTCTTTTATCCGTCAAGATAACGTTGGTGGATGAGTGCCGTGGTTTTTTGTGTGAGTGCATTTAAGTGTGGAAAGAGGTTTTCATTCCAAATCATCTGGTGTAGGGTCTTGTTTAATAATGTTTGTCTATGTGTGTAGAGGTACGGTTGTAAGTCATTACACTCAAATACTATATGTTCCGGTGTTCCTATTTCTCCGCACGTGCATATGTTGTCGTCAACTAAGTTCATGCGTTCTCTATATGTTGGATAGGGTCCGTGGCCAGTAAGGTAATGAATAAATCCCCGACTGGGCACCAGGTATTTGGCTTTTAGGCGGTCTTTAATATTTGGGATCATTGCGTATACTCTTCTACCGATTGTGCTTTGATCCCATCTTGTCTGCCATTCTGCAAGTATGTAGTTCTTTATTTCCGTCTTTGTCGTGGGCAGTTGGTTTGTGTTTAAGATGCGTTGTCATTGTGTGTAAGATTGTATATTGCAGCTCGCCGTTTCACTACTAGGTCCAAGGGCATAGTTCCCACCAGTACATGAAGTGCATCATGTGCGGTAGTCCCATAAGCCCCCGGCAGTCGCAGTAAAACACTTCGTTGTGTACTGTTAATTTTTTGTCTAGGTTTGATTGTGTTAAGGCGATGTCCCCACGTGCTCGCGGCGTATGATACCATAGCACCGAGCACACTGTTGAGATATAGCCTTACGCAATTAAGTGGTATCTTATAAGTCCTTTGGGCCAGCGTTGCAATGTTCTGCATTGCAGAAGTTGCACTTGCACAGACGGTGTTTATATGTGCAGAGTAATTCTGTTTTTCGCCTAATGTTAAGCCCAGATATTTTGTGTTTTGTGTTCTACTTATATTTACACCATCTAGTTTGATGGTGAGGTCCCTTGCCAGGGTTCCCTTCATCACAAGGTATGTAGTTTTTTGTGGTGTTATGGTCATTTTGTTGGTTTTGCACCAAACTTTGTGTATGGGTAAGGGCGATGTTAGCTGTTCGTTCGATTTCCCTTCTGGAATTGCCCTCAACCACCACCAAGATGTCGTCGGCGTATGCAATCATCGACAACACTTCGTCAACGGTGTCCAGCTTTTCCAGGAGTTCATCCATTACAATATTCCAAAATAGGGGCCCGCATATGGATCCCTGCGGGCAACCTTTATTTATATGTTTGGTAATGCTCTCCGTGCCTTGTAGGGTTATATACCTGTCCCTGCAGTAGCTCCTGAAAGAGTGGTATAGTTGTGATGGACGGTTTATGGTCGTAAGTCTTGTAAAGAGTGAAGGCCACCAAAGGTTATTAAATGCGCCTTCTATGTCCACTAATATTAATAGGACGTATTTTTTGTGTGATTGCTTGATGGTTTGTATTGCTTGGTTTAAGGCGTCCTCGGTTGATTTGTTTTCCGTAAAGCCGTATTGTCTTGGATGTACTCCTGTGATTTGTCTGTGGTCCTGCATTCGTTTACATTTATGTCATATAACATTAAGTAATCAATAAATATTAAATTCACTATAAATTTTATAGAATTTGCTTCTAGATAAAGATATATCTACCTGGAATCACAACTTCTTGTCACCGACCTTATCGCGCATTTACATTTCCAATGCTCCACCCGAAGGTACTACATTGGCCAGGTGGCGAGTTTTTTGTTGCCTGAAAATTTAGATTTTTGCGGAACCCTTGCCGTTCCAGGCAAGGTAGGGATCTTTAACGTGCGTGACAACACTCACACACGGAACCTCCATTTTACCTCTCATCCGAACGAGGGCGTATTTTTGTGAAAAATGCTCACCTGCCATTTTTCAAGCCACCAACCTTATCTTACAAGTGATTTTCCCATGCTCCACCTGAGAGTACTACATTGGCCAGAAAAGGGTTTTTTTTTACCTGGAAAATTTGGAATTTTGCCGAACCCGTTGCTGTTCCAAGCAAGGTAGGGACCTTTAACGTGCGTGGCAACACACACGGGACCTCCATTTTACGTCTCATCCGAACGAGGATGTATTTTTATGAAAAATGCTTGCCTAACATTTTTCAAGCGAATCGTGTCGAGATTCGAATCTGGGACCTTGGGCGCAGCGACCTTATCGCGTGACAATGTATATCTTTATAAAAGGGGCGCGCTGTCACACCTGCATATATACCTTGCTCACCCCTTTTGCGATGAGCACAACCCCCAACACAAAAATCGCACACGCTGAGTGGCTGCAGCCCCCGCCATCCTCAACAATAAGTATAACACAAGCTGCATTTCGACCAAACCGTCACTTGACTCAATCATCTAGCGTTTCTCCTAACCTAGTAGAGAAAAGTCAAGACCTTAGCGCTTTTCCTAGCCTGAGGAACCACCGGAAGACCCCTGGTGCTTCTCCTAGCGCAGGGCATCATCGAAGAAGATCTGAGCTCTTTTCTGAGCCCGAGGCAGCACAACGGCGTCGACGCTTTGGCGCTTTCCCTAGCCCAAAGCCGTCCGACGCCAACGTCACAGCGCTGCATGGGCGACGCCATTACAGAGAAAAACAGACGACGACGCCGAGAGCAGCACCTGCGGCGACAGCAAGGAGGGAACGAACAACGATGTTAGCGATTACGAGATCGACAACTACTCCGCCAGTTCCTACAGCTACCGCCTTTCCCACCACGACCAGTGTCCCCGCTACCACCATCACCCGTGGAGTGGCAAGCCGTCTTTTTGAACACCGACAGGATTCCGTACAATGGCGTAGAACCAACACTAGTCCATCCGGACGATCCCAGGAGATTCGCTGTGAAGAAGACGCACGGAGACGCCGCGAACAACACCTTGTGGACCTTTGTATACACTTCACCCTTGTATAAATGTTAGTTCTTAGATTGTAATTACTGTATATGCATTCGAAACTGACGAACAAAAATCAAACCTAATTGTTTTACTAAATATTGTTGCACAATATTTTAATCGCGGAAAACTCAGCCGGATTGCATTCTATTCTTATTTACTGGACTCCCTGCCCAACCAACAAAACGCAAGCAGCCTTGGTGTCGCCGCCGTTCTACATCAAGAGGTCGATGGCAATAAGCACATCATTGGCTACGGCTAAGCTTATCGAAACCGAGACCAAGTATCATATCAACGAACAAAAATGCCTAGCCGTTATATGGGTTATTTAGAGATACCGCCCCTACCTGGAAGATCAACGCTTTATTCTCCGCACCGATAGCCAACACTACTATGATTAGATCGCACCAAGTATGCCAAATACAAGTTTATCCGATGTGCTCTACTGCTACAAGAATTTAATTTCGACATCGAGCACCGTCCGGGAACACGTAACGAGTTGCTTGATCGCCTCTCTCGCCATCCAAATAATAACAAAATTACCGAGGACTCCACCGACGAGAACCGTATGCTATCGCCCGAACACACCAGTGGAATACAAGTAGCTAACATACAACTCGCCGACCAAGTGAAAGCCGCCCAGAGGGACAACGCTGCCATTGGCCGCTTGATCAATACGTGAGAAACACTACACACCAACGGACCCCAAACACCACGAGAAAAAGAAATTCTACGCGACTACGTCGTAAAAAACGGATACCTATACCGAAGAGGGACCGTCCGAAACCGGCTATTAGCACCGCCCGCAATACAAGGTGACGTCCTCTACGCATTCTACGACACCACACTTGCCGGACACCCAGGCGGCGACGAAACTTACAGGGTACTGAGCGAACGATACTTCTGGCACAAGGTAGGCGACGCAGTTAGGGCTTACGTGCAACAATGCTGGGTCTGCTCCGCTACAAAAAGAGAGGCGTTGCAACATCAAGCTCACCTACGCTCACACAAACCCGACTAATTGTTTTACTAAATATTGTTGCACAATATTTTAGTCGCGAAAAACCCAGCCGGATAGCATTCTATTCTTATTTATTGGACTCTCTGGCCAACCAACAAAAAGGTTTCACCACATTACTGAAACACGAAAAAAATTTCCATGAGTAACAATTGTCTGTAACTGAAACATTTAACTTCTAAAAAAATATATAACGATCTCTCAACAAACAGAAAGTACATTATTGTGAACACATAGTTAATTAGCAGTAGTTAATTTTTCCAACATCTAATTGGCAGAAATATAATACCTCAGTTCACCTAAATTTACTTGCATATCTATATTATTACTATCCTTAAACTATACGAGGTTTAATTAATTTACTGTTATCTACTGTAGTGATCCGTAGTGTTTCTAAGTCGATTTCTCATTGGTTGATAATTATTGCAAATATTATAGTATACATTTCGATATTTGAAGGTATTTGTTAGAATAGCTCAGTAACCACTTGCAGGTTTCTGAGCGCATTCCGTGACATCAGAATTTACATTATAAAGGGCGCATGTGTAGGGACGATCGATCTAGTCGACAAGGGTTAAAGGACTTTGTTTTTATATTTCACGATGGTAGATTAAAAGACTTCATTTGGCGGTTCTTTATTAAAAGGTAATGTTTTATGTTGATAATGTAGTTGCTATTTAAGGTAATCTGATTACATTTGATAATTTCAGCCTTGTTTTGAGTGTGATGTTAGTACTTATTGTAAAACCGTTACTTATGTAAACATATTGAAGGAAGTATTTTTATGGTTACCTGTTGCTTTTGTCTCCGAATTTGCCAGTTGTTTTACTTATCAGGTGTAATATGTAATTTCCAAGTGAATTTACAATTTTATTGAACGTTTTCATGTATAAATGGGTGTAGTTTGGTTTAACAACCAAAAACTTTTGTTTATTTATCTGAATTGTTTATTTAGTATCTAAATCAGAATAAAACTAGTATTGTTTATTTGAAATAATGTTTATTTAGTATTTAATACAAAGTTTCGAACTTCCATTGCATTGCACTTATTGCAGAATCAATAGTAAATGTACTCTTACTGTGATTTTACGAGCAATTAATGAAAAAGCACTAACATCATTGCGTAGATATATTAAATTAAATTATTAGGCAAGTTTTAATATGAACAGTTATATTTCTATGTTATATTTGTTTTGGTTTTAAGCTAGAAATTGAATTAACCACAACGTTGTTGTGAATATTTTTTGTTTGTAATTTGTAATGCCACGATGTGTTTAATTTTTTAAAAGTTACGTTTTAACCGATGCAATCATAATAAACAATTTTTAAGATTTGCTTACTAAAGTTAATATATTTAACTAACATGCATTTATATAAACCTTTAGCGCCTGAATCTGGGCTTGTATTTATGCTGTAGAGTTTTGGCATGTATTGGCTGCCAACATATTTTATACTTGTTTGATATTTGTGATACATTTGACATTTTTATTATGTGTAATTGTTTTATTTCAGCATATTAATTACATTAACAACCGTATCGCTCACATCTTGGTTAAAACTTAATTATATG
This sequence comes from Platerodrilus igneus, assembly GCA_036346225.1. NCBI lineage: Eukaryota > Metazoa > Arthropoda > Insecta > Coleoptera > Lycidae > Platerodrilus > Platerodrilus igneus. Next base: position 2,102,275 of record JARFIW010001038.1, on the reverse strand, counting down.
TTTGTTGTGTGTTTATCCTACTATCTAGCTGATATTCCTGTTTAATGAACTAGTATTTAACGTTTGTGATAATTGTGATGTAATTAAATAGAATCTCTGGTATGACCGACCCTCTTGTGCCTTCGCGTTTGCATTTATGACTACGTTGGAGATAGTCTATTCAATAACCAGCGCATTTTTAACTATGCGCAATCATACCATAAGTTCATTTCAGTGATTCATGTTGTCTTGTCAATGTACTTGTAGTGTACTTTTTGTAAATAATAGGAAGTCGGCTAGCCTTTCTGAAATATTTTGGAACACGCGCTAGAAACTGTTAATGTATGTATGTGGGCGCGTGTGTTTGAGCTTTGTGGAATATCACTAACAATTTTATGTCCGTGTGGGGAGGAACATTGGTAGTCAAGATGCAGGTCATCTTCCTGGTGTCCCCTCTTCAACTTTAGCTGGGTAGTATTGGCCTCGTCGACCTCAGTACCTGCCAGAAAAGACTCTAACGTTTCTTCAGTTGTCATGTGTGGTATGTCTGGGTAACAGTTGACATCCGTCGAGTTCAATGTTGGTGATCTGGGTACTTGTACGTTACCTGTCCTTGTCGAGATGTGCCAAATGCAGTTGGAAGTGTGAGGACAGTTTGGGGTTTTCTCTGCCGTGCTCTTTCCCCAATCGCCCAGGCTGAGTACGGCACTGTTTGTTTTGAATGTCATTTTTCTATGCTTTCATGCGAATGACTTATTTCTTGGTTATTCTTTTGATTATAAGTAAAGTTAGGTAAATGCCGTAGTTTTATTTCAACCTTCCCTTCCCGCCTTAACGCCATTTTCTCAGTGTGAATTTGGGTTACATTATAACAACACAACGTAGGAGTCATCAAGCCACTGTCACTAGATGTTAAATCATGAAGCCCGGTGTACCGTTTATAAAGGCCGTTTGGGTCAGCTTTCAGGTCGTTTACACTACACTACAAATAAACATTTAGTTTTTGAACAAGTCTGCAATTATAGATTGCAAAGTTATATCGTTCATCATCAATGTTTTTGCAACCAGACTAGTGGTGTGATAACTGTTATTTAAAAATACATAATTTTAACCACAAACGTTTGATGTTAGTAACAAATATAATTCAAAACGCTCTACACTTTTAATCAATAAGAAAGTAACTTGTGAATGAAGTTAAATCTAAGTTATTACATGGGGATGAAGTTACATTTAATTAAATTTATTGTTCGAATCCCGCATATATTTTTAAAGTTAAATACAATATAAGATAATTTATAATCTTGCATAAAAATAAAAATTTGTTAAATACCACTACGGAGCTAAATACTGAATTTAAACTAGAGTTGTGAGAACCAACACATTCTCCTACCATCAAATTCTATTATGGTTGCTATTCACTTTTTTTTCTTCAGTTTTCTAAACAAAAATTACAACTCACGTCATGTGTAAGTAGGTTACATTCAACTGTTCTAGACAGATCGACTTCTAGGCTCTATTAACAGATTCCCAAACATGACAAAATATCACTAACTTATAATTTTACATTTTAATTAACCTAAAAAATATGAAATATACTTACCCTTGGACAGTATTGAATAAAATGACCTGTCTGAAAACATATATGGCATATATATGTGGATGGTGGACATCTGTGTATAATAAGTTGGTCAGAGATGCTCAAATTTTCAAACAGATGAATAAGATCATTTATAGTGTATTCGTATAGATTATCATTCAGTGTATCTGGGAAGTCATTGTTTGCGACCGTTGTTAATCGAATCGGAAACATCACCTGCAGCAAACGCTTATTATTATACTAGGACATACAAATATGTTTTCATACCCCAGGATTGGTAGCGCCATATTTAAACCGATCGTTTTGAAATGTCGATGAACCAAAAGATACGGTGTTGTTATTCTCATCTGTACTGCGTCTAAAGTCAGCAGGTGATAACCGTTGTGGTTCAAAATGCTGTGTAGATAGTATAGGAACCATTTTCAACAGGAAGTAAAATTAGTTAATCTGTAAGAAAATGGGTTTGTTTTAAAAACATATCTACTTTGTAATCATCGCACACTCGCAATTTTAAATACATGTCTTTTCAATGTAATCAATTACTATTCATTAATTTTAGACAAATTGGGAATAGAAATCAATGGAGGTACGCGTTCAGGTGTCGCCACCGGAATTATTCAAAGCTCTCCATCTTCAGCGCATTTGCAGAAACGAGCGCGCAAACAGTACATCTTTAACATACCGGTCTGGATAGCATAAAATTATTTCCAAAGCTGTTAAATAAATACGGTTATTTCCGTCGCTGAACAGAAAGTTCCACGCTCGAATATCACTTTCGAGCAAAATTTTAGCTCATTCCTCTTCTTGCGTTAGTTTCAGTCCTTTGTCATAATTATATTCGGTAATAAAGCATATTAGTTGGTTGTAGAATCGTTGAAATTCTCTGCCAACTAACTGATTTAGTTTATATGTTGTTAACTTATAACGGTTCGGGGCGCTCGCAATACAATGACAACAAGCAAGGGGCGATTTCAAATTGAATTCTACTTTACAACTAAAATCGCTAATGAGGTAAGCAAGGTATGTGCTTATCGGGGCAGTCGGAACAAGCAGCTTTAATGTACCCCTAGCTAACCCAGTACCGTAGTGGGGGGAAGGGTAAACCATCAACCAAACCTCTTACCAAAAATGAGCGCCACCTAACTCTAACAGCTGGGCTCCGACGGAACTGAGATAGGAAATTCCCCACGGTCACAAATAATACCCACACAGCAAACAATCCGGCTAACATACGATGACACACAGTGATGTATACCTCATAGCTAATCAATACGTTTATTATACAAGGATAAATCAAGTTAATAACAATAAACACATACACTATAGTTCAATTAATAACTGGACCCACCCACTTATTATGGTGCAATTCTAATAATACATATACCAATACACCGATTATCTAATTCGAATTTTAATCTAAATTCAAATATTAACACATCCAACAAGGCAACATAAATTTGCGACCAGACGTCCTATATGAATGACTATAACGCAAATAAGGGGTTGCACTAAGATCCTAGTAGGATAACCACCCCTTAAGCACTGAGGGTATCTGCAATAATACCTGTAATAATAATAGGTGGGTCGTTACCTTAGTTTTACATACTCTATTACGTATTGTAAATATGCAATGTTCAACACCCTAAATTAGAACCCAACCCTATTATAATTGTATGGACACAGCAGCCCTAAACCCAATAATATTACAATGTAATTCACCAACATGCAAAGTCAGCCAAACGGTTGCGATGATATAATAGATATGAACAAACTCACCAACAGCTGATGCGTGGATGGTGATGTTTCAGCTTAAATGGCGTGCGCAGGTAGAATATCGCTACCAATTATCTTCGCATGGGTCCACTGGATCCTTACTTGTATACATCTTCTCCTTTTAATTACAGATGCCACATCTAGAACTCGAAATTCAACATATAGTTTACAACGGTATTTGAACCTAGAATAGTAGAACGTAGAACGTAGAACCCGATTCACAATCGGATTCAATGTACAAACAAACAAAATGTATAACAGGTGGTTACCAGATAGCAGTCGAGAACTCAACTTTAGATGAATCTCCGTAATCCCAATAAGGTAATAAGAAAAATTATATTAAATCACCTCAGAATAATTTCCTTTCAAATTAATTCGTTAAAATCCCCTCAACGAAGGCGAGCGAATCCAAAAGGTAAATTAAAAGTGTACGATTCGAATTAAATATCATGTGAAGATGATACCACTAAAGCTAGTTTGCAAACCTGTACCTGATAACGCGGTGCACTATCAATATTGAAGTATGTACAATCTAATAGGAAAGAATTAACTATTTAATACACTACTAATATGCGAATGTCGTAGTGAAAATTTCAACCGTAACAAACTTCCGCATGCTAAATAGTCTCCAGAGTTCGCGTTCAGGCAAAGTGACGACGCTTGCACCCTTTGTAAGTTACAGTGCAAACGTTTCTTCTTCTCCTTCGTCTATAATACCATTTCCGACCAATGCGGTCCTAGCGCACTATTTATTTGCTTCAAACCATAAATCGAATTCATTTCCAAGTTGAAAATGTACGTCTTCTAATTTCATACCATTTTGTCTAACTCGTTTTACATCTCTAGCAAATCGATACAGCGTAAGTTCTATACGGAAGCCGCACAAATTGGATCAACCTTCCACCCATAACTTGATAGTATGTGTTCCGTTTGTATTTATAGTTAATTTACTGTTATTTAAGACTGTAGTTAAACCCAGTGTTCTACACTTCCGGGTTCAATACATGTCGATCGGCATAATTAAGGAAAACTTCTTTAAGCAACATCATTTCATTATTGGTGAAATCGCTTCGGTTGAATACGCAGATAATCAGTTTGAAATAAAGGATTCAATCAGAAAGTGCTTCGACAATACCTTTTTTCTTGTGAAAGCCCTTCACTTCAAGTTATTTTCAATCAATCTTGCATCCCTGTGGAAGGATCCGCACCTTCACACAGTGCGAAATCCAAAGTGATCCTATCGCCGTTGATTCTCCCTTCATTTGACGGTGATATCAGTACGTTCGAAACCTTTATTGATCAATTTGATAGTGTGGTTCACTCTAACGACGACCTCTCCGATATCGATAAATTTTTCTACCTCCAGTCCGCTTTGAAAAATTGCGCATTACTTACCATTAAAAATTTTGATCTAACCGCTTCAAATTACACCCTTATATATAATAAAATTCGCGAAAAATATCGAAATATTCGCCGCATCACTTCTGCTCTTTTGGAAAATATTGAAAAATCCCCAAAATTGAATTCTAACCACCTGCCAGGTTTACAAAAATTAGTGGACACTTTTACCGATAACTTGCAAGCCCTAAAAAGGTATGATTTGCCTGTAAAGGAATGGGACTTTATCCTGATGGAAATCATCCTAAATCAACTGGATGTGCCCACTGCCCGCAATTTTGAGTTGCATCAGAATCCCTCTTCTATCCCATTCTATGCCGAGTTAATTGCTTACTTGGAAAAAACTTGTAACTCTTTATCAAATTTGTCGGTCAATCATAAATCTGATTTAAACAAAGTTGTTCATACTAACAATGCTAGGTCTCGCTCTGCTGTCTCCATGTTAGTCCAGACAAAGTCTAATGTTAATAAATGTCCGCTTTGTAAACAGGATCACAATCTTTATCGCTGTAATGATTTCGTCAAACTTTCTTTTCAAGATCGCTACAACTTTGCAAAAAACCAACATCTTTGCATTAATTGCCTTAGCAATTCTCACATTATAAATAAATGCAAGTTCACTTTTTCATGCCGCCAATGCAATCAACGTCATCATTTCCTATTGCATTCCGATCGCGTTCCGTCTAAGCCCGTTTTCACTGCTAGTAACCAGGCTCGCGTGAGCCCGGACACCGCCGCCCTTAAGGTTTCATCTTCTATTAGTCCCGCTATTCAAGACCGCTACAAGCCATCCGCTCCTCTTGCTCCGAAGAATCATCGACTTTGTTTAGCTGTAGTGGTCCGTCACCATCGAATGTCGTTTTATTTAATTCATTAGCTAAAAGTTCCGTCGTTTTACTTTCTACCGTTCAAATAGAAATTGCTGATTGCTCTGGTTCTTGTCAAAAATTTCGCGGTTTACTCGATTCGGGTAGCATGACTTCTTTTATTTCGCAAAATAGTGTGAAACGTTTGAGTTTTCGCGCTACCCTGCATTTTCTAACTCTTAGTGGTTTAGGCTCCGTGCGCTCCGCGGCTATACATAACCTTATAACCGTATCGCTCAAACCAATAGGTGCTTCCTTGCCTATTATTAATTTCGAAGCTGTCGTACTTCCTAGAATTTGTAAAAATTTACCTATTTCTAATATTTCTTTAGAACATTTCAGTCATCTGGCTAGCTTTAAGCCAGCTAATCCGTTCTTTGCTCAATCAGGGCCCATTGATTTCTTACTTGGCGCGAATATTTTCCCCCAAGTGTTATTAGATGGGCGCATTCAGGGTGCTAGCGATCAACCTATTGCTATTAAGACTATTTTTGAATATGATTTAATGAGAAGCATACCCTCCCCGTCCGCTTCTGAAGTAACTAGTTTGTTTTATATGACAGATTCTACTTCCCCATTGGAAAATGCTGTCGCTAAATTCTGGGAAGTCGAAGCTGTCCCCGCCGCTCAAGCTTTTACGCCTGAAGAAACTCTTGTTGAAAAACATTTTGTTGATACTTTCGCCGCAATGAACAAGGTCGATATCTCGTGTCACCGCCGTTTAGAGATCAAGAACCATTTTTTCCAGGTAGTCGTGATCTTGCCTTACAACGATTTATTTCTTTAAAAAATCGTCTACTTAAGCAACCTCGTGTTTACTAACGGTACGTTTCGTTCATGCGTGAATATCTGGATTCTCAACATATGCAATCTGTTGTTAGTGGGTCTAATTCGGGCTTTTCTTATTACATCCCGCATCATTGCGTTGAGAAACCCTAAAGCATAAGTACAAAATTACGAGTTGTTTTCAATGCTTCCGCTGAAACTCTGTCTCAATTATCCTTAAACGATCACTTGTTTGTTGGACCCAAACTTCAACCAGATATTACTGTAATTTTGTTACAACTTCGCCTTCATCCATATGTTATTACTACAGATATTCGTCAAATGTATAGACAAATCCTTGTTAATCCCGCTCATTGTGACTATCAAAGAATTGTTTGGCGTTTTTCTCCTGAGGAGCCTATTCAGGACTTTCAATTGAATACAGTTACCTACGGGGTAAATTGCGCTCCTTTTCTTGCGATACGCACGCTTTTGCAGTTGGCTGAGGACGAAGGGAACTCCTTTCTTTTGGCCGCCTTTGTTCTTCGCAATCACACCTATGTCGATGACATCGCTTCTGGTTTGGATTCAATTGAGTCAACCCTTGCCTTGCTTTACGAAACCAATTAAATGCTCTTTTAAAACTTGGTGGTTTCGAACTTTATAAATGGTCAAGTAACCTTCCCGAATTATTCAAAGATCTTTCCGCTATGCAACACTTCACGCAAACCCGTTCCTTTGAAGATCCTGACACTCAACCCCTAAAAGTTCTAGATCTTCAATGGAACCCCACTTCAGATAATTTTTGTTTTGTGGTTCAGCCACTAAGTACCTACTATACCAAGCGCAACCTACTTTCTAACTTAACCCGTATTTTCGACCCCATGGTACTTTTATCCCCTCCATACTTTCCTGATAAAACACTTAATTCAACGTTTATGGTCGTTAAAATTAGAATGGGATGCTCCTCCTCTACTCGACTTCCTTTGTTTGTGGGAAAGATACTTGCATGAGGTACCGCATTTTTCGGATTTCGCCTTACCCCGCTTGCTCATCCCGCCACAGTTTACTACGTGCGAAGTTCACTGCTTTGCTGACGCTACTGAACGTGGCTAATGTGCAGTTGTTTATTTTTGCTTTGTTTCCCTTTCCGCCGTTGAGGTCTGCTTAGTTTGTGCAAAATCTAAAATCGCTCACCTTGGTACCCTTTCTTTGCCGAGACTCAAACTTTTACCCCGCCACCTTGGCATCGAAAATATTAACCTTTATCCTCAAAACCTTTGATTCCCATCTTACGTTTAATAAAAATTTTTGTTGGTCTCATTCCATGGTGGTTCTTTCTTAGATTCGTTTCCCACCACAGCGCTGGAAAACCTTTGTTGCCATCGAGTATCCTATATTCAAGAAAACATTTGTCGCGCTTCTTGGCATCATATGCCCCCGCCCCCCAACAAAAATCCTGCCGATATCGGGTCACGTGGTTTACTACCTAGCGACTTGTGTCAGTGTTTTTATGGTGGGCGGCACCCCCTGCTTGTACCGTTTGTTCGAAAAATACAGTCCACATATACTACATTTTGATTCTCCTGAAGTTCTCATCGAAGAACGCTCTATCGCTTTATCCGCTGCCATGACCTCCTGTTGGATTCAATCAATTCTAGAGAATCACTCTTCCTTTCCTTTTATTGCACGAATTGTTGCTTGAATTCTCCGTTTTCGTCATAATCTACGTCACCCACTTGAAAGGTACTCCGGACCTTTGTCCTTTTCTGAGTTGCACAATGCTTTGATCCCTTTGCTTACGTATACTCAACAATCTTATTTTGCTATCGAGCTTGAGGTCATTCAGTCCGGATCCATTTTAAAAAAGAGTTTTCGCAAGTTGTCCCCTTTTATTCGTGATGGAATCTTGCGGGTTGAGGGTCGCCTGGTTCAAGCGCTTTTGTCCTCTAACCGTAAATTTCCAGCTTTGTTACCTAGCAAAAGTCGATTTACTGATATTTATGTTACTTACGTTCATTTAGAATACATCCACGCGGGTGTTCAAATGGTCCATTTTCTCGTCAATCGGCACTTCTGGATTATTTCTGGAAAGAAATCTATCTGTCGTGTTTTCAGTCGTTGTCTAACGTGCTGGAAGACGAATCCGGTCGCATTGCAACTTCCTATGGGCAACCTACCTTCATGCCAAGTTAATAAGTAAAACCTTTTTTGAGTTCGGGTGTCGACTTCGCGGGTCTGTTTTCTATTACCATGTCTCGACTATGGGGCGCCAAAGTTTTAAAATCGTATTTATGTCTTTATATTTGTATGGCTACCAAGGCGCTGCACTTTGAAGTCCTATCCGACTTGTCAACGAAGGCCTTTCTAGCGGCTCTTCGCCGTTATGATCACCTCTATAGTGATCGTGGTACAAATTTTGTGAGTGCTCATAAACAGTTAATTCATCTTGTCAAGCTTGCTGCTTCTAAGGACCATATTTCATAACCTTTTATACCGCCGGCTTCACATCATTTTGGTTGCTTGCGGGAGACGGGCGTGAAATCCGTTAAAACCTTGCTTCTTCGTACCATAGGTGAACAAGTATTGATCTACCAGAAATTGGCCACTGTCTTTGTTTAATTTTAAACTCGCGTCCTCTCACACCCATGAGTAATGAACGAACCCAATGAGGACTTGCCTTACACCAGGTCACTTTCTGACTTTGGTACCTTTAACCACTATTCCGGAACCCGCCCTTTCCGACCTTCCGCTCAACCGGTCTTTCTCGTTGGCAATTGCGCCAACGAATTCATCAAGATTTTTGGTCCCGTTGGTCTAAGGAGTATTTGCATACGCTTCAGCAACGGTCCAAATGGCACAAAACGTCTCCTTCAGTTCTTTTGGATACCTTAGTGCTAATTAAAGCTGAGAACGTTCTACCCCTTCGTTGGTCCCTTGGACGCGTCGTAGCGATACATCCGCTCGCGTTGTCACCATCAAGACCGCCCAAGGCGAGCTGAAGCACCCTGTCGCTAAGCTCTGTCTTTTACCTTGTTTGTAATTTGTGTTCTGTTCGCATTAATTGTTTTTTGTTTTTTCTTCGCGTTCATTTTAATTTTCTCTTTTTGTTCGCTTTTTCGACATTTCCGTCACACCCTTGGTAATTATTTTTCTTTGAAAAATGCCTTGCATTTTGGTGAGCGGTATGTTCCGTTTGTATTTACAGTTAGTTTACTGTTAGGTATAACATAATTATAGCATATGAATAATTAATCAAATGCACAATGTGCTTTGCAATAACCTTGATTTTATTACGTGATTCAATAATTGCAATTTGCTTGGGCAGTTCAATGTTAGCTTGCAGGTAAACTCGTATCCTTGTGCACATTAAATGTCATTAGATTTGTCGCGATTCAGCCTTGAAGCTACTCTGTGTTATTGATGTATTGCTAAAACTTAGTTAAAAGTGTGCTGTGCGCTGCAATGGTTTTTTTGTTAGACCGATTTGACCTCCTGTTCAAAGTCGGCGTTTTTTACTACTAGTTTTCGAACACCGCTAAATCTAATAACTCAGGTAAGTACTTGAAGGTTTCCGCTATTCTTATTGTTTTCGCATACATGTCCACTTAACTCTCTATCTGTGGTTATCGAAGTTAACCGCCGCATTAACACTATGGCTATGGCACTATATACTGCAGTACATAATTTGTAATAATAGTTGTAAGCCATACAGATCAGATCCAATTTCTACTTTATTGAAATGAGAAGCAATAAATTGTTCGTATTCACTTAAATTGTAAGAAAACTGATCAATCAATCTGTTGACGTCTGCTTGAGACATTCTAATACTTGACGTAACATCGAAACCGACAGTCTCAATTTTAAACACGTCCGATTAGTGTTATTCAAAAAAATTATAATAAAAATAGTTTGACGCATACGTAGACTTTTCAGTGAAAGCGTGTAGGTTTTTGCAAAAAAAAAATTAATTTTATTTTTCTCGTAACATCATTTATTCACACACGTTATTCAGCGACTTAGAAAGAACACAAAAGCAAGATGGCTACTAATGCATTTGCCATTGAAACAATAGTACATAGATTTTGTTTATATTGCAAAGCGAATGTGATTAATAAATCTGTTCGATGTGTTAAGTATGAGGGAAGGGTTCTCCCTTCCTGTAAAGGTAGAATTGGCAGTACACAAACCCTTCCTGATGTTGCAAATTTAAAATGTACAAAATAAACAGTATTATCACATACGTTGTTACTTTTATATATTACAAAAAATAGCTCTACAAATTCCTGGCATCCAAGTATGTTCAAATTTTGTTATTACAGGGTTAAGCATCTAAAATGTATTACTCCCATCTAATGTTACTAGATGTGCGAATATTGTGCAACATTGCTTGCTCTAGGATTAATTAGGATTGGTCAATATTGCAAAAGAATTCGTCTGTGTATTTCTTATGGAAGGATAATAAGATTTGCAATAGGGTCAATTAAAAATATGTATACGAATATCGTGCAACTTTGCTTGCTCTAGGGTTAATTAAGATTGTGTCAGTATTGCAACAGCATTGGCCCGAGTCCTTCATAATATGTATGCGTTAATATTGTGCAAAAACTTGCCTGTCTATTTTTTATGGGAGGAAAATAAGATTTGCACGTGTATTTCTTATGGGAGGAGATTTGTTTGCCGCGTTGGTTAAAAATCCCTACTCTGAACTTTTATATTGAAAATATAAGGACTCTTTTTGAGAGGGTGACCCCACACCAATACTATATTTTCACTTTAGCAATGCTGTTTTATTCACCAGTAGATGCGTCACTTAAAATTAATCTTTCTATAACAACTGCAGCTAACTTTGTATCGGCAGTACACTGTTGGTGATAGTCTGCAATTTTAAAGATTATAATTTTAAATTATTTAACAGTTTTTACCTTTATTTGTGGAGTTGCTCCTTAAATTTTCTTCAAAATCCTCTGCAGTTATAGTCGAAAGGGATTATGGCTCGAATTTTTCTTCTTGCATAAACAATCTTCGAAATCTTGAACTTCTGGCGGATAGTTGCAACTTTTCCATCTTCTTCTTGAATACAGCTTCTCACTTGTTGGATAGAATTACTTCTTGATTGTATCATTGAGATCAATTCGTTTAATATATATTTGATACTAAAAATTTCTATTTCATATTAAATTAAATAACATTACCGCTGGTCGGATTGTTAAAAATTATATACGATACAAAATATTCATAATTAATGATATTATTTATGAAATATATTTGATTAATGAACGCTATTACAAAGTTTCAATACAATAATGTATCGGTTCTGGTTTTCTTAAAATTTTTGGTTATAGCTTGTAGAAGCGAAGTAACATCTAGAAAGGATAGAAATTGTAATTAAAATCGTTATATTGATTTAAACGTTTTTAACATAGTTTTTGAAACATTTTAAAAATATATATAATAGAACACTCCGCCTTTTACTTAGTCAGCCCTGGAGAACTCGCACCTAAAGGAATAACGCGAGAACTCGCGCGTGAGTGTTTCGCTCACACTTCATTTTGATGTAGTTTTGTGTTATTAGGAAAAGTGAAACTCTGAGATGAAGAGGGTACGACTTTTTAATTTTATTAAAGCAAAATTTAAAAAACACACTAACTTGTTTATTATTATACAAATTTTATAATGGTTCTCAATACTTTTTAATAATAGAACCAGATATATGTGTCTTTCATAATGTATGTATTACAACGACTACTGGTATTTTCAAAATATGTACATGATGTTTTTATTCAAATAAATTCAAGGTGATCTCCTGAAGCTTTGGGGCATACTAGAACAGGAGGTGCACACAAGCATCAAATGTTCTGGACATATGTTTATTGTACATTGATACGTTTACTTTTCTACATAAATTAAATACCCTATACAGTATACCTGTTCATTATAAGCCCACTTAACATTATTTTAACTCTAATCCACCTTGCTTTTAAAACGTAAATTTATTCGATAAGTTAAATAGTCAATACCTTGTTTTAGGTATCCATTAATTTGTTATACATTTCGATAACGTATAAATGCTTTCTCGAGCGTTTCCCATTTAAAGACTTGTCGAAATGGCAGATCCTACTATTATTTGATAACGTGTTTTTCAGTTTGCTAACCGCGCTTCGATAACGCGAGGATTGCAGTTCGAGCTCGTGTTATTTGAACCCATTTTTGAATTTGATTCTTCAGTTTGTGCGTTGAAATATTTTCTACATTATTCGTCACAGTACTTTAAAAGCAATGCACGTTTTTTTGTTCGACGAGTAGGAGGTATCTTGCGTGCATTGCTCTTAGCTGGAGGCCAAATGGGTTCTTTCTTTATGTAGGCCCAACTGTTCGTCGACGTAGACCAACTGCTTATGTCTGTAGACCACTGCTGCAATTACGGTGGCTGAGCGAATGGATCCTGACTACCGTGGCGCTGCTGTGCTGACTCACCCCTGACGGTTTGCAAGCTAAGTATCCACACACATACAGATATACAACTTGTTTTCTTTTGTGTATATCAAGGGCATATTCCGGGTTGGCGTTTGGTGTAGTTACGTGATAAGAATCGTGACACTGTAGGACTATTGTTTGTTGCTGCAAATCGATATTATCGCTCTACAGGTGTGATGTACCATTGTTCAAAATGTTGGACAGACACACGCTTATTCTTTTCTACTGATTGGTTTATTTTACAAACGGTATTATGTACAATTTAAAAGAATGTTGGACAAAAGCTCTCACACGTTAATTCTTTGCTACTGATTAGTTTATTTTACAAAAAGTATTAGATGCAATTTAAAAAAAAGTTCTCACATGTTTATTTACTACTGATTAATTTTATTTTGTGTAAAATAAGAGATGCGCATTTCGTATCTAAAGTACTAAATTGTTCATATCACATAATTGTGTGCTTCGAAATAGTAACGCTTAATTTATTGCTTTTGCTTGTTTGTACAGAATCCTTTATTTATTAATATTTCTTAATATATAATCGTGGGCGACGCGCTTTTTTTTTGTTTTCATGGTATGTAGGTGAATTCCCCCACTCTCCGCGTTTGGTAGTTAGCCTGGTATTTACTTTTCTTCCGGTTACGTCTAGGTTCGTAGCAACATGTATTGCATTGCTCTTTGGACTTTCTTCTAGGACAGAATTCGTAAAATCCTACCTATGATTCGGTGACATTTTGTACCTGTGGAATTCCAACAATTTGTGCTATTCGCTGTCTTATACAGATAGGCAAGTTCAAAAATAATTGTTGATTAACTAAGTGTGGTTTAATCAATTACAGTGACAAGCTTTTTAAAAAAATTCTGCAAACTTCCCCTCCTTATGTAAAATTTGAGAATTAATGCCCCCTACATCTAACATGGTAAAAATATTCTTTGTGGCCACCAACAATAAAATCGAGATACAGAATACCAAGGCTTAATCTGATCTACCGTATCAACACCACATTTCGTGAGGTTATAGAAAGTAATTTTACTTGGTTTGAATAAAACACCACAATTCCGGTCAATACAGTCATCATTGTGCAGTGTAGACAGAACCAAAAAAATTTTGATCTGTTTGAATTTGTAGGGAACTAAAATAACATTTTTGTGGAAAGCAAACGTACTACTTGGGAAAGGCCTTTCCTTTGTACTTACAAACATTGGAGGGATTTGTCTTTTGTTTCTTAAGATCGTACCTACTATGGTGGTCTTCTTTGCTAACAGTCCCAATGCGAGAGACACAGAAATGAAGTAATTATCCATTGTCAAATTTGTACCACCATTCAAAACTGGCTCACAAACTCTCTTTACAACTGAACTTTTGAATGGTCAATCAGGTTGTCCTGAAGGATAAATTTCTAAATTTCATCTACCGTACAATGCTCGCCAACCTGGTAGTTATCTCTACATTTCGAAACAAATCCTCAAACACTTGTCTAATCAGGGCTAAATTATCAAGGTTTTTTTTTATCAACTCTATCGTTCATGACGTCAGACCTTAAGGCTCTCAATAAAAGGTGGAACCTCTCTCTAAAACGGTCAGGTGAAAATCAATCATCAGTCTAGAGTTCTTTCGTATTTAGATATTGGACTTTTTTTTCAAGTCGATCATATATAGAACGCCAATTTGGGCATAGATTTCGGTGGTATTTGTATCTCTGCAATCTCTCCCGTTATTAATTAAGTCGCAGCTTTGCAATTTGTATCGACTACAGTGCTCTCAATCATATCTTATAAAAATATGATTCCCAGCATTTGCTTTCAGTCTTTGCTTCCTCCGTAATGGCTTTTACACCACGACGGTATTTAGTGATATTGTATTTCAACCTCTACACATTAGTACGAAGGGAGTGTGCAAACCATCTGATAGATTTGTCTTTCCCTATAAAATTCTGTACTTCGCCCAGGTCAACATCTGTTATATCATTATCAATTTGCTCAGAATATGTGTTATAGCCGCTATACTTGCTACCTGCATCACCAGCATCACGTACATCACCTAGAACTTTCTCTTAGCATGTTTGTATAACTGCCCACAATTGAGTGGAACATGTTTGTCATTGAATTCAAAAACTTAATTTTGCAGTTGAACAAAAATATCTTAGAACGTATTGTCCTTCTATGCCTTCTATTTTTCTTTGTTTTTCACAGATATCTTTATTCCGCAACTATTTCGAAGGCATATGATATGAATGTTGTATATAACAAGTGCTCTGTTTTATAAAATAATTTAAGTGTTTCAAAACAGTAACAATTAGTGCAAGTTATATCATTGTATGTGGCTGATTTTACTTTATTATTTCTAAGTATTGACTACTGGAATTCAATAAAATAACTTGCAAAAATCCTAAAAGAATTTCTTACAAGGACTGAAATTGACACAGCAGGTGTGTATTATTTATGTGATAAGAAATATCAAGTTTATTTATCAAACAGTTGAAGTTCATATTAATGTTACTCTGCTTAATCAATATTCAAAACTATACTATACAAAATAGATGCTACAATGGGAGATCCTGTAGAATCCAAATGTGGTTACTGCAAAAGTAAATGTACTGGTGGATTTCAATGCATTAATTGTGATAGAAAATTTCATAACAGCTGTGCTAGACGAGTGGGCAACTTAAAAAAAATTGATGAGGTCTGTGTGATATGCTGTGGAGGTTTACAGGAAAATAGTAATTGTCTGCAGTCATCAAAAAATCAAATTGTGTTACCAATCCCTGAAAATCCATCTTTAAATGATTTAATAGTTGTGATCAAAGAGATGCAAATTTCTATGGACTTCATATCTAAACAATTTGAGCAGCAACGTCACGACAATGATTGCATCAAACTACTCACTAAAGAATTGGCTGCTGTAAAAGAAGAAAATTTTAAGTTGAAGCAATTAAATGATGCTATCGAAATGAAGCTGGATGATATTGAGCGGAAAAATCGATCTTACAGTGTTGAGATACATGGTATTGCTGTGCTACCTAATGAAAACACTAACCTCATAGTACAAAAGGTGGCAAAAACTATTGGTTGTGATATTGAACTTACCGATATAGACATTTCACATCGGTTACCTTCTAGATCAAATGGGTCATCGGCTATTATTGTGAGATTTCTTAGAAGATCTACTAAGGAGATATTTTTGGCTAGAAGAAAAGGGAAAAGTGTTTATGTAAATGAGATTGGAATTGGAATCGCAGAAAAAACTCAGGTTTATATTAACGAAAATTTAACGGCAAAGAATCGCAACTTGTTTGTATTAGCCCGAAAGAAAAAAATTGAGCTACGTTGGAAATTCTTGTGGACACGTGATGGCTTTGTATATGCTAAAAGAGATGAGCAATCAAGTGTGATCAAAATTACCTCCGAAGAAATAATAAATAAGCAAATGTTACCATAATATTCGATCATAAGCTAGGAATTTGAAAATTTTGTTTTCCTTTTTTCTCAATGGCAGACACTACATTAAATATTTTATATATAAACATTAATAGTATTCGTAATAAATTATGTGACATTGAAGCTATTTGTAATTTAAAAAATAATATTCATATAATAGCAGTAACTGAAACTTGGTTGTATTCTAGTGAAACACAATACTACAATATACCAGGGTATCATTCTAGTTTTGCATGCAGAGACTCTAGAGGTGGGGGTGTCGCTCTGTACATTAAAGAAGGTATTCAATTCAACATAATTGACTCCTCGTCCTTGTATAATTGTGAAGTATTACACATTAACTTAGTTCAAACACACATCCACATAATAGTGATTTACAGACCACCTTCTAGTGGGTTTCAAAATTTTTTAGAACTCTTTAATGCATTGTTATCCAAACAAAAACAAAAATGTATAGTGATCGGTGACATGAACATCGATATTTTAGAGAAGGATGTAGAATCTGGAGAATATCTCAATGTGGTTCAGATGAATGCCTTTAAGATAATTAATAACTTAAACTGTCCCACTAGAGTGGGATGTTTTAAAAGCAATATATTAGAGCATGTTGTTGTTAACCATGATTTAAATAGTCGTATTCATCTTGAAGATCATTGTATTTCAGACCATAAAATTATGAATGTTGTAATTAATTATCCCGTAAAAACTAGGAATAAAACTATTATTATAAAATCAAAAATTGAGTATGAAATTTGGAAGGAACGTCTCCGATTTGAGCTATTTACTAATGATAAACAGATAAGTACTTTCACAGATTTAACTCATTTAATAGATACAACGAAAGCCAGTTGCATAAAATTCAAACAAATAAAAATAGGACAAGGCAATACTTGGATCTCTTCCTTATACATTCAAAAAATGAAAGAACGAGATAAGGCTTATGGAAGAATGAAATCGCTATTCTCTGAGGAGGCAGTAACTAAGTTTAAACAACTAAAAAATGAGTTAAATATTTTAGGGCGTAAATTAAGGAAACAATGGGCAGAACAAGAGTTTCGGAAAACAAACAACAATCCTCGTAAAAACTGGCAGATTATTAATAAAATCATAAATAATTGCAACTTCCCTAAACCTAACATAAATATTGAATATATAAACACAGGAGACAGGATTATAAAATCTGCTCAGGACATTGTAAATGAATTCAATTCTTACTTTAATAGGATTGGGTCTGATATTGTCTCAAAAAACAACACAACCACCAATATAGAATTTAGGGAACAGTTATGGGGTAAATCAATTTTCTTATATCCAGTAACAACAGTGGAAGTTCTAGATATTATAAAACAATTAAAAAATAATGCTGCTCCAGGTGTAGATAATATTTCGAAACAAGATTTGCTTAGAATCTGTAGTGATGCATTATTAATAAACCTTGCTAAGTTAATTAACAACTCCTTTTGCAATGGTATCTTTCCAGGGGAACTAAAGATTGCTAAAATAATACCTGTATACAAAGCAGGTAGTCGGCATGAGATGGGTAACTATAGACCAATTTCGCTATTAAGTATATTCTCAAAAATCATAGAGTCAGCAATAAAAGAAAGGTTTATGAAATTCATTGCTACTTCTTATAATTTTGACAACTATCAGTATGGTTTTTTGCCTGGAAGTAGTACGCTTGGGGCAACTACTGTCTTAATTGAACTAATAATAAAAGAACTAAATAAAAATAAATACACAATTCTGGTATTTATTTACTTACAAAAGGCTTTTGATACTGTAAACATTCCTATCTTAATGGAAAAATTGTATAAAATGGGAATAAGAGGTGTTGATTTAATAAAGTCATATCTAATAAATAGGCATCACTTTACAGTATACGAAGGGCACAAAAGTATAACTTCTAACATTAATATAGGTGTGCCACAGGGCTCTATTCTTGGCCCATTATACTGTATCTGATTTACGTACACAGTTTACAATTTCTGGAACTAAGGGGCAGATATTTTATGTATGCAGATGACACTGCGATCCTCTATTCGGGGTATGATCTGTCTCAGCTGAAAAATCTAATAAATGAAGATTTAAAAATATACTCTAGCTGGCTAGTCCATAATAAACTTTGTATTAACTTAAATAAAACGGTGTATATGCTGATAAAACAAAAGAATAAACCAGAAGGTTATATTTCAGTTTCGTTAAATAATGTACATATTCAAAGAGTAGAATCGTATAAGTATCTTGGCCTAATTATAGATAGCCAGCTAACTTGGAAGTCTCATGTTGAGACAATAATTAAAAGATTGCTTCTATGACGGGAGCAATAAAAGATGTCAGTTTGTTTTAATATTGCAACCAAGAGATTAATTTATAATAGTTTTATAGTGCCATTCTTCAGATATCTAATAACATGCTGGGGAAACTGTTCAAAATATATAATTAATCCACTGCAACGAATGCAAAATAAAGTCATCAAAGTGTTATTCGGGATTGAATATTACACTCCTACCGAACTTGTCTATGCAATTTGTCATTTGAATCCTATTTTTAAATTGCGTATGTTAGAACAGATAAAACTAATACACAATATCTCAAACAAACACTTAAAATCTAATTGTGCCTTAATAACAGGAGACAAAATACATAACTACAGTACTAGAATATCAAATAGATTTAGAACAAACCTATTAAAGACTACAAAAAGTCAAACATCACCCATTTATTGCAGTGTGTTGGTATACAATGAGACGCCTGCATTTTTGAAATTGTCTAAAAAACGAATATTTACCAAACTTTTAAAGCGCTATATCTCTGATTATAAAGATCCGTGATGTGATTGATACACTTTACGAGTGTTAAATGTTATATGTTAAAAGTCAAGTATGCATCAGGAATCAGTTACTAAAATAACCTTTATCTTACAATTTAAATTTAAATATTCAGTACACATTATTGGTTTGGAATTATATTTGATAAGCTTTAAATGTCATGTAGAGGTATATTAACATAATTGATTACTTAAAAATAAGAAATTGTCCTCATGTACTTATTTTAGCAGTGTAACACAGTTAACTGATTGTGCCTTCATCACTAGTTCTTTTATTTGTATTTATTAGGCCCCGTTACCAGTGTTTCTCATTGCTTTGGGGTCATAAATAAAGCAATTTTTTTTTTATTTCTATAACCTCTTTGTTATTAACTTTATCTACCCATGCTATCATCATCATACATCTGAAGCATTCCAAAAAACTTTTTCCTTTACCTGGCTGCTTCTCCTACTGTCCCTGTTTCAAAGACGTACAGTTCTGTGCTCCACACATATGCTTACAACACTTTTGTCCTCATTTCTGTTCATTGTTTTCGAACATAGCCTCTGCTCTTTCTTGATCGATGCAGTTCGGTTTCCCTTCTATTGTTTTGTAAATCTATACCGTATCTCACCGATTTTCAGTGGTACGTAAAGGGGATTAAGCAGTTTATGGGTACCAAGATCCCTCAACACTTGTACATTAGCCGAATTAATAGTTTTCCAATAAATCCTTTCGCACAATCAAAATTAATTGAAAATTTTTCAAAACCAACACCTGTAGTTGTTTATAATAGTCATCAGGTTTAAGTGCAATTATTTTATCGTCATTAGGTTTTCCGTCTTAGAACTGGTTGAACGTGTGCCTCCACTGATTCCTATTCTGAGCTAGCCTACACAATTCCTCGACATTCCTGCAGCCTAGATACAAGCCGGTTCTCCTTCAGTTGTTTGCTAAATATATGCCCTATTTCACCTATGTTCAGTGGTATGCGAATGAGGTTAAGCAAGCTGTGGTTCCTAAGATCCCCAACTCTTAAATTAATAGTTTTCCAATAAGTCCTTTCACACAATCAGGGTTGAAAATATTGCAAAACCAACACCTGTAGTTGTTTCTACTACCCATCAGGTTTAAGTGCAATTAGATTTTGGTCATTAGGTTTCCCGTCTTAAAGCAGTTTAGACCCGTACCTCCACTGATTTCTATTCTGAGCTCGCCTACATAGTTACCTGACATTTCTACAGCCTAGATTCAGCTCGGTTCCCCTTCTATTGTTTTATATATATATATATATATATATATATATATATATATATATACCCTATTTCACCGACATTTAGTGATATGTGAAGGGGGTTAAGTAGCCTGCGGCTACCAAGATCCCTCAAAACCACTACATATTTGAATTATCGTGGAGCCTTGAGAGAATTGCTCATAGCGGGAGTGTTTCAGTGTTAAAATTCATACTCATATCATAATCTATTTATGAATGCTGAACTCGATAAAAATTTTTAAAATTGTTTTGGTTTCAAATTCCATGTTTAAGATTTTAATAGACCACTTAATGATATCATACTGTGATACTGGTTTTTGATTACAAATTAAGACCTTAAAACTATCTTCAGATGTTGAAATGACGATTTATTTAGAATTGACCAAAATACCTATAATCTTGATAAAATAACAACTTGCTTCTTATTTGCTTTGATTAATGTAGGTATGTCCACACTACCTAGAAAAATCGGTACTTTTCAAGTTTAAAATATTAAAGTTTTGTAAGGAATATAAGATTATGGCTCGTTAGAAATACAACATATTAAATAAAAAATATCGAAGAAAGTTATAATACACAACCACCCTATGAATTTTAATATTTTGAATAATACAACTACATGTTTTAGGCCTCAGGCTGGGCCTTAAAACCTTACTTAAATCATTTTCCCGGCCTTTCCTCCATTTGGAGCCTTCACCCTCTAGATTCTACTTTTTCTCCCGAAGGTAAAGTGGGGTCCAACCTTTTTGGCGTTTACTTTATTATTCGAAACACGCTTGCTCGTGCTTTTGCTGGTTTAATCCTCTGTTGTTACGTCGTCGTTTTCCCTTTAGATCTCTCACCCCATATCCCTATTATAATATTATTTTTTATTCATCATCAAGTCTTCAGTCCTGGAACTGGTTTGACGCGTACCATCATTGTTTCCTATTGTAAACTAACCTATAGATTTCCCTGAAATTTGCACAGTCTGCATCTATCACTATCTGATCTAGATCAACATCAATCTCTTTTTTCCTATCTCTGCTTGTAATATATCCCATACTATTCCCCAAAAATCCCTTAGAACGTATTCTGCCCTTCTATGTCTCTTATCTTTTTCCCCAGATATCCTTGTTCCCCTACTATTTCTATAACCTATTTGTTATTATCTTTGTCTGTCCATACTATCGTCCTCATGAAGCACAACATTTCAAAAGGCAGCTACCGTTTTTCTGTCTGCGTTTCAGACTGCCCGTATTTCATAAGCATACTGTGCTGTGCTCCACAAATATGCTTTCAACAATTTTCTTCTTGTTCTATGTTTGTTGTCTTTCCTCATAGGCGCTGTTCTTTCTTGTTAGATGCCGTTCGGTCACCTTCTATTGTTTTACAATTATATACCCTATTTCTCCGACCTTCAGTGGTTGTGAAGGGAGGTAAGCAGCCTGTGGCTGCCAAGTTCCCGCAACACTTAACCATTTACCGATTTAATATTTTTTCCAATAAATCTTTTCGCACAGTCAACATTAGTTGCAAATATTTCGCAACCAACAACTAGTTGCTTATACTAATCATCAGATTTATCAGCGCTTATTTTTTCGTCATTAGGTTTTCCGTCTCAAAACTGGTTGAACACGTATCTGCACTTATTTATATTTTGAGCTAGCCTACATAGTTCCCTGAAATTCTCACACAGCATGTGTATACAGCTCGTTCCCCTTCTATTGTTTTCTAATTTTATGCCCTATTTCACCGAGATTCAATGAAGGGAGTTAAGCAACCTGTGGCTACCAAGATCCCCGAACACTTAGACATTTGCCGAAATAATGGTTTTCCAGTAAATCCTTTCACACACACTTAACATTATACGAGAATATTGCCCAACCAATTCTTGTAGTTACTTATAATAATCATCATGTTTAAGTACAGTTATTTTTTCGTCATTAGTTTATCCATTCTGTGCATGATGTTTTTATTCAAATAAGTTCAAGGTGATCCCCTGGAGCTTTGGGACAAACTAGAACAGGAGGTGCACACAAACGTCGAATGTTCTGTACATATGTTTATTGTACATTGTTACGTTTACTTTTCTACATAAATTAAATACCCTATATACTGTACCTGTTCAGTATAAACCCGCTTAATATAATTTTAACTGAAATACACTTTGCTTTTAAAACGAAAATTTATTCCATAAATTAAATAGTCAATACCTTGTTCTAGGTATTCGATAATTTGTTAAACATTCCGATAACGTATAATTGCTTTCTCTTGTGTTGTCACCTCTAAATGCGAGGGGTAAAGTATAAGGCCCCGCTGAAGGTGTACTAGGAGTAAATTGTAGCAACGCTGTGCTCGAACCGATAAAGTGGCTCGAACTCGGAGAGATTAATTTGTTGCTTCCTGTTCCGCGGCTAGTCAAAGAGCACACAAGGGTCGTAGGAGTGCTACATAAGAGATAAGTAAATATGGGCGCCAGGGCTAGGTTCCGCCCAGGAAACAACTCAAGCAAAAAGTCAACCACACCCAACCCGATTAGGAAGACTATGTAATCCAGGTTAGAATTCCCCGCAGTAATTATCTTAACGGCTCGTGATTTCCAATTAATAAAAGCTTTGTGTCGTACACACTTGCACAAACTCTTTAATAATTATAAATAAAGTAACCAGACAGATTCTAAGCAATATAAGATAATGTGAACCAGTGGCAATGTAATCATGACTCTGAGTAACTCAAGACCAAAAGCCCCTAGGCTCGTATTAAAATTAAAATTGAGTGTTGTGAATATAAGTTACCAAATATTTATATCCCACAATGTGCGCAAATTGTCTTCACAATTAGACAAAATAGCAATATTCTTTTATAATCTTTACATTTTTATCGATAGTTAATTGTCACATATAAATCCCTTTACCCTTAAATATTATTCTCAGTTATGAAAAATTTAAGACCAATCAATATTTTATTCTAGTTAGAAACAAATAACTTTACTACTCGGCACCACAAGTAAACTATTTTCTAGGGCTACTCACGACCACCCCTTGGACACGAACCTGTACCGATGAATTGGATTCCGGAACAGCCGATCCAATATCCAGCGTCAGCAGTACCAACTAGCGATTAAGCCTCTTCTTCAACTCTGCTACCAATTCCAGAACCAACCGCAGAAAGACATTTACAAAACTCACAAATGCGCCAACAACTAATAATTCAGGACAACCTAAAAACCCTTCGTTAAAAAGGGTTCTTATACAATACCAATAAATTCTTGCTCTGTTGAAATATAGACAGAAGTGCTAATATAAATGATGGACGCTCCACGCCAAACTATCTTTCCGATAAGCGGTCCGAACAGATGTGGAATTTTAATTTGTACCAACAACTAGAAACATCCGTTCAGTAAATTTAGGTGTGCTTACCATTTCCTTTTCTACAAATCCTTACAACGTAAGTTCGGGTAGTTTCAACTCTGAAAACCCTTTTAATTTAGTAAGCCACCAAGCGTGTTTTCGTGCGACCTAACGTTCTTCTGTTCGTAAAACCAATAATTATGTCCGCGCAGCCTGCTATCATGTTAACAAACAAGTACTGATATCCCGACTCTATATACAACACATTGATGCGATACTACGCCTTCAAACATTCAGATATAGTTTAAACAAAGATTAAATTTCCTTAAAATAACTTTCTTCCTTTTGACAATACAGTACGTTCCTCAACGTTACACCAATCAAATAAATAAATTTCTTTATTACTAGACATTTACAACTTTATGTACAGAATTATATACAGAAATTGTATTAATTTTATAGCGGTCATAGAATGACTGTTACAGTGTTTCCCATTTAAAAACTTGTCGAAATAATAGATCCTACTATTATTTGATAGCGTGTTTTTCAGTTTGCTAATCGCGCTTCGATAATGCGAGAATTGCAGTTCAAACTCGTGTTATTTAATCCCATTTTTGAATTTGATTCTGCAGCTTGTGCGTTGAAATATTTTCTAGATTATTCGTCACAGTACCTCAAGAGCAATGCACGATTTTTTGTTCGTGTAATTTTAGATAATGGATCCATGAAAAGTTTTATGACTGAAAGGCGCCGTCAGAAATTAAGTTTAAAGAAACGTAGAGCCAATATCACTGTTCAAGGACTTGGCTTGAATTCGTGGTTGGTATCTGGTACACTACCATGTGTAGTCAGCCCTTCGGGAGCACGGTCTCCAGCATATGAAATTGATTGTTATATTTTACCTAACATTTGTAATCAATTACCTTCGTCGTCTATAGGGAACAAGGAATGGTCGCATACTTGAGGTTTGACATTAGCTGGTCCTACTCGGAGCTGAAATCTTTGCTCAGGTTTTGTTGGGGCATCGCTAACGAGCCAGTTGCCATTAAAACAACCTTTGGTTGGGTTTTAACGGGAAAGGTCGTTCCCCGAATAATTCTATTACGTCGTTGTGTGCTTTGGTTGATCCCTTAGATGCTGTCTAAGGAATCAACGAAAGCTGACATTCGTCGACTTTGGGAATTAGAAAATATTCCTTTCAAGAAACACGTGTCTCCTGAAGAAGAAAGGTGTGAAAAGGAATTTGTGAAAAATTATGGACGTAACAAGAACGGCCGTTTGGTAGTGTCCTTGCCCTTTAAAATTTCTGAACCCTCATTCGTGGGTACGAGATCGATTTCTATTAAAAGATTTTTGTCTTTAGAACATCGTTTACTAAAAACTCCTAAATTGTATTCGGATTATTAAAAATTTATGGAGGATTATTTGAAAAGCAGTCACATGGCTCAAGTGGAATCGCCTGAAAATTCGTCGGTTCATGAGAGAATGTTTTACATTCCCCATCATGCTGTACATAAGCGTGATAGCACTACCACAAAATTGCGTGTGGTTTTCGATGCTTCGTATCAGGATCAATCTGGAAATTCATTAAATGATAGCTTGGCTGTTGGCCCTGCTCTGCAAAAGGACATTGCAATTTTGTTATTGTACTTTCGTGTACATACTATCGCAATTACAGCTGACATTAAACAAATGTATCGGCAGATTTTGGTTAAAGATACTCATCGTAATTATCAACGTATCGTCTGGAGATTTTCTCCGTCAGATCCTATTATGGACTTTAAGTTAAATACTGTGACTTATGGAGTTTCGTCGTCGCCTTTTTTGACTTTGATTACTCTTCACGAATTGGCAAAGTTAGAATCGATTAATTTTCCTTTCGCGTCATCGGTATTGGCGAGCGATACCTTTGTTGATGATTTAGTCACTGGATGCAATTCGATTGAAGCTGCAAATCAATAAATAGGTGAGGTGAATAGTATTTGCACTAGAGGTGGTTTTCGATTAAGAAAATGGAATAGTAATTACCCGGAAGTGATGTTCGACTTGAAGGAGTCCCTGTCGAGTTCTGAAGCAACTACATTTCAAGATTTTGGGCCTTTCGTGGCGCGCTCTTACATAAGTATTTTTATACTTAAACGTTGAAGAACGCACTTGCACTAAGCGTAATATTTTGTCAGCGATCGTAAAAATTTTTGATCCTCTCGGTTTGATAGCGCCTTTAGTACTTTTCGCTAAACGTTTAGTTCAAGATCTTTGGCTTTTAGGTCTCGCTTGTGATCAAGAGCCGCCATTGTAAGTCGTAGGAAAATGGAAACATTTTTTGGGTGAATTGTCCGCGGATTCGAATATAAAGATTTCGCGTCGCATCGTATGTCATAATTTTAAAAAGGTGAAGGTGCATGGGTTCCGTGATGCTTCTGGAGCCGGGTATGCAGCTGTCATCTATTTTCGTTTGTTCGATTTAGAAGGTAATATTACCATGTCATTAATATGCGCAAAATCAAAGGTGGATCCTACTAATCGCGTTTCATTGCTCCGTCTCCAATTGTGTGCTGCCGTACTGTTGGCAGATTTAAGTAGACTTCGTTAAAAACACTTATACAGATAGTTTATCGTTTAGAAGTATTTTCGCAAGGTCAGATACCACTGTTGTTTTGTCTTGGATTCGGTCTTCCTCGCATAAGTGGAAGACATTTGTTAGCAATCGCATTTCACATATTCAATAACGTATTCCCCCATCTTCTTGATTTCATGTTAAGTCCCAGGATAACCCTGCGGATTGTGCCTCACGTGAACTTTTGGCTTCAGAGTTGGTTCAACATCCACTATGGTGGACAGGGCCTTCCTAGTTAGTACGTCGTAGCGAAGAATGGCCAATAACGTCGCTGCCAAAACTTGTCGACTCATCTCAGATGGACGTCGAACATCGTACTCTGTCGTTAACAGTTGTTATGCCTAAGAATTTTTTAGATTTGTTATTGGATAAATTTTCAAAAATGCAGAAAATTTGTAGGATTATTACATGTATTCGTCATTTCATTCGTAATGTTCAATGTCCGGCAGATTTGCGTTCAAAATATTCTGATAGTTTGTCTCTTGCTCAGCAGCAAGAGGCTATGCATTTATTGATTAAAAGAGTTCAAACAAATGTTTTTGCCCAAGACATTGCAAATATTAAAACTGGAAAGCTTGTTAGTAAACAACTTCGTAGCCTTAGTCCGTTTCTAGATAGTCGTGATTTGTTGAGGGTGGGCGGTCGCCTACGTAACTCAGAGTTGTCGCATGATGCAAAATTTCCAATTTTGCTTCCTCGGTCGCATGGGTTGATTGAAATTATTATATTAGATTCTCATGAAAGACATTTTCATCCTGGAAATCGAACAACTCAATTTTTATTATCTCAAAATTATTGGATCTTGTCCGTAAAGAGGGCTATTCGGCAATGTTTGAAATCCTGCATTCGTTGTTTTCGTGCAAACCCTGTGGCTCTATGCCCCCCTATGGGAGATTTACCAAATTCTAGGTTAACTTCAGGTAAGGCGTTTTTACATACGGGAGTCAACTTTGGTAGACCTTTCTCTGTCACGATTAATCGGTGTCGTGGCGCAAAATCATTGAAAGCGTACATTTGCTTATTTATTTGTTTCAGCGCTAAAGCTATCCATTTGGAATTAGTGTCTAACTTGTCGACAGACGCTTTCTTGGGCGCTTTACGTCGATTTATTACTCGAAGAGGCAAATGTATTCAAATCCATTGTGATAAAGGCACTAATTTCGTTGAGACCTTTCGTGAAATCTCTCAATTGATGCGCCTTTCTACAGGCGTTGAAGGAATCGAATTCGTGTTTAACCCTCCTGCTGCTCATCATTTTGGTGGGTTGTGGGAGGCCGGGATTAAATCAGTAAAATCCCATTTGAAAAGAATTATCGGTGAACAAATTTTGTCGTTTGAAGAATTCTCGACGGTATTGATTCAAATCGAAGCGATTCTCAACTCACGTCCACTATGCGTACTGAGTTGCGAACCACTTGACTTTTCGTATTTGACCCCGGGTCGTTTTCTTAATATTGAACCAGTCTCGGTGTTACCAGACCCGGATTTGTTGTCCATAAACCCCTCTCGTTTAAATCGCTGGCAACTGTTGCAGCAAATGCAACAAGGGTTTTGGAAAAAATGGAGCGCTGAATACCCGCCCACGCTGCAACAGAAAGGTAAGTGGTTATAAGTGAAGCTGTCATCCCTTGTCCCGTTATATCCTGTCATAAAACCTTCTTTGTGCATGTGGAAATTCAGCTGAAAAAGAGGAAGTGACAGACACTTGCTCATCGATATCGGAGCGAAACGGTTGTTCGGTCGGTAAAGTGAGTTAGTCATTAGTGTC
The DNA here is from genome assembly GCA_036346225.1 of Platerodrilus igneus. Lineage (NCBI taxonomy): Eukaryota > Metazoa > Arthropoda > Insecta > Coleoptera > Lycidae > Platerodrilus > Platerodrilus igneus. The sequence continues at coordinate 2,074,182 of JARFIW010001038.1, read as the reverse complement.
GCCGAATGTGATGTTATCAATAAACTCCTAAAAAACAGTGAAAGTGCAAACGTAACACGTACAATAATTCGCCATACTGTCCACTTAGTTGAAGAGTAGGAACTACACCTTAGAACAATAGAATATCGCAGAGGTAAGTCGATATACACAATTATAAGACGCCCCCGCGTTTAAACACACAATCTCCCTATGAATTTTAATATTTTGAATAATACAATTACATGTTTCCGGCCTCAGGCTGGACCCACCCTTCAGCATTGACTGTCCTGTAAAGTTGCTTATATAAATTTTTCTTAATTTGTTCTACTGTTTAAGTGGAATATTAATACATAATTCTGCACCTCTGCAGCGAAAATGCATTTCCGCTCGTATCCACTATTACATAAATTTATATATATATAGTTATATATATATATATATATATATATATATATAGTTATATATATATATATATAGTTATATATATATATATATATATAATCATTTCAAATCGAGCTAGTAATTGAAAGAAGGAAAATATAAGGCCTTGGACAGGATTTGAACCTGCATCACAGTTTTGCCGGAACTGTGCGTTTACCAATTACGCTACCGAGGCCGATGGCTATAATTGGGAAATTTACAAATCTAAATCGTGTACAGTACCATATATAAACCTAACTTTCAATTACGTTTAGCATTTTTGTCAATCATATCTGAAATTGTCAAGTTTTTGACTTATGTCAGATATAGACGCTCAAAATCACGGCTATTGCAATACGTTAGTATTTATCTACTTACCTTGTGTAAAAAACTACTTATAATATATATATATATATATATATATATATATATATATATATAGTTACTTTTAGGAAAGGTGGACACTAAGTAAGTATTTAGTTATTTAAATTGTTCATTGAATGAATATTTTTTTTGTCTGTAAAGATTTAATAATTGTAGTAAGTAAACGACTGAAATCAAACCATAATGTATTTTTTTTTAATTCTGGTTCAAGGTTAAAGAATAATTTGAGGTAGTTTAGTGTACTAATTGTTTTGCGTAGATTTTGTGTACTGTGTAAATCCTTCAGGATAAGATGAATAAACTTTGTTTTCTCCGTGGGTTGGTTCTCCTTTCGTATAACATGTTTTTTAAAGATTATGTTTCTTGAGGTTTCTTTTTTTTGGGTGACCCACTGTATTCTACGACATTACTTATTTGGATTGTCTTTCCTTTTTTTGTTGCGGTATTCCGTGCGGGCGATTTTCTTTGTTTATTTTACTTTTCTTTCTCGTCTGCACAGAATACCGTAACAAATTGTACGAACTTCCTTGGAGCTTTTTGCTGCCTTAAAGAAACCCACGAATTCTCAAAAGAAATCAGAATATAATTTTTCTGCGTTGTGTTGTCGTCAAATTAAATGGCATTCAATTCGCCTTCTTTACCCAATTTCGACGAAATTTGAGAGTATTATGTAGAGTTTGCTAAGGCTTTATTACTTCGCAACTTCAAACGTTTAGGAAGCTTGCAAAAATATTTCGCGAATAAAAGCCGTTATAAATAGCCACCCCCTATGTATGATTTCATCTCATCCTAACGATAATCGGGACTATCTTTTTCCAGGACATTTATTGATTGGTAGTCTTACATTAAACTTTCCCGAAGTATCGTTTTTGAAGACATAAATAAGTCTCTGTTCTCGCTGGCAAAGTTTATGCCAGATAACTCGGGCCTTTTGGCGTAGCTGGTCACTTGAATATTTGAATATCCTTTTTCAACGATCTAAATAGGATCGCTCTTCTGTTACCCTCAACTATTATTAAAAGAAATTTTAGTCATTTTGTAATAAGTATAAATATTAAAGTATTGCACACTTAACCTCAATAATTCCTGAGCTGTGATCTTTAATATTTATAATAGATTTTAGTTTTTATAAACCCTGTTGTAAATATAATTTTTGTTACAGTAAAATATTAATAAACAAATAAAAAAATGCCTTCATTGTGAACTTTGTTTCTGGCTTTGTTACGTTTATTTTCAGCATAAATTAATTACCCTATTTTTCTCCCTTGTTAATTCAATACCCGCTCGAATAAATTCCGTTTCTACCGTTAAATCCTTCAACATAATTAATAATAAACACGCTCTCGAATAAATTCCTCAGCTCAAATTCCTTTTGCTTTTAAAACAAAAATTTATTCCATAAATTAAATAGTCTGTGCCTTGTTTTAGGTATCCGGTAATCTCATAAATTCTTTAACGCATCCTGTTTACAAATTGTACGCTTACTACAAATTTTCAGTTTGAACCTATTTATTTCGAAATGACTAGTTTTTGTTACAATTAAATAGTTTGTATCCTGTTTTAGGTACCTGTTATCTTGGTATACATTACGACCACACTTAATGGTTTTCCCAATTGTTCCTATGTAAAGACTGGTTGAAATAAGGTCGCGCACTATCCGATAAAACCCGGATTTTCCAGTTTCAATCGCTCTTCAATAAGCGAGGGTTTGTAGTTCAAATTCGTGTTAGTTGAACCATTGTTGAATTAGATTCTACAGCTTGTACGAAATATTTTCTACAGTATTCGTCACCGTATTTCAAAAGCAATGCATGTTCGTTTTTTTCTGTTCGACAACTAGGAGGTGTCTTGCGTTGATTGCTTTTTTTAGCTGAAGGCCAAATGGGTTCTTTCTTTATGTAGACCAATTGCTTTTGTCCGTAGACCGCTGCTGCAGTTAACGGTGGTAGGGTAAATGTATCCTGACGACCATGGCGATGCTGTACTGACTCACCCTCGACGACTTGCGAGATAAGTATCCAGACACCTACAGGTATGCAACTCGTTTTCTTTTATGTGTGTCAATGGCATATTCCGTATCAACGTTTGGTGTAGTTATCTAACATTGTTGAACTATTGTTCGTTGCTGCTAAGCGATATTAACACTCTACAGGTGTGAGGTACCTTTGTTAAAAATGTTGGACAGACATACGTTTACTTTTTTATATTGATTGGTTTATTTTACTAACGGTACTATGTACGATTTAAAAGATGTCTGACAAAAGCTCTCGCACGTTAATTATTTCCTACTAATTAGTTATTTTACAAAAAATATTAGGTGAAATTTTAAAAACGCTTGACAAAAGCTCTAACATATTGATGTACTACTGATTAATTTTATTTTGTGTAAATACGAGATGCGCGCTTCGTATCTAAGGTACTAAATTGTCCATGCAATATAATTGTTGCAGTGAAATAATAACGCTTAATTTATTTTCTTTTTGCTTGTTTGTACAGAATCCTTTATTTATTTTTGTGTTAATAGATAATCGTGGGCGATGTATTTTTTTTTGTTTATTTTTGATATGTAGGCGAATTCCACCACTCTCCGCGTCTGGTAGTTGGCCTGGTATCTACTTTTCTTCCAGCTACGTCTAGGTACGTAGCAGCTTTCATTGCAATGTTTATGGTTAATTAATTTTAGTTTGAATTTAGGACTTTCGGGTTCAGTAATCGGTGTTTCGTCCGAAACGCCAAAGACAATTTATTATAAAGTTTTTTTTGTTTTCAGGTGCAGTCCAAAGAAATGGTATCAATTCCTTCACAGTACTCTTAGATAAGTAATCTTTTGTTTGAGTGATTTCGTAGCGAAACTTATGGGTTTCTGCATCTTCCAGGTTCTTTTAGTTTGAGCTGATTTTCAGTTGGCAAATAAGTATTCAAGATGTTTTGCGGTCACTAAGGCCGTTTAACATCTCAATTTACCATGAGATATATTTTATACAAGAAATTCTTAACAGTTAACAACTACATTACGATAACATATGTCATTTGAATATTTTTAATTTTACGAAAACTAATAAGAAATAAAAGTGACACGCGTGTTCAGTGCTCATAAAACGATATAACAAACGTTAAAACCAAAAGAAACTAACCCTCCTCAACTGGGTTTTAAAAAATTCCAAGAAAATTTATGGTAAATTAAACATCAGTCTGACATATAATTTTCATGCAACCTATCATCTGTTGAAGTTACAGCCATAGCCAATTTTAGCGTTTGATAAAAATATAATATCTTTAAATATAAAGTGATAAATCTTAAATGCAAAATAAAAGAAAAAACTAAAACAAGAATCCCAATGAAGGATGAACTAAACAATAGCACACAAGAAGATTGCAACCTATATTGTAGACTATGCAATAACAGCTTTCTTAATGAAAAATTCACAAAAAAAGATACGTCAGAAGAAAAAATTAATTTTACAAAGAAAGATATTATTAAGGAAGCAGAAGGTGTTCAACAACCCTTTCATTTAAAATTATCTAGCCTAAAAACTAACGTTCAGATTATTCGAAGAATGCCGAAAGCAGCCAGAGCTACATGTGCTTCAACCTTAAACGATTTGATCACAAAATGTATTTATTCAAACTCAACTTACTCTTGCGAGAACTTATTATTATTTCCTTTTAAAGCCCTTAGCATAAACAGAAAGCCGACAACAAATTGTCTATATCAACTATTATAAAGAAAAACCTAAAAAATTCATTAAACATAGACAAGGTAAGTTCAAAGACGCACCCTTTAGCAAAACCGTCACAAAGAAATAAAATGAAATCCCTTACCACAAACTCATACACACCAACAAAATCAAAGACTACTCCAATTTCTATCAGTGCCAAGGACATTTCTATCGCCATTAAGAGCTTTAAAACAAGCTTCGCTGGTGGTATAGATTGTTTAAGATCCTCTCATTTGCAAGACCTGACCAGTAATAGTGCAGGCCCATCTGGGAAGATTTTATTAAAATCACTATGCAAACTATGCATCTTCTTTATAAACAACGAGATAAATAGCAACATTCGTCCAATTTTATTTGGCGCATCACTCTGTGCCCTTACTAAAAACACCGGAGGTATCAGACCAATCGCCATAGGCACAGTTTACCGCCGACTAATTTCAAAAGTTATATGTCATATAATTGATGAAAGACTAGCATAGGATAAAAAAGAAACGCTGAAGAAATTGCAAGTTTCGGTACACCAAAGCACCTGCAGTTGTTGAACTTGTTCCACAACCAGGAGATTAAGATATACAATTCAATAAAACAAACTTAATCGAAGTTATCTTGCTATTATGTATGTATAAGAAAGTATGACGATAGAGAAATTTATCAACAAAATCAATTTCAATAAAAAGGAGGATTCTGTATTCATATATAAAACCTGCTAGCCAACAAGTCTAGCCAAAATGTAATTATCACAAGTAGATGCAGACCAGGCATTAAAGCATGAAACGCCACACACCACCTCCGCTTTCATCTTCACTTTCTCTTCTACTTCCACTTCAACTTCCTCTTCCACTACCACTTCCACTTCAACTTCCGCCTCTTTCTCCACTTCCGTCGCCGCCTCCACCTCCGTCTCCGTCTCCGCCACCGCCTCCTTGTTTCATCCATAGTCTATAACTTCTAAATAGTTAATCGATAAGCAGTTAAAGTATAATGTTGAAATTATATAATTTATTGTTTTGCATCTGTTCTTAGGATCAGTTCTTAGGGTCAGTTTTTTTGTTTTACTGGTTCCCCAATAAACGTACTTAGAATGTTACTAAATACAAGACAGCAACTATTTTGCAGATTTTCGATTGCTTCCTCCACGTATTTGTAACCGATACCGAATACACCGGTGCATTTTGCAATTATAATTTGCAGTCTTCCAATAAAGTTAGATAATCCTTTAATAGATAGTATACATTATGCATCATATAACTATTTCCAAACGTGTAGTTACATATTGTTGTTTTTGGTTTCGTAATACCATATTCTTTAGCCATAGCAGATCTAAATGTCTGCTTTATTCGAGCATCTGAACAGTTGATAAGAACCACTATATAATTCCCTATCTGCTTATTAATGCTTGAATTGGTTACTTGGCATATAAGCTTATCAATTGATCTTAACGTGTCTATTGGAATTTACCCACGTTTAGCAGTTTTTGGCGGCTGTTTTATCATTATTCAAAATTACATTATCGTGTTCTGTATGTCCTCGATGGCAGGCAAAGTTATAATTACAGTTAAGTATTTGGCCATTTCTGCTTTGTTAAATATCCTACTAAAATCTTGGGTTATGTCCAGATGTAGTAGATAGTAATCATCTCTTTTTAGCTGGTTCAATATATCTAGCCGTTTTTCCAACAAAATCTCTTACTCAACATCTGCTAGTTCCACCTTGTACGGAATGCATATTGTTTATAATTTTCAGATCTTCTTTCGCAATAAGGTATTTTACTCCTCATGCCATTTTGCTTTCGCTTTGTAATAGGAATGGAAGTTTAGTGCTTACTCCATGCCTAGCAGATACAAATTTTGGGTATATCCCGGGTAGGTAGCTATTAAAAAAGCCACATACTCTTTTTAACAAAAAAATTTACTATTATTTTTTAATTCGTCGTTGCAATCCATAATGTTGCCCATTTTAACTAACATTAGATTATCACAAAATGGTACTGCAATTGGATCGGGTAAGTCATTGCCTTCTAAGAATTTTTTTCCTTGATATAGCTAATGCTTCCAGTATCGGTGATTATGTACCGAACAGATCTGAACGAAATTATGGACTAGGTAGGGAAACTAAAATGAGAGGTAAATCTGAAAGAGCACAAGCGCATATCAAAAACCTACGGTACGCGTACTTTTTAGAATCAACAAAAAGTTGTCGATAGCACCTCCAAGCAAAGTCAGTGACCGCTAGGAACTAAGCCCACCCCAGCCCCGAAGTGTTCCTCGGTATGACACGACGCGGGTTAAGGTTTGGGCCTTTGGAGCGATGTTTTAAAAAACGTTTCCAAAACTTAACAAATTTATTTATCTTAAACAAAAATTAATGTGGAATTTTGACAAACTGTTCTTTACTTTAAACCAAAAGTATTAATTAATTGTACTAATATTAGGGCGAGTAGCCTAGGTAAACAACAATGCAAAAGCTGTAATACTCAGACTGACTCACTTGAGTAGCTTGAACAACGAAGTATGGAATTCGAAGACTGACTGCCGGACATTGAGCTCCCTGTTACACTCATGATCGCATGCAATGCACTGAGCGGACATCGAAACGTAAGTTTGACTATATCATAGTACACGTGCTGAACACAGAACAACTTCGACTAAAATTTTTTTCCAAATTTTGAATAATCAAAATTTACAATCTAAAACTAACAAAGCAATTCATTGGTTAACTTTCCGATAAGCGTTTTTCAACATACGATGGATAGAGACCTAAAGACTATAAATACAAATTCGATTTCTGCATAAATCAGTCCTAGTGCTCATCATAGTCTGGGACTCACCACCTCCACCTGCAGTACTCCTCATAGTCTGCAGACCTTTCCAAATAATCCTAAGCGCAGTGCTCACCATAGCCTGCGTCCTGCCTTAAACGTTACCCTAACCGCCGCCATACCTAGAGGCCGTCGTCGTAATTCATCGACACACAACTAACAAGCACGTACGAACGCTCAGCTCCGTTCCATACTGCTCCGACGTCGTTATTGCGATTGCATCCGTCAAGCTCTACCATAGGGACGACATCCCATGTAGAGGCATCAACCCCACGACGCCGCCGAAGACTTCAGAAGACACCGAATACCTTCTGAACCCCTTTCTTTTGTATATATTTGTAAATAGTAGTTTTTAAGTGCATATAATATTCAGTTCATAATTGCTTTAACGTAATTTCTACCCACCACTAAACACACGAAGATTACCGACGAGAGCCTAACACCACCGATCTGGACCTCGCCGACCTGTATATATGTCTTAATCTTCACTGTTAAGTTCACCCGGGGCATCTTAAGCAACTTCCAAAGCTTCCCGAAGAAAGCTGAAGCCTTCCGAAGACCTACACACCCCATTAAATGGTGCATACGGTTTACTCCTGGCTCCACAGCCCCAGGAAACCATCTGAAGCCATCCTAACAATTGAAACCATTTAATTTCACTTTTATTATTATGTTTATTTGGACTTATAATAACTTTTCTTATGTTTATTAAACAGTGAACTAAGCCAAGCCTACTTGCTTACAGACGCCGTCCCCTTCGAACGATAACATCCCGGGCTTTTTATAATTTCCTGCCCCTCACATGGCTGTGGGAACCTGCAGATCCCATGTCTGCTTTACTCTTAATTCTACACTTTGCTACATTGTTTCAATCTTATTTCTAGGTAATTGCGATATCTTAACCGATGTGACCTACTGTATCACTGTCGTCTCGGATACAAAGTTGCAAATTCGTTCTCATGAACTGTTAATAACCTGTCTGGTTTATCCTTGTATTACATTGCTGCAATTGACTTATGATTTATTTAACAATTTCTAATAATTCCTATTAGATTCTATTATTTAATATATATGTAAATTGGGGGATACATAACTCGCGTGTGCCGGCATATGGGCAATAAAGATTCCATTTTGGCATACCTATTGGCATACTAAAACCCGATTTCGGCATACCGACGTCAATATTTCCCGACAAATTAAACTGTAATCCCGCAAGTTATATCAAATACATAGACGCATTTCCGAAGCATAATTTTCTATCTGCTAACAACAAAATATAAGTGTATAAGAAATTAGGCTTACGCCTAGGCTCAGGCACAGGATATGGAGCACAGGTCTGGGTTTATAGGTGATTTTTGGGTAATTTAGGATGCACTTTGCGCTCATTCTGTATGATGATACCATTCAAATTAGTTTTTTTAAGGAAAAACTCCTCAACAAGTGGTGTTACGTTTATAGTGCAAATAATTAAAGCTAAATTCATTTTACACTAAGTTTGTTGATTATTTTACGTTCGCCTCGGTATATTTAAATTTGTTAGTAAAATTTGCATGGCTTACTGGAAGCACGCGCCAACAAGTGCCGCGAGTGATAAAACTCTGTGTTATTCCGCATGTGCAAGAACAGTATTGACTGGAAAATCCACAAAGCTCAAGAGAATCAATTTGTTGTTCGAACAGTCCGCATCGCTGGTTTACATGTTTACGTAAAACTCCGCTTTTCTTCAGAACCGCTATCGTCATAAATGTGCTTCGCTACACCCGCAAAAGTAGAGTAGATGTTACATCGTTTTTTTCGTTGGCGCGGCTTCATAAACACCAAGTGAGTGCTTTTAGCAAACGCTTGATCTAATTAAAACCATTAATTATATGTTGTTTGTTCAATTATCACTTAATTTTTTATACAGTTGTCTTTTCTCTCCTTAATTAGCTATCGTAGTTTTGTTACCGCATTTTACAAATGGCATGCATCTTTATTTCCATTTTTCCACTCCATGGAATTGAAACAGCAACGCACGCCCGCAAATTTTTTATATTTATTATTGGTTGTTATAATTCAACCATTTTAATTCTTACTTTTAAATCTATTCTGATCCGAATTCGATATTTGTCACAAAATAGATAGAAAAGTTAATCCTTTATGCACCCATTTGAAAACAATTTAAGTTGGTCAATTATATTCTTTTTCCTGTAAATATCTATTATTGCTTAGTTTTGTAATAATGATAACATGCTAATACATCTAATTTTATTATAAGCAATTCTTTAAATAATGCCTCGTGCATAGGTCGCTGTGGACGGCGTCAAGGGGCTATCATAGACCGGTGTTGACGGCAAATAGCAGTCATATAGATTGGGTCTCGGCACCTCGTTACATAGGCCGGTGTGGGCTAACACACAGGCCGTATGGGCCGCCATATGGACCACGATAGGCCGTTAAATCTATTATCTACAAACAAAAAATGCCACTTCTTTATGTTTATTTGGAGTAATTTTTTATTTTAAAATTTAAATCTACATCTTCTTCTATTTCTTTTTCTAACCAGTAGCTGGATATGTACAGCGAACTTTGAATATCAAACTGTAAAATATAACAGATTTTGCGTATACGTAAAAATTCTGTATTTCTTGTAATAACAAGTTGTACTCCTAGTTCCTCCACTATAAAGCGTTAGAAGAAATATTGAAGCGTAAATTGAGACAAAAACAACTGCAGAGGCTGAATCTGTAAAAGATAAGTTGCTAGAATACAAAAACATTTTAAGAGCACGTCTATTTTTGAAAATTTTTAAAGCATTCGCTCCAGCATCGAAGTATTTGCATACAGAGAATTTGAATTTGGTTTCGGGTTGGTTTATGATCGAGCAAAACAAAAAAATAAGTTGAAAGTATTGTGACCGACGCTCACAGCTTCATAGTACATTTGAATTCCAAACTAGAAATTTTAGATATGGTATTTTTGTAGAAGATGAAGCCCCAAAAGGGCGGTGTAGAGTGTACGGACGAAAGATTGAAAAACCCCGTAGATATATTTGAGTTGAAGTCCACTGTTATCAAAGATACAATCAGTGTTGCTTTGGATGAAAGATTTCCAAAAAGAAAGAATTGATTGTGTGTTTACAATACATAAGCCCACAGTGCTTTTCTCAATTTGAAAAAGAAGGACCACCTACAGAAAACGAACTCTTAAAACTAGCCACAATAGTTAGAGTAGAAATGTCCCTCCTACAAGCCGAATTACTTCAGTTTGCTAAATTGTGTCCAACTTTGTCAAGCAATTTCATTCCAAGAATAAAAGCCCTTAATTAACTCGCGTAGTGAGAACAAAGATTCTGAAATCCATTTATCGGAAAACGAAATTGAATCTGAATTCAGGGATTTGGAAAATATATGACAATCTCATGCAGAATCTTAAGAAAGTCAGGAAATGTAAGCAGTAAAAGCTGATTTATTGTTACATTTTTTTATACTCGTACAATACACAGTCTGCAGCATTAAGGAATCAGTTGGGTCAACTTGGCCCCCCCACTTTCTGTTTTCAATTTTTCAAAAAATTGAAAACAAATTCGGGGAAGGGCCAGTTTGACCGCTAGCCCCCGTTTTTTTGGCTTTGTCAATTTGTTCTGATTCCATAGAATTGTGCTTGTTTTGTGCTCAATTGTGCCGGTGTTGGATATGTGCTCATTTGCTTAGTAGCGAAAAATTTGAAAACAAATCCGGAGGTTGACCTTACACGTGGTTTTCCAGTGCCCCACTCGAAGGTACTACATTGGCCAGGGAGCGAGTTTTTTTACCTGGAAAATTTGTAATTTTGCCAAGCCCTTGCTGTTCCAAGCAAGGTAGCGATCTTTAACGTGCGTGACAACATTCACACACGGGACCTTCATTTTACCTATCATGCAAACGAGGGTGTTTGTGAAAAATGCTCGCCTAACATTTTTCAAGCGGGATTCAAACCCGGGACCTTGGACGTAGTAATCACACACATACCACTACGCCACGAAGCCGCCGGGCCAGGTTATAGCGAAAAAATTAAAAATAAAACTGGGGGTTGGTTGACCGCTAGCCCCCCGCTTTTATATGCTTTGTCAATTTTTTTTTGATTCCATTGAATTGTGCTTGTTTTGTTCTCAATTGTGCCGGTGTTTATTTGAATTGTGTTCATTTGGTCATAACGAAAAACTGAAAACACTTCCGGGGGCCAGGTTGACCCCTACACCCCGCATTTTTAAGTTTTCCAATTTTTCTTAAGTTCATTAAATTGTGCTTGTTTTGTGCTCAATCGTGCCAGTGTTTGTTTGAATTGTGCTCATTTGCTTATAACGAAAACTTTCAAAACAAATCCGCGGGGCTGCGTCGGCCTTACATTTGATTTTTTAGTGTTTCTCCCGAAGATATTGCATTGGCTAGGAAGCCAGTTGTTTTTACACACGAGATTTACGCGTTACCTCCATCCGAAGGAGGGCGCATTTTTGTGGAATATGCCTGCTTAACATTTTTTAGCGGCCCGTGCCTGGAATCAAACCGGGAAGCTATGGAATTAGTACTTATAAGCGAACCTACCTAATCCACGAAGCCTCCAGGCAGGTTGGCCGCTAAGGTTCATTTTTGTTTGAGTTTTTAACTTTTTCTTAGTCTATTTAATTGTGCTTTGCGTTAATTGTGCTCGACTACTTATACCGAGAAATATGGAAAGTAATTCTTAACCGCCACCTTCGCAATCTTTGAGTGATTCAATTGATTTTTAGTCCAATAAATTTTGCCTTTTGTTTACGCATACTATAAAATTCCATTTCGAATGGACCTGCACCTTGCCGAAGTTCTAAATTACTAGAACAGGTGAAATGGCTTGCGTGTTCTAATGAGCTAAAGAGCCAAACTACAGGTCCAACCAAAGTAGTAGGGTCGTTAGTGAGGAACCAGACTAAGACAGGTCCCTGAAAGAGGGCAGCGACTCTTTCGGTACTTAGATTGGCAGAGACCATAGGGGTCGGTATGGCAGTTTAAGACACACTACCGCGATGTGGAAGGCAACGGGAAACCACCACATTATCTCCCAAGTACACAGCGTACAAACATGATGGCATTCTCTGAGGTAAAAGATTCCGGAGTTAAAATAGTCCTCCATTCGGATCTCCGGGAGGGGACTACTTCGGAGGATGCGATCGGAAAGTTAAAAATAAGAGTCGGGAACATTCTGCGATTCGGAGCGTGGAATGTTAGAAGTATGAAGCAAGTAGGTAAGCTAGAGAACCTAAAAATCGAAATGAATAGGTTATCACTAGACATAGTAGGGATCAGCGAAGTTCGGTGACCAGAGGCGGGGGATTTTTGGAGTGGAAACTTCAGGGTAATTCATACAGGAGCAGAGGAAGGAAATTTGGGTGTGGGGATAGTTATGCGGAAAAAGATAGGATACTGTGTAGAAAATTACTTACAAAAGAACGAAAGAGTACTCATGGTTAGATTAGAATCTAAACCGGTAAACACAGTAATAATACAAGTATACATGCCCACCTCTAGCTACAGTGACGAAGAGGTAGAAGCCATCTACAAAGATATCGAAGACATATTAAGATACGTAAAAGGACATGAAAATTTAATAATTACGGGGGATTTTAATGCCGTGGTAGGTGAGGGGGGGGGAAGGAGCGGTAGTACGTTTATTTGGTCTAGGCACGAGAAACGACAGGGGAAATAGGCTGGTAGAATTTTGCGACAAGAACAATTTAATGACCACAAACACATTATTTCAACATCATGCTAGTAGACGATATACGTGGAAGATGCCAGGAGATATAGGAAGATATCTAATAGATTACTTTCTTGTTAGACAACGGTTTAGGAATCAAGTAAAAGACTGTAGAAGCTACCCAGAAGCAGATATAGATACTGACCACAACATCGTAATTATGAAGGCCGCACTTAAAGTTAAAAATCTGAAAAAAAGAAACGGAAAAAGGCACTTGGACTTAGAGAAACTAAAAGATAAAGATATTCAAGTAAGATTCGAAAAAAACTCAAATAAATTGCTGAATGATATCGGGAAAATATCTGAAACTAAGGAAGTAGAAACAGAATGGAATAACATTAAATCCAGCCTAGACATGGTGGCCAGAGATATTCTGGGGTATACACAAAAAGAAAATAAGAAACCATGGATAACAAAAGATATCGTGAATTTAATAGAAGAAAGACGAAAATACAAAAATAAATCAGACGAAACAGGAAAACAGAGATACAAAGCCATAAAATGGGAAATTATTCGAAAATGCAAAAAAGCTAAAGAACAATGGATTGATGAAAAGTGCAAAGAAGTACAAACTAAGATGGAAATAGAAAAGACAGACGAAGCTTACAAATTAATTAGAATGAATTTTAGGGATATAAAACCGTATAGCAAAAATGTAGGGGACGCACAAGGAAACGTCATTATAGCAAAACGTATAGAAAATGAGTAGATGGCAAGAATATATAGAGAATTTATATTCAGGGGAGGAACTAACTGCATTAGAACAGGAATCAGACATTGAAAATGGTGACTTGGGATATCCTATACTTCGAGACGAGTTTGAATTAGCATTAAAGGGTCTGAAAAATGGTAAGGCGCCGGGTACAGATAAGGTGCAAACAGAAACTCTAAATGCCGCTGGACAAGCAGTAACAGAACGTCTCTTCCAACTTGTAAGCTATATGTATGAGAAAGGCGAGATACCCAAAGATTTAAAACGTAGCATCATAGTAACTATGCCAAAAAAGAAAGGCGCTGATAGATGTGAAAATTTTCGAACAATAAGTTTGACAGCACACGTGTCAAAAATATTAACTAGAATTGTGCAAAGACGAATGGAAAAACGAGCTGAAGAAATACTAGGAGAAGACCAATTTGGGTTTAGGCGAAACAGGAGAACACGGGAGGCTATTTTAGCTCTGAGAGTGATAATGGAGAAAACAATAGAAAAAGGGGAAAGCATGTATATAGGGTTTGTAGATCTGGAAAAAGCATTCGACAATGTAAATTGGAAAAAGATGTTTGAAATACTCAAAAAGATTGGAATGAGTTATAGGGATAGACGAGTAGTACATAGCTTATACAAAAAGCAAACAGCAGTAATAGAATTAGAGCAGGAACGTAGAGAAGTAAACATTAGGAAAGGGGTGAGACAGGGATGTGCCCTATCCCCATTGATTTTTAACTTGTACATAGAAGAGGCAATGAATACTGTCAAATGCAGGAAGATATTTGGAATTACTATGCAGGGACAAAAAATTGATATGCTTAGATTTGCAGATGATATAGCGGTATTAGCGTCTAGCAAGGAAGAGTTAGAAGCTGCTCTTAATGAAATGGAAACGGTTCTAACAGGGAGATACGGTATGAAAATTAACAAAACTAAAACTAAGGTTCTAGTATGCAAAGGTGGGGAAAATAAATCAAAAACAAGAATACAAGTATTTAACACGAACTTACAAGAGGTTAAGGATTTCTGCTACCTAGGAAACCAAATAACGCAAGATGGGAAAAGCACAAAAGATATAAAACAAAGATTAGCAAAGGTCGTGCTACATTTAACAAGAAAAAACAACTACTGTGCTCAAAGTCCACAAACATAGAAACAAGTAAAAGATTGCTTAAAACATATGTATGGAGAACAGCACTGTACGGCTGTGAAGCCTGGACAGTAGGAGAAGCGGACAAGAAAAAGGTAGAAGCCTTTGAAATGTGGTGCTACAGGCGTATGATGAAGATATCATGGACAGACAAAGTTAAGAACGAAGAGGTACTAAAAATGGTAGGGGAAGAAAGAAATATGTGGAAAACGGTAAAAAATAGGAGAGATAGGATGATAGGCCACATACTACGGCATGAGGGAATAGTGCGGAATATATTAGAAGCAAAGGTAGGAAAAAAGAGAAGAAGAGGCAGACCTAGATTATACTACTGCACACAGATAGTAAAAGATGTAGGCTGTAGAGGTTTCAGAGAGATGTGTAGGGTAGCCCAGAATAGAAATCAATGGAGGTACGCATCCAACCAATCCCAAGATGGATAAACTAATGACGAAAAGATAACTATGCTTAAACATGATGATTATTATAAGTAACTACAAGAATTGGTTGGGCAATATTCTCGAATAATGTTAAGTGTGTGAAACGATTTACTGGAAAACCATTATTTCGGCAAATGTCTAAGTGTTAAGGGATCTTGGTAGCCACAGGTTGCTTAACCTCCTTCACTGAATCTCGGTAAAATAGGGTATAAAATTAGAAAACAATAGAAAGGGAACGAGCTGAATACACATGATGTGTGAGAATTTCAGGGAACTATGTAGGCTAGCTCAGAATATAAATAAGTGCAGGTACGTGTCCAACCAGTTTTGAGACAGAAAACCTAATGACGAAAAAATAAGCGCAGATAAATCTGATGATTAGTATAAACAACTAGTTGTTGGTTGCGAAATACCTGCAACTAATGTTGACTGTGCGAAAAGATAAATTGGAAAATATATTAAATCGCCAAATGGTTAAGTGTTGGGGGAACTTGGCAGCCACAGGCTGCTTACCTCCCTTCACAACCATTGAAGGTCGGAGAAATAGGGCATATAACTGTAAAACAATAGAAAGTGATCGAACTGCATCTAACAAGAAAGAACAGCGCCTATGAGGAAAGACAACAAACATAGAATAAGAAGAAAATTGTTGAAAGCATATGTGTGGAGCACAGCACCATATGCCTATGAAATACGGGCAGTCTGAAATGCAGACAGAAAAACGGTAGCAGCCTTTTGACAGACAAAGATAATAACAAATAAGTTACAGAAATAGTAGGGGAACAAGGATATCTGGGGAAAAAGAGAAATAGTAGGGCAGAATATGTTCTAAGGCATTTTTGAGGAATAGTATGTGATATATTACAAGCAGAGATTGAAAAGAGGTAGATGTAGACCTAGATCAGACAGTTATAGATGCAAATTGTGCATATTTCAGGGAAATCTGTAGGTTAGTTCAGAATAGGGAACAATGATGATACGCGTCTAACCAGTTCTAGGACTGAAGACCTAATGATGATGACTATAAAATTCCCAAAGCCAGGTGAATAATTAATATGCAACGTATGTAATATAAGCAAACTTATAGAATACAAAGCCAGAATGTCAGTTTTCAACGATAAAAACGCAAATATCATTAATAACAAAACTTTATAAAAATAATTGTAAAAATAACAATGCGGTAACTATCCGGATCCCTTATATTTGCGGGAATTGCAAGAGCTTTCAACTTTTAAGCGAATAAAGATAAATACATACGGTTTTCACTGAAATGCTTCACAATGACACAAAATTTATTTGAACACATTCAGATAGCCAAAAAACAAAATGGCAGTTTATTCGAATTTTTCTTTATTGATTTATTAAATGTGGAATGCTCTGTATATTTTTTGATAAATCTAATGCGACTTCCATCAGCTATATCAGTATCTATAATGTTTTATATAATCGATGCAGAAGTAACTGAGCAATTAATGATTAAGCTGTAGCTTTGCAAATTCAGTAATGTATACAAAAGTAAAATTTGATCACAATAAACAATATCATCTATTTGAAAATTTCATCTTTTTTTAAAGAAAAGTTACAAAGATTGTAACAAATAAACAATTCGGTAGTGTAGTATGTTTTGCAATAAAAATTTAAGGAAATAACAAATTAAATACCTTAATTGTTTACTAGGTACACTATTTTAATATAGTATTCTACATGGCAAAAGTTGCCTTTTTCCCTGTAAAAACAATTAGGAATATCTAATTTATTATTTTCTAAGATTTTTATTGCATATAGAGTATATTACATTTACTGATTACCTTTTACTGTTTATTTGTACTTTTGCTTTTGTATACATTATACATTACGGATTTTGCAGGCTTCTGCTTAAACATTAATTGTTCAGTCCATTCCGCATTGATTTAACAAACGTTATACAGACTAATAGCTGAAAGAAGTGGCTTTCCATTTATTAAAAAATATACAGGTTGGCTAGCCGAAAGTGACGAAAAAAGTTGGATGAATCCAAACAAACTGTGTCATTTTAAAGAGTTCGAGTGAAAACCGCATTTATCCATCTTTATTCGTTCAAAAGTTAAAAGCTCTTGAAGTATCTGAAAATATAATGGTCACAGGGCATTTAAAAATACTAACAAAAATAGTCCACTTAATACTTAATACTATCATCAATTATGATGAGTATATCCGTTGATTGACACGTCAGTCAATGATGAAACATAAAAGCATAGCACAACTTTCAAAATAAGATAATATAAAAACTAATGTTGCAAAAATAAACATTTAGAACAAAAGCAGTAAAGAAGACGGTAGGTATGTCTATGTATATTAAAATCAGAGCACTATATTGCACACAGTTGAAAAAATACGATCCTAATATTTCACAGTTCAGTCACAGTGCAACGGAAATTTTCATACTGTGATACCTACCAAAATATAGGTTTTTATTATAGAAACAAGATATAACAGAAAATATCCCTATTGTATTGTATAAAAAAGCAAATGAGGCAAGACTTGCTTTTTTGTTGGGAAGATCGTCATAAATTTCCCATTTGTTATTTATTCTACAAGTGTAGAACTTAAAATGACCAAGTACATATTTTTGCGCGATTTTAGAGCTTGAGTAAGCTATTAAGCCTCCTAATATGAATTTTATGTTCTCGATCGTGACGTCGGTTGGAATATCGCAGACAGTGTTTAATCCAGGGGGTGACCGGGAGGGAATTTCCCCCCCGAGCGTTATAGAATTCCCCCCCGAGTAACGTTAAACCGAGTGACATTAACCTTAGTAATAATGTGTAATATACTTATAAAGACCAAAGCAATATTTAGATATAGACACAGTTAGTCAGATCTAAGTGCATTAACCCTTTCGAAAAAACCTTTTTCACTTTTAGAAACATGCCAGTCAGTCTATGAAACAAAACAATAGTTTGACGTTGTATTAAACCATTTTGCAATGTAGTACCTTCGGGTGGAACATAGGGGACGTGGCCGTAAGTATGGTGGCCCCTTATTCAAATTATAATGTATTAAACCATTATACAACCCGTATATGAATAGAAAGAAGGGTTAAAGACAGAACAAACGCCGGCGCGAAGAATTCCTTGTAGAATATGGATTCTTACATTGACTTGTTCACTCGCTGTTTATTCATTGTCATTCTACTTGAGACATTCGTGTATTTCGTGTTAAGAGAATGAATTGAATACCGTTTATTTATAGCGAATATAATTATCAGATTAGTAATTTAAGTTGTTTCGTGATTTAAAAGTTATTGACTACAATTATAGCACTTGAACTATTAATTAAAATTATTGCAAGTTACAAGATTCTAGTAATAGTTCTTAATTTAATTACAGAAATTTTTGATCCAGTTTTGCCATGTCAGAAATTAAAAGACTAATGGGTATTCCTCATTTTTTCCAATAGACAAAAAGTGGACACGGTTGAAATTAAATCGAAAACCGAATATCCATATCGGGATGGTGGCTACGCTGTTGAAGCTGATGGTGTGGCTTGTTCCTCTGTACGGACTAACAGTGATAGTATTGAAGTAAAGAAAATGATTCTGCGTGATGTTGATAATAATAAAGAAGCAAATTAATTTTAATAAAAATTGGATGCTCAAGTATAACTGGCTGTATTACGATGAAACTCGCGGTGCGGCGGGCATTTTGTAAGTTTTGCGAAATATTCTTCAAAAGTGATTCGAATGCCTTACAAAAAACGTCAGGTGTATTTATCATCCGACCGTTTATTAATTATTGGAAAGCTACTGATAAATCAGGAAAGCTTGAGAAACACACTAATTCTGACCTTCACACACGTAGTCTGTCTATGAAAAAAATGCGTTTGCAAAATATAAAAGTACCAATTCATGCTTTATTAACCACTGAAAGTTAAATGCAAATAGCCGATAACAGACAGTCATTATCCTCTCTTATTAATGGTTATATTTTCTAGCTAAAGAGGAAATTCCACATACAACTAAATATGAACTTCTTGTTAAAAAGCTATTACTAAAAAATAATATTTCTTTAAATAAGTGGGTGCAATCTCAAAGTCATCGTTAAATGTACATTAGTCAAGCAACATGAATTGAATTTCTTTCCTGTATTGGTGAGGTATTGGACATACAGGATTCAAATAATTTCAACAATAAATACTTTTGTTTGATGGCAGATGAGTCCACAAATATAAATAATGTAACAGAATTAACTATTCTTTTGGGTTACATAGATGAGAATAAGTTAATTAAGGAAATGTTTTTGTGTTTAGTTGAACTAAATAATTCAGATGCAAACACGATTACTGAGATTATTGTTAATGAACTATTACGTAGAAACATTAGTTTGAATCAAATGGTGGCATGCGCATTTGATGGAGTAGCAACATTTTCTGGAAATATATCGGGGATGAGACAACGTTTATCGGAGAAAGTGCAACGGAAAATTCCTTATGTTCACTGTAGGGCTCATATTTTAGCACTAGCGTAAACTAGTGCACGTAATAAATACCCCCAGATTAAACGAGTTTTGCATGTAGTAAAAGACATTTACAAATTATTTCATAAATCGTCCAGACATGAAAGGGTACTACATGATGTGCAAGCCATATTAGAAAAGGCTATTTTCAAAATTCCAGAATCAATCGATGTGCGTTGGCTTAGTAACTATAAATCAATTAATTCTGTAAAAAATGTTATGTGGCAATAATGATGACATGAAACATATACATAAAGATGGAGCAGATCTTGCTTTTTTGGCAGAAATGGAAAAATCTATTTTTTTCTTACTTTGTGTGTTTTGGATAAAGCTTCATTTGCAGTTTGTTACTTGAGCAAAGTTTTGCAGAAAGAGGATTTAGTGATTTCAAGTTTACCGGCACTCGTTTTTGCAACTTGTAGTCATCTAGAAAGTATTTCTTCCCAATGCAGTGAATTCAATAAAGATGGTGAATTATTTCAAAATTGTGAAAAATTAATTCATAAATCTTCAATTTCACGAAGAATTATTGAAATTGAGCCCAAAAGCACAACGATGAAGCCGGCTAAAAAATTTGTTGATACTATGATAGAGCAAATGAAAACTCATTTTAACGATAAAACATTTAAATTAATAACATTTGAGTTTTAAATTGGAATCGGTAGAAGCATTTGTCACTCTGACCATCGGCGATATCATAGAGTTATGTCGTATCTTACTATTAATGTTGCTGAGGCAGTTTGGGCAAATATTTGTTCCTTTAAGTACGTTTTGAACACTGGGCAATAAAACAATAGCTACATCGTTTCATATATACTTGATTCAAATATAGGATATGAATATCTAAAAGATTTGTGCATACCAATTTCTACTGCCAGTGCAGAACGATCATTTAGTACAACGAAACGTATTTGTACGAAGCTTCGAAATCGATTGGGACAAGATACACTAAATTCATGTATGAAAATTAGCATTGAAGGACCGGAAGAGCTATCCCAGGAATTAATTAACAAGGTGTTATATTTATACGCCGTGAAGAAAGTGTAGAGTAAGACTACTCAAGTGAAATACATTTTGTTCATGTATACTTAAGTTAATTTGTATAATGATTAAAAAAATATCTCTCTAGAAGTTACTCTCCCTCCCTCCCCGATATGTAAAAAAAGTCTGAGTTTAACACATACGAATCCCTCCCGATTCAATATAAATCCCCTCCGGTAGAAGTGGTCTGAATTCAACACTGATCGCAGAGCTTTATGTGTAGTGGTTTTGGATAAAGAGATTTATCATTAACTTCTAAAATAAACAGCACACCAGCACAATGCCCAAAGTAGTTACTTCAGAATACTAAGTTTGTCAACGTTAAGTTCGTTCATTAAAGAGACTTTACGCCTCTCTATGGCAAATAAACGTCGAATCTGCTTATTTCTAAATGTTCACACAAATACTGAAAGAATCTTAATTATTTCTTATGTTACAATATTCATTATTGTAAAAATCCTTCAGACAGCAGTAGATCAAGTTCAATATGTTGCAGTTTACACCGGTCTAATCACTTGTTAAACAAAGAAAAATGCTGACTCTTGGGTTACTTATATTCGTGGGAAACAAAACTCTCAAGTTGACTGCAATATATTGAAATTGGTGGGTGATTTTCTTTGGGTATTGCGTTGGTGCTAGAGAATTACAATTTGATAAGATAAATCTGACGCACACCTTTTAGGTTTGTTTCTTAATGGTTTTTACACAATTATACAGAGTGTCTCACCACAGTTAGATGGTTTCATAACGTACTTTACTATTTCATACATATACATTTTTTAAATTAGCGCATTTGTAATTACAGTTAAGATGTCACATCCAAAATCTTCAAAAATTGAATTACTTTATGCTAAGTTTGCACAACATAAAGAGGAGTTATTTGGGCCAAATGGAAACGTAAAACTACCAAGTGATCCAGCCTGAAAGACTATTAGTAAGGAAATTGACTATTGCCTTACCACAAAATATTTATATACTATTGTTTCGTGCAATAGACATGGAATAAAAAACAAATTAAAGCCCACATCCGTTAGAGAAGTACTTGGCACTGCTATAAATGCAGTAACTACAAACTCGTCGGTAAGTTCGCGCGTATCCACGAATTCATCTGATGATTGGAATGAAATATTAAAATTTACAATTACGCCATCTTCTCAAGAATGGTTGGAAATCTATCCCGAAAATAAAACCTACGAGGATGGTAGAATTTATTCAGTTTTAAAATGGACCGATATTATTGCTGCACATTTCTGGGACCATAAAAAATTACCGTGCACCATAAAATTAAAGAGAGCCAAGATAAATGAAAGCGGTTTTGGAAATTTTATAGTATGCGTAAACAAAAGGCAAAATTTATTGGACTGAAAATCAATTGAATCATTTAAAGATTGCGAGGGTGGCAGATAGAATGCCCAACCCCCTGTCTCCGTTGAATTGTTTTCCATATTTCTCGGTATAAGTAGTCGAGAACAATTAACGCAAACATCGGCGCAATCGAGCACAATTCAATAGACTAAGAAAAAATTAAAAAACTCAAACAAAAACGGAACCTTAGCGGTCAACCTGGCCGGAGGCTTCGTAAATTAGGTAAGTTCACTTATGAGTACTAATCCCATAGGTGGCGGGTTTGATTCTCGACACGGGCCGTTAAAAAATGTTAAGCGAGCATATTCCACAGAAATGCACCCCCTTCGGATAGAGGTAAAACGTAAGTCCGGTGGGTAAAAACAACTGGTTTCCTGGCCAATATAGTACAAGGTTATCATAAAGTAAGGGATATATTTTAAATCATTACAACTTTTTAATAAATTAAGTTAGTAACATAAAATAAACGAAATCTAGTTGCTTAATGAATGGGATTTTACCGTATCTACGAGAAACAAAAGCGTTGTCATAACAATTGTTGACACTAGTGTCAAAACGAAATTATTCAATTTGAAGTTTTATTTTGAAATTAAAACTCAAGTAAACGTTGAGTTCAAACGACTCAACTGTAATAACATGGATTTACAAACAAGAATTGGTTTAGTTCAGTGCTATTATGAATCCGGCAGAAATTACACCGCTGGATTACGAAGATTTCGCACGAGAATGGGTTTGAGAGCGGGACCCTGTCAAATGAAAGCGTACCGCAATTTGATACAAAAATTTGAAAGAACAGGGTCTGTAACTGACTTACCAAGATCAGGAAGACCAATAATTAGTGATGTCCAAGTTGCAGAGGTTCTTCATGAAAATCAAGACATAGCCAGAAGCAATTCACTCGCAATCAGCAGTGCAAATGCGATATCCAAGCGATTCAAATGCCGTATACCACGGTTTGGAAAATTTTACGCAAAATTCTAAACATGTATCCATATAAACTGAAAATGCTGTTTGAATTAAAGGACGCAGATTTGGCTACTAGGTACGATTTTTCTTTGCGAGTAATGGCTCAGATGGAAATTGAACCCGAATGGTTATCCCGTATTTTATGGACAGATGAGGCACATTTTACTCTGAATGGTGGAGTCAATACTCAAAACTGTAGAATCTGGTCTGCAGAAAATCCGCAACAAATCGTTCAAAAGGTCTTCATGACAAGAAAGTCACCGTTTGGTGCGGTTTTACAGCTGATTTTATTATTGGTCCGTATTTCTACGAGGAAATGCAGAATGGACAAGCCGTATCTGTAACTGTAAATGGTGAACGATACTTGCAAATGTTACAAAATTATGTTATTCCACAGGTGCAAAACGAGCACTACGGAATTGAAAACATCATTTTATGCAGGATGGAGCACCCCGCACATTTTCGACCAGTCAAAGAATTGTTAACCAACGTTTTTCAAGATCGCGTGTTAAGCAGACATTTCGTAAATTCATGGCCACCAAGATCACCTGATCTAAACCCAGCGGATTACTGGTTGTGGGGTTATTTAAAAAGTTTAGTGTTTAGAAAACGACCAACTACGCTACAAGAACTAAAAGACAGTATTACGGAGCAAATTGGTACAATTCAACCAGAAATGTTACGAAATGCTGTGTACAATTTGGAGGTAAGGATGGTGATCTTACAACAACAAAATGGAGGTCATATTGAGCAATTGCCGTAACCTGTTTTGGGCATACTAAATCCCATTTCATAAGCAATTAGATTTCATTTATTTCTTGTTATTAACTTAATTTGTTAAAAAGTTATCATAATTTAAAATATATCCCTTACTTTATGATAACCTGATATATTCGGGAGGAGCAATAAAAAATCAAATGTAAGGTCGTCGCAGCCCCCCGGATTTGTTTTTCAATTTTTTCACTATAAGCAAATAAGCACATTCAAATAAACACCGGCACAATTGAGCACAAAACGAGTACAATTGGTGAGAAGAAAAAACAATTGAAAACAGAAAGTAGGAGGCCAAGTTGGTCCGGCTTAAGGAATCTATTTTTAATATTGTCGGAGGCTTTCACGGCCGGAGTCATTATAATTATTTATGGTTCCGGGTTTGGACCGAGTCATTTTATAAATTAAGGTCAACGTTTCGCCCACTTTTGTAGGGGGTTTCATCAGGACAATACAATATTTTTATTTTAATAAAAGATAAGAATGATAATATTAAAATATTAAATAGACAACTTGAAGTGTAAAGAGAAGAGTTACTCCTGAACTAGCAGACTCACTAGCCTATTCATAGCCAAAAGGTGTCTTGTGGAGAAGTAACTGGTGAAAGTAGCGAAAGTGGTGGTTTATATAGGGCGAGAACTTCATGCATGAGTGATCATGAATAGAGAGGAGTGTCGTAGAGGATCAGTGAACGTCACGGTTCCGCTGTTTTGAACATAGACTTGTTTTCAAAATAGGGGAAAGGTAGTAGCCATCGTCTTTGTTTAGATTATTAGAATTTTTATTGATTTGTATGGATTCTCTAATTTTTCTATTGTAGAAAAATGGAATTCTGGCAATTAGTTTCATCTTGTCAAAGTTAATGGTATGGCCTGTTTCATGTTGGTGTTCGGCCACCGCTGAGCGAGTGTACTGGCTTGTTCTCAAGCATTGCTTATGCTCGTTTAGTCTAGTCTGTACTGACCGTCCTGTTTCTCCTATGTATACTAAACCGCAACTGCAAAGTATACTATATACGCATGGGGCTTTAAGACTATTTTCGGAATCTTTTAGGGTTGGTAATATTTGTGAAATTTTATTTAGTGGGTTTATAGATTGTTTTGATGTTGTGTTTACGTAGAATTTTGCCAATTCGGTCTGTTACTCTGTGTATATATGGAAGGATTGCTAAAGATCGTGTATCGGGATTACAGCGTGGTTTGGGGGTTCGTGTAGGATGCAGATGCCGGTTTATTACTCTGCCGATATCTGAGTTACGATAGCCGTTTTTTATAAGACTAGTTTTAAGATAGGTCAGTTCATTAGACAAGTTTTCTGGTTGTGAAGTCTTAATTGCACGGTGGACTAGAGAGTTGATTACCGATGATTTTTGTGAGGGATGATGATGTGACGACGCATGAAGGTATCTGTATGTGTGTGTGGGTTTTCGATATACGGAATGACCTAGTCGTCCGTTAGGTTTGCGCTCTACCAGAACGTCAAGGAATGGCAGAGTTTCGTTATTTTCAATTTCTATAGTGAACTGAATATCTTTATGTTGATTGTTTATGTGATCTAGAAAATTATTGAGCGTTTGATGTCCATGGGGCCAGATTATAAAAGTGTCATCTACATAACGGAGCCAAGTTTTTGGTTTGAGGTCTGTGGATTCTAGAGCCATGGATTCCAAAGACTCCATGAATATATTGGCCACAATAGGGGACAGAGGTGATCCCATTGGTGTTCACGAAGTTTGTTTGTAAAATTGTCAGTCGAAAACAAAATAGGTAGAAGTTAAACATTTTTCTATGAGTGTGGCTAGGTGTTCAAATTCGTTTTCTTGAGGTAGGAGTTGTTTAATAATGGAGACAGTGTCTATTACAGGTACGTTTGTAAATAGGGATGTTACGTCAAAACTGACTAGTATATCATTAGGGCCTAGCTCAATATTTGCAATCAGTTCTATGAAATGAGTGGAGTTTAAAACATTAGTAGGGGTGTTACCGGAATAAGGTCTTAAGAAATTTGCTAGGTGTTTTGCTAGATGGTAGGTTGGCGAGTCAATTGTGCTAACTATCGGACGGAGAGAGACATCAGGTTTATGGACTTTAGGAAGGCCGTACAAGCGAGGTGGTTTAGATTCGCGAGGTATTATGCGTTTTTGGATAGTTTTGGGTATATTGGAGGATTTGATAAGTGCTGAAATTTCCCGTTCAAGCTTTA
Organism: Platerodrilus igneus; assembly: GCA_036346225.1. Classification (NCBI taxonomy): domain Eukaryota; kingdom Metazoa; phylum Arthropoda; class Insecta; order Coleoptera; family Lycidae; genus Platerodrilus; species Platerodrilus igneus. The sequence goes on along the minus strand of JARFIW010001038.1, from coordinate 2,047,974 downwards.
AAGTGGGGTCTTTTGTTATAGGAGTGTAGGAACCGTCTTGTAATAATTGTTTAATCTTTTCTTTGTATTCTGTACGGTTTAGAATTACAGTCGCATTACCTTTGTCTGCAGGGAGTATAACAATTTTCTTGTTTGTTCGTAGGTGTTTTAAGGCCGTCATTTCTTGCTTTGCCACATTTTTGTTAGGAGTTTTGGCATGTCGCAGACATTTAGTCGTTTCAAAGCGAATTAAGTTGGCATCGTCTTGGGGTAGAGATCGGATCGCTGATTCTACAGAGCTAATGATTTCCTCTGCAGGAATTTTTCTGGGTGCAATTGAGAAGTTTAATCCTTTGGACAGGATATTTAGTTCGTTTTCGGATAAGATATGTTCTGATCGGTTTAGGACGGTATTTGAAGACTGAGTTTTTGGGTGAGATGTTTTTTCAGGGTGTGAAAGGTTCTTGGAAAGTTGCAGGAATTTGCGTAAGTGGGTTTTTGTGGTGAGTTCGGTGATTTTTTGGGCTTGCAATTATGAAAAGATTCCAAAAATAGTCTTAAAAGCCCCAGGCGTATATAGTATACCTTACAGTTGCGGTTTAGTATACATGGGAGAAACAGGGCGGTCAGTACAGACTAGACTAAACGAACATAAGCGATGCTTAAAAACAAGCCAGTACAATAGCTCAGCGGTGGCCGAACACCAACATGAAACAGGCCATACCATTAACTTTGACAAGACGAAACTAATTGCCAGAATTCCATTTTTCTACAATAGAAAAATTAGAGAATCCATACAAATCAATAAAAATTCTAATAATCTAAACAAAGACGATGGCTACTACCTTTCCCCTATTTGGAAAACAAGCCTATGTTCACAACAGCGGAACCGTGACGTTCACTGATCCGCTACGACACTCCTCTCTATTTATGATCACACATGCATGAAGTTCTCGCCCTATATAAACCACCACTTTCGCTACTTTCACCAGTTACTTCGCCACAAGACACCTATGAATGGGCTAGTGAGTCTGCTAGTTCAGGGGTATCTTCTCTTTACACTTTAAGTTGTCTATTTAATATTTTAATATTATCATTCTTATCGTTTATTAAAAAAAATATATTGTATTGTCCTGATGAAGCCCTTTACAAAAGTGGGCGAAACGTCGACCTTAATTTATAAAATGACACGGTCCAAACCCGGAACCATAAATAATTATAATCTATTTTTAATGTATGAATATGTATTAACTACGCAGGTTTTTTGTAAACGGACGCTCAGTAAGTTAAAAATAATCAAATCTAGGGTAAGGAGAGCATTTTCTCACACGTTATTAGAAGCATTTATGATTATGAGTGTTGAGAAGAATCTCCTCGAGTGCGTAAATTTTATCACACTAAACAGAATAAAAAGTAGTAGAACAGAACACCAACCCTGGAACAGCGCCACTAATCGTTTTTTAATGGGTACAAAAGTTTTCTTCGAATAATCAATTTTTCCTACGTTCTAATAGTATAGCATATCAATTTAGTCTAGAATTTTCTCAGCGACTCAAATCAGTAAAAAAATATTAAATTAGTTTTTTGTCAATATAGATTAATTGTTAGCGGTATTTTTAATATAAATCCGTCGTGTAAGATGTCAATTAATATTGTTTTTTCTCAGCTACTTGAATCTTTTGCAATTTTTCAAATCGAACCACTCCTTACTGTAACTGATAATGCATTCCTATAGGAAAAATTTAGAACCAAGTTTAACATAGAACATTGTGTACAATTTAAATATGTTAAAATTTCTGAAATCCTTTGCCATTTGGAACTAAGAGCTACCTAAATATTTTTGAAAAACCTATTCGTAAGATAAAGGAAACGTTTTTTAAATTATCTTTAAAGGCGCTAGTCTAAACTTACTAATAAAATAATGTCTATAAACATATATATATATATATATATATATATATATATATATATATATTGTCGTGTAAATTATAGGTTGAGAGGCATAAATAACTCAAGAAAATAAATTTATAACGACCGTGTATATAGGAAATAGGGATAATTTATTTACGCGCCAAATTAATTAGTTTTGACATTGAAGACGGATAATAGCATACTTTTGTATTTATAAATCGCAATGTTAAATTTGCATAACGTGTAGAAGCTTTGTAGACGTGAAGACTCAAGGATACGACTGTCATTAGCTTTAATATTTAAAAGTTGTAAATTAAGCACATCAAATAATAAAGAGAGCTCTTGGGTATATAAAATCAATAATGTAAACGTATATTTTCCATTAAATATAAATCCTAAGAAATTCTATGAGTTAAACAACATGGAAAATACGATTTCAAACGGACAGTTGCTTCATAGAAAAGCTTGACAGATAAATAAATAAGTTCAAGGAACCTGAAATGAACGTTGGAATATAATTCTGTAGAAAATTAGTTAACGGTCGATGCAAGAGCTACGAAAACAACAGATGGTTTGAAAGCAAAGTGATACGGAATATCCATAGCGTAAGGCAGACAGAGATCACATATAATAGACGTTGGATAAAACACTCGTTTAAAGTACGCGACAAGTTTGGAAGTCAACCACAATATCGATTTTATGTTGCTTGAGTGGGATTGTAAAAGGGACAACGAATATGTGTTAGAGAGAGTAAGATAGTGGAAGGCTGGACATAAAAATAAGAGAAATGTGTGTGATTGGTTGAGTGCTAGAAATTTTCAAAAAGATCGCGACCGTTGTATTTTGTTGACCAGTTTTTGGACTAAAGCGACGATGGAATGAGAATTCTCAGTTTTACAAGTTTCAATACGGGCTCATCTACTCATATAAAACTAAACTGTCGAAATAAATCAATGTCGTAAAAATTAAGAAGGATTCAATGATTGCGATTGTATATTTTATGAAGATGTATATCGGAATGTGTAAATATTTACTTGGTAATGGAAAATTTTAATTTGTATGAATAAAAGGTTGTGTTTCGTTGCATTATTTGAGTGGTAATTTTATTTGGCAGTATATGTGAGAAAAGTGAACTTAGGATGGTAAGTATCTATGAAGAAACAGATTTTACAGCTAGCCGCGGTGTGCTGAAATAAAAGGGGTCGTCCTCAGAGATTGGAGTACTTTTTTATTTTCTTAAAAATATTTAGGTAACTTTCGCAGGAGCACAACCAAAGTAATCCACTGCAAATATTTATGACCGCCCAACGCTGGGGCTCGATTGGGCTTTAGGGAATTTCACAGCAATATATATATATATATATATATATATAAACTTTATTTTAATATCTTGACCATATGTATTAGATATAATATTGGAATTTCTTGGACGTTGGTCAATGTAAACTTATAGTTATTTCTAAGAGTAGGTAGAATAGCAATAACAATTTGTAATTGCGTTTATTATTTTAAGACGCGTTTCGGTCATCAGGACCATTATCAATTATGTTCTACAAAATATTCTATAGGTAATATTTTGTAGAACATAATTGATAATGGTCCTGATGACCCAAACGCGTCTTAAAAATAATAAACGCAATCACAAATTGTTATAGTTATTCTACCTAGTCTTAGAAATAACTATAGGTATACATTGACCAACGTCCAAGAAATTTCAATATTATATATATATATATATATATATATATATATATATAACTGTAGGTGTTAGAAAGATCAAATAATTAGTTATTGTAGGGTAGGTCATATATATATATATATACATATATATATATATATAATATAAGATATATATATATAATATATATATAGATATATATATATATATATATATATATATATATAGATATATATATATAAGAGTCAAGTAGAGTTTAAGACATTTTTCCGAAAGATAGAATATGAATTTACCAATTTTCATTAAATATTAGGGTTAATTGTACGTAGTTGTAAAATTTACTGTAAATATTAATTATAATTAGGTAGGAAACGTAATTTCGTACAGCGTAGTTTCATAAATATGTAGGAAACGTATTGTAGTTAAGATTTTAAAATGAAATAGCGTGTAAATATGTTAATACGACAGCTTTTATGTTTGTAGCATAAAAATCGATAATGGAAGGGGGTGAATTTACTTAGTAACGTATATTCAAAGCGTCATTTATTTATTCGTGTAAATTAGGGTAATATAAAGCAGGAACATGTATAATATTTCTAGAAAAGTTTAACATTGTAAACGGGTTCCTTGTATCAAGTTTAAAGCTCGTCAACAAGTATTGGAATCCTGATAAAAAACCGTTGAAAAACAAAAACAGGTCTATATTAGATAAAATTTTGCACGCTACGTACGAAAACATATCGATAATATAAAGAGAAAGACTATATTTTACATGAAGTAGAAAAGAAGGGGAGATATCCTATGGTTAGTGATCATCGCCTTTGAAACGTCTGTTAGACAAGGAAAATTAAAGGCAAATAAACGAGACAAAGATGCGATTAGTTTCTTAAGATATTGTCTGGAAAGGAAATCAGAAATCCAGTAGAGGGCTGCAAACAGAGTACGATTGTTAGATTTGTGAATAAGAGCAAGATATACGATCGATAGTATCGATCGGTTAGGTGGAACAAAGCTTATGAATAGGGGGAATAGAAACAACCAAATATAACATACGGGTTACACGAAGATAAGAGAAAGGCACAACTAATGTTGAAAATTAAGTAAGAGAAAACACAAAAGATGGAAGAGTTTAAAAGAAGGATGGAGGGAAATGACAGATATGCGCGTGCATTAGAGGAGGCGTATTTTGAAGGCTAGATTGGATGGCAGTTATCAGAAGATTTCGCGGAAAGTGACAGTCATTGACGATTTTAATAAGGGTTTCTTCGTAAAACGATTGTTTATTACTGAAAATTTCCAGATTTTAGGGACGGCTTGAAAACGGTTGAAAATTTTACCTAGAATAACTCAAGGATAATGGTTAGTTTGCGGAATTGAGCGACCGTTTGTTGTTGTGCTGTGCATGGGTTTCTGGAACCAGACACAGTTTAAAAACGTTACTAAGAAAGTGTGTTATAGGGGTGGTGAGAATAGATTCAAGGAGGCAGTTCGGAGGTTATATAAACCCAGAAAAGGTGGTAAAGGCTCTCTTTTCCTTTTCGATTTTTAACCAAGCTACATACAAGTGTAAATGTAAATAAGTGAGTTTAGATTTTATTAAAGTTTAATAAGCACAAGTTGGTACAAAATTATATGGCAATTGTGAAGTATATAAAATTCTGTTTAAATTGTTATGGGATGAATGAGGTGATATAGATATGCTAATTATAGGGAAGGACCAATTGCTTTTTGTAGCAATACCGATGGCAGTGAAGCGGTTATGTAATAAATAAGGCAACCACAACGAACTACTTAATAAAGGGTATAAATACCTTAAAGCCTGTGCCGCTCGGGGCAATAAAAGTTCACACACAGAAGCTTCGCGGACAACCAAGAACACGCTCGTTCGGGTGATGGTGTCGCTTCCAAAAGCTCTGATACAACTCTCTTCGGTAACGGTTCGCGTACGACTGTCTTCACGCACTTCCACTGCCGGTATATAAATGTTTCACTAAAACTGTAGGGTGCACGCACTGATGTACGGGAGCATGGAGGTACCGTGCAATAGTAGCTGAAAAATTTGGGTAGAAGCGTGCTGTTCCGGATGGTAAGAGACCACCTGGAGTAAATTTTGAACGTGCAGTCTAGGGGGACGACTATGTTGGAGATGGTTTCCACGTAGATAGCTGGTGGAGCTACAATCCAGGTAATTCAGCCTTTGTAAAACTTTTGCTTATTGTGATTTTGTGGGTGATTATGACAATTTGGTGATTATTGGTATATTTTATTGTATTGTAAGGGCATTTTATTTTACGATTTACCTTGAGAAACGAGTATATGGAAATTTATTGATGTACTCTTTGTTGGAATAAAATGAAAGTGTAATATTGGCTTTTTGTACAAAGTAAAAGGATTTTTGGTAATTTTTGTGCAGTAGTTAGCACATAGGTAAAGAAAGGTTTTTACTATGAGCTCGTATTAGACCTGGGGGTTTAAAGTAAAGTTTGGGGATAAGACCAGTTACTTTTGGTTAATAATTGATGTAATTAGAAAAATTTCCAAATTATTCTATTTACAATGACTTCTTTGAAAATTGATAATATTTGTTAAATACTCAAGATGTATGAGAAATGTAAAACTGAAATTTTTGAATAGCAACTGGATGATCAAATAAATCGTGATGTACTTTTGGCAGTCAATTTTTATTTATGTAAGTAGGAGGGTAGTATTTTCAGTGAGCAAGTGAGCAGCCGTGGCGAATATCCCTGAGGAAGCTGGAGGTTTTAGCGTCCGAATTGGACAGCATCTTCAAAGGGTATTATTATAGGGTGATATGAATTGCAAGTCTAGGTAGGTGCAGGTATTTGTAACAACACAAATTTTTAGAGCGTCTTTCCAGAGGAAGCTTCACAACATTATGTTGCCCAAAGTGTGGGGCATGAAAATTTTGGGGCTTCCTTCCGAGCAAAGCTTCACAGCAATATATATATATATATATATATATATATATATATATATATATACATATATAAAACATTAATATACAATTTTACATTTTATTATTCCATAACATCACCCGACCATACGTACGTTTCGACTATTAAAGCCTTTTTCAATGGTGCAGTCATTCCTATAAATTAATTTACTAATATACTAACCTACCCTTATATAATTTTGTCACTTACCCTAAACTATTCTATTCGTTATACACTTAACAACTAAAACATTTAACATTTAACAAGGTAAGTTGATAAATACTAACGTATTGCAATTAATAAGATGAAATAATAACTTAGACTTTTTAAGTAAAGCCCAAATGATCATTTCAAATCGAGCTAGTAATTGAAAGAAGGAAAATATAAGGTCTTGGAATACAGAAATGATCATTTGGGCTTTGCATAAAAGTCTAAGTTATTATTTCATCTTAATAATTGTAATATATATATATATATATATATATATATATATATATATATATATATATATATATAGTTGATCTTGCTTTCAATAACGAACGTATTTGTTATAAATTAATTGGCTTTGTTTGAATATTGGGATAAATTTCGTTCGAAATAAGTTAGTGGTTTAGTTTAAAACATTTATTACACTTAACGTTTCGGAAAATTTGTTTCCTTAATCATAAGCTACAAAGTAAATAGCATTAAATTACATAATAAAAGTTATAAATTACTTACTTGATGTGTTTTGTAAAAAACCAGTTTTGACATGTAACGTCATTTCATTAAAAGTTGTTGTTACAAGTGATGTCTGTCAAAACTAGCTTTCTACGTTTAAATAATTTGATTAAAATATAAAATGTTATGATTATTTAGAAATTTTTGTTTTATCTGACCAACAAATTTTTATTAAGTGTTAATGTGTGTGAATGTGTGTGGATGAGTGTGTGTGTATGTGTGTGTGTGTGTGTGCACGCGCGCGTGTGTGCATGTGTGTGTGTGTAATAGGAAACTGGTTTGTTTTTGGGTTGTTGTATCTGTAATTTATTAAATATTTATTAAATATCCCCAATACTAGCGCAAATAGTTGAAACCTTATTTTTTGTTCTACAGAAGGCGCCACGTTGTGAGCGCCACTGAAACTATATTTTGTGTCACTACGTTGGATGGACCAGTGAAACTAAATTTTTTGTCATCACGCCCCAATTTTATTGTTGTTTGGGCCCTAAACATTACGGCGTCCCTAAAACGTTATTTCTTCTACATTAAGGCGCTAGTGAACAAAAATCTTTCGACATAGCTAGGGGTCTATTCCTGAGTAGAGCAATAAGAAGTGGGGGGGGGGAGTCGAATTCTGTTTGCAAACTAAAGCCAAGCTAAATCAAATAGGCGCCACCATGTCCTGAGATAATTACGATAATTGCAAAGCACAGTTCTAAGGGCGGACGTGGAAACCCAAAGATGAAATGATCGCCTTCGTTAACAAAAAACCTGTCTTATCAAGATAAGACGCAGCTCCTGTAAGAAATTGCAAAGATTAAATAAATAAAAAAGTAGAACACCATTTGTGTTCTATAAAAGTATATAAAAAAAATAAATAAATGTATATCCAATATGATATTGGCACCAAATTATTACTCAGAAAAATTTTACCTTTGTGTAATTAGATTTGATCGCATTTGGCCAAAATAAAAGCCTCAAATTTGAACTAATTGTTTACTAAAAAAAACTCTTTTAAAATATCGGAACTTTTTAACAAAAAAAATTTGTCATTAACAACTACATCAAAGTTAAAGTTTTGAATTTTTTTTAAAACAACCAACTATACTTTAAACATGAATCTGCTTTAAATATTTGAGTGAAAATAATTTGTCTAGTTATTAGGAATGTTATATTTGTTTTTTAAAATTATAAAGTCCAAAGTATACTGCTTCTAAATTATTAATATCAGTTTTTTCATTTAAACAGTTATTTGTTTTTTGAATGCGGTAGGATTCTAAAAATAATCGTTTGTAATAATTATATTCTATTTCAAGTATTTCAACATTTTGTAGATCTAAAGTGTGATTGTTTCTTTTTATATGTGTCGAAAGTGCGCAGGTTGTTTTTCCTATTTTGGCGTCGCTTTTATGTTGTGATAGCCGGTTACCTAGGTATTGTTTTGATTGTCCTGCATATTGTCCTCCACATGAACATTTGATTCTATATATAGTATTGCTTATTTTCAGTTTTTTTGTTTTGTCTTTTAAATTTGTGAAAAGTTCTTTGGTTGATTTATTATAATTAAAAGTAAATTCTATATTCGGTTGTTTTAAATTTTTTTTTAAATTAATTGATAAATTTTGGATATATGGTAATGATCTGTATTGTTTTTGTGTTACCGTATTTTCTTCTTTGTGGTGAATTTGGTTGTTAAATATTATTTTGTTTATTAGTGTTTTAGGGAAACCATTGTTTATGAAGACGTTTTTTAGTTCAATTAAATTTTTGTGATGAAATTCGGGCTCACTTATTTTAACTATTCTGTATTTTATTTCTAAGATTGTATTGATTTTATGTTGGTATGAGTGATTTGAAAAGTAGTTTATATATCTTCCAGAATTTGTTGGTTTCTTGTACCAAACTAATTTTATTTTATTATTTTCATCTCTTATGACTTTGGAGTCTAAAAAAGGGATACTTTTGTTTTCTTCTATTTCGTGTGGAACTGATTAAATTTATTAAGGATTTCTTGAATTTTATTTTCGGGACAGCAGCAAAGAATGTCATCAACGTATTTAGTTATGAATGGTAATTTAAAGGTTTGATTTGGAATTACTTCTTTCATAAGATGGTCCATTACTATTTGCGCTAGTATTGGGGATATTTAATAAATTACAGATACAACAACCCAAAGACAAACCAGTTTCCTATTACACACACACATGCACACACGCGCGCGTGCACACACACACACACACACACACACTCATCCACACACATCCACACACATTGACACTTAATAAAGATTTGTTGGTCAGATAAAACAAAAAATTTTAAATAATCATAACATTTTATATTTTAATCAAATTATTTAAACGTAGAAAGCTAGTTTTGACAAACATTACTTGTAACAACAACTTTTAATAAAATGACGTTACATGTCAAAACTGGTTTTCTACAAAACACATTAAGTAGGTAATTTATAACTTTTATTATGTAATTTAATGCTATTTACTTTGTAGCTTATGATTAAGGAAACAAATTTTCCGAAACGTTAAGTGTAATAAATGTTTTAAACTAAACCACTAGCTTATTTCGAACGAAATTTATCCCATATATATATATATATATATATATATATATATATATATATATATATATATATATATATATTATAGTGTATTGTGGCAGTAACAATGTTTATAAAAGCAATACATGGCTGTTGGGTATAATATTAAAATACATTACAATTAAATATAAAGCAATTTATTAGAAAAATATATTAGAAAAATAAAGGATTTGACAATTTTGCTATTTAGGCACTGTTTTTTTTTAAGAAAGAAACCTCTCCTGGTAGTTGAAGTATTTGCAAATAAGTGTAGCATGATGATGTATAACTGTTTAATCTAAAGGCTGGTTCTATTACTAATAAAAGAATATATGTTGTATTATAATTCAGCATCTAGGGCAATTTAAATGAACTATACAAGTTGACCAAGTAATTAAATTTTGTATGTAGTATGTGAATACTGAATTGTAATCAAGGTTGTGTACTTAGATATAGTTTTTGTGTTTTTGATCTATGAAAATATTTTGTAGAAGACACTGGCAGCTTGGCTATGGACGTTGTTTGTTTTTTTATAAAAATGTCAGATAGATGACAAATTTGAATGAAATAAAGTTATTTTCTAATATGCTCTTCGAATTTATTTGTGTATGAAAGTAAATTAAAATTTTTAAGCTAATAGAGTTTGTACAAAGGCATAAAACAATTATGATGACCACAGAGCATCCACGGAAATAAAATATTGACGTCAGTTATAAATAAGAATAAGACGTGAAGTTATTTATTTGAAGAATAGCATTTGGTTGAGTAGCGTTTTGTCATCGAGGAACATCAAACACAATTTAATTAGGAACCAACATTCAAAAGAAAGAAGAGGAATCGTAATCAGGCATAAGAGACAAGACTTGACCAACAGGAGACAATTTGTGAGATATCAGAATCGATTTAAGTATTGATAGTATCCGCATTTCATTCTTAATTCTTAAAATACACATTTAAATTAATCACTAAAACAAACCCTTTGATTTCACAGGATTACCTGATATTAAAAACCAGCAACCACTTACAAAAAAGTGAACAAGTCTACAACGAATCAGGAGATTGAGGTATTTTTAATTATATCAGGTTTATGACAAATAAAATTGTCGAACACTTTAAAAGAAAAAGAGCTTTTTGATTTTTCACGAAAGACATAAGGTCAGCCATCATTGCTAAGTAAAGGTGTTCACTGTAAATTCCTTCAGAACTTGGTTATAGAGATCGTGTTTTTATAACGTAAAGGGGCTCTGTAGTTTACAAAATTTAACATCCAAAGGCAATTAGAACCCTTGCTTCTGAATGTGCTAGGATTAAATTATACAATTGAGATTATTTGTTGCATGTTTTATGTGCATAAGGGCTAGGCCGTGGCTGAATGTAATTTTAAAATAAAAGTTTTGCTAAAATAATTATAGGCAGTTATAGAGGTTTAGAACTTATCTAGCGAAAATTTAAAAAGTAAAGTAAAGAAGTATTATCTAAGAGTTTGGCTGTCTATATTCAGATCGTAATTATTAAGTTTAAACGAATAAAAGTCCATTTCAATTAATATTCAGAATTCTACAACTTCACACTTCTATAACATTTAGGAGGACACCACACGTAAACAAAATAATATATATAGGACAAGTTATTTGCAGTCCACAATAAGGAATTTGTGAAGAACAAAATAAAAAATAAGATGTATCTGTAAATAAACTCTTATGAAAACAATAACTAATCCGCTCTGACGAAGCTTAATTATACTGTGTTTAGTACCATCGACTTTACAGAATCTACTGATAATTCGATCCTTTACTTTATTCACTGTGCAGATATCAGCCAAAAAATTTCTTTTGCGTTCTCATTGTGTAATGAAATGAAAAACTGTTATACAGCCCTAAAACCTGCAGTTATAACTTATACACCAACCTTCAAAGCTTTCGTACTTCTAGTCAGAATATGTAGTAAAGTTGTCTTTCTAATTTCAAAATTAGGCGTATAGAAATATCAATATAAATAATTATCAGGTATAAAGAAATAAAAAAATATGCAATAGCGTTTTGAGTTATAGTTTAAGGACTGGATCAACTTTGAAAGAACACTCATTCGTAGTAGGAGGTTAATTTAATTTCCTGCAACCTTACTTTGGACAGTATTAGACAATTTTGGCATGCAAAATGCACAGATTTGAATAACCCATTCCAATTTTTGGAGAAAGTCTGAAATTTTCATGTTCTACGTTAGTTATGTTTATGTTCCTTGGCAAATTGTACAGAAATGTAGAATCGCCGATGTAATATAAAACCCATATATAAATTTCTCTACATCTGTAGAATGTCACCGGGCTGACATTCTGCAAACCAAGTATTAAACAAGAGCCAATAAAAATTTCCTTGTACAATGTGAGAAGCAGCAACTAAGCGTTCTCGAGCTCTTTAAACTTAACAGACCATAAATCTATAAAAAACAGCGAGGCGGCACCTTAACTAAGCGTTTCACTTAGTCTCAAAGCATGACATAGACCTATAAATTTCTAATATATTCCATATTTTGTTCAAATATTAGGGGTCAAGTTGAAATAAATGCGTCACAGCTCTAATAAACCTTTCAGTCTTCTAGGTCTATAGCACATAGTAAAATATGTATTGACTAATTTATTTGGTAATAAAGCAGTCAGCTCATACGAAAAATTTACGACAGCTAACAGGCCTTCTTAGTAAATGACAGCGTTCGTTATAATATATAAAACACGTGGGTTCAAGATGGAGGGTAACAAAACGGGGTGGATTATTGTAGCCTCGACGTTGCTTACCAACACCAAATAAAATATTTAAAAAGAAAAACGCACTCGATATTTCACCTAAACGGCTTCCCGGGTCGTGTGAACCGTATTAAGTGCCCTTGATGTAAAATTTATTAAAGCGCACACTGACAATAATTTTATCAAATAAATGCATTCTCTTTTACTCTAACTTACGTGAAATAGTTGAAATTTGATGTCAACAAAAGTATTCATTTGTAGAAAAAATGTAATTACATAAGTTTTTCAAACAATGAAAAGAGAAGATTCAATTTTTACTTATATAATATATTTTTAAAAGAAATGGCTATTTCATTTTCAATCGTGATGTGCCTAGTAAGTAAATTAGTAAAGAGACAACTTTAACAACAAAAATATCAATAATTATATTATGAATTTGAAGAACATTAAGAAATAGTGTTAAATCATCTTTACAAAATACAAATAAACCATTATATTATTTTTTAAGTAATAAAATCAAACATATATCATAATTTAACAAAAATGAATTTCCCGCTTCATTCTTGCAAAAAAAATCTTCAATTGCTTTATTTATATCTGACTAATTAACAATATTCCATTCGATGCTTGTAACGGCTAAATTACGAAACCGAATTATTAAGCCTATTTTAAGCCATAGTGGACCTTATTAGAACATTTTTTATTATGATTAATGTGAAAAATTATTTTCTCTCAGCCACCGTTACAGATATATTTAGATATGTCAAAATTCAAACCTGAATCGTCCAAACTTGATGCTGAAAGCATAACTACATTTGTAGATAAGTTCTTACATTTATTAAGTCAAGAACTTCCTAAAGATTGGAATAAACAACCCGTGCGTGTTCTTGTTGCAAGCAATTTCGATGAAGTTGTATTAGATAAATCCAAGGACGTCCTTGTAGAATTTTATGCTCCATGGTGTGGTCATTGTAAACAGTTGGTCCCTATTTATGAAAAAGTTGCAGAGCATTTTGAAAGTAATGTTGATGTTGTTATTGTTAAAATTGATTCCACAGCAAATGAACTCGAACATACTCGTATTACAAGCTTCCCTACAATTAAACTATACAAGAAAGAAGACAACAAAGTTATTGATTACAATGGTCCTAGGACTTTTGAAGGGTTATCTAAGTTTGTAGAGTCAGGTGGTGTTGAGGATGGTGCAGCAGAAGAGCCAGTTGAAGAAGAGACTGAAGATGATGATACTGCACGGCGAGATGAATTGTAATTGTAGTACTGACATATTTTTGTTCGCTTTCTTTTCAGATTAATTGTTTTCACATTTCTGTATACTAAATCAAATAAACCTATATACATATATAAATATATATATATATATATATATATATATATATATTTTAGTAGTTACTTTTATAAGGTAAGTTGATTGACAAAAATGCTAAACGTAATTGAAGGTTAGGTTTATATATGGTACTGTACACGATTTGGATTTGTAAATTTCCCAATTATAGCCATCGGCCTCGGTAGCGTAATTGGTAAACGCACAGTTCCGGCAAAACTGAGATGCAGGTTCAAATCCTGTCCAGGGCCTTATATTTTTCTTCTTTCAATTACTAGCTCGATTTGAAATGATCATTTGGGCTTTACTTTAAAAAGTCTAGGTTATTATTTCATCTTATTAATTTTTATACATATATATATATATATATATATATATATATATATATATATTGCTATGCTACTACTGGAATTATCGAACCCCTATGTTGGGCTGTTATATTATTTGCTATGTCCCTCTAAATTATTCGCACTCCATCATTTGGACAACCATATTATTTTATGCTATGAATAAACAAGATTATAATTATCTCCGACGTTGGGCTGTCTTATTAATGTTGCTATAAATTCCCTCCAGAAACTTAACTGGATTTTATCTTGAACCAACCTTGTCAACCAATAACAAAATTCGATATGTTACCGCCTTACTTGTTATCAACTTCCTATCCAACTCGTAGCTCCTCCTTTAACTATTTAAATTAACAAATTACTCCCATTGACTTTATCTTATGACCTCGACTAGCATTTATTTGGAATTATAAAATTCAGTTAATTTCGATTTTATATAATGAAACCAATATATTATGTACAGCTTTTGTAAATTATTTGAAATACACTTTTCTATTAGTTAATGTAGTAAATTTCATTTATCAAACATCATATACTATTTACTCAAAACCCAAAGTCACCAAAAAAAAAACCTATTATCTTTATCAACGAAGTGAAAAACGTTCTAAACCTGTTATCATATTACTCACTTTATACGTATGCACTTTCTTTTGTTGACTTTTTCACATTCATATTATATTAAGCAAATTCAATATTCAAAATAAAAAATATATAGAAAAACAAAATGTCTTATAACTAAAAAATCTGACCTGGTCTATTTTCTTCACATCGACGCTTCCATTTGAATAAAAATTATCTTCCCCCAATGTGGGATTATGACATGCTCATTCGAAATATACGTTTGAACCATTGCATTTAAATTATTGCCATCACCCTCTGGACTACCATTAACTTATGCACCCCAATTTATTGTCGTTTCATATCAGACTTATTACTTCTTATCAATCAATTTCTTCAAACTTAGAATAGAATTCTTATTATCATTGTCTTCTGACTTGAAATCGTGGTTTATTTTCTTCCCTTACTCAAATTGTATTATCCTTCCCCCAGACTTAGAAATTGTAGTTTGTTCCCCCCCCCCGTACTTCGAAGCCCTATTATTTTTATGTTTTAGTTTAAAATAAATTCACCAAAATGTACTTACGTTTAATCGGCAATTATAATCTTCATATTAGCACTTTTACAATTTTTCACTTTGTATTATTATTATTACGTATCACTTTATTTCATAGTAGCGCACTTCGGCCTTTGTTGAGTTGCAAACTGACCTCGTAGTCACTGTACCTGCTAATATATTATTGAATTCCCACTCCGTTAGTGGGTATGGTCTACAACTCGTCGCCCATTTATAACCAATCACATAATTACATTCAAAGTAGTTTCTTATGTAATTCTCCACGATTCCCAATAATTGTAACCTGCTTGCAGCTGTCTTTGTTATCAACATGCTGTGTTTTGATAGATCTAATTGCTTTTCCATAAACAACTGATGCAATTCGACTTTTAATTTTCATATTTACATGTTATTCACGCAATTTTTAATCTTCTTTCTTATCAAACATGGTTAGCTATCTGCACGCATTTATATTATGCTTTCTGAAGCTCTATTTCTATCTCCGTATTAATCTAATCGTTTGAAACTCTTTTGAATGCGTGTCTAATTACACTTTATCGTTTACTTATAAATATACGCGTGCTTCCACTGAAAAATATTATTACTTGCTTTACCTAAATTAACTAAAACTTTATCTACAGGGTATTAAATATTTACTATTTACCTAATGAATGTCTTCCTGGTTTCTACGCTAACTATGCGTCTTCCTATGTTTATCTGCGTCGCTTAAAACTATTTATACTTTATATACAGGGTGTTGACTGCTTACTATCTACAAACTATCTCCATTTCTCAATTCTTCACTAAATAAACGCAGTTTTCTGCTGCATATGGTAATTTCTCATTTCTAAACGACCTTTACTATAAAGTACCCCCTTAAACAATCCCTTATCACAGCAATATATATATATATATATATATATATATATATAAAATAATCTTGATGAAAATGGTAATTATAATTGGGATATTGTAGTCCACATATAAACTAAATAGTGTTTTGCATATATTTAATTAATCATCTGACGTTTCGGCAAGGGTTGTTGCCTTTTTTTAAAGATACTACAAAATTATACGGTATTAAATAAACATTAAAATTATAACATAGGTACTTACTTAATTACTAATGCATAAGTATTAGAAAGGTTACCTCACACATGTCGATTGGTGTTGGTTAATACATAATACAAAAATTATATAAAATAAATTTTAAATTATATGTCTTATTGATATATTTGTTAAGTTTGACACATAGTCTGACAGGAATTCTTGATTTTAAATTTTGCATGGGGCATGTAAATCTTAACTGTGTTATTGAACTATTGCTTTTTTTGTGTAATTCTATATAAATTAGAGTATATTGGATATAGATTTTGCGTGTCTAAAGGTCATCAAATTAACCTCATTTTGTATATAATAAGCTTTTAAAAAAGTCTCATTTTGTAATTGTTTTCAGAATCCAAAATTTCAGTATCTTTATAATTTGGGATATGTTGGGTTATATTAATATGTTGAGAGAGAGCACAATTCTTTTTTCCTAATTTTATATCTGACCTATGTTGTGTAAGTCTATTTTTTAACCACTGGGTGATGTTACCTACATACGTCTGATTGCATGAACAAGTTATTTTATAAATAATATTGCTACTTAATAATTTGTTAGGTTTGTCTTTGAGTTTTGTAAAACGGTTTCTTACAGATGTTTCATAACTAAATCCAATAGTTAGGTTTTGTTCTTTTAAAATTCTTTCTAATAAAGGAGTTAAAGTTTGTATAAAAGGTAATTTTTTGTATAAAATGGTATTGGGTCTAGTTTCGGTACTGTTAAAATGGATGTTTGTGTATAATAATTTCTTTACTAATTGTTTGGGATAACCATTATTACACAACGTAAATTCTAAAGTTTTTAGATTAGTTTTTTTAAATTGTGGTTCAGAGATTATTTCTATTCTGTGTTTAAATGCTAAAGCTGTATTTATTTTGTGGTGAAACGAATGATTGGAATAGTAATTAATGTATCTACCTGAGTTAGAAGGATTTTTATAGTAATCAAATAGCAGTTTGTTGGATGGATTTCGTATGACAAAAGTATCTAAAAATAAGAATTTTTTTTCAAGTTCATATGTGAACTTTAAGTGTTCATTGAAATTATTAAATTGGTCTAAAATGTATTGTATTTTATCCGGTGGAGCAGAACAAATGATATCATCAACATATTTTACTAAAACTACCATATAGAAATCTAAATTAGATAAGATTGAGTTTAATAGATGATCCATAACTATTTGTGCATGATAGGAGATAATGGGGAAACCATTGGAGTAGCAAATTTTTGTTGATAGACAAAATAGGTATTATTGAAAATTAGGGAGATGGAGGCAAGAAATAAGGTTTTTGACAAGGTGGTATGCGGTTTAATTACATCCCAGTTTTTCGTGATTATTATTAAGTCTAGAGGTATATTTGTAAATAGTGAAGAAACATCTAATGAAAGTAAGATGTGGTTCTTAGGTAGTTGAAATTGACGGAATTGATTTACAAACGTAAATGAATCTTTGGTATTATATCCTTCTAAAGGAAACGATGTTTGTAGAATTTTTGCAAAGAAGACTGCTAAGTTATAGGTTGGTGTATTTACTGTAGAAATTATTGGTCGTAATGGAAAGTTTTCTTTATGAATCTTTAGAAGCCCATAATATTTGCCTGGTATGGAATTGGTATTAGATAACTGTTTTTTTTTGGGAATCTGTAATCAAATGTTTGGAATGTAAGATTTTGATATGGTCATTACATTTTTTCTGAATCATAAAAGTGGGATCTTTTTGAATTTGTTGATATGTGTGATCATCTTTTAGTAATTGTACAGATTTGTTAACGTAATCATTTTTATTTAAAATTACAGTGATAGCTCCTTTATCAGCTTTTGTAATAAAAAATCAGAATTTTCATTAAGAAACTTTTTACTTTGATATATAGTTTTGGTTCTAAATTGCGATTAATTTTATTTTTTGGATTATTAACAAAATTTGTAATACAATTTGTGGCCTTAGCTCTTAAATTATTCTTTTCTTCTTGTAATGGGAAAACTATTAGCTAATATCGAAAACATTCTAGACAACAATGAACTTTTACAAGAAGAAAAGAATAATTTAAGAGCTAAGGCCACAAATTGTATTACAAATTTTGTTAGTAATCCAAAAAATAAAATTAATCGCAACCTTTCTAATACTTATGCATTAGTAATTAAGTAAGTACCTATGTTATAATTTTAATATGTCCATTCAATACTGTATAATTTTGTAGTATCTTTGAAAAAGGCAACAACCCTTGCCGAAACGTCAGATGATTAATTAAATATATGCAAAACACTATTTAGTTTATATTTGGACTTCATATCCTAATTACAATTACCATTTTCATCAAGATTATTATATATTAAACTAGTCCATATCAAGAATATATATATATATATATATATATATATATTATTATGTAAGGGGGGTACAAGGCTTCTACGGGTAGATTTGTGTTAATAGGGGTGTATGCCAAACAACAGGATTAATATATCAGATCTAATAATTTAAAAAAAACTATATTTTGCTGTACTTTACATATGCTAAAGTATGTACCATTTTAGTTTGAAAAATATGTGCCAAAAGGTAGACAACATGACTTTATGACGTTGATACAATGCACGGTACTTAAGGTTTTATACTGAGTTGATATTTTATGAGCCAGTGAAAGTACATTTGCCGTCGGAAAGCCGAACGCATTTATGGATATCTGCAACCAACAAAGCGTCCAGGTCGTGTGTAAATTATTTTGGCTTTTCTTTTAATAGAATCAACTTTTGGACGAATTGTAAAATCAAAATTAAAAGTGAATAGAAATATAAAAGGTTATTGGAGAATTGTGAAGTGTTTTTGGACCAATAGTAGAAATTAAGAATATTATAAAGACTGTAGTGAAGGTATTTTGGACACGAAAGGAAAGACGAATTGTTATTGGATATTGTATGTTTTAGAATTGTAATTCAAGTAAGCTAAGGTTGTTGATCTTATCGCTAAGCAAAATAAATATAAAAATTCTAATTTCGATTATATTCAGATAAAGACGTGTTTTACAAAACCTGCGTTAAAAGTTGTACAAATATTTATTGAAATAAAAGTTTATGTGAATTAAAGAGTTTAATTTAGTAAAGTGAAAGTAATAAGAAGCATCGAGAGTATAAAGGCAACGAGTATTAAAGAAGATTTAGAGTGGTTACTAGTGCGACGGGAAAAGCGACGATTATTTAGGTTTGAGCAAGATTGGTGTTGGATTTGGGAAGATTTGGTTTAACGGCAGTAGGAGATTTGAGTGGATATAAAAGGCAACGACGATATTGATAATTTTTGGAGTGATTTGAGCAGATTAACGGCAGTAAGGACATCGTGTGGATATTAAAGGAATAGCAGGACAAGGATTGATTTAAAATAGGACGGCTGGATTGATTTGGATTGAGCAAGGAGAGGATTGATTGGAATACGAAGTAGAGAAACAGGAGAGCAGTATATTACGAGGAAGAATTAACGCAGGGGAAGTAGATATAACGGTTTTTTTTAAATTCTAAATTGGGGTAAAATTATTTCAGATTTGGGGTCAACGAAATTGGTTAAGAACACCTGGAGGCGATACGCAAGTGAACTACGATTGAGAATCCTTGTGAAGGTGCGTACGGTGAATACGATCTTGAGCCAGCAGTTTAAAAGAAGGCCTTCAGCGCGGTATAATTCAGGTAAGTACCGTGAATATCTTAAAACGTCAAAATTAAAGTCTAATAAACAAAATTGATCTGTTAAAATTTGGCATATATAGTAAATCAGTGCATTAAAAAAGTGGTAAAACAATCGAGTGTGCAGTTTGGTTGGGTAGTGCACATCTACTCACGATTGAACTCACGGTGAGTAAGGTGAACACCCTGAGATTAAGGTTTCATATAGTCGAGGCATAATATATAGTAAACAGTTCATGATAACCAACCAAACGTTGCTAAAGCACCTCGAATATCAGTCATTTATTGAATACTAAAATAGGGACGACGACAAAAGTCGTGTAGCAAATTTTGTTTAAATAAATAAAGAGAATAGAAACTAAAATAGAAACTAAAATGTGTTACACTAGTTCTTAATACAGCTAATCGTATTGTACCAAGGTGTTATAAGTCTGTATAGTGTGGTTGTTGATAGAGTTTAGAATTATTTTATTTATTATTGTCATAAGGTGGAATAAATTTGTTTAAATTTTGTTCGGTTTTAATTTATGGTTCTTCAGAAAGCGAACATTTCAGAAATAAGCCTTATATTTGTTTCCCTGAATATAATTTGGTGTCATTATAATTCATTACGTGGCCAGTATCAATTACATGGGAAGCTAGTGCGCATATTTTGTTGTTAAGTTTACAATCACTTTTGTGTGAGGTTAGTCTTGCAGATAACCACCTTTATGTATGTCCAACATACCACCCACCACAGTTATGGCATGGTATACTGTAGACTACTCCTGACTGTCGGAGTGTAGGTGTGTGGTCTTTAAGAGTATTACATAATACTGTATCTAAAGTTATAATTGGTTGTTTGATAAGCTTGATGTTTGGAAGATCCTTAAAAAGATGTTTTAATTTATCGGTAAGTTTATCAATGTATGGAAGTGCGATAAACATTGTAGGAGACGTGGATCTGGTACTAGCGTCTGTAGTATTGTTGGAGAAAGTTTCAATTATTGTGGTATTTTTTCTTGCGGTTGTCTTAAAAATTAGTTTGTTGATTAGAGGCTTCGGATATGAATTAGTAAGTAGTAGCTTTCTGAGTAATAATAGATTTTTGTATCGTAGGATAGGGTGTGTAACAGATTCAACCTTTACGTTTTAGGCCTAAAACTGTGTTGATTTTCATGCTTAACGGATGAAATGAGTAATAATTCAAATATCTTCTGGTAGGTATTTAAATTATTACATATTTCATCCGTGAAGCATGAAAATCAACACAGTTTTAGGCCTAAAACAAAAAATTGAATCTGTTACACACGTACCCTGCAATACAAAAATCTATTTTTACTCAGAAACCTACTACCTACTAATTCATATCCGAAGCCTCTAATCAACAAACTAATTTTTAATACCAACATAAAAAAATACCACATTAATCGACACTTGCTACAACAATACTACAGACACTAGTACCAGTACCACGTTTCCTACAATGTTTATCGCACTTCCATACATTGATAAACTTACCGATAAATTAAAACATCTTTTTAAGGATCTTCCAAACATCAAGCTTATCAAACAACCAATTATAACTTTAGATACAGTATTATGTAATAGTCTTAAAGACCACACACCTACATTCCGACAGTCAGGAGTAGTCTACAGTATACCCTGTCATAACTGTAGTGGTAGGTATGTTGGACATACATAAAGGTGGTTATCTGCAAGACTAACCTCACACAAAAGTGATTGTAAACTTAACAACAAAACATGCGCACTAGCTTCCCATGTAATTGATACTGGTCACGTAATGAATTATAATGCCACCAAAATTATATTCAGGGAAACAAACTATTTTAAGCGCTTATTTCTTGAAATGTTCGCAATTTCTCTAGAAGACAACCCTATAAATAAAAAAACCGACAGACACACAAAATTTAAACAATATTTATTCCCACCTTATGACAATAATAAAGAATAAAAATAATTCCAAACTCCTATACAACAACCACACTATACAGACTTACAACACCTTTGGTACAATACGATTAGCTGTATTTTTAAGAACTAGTATAACACATTTTAGTTTCTATTTTTATTTTTATCAACTAGACCTAAAATAGCTATTTCACTTTAGTTCATTTAATATATTTGCTACATTAACTTTAACTTTAATTCTGCAAATGTTTAAAAGAAACTTTTAAATGTGCACGTACGAACAAAAACCTGTCCATGTCATATAGATGTCATATTATGTTTGTATAATTGTAAGCTTTATAATCGTAAGTAACTTCCATAATTTTGTTATATAAATGTTAAATTATAGATTTTTAGTATCCTGATGAAGAAAATAGACGATTTTCGAAAGCCTGAAATGGTTAAAAAAAAGTTTATTCTAAATACATGCCCAATCTGACTGTATCCCCAATATTTATCTTACATATATATTGCTGTGTTAATAGGGTCATTTAGGGGTAGTTAGGACCAATAGTATAGCGCACTCCATATAAAATACATAAGGTCTCAGAAAACGACAGAGTTTTCTGAAGAATACAAGAACTACGATGATTAGACTGGAAAGTAAATCACAACGCTCTATATATAAATAATAATCACAATTAATTCAGTTAATAAAAAATATTTTGAAGATTTATTTGAATAAAACAAATCCACAAGTCGTTAAACAACATAAATGCAAGCTGAAATGCGATACGCATGGATAACCCAACATTATTACGACATGAATCCTAATTAAAACAAGCAGGTTTAAAAATGCGTAAGATAGCAAACGCATAATTTAAGGCATACATTGTATTAAGTCTACGTGACTGGAAAATTAAAATCGACACCTGATTTATTGGAAACAATCAAGGCATGGTAATTAAAATCAAAGTTCACCAAATTTATTTCAATAAACAATGGTTTACTTATCTAGACGTATAAAAATCCAAGCGAATCAACGCTATTAACTTGAAATAGTACGTGACAAAAGTAACGCGTTGATGTTAATACACAACAATAATACCATGGGATATCCGAAAATCTGGTATGAAAGTTTATACAAAAACAAGGAACTTTGCGCTTGTCAATAGATAGACAGTGCATTTAAATATGACCGGATTTGTAAACAAATAATTTCGTCATGAAGTAAAGCATAATTCACGTCTCTGAAAACAAAAATATCCACATAAAACAATTTATTGTGAAGTGTAAAATAATACCACTGAAAATGGAAAATTGATGGGTTTGTCGTTTTATCCTTAATAAAAAGCGACTCTAAACAATTACTGGAGACAAAATGAAATGATCATTGGCGACAAGTTTAAATAATTACTGTAGTCAAGTCTACATAAATACGGGAACAAGATTAAATAAATGTTGAAGCGATTATAATTGATCATTACTGGATTAAATGAGGAAATGCAACAAGCATTTACCTTAACGATTAATGGTCAAGGAGTTTAATGGAGGACGCTAGTGTGTTTAAGGCGATGCTATCAGGGATGCACACAATACCGAAAACGGTTGGACCAGAGACTA
Source organism: Platerodrilus igneus (assembly GCA_036346225.1). Classification (NCBI taxonomy): domain Eukaryota; kingdom Metazoa; phylum Arthropoda; class Insecta; order Coleoptera; family Lycidae; genus Platerodrilus; species Platerodrilus igneus. The sequence continues at coordinate 2,024,330 of JARFIW010001038.1, read as the reverse complement.
ATTCAAGCTGAAAACAACAGATTAGTCAATCTGAATGTTCATTATTTTGTTATTTTATTTGTGAATATTTCATTATATATTGCTAAACTGAATCATCTGAAATTTAACAATTAATTGAATATTACTAATTTAAATACTTTAAAAATTGCTTTTATGATCATTTATGCGAGGGGTCGGCAAAGTTTGTTTTTTTAGTATACGTTGTGAATTACGTAAATATTACGAGGTTGAATGAACCTTCATCAGGCTTCAGTTAACAATTAATAATAATAGTAGCTTTGCTAATTTTTTGATCATCTTTGGGAATGATAATTATTAAAATTTTTATTCAATTATTAGAAGAAAGTTCTAGTTAAAGAATTTTTAACCTTTTTCATACGTTGTAAATATTTTTGAGAACACTATAATAATTTGTGCGTAATGGTGTTTTGGTTTAAAGATTAAAACAGGAAGAAGAGGTAGATTTAAATTCTTTGTTTGTCGTATTGTCGCAAGCTCCGTGCGTAATTCAAAAACAGCTAGCCGACGCAATTAAAATTATAAATTAAAAATTGACAGATTAAAAATTTTTACCCTTATAATTCACAAAAAGGGCGCATAGTATATACTAGGTTATCATAAAGTAAGGGATATATTTTAAATCATTACAACTTTTTAATAAATTAAGTTAGTAACATAAAATAAACGAAATCTAGTTGCTTAATGAATGGGATTTTACCGTATCTATGAGAAACAAAAGCGTTGTCATAACAATTGTTGACACTAGTGTCAAAACGAAATTATTCAATTTGAAGTTTTATTTTGAAATTAAAACTCAAGTAAACGTTGAGTTCAAACGACTCAACTGTAATAACATGGATTTACAAACAAGAATTGGTTTAGTTCGGTGCTATTATGAATCCGGCAGAAATTACACCGCTGGATTACGAAGATTTCGCACGAGAATGGGTTTGAGAGCGGGACCCTGTCAAATGAAAGCGTACCGCAATTTGATACAAAAATTTGAAAGAACAGGGTCTGTAACTGACTTACCAAGATCAGGAAGACCAATAATTAGTGATGTCCAAGTTGCAGAGGTTCTTCATGAAAATCAAGACATAGCCAGAAGCAATTCACTCGCAATCAGCAGTGCAAATGCGATATCCAAGTCAAAGAATTGTTAACCAACGTTTTTCAAGATCGCGTGTTAAGCAGAAATTTCGTAAATTCATGGCCACCAAGATCACCTGATCTAAACCCAGCGGATTACTGGCTGTGGGGTTATTTAAAAAGTTTAGTGTTTAGAAGACGACCAACTACGCTACAGGAATTAAAAGACAGTATTACGGAGCAAATTGGTACAATTCAACCAGAAATGTTACGAAATGCTGTGTACAATTTGGAGGTAAGGATGGTGATCTTACAACAACAAAATGGAGGTCATATTGAGCAATTGCCGTAACCTGTTTTGGGCATACTAAATCCCATTTCATAAGCAATTAGATTTCATTTATTTCTTGTTATTAACTTAATTTGTTAAAAAGTTATCATAATTTAAAATATATCCCTTACTTTATGATAACCTTATATATATATATATATATATATATATATATATATATATACAGGGTGAGTCACGAGGAACGCCACGGAGTTTTATAGCAAAACGTTGTATTTATTCAAAGTTTTTTCACAGTAGATCTATGTAAGTCCGAAAGGGCTACATTTTAAAATTATGTTGATATATACAGGATGCCCCAAGAAAAAGTTACATATCAAAGTTATATTTTTTCTTGTGGAACATGCTATTTTTCGTTGCATTTTTGAATTGTACGTGGAAAATAAACTAAACTTCCAGGAAGTCTCATTATATCTAAATGCAGAGCGTTATGATTTATTTCGCTTTTTCTAAAATTCTAAGGGTTTCGTAAAAATTAAATAATTCTATAATCAATTCACCCAGACAAATTTGTTTTTAACACTTAATATTAGACCATACCCTTTACTGATCAAGTAACTTACTAAAAGCAGATTCAATACAGAGTGTTCAGAAAATGCAGTTTCAATATAAACAGATTCAAAGTATAATATCGTTGTTATTTTAAATGGAACATCCTGTATTTTATCAGTTAGTCTTATAGTAATTTTGATCGTCTTTCAAACGATATTAGGGTTGCCTATACCTATCTCTTCGAACTTTGACGTAATTTGCATATTTTTGAAATTTAACATGTATTTTCATATTACTCAATATTATTTTTGATGGAAAATGATTAAAAGATAGCTATTGTGATTTTGAGGTGCAGATCTTCGGTTAATGATCGTTTATAAACGAAAATTAAATCTTTATAGATACATTTGTACATATGGTAGGTTTCAGTGATTTAAAAGAAGTTATTAATTAAATTTCAAAAATATGCAAATTAGGTCAAAGTTCGAAGAGATAGGTATAGGCAACCCTAATACCGTTTGAAAGACGATCAAAATTACTATAAGACTAACTGATAAAATACAGGATGTTCTATCTAAAATAACAACGATATTATACTTTGAATCTGTTAATATTGAAACTGCATTTTCTGAACACTCTGTATTGAATCTGCTTTTAGTAAGTAACTTGATCAGTGAAGGGTACGGTCTAATATTAAATGTTAAAAACAAATTTGTCTGGGTGAAATGATTTTAGAATTATTTAATTTTTACGAAACTCTTAGAATTTTAGAAAAAGCGAAATAAATCAAAACGTTATGCATTTAGGTATAATGAGCCTTCCTGGAAGTCTAGTTTATTTTCCACGTACAATTCAAAAATGCAACGAAAAATAGCATTTTTCTTGGGGCACACTGTACATAACAAAACAATTTTAAAATGTAGCCCTTTCGGACTTACATAGATCTACTGTGAAAAAACTTTGAATAAATACACAGTTTTGCTATAAAACTCAGTGGCGTTCCCCGTGACTCGCCCTGTACATATATATTATATATATATATATATATATATATATATATATAAAATGAAGTGTCAGTAAGAGCTAATAGGGTATAAAGGTTATTTGTATGAAGGTAGTGTATGCCAAATAAAACCAAATATCAGATCCCGTAACTGAAAAAGTGCCAAGACGTAAGACAATGACTTGATGACGTGATAAAGCACAGTATTCAAGGATTTACACTGAGTTGTATATTAATAAGCCATAGAATGTACATTTGCTGATCGAAAAACCGGATGCGTCTATAGAAATTCCACTATTCACCACTCAGATCCAGGTTTACATGTGAAACATTTCGGCACTTATTTTAGTAGAATCAACCTTTGGACAAACCTGTAATATCAAAATTATAAGTAAAAACATTGTCAAATATGATTGAAGGGTGATGCAGTATTAGGGACCAATGAGTGAACATTTAGATATAAAATAGGAAAGTGTAAATAAAAGAAGGATTATAAGGTATTAGTGACACAGACTAGTTGGGACGATTTTATTGGATGGAAAATGTATAAAATGTATTAAAGAGTAGGCATATTTTAAATATTATAATCACCTAGGGAAAAGATAAATAAGAGTCGATTTATAAATATTTTGGTAGTAAGACGTGTTTTGTATACTGCGCTAAATTTTGAATATTACAAAAAGTTAATAAATGATTTTGAAAAGTTTACGAGTTTAATTTTATAAAGAAGAGTACAGATAAGCGAGAGAAATAAATATAATAATAGTAACGACGAGTGAAAAGTGATAAGAGTGGAATAGAGCGACAGTGAAACAGGCGGAATAAATAGTTGGATATTGGAACGAGATTGATAAAGGCAGCAAGGTATTGAATAGGATTTATGAGATTGAAGGCGGAACTACTGGAATTGATTTGGATATGGTATTATGGATAGAAGGGTATTGAGTGGAAATAAGACGGAAGTATTGATTTGGAACAAGCAGAATTAAGGAAAAAGAAAGCATTGGAGTAGCAGGAGGATTAGTACGAGTAACGAAGACACAACCTTAGAAAAATTAGCGCAGGGGAAGTAAAAATAAATTAGTCAAAATTCTAAATTTGGTCATATTTATTTTAGATTTGGGGGATATCAAAATTAATATAAAGAAACCTGGAGTCTGGACAGCAGATTATTCGTAGTGATAGTGCCACGCATTGTAAAGACGCATACGGCGAGTGAGATTTTTGAGCCAGTTTTAATAGAGGCCGACAGCAACGTGTAAAAAGGTGAGTACTGTGTGTTTTGAACGTCAAAGTCATAAATTGGTAATATTAATTGATTTGGCACAAGGCTACGTGGATCTGTTATTAAAATTGTGGCATATGCAAGTAAAAGATTACAGGTATAAAAATATATGTAGTACTGTTTGGTTGGTGTATTGCACATCTACTTACCACTGAACCCACGGTAAGTAGGTGGATACCCTGAGAAGACGAGTTTTCAATAGTCGAGGCATATTAATACAGTTTTGTTTTATAAACCAACCAAACGTAGATAAAGCACGAAACATAAAATAAATATTTTCATATCATATATAAAATTAATAAATAATAAAAAGCGGGGGTGGAGCATAAGAATATATATATATAGCTATAATTATAGGGTTAATTTAGGGGTAGGTTAAGTCATAGGGGTCGTAGAATAAACAAAAAAAACTTCCAGTTAACAAAAACACAATTACAGATATTAGATTTTAGAGTATACATTTTAAACTGGGCTGTCACGATACTCAAAAGTGCTAAATTATTCACGTAACCAGTTAAGCGAAAATAAAATAAAAATCATTTTATAAAAGTGTAAAAGTTGTGCAAGTGAGCCGATCTATTATAGACGACTCTGGGGACTGCTCTGGAGACTGCTCTGGAGACGACTCTAGAGATTACCTCCTGTTAAATTAATTTTGGTAATCACTGACATGGTAAATGTTTAATTACTGTTCTGTTAATTACGGAGATGGAAAACCTTTTATTGGATTAATTTATGGGATTTTGAATAACGATTTGGATAGTATTTTGGTTTTGATGTCAACTTTCATATTCGACTCTAAATATTCAGACTGGGCACAAAAACTCTTGGAGATGCAGAGAAACTACTGAACCACTCCAGGTTAGATATATTGATATAATTTATTTCTGTAAACTGTTTTAATTCAATATTTTTTCGCAAATGTAAGTCAACAGAACCGGGGTTTCTTTGATCAATTTATGAAAGGCAATAGGCATCTTGAAACGTTTCAAAAGGTCTCTAAATGTAACAAAAGGCTCGTTTTGCTGGCTTTAATTTCTTAAATCTGGTATGTGTAAATATTCTGAAAAAAGGGGAAGATTTTAAAAAGGTTGTAAATATTTAATCATTATATTGTGTATTGTAGAATTGCTTTATTTAACTGAATCAGCTAGTTGAGGCAAAGGAAATCTACAACTTAACATTTCACAAGTGCTTGATTAATAAAAAGGTGAAATTAACACAACATTTTATGGTATGCCAATCGTAGGGGCCTAGTAAAAAGAAATATCATAGCATTTTATGTACGCCCAAATCGTGGGACGAAAATTAACACAGAATTTTATGACATGCCCAACCGTGGAGCCTATTATAAGGGGATATCACAGCATTTTATGGTCTGCCCAAACGTGGGGCTAAAAATAAATAAAACCTTCGTAGAGGCTGGTAAAATATCACAGCAATATATATAATTGGTTTTTTAATTATACAGACTCCAGGTGACAAAGTAAACTTGGGTGCGTTTAGTGTTTGCAATACTCAAAACATTTAAATAATATCGAAGTTGTTTTATTGCAAATTAGCATTTCAACGCGATTATCTATAATAAATAAATCCTTAATCCAATTGTTACATTTGAAAATGTACTATATATATCATTCTAAGGTAAATATTATAACCCCCCTCCCGCCCCCGCAATTAAATTACTGTACTAGATAAAACTTCAATCGCACTGTCTAAACCTATAGCATCAATGTCATGTTCTTACTTATCAAATCTATTATTTAGATTTTTATAGCATGGATTGTGTATTCTTATATAAACCTATCCTAAGAGCTTATTACAGCAGGTTGCCTACCATCTGCTGTAATAGCGCGGGTTAGGGTGAGGTAGCATAGGGCGGGACGAAATGTCGAGATGTAGATATTCATTAGAAAATGATGTGATGTTTAATATTCCGCCTACTTGGTTTATGAAGTGCCAGGGAACACATATAGATGGCAGTGTTGTGGAACTTATTAGTCCAGTTTAAACCTCACAGACATTTTAATTATACATATTATCTAACATTTGTAAGCAGTGGAAACCTTTGAAATTCCGATATCTAGTGTAAAAACAATTATTAGGGAACAAGAAATTACAAGATTTAACATTCCTACGTTTGCATCGCAGTTATTTTCAATTTCTAATATGCAATTGACAAAGCTGTTATATTAATTAAATGGCCAATAAATGGAAAAAACAGAATAATGCTTTAAACGTATCTCTAATAAAAAATGATTAGGTAAAGTGTCAAGTGGGTTTTGATTACAGTTTGTGAAAAGCTACAAATATTGGTTTGGTTTCTTTTCTTATCACACCTTCGTTTCCAACGACAAAATAATAAACAAAGTGTACTGAATCGGACACAGTAAACATTTCTCTAGTAGAATAAAAATGCATGTCTTGCATTTTTAAGCAGTCTAAAGTTTGTTTTGCTTTTATTTATTTACGTTTTGCATGCAGCTTGTCAAATTTTGTTCCATCACAATTGCGTATGGAAGTTTGTGAATGGTGAATTTGTACCATAATGAACAAAAGTACATTTTACGTGTATTACAGAAGTTTGAGGGTAAAAAAACTTAACTAAATATGGTTTGTAAATTCTAATTAACCCTAAGAATTTTTATTACATTATTTCTTATTACTAGACAAGTCTAAATATGAGCGAAATATTACTGGTGGCTTTTTAAATTTATACCAAAACATTAATTGAACTTGAGCATAAAAATTAAACAATTCTGTGTTTATTCCTTTTTTACAAGTCTTACACTACTCAAACTGGGGAATACCAATTACCTACTTTACTAAATAGAAAACCCAATAAAAATTTATATAAATCCAAGATTTATGAAGAACAACTCATTTCTATAATTGCTGACATGCTCAATAATATCCATGATGAAAGTTATAAATAGGTTTGCGAGCAATTACGACTATAGTCGGAAACTCTTATAAGGATAGTTCGATCTCAATAGATGTTTGTTGTGTTAGTTTTATATAGCATGTATTCAAACCATTTCTGTTTTACTATAGTGTGTGACACGGAAGTTCTGAATTTTTCCAAAGCAGCACATTGCAGGTGCATTTTTCTAAAAAATACTTTTTCTAAAAAGTACTAATATTTGATTTATTCGATAAATAAACTGAATTGTAGTGTGCATTTTTGATGAAAATTCATAAAAATCATTCACACATTTGGGAAAGTTACTGGTTTTGTTTAAATCGCTCTATTATCAGCAAAAAGAAATTTTTTTTCAGTTAAAAAAACTTAAATGGCTTTCCCACATAGACAATTATTTTATAAGTAACTTTTATTAAAACCGTTTTAAATTTGGGTGCCTAATAGGAAAGAAATTTGGATCTTTAAAAATTTCAAGATGGCCGCTACTGTGATGAGCTCTTAACGCTAAAGTCATTTAATTTTCTATAGGTCGAGGTGTTAAAAAGAATCTAACAATATTTTATTCCCTACACACTTTTCTTTAAACTTTTATATATTGTATACGGGCTTTAAGAATGCTTCCTACTTGTCATCGTGCATCATCTACTTGTCTAAGAGTAAAGTGAAGATGATTGGGTTATGTTCTAACGTATAATGTTGGTAGTACGTAATGTGAACGTATTAGATTTAGATCAAATCTATACAATTCACCAAGGCCGCGCCGTCTATAAGCACAACAAGGGCAAAAACCCACGGCGCCAAGAGTCCAAAGGCGCCGTGAGGCGTCTCACGGTAATATTTAAAACTTACCAAAATTCTTATTTTTGTTTGAGACACGAGACTTCCCAAAGGTCCCCTTTACGTTTACGCGCGCATTCGCTATTAATAACTAATTAAATTCCATTAATTATCGGAACATCGATGTTTTGTATCAGATGTTCTCAACCAATGATGATCTACAATATTAGGGCAACACTCCAATATCGCGAGGTTGCGCTAGTTGCACAATTTTATTTTTATTATGTTTATGTATTCTATATTTATCGGTTATCGATGTTTTGCCGTAACAGCGCTTGCGCTCATTCCTATATGTTGACTAGAACGCAGAAAGCGAGTTTATTCTTGTTTCTGCAAGTTTTCCCGTTCATTCCTTCCTGTTGAATCTTGAGTCTTGAATCTTTATAAATACCGCCGCGCTTTTAAAAACAATTCATTTAACATTGGGCATCGAAGTGTCGTAAAGACTGTAAATTGTGCACCTGAATTAAAAAAGTTAAGTGTTCTTCGATATTTTACATTATTAGAGGATTCAAGGTAAAAGGTAAGTTTCTAACTTTACTCTTTACTTTACAATTAGATAGAGAGGGCACGTTTTAAATGGAAAATAAATACCCTTCGGTCCGAATTTGACGAAATTTTGATATGTTGCAGAATTTGACCTATTAATGAATTAATGTGTCCATTGCGACAAAGCTGTAAGTTTTACAGTTAGTTTTTGAGATACAGGGTGTCCAAAATCGCTACTTCATAATTTCAAAATTTCGTAAATTGTATGTTGTTGCCGATATGAATACAAAAATAATAAATAAATTTTAAGATTGGCGTATCTAGCGGAATTTCAATTCTGTAATAGTCTATTTTAATTTATTATAGATGTTTAATAAAGAAAAAAAAAGCCTTCAGGATATCAAAATTTGATGAAAAAAAGAAAGCGGGAAAAAGAACTTGAGAAGACGAATTCCAAAATTACGGTATTTTTTCCTTCACCTTCAAGCACAAATATACAAACAGATGCAGATCTTCCATCGACTTCGAAAGAGGATCGGGAGGAGTCTAAACTACAAGAGATTCCATCAACATCTACAGACGAAGTTGAGGAAGACGAAGACGTAGTTTCTGCGGAAGTGGACGAACGCAACTTCCTCAAGATCCAGGTTTGTGGCTAAAAATATTAATTGAAAACAGGCCTACTCATTATCAAGGTAAAAATTGTATAAATTATCCCAATGATAAAATATCAGGTCGAAGGTTTTCGGATAAATATTATTCACGAATTTTGTCTAATAATGAAAAAGTCGAACAGGAGTGGCTTTTATATTCAACAGAAAAATTCGGTGTTTTGTTTTTGTTGTAGAATATTTTCAAATACTTTAAAAACAATTAAATTAAGCGGATGAAAATGGGTATAATGACTGGCACCACATTGGTGAACATTTAAGTATCCATGAAAAAAGTAAATTTCATTTTGAGAACTTAAAAAAATGGTCAGAATGTTTCACTGGCTTAAAAAAAATGGCAACTATTGATTCTGCGGCTCAAAATTTAATTAATATAAAAACAAAATATTGGCATGGAGTTATCGAGCGCATTTTTTATATTATTCAATTTCTTGCTGAGCAAAACTTGGCTTTACTTGGTACCAATAGCAAACTGTTTGAAAAAAATAATGGCAGTTTTCTAAAATGCATTGAAATGTTAGCAAAATTTGATCCTATAGTATCTGAGCACACGAGAAGGATCCAAATGCAGGAAAAGATAAAAATGCCCCATTATCTTAGGGACAAAATTCAAAACGAAATAATTAATTTAATAGGAGAAAATTTGAAATTAAAAATTTTAGGCATGATTAAAACGCTAAATATTTTTCAATTGTACTTGATTGTACCCCGGATGCTAGTCATCAAGAACAAATATCAGTATGTTACAGATTCGTTAATTCAGAAAAAAAAATTGTCGTCGAAGAACATTTCTTAACTTTTTGCACTAGAAATGATTGTACAGGTGAGCGTTTGAAAAATTTCTTAATAGAAACATTGGAAAAAAATGGCTTAGATATTTATAATTTAGGCGGCCAAGGATATGACAATAGTGCAAACATGCGCGGTAAACATAATGGATTATAAAAAAAAATTCTTAATATAAATCCAAAAGCATTCTTTGTGCCTTGTTGCAACGACAATTTAAACCTTGTCGTGAACGATGCCGCAAAATCAAATATTTCAAGTGTAAATTTTTTTTCTATAGTACAGGAATTTTATAATATTTTTTCCGCTTCAACTAACCGTTGGTCAGTCTTAAAAACAAATATATCAAATTTAACCTTAAAACCCTTATCTGATACAAGATGGTCTAGTAGAGTTGATGCTTTAACTCCTTTATGATATCAGCGACAATAATTCAAAAAATACGGCATCATCGCTTGCCAAAAAAATAAAAAATGTTGAGTTTATATGTATGTTGATTTTATGGTATAATATTTTAAATAAAGTCAATATTGTAAGTAAACTTTTACAAACTGAGGATTTTAATATAGCAGAGGCCTGTGCTAATTTAAAAACTTTAGTCAATTGGTTAACAGAATACAGATCAGATAAAGGATTCAACGACTTGTTAGTCGATGCTCGTGAAATAGCTGATTCATTAGACGTTGATTTTGAATTTAAAAAAAAAGATGGCTTGAGGGTGAGAAAAGTTAAGAAACAATTCAGTTACGAACACGATGATGAACCCACTGAAGATGAAAAATTAAAGTTTAAAGTAAATTCTTTTTTTAATATGTTAGACATAACTATAGAATCTGTAAATGAAAGATTTCAATTATTATCAGCTTATTCAAATCATTTTAACCTTTTGTGGGACATTTCCAATTTTTGCAAATATTCTAAACAGTATCAGTTAAAGTTATGTACAGACCTTGAAATAGTATTAACTGATCTAAATCTCAATGAACGTGACATAAGTGGTGTAGAACTCCTAAACGAATTACAGTTTATTAATTTAGGTGAAATGAACACTTCCACTCCTACAGAAACTTTAAATTACATTATTAATAATAATTTGAAACAATCCTTTCCAAACACTTATGTGGCTTTACGAATTTTGTTAACTATGCTAGTATCTGTCGCCACAGCAGAACGTTCGTTTTCAAAATTAAAAATGATAAAAAACTATCTACGATCCAGTATGGCTCGGGAAAGACTGGCAAATCTTGCTATTATTTCAATTGAATCTGAACTACTAAAAGATTTAGAAACTGAAGAATTGATAAATAAATTTGCAAAAAATAAAGCACGCAGTCAAGTTTGTTTAGTTTAGTGCAATGCTACTACTATTATGCTATTATATACACTCTCTAGCTATGTATAATTTAAAAATATTGTAAAAATGTAAGATATATTTTTAATTAAAATGTTTATAAGTTTATATTTTGTTTTTTTTTTTAATATATCGTATCGTTACTTTTTTGGTGATACTACTTAAAAAATATTTTTTGTGATAATACATTTATAGCGTTTATCTTATTATAAAGTTTATGTATAGTATAAAACGATATACGACTTAGTTCTAGGTACTTATTTATATTTTTCCTTAGCCAAGCAATTTTATAAATTTTTGAAAATAATGTGCAGAGTAAAGAACAAAGCCTTTGTTACAAAGGCACAATTTTTTGAAAAAATTAGATAATGTAAGAGGAGCTAAGATGCAAGCAACACGCTCCTACTCTACTCCATTAAAAAAATTCTCCTACGATAAAAAGGCGCCTTAATGTTTTTGCCCCAGGGCGCTATATAGCCTTGGCGCGGCCCTGCAATTCACTAAGGCAAACATTCGCGATACCTACAGAACTTAAAGAGTTGCTTTAAGGTGATGATTATATGATGAATATTTGGGCCCTCTAGCATGTAACATGTTTAATTTGAGCTATAATTATTCGCATTGAATTACGAGGATAATGCGCTAAGCGTGCCTTATTCTTTATTAATCTTCTTATATTAAAATATCTGTGTGACATAAAGTTACTTTGTCAAGCATATCTAGCTGCTTCCTTGCTGTTACCCCACCTCTTACGGCGCTATCATTCGGTTCTCGCTTCGTCGAGTTAGTCGCCGGCTAGCAACCGCCTTATCAAGATGTATTCCCGGCTTGAGGCATGCGACCTTCGGCTAAATTACTTATGTAAGCAGGTCAGGTCGTGCAAGACCTGAAACCATTTTGATACCTTCTACTAACGCGCGTCACTTAGGATTCGTCACTTAGGATTCGTTACTTAGAATTTGTCAACTAAGAATTTGTCAACTAAGAATTTGTCAACGAAGAATTAGTCATCGAAGAATGATAGATTAAATACGAGTGATGATGTTGGTTTTGATTGCAATCGTCTCAAATTAGAAATGGCTAGTAACATTGTTTGGAGATTATGAATTTCCATCCAGATTTGTCTTGGAGCAACAGAGGCAGTTCTGTTCGTTATTAGATATAAGAAATTTCTTGCATGTGTTTTGAAAGTCGTAAAAATTTGATAAACAGACTATCATATAAAGTACGAAAAGTTGCTATTATGTTTTCGAACATGTAATCTGTTTAATTCTCAATTATTGTTGAACTGGTTTTACAAGCCGTAGAACGAAATTTTGTCAAGTTAGGTTTATTTAATTACAAGCTTTGTTCCATTTGAACCTTAGATAATTTCAAAGTATGTTTTTGACGTCATACTTTTTTGTGTTGCACAGTTGACAGATGTTGTCATGAAAGCAGATGCTTCGTGCAGCTGTCATAGAATTTAAACTGAACATTCCTATTTTTGTGATTAGCTTTTATCTACAGATAAATTATAAAATCTAAAGATGAAAATTTAAATACATGCTGCGTAAGAATTTAGAAACTGTAATCTACCTGAAAAGATCTGCCCAGGTTAGAAACGTTAATTCAGTGTATTGTGGCTGCAAATTATTTTTAATCAAATGTATAAATCAAGTTTATGTTTGAAAGCAGTTGTTTGTTTTAAAAAGCCAAAACCTTGACTTTGTTATGAATGTTAATGATGAAATTTTTTTACTTGTTAAAAAGTTTTGAAATTTTAAAAGAGAGTTTTTTTTAGTAAACAATTAGTTAAACTTTGAGACTTTTATTTTGGTCAAATGCGATCAAATCTGATAACATAAAGGTAGAATTTTTGAGTAATAATTTTGTGCCAATATTATATTGGATAACCAGTTTTTTTATTTTTGATACTTTTATAGGACACAAATGGTGTTCTGCATTTTTATTTATTTAATCTTTGTAATTTCTTACAGGGGCTGCGTCTTATTTTTATAAAACAGGTTTCTGTTAACGAAGGCGATCGTTTCATCTTTGGGTTTCCAAGTCCGCCCTTAGAATTGTGCTTTGCTATTATCGTGATTATCTCAGGACTTGGTGGCGCCTATTTAACTTAGTTTAGCTTTAGTTTGCAAACAAAATTCGACTTACCCCCCCACTTCTTATTGCTCTACCCAGGAATAGAGCCCTAGCTATGTCGGAAGATTTTTGTTCACTGGCGCCCATTTGGAAAAATAAGTAACACTGACGCCACAACATATATATAAAAACAAAATCAGATACAAGCAACTAGTCGTAAACAAAAACAAAGTGATTGGATTCAGGAAGATTCTGTAGTTGTGACAAGGTAAAACGAATTAATTGGTCATTAGCTAGAGTTTTTTCCGTTCTGAATGGGCCTGCACCTTGAAAAAGTTCTAAAATACTAGAACGGGCAGAATGGTTTGTGTGTTTCAGTGGGCTAAAGAGCCGAACTATATATAGATTTAACCAAATTAGTGGGGTCTTTAGTGAGACACCAGACAAAGACAGGTTCCAGAAAGAGGGCGGCATCTCTTTCGGTATTTAGATTGGCAGAAACAATAGAGGTTGGTATGGCATTCTAAGACACACTACTGCGATGTGGAACGTAACGGGAAACCACCACATTACCTCTAAAAGTATACGGCAAACATAAATTGTTATTAATGATGATGGCATCCTTTGGGGTAACAAACTTCGGAGGGAGGAGACTACTTCACGGGATATGATCTGAAAATATAAAAAAAGAGTCGTGAAGATTCTGCGAGTCGGAGCATGGAATGTCAGAAATATGAAGCAAGTAGGTAAGCTAGAGAACTTAAAAATTGTAATAGATAGGTTAGCACTAGACATAGTAGGGATCAGCAAAGTTCGCTGGCCAGAGGCGAGAGATTTTTGAAGTGGAGACTTTAGGGTAATTCATAAAGGATTAGAGGAAGGAAATTCTGGTGTGGGGATAGGTATGCGAAAAAAGATAGGGCACCGTGAAGAAAACTACTTACAAAAGAACGAACGAGTACTCATGGTTAGATTAGAATCTATACCGGTAAATACAGTAATAATACAAGTACACACGTCCACCTCTAGCTACAGTGAAGAAGAGGTAGAGGCGATCTACAAAGATATCGAAGATATATTAAGATACGTAAAAGGAGAAACTTTAATAATTACGTGGGATTTTAATTCAGTGGTGGTTGCGGGTAAGGAAGGAGCGGTAGTAAGTTTTTTTGGTTTAGGCACGAGAAATGACACGGCAAATAGATTGGTACAATTTTGTGACAAGAACAATTTACCCATCACAAACACATTATTTCAACATCATGCTAGAAGACGATATACGTGGAAGATGCCAGGAGATATAGGACGATATCAAATAGATTACATTCTTGTTAGACGATGGTTTAGTAATCAGGTAACAGACTATAGAAACTACCCAGAAACAGATATAAACACTGATCACAACATCATCATTGTGAAAGCCGCTCTTAAATTTAATAATTTGAAAAAAAGGAACAGAGAAAGGCACTTTGACTTAGAGAAACTAAAAGATAAAGATATCCACAAAAGATTTGAAAAAAGTCAAATGAATTACTGAAAAATATCGGGAAAATTTCTTATACTAAGAAAGTAGAAACAGAATGGAATAACATTAAATCCAGCTTAGACATGGCAGCCAGATATATTCTGAGGTATACGAAAAAGAAAATAAGAAACTATGGATAACAAATCGTATCCTGAACCTAATAGAAGAAAGACGAAAATACAAAAATAGGTCAGATGAAACAGGAAAACAGAGGTACAAAGCCATAAAATGGGAAATTATTTGCAAATGCAGGAAAGCTAAATAACAATGGGTTGATAAGTGCAAAGAGGTGCAAACTAAGACGGAAATAAGAAAAAGAGACGAAGCATACAAACTAGTTAGAATAAATTTTAGAGATACAAAACCGTATAGCAAAAATATAAGGGACGCCGAAGGAAACGTTGTTATAGAAAATGTAAAGAAAGTGAATGGGTGGCAGGAATATAAGGGGAATTTAAATGCAAGACAGGAACTAGCAGCATTAGAATAAGAATTAGACATTGAAAAGAAAGACTTGGGATATCCTATACTTAGAGATAAATTTGAATTAGCATTAAAGGGTCTGAAAGATAATAAGGTACCTGGTACAGATAAGATGTAAGCAGAAACTCTAAAAGCCGCTTGACAAGCAGTAACAGAACGTCTCTTCCAACTTGTGCGCTATATGTATGAGACAGGAGAGATATCCAAAAATTTCAAACGTAACATCACAGTCACTATACCAAAAAAAGAGAGGTTGGCATGGATGTGAAAATTTTCGAACAATAAGTTTGATAGCTCACGTGTCAAAGGTATTAACTAGAATTATACAAAGGCGAATGGAAAAACGAGCTGAAGAAGTACTAGGAGAAAATCAATTTGGGTTTAGGCAAAACAGGGGGACATAGGAGACTATTTTAGCTCTGTGGGTGCTAATAGAGAAAATAGAAAACAAGAGAGCGGGTATATAGGGTTTGTAGATCTGGATAAAGCATTCGACAAAGTAAAATGGAAAAAATGTTCGAAATACTAAAAAAGATTGAAATGATTTTAGGGATAGACGGATAGTACATAGCTTATACACAGAACAAACAGCGATAATAGAATTAGAGCAGCAACGTAGAGAAGTAAGTATTAGGAAAGGGGTGAGACAGGGACGTGCCCTATCCCCATTAATTTTTAAATTGTACATCGAAGAAGCAATGAATACTGTCAAATGCAAGAAAACGTTTGGAATTATTATGCAAGGACAAAAGATTAATATGCTTAGATTTGTAGATGATATAACAATATTAGATTCTAGCAAGGTAGAGTTAGAAGCTGCTCTTAATGAAATGTAAACGGTTCTAACAGAGAGATACGGTATGAAAATTAATAAAAATAAAACTAAAGTACAGTATGCAAAGGAAGTGAAAATAAATTAAAAACTATAATACAAATAGGTAATAAGAACTTATAAGGGGTCAGTGGCGGATATAAGGACCCCGCAGACCTCGCAATGCGGGCGTCCCGGTCATTCAGGGGCCCATCGCCCACCGAAAATTATAATTTTGTTTTAAAAGTATAAGGCTAAAATTTCCATGACGACTTTGAAATATAACTCATAATCAGATTAATAAATTATAATCAACTGTTAATATTGTTTTAACACATGTAGTATAGTATAAGCGATTTTTCGCGACATACTTGAATTATTCGAGTATGGTATGTTGAAGTATCCCCCCACTATTTAAAAAATTTTTACTTGTGCGGCACCGCATAAACGTATTATAGATTATAGTATCCTAACCTCGCTTTGAACAATTACCGGATAAAAGTCAAGTGTTCGTTTATCTGATAGAATGGTGCCGTACAATTTCCCATCCAGTAAATTATATCGCCAAAACGCAAGTTTAACACATACACACATAATTAAGTATGTTAGTTTATGTCGCGAAAAATTGCCTTTTGTCAGAATTTTCAATTTACGGCAACTCTGAAATTTTAAAAAAAGATTAGAGAAAGAAACCAAGCAATGCATGCACGTATCACTGGTGTGTTAAATGTTCCATCGGTTCTTAGAAATTGGCAATACAATACTGTAATCGACAACAGGTATAAGCATAAAAGCGATTACAGATAGGACTACGGCGGTATCATTTGGATAATGCATGAATAGTAAATACAGACACAACCTTTTTCTCAACCTTTATAACTTCAGTTTGCAGAATTTTCAATTGACTATGCGATCTTTGAACTTACAAAATACACAATGTTAGTCTGAGGTATGCTATTTTCCGAATGAATTTATTCTTTAGTTCTGTTTGAAATTGCAACAGTATACAGTGTAATACGTTGAACTGTATGAACTGTGATAATGAACGCAACTAGTAGAAAATATCTTAGTGGAGCACAAAAGCTGGAACAGCTACAAGCAAAAGAGGTAGAAAGAAAGAAGTTATCAAAAATTGATGCATTTTTAAAAAGCCGCAACCTGCTTTTAATTTGGCTGAATCATCTGCTTTAGTAGATACAAGTGAAGAATCTATCCACGATTTGCCTAATACGAGTAGTTCTTTAATTGGAAGTGAAGATGCAGATCAAGGTTGTAAACTTTAAAATAAATGAAGCAATGTTTCTAATTTCGTTGTCTACGATTTTTTAGATAAACCAGAAAATATTATTGTGATAATAGTAATGAAGACGAATTGGCAAGTTTTATTAATACCGATATAGGTCATTTTATAGACATCAAAGACAGAGATGAACGATGTTATAAAATCAAAAATTATTGATTTGGGTTGTAATAGACCAAAAGAACATTTTCCAAAAGATGCGAATAACAGATCTTTTAGTGAGGATTACTACTATAAAACAACAAAGACGGGGCAAGAATTAGATAGATAAACTTTTGTGTTTTCGTTTTACTAAATGTTAAATGATAAAAAGTTTTTATCAAGCACAGTGCATGAAACAAGTTTTTCTTGCTTATTAATTTATTATTTAACGTACAATTCGGTATTCGTTCCTCTATCTAGATATTCTTGTTAAAATTTTAGGCAATGGTTATGTTATTCCGATATGTTTAATGGAGTGTGCTGTCAGTCTTGTTGGTTATTTGCGAACCGCGATAATCCTGGTTTCTCTTCCTCTTCGGCGTGAACAACTGGAAAAATTAATGATTGGCAATGTTTAAGAAAAAAAATTAAATTACATGAAAATAGTAAAACTCACATTGACGCATGTATTTTGCTATTCTAGTTGGTCTGAAAAAAATACTGTAGACTTCGTATTAATTCAAAATATAAAAACATGCAAAGAGGTACTAAAAAAATAATAGCTGTTGTGCGAACATTGGCAATTTCAAACTTACCTTTTTGGTGACACATGAAAAATATTAATGAATTATGCGACAAGAAAGATATGAAAAATCAAGGTATATTTCTAAATGTTGTTAAGTTATTAGCTAAATACGATTCTGTCCTTGAAAGTAATTTAATAAATATCACAACTATGAAAAATAGAAACCATTATCTTAGTAAAATCATACAAAATGAATTAATTTCCACCATTGCTAATTCAGTTAAAAGTTGTATTTTAAAGGATATTGAAAATTCTCCGTTTTATTCTCTTATATGAGACCCAACACACGATGTAAGTAAAAAAGACCAGATAAGCTTAATTTTCCGACATGTAAATTTAAAGAATAATAAGTTAAAAATATATGAATCGTTTATGGGATTTATACATATGAAAGGACAGTCAGCTCAAGAGTTTGAAAAAGAAGTTTTAAAATTTTTGTACGTGTACAACTTGTCTCTAAACAAATGCCATGACCAGGAATATGATGGTGCGGCAAATATGAGTGGTAAGCAGTGTAACGCGCTTGTCCTTATCACAGTTTTGTACTGTAATATATAATTGTTTTAGGAAAATACAATGGGCTTCAATCGTTAATATTACAAACACAAGCAAATGCTGAATATGTACATTGGGCTGCTCACAATTTAAATCTAATACTAAACAATTCTGTTAAAGATATAAAAGCCATACAAAAATTTTATGATGTCATGCAAAGCTTGTACATATTTTTTAGTGAAAGTTTACCAAGGTGGCAAAAACTAAATACAGCAACGCATCAAAAT
Organism: Platerodrilus igneus; assembly: GCA_036346225.1. Classification (NCBI taxonomy): domain Eukaryota; kingdom Metazoa; phylum Arthropoda; class Insecta; order Coleoptera; family Lycidae; genus Platerodrilus; species Platerodrilus igneus. The sequence continues at coordinate 2,005,345 of JARFIW010001038.1, read as the reverse complement.
CGAATAATATCGTTGACACTTAAAACACTATGTCCAACAAGGTGGACTTCGCAATTTGACAGCGTAAAGTCTATTCAGATTAATTTATTATCAGTTTCGAAATGCCTATCTAATATAATTATTATTACAAAAAAAGAAGTAGAAAAAGCTGAAGCCATTTCCTTAAGAAACAAAATAGAAACCTTTGATTTCGTCCTCACGTTTAATTTTCAATCGCATGTTTCTAATTATGTTAACTTGGTATCAAAATCAATGCAAAGTCAAAACATCAATATGGAAACAGTACAAAATATGTTAGATCATACAATACGAAAATTGTAGGATATGAGAAACAATGTTCAAACTATTTATGGTGAAGCGGTTTAATCTGGCTTAGCAATGGAAAATTCCAACCACTCTCAAACAAAAACGAATAAAAAAAGTTAAAAGGTTTTTTGATGAAATGGCCACTGATGATCCTATTCAATACCCGTTACAAAATTTTATAGTAACTGGATATAATGCATCTCTAGATATTATTATTCAACAATTGTCTGTTCGGTTTAGCAGCTTAAAAATTATAGTCAATTATTTTTATTGTTTACACCCTACTCGTATATTAGAAATGACAGAGGAGGAAATATAGTAAACAAGTTGAAAATGCAAGGCATTGTCGCAACGAACTTCCAAATGTAGACTTACTTTAAAACAATTTAAAGAAATTAAAATTATTATGTTGTAATAATTATAAGTATTCAGATAAAATACAAAAATTTATAAACAACAAAAGAGACATTTTAATATATTTTATTTTATTGAATAAATATTTTAAAAGCTATATATTAGTTCTCATCAATAAGATAAGAATTTTTTTTTTTTATATGAATCTAATTATTTTCGGTAATCAAAATTTAAGTTTAAACAATGTCTATAATATTGGAATAATTGGCATGAAATGCCATAGATTGTTCAAATATGTGTCGCATATTGATTTTAAACTTATTTAAAATTTTAATTATCCCTGTGGATTTTCCCGGGGGCTCGGCGTCCCCGTGGCCCGATTTTAATTGACATCAAAACTTAAGCTCTGGACACCGAGCTGAATCGATTGATGTATCACACATTGATGTCCGACCATCAAAAAGGCCTCGGACACACACACAGACAGACACACAGACAAATAGATTTCAAGAAAATTATGCCAATGCTATCTCTACAAACTTTTTTTTTGAAATCATGCAACTACGAAAGGTTTTTAGAAATTCTTTGACCAATTTAAACAGCATTAAAGAACTAGCCAATTTTATTTTTATTAAGAACAATTTTTTGGTAAGTAATCTACCAGATGTATGATTAGCTTTGTTACTACATCTGACTCTGCCAGTAACTAACGCCACCGCATAGAGCTCTTTTTCGAAATTAAAGATTATTAAAAATTATCTCAGTTCAACCACGGCTCAAGGGCGATTGTCAGACTTGACTATAATATCCATTGAAAGTAAACCCGCTACTTCAGTAGATATAGATAACATAATAGATAAGTTTATTTCCATTAAAAAGAGAAGATTCTTTTATAGTTGAATAATAATTCACTTTATTACACGTTTTTGATGCAGGCTGTAAGATATAAATTCATGATTTATTTAACCACTTACATACTTCTTTCTTCCCTTGTATATTTAGCATTAAATAAGATTTTAATTTGTTCATTTAATTTTTGCTATCCGTATGTTAACATTTAATGTTTTTCAACATTCTTAAGTACGTTACATTACACTTCACATTCCTTTTGTTCTTATTATGCTTAATTGAATAATGATAATTATCGTATATGATGTCTGGGTAAGCGTAATACCAGATAACAGACAAAGTTGGACGAGGTACAAGAATTGACCAAACCCAACCAAACAAATTTGGACGAGGTACAAGAATAGACCGAGCCCAAAGAAACAAAACGTGAACAAAATACAAAAATCAACCAAACCCAAAAATAAAACAAATGAAAACGACGATGAAAATTATGTAAGTTCATTTATCTTAAACCAATTTATTCTTTTTACAAATTTATTGATACTAGCAAGTAAGGAAAATTTTTTATGTATGTACAGATTTTTTTAATTATGGCAATTTATGCCATTTTATGAAAAGAATTTACAAATTTATTACGAGAACTTATTTTTGACAAAAGAATTTATTTAAACAAGAGAACTGAAAAGACGCATTTATATGCGCAAATTAGTACGAATTATTATTAAAACAAAACGAAACGAATTCAATTCAGCAAGTCTCAAACTTTAAGGTATAAAAATAGAACGCAATTAATTTTACAATTTTATGTACAGCAAATATTATTACCGAAAGCTTAAAACGCTTAAAAGTATAAAACGCAATTCTTATAACAATTAATTATACAAACGAATATTCAAAACCTTCATCAAATTCTATAAGTTATACACTTCAGCGCAACGAATTGACCGAAGTGCGTAATTGTAGAACGATCATTTGTAACTTATTATTAAATTAACCCATCACAAGTTGAAACAAAGCGTGCAAATTTAAAACGCAATTATCATACAAATTATTACCTGAAACCATCATTGAATAAAACATATTCAGAAGAATCCAACTTTATAAAGTATAATTAAATATTTTTCAGCACCAAAATATCTAGTTATACAAAAGTAATTACAGCAATTATTATTAGTACTGAAAAGGCTCATTCAAACTTGACATACTTTATGATTAAATACTTCAGCACGATTAACGAAATATACAATTGTAAAAGACGCAACTAATTTATCACCGAGACTGAAAATAACGACATTCAGGAGAAATTAAAACCTTATAATTAGACATTTTATTATACAATTATAAGGGAATCATTTTATGCATTTATCAATTAACTCGTACTGAGACGGAAATAGCAACTGACCATTACGAACACTTAATTACTCAGCAAGACTAAAATAAAAAAACGAAACTGGCGCAGAAACGTACAAAGTATAACGCAACTATTGCAAGAAATTATTATCTACGTAAAAACCTTTCAGAAAATTAAAACTCGCGCCAACTATAACATTCGCGAAGTATAAAAATATACGAATCCAAGGCTACAGCAAATAGCTAGACATTACCATGCACAAATTCTTTACTGTAATTATAGCAACTGACAACTACGTATAAAATATAAGTGAAGCGACTCTTTAAATAACCCAATACAAACCAAACCAAAAAGTAAATCTCAATTTATACAAAAACTTGATTAAAACCGAAAGCAACCTTCAACAACCATGAGCTCAGATATGAAGATTTATCTCGAAAGCATCCCCCAATATAACGGAAAACAAGCTCTCTAGTCAACTTCATTACCGCGTGCGAAATATTTTTGTAAACCTCTTACAAACCAGGAGACAACGAACGAAATGTTTTACTTTTACCCCTAATAATAGACTGCCCGGAAGGGCACTAACGCTAATTGCCAGACGAGACGACCTTGAATAATGGGAAGATTTTAAACGCATATTAATAACATATTTCGGCTACCAAAGAAGCATCAAATGTTTTATCCGCGATTTAATAAACCTTAGAATGGAATGTAACCAATCCCCGTATCAATTCGGAATGAAATGTCAAGACGTACAAACTCTAATACTAACAAAATTAAAAATCGAATAACCCGATCAAATATCCGCCTACTAAAGACAAAAATGTATGACGAAATGACACTGGACACCTACATAAACGCATTGCCAGAACGAATATCAGATAACATAAGATTCCAACATCCCCAAAATTTATTAGAAGAAATGAATATGATTATTGAAGAAGAAAACGTCATGTATTATCGAAATAGACTACATAGCCCTAACGCGAATAAAAGCTATTCACCGATAAAAACCATACAAGCCGCGACACAAACAACCACAACCAAAATTCACTCCATTCAACGCACAAATGAATCAACCTCGAATCAACAACCCACATTTTAATAACACAAATTTCAATAATCAATTTAAACAATTTCCAAGACCAACATTCAATTCAAATTCTACAAAACGCACATTTCCACCAAGATTCAATCAAAACGTAAACCAACAAAGGCAGGCATTCGGCACAAACGCCATCAGAAACACACCTATGATAAATAATAGTAACAACCCTAACAGTTATTATAAACCAACACCTATGGACACTTCATCTGCTAATACCAGACAAAATACAAAAATATGGCAAATCCGACCAAGCCATAATCAAAAATGAAACTTCACTACCGACGAACTATTTCGCCAAGAAGTGGAAGAATTTAACAACGACCAGAATAATTACACACACTCCAATAGAGACGATGAATCAAATCATTTAGAAACTTACGAACGTAACGACCCATGTGAAAATTACGAAGAGGAAGACGAGGAAAACGCATGCTCAAATTTTTAGATAGACCGATTTATAAACGACCAAACATAATTAATTTAAATAATATCAATCAACAAGTATTGCCATACATAAAAATACCCCACGCAGAACTTAAATTATTAATCGACACCGGATCTTCAAAGACCCTAATTAGCTCACGAACCGTAAAAAAACATTATTTAGATTTTGTAGAAAGAGAACCCTTTAAAATTAAAACAGTCCATTAAACGACATTACATCAATTTATAGCTAACATAGCCTACCAAAAACCTTCAACGTAAAAATGAAACATAAATTTTGCATTTTCGAATTCAACGATAAATACGACGGACTAATAGAAATGGACCTTCTAAGAAAATTATGAGCCAACATTGATATAAAAACCGTTTATTAGGAACGAAACACGGGCAATTCCCCATTAAATTCCAAAATACTCAAATCGAGCAAAAATACGCCATAGAACCCCGTACCGAGAAACAAATAAAAGTTCCAGTAAAATCAAAAAACGACGTAGGCATTATAAATCACATAACATTTCAACATCGAGTAGACGCCCTTATAGAACTAGTACAAATAAAAGGCAATTATGCCACTACAACAATTCTAAACTCAAACAACTACCCCGTAGAACTATCGTTGACAAACCCAATTAACGTAGAAGAATTGAACTTTAACGAAATGCAAATAAATAAAAATTTAAAAAACAATTACAACCCCATAGAATATGACGGTATATTAAGAGAAAATTTAAGTAACAATCGCTTCAATACCGACATTAACAAAGAAGAGGAAAGAGCAATTAAAGATTTATGTTTTGAATACCGCGATATATTCCATTGCGAAGAAATACCTTTAACCTTCACTAACACAGTCAAACACAATATAGAATTAATAGATAACAAACCAATTTTTACCAAAGCATACAGACTACCTCAGGCAAGCCAAGAAGAAGCCGATAGACAAGTAACAGATTTATTAGAGCAAGATATAGCCCAACACTCCAACTCACCATGGAGCGAGCGGCCCCGTATTAACAGTACCTAAGAAATTAGACGCCTCAGGCAAGAGAAAATATCGAATAGTAATCGACTATCGAAAGTTAAATGAAAAAACGGTAGACGACAAATATCCACTACCCAATATCGCCGAGATTTTAGACAAATTAAGAAAGTATCAATATTTTTCAACATTAGACCTCGTATCAGGATATCACTAAGTATAAATGGACAAGAAAGACACAGCGCTAAACGCATTTAACACACCTAGAGGAACTAGGAATATAAACGAATACCATTTGGGCTGAAGGACGCACCTGCTACTTTTCAACGAGTCATGGATAGCATTTTACGAGGAATACACAACGAAAAATGTCTCGTGTACCTAGACGACATCATAATATATTCAACATCACTGGTAGAACACACAGAAAGACTAAGAGAAGTATTCGAAAGATTAAGAAAGACACATTTTCAAGTACAACTAGACAAGAGCAAATTCTTACAGAAAGAAGTATCATTTTTAGGACATACAATAACCCCTCAAGAGTTATGTCAAACCCAGACAAGACATACGCAGTACTAAATTACCCTTACCCAAAACTAACAAAGAAATTACAGAATTTTTAGGCCTAAGTGGTTATTACCGCAAATTCATTAAAGGTTACGCACAGATAACCAAACCCCTAACGAATTGTTTAAAAAAGGGAAATAAAATTAAACACACCCCAGAATTCATTAAAGCCGTAGAAAAAATTAAATGCATACTGACGAATCATCCTGTATTAGAATACCCAGACATTTCGAAACCATTTATATTGACAACCGACGTATCAAACGTAGTACTAGGCGCAGTATTAAGCCAAGGAAAAGTAGGTAGCGATAAACCAATCAGCTACGCATGTAGAACCCTAAACGAGACTAAGCAGAAATACAGCACAATCGAGAAAGAATTATTAGTCATAATCTGGGCAACGAAATATTTTAGACCATACCTTTATGGACGAAAATTCTATATATACACCGACCATAGACCATTAGTATGGCTATGCATATCAATTATAGATAGCGTAGACGAAAAAGAAATAAGAAAAGACCCAGAAGAAACAAACACCACACATTCGACACAGAACGAAGAGCCAAAAACCGCAATTAAAATTTTAAACAAAGCGATAGATATAAAACCAAATCAATTTATAATTACCGAAGTTTTAACCAACCCCAATCCCGTAAAATATACGAAAATAGACAATAAGAAAATATACCAAATCCAAATAAGGACGACAACGAGGAACAAATAATTAAAATTCTAAAAGAATATACCCCCGAGAAAAAACGATTTTACTTTTATTTCACCACCGAACATTTATATAAGCGATTTTCAGAAGTATATATTAAATTATTCAATAACTCTGGCCCTAAACTTATTAGATGCACAATAAAATTAATAACCTTCACGACCCTGACGAGATAAACGACGTAATTAGAAATCAACACGAAGGCAAAACCAACCATCGTGGAATCAACGAAACACTAAAGTAATTTATAAGACGATACTATTTTCAAGATATGAAAGAGTTAACCACAGATTTTAACAACCAATGCGAACTATGCGACAAGGCAAAATACAACAGAATATCCCCAAAATACCTTTAATGTTAACCAAAACACCGACAAACCTTTCCAAAAATTACATGCCGATCCTTTAGTAGTAGAAGCACAAAACTTTTCAACGATTTTAGATGCATTTACCACAACAGGTCAAGCGATACCCATCACCTCTAAAATAGCATCGACGTAACCCAATGATTTTTACAATACTTTACAATTTACGGCACACCTGAAACAATAACTTTAGATAATGGCAGCAAATTTAGAAATGAAACGATACAAAACACCCTAGAACTCCATAAAATAAAAATTCATTTTATAACAGAAAACCACCCTGAATCAAACGGATTAATTGAAAGATTACATTTAACCCTATTAGAACAAATCAGATTACTAAGATTAACTTACAAGAAAGAACACATCACCAATTTAATGTCATACGCACTAATCGCTTACAAAAATTTTAAAGAGATCAGACAAAAATATAGCCGTAGTAGACAACGGAAAAATAGTAAAATACATTTATTTGAAAAACCTAAGACACCATGTAATTTCAGATGGACAGTCATCACCCTTACCGTCAACCTCTACCCAGGTATAACGGACAATGACATATTAGTTAAAGACATAAAAAGAACCCTGGTATATAACCAGTAAAATTGGGAAGTCTGCAAAATACAGTAGATTACTGAACATTCGCTCAAAAATTCGATTTAACGGAATTAAAACAAGAGTTTCACATAATCAAAGGCAATTATTACAGACTGAAACAATCGATAGATACAGCCAAATTCAGAAAAGAATACGGAATAGAAATGATGAATTACAACAGTATAATAGAAAACATTTTAATAAACATAGAAGATAAATTTAACAGATTAATACCGACGGAACAAATTACCAGACGAAAAAGTGGACTAATTAACGGACTAGGTAACATTATAAAAGCTATCACAGGCAATTTAGACAAACAAGATGCAAAACGATATGACTACGCCATACAGTATTTAATTGAAAACCAAAACGGTATAAAAACCATTGTTAGAAACCAAATATCTCTAACCGAATCAACTATAATAAAATTCAACGATACGTTAAGAAAGATAGTAAAAAAGCAAGACAGTATAACCGATAGAATACAAACCCTTGAAACTAACATGCAAACCACGATGTTAGGAATGCGAGATCAGATTCAATACAATATTCACTCAATCCATCCAACAAATGTTAGCCACATTAGAAAACGCTGTAACATTTGCAAAATTAAACACACTACACTCTAGTATTATAGAACCAACTAACTTATTAAAAGAATTATTAGGAAGTACATCAATTATAACTAACAGTAAATTACCCTTCGAAGTAATAGAATCAAACATACTTATATTTGAAAAAATAGCTATAGTGAAAAACTATGTAAAGAACAACGAAATCACATTTTTAATAGAAATCCCCATAGTAAAAAGTAACATTTATAATTATTATCATTTATTTGCTTTTCCAATGAAAATTACTAGCATGTATCAAGTTATCATCCCCAAAACCAAGTTCCTTTCCTTAAATGAACTCAGATATGGTTACACAAACGAAAAATGTAACGAAGTAACACAAAATCAATATTTATGCCAATCATTAACAACAACTATTCAAGAAGACAGCCCTTGCGAAGTACAATTACTAAGATTTTCAAACTATTACGACAACTGTGATGCAAAACCAGGACAAATCACCAGTATGAAAATTCAAAAGGTTACAGAAAACAAATGGATTGCTGTATTTCCAACAGAAGTAATAACAACCGTCCACTGCAATCAAGATGAGAACAATTTAGTATTAACCGGAAGGAAAGTGATCACCTTTAAAGAAGACTTATTTAAAGTTGAAGAATGAAATCATCAGAATAGATCAAAAACCCAGTAACCAAGAAATTCGCCAATTTACCGGAACTACAATTCAAAATAACACAGCCTGAAGATGACGAAATAATCAAGAAACCCATGCAACTAGAACACCTAGACTTGAACGATCTCAACCACGCCATGAAACTAATGGACAATTACAAAGAACACTTAAGTGGGTTGAAAGTGCCAAAATTACACTATGATAATATTAGCGTTTGGACAATTTTATTAATCGTTTTAATCATTTTACTAATGATGTGTGTATTATACAAAATGTATCTAAGATATAAGAATAAAGAAAGAAATTATAGTCATAAGGAAACAAAGGTAAATAAAGAAGTAATAAATGTACCCTTAAGGACAATGAATTTTAAAAATTAAGTAAAGTAAAACCCTTAATTTTTCATTTACGTCGAGAGGAGTTACGTACTCCCAATCCAAATATGTACAATTAAATAGGAATTATTATGAAATTATTAAGAAACTTAAGTTAGATGCAACATTATAAATTCAAGGATAATTAAGAGAAGGTTATTGAAAGTTCACAGGCAAGTTGTGAGAACGGATGTGAATACATTGTATTCCAGACGTAAGTGATACTGCAGGTGCAGGTTACAGACGGTTAAAAAACCGCAATTACTAAAAATTAGGATTATTACATTGTATAATGAATAGAATAAAAAAATAAACAGACATGAGCTCTGCAAGTTCCCACAGACATGTGAGGGGCAGGGACAACACAAATACTGCGGGATCCCCAGATCAGTCTGTCAGTCTTGAGTGTTTCAGCTTTAACATTGTTGTTCGCTTAGGCTATTCGCCCTCATTTAAATTCAATTATTATTTTTTCGACTTAGTGTAATTTTATCAAGTTTGTTAAAATTACAATTGTAATTTCTGTTTAATAAATAAATTGTTACAAGAAGTTTTGGAAGAAGACTTTTTAAAAAGGCAGCTCCCAAGGCTCGAAACGTAACTCGCGTTCAATCAATTTCAAGACAGAAAACCTAATGACGAAAAAAATAATTGCACTTAAATTTGATGATTATTATAAACTACAGGTGTTGGTTTTGAAATATTTTCAACTAAAGTTGATCGTGCGAAAAGGTATATTGGTAAACTATTAATTCGGTAAATATTCAAGTATTGGAGGAATCTTGGTAGCCGCAGTCTGCTTAACCCCCTTCATATGTTACTGAATATCGAAGAAATAGGGTATATATTTATAAACAACAGAAGGGGAACCGAACTGCTTTTAACTAGAAAGAGCAACGGTTATGTTCGAAGACAATAAACATAGATACAAGGAGAAACTTGTTGAAAGCATATGTGTGTAGCACAGCACAATATGTCTATAAAATAGAAGTAGTAGGAGAAGTAGACAATAAAACGTTAGAAGCTTTTTGGAATATTGTGCTTCAAAGTATGAGAACGATAGCATGGACAAACAAAGTTAGTAACAAATAGGTTATAGAAATAGTAGGGGAATAAAAATATCTGTGGGAAAAAAATTGGAGAAATAGAAGGGCATGATACGCTTTAATGTATCTTTGGGGAAAATGAGATAGAGGTAGATCTAGATTAGACTAGAACACAGATAGTGAAATATGTAGACTGTGGAAATTTCAATGAAATGTGTAGATTAGCACAGAATAGGAAACAATGAGGATACGCGTCTAACCAGTTCCAGGACTTGAAGACTTAATGATGGTAAAAGTTTTTATTGGGCAAGAAAGCAAGACACGAATGGTTAGTTTGCGAACAAAGGGTGGTGACTGTGTTCGAGCAGTACAATGTCTATATCCATTAGACATGTTTCAAAATGACTTACCACCAACGGAAATAAAAAACGTGTTAAAGAAGTATGAACTGCGACAAAAATGTAGATACCGAATCCTAACTCGTGTGAATAGCAGCTGACAAAAGGCGTGCATTCCTGAACGTTTGAATTTGTTTGTACATTTACATCAAGTGAAGTTAGATAGTTAGTGTTGTACATTATACTTTTTTGAGTGTTTTGATTTGCAAATTAAGGTGGGAGGAATGTTAGAACCCGGCTTGATAAATTAATGTAATTGATTGTTTGCAATGAAATTTAATAAAAGTAGGGTGTTATGAAAAAATAATATATGTCTTGTTAATTTCAAATATTAAGCAAAAGAACAACCTTAATATTTTTTATATATGATTTATGTTCTTTTAATCGAACTTCAAAAGTCTGGAACTTTCCTCTATATAAAACTTGCTACATTCGCACGGTATTCTGTAGATGAAATTTTTTGAACTTTGTATTGCGTTTTTTGGTTTTGTTTTTGTTAATTGTGTTCTTAGTTGGTTCTAAATATTGTTTTAATTTTGAATTTGTTTTCTATTCTTTAGATTTTTCGGAGAATCCTTTAATATATGGTATTGCGAGCATTTTTTGATGTGTAACGTTGTTTCTTTTTTCTTCTTTTTTATTTTTTGGGACTTTATTCATTTCTTTCTCTATTATTTTTTAGGATACTTGTTTTTTATTAGTGTACATTTGATTAGGTCGTTCTCTTTCTTTAAAATTTCTTCGTTTGATGATTGTTAAAACTTCATACAGTCGGAGGTCAGCGATTGACAGTATAGATGGCCTTATCGTATATAGTTGTTGTGCTACACATATGGCGGAGCGATAAAGCCTTTTCGCTTCACCAACAACACACTCTCTCGTATCGTTTCACCGACTCAACACCTAATAACTATAACCGCGAGTGCATAAGTGCTGCTGCCCGACCAGGTTGCGTCGACCGGTAAACAACACCTATCTTCGCGGGAGTAAATTGGTGAACAACATTGCAAGGTAAGCAAGCATTAATTACGGTTTGACCTGTTACTGTTTTTCGCGCCTTACCTGCAATTGCATACAATTACAGTCCATTTGCTAAGCTTTACGCTTTGGGAAACGTTCTGGAGCTGTCCCGATTTTTTATACACTCCAACGTGTACCACACAATGATATTACTTTTGCTCTATCATACATGGCTTTGATAATTCCTCGTTTGACACAGTGTGGGTGGTTTGAATCGAAATTTAAGTATCTGTTTGTGTGCGTTGGTTTTCTGTATACCGATGTATTAATTGTTGTATCGTTTTTGCTAACTAGAATATCTAAAAATTGAAGTTTTCCAAGTTGCTCTAATTCATATGTGAATTTAATAGTTGGTTGTATTTTGTGAATTGAATCTACAAAGTTTTTAATGAGTTCTGTATTATGAGGCCAAATAGCGTAGACATCATTTACGTATCTCCACCAGTGGTTTCAATTCTTGTGTGAATATTACATTTTTTTCGAATTCCTCCACGAATATATTACTAAAAATTGGCAATAGTGGACTTCCCATCGCCATTCCGAAGCTCTGTTTGTAGAATTGATCACTCATTTTTTCTAAATATTTGGTATTGACGCATAAACCAAGTAATTCCATGATCGACGATATACTTAGTTTTGTTCTTTCTTTAAGGTTGTTACACACTTTTCCTCAAATGGTATATAGTGTGTCTACTCTACCTTATAGGCGGCAGAGCCTCGATAGATTATGAGGGGTTCCTGTTTAAAATCTAAGCCCAGTGTAAAGAGGATGGTAAATGGCTTTGAGAGAAAAAGAACCCTCTAAAGAGATCCAGCCAGCTAAGCTTCTTCAACTTAAGGCAGAGCTATGAGCTAGGGTCGTAGGATGGTATAAGATAAAAAAAGAAGTTTTATTGGACGCCACCATATCTTAATAAATGTTATAATAAGAATCTATCCGAAGATCAGATAGGGAAATCTTTGAAAAGAAAAAAATACCTTAGACGAGCAACATATAAAAAAAATAATACTTACTTATGACTTTGCAAACTGGAATGGGAACGACGTTCTCGGTCTACCTGAAAGTTTAATCACCTCTAAACATTTTTAGACTAGGGCTACGTTAGAGCCTAGTCACTTTATCACAAAAAAATTAAACTAAAGAAAGATCAAATAGTAAAAATTATGCTTCAAAAAAAAATTTAAACCAACGCCAATAATATCTCCCTCTTCACTACAAAAAACTTATAAATGTGGTTGTTTGCTTCTATAGAAAAATTACTGCTGACTTCAATGAAAGAAAGTTTAAAGACAACTTATTATTCTTTCTGTTAATTTGCAAAATATATATATATATATATATATATATATATATATATACATCGCTTGTACAAAGTTATATGTACTGAGACTTTCGAAACAATTACTTTATTAAGATCTAGTAGTAATCTTTGGTTATTCATAGGAAATTTGTAATTGAACAATTTATGTTAATTCTCTATAAGAAATATATGGGATTCATTATTATATTACAGTTTATATATAATACTTGAATAGGATCCTGTTCGAGTTTACAAGTAATAAATTAAATGCTCAGACTTTTTGTAGATTACAGAACTACATTTTTAACTGATACATTTGATGGAATCAAAGGTCAAAAAACACTTATTGTTTGAATTAAGCTGTACCTCAAGTGTACTGCCAAAAAAATTACACTCTATAATGTGACAAACAAATATCAATGTATCACATGTTTAGTTATGAAAACATTTTAGTATAACCTTGTAACTTCAAAATTATCTTATAGAAATTCCTTTGAGATTATAAGAACATTTATGAAATATCCGACTATTAAATTCTGAACAAAACATTACGTTGATCAATTTAAATGACCAGAAAAATTTTACAAAAATTTCGTGTACCAAATTTAAGTAAACATATATAGAATTTTCAAAAATTATTTGTACATTGTAAATGATGGTTCCACGAAATAAATATTGCTCTAAAATTGAGGATGGCTCACCACTGACAATCTGCTAGGCAACCAAATTCTTTAAACATCTTAGGTACTTACAATGACAGGTGCGCGCGGCTGATACATGTGCCCGAGCTTGACCTCTATACGAACCAACGTATGTGGAAAATTCCACCCTCTCGCATAGCAACATTTAAAACTGTACTTTCAATACAACCAACATCCAAAAGTGCTTATTACGTGTTTGCGTATCTATATTGTTTTACTTTACTTTGATATGATTTCGTACTTGCGCTGAAGAGAAACGGGGAAAATGATTTTGAAGGTAAATTTGAGAATTATTCGCCTACCGTAGATATATTTTTCATGATTATACTTAGGTCGATACAATAACTAAAAATGAGGCTATTGTATTCGTTGACACCACTTCATCTCTCTCTCTGGGACGGCATGTTTTATCAAAACCTGCTGGCCCACGTTAACACTTGCTTCGCTGATTACATCCCGATGTAAAATAATGAAGCTTGGCCACGAGGCTACGTTACTAATCCAAGCACGCGCAGAAAAGGGGATATTGTATCAAGATACATACAACTAGAAGAGATCTTAAATTTTACTTTGAATATTTAAATATAGGTGGAGCTCTATGTATGAATTAGTAATATATTGTTTCTATTGGAATTTAATATTTACTGTTTAATAAAGGATATTTGTTGAATAGATATATAGAACAAAAGCGTATATTTAAGAAGCAGATAATCGTATTCGTTACAAGGTTGTCATCTTTTTGTGGTTTGTTTTTTATAATATTATGTGTTTTGTTTATAGGGATATTTGTGAAGGGATTTACTACATCAAAAGTTACCATTGTGTATGTATTTTCGATTTTGATATTTGATCCTTTTTCTAAAAAGTGTTGGTTGTTTTTTATGAAAGAATTCGTTTTGCCTACTAATGGATTTATAATTTTTAGGAGCAATTTTGCTAAATTATGGCATAGTGAATCTATGAAGCTTACGATAGGTCCCAAAGGAATATCTCTTTTATGAATTTTTGGTGGACCGTAAAAGTGGGGTGGTTTACTGTAATGTGGGACCAATTTGCTTCCTTCTTTGTTTTTGAATTCATTTTTAAATTTATATAGAGTTTTGTATATTTTATTTTCGATTGATTTTGTAGGGTCCGTTTCTAAACTAGTGTAATTCTGAGTGTTTAACATTTCGTCGACTTCTGCGTTGTAATCGTTTTTTTCCATTACTACTGTTGCATTTTATTATTTTGACAACGGTCATAGGTCATGGATCGAAACGTAAATAAAGACGATTTTAACAACTATGAGCGGTTTAATTCCCAAAGAAGATCAAGAAAAAAAATACACCTATATAGTCACAGTTTTACTGTATCAACATTGTGCTTTGAACCTGGTTGAGAAGATTGGAACGATTGTTCTTACCTATTTGTCACAAATATTATGGATAAATGGAATTCCATTCTTGAAGATATATGAGAATATAAGAAAAAAATCTGTTACAGTTTGTGTTTTTAGTCGAAACATGGCTTTTTCATAATGGTGCCGTAAGCCGTTTCTAGCAAAGCAGTGGTTTAAGAACAGTTAGGGCACACAAATTGATTGAAAAAGGTTGGTGTCATACCTACTTATCCTTAATACTGCAAAAGTTGTTTGAAATGGAAAAACAAACCGTGGCTAGAATTAAAACTATAAGTCTCCATAACTTTTTTATTAGAAGTCGTACGTCACTAAGATATGAAGCACTAAGGAGCATTAACTTTCAGCTGGAACGAATTTTTGAATTTTAAACAAATCCCGGCCAGTTGCAAAAATGTAAGTGGCTACAACTTTTTTATTAGTAGTCGTACGCCGCTGAGATATGAAGCACTAAAGAGCACTAATGAAGTATTAACTTGTTACGGTATTCCGCGCAAACACGAAAGAAAACAGTAAGAGTAAGTAAAGAAATCGTTTACGCCAAATACCGCAACAAAACGGGGACAGATTGATGGAATTTGGGCTGGTTGAAAAACGTCGTAGAGGGGCGTGGGTGAAGTAGAAAGAACACATTGGAAACCTCTGTAAAACTATATTATCAACACACAATCTCGAAAGACTATTTACAAAACAACAAAATCCAATAATTTGCGTAATCGTTTGTTACTTGATGGTAAACAAAACGTCATAATATAAGCATATAAAATTGGTAAGCAAAATAAATATACCATCTTAGAATCTAAATGCTTTCTTAATGGTTCACCTTAAACATACACAAAAGAAAATAAAACAAACTATACAGTACTTATAGGAAAAGAAATATACATAAGTTATACATACATGCTGCATTCTGAAGTGCACCCTCATCAAGATATAGGGTAACATTAAAATTATACACCCTAACTTAAATAAATCAAATGTTAGCTACTTTTAAGTTGATGCGTAAGTTTTTTACGATAATGTCTATACCAAAAGGACAAAAGAAACAGTAAAACGGACAAACTTTCATTGAGTCATTTTTAATATAGTCGCTCGTGCATTGTGCATGTGAGTTCTGTAACGTGGTGTTGATAATTTACTGGATAATCACAAGTAATAATAGAAAATGAAAAGTCTATTCTTCACAGCAGCATCAAAAAAAAATTACGAAAACAAAAAGCTATCTTGAGCAATCGGATTCGTGCTGGTATCATCTTAAGGCTGGGAAAATGCGGCTGCATTTCTCTATGGACTGGCTGCTGAAACTATCAAATTTACTCATACTGGCACAGAGAGCACTTTTAGTAGCGCAATTTTACAACACGTATCTTCGGTAAGAAGATGTTGTATTCAATCTTGTCTTTCAAAGCACGGTTTCCATTTTATAAGGCCAGAATAATGTATGGTGGTAGGTATTTGGGTTTCAAAGATATCGCCGAAGAATCATGTGTGCAGAATTCCCAGACAACAGCTGCCAAAATACAAACTGAAACAACTTGCCAACAAGCAGATAACGCAAATATCAAAGGATTTTTAAACACAGGAAAGCAATATTGTTACTTTGCAACATATTAACAGCTGCAGAATAGCAGTTTACTTATAGATAATAAACCCATTGTAAGCAGATGTAGGCAGATGGTAAGTGGCCTTATCTTTTAGAAGTAAGCTGTGCATTAATGTGCAGCTTTAAATTAAAAGTAGTCACTGCAAGTGGTAGGAAATATTGCAACTATTTTGTAACGTTGTAACATATAAATTTTCCTGCAAATTTATTGTTGACGTTACCGCTGTGCATCTATTATTTTAGTCTTTATTCAACAACGTTTATATTACAGATTCATTCGATATTGCATATTTAATAACCAACAAACTTCAAGGCACACTACAATTTCAATTACAATTACAATCTACTACGTATCATGTCGTTTTTACTGATAACATGTATTCGCGTGCTCCTACTTCTTTGTAATATCTAAGATTTTCAAGTTGTTCCGACGATTCGTAACAGATAGTCACTTTTCGTTTCCTCGTTGAACAGAAAGGTCGCTTGGTGTGTTTTAAAAAAAAACACTCAAGATGGCGAGGGAAATTAAGTTTTCCTGGCAGAGACGCCGTAATAAAGGCACAGTATTTTAAAAGTTGTCTGTGACAACTTGTGTATAAGTGTAGTGTACAAACCACTTTTTGGCGACGGTTTGTTAGAATGTGTAATCATATTAAAATTAATTATGCAATTTATTACAGTGCAACTTCGATGTAACTTTGATGTAACTTCTATGTAACTTCGATGTAACCTTAGGATATCTTGAACATATTCTATTTGGTTTGGTTCAAGCAAATTTTATGGAACTCGTTTAAAATATAAATGCGTAAGCAATTTTGTTGGACAAATGGTGGATTTCGCTATGCAGCTACAGCTGGCGTGTTTAGCTGATGAACGACATGTCATTTGAAGGTTGTAGGTCATTGCCACTATGAGTAAGAATGTTTAAGTTTCTAAGATAAGGCTGCCGTAGCAAAGTTCGTTACGTAATCTATGTATGTAACGAATTCTTTTTTGAAGCTTTCAACTACCTCAGGTTGTTGTATACAATTTATTATGGCTCGTACAAATAATTTTGTCAATTAATTTGCTAAAAGCTTATTCTGTTAAAATGTAAAGTTACAATGAGTACAACTGTTTTTTTGTAATTAATGGTGTGTTCAACCTTGGAAATTGTACCTCACTGATTGTATATAGACGATAGTAACATATACAGACAAAAAATCATCATAGTTATCTTGTTTACTACAATTTGAAATACCAACATGCTGATTTAATTATGCCTTAGTCCTGTATAATGAAGTTTGAACTTAGATTAATTAATTAATTGATAATATTTGCCAACAGTTAAGTAAATTTTTTAAAGAACTGTAAAGTCTTAGTAGCGCTACCCCAGACTATTATTTATGAATAATAATGTCCAAAAGTTAAATATCCAATTCAAGAAACTACATTTATAAGAATTTTATTTTCTTTATTAAGTACTCTTATAATTTATAATGTTCATTGCTTGTCTTAAAAGAAAATATAGTGTTATTTTTGACTTCAGTTCATTACTCTGTAATCATTAAATTTCTCCAAAGTTTGTTAGGTATTTAAAAGGTTAAACTTACCTGAATGAGTACCACGATGCAGTGGAAACTAATTGAAACTACATGAAAGATTTTATGCTTATACTGGTTCGTAAGATATATAGGGTATCTATGTTGGTAGTATTTCTCTTTCAGAGTCGCCCTAGTCATCGTTAGTTCAGTGAAGAAGACGAGCAGATGTAAGTAACATATTTGTGATAATCAAACTTTGTATTTAAAGTGGTTAGCGATAATCTAGGTTTTCAAATTTTCCCTTAATGCAAATTGATTTAGTCAGTTGCTTCATAAAAAATTTAGGTGGCGTCCATTATCTTGTTTTTCTCAACTTTAATAAACCCACTGACCCAATCTCATGCGACCGTGGGTCAAAAACTCAGTTAGCTAAAAGTCTTAAGAGTTTTCTTTTACTAAAAGCCTATTTCCATCCTAACCTTACCCTGGGCTTGTTACAGTTACATAAGAATTCTCGATAGGTAAAATAAAAATCTACCACGATTTATTTTATTGTGGATTAGATTTAATATACATCACAACGTAATGTTTCCCAAGCAGCTGTTTGATATAAAGGTAAATTTTATAGAATAATTACTTGAAAAATTCTATTAAATAACACTAATTTCAAATGGTAGGAAATCGAACTTGTTGAGGAATTTTAGGGTGTTTTAAAAATGAATGCAGAAAAAATTACTTGCAGGGTTTTGAACGTAACAAACTTTTCGCTAAAACGAATTTTCGAGTTTGAAAGAAACTGCGGCCAATTCTGAAGTTAGCCACAATAAAGTAAGTGGCCACAACGTTTTTATTATTCGTCTTACATCTCTGAGATATGAAACACTAAAGAGCAATAACTTTCGGTTGTAAAAAGTTTTTTTAATTGAAGAAAACCCCGACTAAGTGTAAATTTCCCTTAAAAATTAAGAATGGCAATTTTCGGAGAGACATTTATTCGGCGATCTTTTTTTAAAGCACTAAAGCATTAACTTTCTGCACCTATAAGAACATTAGTGTTTACGAAGTCGTGGCTAACCTCACGCACCTGTTTGTTTAGGCAAACTTTGCCGCCCCTTGCAATTTTACGCTACAAGCGATTACTTGCTCCGCTTGTACCTAAAGTCAGCCCTAATTTTAACTATACTCAAAATAGCAATCAACCAGGGCAGGCGCACTCCTGGCATTTGACAGTTCCGTGTTTTAATAGGTACTCGCAACACCAAAGCGTTGTCGTCGCTAATTATAATAAAGAGGTTAGGAAAAAATACTACTTTACCGGCAAATCTGTCATGTTTTACAAACTTCATTTTATTTGAATATTTATTTAGTCAAATATTTAGAATTTGTGTTCATCGGTGGTATTTATTTATTTATGATTTGAGTTTAAAATTCAATTTTAAATAATGAGGTTTAAGTATTCCATTGCTGGTTGTAGACTATTGTTATTGTAAAAACTCATTGTTTACCAAAGGATCCTGAGGTAAGTTCTTCAAACATTTTTAAATGCTTATTAATTTTAACTAAATGCTAAACTATTTCAGTATTTTCAAAATTATCATATTAATTTATGGTTTTTGATACAGGATACTCTTTATTTATAACATTTGTTACGTGCCAATAAATTGGCACTTAAACATTTTTTAGTTTAATTTTGATGTGCGGAAGTTTCGCGCCACAAATTCAAAAGACTTGGCGTATATTTCCGTCACGTCAGAGTGCGTTTGCGCCAGATCGCGCGACGCGAGTGGAGGAGTGAGACGCTATAACGTGGCTTTTTACCTCTGACCTTCGTGGAGAGCGGTTTTGTTCAGGTATCGTATCGTGCCTTTAGCTTTATCTATGTAGATCCTTGCCTTGCTTATCTGTTTATCGCCCTTATACCATGTTTTGCTTATCCGTTCCCTGCATAGGTAGGTGATAAATTTGTAGCCTTGGCCGAACCGCATTCCACGCCGGAGCACCATCTTTAATCACTCCGGAGTGGAGTCCTGAGATCCCGTCGAAGCCATTTGGATGTACGTCAGACGTACCCTCCGTTAATTGCCTTAAAAGGGCCAGCAGCAGCCCTTATGGACGTGCTGACGCCATCTTTATCTATCCTGAAGGACGATTGGCGTACTTCGTGGAAATCTGGACCTATTATGTGAGTACCTTATTGACATAATTGTTGCTAATTTAATTTCTATTTATCGATAATTGCGTGTTAAATTTGTGCATTGGTGACGTCATTGACAGATGGGCGCGCCGAAATCTGTACAAAGATTAGCGTTACCAACCGCCCGTGGCGTCGCTCTTTCCGCGCTTGCGCGATGTATTTATGAACTTTTAAGTGTAAGAATTTGAATTTTAAACCGTAAGACATTCTTGTGTTTATAGATTCGACGTTTATGGTGCGCATCATTTGGTCGTAAAGATTTAATAAATTTTGATGATAGGCATAGCAGGCAGGCATTTAGAGTATGCGATGTCCATTTTGCAGACGTTGCTAAATTTGTGGCTAATAGAAATCGTACTAATTTAAAATACAATGCTGTTCCTACGTTACACCTTCAAGGTACATAAAGTGATCATTGCTTATACTTTTGTGTTAGTATTGTTGATTAGGATGTTTGTTGAATTATCCATTGTACTGTATGACCTATCAGATATGTTAACATGTAACATGCATTTTAAATTTCTTTTGTAAAAATTGGGGTTGTTCATTCATTCTTAAATAAATAAATAAATAAAAAATGTTTATTGTTGTCAATATTAAACTTATGAAAGGCACTTATAGGGATTTCAAGGACATATTGTAAAATATCAATTCCTGCCTCATTTTATAATACTCTAGCTATAATTTTTGAATTGTTGACAAATGATTTCAGTTAACAATAAATTTTGTTTTATTTAGAAGAGTTTGTTTTCTGTACCTTTAACGTAATTACATAAGAAAACGTCCTTGAAATCTTGATAGTGCATTTCACAAACCTGTATTTCTAAAATGCCAGAAAAATTCAAAATTTAAATTTGGCGCCAATGAAGATAGTTCATACTCGCATCGCGAGTGGCGCTCATTATGGTTTTGCCATAATATAGGTAGGGCTGGGTCGGCGTATCGATACGACCCCCCCCCCCCGATACAGCAAAAAATAAATATCGATATATCGATACTCGATATGTAGCGATACGTATCGATATGTATCGATAAGTATCGATACGCATCGATACGTATCGATACGCATCGATACGTATCGATACGTATCGATACATATCGATACGTATCGATATTCGATACGCAAAATCCCGTATCGCCCACCCCTAAATATAGGGAGTTGCCTATCTATATCTACTTATTAATCTATGCAATCAACCGAACTATCAAACTAATTGAAAACAACATTATTACCATGGCAACAATAAATCAAAATGGCTGGTAGCCTACTTCACAAAATACATTAAGAGTATTAAGATAAATTTAGTAATATGTAAACCTACATAACAAATTTTAATGCATTTATATTAAAAACCTCTGTGGCAGACGGACAGACCAACAAGAGAGTGATCTTATAAAGGTTCCGTTATACCTTATAAGGTACGGAACCATAAAAATGGCGTATGATAAGTGCATTTAAGAGCACTCTGCTGCGTGTCGTTTTCACACGTCGCTTGTGCTTTAAAGGCTCGCATATAAAGTTGTCTTAATATATATTTTACGCTTAACGTACGGGAAGTTTTGCATTAACGCGCGTAATTTGTTTATAAATTCGTGAATTTGGACCAGTCTAAGAAAGCTTACTAAGCTTAGTACAATACGACTTATTCGGCCATGCTAAGCTAAAACAAAAATCTGTCATAATTTCTGGAAGTTATGGGAGCGCAGACTCCATAAAAATATAAAAATTAATTTTTGTATTTAAAGAAGAACATAAATCGTTTATTACTGTACAATTTAAAGATCGGTATTTCACAAATATGAGAAAACGATGTTAAATGTTCTTAAAGTTCGTTACTGATGAAGTACAGGTTTTTAACACGGATGAATAGGCGAACGTGACATTTAACAAGGATAACACATTCCTGAAGAGAGTTGAATAATTTCTACCTCAAATTATAAAGTTAAGCTAATTAAACCATTGTTACTTACCTTATATACAAACCAATTATTTTTCTAACTACTAAACGATTCGTTTGACACTCAAAATAAGTTTTCTTACGGAACGGAACAACTCCACGGCATTCGCAAAAGATTATGATTGATTAAGTATAACGTGTCACACTGTACTAATAGCTTGAACTTGTAAATGCATCGTAATCAGAATAAGACGCATGAATATAGCGTGATAATTGTGGTGGGGAGTTTCAAACAAATCCCAAAAGAACTGAAATTGAAACGTCCAAAATATGATTGTTTCGATGACTTGTTCTTTTTTCAAGTAAAATATTATTAAGTAATAAAATCACTCAAACACTAGGGAAACCAACGCGCAGAGACAGCTTGTGCGAAGTGATTACCTTTTAGATACTAAAATCTGATGTAAATAAAATTACTTCTCGAATTTAGATTTAAGATTTTCAATGATAGATTTCTGTATATTTGAAATAAATTTGTTATTTGGTTGATAAACTTAGTATCGTTAGCGTAATGTTTTTTTATACTACCTTTTGTTAGTGATAGACGTGACTCTAAACACACTATAACGAAAACAAAGGAAGCTCAGAATTCCTGTTTTTGAAATTATGGCCAAGGATTAAAAATGTTAAAAAAATGATTAATAGGAATCATCATTAGATCTTCAGTCCTGAAACTGGTTAGACGCGTACCCTCATTGATTCCTATTCCGAACTAACCTACACATTTCCCTGAAATTTGCACGGTCTGCATCTATCACTATCTGATCTAGGCCTACATCTACCTCCTTTTTCCTATCTCTGCTTGTAATATATCCCATACTATTACCCAAATACGCCTTAGAACGTATTCTGCCCATCTATCTTTATTCCGCTACTATTTCTATAACCTATTTGCTATTAGCTTTATCTGCCTATGCCATCATTTCAAAAATCTGCTACCGTTTCTCTGTCTGCTTTTCCTACTGCCTGCATTTCATAGGCATACTGTGCTGTGCTCCACACATATGCTTTAAACAACTTTCTTCTTGTTTCTATGTTTGTTGTCTTTAATCATGGGCGCTGTTCTTCTCGTTAGGTGCAGTTAGATTCCCTTCTATTGTTTTGCAACTATATACCCTATTCCTCCGATATTCAGTAGTTGCGAGGGGGAGTAAGCAGTCTATGGCTACCAAGTTCCCCCAGCATCTAAACTATTGCGGATTTAGTATTTTTTCCAATTTATCTTTTCGCACAGTCAACATTAGTTGCAGATATTTCACACCAAACACCTGTAGTTGTTTATAATAATCATTAGATTTATCTGCGCTTATGTTTTCGTCATTATGTTTTCCGTCTCAAAACTGATTGAACACGTACCTCCACATATCTATATTCTGAACTAGCCTACACAGTTCCCTGAAATTCTCACACAGCCTACATACAGCTTGGTTCCACTTCTATTGTTTTCTAATTAAATGCCCTAATTCACCGAGATTCAGTGGCATGTGCAGGGGGTTAAGCAGCCTGTGGCTGCCAAGATCCCCCAACGCTTAGGCATTTGCCGAATTAATAGTTTTGCACTGAAGTGGTCCATTGTGTTTCTAACTCGATTTCTCATTGGTTGATAATTATTACAAATATTATAGTGTACATTTCGATATTCGAAGGTATTTGTTAGTAGCTCAGTAACCACTTGCAGGTTTCTAAACGCATTCCGGGTTGTCAGAATTTAGAGTAGAAGGGACGCATGCGTATGGGTGATCAAGCTAGTCGACAAATTTGAAAAGCACTTTGTCTTGAGTTTTCAAAATGGTAGGTCGAAAAAGCTTGCACTTGGCTGGTTTTATTAAAGGTAATGTTTGATGAATTGATAATGTAGTGATTATTTAAGGTAATCTGATTACATCTTTGTAATCAGAGCGTTGTTTTGAATGTGATGTTGATGTTTATTGTAAAACCGTTAGTTATTTACATTGAAGGAAATATTTATGTGATACCTGTTGCTTTTGTCTTCGAAATTGATGTGGGTGGTTTTTATATATAAATGAGTGTAATT
Source organism: Platerodrilus igneus (assembly GCA_036346225.1). Lineage (NCBI taxonomy): Eukaryota > Metazoa > Arthropoda > Insecta > Coleoptera > Lycidae > Platerodrilus > Platerodrilus igneus. The sequence goes on along the minus strand of JARFIW010001038.1, from coordinate 1,980,890 downwards.
TGGTTTAACAACTGAAAACTAATATTTATTTATTTGAAATAATGTTTGAATATGAACAGTTATGTTTCTATGTTATATTTGTTTTGCTTTTAAGCTAGAAATTGGTTTAACCATGAAATTTGTGTATATCAACGAACTTCGTTCGTTTATGAAATCGATTTGTCGTCCGTCTGTCTGTCCGTCTGTCCGTCCGAGGCCTTTCTAATGGTCGGACATCAATGTGTGATACATCAATCGATTCAGCTCGGTGTCCTGAGCTTAAGTTTTGATGTCAGTTGAAATCGGGCCACGGGGACGCCGTGCCTCCGCGATATTCCATCGGGAAAATTAAAATTTCAAATAGGTCCAAAATTAATGTGCGATACATATTTGGACTCCCCTAACATAGCTGAGTCGAAATATGGTACCCCCCACAAAATCTGACCACGGATACCCGACCCCCCCCCCCCGGGGAATTAATTTTTATTTTATCTGAATACTTATAATTATTACAACATAATAATTGTAATTTCTTTAAATTGTTTTAAAGTAAGTCTACATGTGGAAGTTCGTTGCGACAATGCCTTGCATTTTCAACTTGTTTTTTGTCTGAACTTGTATTACCACGTGTTAAATTTTTCAAAAGTTATGTTTTAACCGATGCAATCATAATGAATAACTTTTAACGTTTGCTCACTAGATTTAATATATTTTAACTAACATGCTTTTATATATAAACATTTAACGCCTAAATCTGGACTAGTATTTAACGTTTGCGATAATTGTGATGTAACTAACTCGAACCTCTAGTATGATCGACCTTCACGTGCCTTTCGCGTTTGCATATATGACTATGTTGGAGATAGTCTATTCAATAATCAGCGCCTTTTTAACTATGCGCAATCATACCATAAGTTCATTTCAGTGATTCATATTGTCTTGTCAATGTACTTGTAATCGTACTCTGGCAAACAATAGAAAGTCGGCTAGCCTTTGTGAAATATTTTGTAGCACGGGCTGAAAACTGTTAATGTATGTATTTGGGCGCGTGTGATCGAGCCTTGCTGAATATTACTAAAATTTTATGTCCGTGCGGGGAGGAACATTGGTAATCAAGGTACAGGTCATCTTCCTGGTGTCCCCCCCCTCTTCAACTTTAGCTGGGTAGTATTAGCCTCACCGACCTCAGTACCTACCAGAAAAGACTAGCTGGTTTACACTAACGATTCTGACAGTTGTCACGTGAGATATGCGTGTTTAACAGTTGACATCTCATTAAATTCAATGTTGGTGATCTGGGTATTAGTACGTTACCCGTCCTTGTTGAAATGTACCAAATGTAGTTGGAAGTGTGAAGGCAGTTTGGGGTTTTCTCTGCCGTAATCTATCCCCAATCGTCCAGGCTGAGTACGGCACTGTTTACTTTGAATTTCAATTCCTATTATCTTCATACGAATGATCTATTTAGTGGTTATTCTTTTGATTAAAAGTAAGTTAGGCAAATACTGTAGTTTTATTTCAAACCTTCCCGCCTTAACGCCATCTTCTCAGTGTGAATTTGGGTTACATTATAACAACACAACGTAGTTGTTGTCGAGTCACTGCCACTAGATGTTAGATCATGGAACCCGTTGTGCCGTTCATAGAGGACGTTTGGGTCGGCCTTCAGGTCGGTTACACTACAACACAATTAATATTATTCCAGAATATTGCACAACCAATACCTGTAGTTTCTTATAATAATCAAATATGTTTAAGTACAGTTTTTTTTATCTTAAGTTTATCCATCGTGGGGTTGGTTATATGCGTACCTCCATTGATTTCTATTCTGAGCTAGCCCAAACATTTCCCTGAAATTCCTACAGCCTATATTTTTCACTATCTGTGTGCAATAGTCTTACCAAGGTCTACCTCTACTTATCTTTTCTTCAATCTTTGCTTCTAATATATTCTGCACTACTCCCTCCTCCCTCAGCCCGTAGTATGTAGCTTATTATCCTATCTCTCCTATTTTTTTAGCGTTTTCCACATATTTCTTTCTTTCCCTATTATTGTTAGTACCTCCTTGTACTTAACTTTGTCTGTCCATGATATCTTTATCATTCATCTGCAGCACCATATTTCAAAGGCTTCTACGTTTTTCTTGTCCGCTTCTCCTACTGTCCAAGTGTCGCAGCCGTACCATGCTATGCTTCACACATATGATTTAAGCAATCGTTTCGATGTTTCTACTTTGTTGTCTTTCAACATAGTTGTTGTATTTTCTTGTTAAATGTAGCACACCCTAGTGCTAATCTTTGCTTTATATATTTTGCGTCTTTCCCATCTTGCGTTATTTGGTTTCCTGTTTCCTGTCAAACTTATTGTTCGAAAACTTTCACATCTATCTGCGCCTTTTCTTTTTGGTATAGTTACTATGATGTTACGTTTAAAACCTTTGGATATCTCGCCTGTCTTATACATATAGCTTACAAGTTGGAAGAGATGTTCTGTTACTGCTTGTCCAGCGGTTTTTAGAGTTTCTGTTTGCACCTTATCTGTACCCGGCGCCTTACCATTTTTCAAACCTTTTAATACTAATTCAAACTTATCTTTAAGTGTAGGATATCCCAAGTCATCATTTTCAATGTCTGATACCTGTTCTAACGCTGTTAGTTCTTCTCCTCTATGGTTTCTTATTTTCTTTTTGTGTATACACCAGAATATCGCTTGTTGCCATGTCCAAGCTGGATTTAATGTTATTCCATTCTGTTTCTAGTACCTTAGTATCAGATACTTTTCCAGTATCTTTCAACAATTCATTTGACTTTTTTTCCAATCTTTTATGAATATCTTGATCTTTTAGTTTCTCAAAGTCAAAGCGCCTTTATCCGTTTTTTTTAAATTTTTTTAATTTAAGTGCGGCCTTCATAATTACGATATTGTGGTCAGTGTCTATATTTGCTTTTGGATAGCTTCTACAGTCTTTTACTTGATTCCTAAACTGCTGTCTAACAAGAATGTAATCTATTTGATATCTTCCTACATCTCCTGGCATTTTCCACGTATATCGTCTTCTAGCATGATATTGAAATAATATGTTTGTGATAATTAAATTGTTATTGTCACAAAATTCTACCAAGCTATTTCCCATGTCGTTTTTCGTGCCCAAACCAAATAAACCTACTACTGTTCCTTCCATACCCTCACCTACCACTGCATTAAAATGCCCCGTAATTATTAAATTTTCGTGTCCGTTTACGTATCTTAGTATATCTTCGATATCTTTGGAGATCGCTCCTATCTCTTCGTCACTGTAGCTAGAGGCGGGCATGTATACTTCTATTATTACTGTGTTTACCGGTTTAGATTCTAATCTAACCATGAGTACTTTTTCATTCTTTTGTAAGTAATTTTCTACACAGTGTCCTACCTTTTTTCGCATAACTATCCCCACACCCGAATATCCTTCTTCTGCTCCTGTTTGAATTACCCTGAAGTCTACACTCCAAAAATCCCCCGCCTCTGGCAAACAAACTTCGCTGTGCTAAACTACTCGTTTCAATTTTCAGGTTCTCTTGCATACCTACTTGCTTCATACTTCTAACATTCCACGTTCCGACTCTCAAAATATTCCCGACTCTTATTCTGCACTTTCCGATCGCATCCTCCGAATAAGTCCCCTCTCGAAGATCCGAATGGGGGACTATTTTAGCTTCGGAATCTTTTACCCCAGAGAATGCCAACATATTTATTACAATTTTAGTACGCTCTGTACTTGGGAGGTAATGTGGTGGTTTCCCGTTGCCTTCTATATCGCGGTAGTGCGTCTTAGACTGCCATACCGACCCCTATGGTCTCTGCCAATCTAAGCGCCGAAAGAGCCGCTGCCCTCTTTCGGGGACCTTTCTTAGTCTGGTTCCTCACTAACGACCCTACTACTTTGGTTGGACCTGTAGTTTGGCTCTTTAGATAATTACAACACGCACGCCATTTCACTTGTTCTAGTAATCTAGAACTTCGGCAAGGTACAGGTACATTAGAAATAGCAATAGGAATAAGGAAATCTAATTTGACAAAACGGGTAGCGGACTTATTAGGTCAGTGGAGACGATGAACTTCAAATCCCAACATGGTCCGCTTGAAAAATGTTAGGCGAACATTTTTAACAAAAATACGCCCTCGTTCGGATGAGAGGTAAAATGGAGGTCTTGTGTGTGAGTGTTGTCACGCACGTTAAAGGTCACTACCTTGCTTGGAACAGCAAGGGTTCGGCAAAAGTCCAAATTTTCCAGGTAAAAAAAACTCACTTCCTGGCCAATGTAGTACCTTCGGGTGGAGCATTGGAAAATCACATGTAGGGGAGACGATGAGCGTGAGGGTGAGATTTTTTATGTACTACATGATGGAAGTTTACTCGTAGGGTCAAATATATGAACGATTGATGATATAAAGATGATATAAAGTGATATAAAGTGCGCCACCACACCCTGTCGTATAATTGAGTTCAGGCCTGCCGCAAGGCGGGTGCAAAGGGGTTCACCGCACCCAAGCGCCACGCTTAAGAGGCGGCAAATTATTTTTAAAACTTTAAACTAGTCTGAATAAATCTATCTATATATATATATATATATATATATATATATATATATATTGAAGTGTCAGTAAGAGCTAAAAGGGTATAAAGGTTATTTGTATGAAGATAGTGTATGCCAAATAAAGCCAAATATCAGATCCCGTAACTGAAAATTTTATGTTTGCCGTACTTTACAAATGTTAAAGTATTTGAAGTATATTAGTCAAAGTATAAGTGCCAAGACGTAAAACAAATGACTTGATGACGTGAGAAAGCACAGTATTCAAGGATTTACACAAAGAAGTGCCACTATTTACCACACAGATCCAGGTTTATATGTGAAACATTTCGGCACTTATTTTAGTAGAATCAACCTTTGGACAAAAGTGTAGTATCAAAATTATAAGTGTAAATATTTGTCAAATCTGATTCAAGGGTGATGCAGTAATAGGAACCAACGATTGAACATTTAGATATGAAATAGTAAAGTGTAAAAGAAGGATTATAAGGTATTAGTGACACAGATTTGTTGGGACGATTTTATTGGATGTAGAATTTGTAAAAATGTATAGAAGAGTAGGCATATTTTAATTATTATTATCACCTAGGAAAAGATAAATGAAGATTCGATTTAAATATTTTGGTTGTAAGACATGTTTTGTAAACTGCGCAAAATTTTGAATATTACAAAGTATTAATAAATGATTTTGAAAAGTTAAGAGTTTAATTGATATACAGAAGAGTACAGATAAGCGAGAGTAATAAAATATAATAATAGTAACGACGAGTGGAAAGTGATAAGAGTGGATTAGAGAGATTGAAACAGGCGGAATAAATAGTTGGATATTGGAACGAGTTGGTTAAAAGGCAGAAAGGTATTGAATAGGATTTATGAAACTGAAGGAGATACTACTGGAATGGATTTGGATATAGTATTATGGATAGAATGATATTGAGTGGAAATTAGAAGAAATCAGTGATTTGGAACGAGCGGATTTAGAAAAAGGAAAGCATTGGAATAGCAGGATTAGTACGAGTAAAGCAGACAACCTTAGGAAAATTAGCGCAAAGGAAGTAAAACTGAAATTAGTCAAAATTCTCAATTTGGTCATAATTTTTTATAGATTTGGGGGATATCAAAATTAATTCAAAGAAACCTGGAGTCTGGACAGCAGAATATTCGTAGTGATAGTGCCACGCATTGTAAAGACGCATACGGCGATTGAGATTTTAAGCCAGTTTTCATAGAGGCCGACGACTACGTGTAAATCAGGTAAGTACTGTGTGTTTTGAACGTCAAAGTCAAAATTTGGTAATATTAATTGATTTGGCACAAGGCTACGTGAATCTGTTATAAAATTTTGGCATATACAAGTTTAAGGTTACAGGTACAAAAAAAAATAAAGGTAGTGCTGTTTGGTTGGTGTAGTGCACATCTACTTATCACTGAACCCACGGTAAGTAGGTGTGGATACCCTGAGAGGTCGAGTTTCAATAGTCGAGGCATATTAATACAGTGTTGTTTGTAGACCGACCAAACGTAGATAAAGCACCCAATATAAAAGTAAATATTTTCATATCGTATATAAAAATAATATAAAAAAGGAGGGGTGGAGCATAAGAATATATATATATATATATATATATATATATATATATATAAGTTTGTAAAATATAATACATATTGTCGTGGAATTATAGGTTAAATAGGTCTAGATAATAAAATTTTTAAAACTGTTGTTACGTAAATAATAAATTAGTTTATATGCAATAATTGTTAACTTAAATTCCTTTGGCGTTAAACACGAAAATTAATTCCATAAATTAAAATAACTTTTTTGCGTATGGAAAATTGGATTGTAATTAATAATAAACATCCTATATATTTTACTTGATAAATCTTTCTGCTCATTAGAAAAATAAATATCCTTTCTAAGAATTTCTTACCGTGAATTTACGCCATAATTAGATAGGCGTCTTTCCAAGTATTCAATAATTAAGGCTAGTGTGTTTTCCCTTTTTAAAGAATTTGGCAAAATTGTTTCAATAAATTAGGGTTTTCCTGTTTTATTTTCTTGAGCTTTGGTACTTTAACTAAACCAATTTAATATTCACTTTCTGCTCGAATAGCAAAAAGAAAACATCCGTCCTGCTTTGCTTCGTTCCGTTTTTTTCGTTATGCGAATTTCTGGCACGCATTATCTAACGTGGTGAGTATTTAAAGCTTGTATAAAACAATACTTTTCGGCTTCAATAAATTAATTTATTGTTCGTAATTATTCTAGCTTCCTGCGGAGGACACGTTAATCCCTGTCTTTTCTTCTGGTAATGGGAGGTCAAATGCATTCTGCCTGGGCGTAGGCTTACCCACTCGCTGACGTGGACCAGCGACAGCCTCCACCCCGATGTCAGTAACTTGAGGGTGAGTTTTTTTTCCATTGTATCCGCTTCTCACTCCGGAACCAAAACGCCTGTGATTGTACCGTTCAACTATGGCATTGCTAAATTTAATTTTTACATACGAAAATTATTGAACTATTTTTGGTATTTCCTGCTCTTTTCGTACTGCGTTACCATTTGGTTATAAATTACTAAAACTATGCTAATTATTACTGTAAAAACTGCTTAAAGACTTGCTGGCACATTTGAAAATGTTGTTGCCATTATGTCTGTAAATATAGGTTAAGTTTATACGTACGATGATCGAGAGCTGTGGTTTTTAGGGTTGCGTTTGGTTCTTTCTTTTTTTTCTAATTACTGTCATGGGGTAATTACCTAAAAATTACAGCTCGCCATTTTAATGAATAATTTTTGTTTACTATGTTGTGTACATATTTTGTGTAATTATAAGTTCTTTCTTTTCCCTTGCATGTTTTGTTCTGAGTGTGAATGAGTGCGTATTTATGTATATTTTTCTATTTATTGCAGGTTCCTTTTTTAATTTATCCATAGGTATAAGACCCCGCCCACTCACCGATTGAGCCCGGTCATCCTTTCTTTCTTTTTCCTTTTTTTTAAGTTACGTCAATGTACGTAGCCTTGTGTATACAGAAAATAGGAACAATTTATTTACGCGTCAAATTAATCAGTTTAGATAGTGAAGACGGGCAGTTACTAACATATTTGTATTTCTAAATCAGAAGGTTAAAATTGCATAAAGGGAAGAAGCTTTAGGGTTCATGAAAACTCAAGGATACGCATAAATTAGTTGTAATAGTTCAAATCAAGCGCATGGGATAAGAAACGGAGCTTTCAAGTATAGAAAATCAATAATTTAAACGCATATTTCCATTTAAATAAACGAAAACGTTTGTTATACAAATCCCAAAAAGTGGTTAAACTCGGAATTATTATGTTAAACAGACAAGTTGCTTAGAAGAAACACCTGTTAGTTAAATGTCAAGTTCCAAGGAACTGAATTACACGTTGAGACAGAATTTCTATGGAATTGGTTGTAACGGTCGGTCCGACAAGCTGCTAATATACCAATGTTTTGAAGGCTAAGTGAAATCAAAGATCCATAATGTAAAACAGACAGAGACACGTATAAGAAAACATTAGTTACAACACATGTCTAAAATACACGTGAGAATTGAAGGCCACCAACAATATCGATTTTCTGTAGTTTGAGAGGGGTTCTAAAAGAGACAATAAATATGGGTGAAACGGAGAAAAGTAGCTAAGAGGTGGAACGTTAAAACGGGGGAAAGCAATATCATTGGTCTAAGGCTAGCAGTTTTGAGAAGCTCGCATCCGTTAATGTTATTGAACGAATTGCATACTAACAGCACGGTAAACTCGGAATTTTTCGGACGTTACGATCAAAATTTGGAGAATTGGTTTTAAAAATAAGCTTTTTGATGAAAAAAGGTTCCGTGAGGGGCATTGAAAAGCGTATAAATATACAGGGAGAGATATTAAAGCTCTGTTGCTCTCAGATCTTATATCGTTTAGATCTCTAACGTAATTGCTATTACGTGCTATTACGTTGTACTGAGTGTTATTTATGCGCTGAAGTAGCATATCACATCCTATTTTAAAGTGTGTAAAGCTGGTAGTAGCGTACCGGAATGTATTAAAAGTGATTTGGACAAGTGGGAGCTAGAGTTATCAAAGGTGCTGTTACTACAAGATACAATCTAATGATAGGATAGTACATGGGTAAGCGAATTCAGAAGTTTTAACTTCTAGGCGTGAAGTGTATTAGTATGGAAAGTTAAGTTTGGTGAAGACAATTATTCGAGTAGAAATACTAAAGGTGGTTGCAGAGATTTGGATAGTGAGTGGGGATCGGTTGGATCCAGGTATAATCACGAAGTATATGGACACAACGACGGGGCTTTTGGTACGCATCTCCAGAGGTAACGATGGACGAAGCTTACTCTAGGTAAAGAAAATTAATTTCTTGCTTTTGGCTTGAACATTTGCGCTGATAATTTGTGCTTGAGTGTTTTGACTTATTGGGGCTGTATTTAATTACCATAAAAACTCATTTATAGATGTATATGCACAGGACAATTAATATTGATTTTTTTAAAATGTTTTTTGGTTATATAAAAATGTTGTTGTAAGAAGTAAACGGGTCTTTAGCTTTATTTTAAATCAAAAATGCGAGGTTTAAAAGCATTTAGAGTAACTGGGTTATACTGAGCTCAAAATAGACCAGATTAAAAATCAATTTAGGGTTGCACGATGGGCCCAACTACTCGTCTAAAATAAAATGGTTGAAATATATTAAAATCATAAAATTTTAAAAGATTTAAAGATTGAGATAGCAACAGTTTTTATAAAACTGGATGTACCAGTGTGTAAATATTTTTGTGCTTATGGAAACTTGTTAATATGTGCAAATAAAAAGGTCGTATGTCTTGTTGCATTATTTGAGTGGTAATTTCATTTGACTGTGTTTGTGAGAAAGGAATGTACTTAGGATGGTAGGTATTCAAGAAGAAGCAGATTGCCGAGCTGGCCAGGGTGTGCAGAAATAAGGAGGCGTTCCAAAAGAATAGTAAGAATTTTTTTATTTTTATTTTCAGAGAAATTTTATGACGGCCCAACGAAGGCGATCCCGATTTCTTTAAGATCCACTGCAATTTTTTTTGTTGGCCCAAGCGTGAGGCTTGATTGGTTTTTCTCGATTGTTCTGACTTCCACTGCAATATATATTGAATTTTAATGTGGTTAGTCGTAATTGTAAATTTCATTCTCTACACAAAACGACTCATACAAACCCTTTAGAGAGTTCTATAGGTACGGCTCTTTCACAAAAGGAAATTGGATACTATACAAAATAACCTAACTCATGGTGTTAATATTGTTATTGCGGTGCGGCAAGTATTTAATCCCTAAAATCCTTTAAAACTGAACTGAAAGTAAAAGTAGGTGCAAGTTACTGTACTTAAGCATGACGATTATTACAAGCAACTACAAGTATTCGTTGGGCAATATTCTCGAATAATGCAAATTGTGCGAAAGGATTTACTGGAAAACTATTAATTTGGCAAATGTCTAAGTGTTGGGGGATCTTGACACCCACAGGCTGCTTAACCGCCTACACATGCCACTGAATTTTGGTGAAACAGGGCATATAATTAGGAAACAACGGAAGGGGAACCGAGTTGTATACAGGCTGTGTGAGAATTTTAGAGAACTGAGGCTAGCTCAGAATATAAATAGGTGCAGGTAGGTGTCTTACCAGTTATAAGACGGAAAACCTAATGACGAAAAAATAAGCGCAGATAAATCTGATGATTATTATGCTTACCCCCCCTTCGTACCACTGAATGTCGGAGTAATAGGGTATATAATTGTAAAACAATAGAAGGGAACCGAACTGCATCTAACAAGAAAGAACAGCGCCTATTATGAAAGACAAACATAGAAACAAGAAGAAAATTGTTGAAAGCATATGTGTGGAGCCCAACACAGTATACCTATGAAATACAGGCAGTTTGAAAAGCAGACAGAAGAACGGTAGCAACTTTTTGGAATGCTGTAATTCAGATATATGAGGATGATAGCATGGACAGACAAAGTTAATAAGAAATAGATTATAGAAGTAGTAGGGGAATAAAGATATCTGTGGAAAAAAATTGGAGAAATAGAAGGGCAGAATACGTTCTAAAGCATTTTTGGGGAATAGTATGGGATATATTAAAAGCAGAGGTAGGAAAGAGGTAGATGTAGACCTAGATCAGATAGTGATAGATGCATACTGTGCAAATTTCAGGAAAATGTGTAGATTAGTTCAGAATTGGTACGCGTCTAACCAGTTGCAGTACTGAAGACCTAATGATGATGATGCAACGTTGATAAGTTTGTTTTTGGGTGAATTTTCTACAGTCGTTCCAAGAATTTCATGCTGTAGTTGACATCTTGTAACATGTTTAATTTGATCAGTATTTATTCGCGTTGAATTACGAGAATAATGCGCTAAGCGTGCCTTATTCTTTATTAAGGTTCCATATAGTACCTAATGGAACGCTTCGTTTTAATAATCTTCTTGTAGTAAAATATCTGTGTCACATAAAGTTATTTTGGCAAGCACCTCTAGCAATCCTGCATCTTACGTATTTCTCCACCTCTAACGTCGCTATCGTTCGGTTCTCGCTTTGTTCGATAGTCGCTCCCTAGCAATCAATTGATCAAGATGTATTCCAGACTAGAGGCATGAATTATTTGTGTGAGTGGTTCAGGTCATGCTAGACTTGGAACAATTTCAGTAACCTCTACTAACGGTTAGTAATTTATACATTGTACGAACTTAATTTAATTTTTCATTTATTTAGCGCGCCTACAAAAAACAATAGAGAAGGACAAGTGCAGATTTTGGTTTTGTAAGTTGTATGGTTTTGTACAAGCATTTGAGATTGCAGACATGTGGCCCTGATTGCTGTTACCCCAGGAAATAGTTTATGGTGTTGCTCCGGAACGAATGGAATTTCTGTTCGGATTTGTCTAGGAGAATCAGAGGCAGTTTGGTTCTTTATTACATTTAGGAAATTTATGCATGTGTTTAGAATGTCGCTAGCCTTTGCTAAACAGACGATCATATAAAAAGCACGAAAGTTGTTATCATGTTTACGAACATATGATCTGTTTCATTTTCAATTATTGTTGAACTGGTTTTACAAACCGTAGAAAGAAATTTTGTCAAGTTAGGTTTATATAATTGTAAGCTTTGTTCCATTTGAACTTCAGATAAATTTCAAGGTATATTTTCGACGTTATACATTTTTGTGATGTAGCAACATTTGACAGATGTTTGCCGTGAAAGCAGATGTTTCGTGCAGCTTTCATAAAATTCAAATTAAACATTCTTCAATCTTGAAGTTAGCTTTTATCCACAGATAAATTATAAAAACTAAGTATGAAAATTTAAATACACGCTGCGTAATAATTATGAAACTGTAATCTACTTGATAAGATCTGCCCAGGATAGAAATGTTAGTTCAATGCATTGTGGTTACAAATTATTTTGATCAAATATTTAAAACAAGCTTATGTTTAGAGAGCAGTCTTTTGCTTTAAAAAGACAATATTTTGACTTTGTTATAAATGTTATTGTTGAGAATTTTTTTAACATGTTAAAAAGTTATGATTTTTTAAAAGAAAGTTTTTTACTTCAGTAAACAATTAGCTAAACTTTGAGACTTTTATTTTGGTCAAATGCGATCAAATCTGATAACATAAAGGTAGAATTTTTGGGTAATAATTTTGTGCCAATATCATATTGGATATACATTTTTTTATTTTTAATACTTTTATAGGACACAAATGGTGTTCTACATTTTCTTTATTTAATCTTTGTAATTTCTTACAGGAGCTGCGTCTTATTTTTATGAGACAGGTTTTTGTTAACGAAGGCGATCGTTTTATCTTTGGGTTTCCACGTCCGCCCTTAGAATTGTGCTTTGCTCTTATTGTGATTATCCCAGGACTTGGTGGCGCCTATTTAACTTTTTCTTAATCTTCTTTGGGAATTAAACCACTCATAGTTTTTAAAATTATATTTATTTACGTTTCGATCCATGACCTAGGATCGTTGTCAAAATAATAATAAAAACTTCAAGTTTGACATTTATGACATAAATTGAAGGTGACTTTGATTTATTGATGTTTGAAATATTTGGTTTGAGTACACTAAGCAAAAATTTTTAAAGTTTAAATGAATAATTGCCTTCAATTTGTGTTACGGCCTGGGACCGACTTTTTTAGGTAGCCAATACGCTTAACGTGAAATCAGCTGATTAATTTTTATTGTAAAAATTCAATAACTTGGGAATTGGAAAACATTTTTTAACATGTTTCTATTTATACAATTTAGAGGATGGTTATTAAAGAAGTGTGCAATTGCATTATTAAAAGGCTTAAGTAGTCGTTTTTATATTTATTTTGAAGGAAATCATTATGATTTAGGCTACCTCTTTGGTAGATTTTAACATTGTTCTGAGGTAACCTTATGGTGGGTTTACACTTGTCAGATACCAATGTTGTTCTATGAAGGTTGTATATGGATCTGAGGCGACCCTATGGCGGGTTTGCACTTGTCAGATACCAATACTGTTTAACGGAGATTGTATATGGTTGTGAGGTAACCTTATTGCGGGTTTACACTTGTCAGATACCAATGCTGTTTTACAGGGTTGTTAATATGCTTCATCATCATCATCATTGGATCTTCATCTCAAAACTGGTTGGACACGTACCTGCACTTATTTATATTCTGAGTTAGCTTCCCTTCTATTGTTTTCTAATTTTATGTTTCATTTCACCGAGATTCAGTGAAGGGGGTTAAGCAACCTGTGGCTACCAAGATCCCCCAACACTAAGTGAACTCAGAATATAAATAAGTGCGGGTACGTGTCCAACCAGTTTTGAGATGAAGATCCAATGATGATGATGATGAAGCATATTAACAACCCCTGTAAAACAGCATTGGTATCTGACAAGTGTAAACCCGCAATAAGGTTACCTCACAACCATATACAATCTCCGTTAAACAGTATTGGTATCTGACAAGTGTAAACCCGCCATAGGGTCGTCTCAGATCCATATACAACCTTCATAGAACAACATTGGTATCTGACAAGTGTAAACCCACCATAAGGTTACCTCAGAACAATGTTAAAATCTACCAAAGAGGTAGCCTAAATCATAATGATTTCCCCCTCAAAATAAATATAAAAAAAAAACGACTACTTAAGCCTTTTAATAATACAATTGCACACTTCTTTAATAACCATCCTCTAAATTGTATAAATAGAAACATGTTAAGAAATGTTTTCCAATTCCCAAGTTATTGAATTTTTACAATAAAAATTAATCAGCTGATTTCACGTTAAGCGTATTGGCTACCTAAAACAAGTCGGTCCCAGGCCGTAACACAAATTGAAGGCAATTATTCATTTAAACTTTTAAAAATTTTCTTAGTGTACTCAAACCAAATATTTCAAACATCAATAAATCAAAGTCACCTTCAATTTATGTCATAAATGTCAAACTTGAAGTTTTTATTATTTTGAAAACGATCCTAGGTTATGGATCGAAACGTTAATAAAGATAATTTTAAAAACTATGAGTGGTTTAATCCCCAAAGAAGATTAAGAAGAATACTAAACAAACCACAACAAACATACAGACAGGAACTATTTAACTTTGTTTAGCTTTGGTTTGCAAACAAAATTCGACTCCCCCTTCTTATTGCTCTACCCAGGAATAGACCCCTAGCTATGTTGGAAGGTTCTTGTGCACTAAGTTTTACTAGCGCCCATCATAAAAAAACTACAAAATTCGTATCAATCTGTTTGCAGTTGTTCAAGACGACATTTTGTTCTCGATGGAAAATAAAAGATTATAGCGCAGAAGTTATAATTAAATTTCTTTAAAAATTTCAGTTGTGCTAGCTAGAGGGTGAGTAGAAACCTTTTTTTACTTGACATGTACGTCAGATAGAAGTGAGGAGAATTTGAAGTTTTGATATCATAATTCGTGAGCAAGTTAAATAAAATATTGTTTTTAATTCTAGTGCAATAAAATATTATGAGAATTTGAAAATTAGTAATTAAGGATTAAGCTTCTTCAAATATAGAAGTTAGTTCATTATTTGTTTATATTTTGATGATGGACTTTAATTCATTAAATGCAGTGAATGATTTTGTTAAATAAATATTGTTTGCTGAAGAAGAAAAAAATACGTAGTCCTGATCAGTCAAACTTAAAATAATTCTTGAATTAAAAGTTATAATTTTCAAGCTGTTGAAAATTTAATAAATTGCCATGTATAAGTGAATCAAAGATCTTTGCTTGACGTTTTAGGAAATTTTTAAAAGTACAGTTGTACCTGCGTTAATATAAATTTATACTGCGCAATTTTGTTTAAAAGGAAATTTTAAATTACTAAATTGATCAAATAATTTGAAACAAAGGGGTTATTACTTGCATAATGATATTGTTGATTTATTTATTGTACAAAATTTAAACATCAGCATCAGCATCAAGTCGTCAGTCTTGGAACTGGTTAGACACGTACCTCCATTGTTTCCAATTCTGAGCTAACCTACACATTTCCCTAAAATTTGCACACTCTGCTCTAGGTCTACTTCTCCCTCTTTTTTCCTATTTCTGCTTTCATTATATGGATGCAATATTCTGATCTAAGTCTATATCTACCTCTTCTTTTTCCTAAATCTGCTCAATACAGCCCGCACTATTCCTCAAAAAAGACTTAGAACATAACCTGTCCTATTTCTCCTACTTTTTATATTTTTCACAAATACTTTTATTCCTCTACTGTTTCTATAACCTCTTTGTTATTAACCTTGTCTGTCCATGCTGTCATTCTCATACATCTGAAGCACAACATTCCAAAAGGCTTCTTCCTTTTCTTGTTTGCTTCTCCTACTGTCTCTATTTCATACACGTACAGTGCTGTGCTCCACACATATGCTTCCAACACTTTTGTTCTTGTTTATATTTTTGTTGTCTTCGAACATAGCCGTTGTTCTTTTTTGTTAGATATAGTTCGGTTCCCCTTCACTTATTTTATAAATATATACCCTATTTCTCAGATATTCAGTGGTATGTGAAGGAGGTTAAACAGCCTATGGCTACCAAGATCCCCCAACACTTGAGCATTTGCCGAATTAATAGTTTTCCAATAAATCCTTTTGCACAATCAAGATTAGCTGAAAATATTGCAAAACCAACGCCTGTAGCTATTTATAATAATCATCAGGTTTAAGTGCAATTATTTTTTCGTTATTAGATTTTCCGTCTTAGAACTGATTGGACGCGTACTTCCACTGATTTCTATTCTGAATTAGCCCACACAGTTTCCTGAGATTCCCACTGCCTGGATAAAGCTCGGTCCCCCCTTCTATTTTATTTAAATATAAATCCTATTTCGACGATATTCAGTGGTATATGAAGGGGGTTAAGCAGCCTACGGCTACCAAGATCACCAACACAGACATTTGCTGAATTCATAATTTTCCAGTAAATTCTTTCACATAATTAGTATTAGTTAAAAATATTTCAAAAACCAACATTTGTAGTTGGTAATATTAATTATAATGATAAAATACAATTTTTTTTGTCATAAGATTTCCGTCTTGGAACTGGTTGGACGCGTACCTCCATTGATTTCTATTCTGTTAGACTACACATTTCCCTAAAGTTACCACAGCCTACGTCTTTGACTATCTGTGTCCAATAGTCTAACGTAGATGTACCTCTAACTCTATTTTCTCTATCTCTGCTTCTAATATATTCCGCACCATTCGCTCATGCCTTAGTATGTGATCTATCATCCTGTCTCTCCTATTTTTTACTGTTTTCCACACACGTCTTTCTTCCCCTACCATTTCAGTACCTCTTTCCTCTTTGTTCTTAACTTTGTCTGTTCATGGTATCATTATCATACGTCTGTAGCACCATTTTTCAAAGAAATTCTCAAGCATAACGACTGTTAACGACAGAGTACGATATTCGACGTCCATCCCAGATGAGTCGATAAGTTTTAGCAGCGACGTTACTAGCTATTCTTCGCTACGACGCACTAACCAGGAAGGCCCTGTTTACCATGAAGTGATCCGTAGTGTTTCTAAGTCAATTTCTCATTGGTTGATAATTATTGAAAATATTATAGTGTCCAATACGATATTTAAAGGTATTTGTTAGAATAGCTCAGTAGCCACTTTCAGGTTTCTGAACGCATTCCATTATGTCAGAATTTATGTTATAATGCACGCATGTGTAGAGACGATCGATCGAGTCGACAGGTTGAAACGACTTTGTTTTTAGATTTCAAAATGGCAGGTCGAAAAAACTTTCACTTGGTGGTTTTTATTAAAGGTAATGTTTTTATGTTAATAATCAGATACTATTTAAGGTAATCTGATAACATCTTGTAATCAGAGCGTTGTTTGAGTGTAATGTTGGTGTTTATTGTAAAACTGTTAGTTATTTAATCCTTGAAAGAAATATTTATGGGTTACCTGTTGCTTTTGACTTAGAATTTGATGTGGATTGTTTAATATGTAAAATTTCAGGTGAATTTACTATTTTATTGAATATGTTTGACGTATAAAGATGTGTTGTTTGGTTTAACAACCGAAAACTAATATTTATTTATTTAAATTGTTTATTTAATATCTAAATCAGAGAAAAACTAATGTTTATTTACTTGAAATAATGTTTTAGTATTTAATACAGAGTTGTAACCCCAATTGAATTGCAGCTGTTACCAAATCAATAGTAAATGTACCCTTACTGTAATTTTACGAACAATTAATGATAAATACTGGCATCGTATTAAATCACATTATCAGGCAAGTTTGCATATGAGCAGTATTATATTTCAATGTTGTATTTGTTTTGGGTTTTATTAAATTAACCACAAAGTTGTGTATATTTTTTGTTTGTAACTTGTAATGCTACGATGTGTTTAATTTTAAGAAGTACGTTTTAACCAATGCAATCATAATGAATAAATTTTAACATTTGTTTACTAGATTTAATATATTTAACTAACATCCACTTATATAAAGATTTAGCGCCTGAATCTGGGCTTGTTTTTGTTATGTAAAATTTTGATATGTTTTTGCTGCCTACATGTTTTATAAGGTTTGATATTTGTGATGCAATTGATATTTTTATTTTATGTGTAATTGTTTTATTTCAGCATATTAACCACACATTCCACTGCATCGCTCATATCTCGGTTTAAACGTAATTATGTGTTTGTTGTTTTGTTTATCCTATTACCTAGCCGATGTTCCTATATAATTAACTAGTATTTAACGTTTGTGATAATTGTTGTGATGTAATTAAATTGAACCTCTGGTATGATCTACCATCTCGGGCCCTTCGCATTTGTGACTATGTTGGAGATAGTCTATTCAATAACCAGCGCCTTTTTAAATATGCGCAATCATACCATAAGTTCATTTCAGCGATTCATGTTGTCTTGTCAATGTACTTGTAGTTGTATTCTTGCAAATAATAGGAAGACGGCTAGCCTTTGTGAAATATTTTGTAACACGGTCTGAAAACTGTTAATGCATGTATGTAGGCGCGTGTGATCGAACCTTGTTGCATATTACTAACATTTTATGTCCGTGCGGGGGGAATATTGGTAGTCAATGCAGATTTTATCTTCCTGGTGTTCCCCTTCTTCAACTTTAGCTGGGTAGTATTAGTTATCCGACCTCAGTACCTGTCACAAAAAACTAGCTGACCTACACTAACGTTTTTTCAGTTGTCATGTGTGGTATGTCTGGGTAACAGTTGACATCCCGTCAATTTCAGTGTTGGTGATCTGGGTACTTGTACGTTACCCGTCCTCGTCGAGATGTGCCAAATGCAGTTGGAAGTGTGAGGGCAGTTTGGGGTTTTCTCTGCCGTGCTCTTTCCCCAATCGCACAGATTGAGTACGGCATTGTTCCTCACCTACAACTGCGTTAAAATCTTCTGTAATTATTAAATTTGTGTCTTCAATCTCTTTCTAAATCGCTTCTACCTCTTCCTTGGTATGGCTAGAGGTGAGCATGTATAGTTTTAATATTACTCTATTTATCGGTTTAGATTCTAATCTAACCATGAGAACTCTATCGTTCTTTTGTAGGTAGTTTTTACACAGTGTTTTATCTTTTTCTCATAACTGTCCTCACACCTGAATTTCCTTCCTTTGATCCTGTATGAATTACCCCAGTCTCCTCTCCAAAAATCACTCGCCTCTGGTCACCAAACTTCGCTGAACCCTACTATGTCTAGTGCTAACCTATCCATTTCAATTTTTAGGTTTTCTAACTCACCTACTTGCTCTATACTTGACATTCTATTCTCCGACTTCAGAGTGTTGCTGACTCTTTTTCTAAACTTTCCGATTACATCCTCCGAAGTATCAAAAGGGGGACTATTTTAACTCGGAAATTTCTTACCCCAGAGGATATCATTTTAAGTAGCAATTTAAATACGCCATGTACTTGGTAGGTAATGTGGTTTCCCGTCGTCTTCCACATCGCAGTAGTATGCCTTAAAATGCCATACCGACCCCTATTGTCTCTGCCACTCCAAGTACCGAAAGAGCTGCTGTCCTCTCTAGGTGCCTGTCCTAGTCTGGTTTCTCACTAAAGACCTCACTAATTTGCTTAAACCTATACTTCGGCTTTTTAGATCACTGGAATTCTTAAGCATTTTTGCCCGTTCTAGTAATCATGGACTTCTTCAAGGTGTAGGTCCATGCAGAACCGAAAAATTTAAACAAGAGAATATTATGATTTAGTGTGATACGAGCTTTATTTACATGATGTTTGTGTATTGCCTATTGGTTTAGCGGAATATAAACAGTTTGGTTGAGGTTGAGGATAGAGTTTTATCGGAGTATAGCCTGTAAGGTTAAATAGAAAAATATTCGAGGGACAAAAGTGCATGCTTTGGTTAAGGGTTTTCTGCGTTATCCTTTAATAGTTTGTATTTAAACGCGGTGACGAATTAGGTTTTGGGCCTCTTGGAGCGACTTTTTAAAAAGCTTTTCCAAAAAACTTCTAACAAATTTATTTTTATATTAAATTACAATTGAATTTTAATTTACAAGTTCGTTATATGCAGCAACGTATGGTATTGAAATAATTCCGAGTTGAAATTCATTTTTATTAATTAAACTAAAATTATGGTGAGCAGCTGAACTGACAACAATCTTAAAGTTGAGAAGCTCTAGACTGATTGGCCATCTTGGGCTCTCGAAGGTATTTATGATGTACCTGCCCCTCGCATTGCTTGTGGGAACTGCAGACCTCATGTCTGCTTTTTCTGTATATAATACAATGTAACAATTTTAATTCTAATAATTACTGTCTTATAACCTACTGTGACCTGCACTTGCAGTATCACCTTACGTCTGGAATACAATGTCTGTTTCCGTTCTCACTGTCTGACTTGTTGAACTTTCATTAACCGTTTTATCATTTTATCATGTCCTTCAAGTTTACATTGTTGCATCTAACTTAAGTTTTAATAATTCTTAATAGTCCCATTAATTACATATATATTCTAATTTGAGGGTATGTAACTGGCGCCTTGGTAGAAGTTACGGAGTTATAAAGAATTGTACTTATTCAGATATAGATCCACCCTTGCCTTCTGATGCTTCTAAAGGGATAGACCTATGGTTAGTTCGGAAGATATCTTTTTCCTTTTTACATTCAGCCACTGAAATTGGACAGTGTTTCCCTACACATCAGAAAAATGAAAAGCATATTCGGCAGTGTCTACTTTTCTGCCTATTGTTTTTCTTTTTTGTTGAATTCCTCTTGTTATTCTAACTATCATTGGTTTTATTGTTGTCTTATTTCTTACATACACTCACCGAGATTTATAAGTTAGATTGATTACATATATGTTCTAAAAAGGTTGATCATAGCCAAAGTAGTAAAATTATGAAAAATGAGAATAATTTTGTTCCAAATAAATTGTTAATTTTCAAAATATGCCTGCGTTAAAACTAGAAATTATCCATTGGCGAGAGCTGCTAAACAATTAGAAGAAAGCTGATGGTGGCTAGTTTAGGAAGTTTCTGGAGTCGCGCCGCGCACTCGCGTTATCATTTCAAAATCTGGTATGTAGTGTAACCGGCCTGAAGGCTGACCCAAACACCTCTATAAACGGTACATCGGGTTCCATGATCTAACATCTAATGGCAGTGGCTCAACGAAACTTACGTTGTGTTGTTATAATGTAACCCAAATTCATACTGAGAAGATGGCCTTAAGTCGGTAAGGTTTGAAATAAAACTACAGCATTTACCTAAATTTACGTTTAATCAAAAGAATAACCAAGAAAAAGGTCATCCGCTTGGAAGCATAGAAAAATTACATTCAAAGCAAACACTGCCGTACTCAACCTGGGCGATTGGGGAAACAGCACGGCAGAGAAAACTCCAAACTACCCACACACTTCTAACTGCATTTGGCACATCTCGACAAGGACGGTAACGTACAAGTACCCAGATTACCAACATTGAATTTAACGGGATGTCAACTGTTACTCAGACATACCACATATGACAACTGAAGAAACGTTAGTGTAAACCAACTAGTCTTTTCTGGTAGGTACTGAGGTCGGCTAGGCCAATACTACCCAGCTAAAGTTGAAAAGGGGGGACGCCAGGAAAATGACCTGCACCTTGACTACAAATGTTCCTCCCCGCACTCACATAAAATGTTAGTAATATTCTACAAGGCTCGATCACACGCGCCCACATACATACATTAACAGTTTCCAGCCCGTGTTACAAAATATTTCACAAAAGCTAGCAGACTTCCTATTATTTGCAAAAGGGTAGTTAGACGAGATAACATGAATCGCTGAAATGAACTGATGGTATGATTGAGCATGGTTAAAAGGGTGCTTATTATTGAATAGACTATCTCCACCATAGTCATAAATGCAAACGCAAAAGCACGAAAATGGTCGGTCATACCAGAGGTTCAATTTAATTACATCACGGCAATTATCACAAACATTAAATGCTAGTTAATTATATAGGAACATCGGCTAGATAATATGGTAAACAAAACAACAAACATTTAAATACGTTTAAACCGATATATGAACGATGCAGTGGAATATGTGATTAATATGCTGAAATAAAACAATTACACATAAAATAAAAAATGTCAAGTACATCACAAATATAAAACATTATAAAACATGTAGGCAGCAAATACACATCAAAATTTTACATCATAAAAACATGCCCAGATTCAGGTGCTAAAGATTTATGTAAGTGCATGTTACTTAAATACGAGGCTTCTTCAATTGAAACCCATCTTTGGTCAGGATAGCCTTGTAAACAATTGTAATTACTCAATTGACGTTTTGCAACGTTAGTGGTGTTTGTAAACTTTCCACTGGTCAGTTTCTCTCGTATATATTTGACAGCGATTTTAAGTCTTGTGACTTTGAAATGGCGTTTGTAGTTAATAATCCGACCAAATGTGATCAGCGTGCGGTCATTCAATTTCTGTGTGCTGAAGGTTTGTAATTATTAGAAATTCATACACGAATGCAAGCAGTGAATGAAAACGCATGTTTTGCGCATCCAACTGTCAAGGAATGGTGTCGAAAATTTAAGAATGGACGCGAAGGGACGAATGATAAGCCGCGACCAGGTGCAATGTGTACTGCGTCAATAGACAGGAATATGGCATGTGTGAAAGTGCAATGCAATTGTAGTTCCAACTCTGCATTAAATACAAAATCAACATTATTTTAAATAAATAAATATTAGTTTTACTCTGATTTAGATATTAAATAAACAATTTAAATAAATATTAGTTTTCGGTTATTAAACCAAGCAATATACCTTTATACCTCAAATATATTCAATAAAATAGTAAATTCACATGAAATTTTACATATTAAACAATCCACATCAAATTCTAAGTCAAAAGCAACAGGTAGCCCATAAATATATTTCCTTCAATGGTAAAATAACTATTTTTACAATAAGTACCAACATCACATTAAAAACAACGCTCTGATTACAAGATGTAATCAAATTACCTTAAATAACCACTGCATTATGAACTTAAAAACATTACCTTTAACAAAAAACCGCCAAGTAAATGTTTCAACCAGCCATCTTGAAATCTCAAAAACAAAGTCGTTTAATCTTTGTTCACTCGATCGATCGTTCCTACACATGCGCCCTTATAACATAAATTTTGACTTAACGAAATGCGTTCAGAAACCTTCAAATATAGAAATGTACACTATAATATTTTCAATAATTATCAACCAATGAGCAATCGACTTAGAAACACCACGGATCACTACAGGTGTACTAACTATTCGCTGTTTTGTTGTTTTTCTGTGCTGCCATCTCGGAAAGACTTTCACAAATGCAAACATTCATGATCGCGTTCATTACCACATCTCTACTCGTATAACTACTTTGTTACTACTTACGTTTATCGGTGACCAAACAACCATGATGAAATGAATACTCATAATTCTTGCTAGTGGGTAACTGGTTTATAGAAGGAACCGCAATGTATGAAAATATCGTTCCACATAACCTGCATGCAAACAATCTGTCATTATTTTTTTTTGTTCTGTTCGCCGTTTTTAGTAGTCAATGATCTATGTTTCCAAAGAAATACACGTAGCTAATGAAGTTATGATTAAATAACAATCATGCGAGCTGTAAGAAGGTGGGCAACAAAGATTGAAATACCATTTCTTAATAAAAGCGATAGTAATGTTACAACACCGTTTCGAAGTTAAACATTAAGCAAAGGTATGTACGTCAACGCTTACACGCAACTTAAAATAAAATTGAATAAAACATTATATTTTTTAATATAAAAAAATATTCCTACTTAACAGGTATTTTTATAAACATTCATATGATACGTAGGTCATACTGGGTGTGCTCGATATGTATCGGTAACTAACAACACTGGAGCGATCTGACGTTTCTAACCTAAAGTTTGACATTTTTGACAGTATACATACTTATAAGATTTTGCGATATAAACACTATTTGGTTTGAGTTGAAAATTTCGTCTGGACCAAAAAATTGAATTAACTCGTGAACATTTTTGTGTGACGATTTTTTACGATTTACGACGAGGATTATCTCCACAAAAGTGCCTGAAATATCTTTTGGGGAAAAAGCTCAACTAAAATCACTGTATATCATTGATATAGTGAATTTAATCGTGATCGTAGTTCGTTAGCGGCTTCGTGGTGTAGTTGGTATGCGTGTGACTACTATGCCCAAGACCCCGTGTTCAAATCCCGACACGGTCCGTTTGAAAAGTGTTAGCCGAACATTTTTCACAAAAATACGCCCTCGTTCAGATGAGAGATAAAATAGAGGTCCCGTATGTGAGTGTTGTCACGCACGTTAAAGATCCCTTGCTTGCTTGCAACAGCAAGGGTTCGGCAAAATTTCCAGGTAAAAAAAACTCACTTCCTGGCCAATGTAGTACCTTCGGGTGGAACATTAGAAAATCAAATGTAAGGTCGTAGTTTGCTAACGGATGAATTTAAAGAAGATCGTACAAAATCGGCTTTTGTGCCAAAAAACATCGATGATGTACGCGAATTAATAATGCAAGATCGCCATGTGAGTTATAGTGAGATTCAGGCATCCCTAGGCAAGTACACATTCAATATTACACGAACATTTACCTGTGAAAAAGCTATGTCCGCGTTGGATCCCACATAATTTAACAAGTGTTAAGAAAGATTCGTGTCTATCGGTGCAAAAGAAATGCTCAAAAAACGACTGCGATACGTTAAACGCAGTGTATAACATTTACACAGATGACGAATCTTGGCTTTATTCGTATGAACCCAAAAGTAAACAGCAGTCGACTGTATGGCTCTTCCAAAGTGAACGAAATCCAACAAAAGTGGTTCGCATTCGAAGAAAATGGTTGCATTGTTACATGCCAAAATTGGCAATGTACATTTTTAGATTTAGTTATAATTTATAAGGTAATTCCCGTGTATTTTTTAAATTAAAAACGCCAACTTCCGTTGTCCCTGAGAATCGCGTCTGCGCAAAAGTGATGCGGAGTGCGCGCGTGGCTGAAAAAGACGCCATTATCCCACGAGCCCTCGAGCAAGTAACATCTACCTGTGTGGTGTGTGTTTTTTCTCTTTAAAAATGTAGGTTTCCTGTATCTTGTCTTATTTGTGACACCTGGTACCTTATTCTTTTTTCATTCCCCTACAAGTGCCACAGAAGTTAAAAAGGACGGATGGACATCTGGTATCAATATGGTGTAACTCGACCCACAGATCACCGTTGGACCCTGAGATGAAGCTCAGAGATGCCCCCACGTCAGTAATTTGTTTTTATTTAAATTGTGCTTGCAAATTTGACTTTAAGAGCGTCATCCGCCGTATAGTCATGGTTTGGCACCTAATGATTTCTTTTTGTTCCCACACGTAAAGAACAAACTGCGTTGACAAAGAGGCGATTGATGCTATCAAAACCCATATTTTGGAGATATTTCGAACGAAATGGAAAAAATGCCATGAAAATTGGTTCTATCGTTTGCAAAAGTGTAATCATCATGGAGAATATTTTAAAAAACAGTAAAGAAGTTTTCACACCTAAAGTTTTGTTTTTGTTACTTATTCTCGATACATATCGAGCACCCCTGGTATATATCAATACTAGAATAAACTTGTATATTACAATAAACAACTGCCAAGATCCTAAAACACGAGAATAAACAAAAATCTGTTTAACACAAAAAATATAACTCCTAAGGTACTTAATTTTTAGATACATAATCTCACTGAACATTCATTTGAAATACATTCAAACGTATTACGATCTAAAACAAAAAAGAATTCTTAAAAAATAGAAAAAAATTATAAAAAAAACTACATTCTAATAAAATACGGAATTGATTTTCACATTTTCATATTTATTACATTTGTATTCGTCTGCAATAAAACCCTAATTCTTTACACTTTCCGCACAATTCCTGGGGGTGGATTTTGGATTGGTCGGATACGTCTAAACCGTCTGGTTTCTCCAAAGGACGCTGAAAAATGCACTTTAAAAATTATTAAATTAATTTCAACGACCTACCTGTTTGTGAGGATAAATATCGATTCTACATTTTATACACTCTTGACCAACGTTTGCCCATGAATTTCCACTCATCCACTTCCTTTTGCAACGATGGCATTTAAACTCTCCAAAGCAGCGTTTGCGTCCTTGATACGGTGTTTTAACGTTCCTTTTAGGACCACCCTGAAAAATGCAGATCGGTTATTAAAAAAATGTTCCTTTTACTTAAAGAAGTTATAAAACGTTGACATATGAGGACATATATTTTTATTTTATTGACATGCATTGAAAAAGTGTAATCACACCTTTAATGTAAGGAGAGCCAAATTTATAAATGGGCAATCATGAGCAATTCCCCAGGGCGACAAATTTTTCAGGGCAGAAAATTTTTATGCGTATTAAGAAAATTTAGAATATAATTTACAAAGAATTTTGCATTAAGACGGGAAATTATCTTCTTATTCTTCTAAAACAATCTTAAATATGTCACCTTTTTTTTAATTGTGAAAGTGATGTTGGTTTTTGTGTAAAATATTTCAGGCCTTCTGTGTGCGTCGATAGACCCAAGGGTAGTAGAGGGAGTAAGTAAGGGGATACTGTAACTTGTTGTTCAGAGATATAGAAGAACGTAAGAAGCTTTCAGTATGTGTAGTCGCATAGCTTAATTTATATTTAAATAAACCTTTCTTTAAACTTGATGTTGTTTATTGCATTACAACAACTTTGGTGCCGAAACCCGGGAAAATCTGGTGATAAATATAAACGAGCTTTAACGTAAATATTCGGAATAACGGAACGTGAACGCGATAATTTAACAGACGGCTATACTATCGAGGCTTCGTGATGGAACAAGTAAAACGGATAATCTGTAGAACGCACTTAACTAAAACAGTTAATTATATAAATTCTATGCTAAAAAATAGTTTCAGTGTCGAAGACATTTATAAAGCTATGTCAAAGTTAAAGCTTGCGAGTGACAATCTGAAAAAAATTGATAAGCAAATTGAACCTCTGCTTAAGGAAAATCTAGAGGACGAGTTAATGAAAAGGTATGAATATGAAGAGGTTGCAGTAACTACGATGTCTAAGTTGGAATTTAGATTAAAACTCCCAGAAAGATCGCAGATAAAGGTTGACTCTAATTTAACGAATACGGTACCAGTAAGTAATGAAGCAACTAGGCCGTCCTTTACGTCAGTGAAGCTTCAACGTGTACAGTTAGCAAAGTATGATGGTACTGCAAAGGGCTGGCTTCCGTTCTGGGAACAATTCAGAAGTATAATCCACGACAATCAACAATTAACGAACGGAGATCGATTCAACTACCTGCGAGTGTATGTCACGGGAAGGGCCGCTGAAGCAATTGAGAGATTTCCTCCGTCTGGAGCATTCTACGAAGAAGCTTTGAATATATTAAAAGATCAATTTGGAAATGGGGAACGGCTAATTGAACAATATATTGATAGCATTATGAAAATCGAACTTGTAAAATCCAGAAATGACGTAAGCACTTTAAGGAAGAATTACAATCTATCACTTCAGCTATGCGTGCTCTTGAAATCTTAAAAGTATCTAGTTCTCAGTATAACATAATCGTAAAGTCGATTCTCATGAAGTCGTTGCCAACGGAATTGCGCTTAGGATTTTATCGACAAATGAAAATGAAATCATCCAATCATCTAGAAATTACTACGAGTAATTTAGAAAGTTCATCATCAAGGTGAGAGGAAGATGCAGATCGCCAGGTAAAGGATTTGTTGCAGTTTCTTAAAAACGAACTCGAGTCGTTGGAACAAGCTTTAAAACTGGATGCAGATGGTAAAGAAAAGATGCTCCCAACAGAGAAGAACACGCATTACAAAAGAACTGCGTCTAGTTTATTAGTCACCCCGAACAAACGTCTTGAATGCTGTGCTTTCTGCAAGAAAGAACATAAAACCGAAATGTGTGACGCAGATGTACCTTTGGCGAGGAAGAGAGAAATTCTAAAGGCAGCAGGAAATTGTTACCGTTGTACGAGAAATAACCATAGTGCTAAATATTGTAAAAATAGATTCTTAAGATGTAAACAATGCAAGGGTAGGCACGCAACAACAATGTGCTATCCAAACTTTAAGCCAGGTAAAGATAGACACAACGCTGAGACGACAGGTATTACAGTAAAATTAACGAAAGGCGAGAGTTCAGTGAACACTTCGGCGCCGTCGGTGTCCAGTTTGATTACAAACATAAACACAAATGTGCTATTGCAAACGGCTTGTGTTTATGCCTTTGGCGAAAATTCAAAGAAGTTAATTAGATTAGTAATGGACGGCTGTAGTCAACTTTCATTTATTAAGGAGAATCTATCAAGGGTATTGAATTTACCTGTTGTTGAACAACATAGGGTTTGTATTGCCGCATTTGGAAATAGTTCATCAATACCGTCTAAACTCTACAACCGCGTTTTAATTACTTAGAAGAGACAATATACAGATGAAATTTTAACGATTGAGGCTGTTGAAGTTCCAGAAATTTGCATGGATAATTTACATATACCTAAAGAAAGCGTGGTAGAGTATCAAAACTTGCAGCTTGCTGACAATATCCCGTTTAATATAAATCGAGCGTTAATTGTTGATGGAATTAATATACTTATAGGGGCGGACAATTACTGGGCAGTAGTGACAGGAAAAAATATTCGTCTTAACAAAGGTTTAGTAGCAGTAGACACGAAATTTGATTATGCTTTGCATGGTCCCATACCAGTTGATGCTACAACAATAGGAGTAAATCTGCAGACAGTGTTACATGCGACTGTTATAAAGACAGAAGCCGAGATCGAAAGTATGTGGGATTTGGAAACAATAGGTATAACTAAAAAAGCAGACGACGATAAGAGATTTTCGATAATTTTTTGAAAAATAACGTTCATAAATTTGATGATCGATATTTAGTAGCGTTACCGTGGAAGAATGAGGATGCAGTGATTGAAGTGCGCGAGTTCGTGCTCAGAGGCTAAAGTTTAAATTGACTAATATTAACAAAATATGTGAATATAACGCTGCTATCAAAGGAATGTTGGATAATAATTATGCCGAGTTAATTTCCCGCGGTGATGCTGAAACAACAAATGGCGATCGTATTTTCTACATGCCGCACAGGTCTGTTTTTAGAGAAAATAAACAAACAACGCGTTTGCGAGTGGTTTTCGATACCTCTTCACATGCCCCGGGACAAAAATCGTTGAATGACTTATTAGAAAAGGGGCCTAATTTAAGTCCAGATTTAATTAAGATTTTGATTAATTTTCGTGTAGGCGAGATCCGAATTACGGCTGACATTGAGAAAGCATTTCTACAAATTTATTTACATTCCGACGATAAAGACGCACAGCGATTCTTATGGTACAATAACGACAATGTTGCAGAACATTTAAAAGACTTTTCAAGTAAGCTTTTTCAAGAAGCCTCCATAAATTTACGCAAATGGACGATTAACGATTTCGAAGTAAACAGCAAGGTTGAATCGCAAAATGCACAAATTCAAAAGGTGTTAGAAATTAACTGGTGCAATCACAACGATAGAATTAAAATCGAAAAGGTAGTGTGTTGGACAGATTCTCTGATCGCGTTGCATTGGATTAAAGGTGATGCGTCAAAGAGGAAACCATATGTGGCTAACGGTGTTAAAGAAATTCAGACCTTATCGAAAGATATAACATGGAAACATTGTCCGGGTCGCGAGAACCCTGCGGACTTATTAACCCGCTGAATAAGTTCAAGTAGTTTAATAAATTCCGAAACTTGGTTACACGGTCCTAGGTGGTTGCTAGAAAGTGAACAAACGTGGCCAGATAATACGATAGAGAAAGCTACGTTAACGATAGATATAGTATCGAAAATGTCTTTACTAATTAACGACACTATAAAAGGTAGCAATCAATTTATAGATTCCTCCAGATAAAGTGATTTTGATCGTTTAGTGCGGATAACGGCGTACGTTTTACGATTTATAGGAAATTTAAAAACCAGAAATAATAAAGAAATAAAGAGCTTAACCGTAAACAAATTTGAA
This sequence comes from Platerodrilus igneus, assembly GCA_036346225.1. NCBI lineage: Eukaryota > Metazoa > Arthropoda > Insecta > Coleoptera > Lycidae > Platerodrilus > Platerodrilus igneus. The sequence goes on along the minus strand of JARFIW010001038.1, from coordinate 1,951,197 downwards.
AAGGCCGAAATATGTTTACTGAGGCAAGCGCAGCGGGAAGTTTATTATTCGGAGGTTAACAGTTTACAAAAGGGTGAGGGCATTGAACGGAAATCGAGTATTTCAACTTTAAGCCCTTTCTTGGATAAACATGAATTGATGCGTTTGGGTGGACGTCTTCATAATTTAAGAGAAGATTTCGACCTCAAGCATCCCGTTATTCTATCGAAAAATGCACACTTAAGTAAATTATTAATAATAAAGTTTCATAAAACTCTTCATCATAGTGGTGTAAATGCAACACTATGAATTACGTAAACGATTTTGGATTGTACGAGGACGGCAATTAATAAAGTCCGTTTTAGCAAGATGTGTTATCTGTAAACGACTTCGTGGAAAGTCAGGGTCGCGTCCCTTCGCGCCGTTACCTAGAGATCGAATACAGCAAACAAAGCGCTTTGAAGTGACAAGTTTAGACTTTGCCAGACCGTTGTATTTTAAAGATAGTTATCACTCGAAGCCATGTTATGTGCTTTTATTTACCTGCGCTGTTATACGAGCACTTCATCTAGAGATTGTTTTGAAAATGGATGTTGGGTCTACAGTCAGTGCATGTAAACGGTTCTTTGCCCGTAGAAGGATTCCTAAAGTCATTTACTCAGATAACGCTAAAACATTTAAAAGAATATCACGTGAAATATCGACCTCAAATGGCCGTGATGGCAAAGTGCGTGCCTGTTACGTTAAGATTGCGAATGGCACCGTAATTAGGCGCCGAATACAATTATTGTATCCTTTAGAAGTAAGAAGTGATAAGCTAAGTTGTGCCGCCGCGCCGGAGGATGTGTAAAATATTTCAGGCCTTCTGCGTGCGTCGATAGACCTAAGGGTAGTAGAGGGAGTAAGTAAGGGGTTACTGTAACTTGTTGTTCAGAGATACAGAAGAACGTAAGAAGATTTCATGATGTGTAGTCGCTTAGCTTGATTTATATATAAATTAACCTTTCTTTAAACTTGATGTTGTTTATTGCATTACAGTTTTAAAAAGAATGAAAGAAAATAATGACACAGAAATTTAAATTTTGGAATTTATTTATAATCGAATTAAATAAAATATTATTGTAATTTTTATACCATCAATTTCAGAATGTTTTCTAGTTATAAAATGAACAAAAAAATTAAGTTTTGTTAAATTTTTCTATCTGTAATTGTGCCCAAAGTTTTCTCATAAATGTAGTGTGGATTTAAACAAGTCAGTATGCGGGAACATGCTCAGCAGTTCATCAAGTTTTACGAAGGTGTCGCTAGACTATTTTCATTAAAGTGACTAATCTGCTACGTACCTAGACGTAAACGGAAGAGTCGTCATAATTCATAAGGTTAAGGCACGTCGAAACAAACATAAAGGGAAGCTGGAAAGTCCAGACTAACAACAAACGTGGAGAGTGGGAGGATTCACATATACAAGAAAAATACATCGCCATCGATTTTTCTATTTACATAAATAAGAAAAATTTCTATCTGAAACAAGTAGAAAAATAAAGTACATAAAGTTACTATTTTAAAAAAAAAATTCTCTATGGTTCTACGTAGTGCGCATTTCGTCGCTAACATGTAATACATCTAGTCAAAAAACTGAAACTATCATATAAGCAACTGCGTTAAGTAACAAAGAAAAACTATTAAATATTAAAAAACATCGCTAGTAAAAAGAAAATTTTAGCATAACAGGGAACACTAGCACAGCTAATTCCAGAGTGGGTCTTTATTAAACAAAAAAAATGTGCTTCATTCGTACGGCAATGCAATTTGGGTTTATCACTTGGTATGTACAAAAAAAAGAAACGAGTCACATACCTCTATGGGTCGGGATATATATATATATATATATATATATATATATATATCTTGTAAGCTATTGGAGGTGGATCAATACAGCAACGGCCACGGTGATCGGTAACATCCACGCTGCTATAGTAATTGTAACGGCGGTCTACGTTCCAGAGCAGTAGTCTACGTCAAAGATTTGTCGGGCCATTCATAAAAAGCGATCTGGCCTAACGTATGAAAATCATAAAACCTCCGTCAAGAGCTAAAAAGGGAATTTTATTAGTGTTGATAAACTCGGAAGAACTTACCGATGCACCCCAGATATCCACTTCCTGTCAATAACAAATGTGCATCGCTCTTGTAGTAATAAAACGAGCAACTCAGAAAATATATCAATAGCACGAGCTGCAGAATCAAATTGAAATTGCTTTTTGCAAGAATTAAATCCAATCACAGCGTTATCCAACACACAAGTGTGATTAGAAACTCGAAACAAACTTTATCAAATAAGTACGATCCATCAGGATTGGGTATTATAAGAAGTAATTCTATGCTATAGTAATATGTATCAAGCCAACGGATATCTAAAACAAGGTACCGACTATTTAGATTATCGAAGAACTTTACATTTTGCAGCAAATAGGTTTGAATGGAATTGTAGTAAAGCGTACTTGTTGTAGGAATGTCTAATATACAGGATGGTGTTTGAGTATTGGAAGCAGAATCTATGCGAATGAATAATTAACCAAAATGGCATAAGGTTTAGTACACCATCGCAAGGTGAACGTAACACATCATTAGGTGTTCAGTCCTGAAACTGGTTAAACGTGAACCCCATTGTTTCCTATTCTGAGCTAACCTCCACATTTCCCTAAAATTTCCACATACTGCAGCTTTCACTATCTGCGTGCAATAGTCTGATCTCGGTCTAGCTCTACCTCTTTTTTTTCTATCTCTGCTTGTAATATATGCCGCACTATTCCCCAAAAATGCCTTAGAACGTATCCTGCCTTTCTATTTTTCCTATTTTTTTTTGTTTTCCACAGATATTTTTATTCCCATACTATTTTTATAATCTCTTTGATATTAACTTTGTTTGTCTATGCTATCATCCTCATACATCTGAAGCACAACATTCCAAAAGGGTTCTACCGTTTTTCTATCTGCTTCTCCTATTGCTCCTATTTCATAGACGTCCTGTCCTGTGCTGTGCTCCACACATATGGTTTCAACAATTTTCTCCTTGTTTCTATGTTTGTTGTCTTCGAACATAACGACTGCTCTTTCTTGTTAGATGCAGTTCGATTCCTCTTCTATTGTTTAGAAATATATGCCGTATTTCCCCGATATTCAAGTAGTATGTGAAAGGGATTAAGCAGCCTGCGGCTACCAAGATACCCCAAACTAGAACATTTGCCGAATTAATAGTTTCCAATATGTCCTTTCGCACAATCAACATTATTTGCAACAAGCATATTTTATATCCGTCAATGTAAAAGGGAAAGCTATGATGGTCGGCAAGTGCACCATAACAGAGCACTAAAGTGTTAAAGCCTGTTGGATAGGAAACCTAACAGATAGTGGTACCATGCTATTCAATCCACGTATATCCTGATATTTAATGTACGATATTCTTTGTTTTTGTTAGATATGCACAACAGCAATCTCAGTATGAATTATATTTTATAGTTTTAATAATTAGTAAAATAACTTCACCAAGCGTTACTTGGACGTCATTGTTATTTTAAAGATAAATAGGTATAAAGTAAAAGCATAGGGTTGCCAGTACTGTTGTTTTATGATTTATACGAGTTTTTCCTATCAACTCACCATACTCAGGGAAGTCCCAAAAGGGCTTATTTAATCAATATTTTAAACCAATAAAAATTTATAGTTATGCCTTAAATTCCGTTCTGAATGGACCTGCACCTTGAAGAAGTTCTAGATTACTATAATAGGAGAAACGGCTTGAGAGTTCCAGTAATCTAAAGAGCCGAACTATAAGTATGACCAAATTACGGGGTTTTTAGTGAGAAACCAGACTAAGACAGGTCCCCGAAAGAGGGCAGCAGCTCTTTCGGTACTTAAGACTGGCCGAGACCATAGAGGTCGGTATGGCATTCTAAATGACACACTACTGTGATGTGGAAGGCAAGAGGAAACCACCACATTACCTCCCATGTAGATTCTTAACTGGGGCAACAAACCCACGTTTGTGACATCTCGCTTTCAGACAGTCATCGACTTAACCCTGGCATCGGCAGGCATTTCAAGGCATATTTTGAACTGACAGATGACGCCTAAAGTAACACTGTGAGATCACACCTTGTTAAGTTTTAAAATAAAGGCAGCGGAAGTTGTGTGTAAAAAATATAGGAACCCAAAAGCGACCAACAGGTCTGTCTATTTAGACAGCGTGAAGGAACGATTTTTGGCATTACAAGGCATTGACAACCCAAAAACAACAGAAGAGCTACAGAGACACTCGATTTCTTTTCAGAACTCCATCGTAGAGTCCTTTAAACAGGCATGCCCGGTCAGGACAGATTCTACTCGTTCCATCGCCCCATGGTGGGGCGAGGAGCTACAAAAACTGAAAAAGACCCTAGGTAAACTGTTCAACAAGGCAAAAAACATCAGAAGTATGGATGACTGGGAGGCTTATAAAAGCCACCAGCGAATATACAAAACGGTAATTAGAAGACAACAGAGAAACTCTTGGAAGACCTTCTGTAACTCAGTCGAGTCTGCCAATGCAATCTCTCGCATTAACAGGATTTTGTCCAAAGATCCTCGCCATCAACCATGCTGCCTGAAACGTGTGGATAGTACGTACACCACCAATGAGACAGAAACAGCTGAGTTACTCGCGGACACCTACTTTCCAGGTAGTGTATCACGACTTTCTTCATACTGGGTGGATCAACCCAGCTCGGCCCCTAATGGGACCGAGTGGAAGGTGTCAAACGGGGTAGTGAATGAAAGAAAAATTCAATGGGCCATCTCAACTCTCAAACCGTTTAAGTCCCCTGGAATAGATGGCATCTTCCCCGCCCTAGTACAGTGGGGTGTGGAGAGGGGGGCACCATTCCCTGTGATAATTTTTAGGGGCTGTATTGCTTTTGGATACATCCCCAGCAGTTGGAGAGAGGTTCCTAAACCAGGACAAAAGGACTTCTCCCAGGCTAAATCCTACAGACCGATCAGTCTTACGTCTTTTTTACTAAAGACCTTGGAGATACTGTGCGACAATGATATGAGGGAGAGGATAATGCTTTCTTATCCACTTCACCCAAACCAGTACGCCTTCGTACCAAAAAAATCCACGGGGTCTGTTCTCCACGCTGTTGTAGGACGGATTGAGAAAACCCTTAACAACATGTCCATCTTAGGCGCATTTATTGATATTGAGGATGCGTTTAGCGAAATCACCTTCGCAAGCATTGACAGAGCTCTGCGGGCACATGGAGTTGAGGACACCTTTCGACAACTAACTATGCAGATTCTGGGATGTCGACAGGTACACATTAATGTTGGGAAAACTTCAGCAATTAGGGAGGTAAGTAAAGGTAGTCCCCAGGGGGGCGTGCTGTCACCGCTATTAAAGAACATAAGTAGTGGACAGCCTTCTCCAAAGCCTTATTGAGGCAGGTTTCTACACGATAGGTTATGCATACGACATAGGTAATTTAGTAGTCGGCAAATTTGAACAAGTGTTGTGTAATATTATGCAACACTAAGGACCACGGAGCTATGGTGCTCCGATAACTCTCAAATCATCAACCCTAATAACACGGGGCTGGTGTTGTTCTCCAATAAAAGGAAGCTGATGGTAACCAGATTGCCAATGCTCGTCCAAACTTCTCTGCCCCTATCAGAAGAGGTCAAGTACCTGGGCATCATACTTGATAAGAAGCTGAATTGGGCCAAACACTTACAAGCAAAAACTACCAAAGCCAACCAAGTATTTTGGCTATGCAATCGTGCCATAGGAAAACTTTGAGGTCTTCCACCAAAGACAGTCCTGTTACTACAAACCATGATAGTAAAGTCGATGTTCTGCTATGGCGCTGTAGTCTGGTGGCCAAGGACCAGACTGGTCCATGCAGTCAAAGAGCTTACTCATATCCAAAGAGTGGCCTGTCTAAACATCACGGGCGCAATGCGATCTACACCTATTGCAGCCTTAGAAGTCATCCTAGACCTCACTCCGCTGGACCTACATGTGGAAGAGATGGCTTTGAGAGCGGTAATGAGGCTGCGGTTCAAAGGTCTATGGATTGATAAGGGAGGCGGTGGTAGACACCACAACAAACTAAGAGAGGTGGTACGGAACACCCCTCTCTTGGGAGGAGTGGTTGATTCGATCGCACCTATGATTTCCAAAGAGTGCTTCGGGGTTTGCCTGAACACTGAGGACGCCTCCTTAACGGAGATCTCCATCTACACAAATGGCTCCAAAACAAATGAAGGTACGGGGGCAGATATATTCTCCGATGACCTAGACCTTCATGAAAGTGTTACGCTGGGCAGGTTGGTAACTTCTTTCAAGCGGAGGTCATAGTCATCATGCATGGTGCTAGCGCCATACTAGAACGTAAAATTCAAAATAAAGCTATACGCATTTTGAACGATAGTAGAGCAGCTCTTCTTAGGTTAAATAAACAGAAGCTCCTCTCGGGGGCGGTTCACCAATGCCATCACATTTTCGAGCTCCCTTCTAATACTAATGCCCTTGAGCTGGTGTGGATCAAAGGGCATTCAGGAGTACATGGCAACAAAGAGGCAGAATCTTTAGCGGGGCAGGGAACAGCTCGGGGTTTTGTCGGACCTGAACCATCGGTTGTTATTGCGCCATCGGTGATGTTCTCCATGATAAGGCAAATAACCCACCGCCGTCACAAGGACAGGTGGGCTTGTACAACAAGCTGCCGACAGGCAAAAGTGTTTATAAGGGCTCCCATGACAAAAATCGAAAAATTTGTGATAAGCTTTTTGAGACAGAAACTACGGCTACTAGTGGGAATACTGTTCGGGAATTGTATACTACAGAAGCATCTGCACAGGATGAGTCTGTCAAACGACTCCACTTATCGCGGCTATCAACAGAAGGATGAGACGGTGGAGCACATTCTGTGGACCTACCCAGCAGTCGCTCGAGTTCAAGGATCCATGCTGGGGGATTTCTGGCCTAAAAAGGCTGGAATTTGAGACACCCCTGGTCCGACATCTTCAAATTCACCTGCAAGGTCGGGTGGTTGAATAATGAAGGACCAGCTCAGGGCAAGGAAGGCAACTAGGAAGCCTAAGTGCACGTGGCATGTCACCTTTCCCAAATAAATCTAATCTAATCTACCTCCCTGTACACAGCGTACTTAAATTATTACTTAAGATGACGGCATCGTCTGGGGTAAAAAATTCCGGAGTTAAAATAGTCACCCATTCGGATCTCCGGGAGAGGACTACTTCGGAGGATGTGACTGGAAGGTTTAGAAAAAGCCGGGAACGTTTTGCGAGTAGAAAAGTGGAATGCAATGTCAAAAGTATGAAGCAAGTAAGTAAGCTAGAGAACTTTAAAATTGAAATGGTTAAGTTAGCATTAGACATAGTAGGGATCAACGAAGTTCGATGGCCAAAGGCGGCGGATTTTTGGAGCGGAGACTTTTGGGTAATTCGCACAGGATCAGAAGAAGGAGTTTCGGGGATAGTTATGCAAAAAAAGATAGGACCACATCTAGAAAACTACTTACAAAAGAACAAAAGAGTACTCATGGTTGGATTACAATCTAAACCGGTGAATACAGTTACAATAAAAGTTTACATGCGTACCTCTAGCTACAGCGAGGAAGGTAGAAGCCATGCACTAAGATATCGAAGAGATACTAAGATACGTAGTAGAACATGAAAATTTAGTAATTTCGGTAGATTTTAATGCAGTGATAGGAGCGGTAGTGGATTTATGTGGTTTAGGCACAATGAATGAAAATTTTTAAAAAACAAACTCTGATAAATTTTAAACAACCTAAGTTCCTAAGTAGAACAAATGGAAAAATAAATTCTGAACAATCCGAGTAGGTCTTGAAATAATTTGAGGAATTTGCGCGTTTTTTATTTTTCAACTCACTGATTGATTTTGTTTTGGTCGTATCGAAGTTGAATAACGCTGGAAGATTTTCAATGACAGTTTACAAAACGATTATTTTCTATTGCTTATGAATCTGAAAAAAAAATTTGCAAGAATTTCTTATTTTCCAACTCGCTTATTGATTTAAATTCTCAACGAGTTCAGATGTTACGTCTCATTGGCTTCGTGAACAGAGGTACTAGCAGTTAGTGCAGGTTTAAAGCAGTGACGATTCTTTTTTGAATCGTTACACACTTCTCTCTAATACCTTACAGGTACTACAAATCTTGTAGATTAGTAACAACTTGACTGCCAATTTGCAGGAAATCGCCGTTGACCTAACGAAGAATTCTATCATACACCTAGAGACCAAAATTCGGTTTACGAAGGATGTTGGACCACCTCAAACTACCTCTATAAATGAAGATAAGCTGTTCTTCAGTTAAGTACTATTTTTTTCCATTATTGAAAATTTGTGTAATAATACACCCTCTAATATACGTTTATCTTTAACTTGTCATCTGTAATAATTGACGGATACAATTTTGTTGCAGATGACAGTTTAAAGATAAACGTACTTTAGTCTAGAGCTTGGTTGTACAGAGGGTGTATTATTACAGAAATTTTCAATAATGAAAACACAATAATTAACTAAAAAGCGGCTTACCTTTATCTATAAATGTAGATTAAAAAAAGCCCAACATTCTATGCAAACCGGCTTGTGGTATCTAAGCACGTGGTAGGTTTCTCGTTATGTCGATGGTAGTCTTCTACAAATTGGCATGAAGTTGTTGCTAACCTACAACATTTAGAACACCTGTAAGATATTAGAGAGAGGAAGGAAGGTAAGGAATTCAAAAAAGGGAACTTCACTGCGTTCAACCCGCACTAACTGTTAATACGTTTGTTCACAAATGGAGACCTAGATAAAACTCTCAGTTAATCGCGTCTTTTCACACGAACTATCTAAAACCCACCAACTGTCGAATGTTCTCATTGGTTAAGGCAATGTCCGTATATTACCTCGGGAATGAGAAAATACGTCTCGCATATTACATACGATAAAGTATAGATTCTTCACCTACTAGTGCACAATAATTTAACAACTAGTGTATCAAAACCTTCGTGAAATAATACTTTCAATTTCAGATTTAAAAGATCTCCTATACCTAATATTAAAGTACAACTGGTTTAGGCCAATGCGGCATAACAAAGTTTGAATTGGCATAAAAAAATTTTAACGATTCTAAGTACATCAATTCAAATTTGCATGAGGTTTTTAATAATTTATCGATCAATTATGAATTATTTTGGAGCATTTTTGTACGTTTGTAGTTTTTTGGGTGTTTGTTTTTGTTTTCATATTTATCATTTGTAGATTTTTGTGGTATAAAGCTAGATATGACCGCTTTTTATGAGTATAAATTTTGTAACTGATTCTGAACTGCTCAGCTGAATAAAGAAATGTATTGAAAGAAACATTCTAAGGAGAGTTGTTCCAGTTATAAAAAAAATTGTCTTATAGAGGTTTGATTTAAGAGGCGAAGATAAAAAAATTGGTTTACAGTATAATGCAAATTTTCTTATGTATATGGAATTGATTGTAGAACTTGATCTTTTTACGGTAACACACTTTGCAAGATTTGGTAACGTCGACTTCAAGATATTCTATTTATCATCTACAATTTACGAAGGGATTATGTTACCATTCTGAACGGACCTGCATCTTGAAGAAGTTCTAAAATACTAGAACGGGTAGAATGGCTCACGTGTTTCAATCAGCTAAAGAGCCGAAATATAGGCTTAACCAAATTAGTGGGGTCTTTAATGAGAAATCAGACTAAAACGTGTCCCCCAAAGAGGACAGCAGCTCTTTCGGTACTTAGAGTGCCAGAGTACTATAGGAGTCGGTATGGTATTCTAAGGCCCTACTGCGCTGTGGAAGGCAACGGGAAACCACACACATTATCTCCCAAGTACACAGCGCACATAAATTGTTATTAAAGGTAAAATAGTTCCCCCATTCGCATCTCCGGCAGCAGACTACTTCAGCGGATATGATCCGCAAAAAAAAAAGAATCGAGAACATTCTGCGAGTCGGAGCGTGGAATGTCAGAAGTATGAAGCAAGTAAGTAAGCTAGAGAACCTAAAATTTGAAATGGATAGGTTAGCACTAGACATAGTTGCGATTAGCGAAGTTCGTTGGCCAGAGGCTGGAGATTTTTGGAGTAAAGATTTAGGGTAATTCATACAGAATCAGAAAATGGAAAATCGGGCGTAGGGATAAAGATAGGACAACATGTAGAAAACTACTTACAAAAGAACGAAAGAGTACTCATGGTTAGATTAGAATCTAAACCGGTAAACACAGTAATAATACAAGTATACATGCCCACCTTTAGCTACAGGGAGGAAGAGTTAGAGGCGATCTACAAATATATCGAAGACATACTAATAGACGTAAAAGAACTTTAAAACAGTAGTAGGTGATGGTAGGAAAGGAGCGGTAGTAGGTTTATTTGGTTGAGGCACGAGAAACGACAGGAGAAATAGGCTGGTAGAATTTTGCGACAAGAACAATTTAGCCATCACAAATACATTATTTCAACATCATACTAGAAGACGATATACGTGAAAGATGCCATGAGATATAGGAAGGTATCAAATAGATTACCTTCTTGTTAGACAACGGTATAGAAATCAAGTAAAAGACTGTAGAAGCTACCCAGAAGCAGATATAGACACTGACTACAACATCGTGTTTATGAAAGCTGCACTTAAATTTATAAATTTGAAAAAAAAGGAAAAGGCACTTTGATTTTTAGAAACTAAAAGATAAAGATATCCACGAAAAATTTGAAAAAAAATCAAATGAATTGCTGAAAGATATCGGGAAAATTCCTTATCGTAAGGAAGTAGAAACAGAATGGAATAACATTAAATCCAGCTTAGACATGGGCCAGAAATAGTCTGGGATATGCACAAAAGAAAATAAACAAAGAATATTGTGAATTTAATAGAAGAAAGATGAAAATACAAAAATAGTTCAGACAAAACAGGAAAACAGATACACAGCCATAAAATGGAAAATTATTCGCAAATGCAGAAAAGCTAAAGAACATTGGATTGATGATAAATGCAAAGAGGAACAAACTAAGATGGAAATAGGAAAGACAGACGAAGCATACAAACTAATTAGAATGAATTTTAGGGTTATTTAACCGTATAGCAAAAATATAAGAGACGCTGGACGAAACGTCATTATAGATAATGTAGAGAAAATGGGTAGATGGCAAGAAAAGATAGAGAATTTATATGCAAGAGAGGAACGAACAGCGCTAGAACAAAAATCAGACATTGAAAAGGATGACTTGGGATAGCCTATACTCAGAGATGAGTTTGAATTAGCATTAAAAGGTCTGAAAAATGGTAAGGCACTTGGTACAGATAAGGTGCAAGTAGAAACTCTAAAAGCCGTTGGAAAAGCAGTAGCAGAACGTCTCTTCCAACTTGTAAGCTATATGTATGAGACAGACGAGATACCCAAAGATTTCAAATGTAACCTCATAGTCGCTATTCTAAAAATAAGTTTGACAGCACATATGCCAAAAATATTAACTAGAATTGTACAAAGACGAATGGAAAAACGAGCGGAAGAAATACTAGGAGAAGACCAATTTGGGTTTAGGCGAACAGGGGAACACGGGAGGCTATTTTAGCTCTGAGAGTCATAATGGAGAAAACAATAGAAAAAGGGGAAAGCGTGTATATAGGGTTTATAGATCTGGAAAAAGCATTCGACAATGTATAATGGAAAAAAAATGTTTGAAATACTGAAAAAGATTAGAATGAGTTATAGGGATAGACGAATAGTACATAGTTTATACAAAAAGCAAACAGCAGTAATAGAATTAGAGCAGGGACGTAGAGAAGTAAACATTAGGAAAGGGTTGAGACAGGAATGTGCCCTACCCCCATTGATTTTTAACTTGTACATAGAAGAGGCAATGAATACTATCAAATGCAGGAAGACATTTGGGATTATTAGCAGGGACAAAAGACTGATGTGCTTAGATTTGCAGATGATATAGAAGTATTAGCATCTAGCAAGGAAGCTGCGCTTAATGAAATGGAAACAGTTCTAACAGAGAGATACGGTATGAAAATTAACAAAAATAAAACTAAAGTACTAGTACGCAAAGGAGGGGAAAATAAATTAAAAGCTAGAATACAAATAGGTAATGAGAACTTACAAGAGGTTAGGATTTCTGCTACCAAGGAAACCAAATAACGCAAGATGGGAAGAGCGCAAAAGATACATAACAAAGATTAGCACAAGGTCATGCTACATTTAACAAGAAAAAGCAATTACTAGGTTCAAAACAACAAACAAAAACAAGGAAAAGATTCTTTAAAACATATGTGTGGAGCACAGCACTGTACATCTGTTAAACCTGGACAGTAGTAGAAGCGGACAGGAAAAGGATAGAAGCCTTTGAAATGTGGTGCTACAGACGTATAATTACGATATTTTGGACAGACAAAGTTAAGAACAAAGAGGTGCTAGAAATGGTAGGGAAAACAAGAAATATTAGAAAAACAGTAAAAAAAAATGGAGAGATAGGATGATAAGCCACATACTAAGGCATGAGGGAATAGTGCGAAATATATTAGAAGCAGAGATAACAAAAAAGAGAGGTAACGGTAGACCGAGGTTAAACTATTGCACACAGATAGTGAAAGATGTAGGTTGTGTGAATTTTAGAGGAATGTGCAGGCTAGCTCAGAATAGAAATCAATGGAAGTACACATCCAACCAATTCGAAGATGAAAAATCTAATGATGAAAAAAATAGCTGTCCTTAAAACTGATGATTAATATAAGCAACTTACATGTATTGGTTTTGCAATACTCTCAACTAATGTCAATTACATAAACGATTTATTGGAAAACTATCAATTCAGCAAATGTATAAGAGTTGAAGGATCCTTGGCAGCCAGAGGCTGCTTAACCAGAATCTTGGTGAAATAGTGAGTATAATTACAAAACAACAGAAGGGGAACCGAACTGTATCTAGGACGTGAGAATTTCTGGGAACGGTGTAGGCTAGCTAAGAATAGAAATAAGTGAAGGTACGTTCCAACCAGTTTCGAGACGGAAAATCTAATGACGAAAGAATAATTGCATCTAATGATTATTATAAACTACAGGTGTTGGTTTTTGAAATATTTTCAAGTATTGCTAGTTGTGCGAAAGGATATGTTGGAAATCTATTAATTCGGCAAATATTCAAGTTTTGGGAGATTTTGGTGGCCACAGGCTGCTTAACCTCTATCACATATTACTGCATATCGGGGAAATAAGGTATATATTTATAAACAATAGAAGGGGAACCAAACTGCATCTAACAAGAAATAACAGCGGCTATATTTGAAGACAACTAACATAGAAACAAGGAGAAACTTGTTGAAAGCATATGTGAGGAGCCCAGCACAGTATGTCTATGAAATAGGGGCAGTAAGAGAAGCAGACAAAAAAACGGTAGAAACTTTCTGGAATCTTGTGCTTCAGATGTATGAGGATGATAGCATTGACAGACAACGTTAATATCAAAGGTGTTATAGAAATAGTAGGAGAATAAAGATATCTGTAAAAAAATAGGCGAAATAGAAGGATATGGTACGTTCTAAGACATTTCTGGGGAATAGTGCAGGAAATATTACAAGCAGAGATAGGTAAAAGGAAGTAGAGATAGGAAAAATGCAGACTATGAAAATTACACGGAAATGTGTAGGTTAGCACAGAATAGAAAACAATGAGGGTACGTGTCAAACCAATTCCAGAACTGAAGACCTAATGATGATGGATTGTTAGCCGAATATGTCCGAAAAGCAGAGTAAATGACCTCGAAAAAATACGTACTATTTATTCAATTGTTGTTGACGGAATTCCTGACATTTCCCCACGTGGATCAATTATCAGTTAAGGTGCGTTTTGTTCAAAGTGATAGATGTCCTGAAAAACATTTTTTACAGTTTAATCCAAACGCAGCTTGTAACGTATTTTTTTATTCAGCTACTCTTTGCTTATTAATCTAAAATAATATCTCAATAAAATAAAAATATAATTTATAAATTTCTGATCACTAAAAATAATTCATAAAATTTACAATAGCATATGCGCTCCTTCGCTTTATAGGTCTAAGTTTTATAATAAGAATCGTCAAGTTGTCATTTCGGGTCACTTCAGCGTCTGAAGGGGTAAGCTGCTATCAGCGGCGTGGAAAAGTCAAGATGTTAGACAGGCGCATGGCCTGTAATACAGTCCGCAAGAAGATATAATTGATTTAACCTTCGTGTCGGAATGTGGTTCTTGGCAGCTGTAGCGTGCAGATTTCCTTTTGTGTTCTATCTGTAGCAGTTCAATAGATTCCTGCTGGCCAAAGAAATAGAGCCCCCCCCCATCATTAAAACATGCAATGTCGTCAATATCGTAAATATCGTATATGGTGCTGAAATGAAAATTTAGTTTGAGATTTGAAATACAAGAAAATTATAGGACGTACTTAATGAAGAATTGGTTTGGTTAAATAATGTTTTGTTCAGAAGATCTTTTATAGTTCCAGCGTTATAATCATTCGTAATGATGTGTTTCCTGTTTGTGCATCGCAGATGTTTATGGAATATTCCACATCTGATGTCATAGTTCGATTTCTTTTGGTCACACTGTACTTCGACACGTGAGTGATATTTAGTCCTTAATCCCAATTATAATTATTTCAATGTTTTACGAAAGATAGAAGGTTGAAGTTTTACCTTGTTTTAGTTAACTTAAAAATTATTCAGAAAAAGAATGATTCCTTAATAAACTTGTAATCTTTCAAAATTTTAAAGATGGCTATGCAGTTTGCTTATCGTTGTTATTTCACAAACAGATAGCGTTGACTACACTAAAAAGTTGTTATGGACATATGATGTCAAAAATATCTAGCTATCCAATTTAAATATCACATGTTATTTTACGCTATTTTTAAAAAATATCTTTAGTAATTTTGAGGACATGTAATTTGATTCTTAAACAATGTGATGAATTTTTTTATACATATTAAGTAAAACTAACTCTATGTTGAAAGATGCAATTTTATAAGATGTTAAATAATTAAATTTAATTGTGAAGTCGACGTAGTACTACAGATGGCAAAAGATTAGAATATGTAATATGAATTATTAAAAGAGCTCAAACTTTATAGTAAATTTATTTGGAAATATTCAATTTAGAGATCTTTATGTTTTTATTAAATACAGAACCATACTAATTTTCTGTTCTATAAACATTTTAGTTGAAAAGATTATGATAAAACAAATCAAGTGAATTTAATTGAATAGAATCCATTTTTGCATAACTCTTTTATTATTAAAAATTTATGTAAAATTTATAGATCATTCATGAGCAAACATCGTGTCTAATGATAAGAAATACCCTGGGTGTATACTTTTGGAACTTAAATTCTATTATATTATTTTTGGTGAATATTTTTTTAAGGACACAAACGGTGTGCAAGTTCTGCATTTATTTGTTCACAGGTTGAGCCGAGACATCTGTCAGACATCTGGTAATTGAGATTTTGGTAAGTGCTTTACACGGGTGAAATTCAGGTTTTGTGGCTATATAAGCGGTGTAGATTTAAGGTTTCCGCATTCCCCTAATACAAGTACAGATAATTTTTGCAGGTTATTGTATTGAAAAATACGGTGGCGCTCATTATCTACATTTTTGGTCAACAGACAACCTATGGCCCAAGCTCATGATCTACCCAGAGCTAACACTCTACTAGCCGTTTATTTCTAAAGAGTTTTTCTTTTCCTCAAGCCGTTTTCCATCCAACTTTACCTTGGGCTTTCATTGTTAATAAGAAATTCTCGACCTTGTGATATCAGGTAAGGGTTTATGATATATGGTTGTCCAATTTGCTATCTCATAGTCACGGGGGATATATAAATATATATTTATTACAAGCTCATTGATGAAAAGTACTTGATCTTAGATATCAATACCAGAAATTGCAGAAGGCAAAGTCAGATAATGCCTCGAATACGTGTGGGAAACATGCTGTGCTTCAGTTATATTAAAAATTCTATTTCTGAGGCACTTGACGCACCTTGTGCTGCTCATTTATTGAGACCTTATAGCTGAAAAATCCGTATAAGTTTGCTTAGATACGCTTACATTTATCAGTTTATTACAAGAACTATTTTTTTCGGGAAGCATGAATCGCTGGAAAATTCCAACATCTTAAATGGAAGTCCAAGATACCAGTTGAAATAAAACTGCTTTAAAAAATTAAAGTAAAATCAGATGGTCGAGCTGAAGAAATGCAACAAACGTCGTAAATAAAAGATGGGTTAAATTGCAAAAGCCTGCACGTTTATGAAGAACGCTGAGACAGATTCCTAATACGAAGCTGGAGGCAAAATATCTGAAGATAATATTACAGAGGCTCGAGATGGCGTTAATCATCGTTATCTTGGATTTTCTGTTGGAAGTATAAATAAAACTAGCAAGAGGTTGCAAGCTGTAAAAGTGGATGTAAGTATAGCTGTCACTTATATAACTCCCTGATTCATTTTATAAAAGCCACTAGCATGAAAGAAAATTTTAAACGTTTTGAAGAAGGAGCCAAACAGAAGATAGGTTGCGAATACGGAAAAGACGATAGAAGATTCGAAAAAAAAGACAACTGATTAGCACGAAACAGACGAAACTATTCATTTTACTGGTTCTGATAATTTTAGAATCAATCTTTCTAGGTAATTCTGAAAAAATTGAAAACCAATCTTGAAGAAAGGCGTGCGACATACGTTGATCTTAATAAGGCTAGACGAAAGATTTTGTGATTCTTTAAATAATTCATTAAAAGTACTTGTTTCGTAACTGTCACAAAAAAGCGGCTTTTAAATAACACAGACCAACGATGAAAAAACTTTTTTAATGAATATACCTTTTTATTATGTTTTTTAGGTTGCTGAATCCAAATATGATGCTTAAAAAACTGAATCACCTACCATTTCTTCACATCTTATAGTTAAATGCATTTTTTTCGAGATTTTTGCGTTTAGCGATATTTAAAGAATTTAAACAGATTTATAGTATTATGATATTTATAAGTTGTAACGGGCATTTTTAATAGTTGAACATTTTACGCTTTTTCCCAATTAGTAAATACATTTCAGTAACTACTATTTCTATATTTTATATTTATTAACTCCTTAGGCGAATGCGTCGTATTAATTATAAATTGCATCGTTCTTGTCTTGGCGTTCAAATAAATTTTGTTCCTTATGTGGATATACAAGTTTAGATAAGAGTCGATAAGCGGTTGTAGTAACAACGATGGTATTATTAACAGAGGAGTAGTTTAAGTTTGCTCTTCGATCCTACGAATGAATTACGTAAAACATAGTGTGTGCTGTTTGCTTTGAAAAGGGTCGGATTGTTTTAGTGATACGCGTAGCTTTACTAATTGTTCTTTCTGTTGCTTTTCTGTTGAAAAAAAAAGTGATAGAACTTGTTGACTCGACCGCACGTGCTTGTTTTACGGAACATTATTTTAGTGCTACGCGAGTTAAAGTTCGGGCCTTTGGAGCTGGTTTTTTAAAAAAACTTCGACACTTTAACAAATTTAATTTATTAAGTTAAACAGAAATTACAATGAAATTTAGAATAGCTGGTTCATAATAACTTTAATAAAAAATAATTAATTGTACTGGGCGAGTAGTCTAGGTAGACAACAATGCAAAAGCTGTAAACTCAGACTGACTCGGTTGAGTAGCTTGAACAACGAAGTATGGAGTTCGAAGACTGACTGCCGGGCATTGAGCTCCCGGGCTTTTTATAATAACCTGCCCCTCACACGGCTTGTGGGAACTTGCAGATCTCATGTCTGCTTTACACTTTGTTACAATGTATCAATCTTAATTCTAAGTAATTGCGGTCTGTTGACCGCCTGTGACCTGCCACCTGCAGTATCACTGCCCTCACGGATGCAAAGTTGCATGTCCGTTCTCATGAACTGTCGATAACCTCTCTGGGTTATCCTTGTGTTACAATGTTGCATTGAACTTATACTTTTACTTAACAATTTCTAATAATTCCTATTAGATTCAATATATCAATATATATATATATATAGGTAATTGGGGGATACATAACTCGCGTTGTCTTCCTAATTGTTTTTAGTTGTTTTTCTTGTGAGATAAATGTTTTAAGGATTTTTGACGGACTTTTTTTAGTGATACACGTGCTTAACCCGTTATGGTCCTTTTTAGTTGTTTTGTCTTTTGATATTTAAACTGTGTGTGTGCGATCTAGTTTCGCGGTCCTTTTTCTGTTCAGAGTAGCGCATACTTTGGATTATTTAAATACAGTGATACTGTAGTTTCTGAATTTTCTAACAACCAAGAATCTAAAATAGACCAGTGCTTGCGCAAATTTCGTTATTTGCGAAATATAACAGATTACCGGCTTACAAAGGTATTGGTTGAAGTTTCTCACTGCTTATTGGGATGTTTATGAAAATAATATACATCTGGTCCCAGTTGAAATTAAACTAGTGCTACAGAATATTTCGAAATTATTGTCTTAGGAAATAGAATTTATCAAGGCTACATAGTTCCGATGCGTGATATTGTCTGCTGCTAACCCCAGTGAAATACGTAGGTGTGAGTAGTGTAACGTGTGATAAGTTCCATCAACACCCTCACAGTCAAGGGTGAAGTGCTTCGTTAGTGCAGGACATCGTTGAATCTCACAGTTCAGTTGCAAGGAAGCGTTGCCGAAGGACTTTTGTAAGTTGAACTATTTCCTACTGGTTATTACTTTAAATATCTATCCGTTGTTCTTAAGATTAAGAAGAATACTAAACAAACCACAACAAACATACAGGGAGTATTATCTATCCGTTGCTTTACCATATCTTTGTCGTTCTGATACCTTTTACAATAGACCTGCATGCTATTTTAAAACATAGAAAGAAAAAAAAGAAAGAAAGAAAAATCAATGCTACTGGATTGCTCATATCAATTGTGTCTTATCTATTTATCTTTTGTTAACATTTTGTCTGATTTCTGTTTAATTGGTGTGTGAGGAAACGTTTCTGCTACTCCCCAATATTACCTCACTTTGTACTAAAAATTTTTGTATTGCTTTTACCGTTGTTATATTATATAGATTATCTAAACAGTTTTTTTTACATTCTACCAAGTACTGAATAACTTAGACTATGCATTGCTGCTATGCTTTTTCTTTATTTCAGGTTTGCAGGACTAATCTTTTTTATTGCAGGTTTGCTATTCTAATTTCTTTTATTGCAGGTACTGTTACTAACTCATTATCGCCGCATACATCATAGGTCAGTCTGCTTTCTACACCCCCCCCCCACTCTCCGATTGAGCCCGGTCATTTCTTTCATTTTCTTGGTGTTACGTACGGCTACGAGCCAACGTAACAGAAATTTTGGCGCCCAACGTGGCTGCCACGAATTAACGTAACAAAGTAAATTAGAAAAGTAGGTCTAATGGATGTAGATGATGTTGGTAGCACTGCCAAAAAACATTTGCTGGTCAAACAGCTGGTGTTTTCTTTACTGTCAACCTAACCTCTCACTTTAACGTTTCTAGTACGTGTGCTCAGTAAAATGTCTAATCGCGGTTGTAAAAACTCTGCTGACAGTTTTTGTTATATTTGTGGTGAGTTTGTGATTAAAAAACACCAAAGAAACATTACAGACTTTGTGAAAAAGGTTTATCTATCATATTTTGCAACTAAACTTGGTGATCAGGAGAAATCTTGGGCACCACATAAGGTATGTTACGTTTGTGTTGAAGATCTAAGAAAATGGTCAAAAAAGGAGAGAAAAACCTTTAGATTTGCTGTTCCTATGATATGGAGGAGCTGAAAATCATTCTGATGATTGCTATTTTGCAGTGTTGATATTACTGGTCATAACTCAAAAAACAAGAAGGTAATAAGCTATCCTAATCTTCAGTCTGCCATCCGACCAGTAGGGCACAGTGTAGATTTACCGGTTTCTGAACCACCAGATGATTTAAATTCTATTGAAGTACTTTCTGATGTGCAATCCGAGTCAAATGAACAAGATGATGAAGAATTCCATTGTACTACTGAAAATGTAGAGCCTAAATTGTTTACACAAATCGAGCTTAATGACTTGGTTAGGGATCTGGGCTTGACTAAAGAAAAGGCTGAATTGCTTGGCTCTAGACTGAAAGAAAAGAACTTGTTAGCCATTGGAACCAGCATTCATGTGTATAGAAAGAGAGAGCAGCAATTTTCCAAGTATTTTAAACAAGAAGGTGATTTAGTGTACTGCTCAGACATTTCTGGTCTCATGAACGAGTTTGGTATTGAATACAAAAAAGAAGACTGGAGGCTGTTTATGGATTCATCCAAAACAAGTTTAAAAGCAGTTTTATTACACAATGGTAACATGTACGCATCTACACCTGTTGGTCATTCTGTACATATGAAAGAAAGTTATAAAAATCTAGAAATAGTGTTGAATAAAATAGACTATTCTGCTCATGGTTGGATGATATGTGGTGATTTAAAAGTAACATGCATGCTCCTTGGTCAGCAAGCTGGTTTTACCAAATTTCCATGTTTCTTGTGCGAATGGGATAGTAGGGCTAGGGATCAACATTGGTGCAGAAAGAACTGGCCTGTGAGGAAGTCCTTAAACCCAGGTGAGAAGAACATTCTACGCAAAAACCTTGTAGATCCAAGAAACGTGCTCCTACCACCTCTACATATAAAATTAGGACTCATGAAACAGTTTGTTAAGGCTCTGCCTAAAGATAGACCGTGTTTTAAGTATCTCAGCCAAAAGTTGCCACACCTTTCAGAAGCTAAACTAAAAGAAGGCGTCTTTGTCGGACCTGACATTAGAAAAATGATGTTTGACGTTAACTTTGAATCCACAATGACCGTAAATGAGAAAGAAGCATGGATATCATTCAAGCAAGTCGTTACAAAATTCTTGGGGAATAAAAAAAAGATCCAGAACATGTTTCTATTGTAGCTAACATGTTAAAGAAGTTTAAAAATTTAGGATGTTTGATGAGCCTGAAAGTTCACTTTTTTGAATAGCCACCTTGATTACTTCCCGGACAATTTGGGAGATGTTAGCGAGGAGCAAGGCGAACGTTTTCACCAAGACATTAAAGTGATGGAAAAAACGCTACCAGGGCCGCTGGAACACCAACATGATGGGGGACTATTGTTGGTCACTTCACCTTAAAGTTCAGCAAGCAACACATCGAAGAAAAAGCTACATAAGAAGCTTCAAAGAAAAAAGAGAACGGAAGTAGAAACCAACTGCAGCTGACAAGTGAAACCTGTAATATCAATATAAACCTATAATGGCACATTAGGTCACTGTTTTAAATAGCTTACTGTAAATACAAACCATGCTTATGATTTAACATAGCGTTTCATTAATTTCCCCATATACTATAGTGGTTTTATACTATATCATTAAAAAACAGATTGCTCAAAAACTGTGCGTGATACAAAAAAAACCAAGGCCAGATTTGGATTCAGCTCAAAAAAATCTATAAACATCACCTATTAACGTGAAAAAAGTTTTCAAAAAAAATATTTTTGTTGGCTTGTGTAATTGGTCAAACGCGAAGCGCAAAACCCGTGAGCGACAATACTCAAAGAAAGCTTTTCATGTGCGAAGCGCAAAAAACGCGTAGTCAAATCGATAATAATTAAAGTATAAGCAAATCCATATTGCTATACTAGTGTAAAAGGGGTCTGCGTGAAAATAGTTTCTGTGGTGAAAGAGGTTTAAGGGTGAAAGAGGTTCCCAAACGAAAGAGTTCCTGGAGCGAAGGAGTTCGCCTTTCGAACACCAAGTGCGAGAACGCGTGGGGAAACAATACGCAAAATATCCGCAAAATTGATTTTCCAATGCTACACCAACGGTGCTGCATTGGCTAGGAAGCGAATTTTTTAACTGTTAACTTTGAATTTTGCTGAACCCTTGCTGTTGCAAGCAAAGGTATGGGATCTTTAACGTGCGTGTCCACACTCACACGGGACCTATATTTTATCTCTCATACGAATGAGGGCGTATTTTTGTGAAAAATGCTCACGTAACATTTTTCAAGCGGTGGTCCGTGCGGGGCGTCGCCGTGGATCAATGTAGTAAGCGTAAGACTACAGATCCCAAGGTCCCGGGTTCAAATCCCGACACGGTCGACTGCTTGAAAAATGGCAGGTGAGCATTTTTCACAAAAATTACGCCCTCGTTCGGATGAGAGGTTAAATGGAGGTCCCGTGTGAGTATTGTCACGCACGTTAAAGATCCCTACCTGCCTGAAACGGCAAGGGTTCGGCAAAATTCTAAATTGTTAGGCAACAAAAAACTCGCCTCCTGGCCAATGTAGTACCTACTGGTGGAGCATTGGAAAAGTAAATAAACGGTGGTCCGTGCGGGAACGAGCTCGTGACCTTCGGCTTAGTAGTCACACCCGAACCAACTAAGCCACAGAACCGCCTGCAAATGTATATCGCCATACCTTACATGTGATTTTCCAATGCTCCACCCGAAGGTGCTACATTGGCCAAGAAGCGAGTTTTTTTACATGAAAAATTTAGAATTTTAATGAACCCTTGCTGTTTCAAGCAAGGTAAGGATCTTTACCGTGCGTGACAACACTCACAAACCGGACTTCCATTTTACCTTTCATCCGAACGAGGGTGTATTTTTGTAAAAAATGCTCGCCTAACATTTTTCAAGCGGACCGTGTTGGGATTCGAACCCAGGACCTTGGGCGTAGTAGTCACACGCATACCAACTACGCCACAGAGCCGCCTATGTCACCATAGCTACGAGCGTAAGCGGATACGATGCCGCTAAAGCGAGACTGGGTGAAAGGGGTCCGAGTGGAAATGGTTTCGAGGCGAAAGAGCTCCACGGGTAAAATAATTCCACGGGCGAAAAAGTCAATTCCGCAGGAACCGAAAACTAATTCTAGTTTTGACTTAAAAGTAAATATTAGGAACTTTGATTGCACTCTAAAAATAAATGAAAACGCTATTTTAGATAAGCGTATGTGACAATATTCTTTTATGTTATAGATGACCAATATCAAGTACAAATAACAATTGGAATCAATGAACCGTTTGTAAGGAATTTAAAATTAAAAATTAACACTACGTTAGGGACATCCCCTTGACCTCTCCCAACACAAGTACGCAATATAAAGAACAAGTGCTTCTTACTTATTCATTAACGTACAAATACCCTAAAATTGTAATGATTCAATGTTCGTTAAATTAGTACACATGCTGTGTAATGGGGAAAAAGGGTCCAGGCTATGTGAATTGACGTAATAACATAAAGAAATATAAAAACTAAATACCTGAGCTTCCATAACGATATCTATCGGCTTACTGCAATGGAAAATATTTTACAACACAAAAGCTTCTCAAACGACCTTAGATATTATTTTCCGTTTAACACGCCATTTTATTTCGACTAAATATCGGATCTATCTAAGGAATTACCATTTGATCTCCACGATAAGAAATTGAAACCAAGTTAGGTTAGTTTAAACCCTCTAACTAGATTCTGCGCCTTCGTTTTGAAACTACACCTACAGACGTTTACACTTCGACTAATTGGGAATAGATCCTCACGTGTAGCACTGGTACTGACCTCGTCAACCATCGCAAACTGTCGTAGCCATATAAATCCCTTCCACTTAACGCTATTTCTGTTTTCCATAATATTTGAGATTTCCTCCTTCGAAGGATGTTTGTAGAAAATTTCGTATCTCGGAGGGAAACTGCGAAAAGCTACATTATCATTGGCATTGAAACACTTAGTCAGCAGAATCAATAGGTTAATGAAATAACGGGTGCCTTCAAAACGTACTTAAATAATTTTGGAGATGAACAGATTACACAGTTTTAAAAAGATCATGAGCTTTCAGAGCTTTTTTCTATTGAACACGACATTAAATAGTGAGTGGGTTGTGCTTCTCCACAGATAATAATCAATACATTATTACAATTCCCTAATACAGAAAGTATAACTGACATTAAATTGAAACAATTTGCTCCAGTAAAATTATAATACCAAAAACCTCTACATACTTTAGCTTACATGAATATTTTTCACAAATTAAATAACAAACACTAATTTTAGGAATTCCTCGAATAACAAAGCTAAACCGCTAATTTGATGTCAACATTTCTAAAAAAATAATATTACCTACGAAATTAAACCTATACTGTAATTTATAGCAAAATAATTAGACCTAAAGGAATGTGTTTCATAGACATATTTTTCTACCCTAGTATATTTGGCCTTTTTTACATATCTATAAAAAGCCATACCCGAGTCTATCGTCGCGGTGACGCCAAACAAAATTCCATATAAAGCTTAATTAGATAAATTCCTTTTCAACGTATGTACTGTAAACACTTCGACGCTATTTTACAGCTAGGCGGAAGGTTTGTTAGTTAATTCGGTTTAAATGCAATACTAAATTGCAAGGAATACATGAAACGAAAGGCTAAAAGAGAGGCATGAGATCTAGGTAAGCTTAATAATAGTGAAGTAAAAGAAGAAAATAGTAGAAAATAGATGAAAAGAAATAAAAAGGGTTATAAGTAGATGGTTGACAGGCGAATCAGAACCTCATTTCCTCCAGAATCCCTCATTTCCTCCCAAATTTACATCTAAATTCCCATAAGGAGGAAATGAGGAGGAGTGACTCTCTCCTTGTGGAACTCCTTGTGGAATTTTTTACCCCAACCATTTTGATTACGTCACATCCACATTTCCACACACCTATTTTTAAGATTTTTTTTACCGCTAACATTCTGGACCAAATAGTTTTCTTCGACTAGCCATTTTCATCTTTCGAGATAAACCTATCTTGTTTGGTATCAATTAATATTAGAATTTTCTCAGCTACCCGAATCTCTAGGAATTTTTTAGATAGCGCCATCCCCAAGGGAGCTACCCTAATTTTAAGATTTCTTACCTGTAGCGACTTTTGAGCGTTCTTATAAAATTTTTTATACATGCGATGCATTAAATTAGTCTAAAATTTTACGCAGAATTCGAATCTGTAAACAGATTTGAAATCAGACCACGCCCTGCAAAGTTACATTTTAATGTCCTGATCTTCTAAATTTTGCTCTTTGCTCTATAAGCAAACCTAACAAATAGTTTTCTTCGACTAGCCATTGCATCTTTTGAAATAAACCTATCTTGTTTGGTATCAATTAATATTGGAATTTTCTCAGCTACCCGAATCTCTAAGAATTTTGCAGATTGCATCATCCCCCAGAGGGCTACCCTAATTTTAAGATTTCTTACCTGTTGCGATTTCTTGACAATCCTTAAACATTTTTTTAGTCATGCGATACATTGAATTAGCTTAGAATTTTACGCAGAATCCGAATCTGTAAACAGATTTAATATCCGACCACGCTCTGCAAAATTACACACATACCCTCTGCGAGATAAATCTTTCTCCACACTTCCACCCACGAGATAAATGTACATTGTTTGGTATCAATTAATATTAGAATTTTCTCAGCTACCCGAATCTTTAGGAATTTTTTAGATTGCATCACCCTCCAGAGAGCTACCCTAATTTTAAGATTTCTTACTTTTGCGATTTCCGACCGGTCGCATAAATTTTTTTTAGTCACGCAATACATTAAATTAGTCTAAAATTTTACGCACATCCCGAATCTGCAAACAGATTTAAAATCGGACCACGCCCTGCAAAATTACACACATACCCTCTGCGAGATAAATCTTTCTCCACACTTCCACCCACGAGATAAATGTACATTGTTTGGTATCAATTAATATTAGAATTTTCTCAGCTATACGAATTTCTAGGAATTTTTTAGATAGCTCCATTCCCCAGGGAGCTACCCGAATTTTAAGATTTTTTTTATCAATGTCGATTTCTAATCACCTCTCCTTTTTAATATCTACAGTCCTTTAACCAACATAAATAAATTAAGCATGCAAAAAATTTAATAATATATTTTATCCGATTTACAGTTTAATAAACTAATCATTCCAATGTAATGTGTTTTAAATATGTAAATGGGAAGATCGACTTTTGGCATAATCATCGCTCTGAATTACATGTGAAAGCTGTATATAGTTTCTTTTTAAACGTGTATATCTTCTCCAAACAAATGCGGTTATTACAATAGGAAAGTACGCTAAATGTGGGTCAATTAATAGCAATTTAATATTGCTTACTGACCTACCTTAATTAGGTTGCTGTACTATTAGGAATGATGTACTTTTTGTTGTCCTCGCCCGACAAACTGATTTTATTAATTAATTGGGTATAAAGTTGGTGTTTACATGGTTTTGTTTAAGACCTTGTACATATTTTCCGGATTACTAGAACGACGTTATAGTCATACTTTTTGTGTTAAAGGATTTCACATCGGTAGTCTCTTCTCCCATTTTTGGTGTAAACACCGTAGAGTTCGCAATCGACTTTTATAGCTGTATGTTGTATTCTTTTTTTATTAAGTAATCGAATAAATCGTTCCTTCTGCTTCCAAAGAAACTCGGACACTCCATCGCCGACACGGGCATTCTTTATGCGATAGCTAGCCATACGGTTGTTAAACGCTGTGCTATCCATTTCTACACCATCGTCGTTAGTAGCGGTAATTGATGCATTTTTTATGTTTGTTGCTCCGTAGATGACCAGGGTATGCAGACTTTAACACCTCCATGTCGCACACTTTACACATAATTCGTGGTTGTGTAAAATAAAAATATAATTTTATTTTTCTTTATCCTCGTGACTATCAGCTATAAATTAAACCTCTCAATTATCTAAATCTTAATCTGATATCACAAGGTCGAGAATTTCTTCTTTTTCTTTTAAGCCCAAGGTAATGTCGGATGGAGAATGGCTTGAGACAAAGAAAAACTCTTAAGACATAAACGGCTAGTCGAGTGTTAGCTCTGGGTAGATCATGAGCTTGGGTCATGGGTGAATAAAAGACCAAAAATATATTTAATGAGCGCCACCGTATTTTTTAATACAATATCCAACAAAATTTAACTGTGCTTGTATAAGGGGAATGCGGAAACCTTATCTTAACACCACTAACATAGCCATAAAACCTGAATTTCACTCTTTAGGACACACTTACCAAGACCTCAACCACCAGATATCATACACATGTCTCAGCTTTACCTGTGAACAAACAAAAGCACAATATGGACATCATTTGTGTCCTCAAAAACATTTGCCAAAAATAGAATAATAGTATTTAGGCATTTAAAATATACTGAGGGAATTTATTTTCACTACACACTCTTTCTATTCCGGGAGGACTTGCAAATTTTTAAATGTTAAATAATAAAACATCTTTCAAAAACAAAAAGGATTCTATTTGGATAAATTTCTGATTATGTACATATGACTGCAATATTAAAGTTTGTCTCTTTATCGAATTTTTCATAATAACGCTAATGAAGTTTTACATTCAAAATTAAGATCTATGAGTAGATCATTTCTATAAGATTTAATTAGATAGACATATAATTTATTAATTGTTCATAACACATAAGTTTCTTTTAATCAACGAAGTACTTCCTTGATTATTACAACAAAAATTAATTATCAAAGTGCAGACTTGGTAAAATGTAATTATTCTAATTTAATTGTAATCTACAATAAATACGCAAATTTCATATGTCAATGAAAGTGCTTTTACATGACCTGAAAGTCTTCAAGCATAATGTAAATTAAATCAAGACATCATATGGCGTCTAGATACGAAAATGGAATCTACATATTTTTTGTCTGACAGGTTGTCATTCAGAACTTTATAAAATACACTGTTTGCGTACATGTGCAAACAATCTGACAAGCAAGCTACATATTCGTTAATTTACTGATTTCTCAAAAAAACTACTTTCTATTTACGTTACTCAAGCAATTAAGGTTGGATAATTCATAATAATTTATTACAATTTCAAAGTTATCAAAAGTTAAAAACACTCACGTGCATCAAAAATGTACCACAAGTGCTGGACCTTGACCTCAGCTGTCGGAGATTTCCATCGTAATATCCTTGTGTGATATTAGTCATCGGTAAGGTTGAAATATCGGGAACACATGTGGAATCGGCGTTTACTTTACTGCATGTTATATTGAATAGAACGAAACCATAAATTCTTGCTTTAAATTACTGCCTTTAAAATTTGTTTTAATTTATTATCGGAAATGTTATTCAAGATATGTCCTCAAGATATTGCACTAAGATGAAAAATATTAGTATAATCTATTGTATTAATATATAGCAACTGTCTAAAATGATGTCCAAAGGGGTTCCATATTCTCAGGCCTGTCGGGATCAACTAAACTGTTCGGAGCGAGGCTTATCGAAAATCTGCTCACGCAACCGCTGTTAGGCTCGACCTCCAGACACCAAGAATTTTCAAAGCTCTACTTTTTCCTAACTTTGTTAGAAGCCATGTGTTTCGACAGGGCCATTTCGACTTCACCTGGTCTGCAAAAGCGGCTTGCACTTTCGAACGTTGAGAATGAAGTGCCGACTGACAACTTGACAGCGCTTGGTAACGAACTTTAGAGTATATACATACAAGAATCTATGCGTTATTATGAATATTATATATTAATTTTTATTGGATGATAATTCTCAAATTAAATATTTTAAATTATAGCTGTTTTATTTGTATTTTATTGAACTAAATGTAACTAGAAAAAAAATACGTTACAGTTGTTTCGTACAAGACCCTTTAACAGCTGGCGGAGCTGAACGTTTACGGTTTAATGACATACCGTGCTGTTTTTCCTTGTGTCGCTGTGAGCTATTCTTGTAAAAGCGATACTGCAAGACCCATAGTTTAAGTACTTTGCTGCCGACGGATGTATAAGCTTAACCGTGGACGATGTTATACCACGACATTTGTTCTGGTGCCGTTTGAGAGCATCCTCCTGGTAAAGTAGACGTGACAGGGCTCGCATTTAAAAACGTTTGCAGGTACCATTTTAGTACAAAACAAAATCCGCACTATAAGACTTTGGTTAAACTTGTAATCGAACTAACTTATAACTATAAAGCTTACTCTAGCGTACCTGATTTATGTTCCTTATAGAATGCATACCGCAGGTTTCCGAAGACGACCGAACGATGTTGAGGATTCAGTGGAGAACTAAATGACGTCATAATCTTTGCTGCTCGTCCAATACATTTAGCGCCAATGCATGCACCTGGTTCGCATCGTCGATGGTGCGAATGCCGTTAGTAGAAACATCGGAAACGTCTTCCATGTTATACGGATCGCGTGCATATTAAAATCCAAGAGGGTGGTAGCACACGCACACAAATTGTGTGCAAGTCGTGCTGTAGAAGATGCAGTGCTACTATAACCAAAAACTTAATAAAAACACTTTAAACCATTACTAAGAAAATACCAACTTGTTGTCTACAGGATACTTACTAATAAAGCAATTTAATTTTAAATAACTTCTACGTCATGTTTTAGGAAATGGCAGGTTGAATATTTTCTTTGGAAACAATCGAAGATTGCCGAAGACATTCGAAGAGTGAACGAGCGCGGCCACTAAACCAATTAGCATTAATACCAAGTATTCCGTACTTTCGTAGGTTGCTCATTTCCTAGAACCAAATCTTCCACATAGCGGTCGGTAGCACGTAATGATTTCTAGAACCGGTAAGTACTCGATATCGTCCAAATAGAGAATTAGATGCTCGATGTCTGTCAACTTCCGATTCCCTCGTAAAAGGTAGAAAAAACTCGGTCAATCATCCATCTAACTTAAACTTCGACTCGCGCCTGTTCTGATAATTTCCAAACATTTTTCAAACGATAATGGACTCAAAATTTTTTAAACCTTAGAGGGATCTATAAGTCGTAATCAATTACACGTTCGAGCTACCCGTAAACTAACAATGCGCTGTATAATACATGCATACCCCTTCTCTGCGCTACTGCTATTCTTGTAGTTGCTTGAAAAAGTCAGTTGCCTTTTTTACTGTTAGGATCGCTGGATCCGATGAGCTTCCACGCACTAACACCTAACATATCTTTCCTACTATTTGTTAAACAAAAACTACCGGCATCGTCATGTTCGTATACGAACGTAAGCAGATGTTTGTGGATGTGCACGAGAATATGTCATATAAATTAACCATTTTATTTAGTCCACGAAAACTACTATTTTCTAAACCACAATTAATAATCGCCTTTATAGGTTTAACATTTCTACCATTACCCAATGACTGGTGCTACGTACATGGAAACTTTAATTTCTTATTGGAGAGAATCCTTATTCTCCCACGCACTGTTGCGTAGCTGCATGCCCACCCCTTTTGGGAATATATGCTCGTTATAGGTTGTAGCACCCGCGGTTTTACTTAACTACAATTCGTGAGACCCCTTTAATCTTTTAATCGTATCTTTCTCGCCTACAGTACAGTAGGACTTAGCCCTACTACCAACAAATTATAATACTGGACCCACATTAAAGTTGTCTTTGAATTTCTCTACAATTTTTTGTTAACATGTGGTATATTGTGTTTATTATTTGCGGGGTAGTCACTCTTAAGATAAATATTTTGCTGGTATCAACTAATGATTAAATTTTTTAGGGACCCCAAATCTGTAACAGATTTTAAATAGGACCACCCATACAAAGTTATGCGTTAAAGACTAATTTACCCATCTTTATTTAACTCCATCTTTAAAACTTTCGCTAACCAAGACATATGCTTGCCAACCTGGCTGAGAAATCTAAAACCGCCGTTCCCGCAATACCACGTGTGAGATAACACTATACTCTGTCAACCAGGATAGAAGCCGGAAGGATTTGGAAGGTGGGCGAAGACTTAAAATTATGGAATCTTAAACTAATCACTACAAATATAAACAACTATCTTATATCTTTATACTCCATGCGTAGATTGTGTACTATTAGGAATGATTTACCTTTGTTTCCGCTCGATAAACTAATTTTATTAATAGCTAGCTTCAAATCGTTTTTTACTCCGGATACATAACCGGCAAGTACTCGGACACCAAATAAAAGAAATTGATGCTTGGTAACTGTTAACTCCGATCCCTCGTGTACGCCTAAAAACAATTCCAAAATCCTCATGCACCCTGCTGCCTTCCCATACCGAAGCAGTGGAACTGCAGCCATGCTACAACTTGGAAACTGCTATTTCGGGGAACGTCACAGCCTTTTATAGAATAAAGAACAATGTAATACTATTATAAAATTTTATCTGATGTAACATACCAAGATTTTAAGGGCATAATTTAATGCCAAGCATGGAGTCATTGTAAACTTAATTTTAACTACAAATCCATAACTCTTTGCTATAAGTTGTTGAGAATACGAAGATTAATTTAGTGTAATATTATAGTTGACTAACGATAAAACTGTGGAATTGATTGTTTAACATGGCTAACAACCTTATGCAAGAATTAAGATATACAACAAATTTGTGTGTCAGATAACAAGTCCTGGTGTTAATAAACAACTTGGCAATCATATACTAGATTTTTACGTTGTCCAGATGTACGTTTAAGGAAACATTTGCGTCTACTTTGGCCAAAGAACATGGTATTACGCGATTGGAAGCGACAATATACAACTGTGCAATTGGAAGCTATGTCAGTGCGGAACGGGTGTATAATCCCTTAAAAGACCGTTTAACGTTATTGGAAGACAGTAAGTTATACTTCGTAAAGGTGCCAATGTACTCGGTACCACTTGCCAAAATGTGGAGTAAGCTATCGGACAAGCTACAAAATAGCTGCTATTTAGTGTATAATAACCTACTACAGTACGTGTATTGGGGGAATGGCAATACAAAGAAATTGACGGGCTTGCAAATTAAGTTGTCCGAAAAACCAAAAGAAAGGGAAACATTGATAAAGTATGTGCTTTCGGCTTTTAGTTTTAACTATTTACCCGTGAATTATTTTGAGATAGTAGAGGAGGAAGACAGCCAAGATAAAATGAAAACCTTACACAAGTGCTACATTAAAGCAGGTAGTACATATTTTACACAATCTGCAACACCATATTCTACAATTCCAAAGGAAATAATCATTTCGGAATTGGGATTGATAAATACACCTAACATTTGCCCAGAGATTGTACGACAACGCGCAAATATTGGTAGTAAACTCTATCCGTTTACGCTAAAAAAAATTGCCCCATTATGCATGCCATACGCTGTAAGTGGAAGGAAAAGACAACTGGAATTAGAGGAAATGGATGCAAAAAGGCGAAAATTGAACTACATGGAAAACACTGCGACAATACGCGAACAATACAAAGATGTGTTAGACAAAGAACATCTTATTAGAGAAAATGAGGAAGAATTATAAGATTATTTTATGTGCCGATGGGCTGACTTAGATACATCCGGGTTGTACAAGCTGTATGCATTTGCGGTTAGTAAGAAAGACTCTTTTAGTTATGTAGGCGTTTTTGCAGAAAGGTTATTCTAAAAACGTATTTATCAAAATGGCAGATAACAAAGACGAATTAAGGAATGCGGGTTTCGTAACCTTGGCGTACACCACACGCAAAGGGGTTCCGCTAAACATTGTATATTTACCTAGTAAAGAATCTTTCGGATCATTTAAAACCGAGGGTCTTACAACCTATAACAACCATATATTCCCAAAAGTGGTGGACATGCAACTACGCAACAGTGTGTGGGAGAAAAGGTTTCCTCAATACCGACAAGAAGAAGTCGATCAAGCTAACAAGATACTTATGCAGGATATAGTGGGAAAGCTGCGATTAAAAGATTGTCACAAGCTGTAAGAATTACACGAAGGAATGGATCTGGTTGTCGGTGGAGTCAAGGACTTTAAATATAGAGGCAAACTTCGGTACATTTTACAATTCGAAAACTTAGACGGTCTTTATGTATCAAACTATTGGCTAGAAAAGGAGATAGAAGACTTGGGTGTCGATTTAAATTTTAAGCTGAGAATAAAATTAGATAAAATTAAAACCACTCCAAACAAACATAAAGAAAGGACTGTCTTCTGTGTATAACTTTGTATTAAAATTAAGTTTGAATGACTCCATGCTTGGTATTAAATATTTTTAAATTTGTTATATATAATGTCGGAATAAACATTTTATAATAGTATATAACATTGTTCTTTATTTATAAAAGGCTGTGACGTTACCCCGAAATAGCAGTCGCACAGAGAGGGGTTTGCATTGGCAGTGCGCATGGCCAGGGGTGTGCACGCGCAGGGGTGCACATGGGCAGGGGTGCGCACGCACAGGGGTGCGCATGGGTTGGGATGTGTCTGGGCGTACACGAGGGAAGCGGATGTTAACAGTCACCAAGCATCCAATTCTTATTTGGATGGTATCGAGTACTTGCCTGCGTATGTATCCGGAGTAAAAGAATACGATTTGCATACGCAGCTTATTAATAAAATTAGTTTATCGAGGGAAGGTTCATCATTCCTAATAGTACAGCAATCTACGCATGGAAGTATAAAGATATAAGATAGTTGTTTATATTTGTATAGATTTTGTAAATCTATTGTGTATATTATTTTTAAGATTCCATAATTTTTAAGCTCCTCGCCCACCTTCCAAATCCTTCCTGCTTCTATCCTGGTTGACAGAGTATACGTGTTATCTCCACGTGGTATTTGCGGGACACGGCGGTTTTAGATTTCTAGGGAAACGGTTGGTCAAAGCATATGTCTTGGGTAGCGAAAAAAAGGGTTTTAAAGATGGAGTTAAATAAAGATGGGTAAAAATTAGTCTTTAAAAGGCATAACTTTGTATAGGGTGGTCCTATTTAAAATCCATTTACAGGTTTGGGGTCCCTAGAAAAATTTAATATTAGTTGATACCAAACAAAATATAGTTATCTTAAAAGAGTGACTACCCCGCAAATAATAAACACAATATACCACATGTTAACAAAAAATTGTAGAGAAATTCAAAGACAACTTTAATGTGGGTCCAGTATTATAATTTGTTGGTAGTAGGGCTAAGTCCTACTGTACTGTAGGCGAGAAAGATACGATTAAAAGATTAAAGGGGTCTCACGAATTGTAGTTAAGTAAAACCGCGGGTGCTACAACCTATAACGAGCATATATTCCCAAAAGGGGTGGGCATGCAGCTACGCAACAGTGCGTGGGAGAATAAGGATTTCTCCAATAAGAAATTAAAGTTTCCATGTACGTAGCACCAGTCATTGGGTAATGGTAGAAATGTTAAACCTATAAAGGCGATTATTAATTGTGGTTTAGAAAATAGTAGTTTTCGTGGACTAAATAAAATGGTTAATTTATATGACATATTCTCGTGCACATCCACAAACATCTGCTTACGTTCGTATACGAACATGACGATGCCGGTAGTTTTTGTTTAACAAATAGCAGGAAAGATATGTTAGGTGTTAGTGCGTGGAAGCTCATCGGATCCAGCGATCCTAACAGTAAAAAAGGCAACTGACTTTTTCAAGCAACTACAAGAATAGCAGTAGCGCAGAGAAGGGGTATGCATGTATTATACAGCGCATTGTTAGTTTACGGGTAGCTCGAACGTGTAATTGATTACGACTTATAGATCCCTCTAAGGTTTAAAAAATTCTGAGTCCATTATCGTTTGAAAAATGTTTGGAAATTATCAGAACAGGCGCGAGTCGAAGTTTAAGTTAGATGGATGATTGACCGAGTTTTTCTACCTTTACGAGGGAATCGGAAGTTGACAGACATCGAGCATCTAATTCTCTATTTGGACGATATCAGTACTTACCGGTTCTAGAAATCATTACGTGCTACCGACCGCTATGTGGAAGATTTGGTTCTAGGAAATGAGCAACCTACGAAAGTACGGAATACTTGGTATTAATGCTAATTGGTTTAGTGGCCGCGCTCGTTCACTCTTCGAATGTCTTCGGCAATCTTCGATTGTTTCAAAGAAAATATTCAACCTGCCATTTCCTAAAACATGACGTAGAAGTTATTTAAAATTAAATTGCTTTATTAGTAAGTATCCTGTAGACAACAAGTTGGTATTTTCTTAGTAATGGTTTAAAGTGTTTTTATTAAGTTTTTGGTTATAGTAGCACTGCATCTTCTACAGCACGACTTGCACACAATTTGTGTGCGTGTGCTACCACCCTCTTGGATTTTTAATATGCACGCGATCCGTATAACATGGAAGACGTTTCCGATGTTTCTACTAACGGCATTCGCACCATCGACGATGCGAACCAGGTGCATGCATTGGCGCTAAATGTATTGGACGAGCAGCAAAGATTATGACGTCATTTAGTTCTCCACTGAATCCTCAACATCGTTCGGTCGTCTTCGGAAACCTGCGGTATGCATTCTATAAGGAACATAAATCAGGTACGCTAGAGTAAGCTTTATAGTTATAAGTTAGTTCGATTACAAGTTTAACCAAAGTCTTATAGTGCGGATTTTGTTTTGTACTAAAATGGTACCTGCAAACGTTTTTAAATGCGAGCCCTGTCACGTCTACTTTACCAGGAGGGATGCTCTCAAACGGCACCAGAACAAATGTCGTGGTATAACATCGTCCACGGTTAAGCTTATACATCCGTCGGCAGCAAAGTACTTAAACTATGGGTCTTGCAGTATCGCTTTTACAAGAATAGCTCACAGCGACACAAGGAAAAACAGCACGGTATGTCATTAAACCGTAAACGTTCAGCTCCGCCAGCTGTTAAAGGGTCTTGTACGAAACAACTGTAACGTATTTTTTTTCTAGTTACATTTAGTTCAATAAAATACAAATAAAACAGCTATAATTTAAAATATTTAATTTGAGAATTATCATCCAATAAAATTAATATATAATATTCATAATAACGCATAGATTCTTGTATGTATATACTCTAAAGTTCGTTACCAAGCGCTGTCAAGTTGTCAGTCGGCACTTCATTCTCAACGTTCGAAAGTGCAAGCCGCTTTTGCAGACCAGGTGAAGTCGAAATGGCCCTGTCGAAACACATGGCTTCTAACAAAGTTAGGAAAAAGTAGAGCTTTGAAAATTCTTGGTGTCTGGAGGTCGAGCCTAACAGCGGTTGCGTGAGCATGATTTTCGATAAGCCTCGCTCCGAACAGTTTAGTTGATCCCGACAGGCCTGAGAATATGGAACCCTTTGGACATCATTTTAGACAGTTGCTATATATTAATACAATAGATTATACTAATATTTTTCATCTTAGTGCAATATCTTGAGGACATATCTTGAATAACATTTCCGATAATAAATTAAAACAAATTTTAAAGGCAGTAATTTAAAGCAAGAATTTATGGTTTCGTTCTATTCAATATAACATGCAGTAAAGTAAACGCCGATTCCACATGTGTTCCCGATATTTCAACCTTACCGATGACTAATATCACACAAGGATATTACGATGGAAATCTCCGACAGCTGAGGTCAAGGTCCAGCACTTGTGGTACATTTTTGATGCACGTGAGTGTTTTAACTTTTGATAACTTTGAAATTGTAATAAATTATTATGAATTATCCAACATTAATTGCTTGAGTAACGTAAATAGAAAGTAGTTTTTTTGAGAAATCAGTAAATTAACGAATATGTAGTTTGCTTGTCAGATTGTTTGCACATGTACGCAAACAGTGTATTTTATAAAGTTCTGAATGACAACCTATGTCAGACAAAAAATATGTAGATTCCATTTTCGTATCTAGACGCCATATGATGTCTTGATTTAATTTACATTATGCTTGAAGACTTTCAGGTCATGTAAAAGCACTTTCATTGACATATGAAATTTGCGTATTTATTGTAGATTACAATTAAATTAGAATAATTACATTTTACCAAGTCTGCACTTTGATAATTAATTTTTGTTGTAATAATCAAGGAAGTACTTCGTTGATTAAAAGAAACTTATGTGTTATGAACAATTAATAAATTATATGTCTATCTAATTAAATCTTATAGAAATGATCTACTCATAGATCTTAATTTTGAATGTAAAACTTCATTAGCGTTATTATGAAAAATTCGATAAAAGACAAACTTTAATATTGCAGTCATATGTACATAATCAGAAATTTATCCAAATAGAATCCTTTTGTTTTTGAAAGATGTTTTATTATTTAACATTTAAAATTTGCAAGTCCTCCCGGAATAGAAAGAGTGTTAGTGAAAATAAATTCCCTCAGTATATTTTAAATGCCTAAATACTATTATTCTATTTTTGGCAAATGTTTTTGAGGACACAAATGATGTCCACATTGTGCTTTTGTTTGTTCACAGGTAAAGCTGAGACATGTGTATGATATCTGGTGGTTGAGGTCTTGGTAAGTGTGTCCTAAAGAGTGAAATTCAGGTTTTATGGCTATGTTAGTGGTGTTAAGATAAGGTTTCCCATTCCCCTTATACAAGCACAGTTAAATTTTGTTGGATATTGTATTAAAAATACGGTGGCGCTCATTAAATATATTTTGGTCTTTTATTCACCCATGACCCAAGCTCATGATCTACCCAGAGCTAACACTCGACTAGCCGTTTATGTCTTAAGAGTTTTCTTTGTCTCAAGCCATTCTCCATCCGACATTACCTTGGGCTTAAAAGAAAAGAAGAAATTCTCGACCTTGTGATATCAGATTAAGATTTAGATAATTGAGAGGTTTAATTTATAGCTGATAGTCACGAGGATAAAGAAAAATAAAATTATATTTTTATTTTACACAACCACGAATTATGTGTAAAGTGTGCGACATGGAGGTGTTAAAGTCTGCATACCCTGGTCATCTACGGAGCAACAAACATAAAAATGCATCAGTTACCGCTACTAACGACGATAGTGTAGAAATGGATAGCACAGCGTTTAACAACCGTATGGCTAGCTATCGCATAAAGAATGCCCGTGTCGGCGATGGAGTGTCCGAGTTTCTTTGGAAGCAGAAGGAACGATTTATTCGATTACTTAATAAAAAAAGAATACAACATACAGCAATAAAAGTCGATTGCGAACTCTACGGTGTTTACACCAAAAATGGGAGAAGAGACTACCGATGTGAAATCCTTTAACACAAAAAGTATGACTATAACGTCTTCTAGTAATCCGGAAAATATGTACAAGGTCTTAAACGAAACCATGTAAACACCAACTTTATACCCAATTAATTAATAAAATCAGTTTGTCGGGCGAGGACAACAAAAAGTACATCATTCCTAATAGTACAGCAACCTAATTAAGGTAGGTCAGTAAGCAATATTAAATTGCTATTAATTGACTCACATTTAGCGTACTTTCCTATTGAAAACCGCTTTGTTTGGAGAAGATATACACGTTTAAAAGAAATTATATACAGCTTTAATCGTATCTTTCTCGCCTACAATACAGTAGGACTTAACATTACTACCAACAAATTCTAATACTGGATCCCCATTAAATACGTCTTTAATTTTCCTACAACTTTTTGTTGACAAGTGTTATATTGTATTTATTATACGCGGGGTAGTCACTCTTTTAAGATAAATATATTTTGCTAGGTATCAACTAATATTAAATTTTTTAGGGACCCCAAATCTGTAAACAGATTTTAAATAGGACCACCCATACAAAGTTATGCGTTTAAAGACTAATTTTACCCATCTTTATTTAACTCCATCTTTAAAACCTTTTTCGCTAACCAAGACATATGCCTTAGCCAACCATCGCCCGAGAAATCTAAAACCGCCGTTTCCCGCGAATACCACGTGGAGATAACACGTATACTCTGTCAACCAGGATAGAAGCCGGAAGGATTTGGAAGGTGGGAGAAGAACTTAAAAATTATGGAATCTTAAAACTAATATATACAAATATAAACAACTATCTTATATCTTTATGCCTCCATGCGTAGATTGTTGTACTATTAGGAATGATATACCTTTTGTCATCTTCGCTCGATAAACTAATTTTATTAATTATCTGCGTGTACAAATCGTGTTTTTACTCCGGATACATACACCGGCAAGTACTCCACACCAAATAAAGAATTAGATGCTTGGTAACTGTTAACTTCCGCATCCCTCGTGTACGCCAAAACACACCACAGCCCGTATGCACCCCTGCCCATGCGCACCCCTGCGCATGCACACCTCTGCCCATGCGCACCCCTGCGCGCACACCCCTGCCCATGCGCGCCCCTGCGTGTGCGCACCCCTGCCCATGCGCGCTGCCCATGCGCACCCTCCTGTGCGACTGCTATTTCGGGGTAACGTCACAGCCTTTTATAAATAAAGAACAATGTAATACTATTATAAAATGTTTATTCTGACATTACACATACCAAAATTTAAAAAATGTAATGCCAAGCATGGAGTCATTTAAACTTAATTTTAATACAAAGTTATACACAGAAAACAGTCCTTTCTTTATGTTTGTTTGCAGTGGTTTTAATTTTATCTAATTTTATTCGCAGCTTAAAATTTAAATCGATACCCAAGTCCTCTATCTCCTTTTCTAACCAATAGTTTGATACATAGAGACCGTCTAGGTTTTCAAATTGTAAAATGTACCGAAGTTTGCCTCTATATTTAAAGTCTTTGATTCCGCCGACAACTAGATCCATTCCTTCGTGTAATTCTTGCAGCTTGTGACAATCTTTTAATCGCAGCTTTCCACTATATCCTGCATACGTATCTTGTTAGCTTGATCGACTTCTTCTTGTCGGTATTGGAGGAAATCCTTTTTCTCCCACGCACCGTTGTGTAGTTGCATATCCACCACTTTTGGGAATATATGGTTGTTATAGGTTGTAAGACCCTCGGTTTTAAATGATCCGAAAGGTTCTTTACTAGGCAAATATACAATGTTTAACGGACCCCCTTTGCGTGTGGTGTACGCAAAGATTACGAAACCCGCATTCCTTAGTTCGTCTTTGTTATCTGCCATTTTGATAAATACGTTTTAGAATAACCTTTTAAAAATATACGGATTTAGTACCATCCTTTTCTGCAAGGACGCCTACATAACTAAAAGAGTCTTTTTTACTAACCACAAATGCATACAACTTGTAGAAACCAGATGTATCTAAGTCAGTCCATAGGCACATAAAATAATCTTTTAATTCTTCCTCATTTTCTCTAATAAGATGTTCTTTGTCTAACACATCTTTGTATTGTTCGCGTATTGTCGCAGTGTTTTCCATGTAGTCAATTTTCGCCTTTTGCATCCATTTCCTCTAATTCCTGTTGCCTTTTCCTTCCACTTACAGCGTATGGCATGCATAATGGGGCAATTTTCTTTAGCGTAAACGGATAGAGTTTACTACCAATATTTGCGCGTTGTCGTACAACCTCTGGGCGAATGTTAGGTGTATTTATCAATCCCAATTCCGAAATGGCTATTTCTTTTGGAATTGTAGAATATGGTGTGGCAGATTGTGTAAAATATGTACTACCTGCTTTAATATAGCACTTGTGTATGATTTTTATTTTATCTTGGCTGTCTTCCTCCTCTACTATCTCCAAATAATTTACAGGTAAATAGTTAAAATTAAAAGCCTAAAGCACATACTTTATCAATTTTTCCTTTTCCTCTGGTTTTTTGGACAACTTAATTTGCAAGCCTGTCAATTTCTTTGTATTGCCATTCCCCCAATACACGTACTGTAGCAGGTTATTATACACTAAACAGCAGCTATTTTGTAGCTTGTCCGATAGCTTACTCCACATTTTGGTAAGTGGTACCGAGTACATTGGCGCCTTTAGGAAGTATAACTTACTATCTTCCAATAAGGTTAAACAGTCTTTTAAGGGTTTATACACCCGTTCCGCACTGACATAGCTTCCAATTGCACAGTTGTATATTGTCGCTTCCAATCGCGTAATACCATGTTCTTTGGCCAAAGTAGACG
This sequence comes from Platerodrilus igneus, assembly GCA_036346225.1. NCBI lineage: Eukaryota > Metazoa > Arthropoda > Insecta > Coleoptera > Lycidae > Platerodrilus > Platerodrilus igneus. The sequence goes on along the minus strand of JARFIW010001038.1, from coordinate 1,910,258 downwards.
CAAATGTTTCCCTTAAACGTACATCTGGACAACGTAAAAAATCTAGTATATGATTGCCAAGTTGTTTATTAACACCAGGACTTGTTATCCGGCACACAAATTTGTTGTAAATCTTAATTCTTGCATTGGTTGTTAGCCATGTTAAACAATCAATCCCCGCAGTTTTATCGTTGTCAACTATAATATTACACTTTTCTTCGTATTCTCCCTTATAGCAAAAGTTATGCTTTGTAGTTAAATAATTACACATCTCCATCTTGTTAAATATGCCTGCAAAATCTTGGGTTACATCCATGTCAAAAAGATAGAAATAATCTTTTCGACTTCGTCTAATATATCTGGTAGTTCCTCCAATAAAGTTTCCAACTTAACATCTGCTAGTTCCACTTTGTATGGAACACATAGGATTTTGGAATTTTTTATTAATGCATTCGAGGTCTTCTTTTACTCTCTGGCCCATCTTGTTAGTGCTTTCCAGAGAAAACGGAAGCTTAGCTTTAACACCATGCCTAGCGGAAACAAATCGGTAAAACTTTCTACGTAGACAGCTGTTAAATGCACCACAAATTTCTTTTTTTAGGATAAACATCCTTTTGTTTGCAGATGTTTGTTCGGCGTCAAAAAAGTCGCAAATTTTAACCAACATTATATTGTCACAAAATGGGTCTGTAACTGGTGTGTGTAGTCCACCAGTCAGCATCTGTCCGCCTTCGACATAACAAATATTACCAAAATCTGTCACCAGATTATTGTTGCACATATTATCTGTCAACAGCCATAATCCAAATCGCTCATTTATCGGACTACCCCGCAAATAATAAACACAATATACCACATGTTAACAAAAATTGTAGAGAAATTCAAAAACAACTTTAATGTGGGTCCAGTATTATAATTTGTTGGTAGTAGGGCTAAGTCCTACTGTACTGTAGGCGAGAAAGATACGATTAAAAGATTAAAGGGGTCTCACGAATTGTAGTTAAGTAAAACCGCGGGTGCTACAACCTATAACGAGCATATATTCCCAAAAGGGGTGGGCATGCAGCTACGCAACAGTGCGTGGGAGAATAAGGATTCTCTCCAATAAGAAATTAAAGTTTCCATGTACGTAGCACCAGTCATTGGGTAATGGTAGAAATGTTAAACCTATAAAGGCGATTATTAATTGTGGTTTAGAAAAATAGTAGTTTTCGTGGACTAAATAAAATGGTTAATTTATATGACATATTCTCGTGCACATCCACAAACATCTGCTTACGTTCGTATACGAACATGACGATGCCGGTAGTTTTTGTTTAACAAATAGTAGGAAAGATATGTTAGGTGTTAGTGCGTGGAAGCTCATCGGATCCAGCGATCCTAACAGTAAAAAAGGCAACTGACTTTTTCAAGCAACTACAAGAATAGCAGTAGCGCAGAGAAGGGGTATGCATGTATTATACAGCGCATTGTTAGTTTACGGGTAGCTCGAACGTGTAATTGATTACGACTTATAGATCCCTCTAAGGTTTAAAAAATTCTGAGTCCATTATCGTTTGAAAAATGTTTGGAAATTATCAGAACAGGCGCGAGTCGAAGTTTAAGTTAGATGGATGATTGACCGAGTTTTTTCTACCTTTTACGAGGGAATCGGAAGTTGACAGACATCGAGCATCTAATTCTCTATTTGGACGATATCAGTACTTACCGGTTCTAGAAATCATTACGTGCTACCGACCGCTATGTGGAAGATTTGGTTCTAGGAAATGAGCAACCTACGAAAGTACGGAATACTTGGTATTAATGCTAATTGCTTTAGTGGCCGCGCTCGTTCACTCTTCGAATGTCTTCGGCAATCTTCGATTGTTTCCAAAGAAAATATTCAACCTGCCATTTCCTAAAACATGACGTAGAAGTTATTTAAAATTAAATTGCTTTATTAGTAAGTATCCTGTAGACAACAAGTTGGTATTTTCTTAGTAATGGTTTAAAGTGTTTTTATTAAGTTTTTGGTTATAGTAGCACTGCATCTTCTACAGCACGACTTGCACACAATTTGTGTGCGTGTGCTACCACCCTCTTGGATTTTTAATATGCACGCGATCCGTATAACATGGAAGACGTTTCCGATGTTTCTACTAACGGCATTCGCACCATCGACGATGCGAACCAGGTGCATGCATTGGCGCTAAATGTATTGGACGAGCAGCAAAGATTATGACGTAATTTAGTTCCCCACTGAATCCTCAACATCGTTCGGCCGTCTTCGGAAACCTGCGGTATGCATTCTATAAGGAACATAAATCAGGTACGCTAGAGTAAGCTTTATAGTTATAAGTTAGTTCGATTACAAGTTTAACCAAAGTCTTATAGTGCGGATTTTGTTTTGTACTAAAATGGTACCTGCAAACGTTTTTAAATGCGAGCCCTGTCACGTCTACTTTACCAGGAGGGATGCTCTCAAACGGCACCAGAACAAATGTCGTGGTATAACATCGTCCACGGTTAAGCTTATACATCCGTCGGCAGCAAAGTACTTAAACTATGGGTCTTGCAGTTTCGCTTTTACAAGAATAGCTCACAGCGACACAAGGAAAAACAGCACGGTATGTCATTAAACCGTAAACGTTCAGCTCCGCCAGCTGTTAAAGGGTCTTGTACGAAACAACTGTAACGTATTTTTTTTCTAGTTACATTTAGTTCAATAAAATAAAAATAAAACAGCTATAATTTAAAATATTTAATTTGAGAATTATCATCCAATAAAAATTAATATATAATTTTCATAATAACGCATAGATTCTTGTATGTATATACTCTAAAGTTCGTTACCAAGCGCTGTCAAGTTGTCAGTCGGCACTTCATTCTCAACGTTCGAAAGTGCAAGCCGCTTTTGCAGACCAGGTGAAGTCGAAATGGCCCTGTCGAAACACATGGCTTCTAACAAAGTTAGGAAAAAGTAGAGCTTTGAAAATTCTTGGTGTCTGGAGGTCGAGCCTAACAGCGGTTGCGTGAGCATGATTTTCGATAAGCCTCGCTCCGAACAGTTTAGTTGATTCCGACAGGCCTGAGAATATGGAACCCCTTTGGACATCATTTTAGACAGTTGCTATATATTAATACAATAGATTATACTAATATTTTTCATCTTAGTGCAATATCTTGAGGACATATCTTGAATAACATTTCCGATAATAAATTAAAACAAATTTTAAAGGCAGTAATTTAAAGCAAGAATTTATGGTTTCGTTCTATTCAATATAACATGCAGTAAAGTAAACGCCGATTCCACATGTGTTCCCGATATTTCAACCTTACCGATGACTAATATCACACAAGGATATTACGATGGAAATCTCCGACAGCTGAGGTCAAGGTCCAGCACTTGTGGTACATTTTTGATGCACGTGAGTGTTTTTAACTTTTGATAACTTTGAAATTGTAATAAATTATTATGAATTATCCAACATTAATTGCTTGAGTAACGTAAATAGAAAGTAGTTTTTTTGAGAAATCAGTAAATTAACGAATATGTTGCTTGCTTGTCAGATTGTTTGCACATGTACGCAAACAGTGTATTTTATAAAGTTCTGAATGACAACCTATGTCAGACAAAAAATATGTAGATTCCATTTTCGTATCTAGACGCCATATGATGTCTTGATTTAATTTACATTGTGCTTGAAGACTTTCAGGTCATGTAAAAGCACTTTCATTGACATATGAAATTTGCGTATTTATTGTAGATTACAATTAAATTAGAATAATTACATTTTACCAAGTCTGCACTTTGATAATTAATTTTTGTTGTAATAATCAAGGAAGTACTTCGTTGATTAAAAGAAACTTATGTGTTATGAACAATTAATAAATTATATGTCTATCTAATTAAATCTTATAGAAATGATCTACTCATAGATCTTAATTTTGAATGTAAAACTTCATTAGCGTTATTATGAAAAAATTCGATAAAAAGACAAACTTTAATATTGCAGTCATATGTACATAATCAGAAATTTATCCAAATAGAATCCTTTTTGTTTTTGAAAGATGTTTTATTATTTAACATTTAAAAATTTGCAAGTCCTCCCGGAATAGAAAGAGTGTGTAGTGAAAATAAATTCCCTCAGTATATTTTAAATGCCTAAATTCTATTATTCTATTTTTGGCAAATGTTTTTGAGGACACAAATGATGTCCATATTGTGCTTTTGTTTGTTCACAGGTAAAGCTGAGACATGTGTATGATATCTGGTGGTTGAGGTCTTGGTAAGTGTGTCCTAAAGAGTGAAATTCAGGTTTTATGGCTATGTTAGTGGTGTTAAGATAAGGTTTCCGCATTCCCTTATACAAGCACAGTTAAATTTTGTTGGATATTGTATTAAAAATACGGTGGCGCTCATTAAATATATTTTTGGTCTTTTATTCACCCATGACCCAAGCTCATGATCTACCCAGAGCTAACACTCGACTAGCCGTTTATGTCTTAAGAGTTTTCTTTGTCTCAAGCCATTCTCCATCCGACATTACCTTGGGCTTAAAAGAAAAGAAGAAATTCTCGACCTTGTGATATCAGATTAAGATTTAGATAATTGAGAGGTTTAATTTATAGCTGATAGTCACGAGGATAAAGAAAAATAAAATTATATTTTTATTTTACACAACCACGAATTATGTGTAAAGTGTGCGACATGGAGGTGTTAAAGTCTGCATACCCTGGTCATCTACGGAGCAACAAACATAAAAAATGCATCAGTTACCGCTACTAACGACGATGGTGTAGAAATGGATAGCACAGCGTTTAACAACCGTATGGCTAGCTATCGCATAAAGAATGCCCGTGTCGGCGATGGAGTGTCCGAGTTTCTTTGGAAGCAGAAGGAACGATTTATTCGATTACTTAATAAAAAGAATACAACATACAGCAATAAAAGTCGATTGCGAACTCTACGGTGTTTACACCAAAAATGGGAGAAGAGACTACCGATGTGAAATCCTTTAACACAAAAAGTATGACTATAACGTCTTCTAGTAATCCGGAAAATATGTACAAGGTCTTAAACGAAACCATGTAAACACCAACTTTATACCCAATTAATTAATAAAATCAGTTTGTCGGGCGAGGACAACAAAAAGTACATCATTCCTAATAGTACAGCAACCTAATTAAGGTAGGTCAGTAAGCAATATTAAATTGCTATTAATTGACTCACATTTAGCGTACTTTCCTATTGTAATAACCGCATTTGTTTGGAGAAGATATACACGTTTAAAAAGAAATTATATACAGCTTTCACATGTAATTCAGAGCGATGATTACGCCAAAAATCGATCTTCCCATTTACATATTTAAAACACATTACATTGGAATGATTAGTTTATTAAACTGTAAGTCGGATAAACTATATTATTAAATTTTTTGCATGCTTAATTTATTTATGTTGGTTAAAGGACTGTAGATATTAAAAAGGAGAGGTGATTAGAAATCGACATTGATAAAAAAAATCTTAAAATTCGGGTAGCTCCCTGGGGAATGGAGCTATCTAAAAAATTTCTAGAAATTCGGATAGCTGAGAAAATTCTAATATTAATTGATACCAAACAATGTACATTTATCTCGTGGGTGGAAGTGTGGAGAAAGATTTATCTCGCAGAAGGTATGTGTGTAATTTTGCAGGGCGTGGTCCGATTTTAAATCTGTTTGCAGATTCTGGATGTGCGTAAAATTGTAGACTAATTTAATGTATTGCATGACTAAAAAAAATTTATGCGACCGGTCGGAAATCGCAAAAGTAAGAAATCTTAAAATTAGGGTAGCTCTCTGGAGGGTGATGCAATCTAAAAATTCCTAAAGATTCGGGTAGCTGAGAAAATTCTAATATTAATTGATACCAAACAATGTACATTTATCTCGTGGGTGGAAGTGTGGAGAAAGATTTATCTCGCAGAGGGTATGTGTGTAATTTTGCAGGACGTAGTCGGATATTAAATCTGTTTACAGATTCGGATTTTGCGTAAAATTGTAAGCTAATTCAATGTATCGCATGACTAAAAAAATGTTTAAGGATTGTCAAGAAATCGCAACAGGTAAGAAATCTTAAAATTAGGGTAGCCCTCTGGGGGATGATGCAATCTGAAAAATTCTTAGAGATTCGGGTAGCTGAGAAAATTCCAATATTAATTGATACCAAACAAGATAGGTTTATCTCAAAAAATGCAATGGCTAGTCGAAGAAAACTATTTGTTAGGTTTGCTTATAGAGCAAAGAGCAAAATTTAGAAGATCAGGACATTAAAATGTAACTTTGCAGGGCGTGGTCCGATTTCAAATCTGTTTACAGATTCGAATTCTGCGTAAAATTTTAGACTAATTTAATGTATCGCATGTATAAAAAATTTTATAAGAACGCTCAAAAGTCGCTACAGGTAAGAAATCTTAAAATTAGGGTAGCTCCCTTGGGGATGGCGCTATCTAAAAAATTCCTAGAGATTCGGGTAGCTGAGAAAATTCTAATATTAATTGATACCAAACAAGATAGGTTTATCTCGAAAGATGAAACTGGCTAGTCGAAGAAAACTATTTGGTCCAGAATGTCAGCGGTAAAAAAAATCTTAAAAATAGGTTTATCTCGTGTGTGGAAATGTGGATGTGACGTAATCAAAATGGTTGGGATAAAAAATTCCACAAGGAGTTCCACAAGGAGAGAGTCACTCCTCCTCATTTCCTCCTTATGGGAATTTACATGTAAATTTGGGAGGAAATGAGGGATTCTGGAGGAAATGAGGTTCTGATTAGCCTGTCAACCATCTACTGCTATACACGATACAGCAACACAGACTATAAGTAAGAAAAAAATAGAAGCAAGAAAATCCTGGGTAACTAAAGGAGATATTAGATTTAATAGAGAATAGAAGAAAGCGTAAACCGTTCAGAGAATTGGATAGTGAAAGTAAGCAAAAATATAATAGAGTTAGAAATAAGATAGTACATAAGTGTAGAAAAGCTAGAAATAAATGGATGGAGGAGAATTGTAAAGGAATACAAAACGATTTGAGAGTAGGTAAGAAAGACCGGGTTTACAGGGCAGTAAATAGGGTTTTCGGAGAAGATAGGAAAAAATATAATGGTATTAAAAATGAGAATAATGAGCTTCTAATAAATAAAGTTGGGGTAGCAGATAAATGGAAAAGATATTTAGATAGACAATATGGATGAGTTAGAGAACGAACAAGAAGCGGATGTAGAAATAGAGTTCTCAATATTAAGAGAGGAATTTGATAGAGATGTTAAGGATCTTAAACTAAATAAAGCGCCGGGGATAGACGATATACCCGCAGAATTAATAAAATATGCAAGTCAGAAACTTTAGACAGATTTACATGAACTAGTAAAATTAATATATAACACAGGTGAGGTCCCAATAGATTTCAAAAAAATATTATTATCCCAATTTCAAAAAGTAAGGAGCTGATAGATGTGAGAATTTTAGAACAGTTGGTTTAACTTCCCATGCTTCCAAAATAACAACAATAATAATTAAAAATAAAGTAGAAGCTTTGACTGAGAATTATTTAGGCGAAAATCAATATGGTTTTTGCAAAGATAGGGGAACTAGAGAACGAATACTAATGATTAGGGTAATTATCGAAAAAAGGTTACAAAAAATAAAAAGATTCATTTCGCGTTTGTAGATTTAGAAAAACATTTGATAGGATTAATTGGATTGTTGTGTTCAGGGTTTTACGAAAAATAGGAATCTCTCATAGGGATAGAAAAATTATTTACAGTCTAAATAAAAACCAAAGCGTAGTAACTAGATTTGATGAAATAGAAAAGAAAGCTAAGATTAGAAATGGTGTTAGACAGGGCTGTATACTATCTCCTTTGATTTTTAATGTTTATATTGAGGAAGCTTTAAACTTAGCTAGAGAGAGAAAAGAGATAGGTATTAGTGTACAGGGACAGAAAATAGACATGTTACGTTTTGCAGATGATATAGCCATTAAAAACCGAATCTAGGAATGAGTTAGGAGAGTTCTTAAATATTTTAGATTAGATACTACAGAGTAACTATAGTATGAGAATTAATTCAGGAAAGACAAAGATAATGACAAGTGAGTTACAGTCTAGTTCTAAACCAAAATTAAAAATAGGTAATACCGAGTTAGAGAAGGTAGATGAATTTTGCTATTTAGGTAGTATAATTACAAAGGATGGACGTAGCAGAAGGGATATAGTAGCTAGAACAGCTTAAGCTAGAAAAATGTTTTTAAAAAGAAAGACTTACTAATAGCTAATAGTATTAGTTTAGATAATAGAAAAAGTTTCTTAAAGTCGTACGTATGGAGCATTCTACTATACGGTAGTGAGACTTGGACAATTAAAGAGGTAGATAAGAATAAGATATAAGCTTTTGAAACTTGGTGTTATAGGAGAATGTTAAAGATTAGTTGGACAGAGTAACAAATGAGGAAGTTTATGGAAGGATACGTGAGGAACCCTGTATGTGAAAACAATCAAAGGTCAGGAGAGATAGAATGATAGGGCACCAGTTAAGATATGAGGGACTATTTAATAAGGTCTTAGATTATAAACTACCAAATAATAATAAAGTAGGAAGACCTAAAACAAAGCTATATTAGTCTAATTATTAGAGATTTAGGTTGTGAAGGGTATGTAAACCTTTTTAGACTAGCTCAGAATAGAAAAGAATTTAGAGCTGCGTCAAACCGACCTTAAGTAAGTACGAAAACAAAACAAAAAAAATAAATAAAAATCAGTTAACTAAATGTCTCCATGACAAACTCACAATTAGTTAGCGGTCTGGCATGTTGGTAGCGACTCGTTGCTTAAGCCTTACCATGACATATAATTTAACACTTTTCCTTTTTTGGAGAGGATAACCAGGTAATATTTCATTTATAAATGGGAATCATGTAAACATGTTGGAGTTCTTTAACAACCATCAGGTTGCTAATATCTATGTAGAACCAGGTAGATAAGAAAAAGATAGAAGAGTATAGGAAGACCTAGACCAAGCTATATTAGTCTAACTATTAAAGATTTAGGTTGGGAAGGGTATGTGGAACTTTTTAGATTAGCACAGAATAGAAAAAAAGTTAGAGCTGAGTCAAACCGACCTTAAGTAAGGTCGAAAACAAAATGATGATGACAAGAAACAAAAACAGATATAATCACTTACCTTCAGTAGTGCGTATTGAAACTGAAATAAAGCAATTTTAAGAAAAGGAAAAAAGGAATTATTGCTTTACTGATCAATTTACAGACGTAACCTGAGCAGGTTTTACAGAGTGTAAGCGATAGACTCTTCATTAGAGTTGAATTAGTGCCAACACGAACAACTAACCTTAACATACTAGCTCGCGATTAACGACGCGAAGCGAATAATTGCAAATTAATAATAAAAGGCGCGAACATATCAGCCCTTTAAAAAATTAATAAAATTTTAAGCTAGATAACTAAAGAATTCATTTCGAATGGGCCTGCACCTTGCCGAAGATCTAGATTACTAGAACAGGTCCAACCAAAGTAGTAGGGTCGGTAGTGAGGAACCAAACTAAAACAAGTCCCCAAAAGAGGGCAACGGCTCTTTCGGTACTTGCCAGAGACTATAGGGATCGGTATGGCAGTCTAAGACACGCTACCGCGATGTGGAAGGCAACGGGAAACCACCACATTGCCCCCCAAGTACACAGCGTACCTAAATTATAATAAAATAATGGCATTCTCTGATGCAAAAGATTCCGGAGTTAAAATAGTTCCCCATTCGAATCTCCATGAGGTGACTACTTCGAAGGTTGCGATCGGAAACTTCGGAATAAGAGTCGGGAACATTTTGCGAGTCGGAGCGTGAAATGTTAGAAGTATGAAACGATTACGTAAGCTAGAGAACCTAAAAAATTGAAATGAATAGGTTTGCACTAGACATAGTAGGGATCAGCGCAGTTCGGTGGCCATAGGCGGGAAATGTTTGCAGTGGAGACTTCAGGGTAATTCATACTCGAGCAGAGGAAAGAAATTCGGGATAGGACACTGTGTAGAAAATTACTTACAAAAGAACGAAAGAATACTCATGGTTAGATTAGAATCTAAACCGGTAAATACATATATGAAAATTTTCGAACAATGAGCTTGACAGTACACGTGTCAAAAATATTTACTAGAATTGTACAAAGACGAATGGAAGACGAGCTGAAGAAATACTAGGAGAAGATCTATTTGGGTTAAAACAAAACAGAGGAACAAAGGAGGCTATTTTAGTTCTGAAAGTGATAATGAAGAAAACGATAGGAAAAGGGGAAAGCTTGTATATAGGGTTTGTCGATCTGGAAAACGCATTCGACAATGTAAAATGAAAAACAATGTTTGAAATACTCAAAAAGATTGGAATGAGTTATAGGGATAGACGAATAGTACGGAGCTTATACAAAGAGCAAACAGCAATAATAGAATTAGAGCAGGAACGTGGAGAAGTAAACAATAGGAAAGGGGTGAAACAAGAATGTACCCTATCCCCATTAATTTTTAACTTGCACATCAAAGAGGTAATGAATACAGTCAAGTGCAGGAAGAAATTTGGAATTACTATGCAAGGACAAAAAATTGATATCCTTAGATTTGCATATGATATAGCGATATTAGCATCTAGCAAGGGAGAATTAAAAGCTGCTCTTAATGAAATGAAAACGGTTCTAACAGGACACGGTATGAAAATTAACAAAAACAAAACTAAAATACTAATATGCAAAGGAAAGGAAAATAAATCAAAAACAAGGATACAAATAGGTAACAAGAACTTACAAGAGGTTAAAGAGATCTACTACCTAGAAAACCAAACAGCGCAAGATGGGAAAAGCGCAAAAAATATAAAACAAAGACTATGGCAATATCGTGTTATATTTAACAAGAAAAAGCAACTACGCATTCAAAGACACCAAACATAGAAACAAGGAAAACGTTCCTTAAAACATGAGTGGAACACAGCAATGTACGGCTGTGAAGCCTGGACAGTAGGAGAAACGAACATGAACAACGTAGAAGCCTTTGAAATGTGATGCTACAGATGTATGATAAAGATATCAAGGACAGACAAAGATAAGAACAAAGAGGTACTACAAATGGTAAGGGAAGAAACAAATATATGGAAAACGGAAAAAATATGAAAGATAGAATGATAGGTCATATACTACGCCATGAGGAAATAGTGCGGAATATATTAGAAGCAGAGATAGGAAAAAAGAAAGGTAGACGTTGACCTAGGGTAGACTATTGCACACACATAGTGAAACATGTAGGCTGTAGGAATTTCAGGGAAATGTGTACGGTAGCTCAGAATAGAAATCAATGGAGATACATATTCAACTAGTCCCAAGATGGATAAACTAATGACGAAAAAAATAACTGTATTTAATTAAACATGATGATTATTATAAGCAATATGGTTGTGCAATATTCTCAAATAATGTTAATCGTGTGAAAGGATTTACTGGAAAACTATTAATTCGGTAAATGTTGGAAGATCTTGGCAGCCGCAGGCTGAATAACCCCTTCCACATACCCTACTTGATTTTCCAATGCTCCACCCGAAGGTACTACATTGGCCGGGAAGCGAGTTTTTTTAACCTGAAAATTTTGAATTTTGCCGAACCCTTGCTATTCCAAGCAAGATAGGGATCTTTAACGTGCATGGCAACACTCACACACGGGACCTCCATTTTACCTCTCATCCGAACGAGGGTGAATGTTTAAAAAATGCTCGCCTAACATTTTTCAAGCGGACCGTGTCGGGAATCGAACCCTGGACCTTGAACGTAATAGTCACACACATACCAACTACGCCACGGAGCCGCCCCCCTCTACATACCGTTTACATTTCCAATGCTCCACCCGAAGGTACTACATTGGCCAGGAGGCGAGTTTTTTGTTGCCTGGAAATTTAGAATTTTGCCGAACCCTTGCCGTTCCAGGCAAGGTAGGGATCTTTAACGTGCGTAACAACACTCACACACGGGACCTCCATTTAACCTCTCATCCGAACGAGGGCGTAATTTTTGTGAAAAATGCTCACCTGCCATTTTTCAAGCAGTCGGCCGTGTCGGGATTTGAACCCAGGACCTTGGGATCCGTAGTCTTACGCTTACTACATTGATCCACGGCGACGCCCCCCTCTACATACCACTGAATCTCGTTGAAATAAGGCATATAATTAGAAAACAATAGAAGAAGAACCGAGCTCTATACAGGCTGTGTGGGAATATCAGGGAACTGTGCAGGCTAGCTCAGAATATAAATAAGTCCAGGTACGTGTCCAACCAGTTTTAAGACAGAAAACCTAATGACGAAAAAATAAGCGCAGATAAATCTGATGATTATTATAAACAACTACAGGTGTTGGTTGTGAAATATCTGCAACTAATGTTGACTGTGCGAAAAGATATATTGGAAAAAGTATTAAATCGACAGGAGAAACATAGGAACATAGGCTGCCCCCCCCCCCCTCTCAACCACTGAATGTTGGAAAATTAAGGAATATAATTGTAAAACAATAGAAGAAGACTGAACTGCATCTAACAAGAAAGAACAGCGCCTATGATCAAAAATAACAAACATAGAAACAAGAAGAAAATTGTTGAAGGCATATGTGTGGAGAACAGCACTATATGCCTATGAAATACGGGCAGTAAGAAAAGCAAACAGAAAAACGGCAGCAGCCTTTTGGAATGTTGTGCTTCAGATGTATGAGAATGATAGCATGGACAAAGTTAATAACAAATAAGTTATAGACGTAGTAGGGGAATAAAGATAACTGGAAAAAATAAAAGAAATAGAAGGGCAGAATACGTTGTAATGCATTTTTGGGGAATAGTAAGGGATATATTACAAGCAGAGATAGGAAAAAGGAAGTAGATGTAGGACCTAGATAAGATAGTCATAGATGCAGACTGTGCAAAATTCATGGAAATGTGTAAATTAGTTCAGAATAAGAAACAATGAGGGTACGCGTCTAACCAGTTCCAGGACTGAAGACCTGATGATGATGAACTAAAAATACTAGGATTGGACTTTCGTTCGGAAGTAAGGATACACGATACGGGAATGGACAATGAAGCAGGAACACGAAAAGTACCAATAAAAAACGATTCTTTAGAAAACTAAATGAAATACGAGACAGGACGTGAAACGCAGAAACCTGAAATTAAATAAACACTGATTAATTTTAGAATTATTAAGAAGAAGAAATAAATAAAGTTGAAAGATAATTACTCTTTTTTCGGAAGAAAAATAAGTTTTTTATAGACACCTGAATAGTCTACTCGTTGTTTTTTTTACGGAGGCTGTTCTGGTAACACCATTGGGACCAGGGAATAACTTCATTACTCGACTATTGGGACAAGTCAGGGGTGATGATTTCAAACCTTTAACATATACTGAGTTCACCACTTTAGGATTCTCAACACAACGGTGCCACTTACTCCGTTGTACCAAAGTCTTGAGATATTCTTTAGACCATCCTCCCCAAAACAGCTTAGTTACCTGACAAAGACGATTCCTCGAGAGTGAAGATGCTGGTCTTCAGATTAGGGAAACTCTGGAAATCTAAGAATAGAACCATCTGTCAGAAAATGCCCGGCAGTGAGATGGTCAGTGTTGTCGTTAGCATCGAACGCCGGCAAACAAAGGGGATGGCTATTTAACACCGCCTCAATGCGCCCAAAAATAGGGGGTTGCTTACCCAAGACACATAGCATTAAAGCCTTAATGGACTTTACGCCAGCTTCCCAAATTACACCAAACTTTGGGGCGTATGGAAGATTGAATAATCACCTAAACTCACGAGAAGACATAGATGAAAACATTCCTTGTTGATTTTACTTTAAAGAGCTACTAATTTCCTCGACAGCACGTGAAGCACCTATATGATTTCTTCCGATGTCCCCATTTACAGACTCGGGTAAAGCGCGTCTGGAAATAAATCAAATAAATAAAGCCAAAAAAGCTTCAATCGATAATTTAAAAACTAATTCTAAATGTACGACTTTGGTGCAGACAGACAAATACAGAAAAGCTGTTTTTTTTTTCCAAGTTCAGTTTGCTTGTCTAGGTAGCTAGAACGGTAAACATGAGCGTCTTCAAGATGATTAACGTTTCTCAACTTCTTGGGAATAAAGTGAAACCGACAACTGAGCGATTTGGATTATGACTGTTGACAGAAAATATGTGCAACCATAATCTGGTAACAGATATTGGTAATATTTGTTATGTCGAAGGCGAACAGATGCTGACTGGCGGACTACACACACCAATTACAGAACCATTTTGTGACAATATAATGTTAGTTAAAATTTGCGACCTTTCTGACGCCGAGCAAACATCTTCAAACAAAAGAATGTGTATCCTAAAAAAGAAATTTGTGGTGCATTTAACAGCTATCTACGAAGAAAGTTCGACCGATCTGTTTCCACTAGGCATGGTGTTAAAGCTAAGGTTCCGTTTTCTCTGGAAAGCACTAACAAGATGGGCCAGAGAGTAAAAGAAATTATCGGAAAGGAGACATCGAATGCATTAATAAAAAATTCCAAAATCCTATATGTTTAAAGTTACCCATTAAGCCAGAACGAGCCTCTTGTGAGCTCTTATGAGAACCACAAATTTTACAGTTCCTAATATAACGACAGACAGATTGTTTTAGTGTGGGCCAATAATATAATTGAGATATTTTAGCGAGAGTTTTCGTAACACCAAGATGAGCATCTATAGGATCATCATGGCATAATTTAAGCACTTCACTGCGGTTAGCGGTAGGGACGACAAGTTTCCATTCGGGAATGTTAGATATTTTGTGAGGTGAAGAAGATACAAATTTATATAATCTATTGTTGGTTACACGAAAAGTAGGAAATTTATCGGGATTATCAGAAACTTTTTTAATCATATTAAGATACCAAGTATCTGGAATTAGATTTGGAAGGTTAAGAGAGACAACATCACGAGATAAGGCATCACGTACGATATTTAATTTGCCAGGCATATGCCTAACGTCAAAGGTGAATTGAGAGATACGCAAGTTCCATCTTGCCAAACGACCTGCGGGTTGTTTTAAGTTATTTAGCCAAGTGAGGGCTGCACAATCAATAATTACGGTAAAATGCGTACCTTCAACATATCCTCTAAATTTTTCGATGCCAAAGATAACTCCCAATAGTTCTCGTTCGGTAGCTGAGTATTTTTGTTCAGCAGAAGTTAAGGCGCGACTTGCATAAGCGATTGGGTGTTCTAAGCCATTGCTCACCTGGAACAACATTGCACCTAAACCAGTAAGTGAGGCATCGGTTTGTATATAAAATTTTTCATCGAAATTGGGCGAGATTAAGATAGGTGCTGAAGTGATTAATGTTTTAATTTGTTCGAAAGCCTATTGAGATTCTAAATTCCACTCAATAGTTTGGGATTTCTTTTTATTTTTAATTAAAGCGGTAATGGGTGCAGATGTAGTTGAAAGATTGGGTAGAAAGATGCTATAGTAGCTAATCATTCCAATTAAACGTTTGATTTCGGTAACAGTTTTAGGTGTTTTGAATTTAGTAATAGCGTCGATTTTAGCAGGATCTGCTCGTAGACCAGTTCCATCGATAATAAAACCAAAAAATGTGAGAGACGAACAACAAAATTGACATTTCTCCCAGATTATCTTAAGACCTGCTGCATTTAGGCGTTCTGCCACTTAATTCAATGTGGCGATATGTTCATCAAAGGAACTTGAGATAACTAAAATATCAACAAAAAATTACAAAGGCACGTTCCTGATGTAAGGTAGGACCTAACGTTTGATCCATAGTACATTGTAGGGTTTGTGGTGGGTTACAGAGACCAAATGGCAAAAAATTATATTCGAAAAGACCTCGGCCTGGAACACAAAAAGCACTTTTAAGACGGGAAGGTAAATCGAGGGGTATCTTATAAAAAGCTTGTCTAAGATTGATAGATGAGATAAATTTTGCGTTTCGAAGCCGGCTTAAAATAGAGTCAGTTCTTGGTAGAGGATAAGCGTCAGAAACAGTCACGGAATTCAGCTTTCTGCCATCAAAACAAACACGCCATTCGTCATTCTTCTTACGAACTAATAATATGGGAGACATCCATGGTGAATTTGAGGGAGAGATAACACCAGATTCTAACATTTTATCTATTTCGGAATGCAAATGTTTTTGTAATGCAGGCGATAACGGATATTGACGTTGCTTAAAAAGGAAGGCATCACCTGTAGAGATAACATGTGTTGCAGTAGTAACGCAACCAAGTTCAGAGGTATTAAGTTTACGAAATTTGTCAATTGTAGAATTAAGAATTACATTTTGGGAAACAGTAAGAGAAATTTTATTAGATATTCCTACAGATGCACAGGAATTTGTTTTGAGGGAAGTTTGCCAAGAAAAATCTTGAAAGTAAAGCGACAAGTTAAAAAGTTTACAAAAATCTACACCTAGTAGGAATGGATAAGCTAATGTAGGTACAATCAAAAATGGAACCTCACGTTCAAGTGATTCTACTCGAATTTTTAATTTAAGGGAACCCGTTACATATATTTGATTATCGTCGGCTAAATTTATAGAAGTTTTCTCGGGAACAATTTGAATTTTAATATTTTGTTTAGATAATTGTTGTAGACCTTCGTTGTTTATAAGGGAACATGAGGAACCTGTGTCCAGTAAAGCTATTACATTTAAGGAACCAATTGAGATGGGTAAGTGTGGGCGATTATCGAAGGGTTTTTTAACAAGTTGTAAGGCAGCAGACTATTTATGGTAAAAGGAATTAACGGTTTGTAGCCAATTAGACCATTCTGACGGGGTGGTATAACATAATTCTTTTATTGAAGGTAGGGCATTTTTTAAATTCAAAGTAGCGATATTATTGTCAGATATATTTAATAACGGTACAGCGTTAGAGGTAGTTTTATGCTTTAAATTTATTGACGTCTGGGTCCGTTGAATGATTGGTGTTGAGGACGATTTTGATTCCTTGAGATATTCACGCCCTGGGTAGGAATATCTCGACGAGAGTTTCTCGATACGTTAGAATTACAATTCGTACAGTTAGATTTATAGATATTAGCGCGACCACAGCCATAGCAAAAATATTTTTGGGGTATGTGCAAACGTTGTAATTATGTCCGCTTTTCTTACAATTCCAACATGTAAGTGAGTTAATTGTTGAGGTAGAAGGAACATTAAGGGTAGATACTTTATGAGAAGTTTGAACTTGACACGCTAAATCGGGTTCTAATAGGCCAGATTGTTTTTCTGGAGGAAGGCGGTATTTATCCACCCGCAACTTTACTTCTTGAAGCGAACGACATAAATCTTTGAAGTGAGCTAAGGAAGAGATGTGTTGTAACGCTAGACGTTCAGAAAAATAAGGATTTAAATTTCTACGTAACTGATCGATAATTTCAAATTCTGAAGGTTTATTATCAAGTCTACTATATAAGGCTTCTATTGAGGTAATAAAGGAAATTACATTTTCGTCAGGTCCTTGGGTTCGATTTCGTATCTCATTCCAAAGGTCGGTAATATACCCATGCGGTAAAAAGTCCCGTTTTAAACATGCAACTAATTCCTCCCAGGTAGAAATCTGATCTCTAACGTTACGGTACCAGATTAACGCAGAATCAGAGAACAATTTACCCGCTGAAACAAATAAATCCTGGTCGGTACATTTGCGTGAGATTCTGAAATCGTTAATTCTGTCAAGAAAAGACATTAAAGAGATTTGGCGTCAAAACTCTGAAAAGTTAAACCCCATTTATAAACAGGTATGGATTTTCCTAATGATGGAACTGGAAAAATTGCGAGATTTGATAAAGGTAGAGATATATCTGTGTCTACATTTGGATTGAGTCTCTCAAGAACTATTCCTTCAAGTAACAAGATATCCGATAAGAAAGTTTGTTTAGCTTGGTTCGCTTGTTCATTGTCAAATAAACACAATAGCTCTATACGCTGCTTACGGGAAACCACGCGTTTTAATTCAATCTCACTTGGGCCGGGATCAATTTTGTTTATAATATTAGTTATATCTTCAAGGGATTGTTTGATTTCAGACACATTTTGAGTTAAATCGGAAACAATTATTTTAGAAATAGGTAGGCCTTTTGTTTCTTGGGCTAGTATGGCTTTATGTTGCAATCGTCTATCATTTTCATTAGACGCGGGGGTAATATTTCTACATTCGATTTCGTAAATCAGCTCCAAAGACTTAAGATGTGTAATATTCATTTTGAAATAATATTTGAGGCAAAAAAATTATACTAAATATAAGATACTATAGTAATTCACGAGATAATAAATGGTATACCAAACTTCAATTCGTTACGATAAATTTATTTAAAGGCAAAATCTTTTTTTTGAAAAGGCATTTATAGGTTACAACTGTTTAAATCACTCAGGGAACACCTTTAAAATGGTAAGAGGGCAAGATAGTGTTTAATGAAAGAAATACATCACGGTTAGGTTAATATAACACTAAAAGACACACTAAAAACTCAAGTTAATTAGAAAATCTATATTTCGAGATCGAATTTGCTTTATGGAGGTAATTGTAAATTATACGTAATTATTTAGGTTACAAAAAGGCACTCAAAATTATAGAAAGTACATTATATGTGTTATTTAAATGGTAGCTTTAAAAAATCAATCCAAAAACAAGTTAAGATAAGTTAAAAAAAATCAAAAGTAAAGTAATCATTCTAACTACATTTTAACAATTTTGACAATTCTAACAATTTTAGAAAAAAAAATTTCACTTTTCCTTCATAATAGGGAGAAAATAAGCTGTTTACTTATAATTAAAAATACTTACATTCAAAATTATATGATGCAACATGTATGTAAATGAGGTTATATTATACTGTATACACTGCTGAAGGAAAACACTTTAATTCCATTTCAAAAAACAAACTATACAATTATTTAACACAATTAAACTTAAAAAGGTACACTACATTTAAAGTTGCAAGAAAATTAATTGAACTAACAAAACATTTTAAGAACATAAGCTATGTATTTCAATAGCCCAAAATGGTGGTTTATATTAAGTTACCATAACAACTGGCTTGTCATCTTAGGTAATTTAGTAATTTCAAAAGTACCAACCCAAATTTTAAGGTCAATAGATATTAAAAAATTAAGATAATTATATTTATTTTAAGTAAAAAAGCTATATATATATATATCGTTAATTAATACATTATAAAGCCATAAAAACAAAAGAAAAAATTTCTATACAACCAAAAACACTTTAAAGGCGCCATTCTTATATTCCCGCATACTAAAACTAAACTAAAAAATGTCTAGTGCCAAATTTTTGGCACGTAACAACATTCGTCTAGAGATTGTACGACAACGGGTAAATATTGGCAGTAAACTCTATCCGTTTACGCTAAAGGAAATTGCCCCATTATGCACGCCATACGCTGTAAGTGTAAAAAAGAAACTGGAATTAGAGGAAATGGATAGGGCATTTTTAAATTCAAAGTAGCGATATTATTGTCAGATATATTTAATAACGGTACAGCGTCTGGGTCCGTTGAATGATTGATGTCGAGGACGATTTTGATTCCTTGAGATATTCACGCCCTGGGTAGGAATATCTCGACGAGAGTTTCCCGATACGTTAGAATTACAATTCGTACAGTTAGATTTATAGATATTAGCGCGACCATAGCCATAGCAAAAAATATTTTTGGGGTATGTACAAACGTTGTAAATATGTCCACTTTTCTTACAATTCCAACATGTAAGTGAGTTATTTGTTGAGGTAGAAGGAACATTAAGGGTAGATACTTTATGAGAAAATTGAACTTGACACGCTAAATTGGGTTTTAAAAGGCCAGATTGTTTTTCTGGAGGACGGTATTTATCCACCTGCAACTTTACTTCTTGAAGCGAACGACATAAATCTTTGAAGTGAGCTAAGGAAGAAATGTGTTGTAACGCTAGACGTTCGAAAAAATAAGGATTTAAATTTCTACGTAACTGATCGATAATTTCAAATTCTTAAGGTTTATTATCAAGTCTACTATATAAGGCTTCTATTGAGGTAATAAAGGAAATAACATTTTCGTCAGGTCCTTGGGTTCGACTTCGTATCTCATTCCAAAGGTTGGTAATATACCCATGGGGTAAGAAGTCCCGTTTTAAACACGTAACTAATTCCTCCCAGGTAGAAATCTGATCTCTAACGTTACGGTACCAGATTAACGCAGAATCAGAGAACAATTCACCCGCTGAAACAAATCCTGGTCGGTACATTTGCGTGAGATTCTGAAATCGTTAATTCTGTCAAGAAAAGACATTGAATAGATTTGGGGTGAAAACCCTGAAAAGTTAAACCCCATTTATAAGCAGGTATAGATTTTCCTAATGGTGGAACTGGAGAAATTACGAGATTTGATAAAGGTAGAGATATATCTGTGTCTGCATTTGGATTAAGTCTCTCAAGAACTATTCCTTCAAGTAACAAGATATCCGATAAGAAAGTTTGTTTAGCTTGGTTCGCTTGTTCATTGTCAAATAAACACAACAACTCTATACGCTGCTTACGGGAAACCACGCGTTTTAATTCAATCTCACTTGGGCCGGGATCAATTTTGTTTATTATATTAGTTATATCTTCAAGGGATTGTTTAATTTCCGACACATTTTGAGTTAAATCGGAAACGATTATTTTAGAAATAGGTAGGCCTTTTGTTTCTTGGGCTAGTATGGCTTTAAGTTGCAATCGTCTATCATTTTGATTAGACGCGGGGGTAATATTTCTACATTCGATTTCGTAAATCAACTCCAAAGACTTAAAATGTGTAATATTCATTTTGAAATAATATTTGAGGCAAAAAAATTATACTAAATATAAGATACTATAGTAATTCACGAGATAATAAATGGTATACCAAACTTCAATTCGTTACGATAAATTTATTTAAAGGCAAAATCTTTTTTTTGAAAAGGCATTTATAGGTTACAACTGTTTAAATCACTCAGGGAACACCTTTAAAATGGTAAGAGGGCAAGATAGTGTTTAATGAAAGAAATACATCACGGTTAGGTTAATATAACACTAAAAGACACACTAAAAACTCAAGTTAATTAGAAAATCTATATTTCGAGATCGAATTTGCTTTATGGAGGTAATTGTAAATTATACGTAATTATTTAGGTTACAAAAAGGCACTCAAAATTATAGAAAGTACATTATATGTGTTATTTAAATGGTAGCTTTAAAAAATCAATCCAAAAACAAGTTAAGATAAGTTAAAAAAAATCAAAAGTAAAGTAATCATTCTAACTACATTTTAACAATTTTGACAATTCTAACAATTTTAGAAAAAAAAATTTCACTTTTCCTTCATAATAGGGAGAAAATAAGCTGTTTACTTATAATTAAAAATACTTACATTCAAAATTATATGATGCAACATGTATGTAAATGAGGTTATATTATACTGTATACACTGCTGAAGGAAAACACTTTAATTCCATTTCAAAAAACAAACTATACAATTATTTAACACAATTAAACTTAAAAAGGTACACTACATTTAAAGTTGCAAGAAAATTAATTGAACTAACAAAACATTTTAAGAACATAAGCTATGTATTTCAATAGCCCAAAATGGTGGTTTATATTAAGTTACCATAACAACTGGCTTGTCATCTTAGGTAATTTAGTAATTTCAAAAGTACCAACCCAAATTTTAAGGTCAATAGATATTAAAAAATTAAGATAATTATATTTATTTTAAGTAAAAAAGCTATATATATATATATCGTTAATTAATACATTATAAAGCCATAAAAACAAAAGAAAAAATTTCTATACAACCAAAAACACTTTAAAGGCGCCATTCTTATATTCCCGCATACTAAAACTAAACTAAAAAATGTCTAGTGCCAAATTTTTGGCACGTAACAACATTCGTCTAGAGATTGTACGACAACGGGTAAATATTGGCAGTAAACTCTATCCGTTTACGCTAAAGGAAATTGCCCCATTATGCACGCCATACGCTGTAAGTGTAAAAAAAAGAAACTGGAATTAGAGGAAATGGATGTAAAAAGGCGAAAGTTGGACTACCGTCCTTGTGGAAAAGGATGGTACTAAATCCGTATTACTTATTAAAAGGTTATTCTAAAAACGTATTTATCGAAATGGCAGATAACATAGACGAACTAAGGAATGCGGGTTTCGTAACCTTGGCGTATACCACACGCAAATGGGTTCCGTTAAACATTGTATATTTGCCAAGTAAAGAACCTTTCGGATCATTTAAAACCGAGGGTCTTACAACCTATAACAACCATATATTTCCAAAAGTGGTGGACATGCAACTACGCAACAGTGAGTGGGAGAATAAAAATTTCCTCCAATACCGACAAGAAGTCAATCAAGCTAACAAGATACGTATGCAGGATATAATGGGAGATCCGCGATTAAAAGATTGTCACAAGCTGCAAGAATTACATGAAGGATTGGGTCTGGTTGTCGGTGGAATCAAAGACTTTATACATAGAGGCAAACTTCGATACATTTTACAATTCGAAAACCAAGACGGTCTCTACGTATCAAACTATTGGCTAGAAAAGGAGATAGAGGACTTGGGTGTCGATTTTAAATTTTAAGCTGCGAATAAAATTAGATAAAATTAAAACCACTCCAAACCAAACATAAAGTAAGGACTGTTTTCTGTGTAACTTTTTATCAAAATTAAGTTTAAATGACTCCATGCCTGGTATTAAATATTTTTAAATTTTGTTATGTATGTCAGAATAAAAATTTTAGAATAGTATTACATTGCTCTTTATTTACAAAAGGCTGTGACGTTACCATGAAATAGCAGTCGCACAGAGAGGGGTGCGCATGGGTAGGGGCGCGCATGGGCTGGAATGCGCACGGTCAGGGGTGTGCATGGTCAGGGGTGTGCACGGGCAAGGGTGCGTATGGGCGTACACGAGGGAAGCGGATGTTAACAGTTACCAAGCATCGAATTTTTTATTTGGTATGCAGTACTTGCCGGCGTATGTATCCGGAGTAAAAAACACGATTTGTACACGCAGCTTATTAATAAAATTAGTTTATCGAGCGAAGATGACTAGCGTAACATCATCCTGGAAGCATATCAATTTACGCATGGGGGCATAAAGATATAGGTCTAAGATAGTTGTAAAGATTTTGTAAATCTATTGTATATATTAGTTTTAAGATTGCATAATTTTAAGTTCTTCTCCCACATTCCCTTCTTCCAAATCCTTCCTGCTTCTATCCTGGTTGACAGAGTATACGTGTTATCTCCACGTGGTGTTCGTGGGACACATCGGTTTTAGATTTCTCGGGAAATGGTTGATTAAAGCATATGTCTTGGGTAGCAAAAAAAGGTTCTAAGGATGTACTTAAATAAAGATGGGCAAAAATTAGAGATTTGGGTCTTTAAAAGGCGTAGCATTGTAAGAGGTGGTCCTATTTAAAATCTATTTACAGGTTTGGGCTCCCTAGAAAAATCTAACATTAGTTGATACCAAACAAAATATAGTTATCTTAAAAGAGTGACTACCCCGTAGATAAATACAATATACCGCATGTCAACAAAAAAGTTGTAGGGAAATTTAAAGACGAATTTAATGGGGTCTAGTATTACAATTCGTCTGTACAAAAGCCAAGTCCTACTGTATTGTAGGCGAGAAAGACGCGATTAGAAAGATTAAAAGGGTCTCGCGAAGTGTAATTAAGTAAAATCGAGGGTCCTACAACCTATAACGAGCAATATTCCCATAAGGGGCGGGCATGCAACTACGCAACAGTGCGAGGGAGAATAAGGATTCTCTCCAATAAGAAATTAAAGTTTCCATGTACGTAGAACCAGTCATTGGGAAATGGTAGGAAATTTTAAACCTATAAAGGCGATTATTAATTGTGGTTTAGAAAAATAATAGTTTTCTTGGACTAAATAAAATAGCTTAGACTGATTAATGTATATGGTTACATATTCTCGTACACATCCACAAACATCTGCTCACGTCCACATACGGACATGGCGATGCCGGTAGTTTTTGTTTAACAAATAGTAGGAAAAATACGTTTGGTGTTAGTGTGTGGGATCTCATCGGATCGTTGGATTCAAAAAGAACGGTGGTTCCCATTAGAATAATCGAAAGTGGTTAATCGATCGTATTAGATGTTTAAATATGCGAAAGTGTAAAAGCCTACATGAGCAAAATTTAATTATCAGACAAAAAGTGCGCAATGTGCTATACGTTTAAAGAAAGTATAGAATGGTGATTTGCAGCGGCTCTAACAGTAAAAAAAGGCGACTGACTTTTTCAAGCAACTACAAGAATAGCAGTAACGCAGAGAAGGGGTATGCATGTATTACACAGCGCACTGTTACTATAAAATATGTTAGTTTACGGGTAGCTCGAACGTGTAATTGATCAGGACCTATAGATCCCTGAGACCATTGTCGTTTTGAAAAATGTTTGGAAATTATCAGAACGGGAGCGGGTCGAAGTATAAGTTAGATGGATGATTGACCGAGTTTTTTCTACCTTTTACGAGGGAATCGGAAGCTGACAGACATCGAGCATCTAATTCTCTATTTGGGCGATATCGAGTATTTGCCGGTTCTAGAAATCATTACGTGCTACCGACCGGTATGCGGAAGATTTGGTTCTAGAAAATGAGCAACCTACGAAAGCACAAAATACTTGGTATTAATGCTAATTAGTTTAGTGACCGCGTTTGTGCACTATTCGAGTGTCTTCGGCAATCTTCAATTGTTTTCAAAGAAAATATTTAAACCTGCCATTTTCGAAAATATGACGTAGAAGTTATTTAAAATTAAATTGTTTTTTAGTAAGTATCCTGTAGACAACAAGTTTGGCATTCCCTGAGTAAAGGTTTAAAGTGTTTTATTAAGTTTTTGTTTATAGTAGAACTGCATCTTCTACCACACGACTTGCAACCAATTTGTGTGCGTGTGCTACCACCTTTTTGGATTTTTAATATGCACGCGATGCGATTGCTGACCCGTATAACATGGAATACGATTCCGGTGTTTCTACTAACTGCATTCGCAGCATGGTCGATGTGAACCGGGCGCATGTATTGGTGCTAAATGTACTGGACAAGCAGCAAGGATTGGTAAAAGATGACGTCATTTAATACCTCGCTGAATCCTTAATATCGTTCGACTGTCTTCGGAACCCTTCGGTTTGCATTCTATAGAGAACATAAAGCAGGTACGCAAGAGTAAACTTTTTAGTTATAAGTTAGTTTGCTTACAAGTTTCACCAGAGTCCTATAATGTGGATTTTGTTTTGTACTAAAATGGCACCTGCAAACGTTTTTAATTGCAACTCTTGCGGTGCTTCCTATACTTGGAAAAATCTTCTCAAACGGCACAAAAACAAATGTCGTGGTGTAACATCGTCCAGGGTTAAGCTTATACATCCGTCAACAGCAAAGTACTTAAACTGTGGGTCTTGCGGTATCGCTTTTACGAGAATGGACAACTTACTGCGACACACGGAAAAACAGCACGGTATGTCATTAAGCCGTAAACGTTTAACTCCGACAGCTGTTAAAGGGTCTTTTACGAAACAACCACGAATTATATGTAAAAATGCGATTTCGAAATGGAAAAGACTATGTATGCCACACACTTGAGAAGCAGCAGACATAAAAATGCAACAGTTACCGCTACTGGCTAATTATCCGTTAATTGATCTGTATTACTAAATGAAGTTTGTATTTCCCTAAATACGTAGCCGAGGGCATACTAGAAAGTACCTTGTGTTATTAATAATCTACAAGCAATGATGCATCGATTTCTAATGTACGGCGTTGAAATACATTTATTGTATTTCTCAAAACATATAATCAATAATATAGTTAATAAAAAGAAAGGTCTACACCGCTTTCACGTGTACTTCGCGTGATTCATAATCGACAATAAATTAGTTTGGGAAACGAATTGTATTTTCCAAGTACAGATTTAGCATTGAGTATATAATTATGTTAAGACGTGCTTAGTAATTAAAAATGTTAAACCAGAAATTGATAACTGTTTAAAATTTTAAAAGTCATGGTTTTGAATATTCTAAAAACAGTACATTACCGTTTGAAAATGGTTTTAAATATTAAACACTTATGGGTTATAAAGGGCTCATTTATAAAACTCCCGCGGTTTTAGATTTTCGGAGTTGTTTGGTTAAAGCATATGTCTTGGGTAGCCTTTAAAAGTGTAACTTTGTAGGGGGTGGTCGGATTTTAAATGTGTTTACAGATTCAAATTCTGCGTAAAATTCTAGACTAATTTGATGTGTCGCATGTCTAAAAAATTTATAAGGATTGTCAGAAATCGCTACCAGCAAAAAGGGTTATGCAATCTAAAAAATTCCTAGAGATACAGATTCTAATATTAATTGATACCAAACAAGGTACATTTATTTTGTGGGTGAAAATGAATTGTCGAAGAAAACTATTTGGTCCAGATGTAGGAAGTAATGAGGATGCTAAGATGAAAATGCGAGAAATATTTATCTCGAAAGATAAAAATGGCTAGTCGAAGAAAACTATTTGGTCCAGATGTGTGTGAAAATGTGGATGCTGGTGAAAATGTGGTCACAGATACCCTGTCAACCATCTACTGGGAAGCTTTCACGTGGTGTCATTCTGCTTCACGACAAGCTCGGCCTCATGTTGCTTAGTCAAAGAAAATCTACAGTGAAAGAAATGGAGGATATTAGTACATCCACCCTGTAGTCCCGATTTATCGTCTGACGATTTTCACATCTTTGGGCCACTGAAAAAAGCGTTAAAGGGTAACCGTTTTTGGTCGGACAAAGAAGTACAAAACGCCGTGAAAGAATTCTCCGAGCAGCAGCCACAAGATATCTTTAGGCAGGGTATACATAGGTTGACGAAACAGTGCGATATGTGCCTTAATCGTAGTGGTAATTATTTGTAAATTTAGTTGTCAATAAATTTTTCCTGAACCAAAGATGGGTTTCAATTGAACAAGCCTCGTCGATGCGGTAAAATTCAGTTACTGTGCGGCACAATTAGAAACTAATAAACAATTTAATACACCCTTAGAGCGCATTGAACTATTAGAAATTCCAGTGATTTGTCTATAATTGTATAAACGTTTAAAATGCAAACGCTGTGTGCATGCTTCAGAAATTGCGTTTATTTGTGACCCAGTATCTCAAATACAACGCACTGGCTGTAGATCACTATTAAGATCCATAATTATCGCTTGCGTAGTGCCCAGTAGCACCGTACAATTTTCCGAGGTACTAGAAACAATACAAGTTGAAGTAGCTGTCGAGAGGCTAATCAAAGGACCCTCTACAGTTTGTTAAGTATTTGAAGAAGTAGCGGGATATTGCTCCAAATTAGAATGTAATAAAGTATGATATTTACGTGGTGAACAGTTAATACAGCTTCCGCTAGAACTGCAAGAACTTGTATGGTTAACTAAACACTTTAAACAAGAAAGTGTTTCTCAGCCGCATTGTAACGATCTGTAATACTTAATGCTTTAAAACTGGAACATTCATAAATTCTATGTTCACCTTCGCAAAGAGAAAGATCGTTTTAATTCACCCTTAGCGGCAGTCGAAGCATTCTTAAGAAGTAAAGATTTGTTTGGGCTAAATTTAAATTTAGATAGAACTATTGTATTAAATTTGAAACCCTTTTTTGGTTTGAAGTCTTGTTGTAGCTCAGAAGTTTTGCGTTGTAAATTCAAAAATTCAAAAAGCTGTTCTAAAGTAGGAAGAATCGAACTTACCTTCATATCGAACGCATTTGAGTTTTGAAGTCCAGATTTTGGTAACATAAAGACAGGAAAAGACAATCAGCAAGATCTTCTGTATTTAGCGAGGGCTTTAATAGTACTTACCCCGTTGAAATGAACGTTAATAAAATCAGAAAGAGCCACTATATTGGTATTGCAAAATTTTATTTAAAAAGAAATTGATTGTCCAACGTTGATAGTCATAACAATCTACCAATTTTTTCCAAGCCTTATCATATAACTCCGGAAGTAATTCAATATCAGAAATACTAACCAAAGCTTCATCCTTAAGCAGGAAGCGCAGATAGATAAATTTATTAGTCTTAGACAAGGCCGAGTAGGAATTCACAAGATTAACAAAACGAGTTTTGAACGTGCACCATTGTGTTACTTAACCGGAAAAAGTTGGTATCTCGGGGGGTTTCAAATGAATAATCGAAGTATTATCAACAGTATCGGATTGCTTTGGTACGGAGGTCTAAACATCTCTCCCTAATGACGTCTGACAGATCACCAAAAGCAGGCTTATGTGCCTTTAACCTGAAGCTTGGCTTCAACCGTTAATTGTAATTTATTATTTCGCTATGCAATGCGTCATAGCTAATTTCTAATTTATCCAAGCGTAGTATCTTAGTTTGTAACATATGCAACTTGGACAAATTAGAAGTTTTGACATAGTCTACCATTTCCGTTCTTCGACTAAAGATGCTCTCTAATCTAGCTTCTAATTAGCCTTTGAAGCCATAATAATTTCAAAGATTCATAAAAAGTAGGATTTGCAAAATTGTTTAGTGCAATGCAATTAAATTATAGCAACGTTCACTAACGATAGTGCAAATGAATTTAAATTAATCAATCGAACTAACCGTTCCGAAAGGACCTACACCTCAACAAGTTCTAGATTACTAGAACGTGTAAAGAGCCGAACCAAACGTTTTACCAAATTGTAATAAACATTATGGCATTTCACTGGGGTAAAAGATTCCGGAGTTAATATAGTCCCCAATCGGATCTCCGGGAAGGGACTACCCCGAAGGATCCGATTGGAATGTTCAAAATAAGAGGCGGGAATATTTTGCAAGTTGGAGCGTGGAATGTCAGAAGTAGGTAAGCTAGAGAACTGCGTGCGATAATCTGTTCTAGATCAACCTATACTTTTTTTTCCTATTTCTGCTTGTAATATATCCCGTACTGTAACTCAAAAATGCCATAGAATGTATCCTGCTCTTCTATTTCTCCTTTTTTTTTTGTTTTCCACAGATACATTTCTATTTCTCCTATTTTTGTTGTTTTCCAAAAATATCTTTATTCCTTTACTATTTCCATACCCTATTTGTTATTAATTTTGTCTGCCTATGATATCATTCTCATACATCTGAAGCACAACGTTTCAAAAGGCTTATATCTCTAGATGTAGTTCGGTCCCCTTCTATAGTTTTACATCTATATACCCTATTTTCCCGATATTCAGTGATATGTGAAGCGAGGCGGCTCCATGCTGTAATTGATATGCGTGAGACTACTATGCCCAAGGTACCGGGTTAAAATCCTGACACGGTTCGCTTGAAAAATGTTAGGCGAGCATTTTTCACAAAAATACGCCCTCGTTAGTACGAGAGGTAAAATGGAGGTCCCATGTATGAGTGTTGTCGCGCACGTTAAAGATCCTTACCTTGCTTGCAACAGCAAGAGTTCGGCAAAATTCAAAATTTCTAGCTAAAAAAAAACTCGCTTCTTGGCCAATGTAGAACCTTCGAGTGGAGCATTAGAAAATCAATTGTAGGGTATGTGAAGGGAGGAAAGCAGCCTATGGCTGCCAAGTTCCTCCAGCACTTGAACATTTGACGAATTAATAGTTTTTCCAATATATCCTTTAGTACAATCAACATTAGTTGAAAATATTTCACAACCAACGCCTGTAGTTCTTTATAACAATCATCAGATTTACGAGCACTTATTTTTTTCGTCATTAGATTTTCTGTCTTGAAACTGATTAGAGGCGTACCACCACTTATTTATATTCTGAACTAGCCTACACAGTTCCCTGAAATTCCTACAACAGTCTATATATGGCTGGGTTCCCCTTCTATTGTTTTCTAATTATATACCCTATTTCAAGGAGAATCAGTGGTATGTGAAGGGGAAGGCGGCTCCGTAGCTTAGTGGTATGTGTGTGACTACTACGCCCAAGATCCCGGGTTCGAATCCCGACACGGCTTGAAAAATGTTAGGCAAGCATTTTCACAAAAACATACCCTCGTTCAAATGAGAGGTAAAATAGAGGTCCAGTGTGTGAATGTTGTCACGCACGTGCTTGGAACAGCAAGAGTTCGTTAAAATTCCTAATTTTTCAGGTAAAAAAACTCGCTTGCTGGCCAATGTAGCACTTTCGGGTGGAGCATTGGAAAATTACGTGTAAGGTATGTGAAGGGGGTTAAGCAGCCTGTCGCTTCCAAGATCCCCTAACACCTAGACATAAACCGAACTAATAGCTCTCCAGTAAATTCTATCGCATAATTAACATTATTCGAGAATATTGCACAACCAGTACCTGTAGTTGCTTATAATAATCATAATGTTTAAATATAGCTATTTGTTTTCGTCATTAGTTTTTCTACTTGGGACTGGTTGAACGCGAGTTATGTATCCCCCAATTTACCTATATATATTGAATAATAGAATATAATAGGAATTATTAGAAATTGTTAAATAAAGTATAAGTTCATTGCAACAATGTAATACAAGGATAACCCAGAGAGGTTATTAACAGTTCATGAGAACGGATATGCAACTTTGTATCCGAGAGGGCAGTGATACTGCAGGTGGCAGGTCACAGACGGTTAACCTACCGCAATTACCTAGAAATAAGATTGAAACAATGTAATAAAGTGTAGAATTAAGAGAAAAGCAGACATGAGATCTGCAAGTTCCCACAGCCATGTGAGGGGCAGGTTATTATAAAAAGCCCGGTAGCTCAAGGCCCTGCAGTCAGTCTTCAAACTCCATACTTCGTTGTTCAAGCTACTCACCTTATTACAACTAATTAATTATTTTCGATTTAAAGTTATTTTTTACAGTTATTCAAAATTCCATGTTAATTTCTGTTTTAAGATAAAATAAATTTGTTAAGAGTTTGGAAACGTTTTTTAAAAACACAGCTCTAAAGGCCCGAACCTTAACTCGCGTACCTCCATTGATTTATATTCTGAGCTAGCCTACACATCTCCCTGAAATTCTCACAGCCTACATATTTCATTGTCTGTGTACAATAGTCTAACCAAGATCTATCTCTACTTCTCTTTTTTCCTATTTATACTTCTAATGTATTCAGCACTATTTCCTCTTGCTATAGTATGTGACCTATCATCCTATCTCTCCTATTTTTTATTGTTTTCCACATATATCTTTCTTCCACTACCATTTCTAGTACCTCTTTGTTCTTAGCTTTGTCTGTCCATGATATCTTCATCATACGTCTGTAGCACGACATTTTTAAGGCTTCTACCTTTTTCTTGTCCGCTTCTCCTACTACCAGGCTTCACAACCGTACAGTACTGTGTTCTACATATATGTTTTGAGCAATCTTTTCTTTGTTTCTATGTTTGTTGTCTTTGAACACTGTTGAATCAAAGAATGTATCATGCATTACTTAACATAAACACTTACTTTGAATTCCTCTAATGATGATGTGGACTGTATAGCGAGCTTAACGGCACTATTTTATTGTCAATGAGCCTCACGACACGAAGCTAGTTTGTCACTTCCGGTGGTTCAAACATGACAACACAACACCCTCGTCGGTTGCTGATTTTAAGTCCTTTCATGATTGTTAAAAGAAGGGTTTAACAAGGATCAAAAAGAGAGGGACAGATACCACTGATAGTAGACGCATTCAATCCCAAACCTTGAACTTTTGTTAAGCTTTTATGCTTCTATAAGAAAAGCCTTTGACGACACTTTTCTGTTATGAAATTTGAAATACTTCCATTATCTAGGAGTGCCCTAACAATTTGTAATTTTCCGAAACCATCGATAATCGCTACCTGAGCAGTAGCTAACAAAGTTGTATTAGCAACCGAACAAGAAAAGAATGAACTAACTTCAGGCCTCTGCATCGAAAACGAAGAAGCTTCACTTGTTTCATTCCCTTCAACAATTTTTTTTGTATGATCCGCTGATGTAGTCGGAGAGGTATTTGCATTCTCAAAATGCAACAATGTGTGGTGTGGTTTACGACATTTTTTATAAACGACCTTTGATTGGCAATTTTTAAACACGATGCGAACTACACAAACAATTTAAACAGAGATTATTCTTTTTAACGAAATTAAATCGTTCCTGATTGGACTTACCATGGAACTTTTTGCAAACCATAAATCAAGTGCAAGTCATTACACACTATACATTTGTTAGGTGACGTCGTAGATACAAACGTCCCACGAGTTGAATTTTGTTTATTCCAAGTTGAAGGCTCACTTTTACTTTTAGTCGCAAAGTTGACGGTTTTCAGTGCTTTTTGAAACATCAAATCATTTATCTCTAAAGCCTTACACGATTGATCTAAGAACGCTCTTAATTCTTCAAAACGTGGTATTTCACTTGTATTTTGCATTTCGAAACGTTTGACGATGTCTGAGGCTAACCTTTGTAATAACCAATTGAAAAGAACAAAATCAAACAGATCGACATTTTCAAATGTTTTTAAAGCGCTAGAGCTTTCAACGAATACGTTTAATAAGAACCTTAAACTGTCCGACGTAGCAGAATTCAATTTGGGAGCCTTTCCTATGCAATTTAAATAATTTGTAACAATTAATCTTTTATTTTCATAGCGATCTATAATAATTTTTAAGGCAATACCGTAATTTGCGTCACAGACCGATAAATGTTTAACGAGTTGTTTAGATTTGTCATCTAAACTGTTTAACAAAAAATAGAATTTTTCAGTAGGAGAAAGTTTTTGATTTGAATCGATCAAAGTACGAAACGAATTGTAATATGATTCAAAATCTTCAATTTTCTCATTAAAATTTATTAATGAAATTGTCGGCAAACATATGTTGTTTGTCGCTGACTGTGAATTATCCACCAATGATGCTAGAGGCACTTTAGTTTCAAATTGCCTTTGACATTGAGTGAACCGTGTTCTAATCTGCAAGAAGTATTTAACTAAATTAATTCGAATACCCAAAATTTCTTCAATACACTCATCGTTTAAGATGCATTCTGTATACAATTAGTCAAAATCTGATATAATCTGCGAAGTTAGTTGCATACTAGCTTCAATTTGAGCTTCAGTATCACCGGTCCCATCTAAATTAGACAATGCATTTTTAATGCTCCCAATCTACTTAACGCAGCTTTACCTGGAAAAATCAACCTTTCTGTTGCAACTGTCATGGTGAAGGGGTTTATTACCACCTAAAGCAACAAAGCGGCAACTACAAGCTCTAAAATTCTATAAGAAAAGGTTGTTATTCTGACCACCCAAACAAGTGATGTCTGAGCAATAAATGACAAGTACCGTTTCTACAAACAATACAATGCCACTGTAAAATGCATGTGCACAAAATTGAAATTGAAAAATGCCTAAATCTTCTAAAAGGAATAACAACAACAAGGCCTGTAAAAATACTGCACCAACAAAGATAACAAATGAATAACTACGCCGCAAACATAAACCACGTGTCTTTAATCCGAAACGCTTAAGAATTCGCTACCCCGGCCGTATGCCTGTTTCACAAGCTCACAACAATGCTATTTAGTACCGTTACTATTTATCTCAAATTTATTCTCGTATAGAACTTGAACATAAAGAAAATAGTATTCAAAACGAAAATTTACTTAGATTGCAAAACAAATCAAACAAATTGTTCTAAGAACTTCTAAGCAAATATATAAACAGTTTAGAACAATAATGAATTTATAGCACCCTCCCAATCAAAAACAAAGGAAATCAAGGAATTTGGGCGTGAAAGTCAATTTAACAAAAGGAATTCAATCCGGTTGGAGGTCCAAAATGTTAGATCAAAGGATGTATCATGCATTACTTAACATAAACACTTACTTTGAATTCTCTAATGATGATGTGGACTGTAATTAGGTTGACTGTATAGCGAGCTTAACGGCACTATTTTATTGTCAATGAGCACTCACGACACGAAGCTAGTTTGTCACTTCCAGTGGTTCAAACATGACAACACAACACCCTCGTCGACTGCTGGTTTTAAGTCCTTTCATGATTGTTAAAGGAAGGGATTAACAAGGATCAAGAAGAGAGGGACAGGAGCCCGAACAAACACAGTATTCGCTTTTTCTTGATAAATGTAGTACAACCTTATACTAATCTTTGTTTTATATGTTTTGTGCTTTTCCCATCTTGCGTTATTTGGCTTCCTAGGTAGCAGAAATCCTTAACCTCTTGTAAGTTCTCGTTACCTATTTGTATTTTCGTTTTTGATCTATTTTCCCCTCTTTTGCATACTAATACTTTAGTTTTATTTTTGTTATATTTGATTATGTATTTCTCTGTTAGACCTATTTCCATTTCATTAAAAGCTGCTTCTAAAATTTCCTTGCTAATGCTAACGTTACGTTTTTAATGTATATAATAACTGCTTGCATTATTTTTGGCATTTATAATTTGTTAATTATTTACTTCCGCCCGGTATTCAAATGTCACTGTATTACCGTGTCAATACTTCAAACACCGTGTCTGTGTTGGAAGTGCCGCGAAATCAATAAACTATGTTGTTTGCACATGTACAAGGACTATCTTTATCACCTGCCATGCTGAAGAAAAAAAAAAGTCTACTTTTGTGTCCCGTTCTAGACGGTCGCAATAAAGAAGAGTTATATTCGCTTTCCGTTCTACACGGCCGCAAGAAAACAAATGTGCTTCGGTTCGCTATTTACAAAGGTAAGTGTTCGATGTAATTGTTCTGTTTTATTATTATCATTTATTTTTCGTATACATGTTCCACTATTCTTTATCATAAGTTAGTTATCGAAATACCGCCGCATTTTTAACATTAGTTCTTCGAGCCGGATGTAAATTTTTCGTACAAGTTCTGAATGATAATAAATTCACGAAATCATACCGCTTATCGCGAAGTATTGAAAGTTTTAATAATCCTCATTTCCTTTGGGTTGAGTTGTTTGTTAGCCTTTCTTTATGTCTGGTTTGATACCAGCATTTTGTATAAGGCCTACATATTTGTTATCGACGCATTTGCCTTTTAATTTAAACACCGAAGTATTCGTTTTCATTATATCTGCCCTTTTTTGTATTTACTTAATTTTAATTATGGCATAGAACTTAAAACGTAGTTATTTTCTATGTAATATTTCCATCAACTCTCTCCATGAAAGGTATGATATTGTTTAGAAAGCTGCAGTTTAACCAACTTTTTTAGATTTGTTTCGCGCGAATTACCAATCTCTTGAAACAGTTCGAGAAAGTTTCTTTGCACATCATAATTTTATAGTCGGTGTAATTGCTTGTTCAGATGATGCCGGTGAACAATTTGAAACGGAAGACGCTATTTGTAAACGCTTTGATAACAATTTCTTTTAAATAAAAGAGACCCCATTTTAAGTTGTTTCTTAGTCAACCTTCGTCTCGGGCTACTGTGTCCGCTCTGCTAGATACCTTTAATCGAAAATTTCCCTTCCACCGCTGGCCCTCGCTACGTTTGATGGGGAAGGTTGTTTCTTTGAAAGCTTTATTGACCGCTTTGATAGCTTGCTTCATCTTAATAGCGATCTATCAAACGTGGACAAATTTTCCTATTTTCAATCAGTACTGAAAGGCCCGGCACTCTTAACCGTTAAAACCATGATCTTACAGAAGCCAATTACCCTCTTGCCTACAATAAACTCCGCGAAAATATCGTAATATTTGCCACATTATCTCAGTTCTATGGAACAATATTAATAAATTTCCCAAATTGAATTCTGATAACCCCACCGGTTTGCAAAAATTAGTTGATACCTTTACTGACAATTTACAGGCGCTTAAGGAATTTGATTTGCATATAGAGCAATGGGATTTTATTCTTGTGCAAATGATCTTAAATCGCCTTGATGTATACACTGCCCGTACTTTTGAATTGCATCAAGATCCTACCGCTATCCCATCCTATAAAGAGTTAATTGCTTATCTGGAAAAAAACCAGTAAATCTTTATTGAATGTGTCGGTAAATCATAAAATCGATTTAAACAAAGTTATTCATTCCAGCAACCTTCTAGATCTCGCTCCGCCGTTTCCATGTTAGTCCAGACGAAGCCTAATGTTAATAAATGTCCGCTTTGTAAACAAGAACACAATCTTTATCATTGTAATGATTTCGTAAAACTTTCTTCGCCAGATCGCTACAACTTTGCAAAAAAAACAATATCTTTGCCTTAATTGTCTTAGCAATTCTCACACTTTAAATAAATGCAATTCTAATTTTTCTTGCCGCCAATGCAATCAACGTCATTATTCCTTATTGCATTTTGATCGCGTTTTGTCTAAACCCGTTTTCGCTGCTAGTAGCCAGGCTTACTTAAACCCGGACACCGTCGCCTCTAATGTTTCCCCTTGTGCTAGGTCCGCTATTCAAGACCGCTACCACCCTTCCGCTCCTCTTACTTCTGAGGAATCATCGATTTCGTTTAGCTGTAATGGCCCGTTAACTTCGAATGTATAAGGTTATCATAAAGTAAGGGATATATTTTAAATTATGATAACTTTTTAACAAATTAAGTTAATAACAAGAAATAAATGAAATCTAATTGCTTATGAAATGGGATTTAGTATGCCCAAAACAGGTTACGGCAATTGCTCAATATGACCTCCATTTTGTTGTTGTAAGATCACCATCCTTACCTCCAAATTGTACATAGCATTTCGTAACATTTCTGGTTGAATTGTACCAATTTGCTCCGTAATACTGTCTTTTAATTCTTGTAGCGTAGTTGGTCGTCTTCTAAACACTAAACTTTTTAAATAACCCCACAGCCAGTAATCCGCTGGGTTTAGATCAGGTGATCTTGGTGGCCATGAATTTACGAAATGTCTGCTTAACACGCGATCTTGAAAAACGTTGGTTAACAATTCTTTGACTGGTCGAAAAATGTGCGGGGGTGCTCCATCCTGCATAAAAATGATGTTTTCAATTCCGTAGTGCTTGTTTTGCAGCTGTGGAATAACATAATTTTGTAACATTTGCAAGTATCGTTCACCATTTACAGTTACAGATACGGCTTGTCCATTCTGCATTTCCTCGTAGAAATACGGACCAATAATAAAATCAGCTATAAAACCGCACCAAACGATGACTTTCTTGCCATGAAGACCTTTTTAAACGATTTGTTGCGGATTTTCTGCAGACCAGATTCTACAGTTTTGAGTATTGACTCCACCATTCAGAGTAAAATGTGCCTCATCTGTCCATAAAATACGGGATAACCATTCGGGTTCAATTTCCATCTGAGCCATTACTCGCAAAGAAAAATCGTACCTAGTAGCCAAATCTGCGTCCTTTAATTCAAACAGCATTTTCAGTTTATATGGATACATGTTTAGAATTTTGCGTAAAATTTTCCAAACCGTGGTATACGGCATTTGCAATCGCTTGGATATCGCATTTGCACTGCTGATTGCGAGTGAATTGCTTCTGGCTATGTCTTGATTTTCATGAAGAACCTCTGCAACTTGGACATCACTAATTATTGGTCTTCCTGATCTTGGTAAGTCAGTTACAGACCCTGTTCTTTCAAATTTTGTATCCAATTGCGGTACGCTTTCATTTGACAGGGTCCCGCTCTCAAACCCATTCTCGTGCGAAATCTTCGTAATCCAGCGGTGTAATTTCTGCCGGATTCATAATAGCACTGAACTAAACCAATTCTTGTTTGTAAATCCATGTTATTACAGTTGAGTCGTTTGAACTCAACGTTTACTTGAGTTTTAATTTCAAAATAAAACTTCAAATTGAATAATTTCGTTTTGACACTAGTGTCAACAATTGTTATGACAACGCTTTTGTTTCTCATAGATACGGTAAAATCCCATTCATTAAGCAACTAGATTTCGTTTATTTTATGTTGCTAACTTAATTTATTAAAAAGTTGTAATGATTTAAAATATATCCCTTACTTTATGATAACCTAGTAGTTTTATTTAATTCCTTAGCTAAAACTTCCGTAGTTTTACTTTCCACAGTTCAAGTGGAAATTGCTGATTGCTCTGTTTCTTTTCAAAGATTTCGCGATTTACTCGGTACGGGTAGCATGACTTCCTTTATTTCGCAAAATAGTGTGAAACGTTTAGGTTTTCGTACTACTCCACATTCCCTTACCCTTAGTGGTTTAGGCTCCATGCGCCCTGCAGCTCTGCATGGCGCTGTCGCCATTTCGCTCAAACCAATAGGTGTTTCTGCCGATTATTAATTTTCAAGCTGTCGTACTTCCCAAAATTTGTGAAAATTTAACTACTTCTAATATTTCTTTAAAACATTTCAGTCATCAGGCTAACGTCAAGCTAGCTAATCCGCTCTTTGCTCAATCGGGACTCTTTGATTTCTTACTTGGCGCGGATATTTTCCTCCAAGTGTTATTAGACGGTCGCATCCAGGGTGCTAGCGATCAACCTGGTGCTATTAATACTATTTTTGGATATGTTTTAATGAGAAGCATACCTTTCTCGTCCGTTTTTGAAATAACTAGCTTGTTTTGTATGACAGATTCTACTTCCCCATTGGAAGATATTGTCGCTAAATTCTGGGAAGTCGAAACTGTTCCCGCCGCTCAACCTTTCAATCCCAAAGAAACTCTAGTTGAAAAACATTTTGTTGATACATTTCGCTGCAATGAACAAGGTCGATATGTCGTCTCACTGCCGTTTAGAGATCAAAAACTATATTTTCAGGTAGTCGTGATCTTGCCTTACAACGATTTGTTTCTTTAGCAAATCGTCTACTTAAGCAACCTCGTGTTTACGAACAATACGTTTCGTTTATGTGTGAATATCTTGATTCTCAACATATGCAACCTGTTGTTATTGGGTCTCATTCGGACTTTTCTTATTACATCCCGCATCATTGCGTTGTGAAACTCGAAAGCATAAGTACGAAATTACGAGTTGTTTTCAATAATTCCGCTAAAACTCTGTTTCAATCGTCCTTAATCGATCACTTGTTTGTTGGACCGAAGCTGCAACCTGATATTACCGCAATTTTGTTACAATTTCGTTTACATCCTTACGTTGTCACTGCCGATATTTGTCAGATGTACAGACAAATTCTTGTTAATCCCGCTCAGTGTGTTTATCAACGAATTGTTTGGTGCTTCTCCCCCGAGGAGCCCATTCAGAACTTTAAATTAAATACCGTTACTTATGGAATCAATTGTGCTCCTTTTCTTGCCATACGTACGCTTTTGCAGTTGGTCATAGACGAAGAGAATTCTTTTCCGTCAGCAGGTTTCGTTCTTCGCCACCATACTTACATTGATGACATCGCTACTGGTGGAGATTGTATTGAATCAACCCTCGCCCTACGTAATCAACTAATTGTTCTTTTAAAACTTGGTGGTTTCGAACTTTATAAATGGTCGAGTAACCATCCCAAATTATTAAAAGATCTTTCCGCCACGCAGCAATTTGCGCAACCCCGTTCCTTTGAGGATCCTGACACTCAACCTCATATGTAGACAATACAAAGTCTTACTGTTGAATACCGATTCTACTTTCCCATTGAAATTAGGTTTCTTCTTGTAGATTTTGTTAGTTTCACATTCATACTTGAAAGTTAGGGAGATACGGTCGATAGTATCCGTTTTATTGCATTGAATATTTTTGTGTGAATCATTTTATTTTGCTTTTGGTCCATCTTAGCCTGCACAGCCTGAGATAAATTAAATAAGAGAAAAAAAAATAAAGAAATAGATCATTCTTGAGAGACTAATACTCGACATGCTTCGTTTTCGAGTCGTACGCCTATTGCAAAAGTTGCAGGTGGGTGGTTTATTTTTGCTTCGATGCAGTTCTTCGCCTTTGTACACCGCAGGTTAGGAGAAGAGGATGGAATAGGTGGTTTGTTTTCTAGGATTTGCTAAAGAAATTGATTCGATGGTAGGGAAAAGTTCATAAGGAGTTAAGTCTGATCAGGAAGTGGAGAGTGGCGATCTAAGTCTATTGTGGTCTTGGTATTATTTCGGAAGGGGTTACATTAGGAAAGTGATGAGGTAGGTGATCAGGAGTTTCATGTGTTTTTTGGAGGTTACACGGGCAGAACGGAGAGGGCATCAGATATCGGAATTTAGCGTGACCGGTAAGGAACTGGATACTTGTTCTTGTAGAATGTCGTATGTGTAAGTGGGGATATTAGTAATATTGGCAAGATGCGATAGGTATATCTACCGGTGTCGAAGTGGGACCAGGATGCTTGCCCTTCGTGAAGTAGGGAGTTGTGGATGTAGGATTTTATTTTGGTGGTAGAGCTGGTGTGGTACGTGGCAGGAGAGAGAGAGATTCATTATATAGTTGGATGGGTCGATGGGATTTTGGATTACGAATTTGTAAGGCGAAGTTAAGTGGTGGGCTATTTAATAGTGTATGGCGGGCAGCAGTGAAGGTGTTACGGAATGCTTGAAAGACGTATATAAGATTTGTTCGAATCATTGGTTTGAGTATTCTTCTAGAGCAGGAGTTTGTACAAGGTACTAGGAATCTACTACTGCGTAACTAAAGAGCGCTAACGAAGTACCAATTTTCGGCACCTATAAGAACATTAGTGCTTACAAAGTAGCTGCTAACTTCACGGACCTCGATATGAGGTCCGGCTCAGGAACTCTTTTCGGTTTTACCTTGCTCACTGAATGCTCAGGCTATGATGACTGAATTTCTATACATGCACATCTGTAGTTTTGTATAGTGTGGACTCATAGTTGGGGAAAACGTTCATTTGCCTTTAAATTTTATTCAAGCCATACTGTTACATATAATTTAGTTGCTACACTTTTATAAGCTTTTCTCGTACGGTTTTATTATGCTCATGCAAAAGTCTACATTAAGAGAATTTTTGTTTCTTATCTCTTTAACATAGTTTTGTTGCATCGGAGAGGTAACATTAGACATTAGGTACAATAAAAAATGTAAAAAAGGTCCTTTCATATGCAGGAAAAAATCTTACTGCATGACTATCTATATATCCATTTAGCTTTTAAAATAAACGATAGATTGCACTTACCGTTGGACAGTCTTGAATAAAATGGCCATTTTGAGAGCAAATGTAGCATATATATGAAGTTTGTGGATATCTGCGTACGTTTCGTTGATCGTAAAAGCTAAGATTTGAAATTCGATCTGCAAGATCGTTTATGGTAAAATCATTCATAGGAACGTTTGAAGTATTTAAAAGGTTATCGTTAAGGGGCGCCACTGATGCAATTGGTAACAGTTTTAACTGCAAAAAACGCATTTAATTAAAGTCCGAATAAATGTAAAATTTCTTACCTTAGAATCCCCTGAAAGATATTTAAACCAATTGTTTGTTGGAATTAGCGAACTTGAAAGTAGGGAATTATTGTTCAATTCTGGGTATCCATTGTAGTGCACAGATGGGATCGATAAAGATTGCGAAGTTAGTGCTGTAGCAGGTGAATGTGGCATCTTCGACACCTAGGAATTAGTCAACCTGTAACAAAAAAAAATGTACCTTTTTATTCACGTGTCTCCTACGAGCGACATCAAATGCTAGATCATATCAATATCAACATCTAACATTCTACATGCCGCAAGCACACAGACGCATCAAAGACCTTTTGAATAGAAAGCTATTGCCGTAAGCAGGAATCGAACTTGATACCTTCTGTAGAAGCAATAAAATTAACCATCTGAGTCCCACAAATCTTCAAGAAGGATGTTTTTAAAAAAAGTGGTGTAAAATATTGTTACCAGCTACTATTAGACAACCCGTCAAACACACAAGCGCCGTAAGCAATGTATATACTACAGAAGCCTATAATTTTCTAGCAATTACTGGAGAATGAATCATCCTTTTAATTCAGGGTATAAATAAGACCGATGATAAAGTACAGAGTTAGTCTATATCAAAATGTCGAATATAAATTATATCGTGTAAAGTTAATTAGTTAAGCTTTTGGAAGTCCAAGAGTAAATATAAATTTGTGTTATGTGAACGTGTATATTGTACCGACATCTTGTAGAATACATAAATAGACAAAAGTGTAAATAAATAGTAGTGTTAGTATTGTTAATAGACCTATGGTTAAGAATTTAGTTTAAGAAGATGTTAGTGCTTGCAAATAGCATTAGTGTGATAGTGCTTCATTGTTAATTGGACTGAAAACATTTATAGATAAGGCATATACTGTTAATTGGACATATGAATAGTGAGTAATAAAGACTTTTATTACTACTTGTTTTAAATTAGTGAAAGGCGTTAGTAGTAGCCCGCTACAATATTAATAGCAAATAATTCATACACGGCGCAAGTTCGAGTGAAACTACCAGTCGATTTGCCCGCGACTCATTAACCATAGGTTATACAACGCTCTTCAAAACTTTACACATGGTTGCTGATAGACAATGTAGAGTAAGATAATTGAGGGGAAGACTCCAAACATTTTGCATTTATAAAACAAGTATTATACATATTTCACCTAAGCCAAAAAATTGTATTTGTTGCTTAAAGAATACAGTATTAAAAACACAATAAATTGAACATAAACTGATGATAATGAACATTAGAAACATAATGTTTTGTAACAAACAATTTCCGTTCCAAATGGACTTGCACCTTGGCGAAGTTATAGATTACTAGAACGGGTACAACGGTTTGAGTGTTCCATGAGCTATAGAGTCGAACCAAAGGTTTTACCAAATTGGTGGGGTCTTTAGTGAGGAACCAGACTAAGGCAGGTCCCGAAAGAGTGCAGCGCCTACTTCGGTACTTAAAGTGGCACAGAGCATAGGGGTCGGTATGGCATTCTAAGACACACTACTGCGATGTGGAAGAAAACGGCAAGTCACCCATTATCTCCGAAGTACACAGCGTACTTAAATTGTAATAAGCATAATGGCATTCTCTGGGATAAGACTTACCGGATTTAAAATAGTCCCACATTCGGATTTCTGAGAGGGGACTAGTTCAGAGGTTGCAAACAGAATGTTTAGAAAAAGAGTCGGGAACATTTTCCGAGTCGAAGCGTAGAATCTCAGAAGTATGAAGCAAGTAGGTAAGCTAGAGAACTTGAAAATTGAAATGAATATGTTACCATTAGGCATGGTAGAGATCAGTGAAAGTCCAATGACCAAAGGTGGGAGATTTTTGGAGTAGAGAATTTATGGTAATTCATACAGGATCAGAGGAAGGAAATTCGGGTATAAGGATAGTTATGCGAAAAACAATAGGACACTGTGAAGAAAACTACTTACAAAAACACAAAAGAATACTCATGGTTAGATTAGAATCTAAATCGGTAAATACAGTAATAATACAAATATATATGCCCATCTCTAGCTACAGTGACGAAGAGGTAGAAGCGATTTACAAAGATACCGAAGACAAAATAAGATACGTAAAAGGACATGAAAATTTAATAATTACGGGGAATTTTAATAAAGTGGTAGGTGATGGTAAGGAAGGAGTGGTAGTAGATTTATTTGGCTTATGTACG
Organism: Platerodrilus igneus; assembly: GCA_036346225.1. Lineage (NCBI taxonomy): Eukaryota > Metazoa > Arthropoda > Insecta > Coleoptera > Lycidae > Platerodrilus > Platerodrilus igneus. Next base: position 1,866,718 of record JARFIW010001038.1, on the reverse strand, counting down.
AGAAAGGAAAGGGGAAATAGGACGGTAAAATTTTGCAACAAACACAATTTATTCGTCATAAGCACATTATTTCAACATCGTGTTAGAAGACGATATACATGGAAGATACCAGGAGATATAGGAAGATATCAAATAGATTACATTGTTGTTAGACAACGGTTTAAAAATCAAGTAAAAGATTGTAGAAGCTACCCAAACGCAGATATAGACACTGACCACAACATCGTAATTATGAAAGCCGCACTTAAATTTAAAAATTTGAAAAAAGAAACAGAAAAAGGCACTCTTACTTTGAGAAGCTAAAAGATAAAGAATCTACCAAATATTTTAAAAAATCAAATGAATTGCTGAAAGATGTCGGGAAAATTTCTTATTCTAAGGAAGTAGAAACAAGCATGAAATAACATTAAATCCTGCTTAGACATGGCGGCCAGAATATTCTGGGGTATACACAAAAAGAAAATAAAAAACCATGGATAACAAAGGATATCCTGAATTTAATAAAAGAAAGACGAAAATATAAACATACATGACACGAAACAGGAAACAGAAATATAAAATCATAAAATGGGAAATTATTCGCAAATGCAAGAAAGCTGAAAAACAATGGATTGATGAAAAGTGCAAAGCGGTACAAACTAAGATGGAAATAGGAAAGACAGACGAAGCATACAAACTAATTAGAAAGAATTTTAGGGATATAAAGTCATGTAGCAAAAATATAAGAACACAGGAAGAAACGTTATTATAGAAAATGTAGACAAAGTAATTAGATTGCACAAATATATAGAGGATTTATATCCAAGAGAGGAATTAACAACATTACTAATGCAAAAGGTAATCAATTTTATTGCCAATAAAGGGTTTCGATCAGCTTCTCCAATACAGTATATCATATTAATTAATTCTTGACGTGTGAAATTCATTGTGACATCAACAAATTAAACGGAATATTTTAAGATAATTAATATTGACAAGATATGTCAGATTTGATGCTAGTAGCCTACTTAGTTTTCTCTAGTCCCAAAACTGCATAAAAAACATGTTTTCTCAATTTTTCAGAATTTTTTCTCATGTAACTTATAAAACATTATATTTCAATAGAAAGCTCCATAAAATCGCTATTCAATGGCAAAATCCAATATGGCGGGTGCCATTTAAAAAGATTGACTTTTTGTTCATTTTGCGTTTTGCTTCACCTTGTACAATAAAATGAAAAAACAAGCACATCTCGCTATCGATAATAATACAACAGGATATGGAAAATTATGTCGTGAAAGAATCAACTGTCCAAGTTCAATAAGAAAACTTCTGCAATTTCTCAAAGTTGACATGATTTTGACATAAAATGACTCATAAAAAGCAAACCATCCATTGCAGACCTATAGTACCTCTATATAATTTTGATGAGCATCAAAAGAGCTTTTAGAGTATGGTATCAAATCTATGGTATTTCATTTAAAAAAACATAACTTTGGGTTGGAAACCATATTGGCACACCCTGTATATAGGTGAAAATATTTTTAAATTGTGCAGCTTAGCCGTGGCTATCGTTTAAAAAAAACCGGAAGTTGATATCTTGAATAACATAAAAGTTATGGAACTTTCACGGAGGACGTGGACACCCTGTATATATCGCTAAAAAGGTGCTGTGACACAGATACAGCAAATTGTAAAATTTGAAATTGTTGACTTACCTTCCTTTATAACTTTACGTTGCCTGGTTAGCTCAACGAAAATGTTAAATTTATAAAATGAAATCAAACACAGCAATATCACACAGCATTTATATAGTATGAAATATTTTCTGTCATACAAAAGCATATAGAACTTTTACAACATCGTTTCTTTCAAACATCAAATTATTTCTATCAAGCACTTATTTACTTAATTATAAAAATGATCCCTACCTTCTCTTATGGATATTTTACTTGGTTTTGCTTCTCACTCTTTTAAGGTTTGTATGACCAAAAAAATCCTTGACAGATAATCTATTAAAAGGTCAGAGTGTTTCGAACTCTGAACACAAACTTCCTACTTAAGATCCTTGCAAAAAAATAATATTATATAATTAAGGCCCATTCTACTTTAGACTTAAATTACAAGTATCAGTTACAATGTTTAAAAAAATTATACTTGCAAAATCCACAAAGGGCTTTTCCAATTTGTAATCAACGGTATTAAATATCTTCGAGTTCTATTGACGTGAAATCTCAGTTTACAAAACCATGTATAAAATCTCCATTTAGAAACAGCTGTTACCAATTTTCATATTTGCTTAAATCTTCCTTTCATTATTTAGTAAAATTTTAAAAGTAGCGTTATACTGACGAATCTTCGCTCTTCATTGTATATAAGTAAATTTTGTAATTTCCGTTTTTACGCAGGTCACGTTGAACACATCACTTCTATATTCATTGTAGCATCGTAATTATTAAATTACAGTAAGTTTACTGCATATTTCAAATATTATCGTCGCAAAGCAACATGCTCGCGACTTCATCAAAATAACATTTCGCAATCGAATTTAGGAATAAATGTTTTAATCAACGTTCCGCATTTATATACAAAATTATCTCGTTTTTAGAACGAACTAGTATAGTATGGAATATTTTACACCCTAATGATGCAAGGTTTTTAAGAATAATTCATTAGCATTGAAATCGTCGCGTTTTATTACCTCGTCGCATACTAATCCAGTAATTACGAAAGGTAATAAATTATTTTTATTACATTTTATGGGTTTTTTATTGTTCCGGCCGATTCCTAGAATAAATGTATCTTTATTAATGAGTTCATATGAAATTGACCTATTTTTCTCAATTCTTCTGGAAAATACGAAAGCATGTTTTATTTAAAATGTTTTTATGCTATACAGAGACTAATTAATTTAAACTTTAATTACTTTTTAATGCAAAGGAAGTGCGTTTTTAAAGAAAATATTTGCTTTCACGATAAAACGTGTTTTTAATACAATAAGATTAAAATTGGGGTATTAAATACATTTTAAATACATTATTTATTTTTATGCACGGACAGGGCATTTTTATTACAAACGAATAGCTTTTGTATTTATCTTAAAATGGCCAATTTGCATGGGCACTTGATATGTTTTAAGGTATCTTAAAATAATTATTTTTACATATACGGTTTACATTATTTGTTATGTATTTACAATACGCTTACATCATACAGGGTGGTTATTTATACACGCGTAATTGCATTTTTTTACTTGGCACTGATTCATTTATATCTTGGTGGGATTTATTTGTAGAATTTGGGTTTGAAAGACCTGTTGTGACCCCTTATCAAGCCAATATATTGATATATATATAATATATATATATATATATATATATATATATATATGATGATATATTATTAATGGGTTTGAGGTCAGCTGTAGGAAAGTAAATTCTTTTTTAAGGCCTAAATTTTCGAATTTTATTTAAATTCTTGATCATAGGCTTTCTAAAATTTTACAATTAACTAGGCTAACATATAAATGAATTGATAGTAACTTACAAGACGTGGTTAAACATTAAATTAACATGAAAATTACATCGAAATCTATTTTAACTAATTTTTGCTTCAATTTGTTATAAGAAAATTGTATAACTTGTATAAAAATAAAAATAAAAATGTCAAATTTTGAAACCTTTCAGTTTCACTTTTTAATTATTTGAAGATTTAAAACAGAATGCCTATGTGCATGTATGCATGTGTGTATGTGTTTGTGTGTGTATGAGTGTGGGTGCGTGTACATGTTATATTTATATGAGTGTCTTTGAATATTTGTGATTGTGTATGTTAATCTGTTTGTTTGTTAGTACGTGTATGTGTGAATGTGATAGGATGTGTATGTATGTAATGCTAATCACTACAATATCAATTATTGCATTAGGTATATGTTACTTCTGAAGACTAAGTATGTATGTGTAAATTGAACTTAGACCACCAATATCTGTTTTTATTTATACAATTTTTGGCGAAATATATGATACATTTCCAGAAATAGTCTTTTGTGTATCTTTTTCTAGTTCTAAAATTTTAGGATGTTCAAAATCAATTTTGTGATCTAAATCAATTGAGTGTCTTGATAAAGCACAGGAATTTGGTTTGATTCTAATGTCACTTTTGTGTTTGGTTATTACTTTGTTTTAAAGTTTGTGACGTTTGCCCAATATAAGGATTACTACAATCTATACAATTAATTTGGTATACAAGGTTTCTTTGAAATAAATCTGGTGTCTTATCTTTAAATTTTGAAAAATGCTTCTTAATGTTAAAATGTTTTTTAGCGTATTTGAAATTGTAATTTTAAATACTTTAATTAATTTATGAGTTAGGTGGTCATCTATATTTGGTAGTGTTTTGTATAGCTGTATAGTTTTGTTATTTTCGTTAGTTGCATTATTATTATATATATCACCATCGTTATTGTTTATATTATTGTATTTTTTTGTGTTATATAATAATTTTGTTATCAGGTGTATAGGATAGTTATTATTTTTTAGAATATTTGAAAGATGTTTCATGTTTTTATTATGAAAAGAGGGATGTGATATCTTTTTTATTCGATCTTTTAATCCCAAAATAAAATTTAATTTTGTTTTAAATGGATGATAAGAATAATAATTTAAGTATCTGTTTGAATGTGTAGGCTTCTGATACCAATCTAAAATAATTTCATTTTTATCATTTCTAATTAATAAAGTGTCTAGGAATGGTACAGAGTTATTTGATTCCGTTTCTATTGTAAATTGAATGTGGGTATTGTATTTATTAAAAATGTTAAGAGTTTCATCTATTTTAATCGTTTCTGAAATTTTAACAAAATCCGATCGTAAAAATTTTAATATAATAAGATTCTTTGAATTTTCTGAACAAATAAATAATTTTCGTTACCAAAAATTATGTTTTAATCAAGTTTAGACGTTATTGCCCTTTTACAAATATATCTAAAATTTAGTTATCAATAACATTAATAAAATTTGGACTGAAATTGAACCAAATTGTACAATCAAAAACAATGTTTACTAACAATTGAATTTTTATTTGACAATTGTTATTTTCCTTCAACAATAAATTTTTATCTACAAATTTTGGATGTCCGATGGGATCAAATCTCAGTACAATTCATTGATCAAAATAGTTATGGACGAACTGTATCATTATTCCTCAGATTCATTTAATCTCCATTTATTAAATGAGATCTAGTGAAAATTCGAAAGATAAAGATGAAACTCTTAACATTTTAATAAATACAATACCCACATTCAATTTACAATAGAAACGGAATCAAATAACTCTGTACCATTCCTAGACACTTTATTAATTAGAAATGATAAAATGAAATTATTTTAGATTGGTATCAGAAGCCTACACATTCAAACAGATACTTAAATTATTATTCTTATCATCCATTTAAAACAAAATTAAATTTTATTTTGGGATTAAAAGATCGAATAAAAAGATATCACATCCCTCTTTTCATAATAAAACATGAAACCTCTTTCAAATATTCTAAAAATAATAACTATCCTATACACCTGATAACAAAATTATTATATAACACAAAAAAATACAATAATATAAACAATAACGATGGTGATATATATAATAATAATGCAACTAACGAAAATAACAAAACTATACAGCTATACAAAACACTACCAAATATAGATGACCACCTAACTCATAAATTAATTAAAGTATTTAAAATTACAATTTCAAATACGCTAAAAAACATTTTAACATTAAGAAGCATTTTTTCAAAATTTAAAGATAAGACACCAGATTTATTTCAAAGAAACCTTGTATACCAAATTAATTGTATAGATTGTAGTAATCCTTATATTGGGCAAACGTCACAAACTTTAAAACAAAGTAATAACCAAACACAAAAGTGACATTAGAATCAAACCAAATTCCTGTGCTTTATCAAGACACTCAATTGATTTAGATCACAAAATTGATTTTGAACATCCTAAAATTTTAGAACTAGAAAAAGATACACAAAAAAGACTATTTCTGGAAATGTATCATATATTTCGCCAAAAAAATTGTATAAATAAAAAAACAGATATTGGTGGTCTAAGTTCAATTTACACATACATACTTAGTCTTCAGAAGTAACATATACCTAATGCAATAATTGATATTGTAGTGATTAGCATTACATACATACACATCCTATCACATTCACACATACACGTACTAACAAACAAACAGATTAACATACACAATCACAAATATTCAAAGACACTCATATAAATATAACATGTACACGCACCCACACTCATACACACACAAACACATACACACATGCATACATGCACACATAGGCATTCTGTTTTTAAATCTTCAAATAATTAAAAAGTGAAACTGAAAGGTTTCAAAATTTGACATTTTATTTTATTTTATACAAGTTATACAATTTTCTTATAACAAATTGAAGCAAAAATTAGTTAAAATAGATTTCGATGTAATTTTCATGTTAATTTAATGTTTAACCACGTCTTGTAAGTTACTATCAATTCATTTATATGTTAGCCTAGTTAATTGTAAAATTTTAGAAAGCCTATGATCAAGAATTTAAATAAAATTCGAAAATTTAGGCCTTAAAAGAATTTACTTTCCTACAGCTGACCTCAAACCCATTAATAATATATCATCATATTTATAAAGGTCATATATATATATATATATATATATATATATATATATATATATATAATATAGACGCGTTTAGAATATCAACTCTTGCTCATCCTGTCCGCGGCGCTTATATATCTTAAGCCAGTCTTTCTAGCGATTTCTAGAACCTTTGCCGGATATTGTGACGCTGTTTATATTCCAATAATTTGAAGAAGAAAACCTTGAATTAACGTGTCGTAGTCTGTATTCCCAGGACTTATCGCCTAATGACTTTTTTGTTCTCGAGTGTCAAATAAAAATGCATAGACAGCAATTTTCCCTACCTCAAAAAGCTTTTGAAGTTCTGAAAAACCATATTTTAGAAATTCCAACTTCTAAGCGGAGAAAATGTTTTGGGAGTTAGTTTGAACGCATACAAAAGTATAAATTTTAAACGCTAATATTCTAGAAAAAAATATTTGTTACATAAAAATGTTTTCTTGCATAGTTTTTAAAAGTACTTAAAAAGTGATCATCCTAGTTGTACCCAGTTAACCATGACTCACGAGTCTAAAAAACTAAAAATCGAGTTCACATCACCAAATAAATTACAATAAGAATACTGTGTTGACTCGGTCAGGAGGAGATAAAACAAACTTAGTTGATAATCTGATAAACCACAACAGGAAAAATTTGTATACGAGTGCTATTTATACTGTTGATATCGAGGTGAAGGAGAAACACCTTGTAGTAAAGGATGTGTTTAAAGACGTATATTTTTTATTATAATTATGAAAGTCTAGACTTGGAAAATATGGAATTAACACACCACTTGTACACTCCCATAACTCTTAAATTATCCACGCAGCGCTCGCATTAAAACAAACAATATTGAAATTTTTAAATGTTTCTAGAAATGTATAGGCACTTAAGCGCACATAAAGTCAGTCGTTAATAAAAAGAATAAAGCCATAAGCTTATGTAGACAAAACATGTGCACCTGCAGAATATTATTTCACAAACGACTCGTGGTTGTAAACAAACGAAGGAACAATATAGATCGTGTTAAAGCAGGAGTGTATCGTTTATAAAATCATCGATAAATAATTTTCTATTATTGCTTTTCGAATAGTTAAAAATGAGAGGATATAGTGCTACAAAAAGGGGTTATATAAATATTAATAAACATGCTACAAATAATGTTCTCATATAAGTATTACAAAGGTTCGTTCCCACACATTCCATAGAAAATCGTAAATCTTTCGCATAGTTTTTAAAATATTTTTCCTATGAGTTGGTAAATAAAGTAATAAATTACCAGAGCAAAATGCCTGCCTTATTCTATAATACCATAACTCAATAGGGTAAAAGTTAAAAACGGGTTCAAAAATAATTTACAACAAGGGTACTATGACCCAAATAAAAATCTTCATCGTGTTTATAATTAAATTTGATAATACCATAGAAATAAAACAAAATGAACTACGATTATCAAAATAAGTATAGTCGGAACCAAATGACTTGGTTATGACTCCTCGATGTTTGTATCATGAAAATAAAACTTACAAATACTTTGTCTTGTTTTATTTAAGTAATACTATAAAATCAGATGTAAGCATTTGCATATATCTTCAGTATAAGATATAAGAGGAAATGAAACCTCTGTCTCGGATAAATGATGTAAAATTGGTAGCTGTCGTATTGAGGTAATCTCCGCCGTTATTTATTACATTAAGAACTTCTGAAGAAAAGTGGATAATAATTAATCACCAATCACAACACCTTAAACTTACAATATATTCACATACCATATTCAAGTATAGAGAATCGAAAGCTACATGTGGGCAGCAGTAAAACCAATAAAGTCCCAGCTATAGACAACGCACCAAGTCTACAGAATGGTCGGAATTGTACTTTCCATAATTCCATTATCAACAGAAAACGTGAAAATAATACGAGTTTTCTTGATAATTTGTACGAAAACTCGACCGTTTCAGGTATACTGGGTGTTGAAGTTGCAACATTTTTTTAAATAAATAAAATTTTTCCCGAACTAAATGAAAGATTTTATTGAGATGTGGAGACAGACTGTATTTCTTAGTAATTACCATATTTAAACTTCAATTTTCTTTCTTCAAGCAGTGGTGTAATTTTCGGGGTGTGATTATAATTCTTTTCAATAAAAGTAGGTACGCCAATGTGCTAATGAATTTTTTGACGTTATAACGCGATGCGAGATAGGATTTAGGCCTCTTGGAGCGGCTTTTTAAAAAGGCTTCTTTCAAAAACTCTTGAAACAATTTTTATTTATTCAGAAATTACAAGTGGAATTTTACAAAACTATATAAAATTACTCTAAGTCGAAATTACTGTTAAATGGATTTAAATTAGGGCGAGTAGCCTGAACAACCAACAATGCAAAAGTTGTAAGGCTCAAGACTGACTGACTATCTAAGGGCTCCCGGGGTATTTATGTTGTCCCTGCCCCTTACATTTCTGTGGGAACTGCAAAGCTCATGTCTGCTTATTTCTTTATTCAATTTATACATTACAAAGTAACAATCTTAATTCTAATAACTGCGGTTTTATAACCGCCTGTGCCCTGCACCTGCAGTATCACTTACGTCTGAAATGCAATGTATTCGTATCCGTTCTCACAACTTGCTTGTGAACTTTCATTAACCTCCTCTTTATTTTATCCTTGAATTATTGTTGCATCTAGCTTAAGTTTCTTTATAATTTTTATTTAATTATACATATTGTTACGAGCTACTATTAGGCAACTCGTCGAACACACAAGCGCCGTAAGCACTGTATATTCTCCGGGGACCAAGAATTTTGTAGCAATTACTGGAGGATGAATCATCCTTTTAATTCAGGGTATAAATAAGACCGATGATGAAGTACAGAGTTAGTCTATATCAGAATGTCGAATATAAATGACATCGTGTAAAGTTAAATAGTTGAGCTTTTGGAAGTCCAAGAGTAAACATAAATGTTATATCATGTGAACGTGTCTAATGTACATGCAGCTTGTAGAATACATAAATAGACAAAAGTGTACTAAGTATATAGTTGTGTTAGTGTTGTTAATAGACCTATGGTTAAGAATTTAGTTCAAAAAGATATTAGTGCTTGTAAATTCATTAGTGTGATAGTGTTTTATTGTTAATTGGACTGAAAACATCTATTAATAAAGCATATACTGTGAATTAAACTTGTGACTCTTGTTATTACTTGTTTTAAATTAGTGGAACGCGGCAGTAGTAGCCCGCTACACTGGTGTCAGGCCTGTATGGGGTATATGGTGATTAATTTAAAAGAAAAAACACACAAGTCTAAAAACATTTAAGTAGTTTATATATGCCAGTTACAAGAAGCTAAAGCAAAATAGACGCAGAAACTTTAATGAATTTCCTTAAGGATTTCAAATCCAGTATGGAAGAAAGGTTTAGTGAAAATGCTGAGAAAATGGAGGAAAGGTCGGCTAAACTGGAAGTGACACTAAATGAAAACGTTGTGGTCAGTTGAACTGGAATCAAACCTTACCGAAAGGTTAGGTGAATATGCTAAGAGAATATAAAAACGATTTAGTGAAAACGCGATGAAAATGGAAGAGTTAAAAGAAAAGACGGCCACGTTAGAACAACGATTAATGGAAAGCTCCATCGCATTGAAAGAAGATGTCACTGAACAAGTACAAATAGTTGAGCAAAAGTTGAACAGTAAATAGGTAAAAATGGAAGAATATGTGATGGGGCTGCAAGAACAAGTGATTTCACTAACAACGCGGTCACTTGAATTAGTAAACCAAGTTGTAAATCACAACTTTCCAGAAATATGAAGAATGGAAGGAAACGAGTCATTACCGTCAAAATTTAAAGTGAAACCACCCACATTTGATGGTAAAACAACTTGGTCCACATATTTGAAACAATTTGAAGCCGCTGCAATAGCCAACGGTTGGTGTAACAAAGAGAAGGCCATCTCCTTAATAGTGGCCCTACGGGGAGAAGCCCTTAACATCGTACAAACAATTCCCGATCACCAGCAGAATGATTACGGCCTCTTAAAGTCGAAGCTTGAGATGAGATATGGAGACGCTCACCTTCAACAGGTTTAACACGCACAAGTTAAGAACCGCTCGCAAAAAACAAATGAAAGCCTGCAAGAATTTGAAGCTGAAATGGACAGATTAGTTAGACTGGCATACCCAACGGCACCAGATAGCTTCCTCGAACAACTGGATGTTCAGACATTTGTGGATGGCGTTAAAGATGGCGAAATACAGCAAGCGCTAAGATTAGCACGGCCAAAAATGTTAGATAGCTCATGCGCTTGAATTTAATGCAGTTAAGCAGACATCACACGGGATGAGTCACAAAGTTCGGTCTGCCTTAGAGGAACCTGGTCAAGCGCAGAACAGCATAGATGAAATAATCAACCATGTGTTTGAAAAGCAAAAGGCGGAAAGGCTAGAAAGACAACGACCGTTCATTTACATTTCCAATGCTCCACCAGTAGGTACTACATTGGCCAGGAGGCGAGTTTTGTGTTGCCTGGAAATTTAGAATTTTGCCGAACCCTTGCCGTTCCAGGCAAGGTAGGGATCTTTAACGTGCGTGACAACACTCACACACGGGACCTCCATTTAACCTCTCATCCGAACGAGGGCGTAATTTTTGTGAAAAATGCTCACCTGCCATTTTTCAAGCAGTCGGCCGTGTCGGGATTTGAACCCGGGACCTTGGGATCCGTAGTCTTACGCTTACTACATTGATCCACGGCGACGCCGAAAGACAACGACCGCGAAGATGGCGTCTGCGATGTTGGAGCTGCGGTGAAGATGGTCATATACAGAGACGCTGTACTCAACCAAAGAAACAACCGGTTGAGCTAAAGCAGGTCAATGTAAGAGGGCAAACGTCGACAGCACAACGTAGTGCCCCGAAGATTATCATCCGTGCTGCATCGTCGATGGGAAGTCTGGACAGCATTTATATTGATGGTAGAATTAATGGTAGGGGATACAGGAGGATACAGGAGCGACAAGGACTATTGTGAGACCAGATTTGGTTGGTCGTGGAAAAGTGCTACTTGTATAGGTATGTCTTCGAACGGCAAGTGGTGAGAAAATTTCTACTCACGGAGAAACTGCCGTTACGTTGGGAATTGGGGACAAACTAATTAATCATCGGTTGTTGGTAGCTGAAATTACAGAAGAAGTGATCTTGGGAATAGATCTCATAGGAGAATATGGGTTTCATGTGAACATGAAAGAAGATGTGCTACGGATAGATGACGATAAGATACCATTTCAAGGGACGAGTAACCAGACGATGCAAGTTCGAATGATTTGTGATATGAAAATACCTGAGAAGGCGGAAATGATAGTAATGGGACACCCGGATGGTACGCTCCGGAAAAAACAAATATGCATGATGGCAGCAAATGAATCGGGAATGGGTCAGGAGGGATTACTGATTGGAAGAACGCTGATAAAATTTCGAATTATGATACCAGTAAGGATGCTGAACATTAATCCGCATACGGTGACCCTAAAGAAAGACATGATTGTGGGAAGTTGCATTCCAGTATGCCATATTAAACGTAATGTGGACGACACGAAAGATAAACCAGCCAACGGTTACTCATAGAAATTGCTGAATATGTTGATACCTTCGTGTCAAGGATTAAACGACTACCAACTGGGCAAGGTAAAATAACTGGTCAGACGATATCGAAATATGTTTGCACTGGATGATAGTGAGAAAGTAAGGACGAATGTTGTGCAACATAAGATCAATACTAGAGATGCGCAACCGATAAGACAACACCCCAGGCGGCTTCCTTTGGCAAAACGTAAGGAAACCGAGCAAATTATCACCTATATGGAAGAACAGGGAGTGATTGAACCCTCGAATAGTCCATGGCCATCCCCGGTAGTGCTTGTCAAGAAAAAGGACGAGTCGACAAGGTTTTGTATAGACTACCGGCGGCTTAACAATGTGACAAAGAAAGACAGCTATCCTTTGCCCATAATTGATGACACCTTGGATACTCTATCCGGATCTAAATGGATTTCGACCTTGGACTTGAAAAACGGATACTGGCAGGTAGGCTTGGATCCAAACGATAAAAAAACTGCGTTTTCAATTGGAACTGGATTATGGCAGTTCAAGGTCATGCCATTTGGATTATACACTGCCCCTGCTACTTTTGAACGATTGATGGAGTCGATACTGCGTGGACTGTCCTGGAAAACATGTCTGGTGTACCTAGACGACGTGATAGTGTTAGGCCGGTCTTGTGAAGAACATCTTAAGAACCTTGAGGAAATATTCCAAAGATTACGCAGGGCAAACCTAACATTGAGCCCCAAGAAGTGTCACCTATTTGGAAAAGAGGTGAAATACCTAGGACATGTCGTTTCGGAGACCGGAATAAGGGCTGACCCTGACAAAATAAAAACGGTACAAGAGTGGCCTACACCAGCAGATATACACCAACTACGCAGTTTTCTAGGATTGTGCACATATTGCCGACGTTTTATACTTGGGTTTGCGAACATTGCCAAACCGTTAACGAAATTAACCGATGATGGACAAGAATATGATTGGAATGACGACTGCCACAGTACATCTGAACAACTGAAACGGCTACTAGTTACAGCACCAATTTTGAGTTATCCACGGATGGAAGGGAAATTTGTGTTGGATACCGATGCCAGTAACACAGCCGTAGGAAGCGTTCTTTCTCAAGTGCAAGACGGACAAGAAAATATTATTGGGTATTTCAGCAAGGTCTTGTCGCGGCCAAAAAGGAACTATTGTATGACAAGAAGGGAGCTGTTGGCCATCGTCAAATCCGTAAAGCACTTTTATAAGTACTTATACGGCCGTAAATTCCTGTTGAGAACAGACTATGCTGCACTAAAATGGTTACTGTAGTTTCGAAATCCTGAAGAGCAAAATGCAAGGTGGATAGAGCGGCTGCAGGAATATGACTTTGACACAGAACATCATGTAGGAAATAGTCATCGGAATGCAGACGCTCTATCAAGAAGACCTTGTCTGGTAGACTGTATTCATTGGTCCAAGATGAAAGAGAAAATAAGTGTCATCCATATACAATGACGGTAACCGATGATACTTGGCAACCCGAAAGAATACGACAAGACCAGGAGAATGACGCCGAATTGGGACGTATTATTGAGTGGAAAAGTAGAGGATAACGACTAGCTTGGGAAAAAAATAGAATTCCAAGTAGAAGCCTGAAGGCATACTGGGCACAGTGGGACTCCTTGGTGATTGAAAATAGTATCTTGAAACGACGCCTGGAATGTGAAGATGGCACTGAAAGACTCCAAGTGATAGTGCCGAGAAGCAGAGTGCCGGAAGTGTTGCAGCACTTGCACGATGGTATTTCCGGAGAGCACTTTGGCGTGAAAAGAACTCTCGAAAAAGTGAGAGAAAAATTCTATTGGGTGAACTGCAAAGAAGATATGAAGGAGTGGTGACGGAAATGTAAGTTGTGTGCCTCTGCAAATGGCCCAATCACAAAACGGAAAGCCCCAATGAGACAGTATAACGTGGGAAATCCTTTTGAGAAGGTAGCCATTGATATAACTGGTTCGTTTCCTGAATCAGAAAAAGGAAATAAATACATATTGGTTGCAATGAATTATTTTACCAAATGGCCGGAGGCATATGCTATACCTTACCAAGAAGCCGAGACGGTTGCAGTTGTTTTGTCGCTTTGGAGTTCCGTTAGAATTACACTCCGATCAAGGTCGGAACTTCAAATCAGCGTTGTTTCAAAACGTCTGCAAGCATCTTAGAATCAGGAAGACTAGAACCACGCCACTTCATCCTCAATCGGATGGAATGGTTAACAAAATGAACAGGACGTTAGGAAAGCACCTAGCCAAAGTTATCTCTGAACATCAACAAAACTGGGATCAATATTTACATTTGTTCCTACTAGCGTACCGATCTTCAGTACATGATAGCACAGGATACTCTCACGCTTGTGTGATGTTAGGACGTGAATTGCGGCTACCATGTGATCTTCAGTTTGGATTTAAACCTGGAGAAGAGATCGCAAGTGAAGATTACGTTAGTAAGCTTCGTGAAGATCAAATAGCTTCACGAAACCGTCCGAAAGAATATCCAGGCAGCAAGCGATCGAATGAAATCACAATATGACACGAGAGCCCAAGAAGGTGGTTATCAACCTGGAGATTTAGTGTGTGTTGTATAATCCACAAAGAGCGTGGGTTGTCGCCAAGATTACAAAGTGTAAACCAGAATTAATGATGTAGTGTACCGGATCAGAAGACCTCCCCGTGGTAAACCGAAAGCGGTACACTTTGACCGATTAACATCTTATGCTGGGAACAAGCATGGGGAACTGAGTAATGAGAATGGTGTGCGAAGAGTTTTTAATCGTGAGCCAAATATAGATTTTGAGAGTTTCATGGCGGCGTATGGTGGTTCCGCTAAGGCGAGATTTGGCGTTGTTGAAAAACAGCAAGATCTGTTTAGAGCAACAGAGGAGGAGATAGCTGCCGATACCGTCATCAGGGGGCAGTGCTACGAGCTACTACTAGGCAACCCGTCAAACACACAAGCGACGTAAGCACTGTATATTCTCCAGGGACCGAGAATTTTCTAGCAATTACTGGAGAATGAATCATCCTTTTAATTCAGGGTATAAATAAGACCGATGATGAAGTATCCGAATGTCGAATATAAATAATATCGTGTAAAGTTAAATAGTTGAGCTTTTAGAAGTCCTAGAGTAAACATAAATGTTATATTATTTGAACGTGTCTAATGTACATGCTTTATATTTTGAATAAGGGCTACTATACTTGCGGCCACGTCCCCAATGCTCCACCCGAAGGTATTACATTAGCACTAATGTACATGCAGCTTGTAGAATACATAAATAGACAAAAGTGTAATAAATAAATAGTGTTAGTGTTGTTAATGTACCTATGGTTAAGAAATTGGTTTGAGAAGACATTAGTGCTTGTAAATTCATTAGTGTGATAGTGCTTCGTTGTTAATTGGACTGAAAACATCTATAAATAAAGCATATACTGTTAATTAGACTTGTGAACAGTGAGTAATAAAGACTATTGTTATTACTTGTTTTAAATTAGTGGAACGCGGTAGTAGTAGCCCGCTACAATATATTGATTTGGGTGATATGTAACTCGCGTTACGCTAAAGATAAATTAAAGATAAAAAAAAATTAATTTTGAATGAAGTAACTTGTTATTAACACCCTGTATGATTTTAAATATTCAATCAATCATTAATCACGCTATTCCTATCCAGGGTAACCAAACCTAGCAGGGTATAGCTCTAGGTTAATACACTACTATAACTCTCAGCACTATTTCCAATCTTTCTCTACATCCCTCGATCCCTACATATTTCACTTGTCTTTGCAACTTCATACATTGTTTTTGGCATGCTCTTTTATTCCTCAGACTTTTCACCTGTCGTTCTTTCAGAACCTCCTCTACTACATACAACCCATCTTTTACGCGGTCTGTCCTTTGCAGCTCTACGGTTCTTACTTGCAAATATATGCTTGGTAAGTCTATCCTCATTCATTCTTTCCACATATCTAAACCATCTAAACGAGCTTTGCACGCTTAACTCCTTAAATGTCACACTTGCACCCCACACTCTGCTCTGACCCATTCGTTTGGCACTTTGTCTCTCAATGTTTTTCCACACATACTTCTTATGAATCTCATTCTTGCAGCATTTATACGACTAACATGCTTCTTCTGCGAGATCCACGTTTCGCTTTCATACAGAACAGTTGCCACAAACACACTGTTATAAATAGCCAGCTTTGCATTTATACCCGATCCTTTATTCCTGTTCACTACCCGCATATTTCCAAATACTTTCTTCCAACATTTTCATTATTCAAAAACTTTCGGTCAAAGTGCACGAAGTCATTCACTTTCTCTATCGTGTCATTGTTCATTTTAAATACAAAGTCATCAATTTCATCAATTCTGTCAAAAATCTTTTTTTTCGTCATCTTTACATTCACTTTCAATTGCATATTTTCACACGATTTCAACAGCCTGTCATGCATTCGTTGCAAATTTTGTGATGATTTAACCAATAATGCTGCTTTTTCAGCGCGCTGACGTTTGTTTCACCAATTTTTACTCTTTCTATTCCTTTGCAAACTTCCTGATACATTTATCCGTAAATATATTAAACAGCCACTGAAACATCAACAGTCCTGTCTTACACATTCTACAATGTCAAAATATTGCCTCATGTTGCCATTCACACATACATGCTCTACTACCTTTATACATCGCTCTGATAGATTTTATAAAGCACTTTTTTACACCGTATTCACGCGGCGCTTTCCATAATTCACTTCTGTTCACAGAACTATACGCCTTTTCCAGATCAACAAATGCTTCATATATTTTCTTTCTGACATTTTTCGCACGACTCAGTACCATACTCTGCCCATCCCAACTTTATCACTCCCTCAGGAGCTACTGTAGAGACAGATACGTAACTCTGGACGGTACAATTCGAATAACAAAACATATAAACAGGGGCTGTCCACAGGGCTCGGTCCTTGGCCCACTTCTCTGGAACATCGTAATTGAGGAACTTCTGGAAAAGCTGGATACCATCGGGGAGGTTTCGACGACGATAGCATACGCCGACTGGTGCAGAGCAAACAAGATGAGTATTGCACCCAACAAAACCAAATATATGCTTATAAAAGGAGCACTAAAGCGTGATCCCATAATTAAACTAGAAGGAGTCAACATCAGGAGATCCCCTTCATACAAATACTTAGGTATAACCCTAAACGAGAAATTAAATTTCACTAAGCATATAACAACCGTGTGCAATAATGCTACAAAGGTCATACAAAACATCGCAACACTGGCGCAACGGCATTACAAAATCCCCCTTGCCTGTGTGAGGCTATACCTCAACAGCGTGCTTGCGGCAATGGTTTCATATGCTGCGAGCGCCTGGGGCCACCGCCTAAACATAATCAAGGTAAAACAAAAATTATTGTCAACCCAAAGAAGCATAATCCTAAGAATGACAGGGACATATAGAACAACGGCACATGACGCTCTCCATGTGCTAATCGGAACAATGCCACTCGACCTAATAACCAAGCAAAGAACAGCAATATATCATTTAACAAACAATGACCAAAATAAACTAAAACAACTTTTAAAAACCGAAAATCCCCCAACCACCAAAAAAGGGATAAAAGAAAGCATAATCGCGGAATGGCAAGCTAGATGGGACGGCAGCGATACTGGTAGAAGGGTGTACGCTGTCATTGCTAACATAACACAAAGACTAACAAACAAACATCTCATACCTAGCAGAGGACTGATCCACTTCCTCACTGGCCACGGCCCGTATCCGACCTATCGGGACCGTATGCACTGAGCACAGAACGACACCTGTACATGCGGAGAGGTTGGTACGCCCGAGCACGTTGTGTTTGAGTGCGTAGACCTCACCCAGGAACTACACGGATACGGAACAAAACTACAAGACATCCCTATCAACGAAATGATATGGAACGAACAAATTTTCCCATACCTAAACGCACTGACTCAAAAGACTATGCAAGTATTACACAACCGCTACCTTGAACAAGCCTCTTAAAAACGGCACGCAATCTTACGTACCAAACTGAGACACCAAGGAACAACTGCTCTAGCATCCCGGGGTCTGCACCCCTGACGCCAGAGTCCGTCTTCTGGAAATTCCGAGAACAATAGCTCTCGAAGACCAAAGGAGGTACTCAAACCCGATCAAAATCTACCGACCAATTATGTCTCTAGCAATAAGGACTAACATTAGTATTAAGTTAGGCTAAGTTTTAGGATAAGTAGTAGAATAGGAACTTTTTACGCTAACACCACTGTATGAAATCAAAAACTAACAGTAATTGAGGCAACAAAATGTCAAACTGAAGTATTTATTTCTACCCGACTGTAACCTGTACCATTCCAACACGCATAAAAGAAATTAACCTTTTTTGGAAACCGAACACACACAACCACACAAACACGAGCGTAAACACAAACACACACACACACACACACACACACACACACACACACACACACACACACACACACACACACACACACACACAACACACGCAAAACAAATGTGCCCTTCAATAATCTGGATTTCCGGCTGCCGATGGTCCAGATCGAAGAGTACAAATTCTGCGGAATGCTTTTCCTCGAAGACTGGGATTTCCGGCTGCCGATGGTCCTGGACAGAGAGCGAGAGCACGAACCAGAAACAACACCAACACCACCACAACTACAAACACAAAAAAGCAAACCCATACACACCAACACAACACATACAAACACAAATTGTGCCCCTCAATAATCCGGATTTCCGGCTGCCGATGGTCCGGATGAAGGGTACAAATTCTGCGGGGCGCATTCCCTTAAGACTGGGATTTCCGGCTGCCGATGGTCCTGGTCAAGAGCGAAGGTACAACGTAGAAACAACATCAACAATTAACCAAAATAATGAAACACACTCGCGCATACACATAAGCACACACAAACATCGACACTTACTCAAATACACACAAAAAAAACACCCAAACACAAACCGTACAAAATGATAGTAATCAAGCACAGGTTACAATGGGGGGAAAACAGGTCTGTCTAAAATGTCAGATGACAGACGACTAGAATGTTAGATTTAAAAATAAAAAAAATACATTTTTCGACAATTTATTGCATTACAAACATCTGATCCACACATTCTCTTTCAGGCATAAAACCCATTGCACGTCCCATATTTTGCACTGCGTTCTCTTGCGAACTCGTTCGATCACAATTTTTCCATTTCCATTTCCACTTTACTGGGTACACTCAACAGACTTATCCCCGATAATTTTACTTTCATTCTTGCTGCCTTTATCTTTAGCGAAGGAGATAATTATCGCCCTCTTCTAGGCACCTTTGCTTCTTCTATCATCATCATCATCATAAACATTTATTTATAACTATACAGAAGCCTGTGCCCAACCTAACTCTACATTGTTAAGTAATAAATGGTTTCTGTGGCTTGTTGATTGGGTCAACGGTTAGAGCTTGGCGCCCTTTCCCTTGTCTTTTAGTTTCCTTCGATAGTATGGTGGGTATGTGGATGGAGGTGGTGTGCATGTGTGCGTGTATAGGTCTTGTGTTTATAAGACATTATTTGGGTGTGTAGATTAATGTGTTGTTTTCAAAGTGATTACCGCAGGATTTAGATAGAAGGTTTGTTTAATAAGATGTCGATAAACAAATGTATTAGTTTGTTGTGAGAAATTACAAGAAAGCTAAAATTCGGTAGGGATGAGAAGGGGTCCGAATGGAAAATGAATTTAAGGTGTGATTGTGGAAGTAGG
This sequence comes from Platerodrilus igneus, assembly GCA_036346225.1. Taxonomy (NCBI): domain Eukaryota; kingdom Metazoa; phylum Arthropoda; class Insecta; order Coleoptera; family Lycidae; genus Platerodrilus; species Platerodrilus igneus. The sequence continues at coordinate 1,846,615 of JARFIW010001038.1, read as the reverse complement.
TTGAGGGGACATGCGTAAATAAGATGGAATACTGTTTCTGGGGGATCTGGTCGTCGTATGGAGAATTGGGAGATAGGATTAAATATAATTGGTTTAGTTTAGCTCTAAAGGAACTGTGCCAAGCAAGGAATTGGAAGGTTGATGACTGGGAGTCCGCTATGTGTGGAATAATATCTGTGATGTTCGGGAAAATGACATGTGTAAATCTACTGGTTTGTGAGAGGGTCCAGGATTCTTGCCAGAAGTGTACGGTAATCATCGGGATACAGGGTTGAGTCGTGTAAGGTATAGGTATGTTTTGTTTAAGGTTTTGGGTGGAGAGTTAGTTTTATAGGAGAGACGTGCAGGAGGGTTTGGAGTGCAGATGTAGAGGCTGTTCTGTTTGCTTGGGATTGGTAGAGTAGGAATAGTCGTATAATTCGGTCTAGTTTGTATCTTTTTGAGGGTGAGGTGAGAAGGAACCAGGAGTCTGCAGCGTATCGGATTATTGAAAGGATGATTTGGTCGAAGATGTCTGCGTGTGGTGCTACTGATATGTACAGATTTTGGAAGTGAATGATGGAAGTTGTGTGTAATGATTTTGGATTTTCAGTTTGGTCAAATGGGTGTTAGTTTTGAGACGTGTACCTAAGTGCATTCCTAGGTATTGGGCTGTTATGGAGAAGGTGATTGGAGTGTGTAGAACGCGAACTTCTGGATTACGTCGCAGGTTAAGGATTGCTTTGAGGAGGAGCATAATGGATTTTTATTTCGTTTAGGAGGGATCAAGTTTTGACGGAATGCATCAGGATTGACGTAACATCCGTATTTACAAACGTACCTATCATAGACACTGTCTCCATTATTAAACAACTCCTGCCTCAAGAAAACGAATTTGAGTACCTGGCCACGCTCATTGAAAAATGCTTAACTTCTACCTATTTTGTCTTCGACGGACAATTTTACAAACAAACTTGGGACACACCAATGGGCTCACCTCTATCCCTTATTGTGGCCAATATATTCATGGAGTCTTTGGAATCCATGGCTCTAGAATCTACAGACCTTAAACCAAAACTTGGCTCCGTTATGTAAATGACACTTTTGTAATCTAGCCCCATGGACATTAAACGCTCAATAATTTCCTAGATGACATAAACAATCAACATAAAGACATTAAGTTCACTATATAAATTGAAAAGAACGGAACTCTGTCAATTCCTTGACGTTCTGATGGAGCGCCAACCTAACGGACGACTAGGTCATTCTGTATATCGAAAACCCACACACACGCAGACTGATACCTACATGCGTCGTCATATCATCATCCCTCACAAAAATCATCGGTAATCAACTCTCTAGTCTACTGTGCAATTAAGATTTCACAACCAGAACACTTATCAAATGAACTGACCCATCTTAAAACCAGTCTTATAAAAAACGGCTATCGTAACTCAGATATCGGCAGAGTAATAAACCGGCATCTGCATTCTACACGAAACCCCAAACCACGCTGTAATCCCGTTACACGTTCTTTAGCAATCCTTCCTTATATACACAAAGTAACAGGCCGAATTGGCAAAATTCTGCGTAAACACAACATCAAAACAATCTATAAACCCACCAATAAAATTTCACAAATATTACCAACCCCAAAAGATTCCGAAAATAGTCTTAAAGCCCCAGGTGTATACAGTATACCTTGCAGTTGCGGTTTAGTATACATAGGAGAAACAGGACGGCCAGTACAGACTAGACTAAATGAGCATAAGCGATGCTTAAGAACAAGGCAGTACAGTCACTCAGCGGTGGCCGAACACCAACATGAAACAGGTCTTACCATTAACTTTGACAAGACGAAACTAGTTGCCAGAATTCCATTTTTCCACAATAGAAAAATTAGAGAATTCATAGAAATCAATAAAAATTCTAATAACCTAAACAAAGACGATGGCTACTACCTTTCCCGCATTTGGAAAACAAGCCTATGTTCACAACAGCGGAACCGTGACGTTCACTGATCCGCTAGGACACCTCTCTAATCATGATCGCTCATGCATCAAGTTCTCGTTCTATATAAACTACCACTTTCGCTACTTTCGCCAGATACTTCGCCTCAAAACACCTTTTGGCTTTGAATGGGTTAGTGAGTCTGCTAGTTCAAGAGCAACTCTTCTCTTTACACTTTAACTTGTCTACTTAATATTATCTTTTATATTTTTATTGTATTACTTATTTCTTTTCTTGTCCTGTTGAAGCCCCTTACAAAAGTGGGCGAAACGTCGATCTTATAAAATCTTCATAAAATGACACGGTCCCAACCCGGAACCATAAATATTTATAATGACTCCGGCCGTGAAAGCCTCCGACAATATGCAAGGATGTTCTATGTAGTCCATAATATGTATATGTGTTTTACTTCTGTTAAATGGAACATATGGCAACTGCGTAACTTCAAAACATTTCAGCATAATTGTCAATTACCAATTCACAATTTTCATCGTCCTATATCAACAAATGTTATTAAACTGGTGCTAAACAAATTCCGTTCCTTCACATTACGCAGATAATAAGGATATTACCGTTATATTTCAAATTATTTTAATTGAAATGTGCCGTAGTAGAATGTGAGGTTAGGTGAATATTTACATATTATATATATTTTTATTTTGGGCCATAGATATCTAAATCGGAAATAATTATAATCTCTAACACGACTTTTACACAAGAATAAGCTCCTCTAAACGACACCAAAACTATAAATGCTTGTGATGGATTTCAAAGCAATTGGATTAATAAATGAACTATGGTCAAGATGTATGTTTACATGACAAGTTGCTTTTTATCACAAAAACAAAATTTTCTAATACATTGTAGTGTATAAGCAAATGTACAACAATGTTTTGTCGTTATTAAAAATAATACACGCAGATTTTTAATTGTGGTCACTGTCTGTTGAAGAATCGTCGCCTTCGACTTAAATGAGCAACGCACTAACGGTCACATCTAGTGCCTTTTCACGTTCGTACCATTCTATAAATAATTTTTCAATATGTTGGATATATATCTTTGGGACACTGCTCTAAAGCTTCATTCCACATAGCAAACACTTTATCATCACCATTACCATTCCTCCCTATATGCTTATTATGATAATCTTTTGCATGAGCCCAAATCATCTCCATTGCATATAATTGGCAATGGTATGGTGGTAGGCGAAGAACTTCATGGCCGTGACTTCTCAGAAGTTCGTCAACTTTGAAACGTTTTTGTGGTTTATGAAATTTAACTAAAGCTAACAATTCACTTTTAAACATTTGTAACATGTCTTTTTGATACGCCTCAACATGTTACAGCGCGTTTCGCACTAAGACACATACATTTCTGTTTTGTTAATAAACAACAGTAAATTCTGTCAATATTTCCAACTCATATTTAAGTTTTCTACATTTAATATAATTCCAGAAAATAATACGCTATATAACATTTTTATAAATTCTATATTCATAAATTATCTGTTTCCTAATGTACAATTACGTAAGTATAAGTAATTTCCTTATTGGTGAATTTATCAATACTCTTCTATAAAAGCATATCTGGTGTGAATCTGAAGTGTAGTTTACTTAAGACGTTCGTTAGTGTTCGTTTCCCCCAACAATCTTCGTTGTTTATTTTTGGTTTGATAGGTGAAAGTTTCATTCTTTCCTTATCTGATTACCTTCAAGAGCCCTTCTTTAGAATTTTGATGTTACCTCGTCATTTGTACATGGTATGTAATTTATCATTACATATTTCGTTATTTTCTAAAATACCATTTTAGCTTTTGAATATGGAGCTGAAAGCACCAGATTACCTATGTTACCCATCTTTTCTATTTAAACGTGGTAAGTTGTTTACGGAATAACATTCTGTTTAGTATGAACACGCCTCGTGTAAAATTTCCTTTCCTCATACATGTTTGATTTTCTAGGGAATTTTTACCACCCTGGAATTTTTGACTGGACCTTTACGTTTATCTTCGCTTAATGCGTTTCCACTTCAATTATATTTTAAATTACGTTGTCGTCTAAATTTTGTGTATGTATCGTCCAGTTACTACGTTAAACTATCGTTAGAAGATTAACTAAATCTAACAAGTTTTGGTTGCTACAATTGATGGAGATGTGCGAGATCTTTTGTTTTTCCTACAAGCTAGTTCACATAATGTACTAATGCCGCTGGAGGATACAAAGGAGCACCTGTGAAACTTTAAGTAACAAATTTGTTTTATTTGAGTTACAAAACCACAGGTACGAGATTAAAAGTTTTATTAAATACATAGTTTCTTATATAAATAAAAAGACGATTGAGCTTTTGTTTGAAAATAATCATATTTGTCTTTAACACTTTATTTTAAAGTATTTATCTTGCATGTAAGATGCGAATTTATTTAACTTGTGTAAACTAATAATATGTAAATTTTGTTAACTGCTCACGTATTCTGTGACATAAGGATTTTCATGGAACTTCTTGTGATAATAGTATACCTAAAAAGAAATCAAATTTTCTTTTACACTTTATTACTTATGCGAAAAGATAATTACCTATGTTTATAATTGACAATAAGAATTTTCTTTTAACGCATGCGATAGTCAAAATTTTGTCTTATTCTATATCTGCTAGCATTAATGAAAATGAATATTAGAACATATGTGTGAAGTTTTTAAACTAGATACGTCATTATTTATACTTCATACATACGTTCGTAGAAATGATGTATTTAAACAAATGCCTTTCCTGAACGTAAATATACAAAATTTTCTTTGAGTATTGTAACGTATTTTTTTTTACGTAGTTACACTTCTTCTATTGATATAAAATAAAACAGCAATAATATGAAAATATAATTTGTAAATTTCCGTACAATAAAAATAATACATAAAATTTATAATGGCATATAGACTCCTTTACTTTTGAGGTTTAAGTTTCGTTACTAAGCTTCGTCGAGTTGTCAATTCGATCACTTTGCTATCAGCGTTTGAAGAGGTAAGCTGCTATCGGCGGCGTAGTAAAGTCAAGATGGTCGTGTCTAAGCACGTGGCCTGTAACACGGTCCGAAAAAGAATATTTAATTGATTGAATCTTCGTGTCTGAAGGTAGTTCCTAGCGGCTTTAGCGTGATGGTATTCATTTTTATGTTCTACCTAGAGCAGTTCAGTTGATCTCTGCAGGCCAAAGGAGATAGAAGCTCCCCCTCATCATTAAAACAGTTGGTATAATCAAGTAAATAAATTTTATTAATATTTTCCTCTTAGTGCAATATCTTGGATCTAGAAAATTTGTTGGATACAGTTTATATCATGCAGTTAATTTCAAGAAAATTTAGTTTGGGATTTGGAATACTAAATTTTATAGAATGTAATCAAGGAGAAATTGGTTTCGTTAAATACTGTTTTATTCAGAAGAGTTCTCAAAATTCCAGCAATAAATTCGTACGTATTCACGTGGCTTCTATTTGTGCATCGCAGAACGCAGATGTTAATGGAAATTCCGACAGCTGAGGTTATAGTTCGATTTCCACACGTGAGTGTTATTTAGCATTTAATCACTTTCATAATTATTTAAATCCTAATAAGAAAATATAAAGTTGAAACTTTACTTATACTAAAATTACTTAAAAAATCGTTTAAGGAAAGAAAGAATTCCGTAATAAATTTATAACCTTGCATAAATTTTAAAGATGGCTATGCTGTTTGCTTGTCATAAATATTGCACAAACAGATAACGTTAACTAAACTAAAAAGTTGTTAGTGGCATATAATGTCAAATAAAAAAATAGTCACCTGCCCAATTTAGACATCACATGTTATGTTACGCTAATTCAAAAATATATTTAATAATTTTGAGGTCATGTACTTTGAAACTTAATCAACGTGACGAATTCTTTTTATACATATTAGGTAAAACTAACTCTATGTTGAAACATGCTATTTTATGTGAACTTAAGTAATTAAATTTGATTAAGTCAATGTAGTACTACTATGGCTGAAGAATATGTAATATGAATTATTAAGTGAACTCAAACTTTTTATAAAATTTATTAAGAAAGATTCAATTTAGAGATCTTTATGTTTTTGAATACAAATCCTTATTATATTTCTGTTCCATAAAAAATTATTAGTTGAAAAATATTATATTAAAACAAATCAAGGAATTTAATCAAATAGAATCTATTTTTGCATGACTCTTTTATTATTTAAAATACAAGTAAAACTTACAGGTCATTCCTGATCAGTAATTGTGTGTAATGATAACAAATACCCTGAGTGTATATTTTTGAAACTTAAATTCTATTATTTTATTTTTGGTAAATATTTTTGAGGTCACAAACGGTGTCCATGTTGTGCATTTGTTTGTTCGCAAGTTAAGTCGAGCCATTTGTATGACATCTGGTAATTGAGATTTTTGGTAAGTGTTTTAAAAAAGTGAAATTCAGGTTTTATGGCTATGTTAGTGGTGTTGATATAAGGTTTCCGCATTCCCCTAATACGAGCACAGTTAATTTTTGTAGGTTGTTGTATTGAAAAATACGGTGGCGCTCATTATTTATATTTTTGGTCATTTGACAACCCATGACCCAAGCTCATGATCTACCCAGAGCTAACACTCTACTAGCCGTTTATGTCTAAAGAGTTTTTCTTTTCCTCAAGCCGTTTTCAATCCAACTTTACCTTGGGCTTTCATTGTTAATAAGAAATTCTCGACCTTGTGATATCAGGTAAGGGTTAGGATATATAAGGGTGCAATTTGTTATCTGATATTTAGGAAGATAAAACTTTTTTTTGCTTTCAGTATAATTTTTTTATTCAACTATTTAAACAAAAGTTAAGTTTCTATTTAACTTTTCTAGGTATTTTTGCCTCACCCTAGGATTTAAGTCTTTTGGGTTCATCGCAGCCGATGAAGGTCAATGCTAGTCCCGCCAGAATATTTTTTAAATTCTGCTGTTCACCTATCCTTTTACTACCCGTAAAAAGAGAGGGTGCACATTTGCGGAGTGTATTGAATATTGTTTGTAGTAAGCCATTGAATTACATTAGCCTTCGTCCACGATGAAGTTGGCACTTCGACTGATAACGTTGAATGATACGGTGCATTATCTAACACAATGAGCAAAGGTTCTTCTAAATTGTTTATTAACCTCTCGGTAATCCACTGAACAAATGTATCACCATTCATTTCACCATGATAATCACTATTATTTGATTTAGAGGCAAACAGCAAAGAAGCAACTTCAACGATCCCATCATGAACCACCACGAATCGTTTTCCATCATAACCACATAGCTTTCTCACACTTTTTGTATCATCATCGTGCCACGACTTTGTTGGATTGCCTTTAGAAAATATCCAAATTTCGTTCACAAAAACGACTTGTCGTTTTGTGTTGGAGTGTAGGTTATCTTTATATGCCGTTAAAAATTTAATTCTGGAACTAGCAATATTTGGTATTTCCAGCAAAATCTCTACGGTTTCCTTCTTTTTTAAATTTGAAGCCGATGTGAAGCAATTCACGGTTCAAACTGCTATTACTTTAAATTGTATCTCTTTCTCGAAGCTCCATATTCAAAGATTGAACAATTACATGTTTGTCTACAAATAATAACATTAAACTATGACTTGCTTTAAGAATTATAAAATTTACTTTGGGCATACACTGTGTACAAGGTATCTCCGATTGTTTCGTATTAATTAAAACAAACTATACAGTGTAATAAAATTGCGTAGTGCGCTTGCGCCTCTTATAGTGAAACGCGTACGAAAGTGGTTTTGTTACATTTATTGGAGACTCTTCATTCGAGCTAGTACCGGAACGGTTGTGCGAGACAACCTATACAAACAATAAAGTATAGTGCTTGTAACTGTGCATTCAACTGACTCCCCCGGGGGCATTGCAACAACATTGAAGAGGACCACACACCAAGGACAATATTGGTGAGTGAATTTATGCATTTTGTTTGTCTTTACATGCATACACATTTTTGTATTTATAGCTCGCGTTTTGTTATACTTTCGCAATACAGTTCACTAAAATTAATAAGACGCGCCAGCACATTATTGAAGTTAACAAATTACACTGATGTTCATTTGGATACTGCCTGGAAGATCTACAGTTTTGTTTTTTTTTCTAGGCCTTTTTTCCCAGGACTGCGTACAATGGGATTGGTCATCCTTCTTGATTTCACCCGAGTAATAGTGCTGACACTAATTTGCGGAGCTGCAGTTACTCTCTAACATGTATAGAATTATCATCTTCATTTTGTTTTCGACCTTACTTAAGGTCGGTTTGACGCAGCTCTAACTTCTTTTCTATTCTGTGCTAATCTAAAAAGTTCTACATACCCTTCGCAACCTAAATTTCTAATAATTTGACTAGTATAGCTTGGTCTAGGTCTTCCTACTCTATTTTTATTTGGTAGTCTATAATTTAAGACCCTCATGACTTAACTGGTGCCCTATCCTGACCTTTAATTGTTTCCACGTACATGGTTCCTCACCTATCCTTCTATAAACTTCTTCATTTGTTACTCTATCTGTCCAACTAATCTTTAACATTCTCCTATAACACCAAGTTTCAAAACCTTTTATCTTTTTCTTATCTACCTCTTTAATTGTCCAAGTCTCACTACCGTATAATAGAATGCTCCATACGTACAACTTTAAGAAACTCTTTCCATTATCTAAACTAATACTATTAGCTATTAGTAAGTCTTTCTTTTTAAAAACATTTTTCTAGCTTGAGCTATTCTAGTTACTATATCTCTTCTGCTACGTCCATCCTTATAATTATACGACCTAAATAGCAAAACTCATTTACCTACTCTAACTCGGTATTACCTATTTTTAATTTTAGTTTATAACTAGGCTGTAACTTACTTGTCATTATCTTTGCCTTTCCTGAATTAATTCTCATACTATAATTACTCTGTAGTATCTCATCTAAAATATTTAACAATAATGTGTTTGTGATAGTTAAATTGTTTTTGTCGCAAAATTCTACCAGCCTATTTCCCCTGTTATTTCTCGTGCCTAAATCAAATAAACCTACTACCGCTCTTTCCCTACCCTCACCTACCACTGCATTAAAATCTCCAGTAATTATTAAATTTTCATGTCCCTTTACGTATCTTAGTATGTCTTCGATATCTTTGTAGATCGCTTCGAACTCTTCCTCACTGTGGTTGGAGGTGTGCGTGCATGTATACTTGTATTATTACTGTATTTACCGGTTTAGATTCTAATCTAACCATGAGCTTTCTATCGTTCTTTTGTAAGTAGTTTTCTACACAGTTTCCTATTTTTTTTCGCATAACTATCCCCACACCAGAATTTCCTTCCTCTGATCCTATATGAATTACCCTAAAGTTTCCACTCCCAAAATACCCCGTCTCTGGCCGGCGAACTTCGCTGATCTTTACTATGTCTAACGCTATCCTATCCATTTCAATTTTTAAGTTCTCTAGCTTACCTGCTTGCTTCATACTTCTGACATTCCACGCTCCGACTCGCAGAATGTTCCCAATTCTTTTTCTAAGTTCTCCGATCACATCCTCCGAAGTAGTTCTTTCCCGGAGATCCGAATGGTGAACTATTTTATGTCCGGAATCTTTTAGCTCAGAGGATGCCATCATTTTAAATACATTTAAGTACGCTTTGCACTTGGAAGGTAATGTGGTGGTTTCCTGTTGCCTGCCACATCGCAGTAGTGTCTTAGAACGCCATACCGACTCTCATGGTCCCTGTCAATCTAAGTACCAATAGAGCCGCTACCCTCTTTCAGGCACCTGTCTTAGTCTGGTTCCTCTTTAAAGACCCTACCAATTTGGTTGAATCTGTATTTTGACTCTTTAAATCACTGGATTCCAAAAGCCACTCCACGTGTTCTAATAATCTAGAACTTCTTCAAGGTGCAGGTCTATTCGGAATGTTCAAAAATCGCCATTAGAAGATAAAAATATAAACAATCAGAAATGACCGAATGCAATGGAGTTACACCTTCCACCTTTATACAACTATTGCTAAGACCATCCTTAAGGCGTCCGTAAACACAACATTTACTTATTTCAAAAACGGGTAAAAATATAAAAAACCAAAAACAGACGAAGGTATTCGGGTTACATATTTAACCTTGACACGACTGTTGCTAAACTGTCCAGAATGTGTAACGTGCATTTTTAATGGCTTAACATTTTACACTACCCAATTCGTAAACACATTTCTGTAACTACTATTTCTATATTTTATATTTATTAACTCCTTGGGCGAATGCGTCGTATTATAATGAGTGGATTGCATCGTTCTTGTCTTGCCGTTCATATAAATTTTGTTCCTTATGTGGATATACAAGTCTAGATAATAGACGATAAGAAGTTGTAATAACAACGAGTTGATATAAACCGATGAGCAGTTGTAGTTTGTTCTTTGTTCCTATATATTAATTACGGTAAAAATACTGTTTTCCTTTTTGCTTTGCAAATAGTGAGAATTAATGCGGTATGAATTTTCGAAGTGTTCATGAACAAGCACGACACGATTTTAGTTGTTTTTCTTGTGAAATAAAAGTTGTATATTAACTGTAGGCAGTGTAGTTCTAATTCCATTTGAAGGAAGTATGCTTTATAGGCGAACGTGTTTACTCGACCGCACGTGTTTTACGGAAAATCGACAGACGGTTTTAGTGATACGCGTTGCTCTACTAATTGTGTTTTTTTGGTTGAGTTTCTGTTGGAAATAAAAGTGGTAGAACTTGTTAAACTCGATCTGCACGCGTGTTCTACGGAACATTTTGACGGACTTACTTTAGTGATACACGTGCTTTACTCATTGTGTTTTTTTTTGTTGGTGCTTTGTCTTTTGATATTTAAACTGTGTGTGCGATCTAGTTTCGCGGTCTTTTCTTTTTTTATCAGAGTAGTGCATACTTTGGATTATCCAAATACAGTTGATACTGTAGTTTCTGAATTTTCCAACCCCAAAGTATCTAAAATAGATCATTGCTTGCGCAAATTTCGTTATTTGCGAAATATAACCGATTACCGGTTTACAAAGGTATTGGTTGAAGTTTCTCACTGCTTTTTGGATGTTTATGAAAATAATATACATTTGGCCCCAGTTGAAATTAAACTAGTGCTACAAAATATTTCGAAATTATTGTCTCAGGAAATAGAATTAACAAGATATTTATCAATGCTACATAGTTCCGTCGCGTGATAATGTCTGCTGCTAACACCAGTGAAATACGTAGGTGTGATTAGGGTAACGTGTGATAAGTTCTATCAACACCCTCACAGTCAAGGGTGAAGTGCTGCGTTAGTGCCGGACATCGTGAATCCCACACTTCAATTGCCAGGAAGCGTTACTGAAGGACTTTATGTAAGTTGAACTATTTGCTACTTGATATGACTTTAAATATCTATCCGTTGTTTTGCCATATCTTTGTCGTTCTGATACCTTTTACCATAGACTTGCATGCTATTTAAAAAAAAAGAAGAATCAACAATACTAGATGACTCATATCAATTGTGCTTACCTATTTATCTTTTGTTAAAAATTTTGTCTGATCTATGTTTAATTGGTGTGTGAGGAAACGTTTCTGCTACTCCCCAATATTACCTCACTTTGTACTAAAAATTTTTGTATTGCTTTTACCGTTGTTATATTATATAGATTATCCAAACAGTTTTTCTTTACATTCTACCAAGTACTGAACAATCTATGCTCGATCAGCAGGCTATGCTTTTTCTTTATTTCAGGTTTGCAGGACTAATTTTTTTATTTTGCAGGTATTGTTACTAAGTCCTTACAACCGCGTACATATATGTTGGTCTGCTTTCTACACCCCCTAATCTCCGATTGAGCCCGGTCATTTCTTTGATTTTCTTTGGGTTACGCACGGCTACGAGCCAACGTATCATAAATTTGGCGCCCAACGTGGCTGCCTCGAATTAACGTAACAAATGTGTCTGTAAAAACCTTTACTTGCGTCTTGCAGGGGTATCAAAAATCACCACTAAAGGATAAAAATATATAAAAAATCAAAAACAGCAAAAGACGTTTGTTCGGTCTCTTTGTCGCACTGTGACGTTATTATCGGGGCAGCCACGTTGGTTTGTCAAAATTTATGCTACGTTGGCTCATTCAAAGGTAATCAGAACTACACTTCTTATCTGTTAATATTTAGACTCGTATATCCACATAAGGAACAACATTTATACGAATAGCAATTTATCATTAATTCCAAGAGGTTTGTAATTTTCACTAAGTTGGAAAACAATTTACGAATTATTCTATTTAAAATTCATTCATTGCAATGTATTTATTAATGAAAACCAATCTTCAATTAAACCATCTTTTAAAAGTAATACCCGCAAGTTAAATTGCATACAATATAGAACTAGTAGTTGCAGAAATGTATTTACGAATTGGGAAAAAGGCGTAACAAGGTTAAGCTGTAAACATGCCCGTTACAGCACGTTGTCGTGTTTAATTTTAAGTCGTAAATTTGTAGTTGTAAATCTAATAGTAAAACTGTCATCCCTTGTTCCCTTATATCCTGTCGAAAAAATTCCTTGTGCATGTGTAAATAAGTGGAACTAAGGGTAGTGACGAAAAAACATTCTCTCATCGATATCGAAGCAGAACAGGCGGTTTTTCGTTCGGTAACGTGAGTTTGTCAATAGTGCCGCCGACTTTATCGATAAACCCCTAAAAAAAACACAGTGCAAGTGCAAAGTAACACGTACTATAATCTCCAATACAGTCCACTTAGTTGAGGAGCAAGGAACTGCAGCTTAGAACAATAAAGGTACGCGGAGGTAAGTCCATATAGAAAAGTATAAGACCCCCCGCTCTGAACAACATTAGAGTTACACCTACCACCTTGGTACAACTATTGCTAAGACCACCCTTAATGCATTTGTAAACACAACACTTACTGATGATCTGTAGGCGCTTCAAAAAAAATCCTAAAAACAATAAAAATATCAGATGCAGTCGAGTTAAACCTTTCGTTTTGGTACAACTATTGCTGAGATCACTATTAATGTGTCTGTAAACACAACATTTACTTGTTTCAAAAGTTATACTTAAAGATAAAAATATAACCCATCGAATATAGAAGAAGGCAATCAATATACTCACCCTTCGCACAAGTGTTGCAAAGATCGCCATTAGTGAGACTGTAAAAACATGTACTTACGCCTTGATAAAGCTATTGCTAAAACCGCTCTAAATACAACATTTACTTACTTCTAAAACCACCACTAAAGGGTAAAAATATAAAAAAATCAACAACAAAAGAAGCCACTTGGGTTACATTGACACAACTGTTGCTAAAACCGCCTTTATTGTGTCTATAGAAATATTTACTTGGGTCCCGCAGATGTTTTGAAAACCACAATTATAAGGTTAAAATATAAAAAAGTTCGAAATGGAAGAAGGCAATCGAGTTACATCTTCCTCCTTGGCACAACTATTATGACAACTACCCATAATGCGTCTGTTAACACATTTACGTGAGGGCTTCAAAAATCACCCTTAAAGGATAAAAAATATAAAAAATCAGAAATCGTAAAAAGCAATCGGATTGCACTTTCTGTTTTGGTACAACTATTGCTAATACCGTCCTTAATGCGACTGCAACAACAACATTTGCTTAAGTCCCGTTGGGAGCTTCAAAAACCACCACTAACGGGTAAAAATATAAAAAATCAGAAATGACAGAAAGTAATCGGTTTCATATTCAGCCTTGTTATAACTATTTCTACAAATGCGTCTGTAAAAACAACACGAAGTTGCCACCCGTAAGAGGTCCAAAAACCACCTTTAAAGAATAAAAATATAAAAATTCAGAAATTGCAGAAATAGTCGAAAGCAATTTTGTTACTGTTTCCGCATTGTCAGAACCAGTGCTTATAGGCTAATACCGCGCTTAATGTATCTGTTTAAACAATATTTACTTACGACCCGAAGGAGCTTCAAAGCTACCCTTAAAGGATAAAAATATTTAAAAAATCAGAAATGGTTGAATGCATACTGTTGGGTGGAGGGCTTGTCAAGCCTTATTGTTCTGAAGACATCGTCGTCTAAGGTGTACTCTGCATAGAATTTGTTAAATACAGATATAGTTTGAGAGGGGTCCAAACTCAGATGTTGAATGTTTTATTGTTAACCTACTTAAAGCGGTATTTGCGGCAAAAATAAACCGCTTATTGCTAACCGGTATATCGAGAGTGTATTTTAGAAACCCGTATAATAAAACGGAAATTACAAGCTTTAAACTTCAAAAGCCTTACCGAAAGGGTGTTTATTTCTCAAGAACTGATAAGCAATAAATAACGGGATTTGTATTTTACAATGCAAAACTCTGTAATTGAACAGATGCCCGAAGTTCAAATTCAAAGAATGCTTAAGATATTCAAAACAACGGATCAACTATTAGATGCACACAAGCCGACAAAGTAATAGGAACAAAGTGTAAACTCTCTGATCATAAAATCAAATGTCTCTAACGCAAAAATTTTTCAATATGCCAGCCACCTGTTTGTATACCTTTATTTTACAAACGCTCTTTACAATTTGCTATTTTGTACATAAATTTTATTTTAATTAAATTAACTGCGGGCGCAGGAAAATAGTTGCGTCAATGTTGAAGTTATAATTCGATTGCTTTCTGCCATTTTAAATTTTTTTATATTTTTATCATTCAAGAGAGTTTTTCCTAGCCTCTATGGGTGGCAAGTATATTTTGTTTTATAGATGCAGACGGTCTCGATAATGGTTGTACCAATGCTGAAGCTATGACTCAATTGTCTTCTGTAATTTTTTATTTTGTTTATATTTTATCCGTTAAAGGGAGTGTTGAATCCCCTATAAAATCGCAAGTACATTTTGTTCTCATGGATGCATTAAGGGCGGTGTGAGCAATAATTGTGCCTATGGGGAAGGTGCAACTTGATTGCCTTCTGCCATTTCTGATACTTCATACTTTTATCCTTGAAAGAGGTTTTTGAAGCTCCTACGGGTCGCGAGTAAATTTTGCTTTAAGGGCGGTCTTACCAATAACTGTGCCAAGGCTGAAGGTGTAGCTCGAATGCCTTCTGTCATTTCAATTTCTTATAAATTGTTCCTCAGGGGTGGTTATTGAAGCCCTTAGTGTCGCAAGTAAATTTTGGGCGGTCTTAGGAATAGTTGTGCAAGTCGGACTAACTCGATTGCCTTCTGCCATTTTTGATACTTTAATTTTTATTCTTCAAGGGGCTTTTTGAAACTCCTACGGGTGGTAAGTAAATTTAGTTTATACAAATGCATTAAGGGCAGTCTCAGCAATAGTTGTTCCAATACTAAAGGAGTAACAAGATCGTCTACTGCCATTTCAAAATTTTATATATTTTTATCATTTAAAGAGAGTTTTGAAGCTCCCGAGGGTTGCAAGTAAATTTTATTTTCATAGATGCATTAAGGTTGCTGTCGGCAATAATTATGCCAATGCGGAAAGTGTAACTCGATTGCCTCATACCGTTTCTGTAATTTTATATTTTTATCCATTAAGAGAGTTTTTGAAGCTCCTACGGGTCGCAAGTAAATTTTGTTTTTATAGATGCATTAAGGACGATCTTAGCAATAGCTGTGCCAAGACGGAAGGTGTAGCTCGAATACCTTCTGCCATTTCTGTTTTTTTATAATTTTGTCCATTAGAGGTGGTTTTTGAAGTCATTAGTGTTGCAAGTAGATTTTGCTTTTACGGATGTATTTCGGGCGGTCTAAGCAATAGTTGAGCAAGAGGGAAGGTGCAACTCGATTGCCTTCTGCCGTTTTAATACTTTATATTTTTATTCTTCAAGAGAGTTTTTGAAACTCCTACGGGTCGCAAGTAAATTTTGTTTATACAGATGTATTAAGAGCGGTCTCGACAATACTTATACCATTGCTAAAGGAATAACTAAATCTTCTTCTGCCATTTCAAATTTTTATATATTTTTATCCTTCAAAGGGAATTTTGAAGCCTCCACGCATCGAAAGTAAATTTGGTTTTCATAGATGCATTACGGTTGCTGCCAGCAATTGCTGTGTCAATGCGGAAGGTGAACTCGATTCCTTCATGCCATTTTTGAAATTTTATATTTTTAGCCATTAATGGGGCTTTTGAAGCTCCTACGGGAGATAGATTTTGGGCCTCTTGGGGCGGTTTTTTAAAAGGCTTTTTCCAAAAACTCTTCTATCGATTTTTATTAAAACAGAAATTACAATTGAATTTAAACAAGTGGTTGCGTTATATTCATTAACGTTTAACAATCAAAGTTACTTTCCACTAATTAAGTTAATTAAACTAGATTGAGTAGCCTGAACAACCAACTATGTTAAAGTTGTGAAGTTCGAGACTGACTGGCCATCTTTGGCTCCTGAGGGTAATTATGCTATCCCTGCCCCTCACATTGCTTGTGAGAGCTGCAGAGCTCATGTCTGCTGTTTTCTTTATATAATACAAAGTATTACTTCTTAGTAATCTTAATTCTAACAATAAGTTTCTTGCAATCTATTATGACCTGCACCTGCAGTGTCATGTTACGTTTGGAATACAAAATATTCACATCCGTTCTCATTTCTGGTTTATGAACTTCCATTAACCTTTTGTAATATGTCCTTCAATTATACATTGTTGTATCTAACTTAAGTTTTAATTATTCTATTTAATTATACATATATATATATATATATATATATATATATATTGATTTGGGGATATGTAACTCCTCCCGACGTAGATGAACATTAAGGGTTTTACTTAATTTTTAAAACTTATTGTTCTTAAAGGATCTTCTGTGATTTCTTTAGTTACCTTTGTTTCTTTGTTCCTATATCTAACATTTGTTTCTTTGTTTCTATACGTAAGATACATTTTGTACAATAAATATATAGTTAATAAAATTATTACAATGATCAATAAAATTGTCCAAACACTAATATTATCGTGGTGTAGTTTTGGCACTTTCATTTCGTTTAAATGTTCTTTATAACTGTCTATTAACTTTACGGCTTGGTTGAGGTCGTCTAGGTCTAGATGTTCTAGTTGCATTGGTTTTGAGATGATTTTGTCTTCTTCGGTTTGTGTAATCCTGAACTGTAGTTCGGGTAGATTTGCGAATTTCTTCGTTATTGCTGGGTTTTGGTATACTCGAATAATTTCGTTTCTTAATTTTAAATATCGATCTTCTCTTATTGTGATTACCTTGCTTCCAATTAAAGCTAGACTGTTTTCGTCTTGGTTGCAATGGGTGGTTGCTATTACTTCTTGTGGAAATGCAGCAATCCATTTGTTGCCAGTGACTTTTTGAATTTTCATGTTTGTAATTTGTAATAGTTTGGGCTCGCAATTCTCGTAGTGATTAGAGAATCTTAATGATTGACATAAATATTGGCTGGGTGCCACTTCTGTGCACTTTTCATTCGTAAAGCCATACCTAAGTTCATTTATGGAAAGGAACTTGGTTTTAAGAATATTAACTTGATACTGGCTAGCAACTTTCATGGGAAAAGCAAATAAACGATAATAATTATAAAGGTTAATTTCTACTATGGGGATTTCTATTAAAAACGTAATTTCATGATTTTTTACATAACCTGTTACTATGGCTATTTTTTCAAATATGAGTATGTTAGATTCTGTTACTTCAAAGGGTAGTTTACTGTTAATTATGAGTGATCTAATTCCTAATAATTCATTTAATAAATCAATTGATCCGAAACTACATTGTGGTTCTATAGATGGTTAAACAAGTAAGTTTGGCCTTTAAAATTTGCGGAATATTAGAGCAAAATTTATTTGCCAAAATATCATATCTTCTCGTGGCGACATCCGTTTCTTGCCCCATAGGCATTTCATAATAATAACAACACTAGATATTTGCAGTCCGCAATAAAGAATTTGTGTAGAACACAAAAAAATAAAATGTATCTGTAAATAAATTCTTATGAAGATAATAAGAGCTTACTCACCATATATAGAACCACGATGTAGTTTTGTATCAATTTTTGTATTTTCACGCTTAGTAGTATTGGTGTTTGACAACCTGATGGCTTCGATTACTTCATAGGGTTGTTGGAAACTAATCTGCTCTGACGAAGCTTAATGTCCTCTCCTTGTGAAATAATAAGGCTATTGTTTTGTTAATAACTATACAACTAATCGCTCGATTTGTATAGGTGAATAAGCTCTTATTATTTTCATAAGAGTTTATTTACAGATACATCTTATTTTTTATTATATATATATATATATATATATATATATATATATATATAAAGTAAAAAAGAATTATTGGCAAGTGACTCAAATTCAGCCACGAAGGCATCCTGTCGACGCGTTTCGCCCTAATTGGGGCTCATCAGGACAGGAGTAGCAAAGTTGTAAAATTTAACACAGACACCTTATGGGAAGTACAGCATCACCTAGCTCACAATTTGTGTCTTCGTGTCGTTTCACCTAACATTGCAAGTTTTAACAACAGTCGACACGGAGGAGATCCGGCTCAACTGTCTTTTTCCATAGCCAAAGTTATATTTAATAGAAAAGTAGGTATAATGAGTCTTAAACTAAACAAAGTAAAAAGAATTATTGGCAAGTGACTCAAATTCAGCCACGAAGGCATCCTGTCGACGCGTTTCGCCCTAATTGGGGCTTATCAGGACAGGAGTAGCAAAGTTGTAAAATTTAACACAGACACCTTATGTGGCTGAATTTGAGTCACTTGCCAATAATTCTTTTACTTTGTTTAGTTTAAGACTCATTATACCTACTTTTCTATTATATATATATATATATATATATATATATATATATATAACTTTTAATGTGATGTTATTTTGGGATGCACTAGTTCGTAAAGCAAAAACTAATCAGTCAATTGTAATTTAATTTCTAACGTTTCGGCATGTAATTTATGCCTTAATCATAGACTATAATTAGATAAAATTAGTTAACAAGATATAAAACAGTATAGTATACAACTTACATAATTACTATGACTTAAAAACTGCTATTAATAGAAACACTAATTTATGACATACAGTTTTTGAGTGATTAAAAATTTGATGACAACAGGAATGCAGTAGGTAACAAAAGTAAACTAGTTTACTTTACTGTAAGTCATAAATTAGCGTTTCTATTCTTACAAAATTTTCACTTTCTATTGGGGTTGATTGGTTAATTAAAGTAACCCGTGGGTTCTTTAATATCCCCAAATGGAACCAGTGAACTTTAAAGAAGGATTTCCTTAAAATGATAGAACGCAAATATCTTCCGACTATGCTAGGGGTCTATTACTTGGGTAGAGCTTATGAGGATTAGTCGTGGTTCTTTTTACAAAACATTAATCTCTTACAAGGGCTTGATTCGTATCAAAACAGGGGTTTAGGGAGGGCGCCACCAAGTCATTAAGTTTTAAACACAGGGTTTCCCTATGGGGGACTTGGAAGTCCTTAGAGAGGAATATCGTATTAACTGCTAACGCAGAAGCTGTAAAGAAAATTTAATTAAATTAACAAAGTGAGGACACGAGGCATTCTCTTGCTACCTCGTATAAAAAAACTGAAAAGATTAATTATGCACACAATTTTATGAACACAAATATTAAGCTTCAAATTCTAAAAGGGCGATTAAAGCTTCTTGATAAATAGGAGTTACCACTTTGTCATTTGTTCATATATTTGATTACACTATTTCTGAACTTACTTGTTCAAAATAAAACAATTAATTAAGAGAATTAAATGTTGATTCTTTAATTAAAAGTTGTCTCTTCATAAAAAATTGTATGTATAAAATTTACGTTTAAAAAAGATAATACAAATTTCATCTACCCTGAGATAGGATTATGAATTCGAAAGAAATATCAAAAACTTTTAAGTGTTTCTTTTACTACAAAATTTAACTCAAATCTATACCAAAAATACCAGATCTGTTATTCGGTTTACACATATATATGAAAATATCTAAATTGTCTACTAATTCAATGCTCAAAAGCTGTAATTAAAATTATACATAAATGAAACAAACTTTAGTAAGAACTCTATGGATTTGCTTAATTTCATTAATAATAATAACTGTTATTACACCGCATTTATATTGGCAATAAAAATTTATCAAAGTCCTTTCTAGTTTGTTAAACAGAATAATAGTACTAATAGGTCAACGTAAAGTTATTTTCTGGTGCAGCCTTGTATCAAAGTTCGCCAAGTGTAGACGCGTAAAAGTGTAGTGTAAGAATAATACAAATTTTTTACCTCGTTTCAACAGGTGTTGTTTGTGTGATGGTACTACATCATGTGTAAACAGATGTTTATACATACGGTCCTTGGGCAAACAATTGACGTCAACTCCACATGTTGTACAGCAAATAATCATCTGCGTGATCCTTGTACCTGACCATATGAGCTTAAAGCGTGTCTCCTATACGCACCAAAGGGACAAACCAAAATCCATAACAACGGTTATTACAAATACGCCAAACTTTGATGTACTACTATATGTAGATCGTTACCAAAATAATTATCCTCGTGTAGTTGTCCACACAGTTACTTGTAAATTCATACTTGCAATTTCAAAAAGACCATTTTTATTAATTATCGGATGTTAGATTCAAACCATAAAATTTCTATCTACTTTGCAGAACATTTCTTTAAAATTTAAACATACAGTTTCATCGCAGAACTTTTCATTAAATCCAACTACTATAGTAAAGTTGAAGGACGGTCATGCTAGACCAATACTTTCTTATCGCTACATTGACGTGATTGAACTATAAACTCGATACTCGTAAATGCAAATAAAGAATCAATATCATGTTAAAACACAACATTCAAACGGCCTAATTTTTATAAAGCCAGATTAAACAGAATTATTGTAACAAATGAATAGACGAAAGAGTGTTCAAATGAATATGCAAAACGATAATTTAAATGGTATCCATAGGAATTTGCAGAAGAATTTGTAAAAGAAATATTTAAATGAATATTTTATCGTTGTGTAAAAAAGAGCGCTACAACAAAATTATTTAGTTTGTCAATTAAATTATTTTTAATTGCTTACCATTATTAAAAATCACTAATGCAAGTGTCCATTACACTTGGGTTCTTCTACTGCGGCGTAAAGCGACACGCAAATTACTTGCTAGAACCTTCAGATTCCCCATGTTAACTTCGTGACAAGTGTTCTAGCTAAAGTGACCGCTGGCACCTTGTGCACGACATAGGAAAGCTGTTTGGCCTTGATATATTTATACTAATATTTAACGCCTGTTGTTAGCAACCAAACCAGCATCTCTGTATTGCGGTTAGACCACATGATTCCAATACAGATATTTATTTAATTGAAGATGTTTACTGGTATAATGGACTGGACAAAAGGTGTGTAAAACTAATAATTTATTGGTGTTCTGCAGTGGTCAAAAAACTGTTACACTATTAATAGCAGTTTTTAAGTCATAGTAATTATGTAAGTTGTATACTATACTGTTTTATATCTTGTTAACTAATTTTATCTAATTGTAGTCTATGATTAAGGCATAAATTACATGTCAAAACGTTAGAAATTAAGTTACAATTGATTGATTAGTTTTTGCTTTACGAACGAGTGCGTTCCAAAATAACATCACATTAAAATGTAATACCTACTTTCGTTCGAGAAAAATACAATAACTATATATATATATATATATATATATATATATATACAAGGTGAGTTTTTAGTGTGGCAACGGTCGATAACTCCGTTATTATAAAAGCTACGTAAACCAAATTTGGAAGCATATTAGGCATGCCTAGAGTGCACATTTTAAAAATATTTGAAAACACCTGTATGTTTCATAATTCCAGGGCATATTAAACTTATATTTTTTTAAATGGAACACCCTATATATTATTACATTTTTGAAAACCCCATAAAAAGAGCTTAATTTGATATGAAATTGTATCTGTCTATTCCTTTTAGTTTTTGAAATATTCAACTGTTTTTAGAAAAAATGACCCTGATTAGATACATTGCCACTGCACTAATACACAACATATGTTAATTTTCAAGATGCAGAAAATTTTACTATATACCATAGTATATTTGTAATTATCACTCTTTTGAAATTTCTTCACAGTATACAGGGTGTGTCAGGTTTTGCAAAATGCAATTTTTATAACTTTTTTTAAATGGTACCTTACCAATTTTATTGCTACAATGAATAGTTCATTAAGCGTTCTTTGATTTTTGTTAAGCATTCCCTATACCTAAATCCATTACTTTCTGAGACATTTTTGATTTTTTTCAAATTTTAAGAATATTTCTAATTTACATAACTAAAAATAACTTACTATTGGAGAATATTATAAAACAATTAATACATTTTGATTAACAATTAACTACACTTATCCAATAATAATTTTTACTAAAAATATAACAACCTACAATAATACGCTATCAACAGAATTCTGCCAGATCAACAATATGCATTTTATAGAAAATGTTCAAGCAGGAAATCAGGCAGGCTTTGAAAAAATAACAATTAAAATTAAAATGTCATTTAGGTTTATTAATTGTTGTGTGTTGTCGTTTAACACATAATCAATTCTGTTTTAAATGTAATCTTTGAAGGAGTTTTCAAAATGAATTTTACCGTGGAAGAACAAATAGATATGATTTGGGTATTGGGAGAAAGTTTAAGAAATTGCCTACTTGCATCAAGAATATACCAAGAAAAATATCCTGTTAAATGACAACACACTACAATTAATAAACCTAAATGACATTTTAATTTTAATTGTTATTTTTTCAAAGCCTGCCTGATTTCCTGCTTGAACATTTTCTATAAAATGCATATTGTTGATCTGGCAGAATTCTGTTGATAGCGTATTATTGTAGGTTGTTATATTTTTAGTAAAAATTATTATTGGATAAGTGTAGTTGATTGTTAATCAAAATGTATTAATTGTTTTATAATATTCTTCAATAGTAAGTTATTTTTAGTTATGTAAATTAAAAACATTCATAAAATTTGAAAAAAATCAAAAATATCTCAGAAAGTAATGGATTTAGGTATAGGGAATGCTTAACAAAAATCAAAGAACGCTTAATGAACTATTCATTGTAGCAATAAAATTGGTAAGGTACCATTTAAAAAAAGTTATAAAAATTGCATTTTGCAAAACCTGACACACCCTGTATACTGTGAAGAAATTTCAAAAGAGTGATAATTACAAATATACTATGGTATATAGTAAAATTTTCTGCATCTTGAAAATTAACATATGTTGTGTATTAGTGCAGTGGCAATGTATCTAATCAGGGTCATTTTTTCTAAAAACAGTTGAATATTTCAAAAACTAAAAGGAATAGACAGATACAATTTCATATCAAATTAAGCTCTTTTTATGGGGTTTTCAAAAATGTAATAATATATAGGGTGTTCCATTTAAAAAAATATAAGTTTAATATGCCCTGGAATTATGAAACATACAGGTGTTTTCAAATATTTTTAAAATGTGCACTCTAGGCATGCCTAATATGCTTCCAAATTTGGTTTACGTAGCTTTTATAATAACGGAGTTATCGACCGTTGCCACACTAAAAACTCACCCTGTATATATATATATATATATATATATATATATCACATTGTGTAAGTTATAGATTTTTTATTTACTTGTGTAGCCCTCCCCCCAAAGATGAAATCCTCGTTGTGCAGCTGTAATTAAATACAAGGTATTTTACAGCTCCTTGGAAGTACTCGTGCAGAACCAACATACATGTTAGGTTTGTATTAAAGAACATGAACTTAAAAAACTGTTTAAATAAATTTACATGTTTTGATTTAATTCAAGTAGTTTATCTAGTTTGGTATTAAATTATCGTTTTACCCAGTGGTTGCTCAGAGTTCGTGGAACAGCTCTCTAGTTCATTAGCGCTCCTTGTCCTGGCGCCCACTTATAGAGTAGCTCTACCAAGGACCCCAAATATATAATCGATAAGCTGAACTCTACCCAGATTATTGAAATAGATGCAGAGTGCTTACCCGAAGCTACCCGGGAACTTTAAGAAGTCATCGAGCTACGAAGTTACACTGTAATTAGGTCTAATATCACAAATACAATTTTGTACCCTGATAAGGATTTCAAAATAATCCAAATATATTTGTGCATTTCTGATACGAACATTCAAGTAAAGTATATAATATTTATGTTCTGTGTAAACAACAATGTTGTTATCTAAAGCATCGCTAAAAGTGTATGAAAATTTGAATAAATAGCAAAACCTATTACAAATAAAACACTAAAATAGCTTAATTTTTTATCTCTACTGGAAATAAGTCATTAACTAAAAGTTTGCCAAGAGCGAGTCGAGCTCGTACTATTAGGGTTCCGTACCAATACTACCGTGAGCAATCAATAAACCAAATTAAGCTGTTTTTATTTTTTATGTATATTTAAATCTTATCCAAATTTGATTGTGATAACTGAAAAATAAATATATTGTCCCACATTGTATTGATACATTAGTAAATAGATTATCTATTACGGTGTTTAAAAAAAAATTTCCCCGCAACTATTAGACTGTCAAAAAAAAACCTGCAGCTTTCCAATAATCTATGACTCAATAGCTACTATCCCTGTTAAAATCAAAATTTTAGCTTTGAAAATGTAGACGAACAGGAGAAGGGGACGATCATTTTAGGCACATTTTGAGCTATATCATGAAGACTACTGGACCGAAAATTATAAAAGAAATATTTTTAGAAGCCTTTTAGAATCCTTTTTCAAATGATACTTCACGCGATATATTTATTAAACCTTTTTTTCTTTTGACCGAATTAACAGCCGCCATTTTGATCAAAAAAATTTTTTTCTATTTTCTGACTCTCGATATATGTACGCGCCATAAAGACCTAGCATTGTGCTAAATTTCAAATTCCTACGTTAAATAGTTTTCGTGAAAAACCTCTTTGACAGACCGACGGACGGACACGAGAGTGATCTTATAAAGGTTCCGTTATACCCGAGGGGTAAACCGCTGAGGAAGTTTGGTGTATAAACCTTAGGAAGTACAAGGAAGTACATAGGAAGTATGGGAAGTATCAAGGAAGTATGGGTAGTATCAAGCAAGTATAGGAAGTATCAAGGAAGTACGGGAAATATCAAGCAAGTATGGAAAGTATCAAGGAAGTACGGGAAGTATCGAGGAAGTGTGAGAAGTACAGACAGTATCAAAGAAGTATGGGAAGTATCAAGGAAGTATGGAAAGTATCAAGGAAGTATGGGAAGTATTAAGGAAGTAACAAGGAAGTACGGAAGTATCAAGGAAGTAAGGAAAGTAATAAGGAAGTGAGGGAAGTTTCAACGAAATACGGAAAATATAACGGAAGTATAGATAACTGGAACAATGAATCTTAATTCTTTAACATCAAATTTTTCTATCATCAAAATCTTCAACTTTGCCCCAATTTAACCAAGTCTCTATCTCTTACCGGTTCTAAGATCCCAATGGTGAGCTTCCAAATTGAATAAGCCTGTACACAGTGCGTTTCACTTTTCTTGAGGACATCCAAATAATTTTTCTATTTTGAAAGCAATCGATACAAAATTTTTATCAGTTGTGTAGACAATTTTCATGAGTGAATGGGGTTTTTATAAAGTCAAAATCTGGCCAACTATGATTAAAATGAAAAGTAGCGTTTCAAGTATAGTTATAGTAACGGTTAAGATAGACCAACAAAGTATTACTTAAGAAAAGTTGTAAATCACTCAAAAACCCAAAATGCTAAATTTTGTTGAAAAATTTTCACTTTGTTTTAATTGGAGAAATTATTCATCTTCAAGGAATTTAGTTGAAAAAATTCTATTTAAAATATTGTTCGTTAAATTGTTTTTATTTCGTTGTTTATTAATGCGGAATAAGGTTTGTAAATTGTTTTCTTGTTTCATGGCACTCTCATTATTATTATTATTATTATTTTTAGCTCAAGATTATACAATATACAATATTGATGTATATAAAGATCTTGGTATTTATAATTAAGAACTATCACTTCAGATTCACTCATTAATTTAGGAATTTTCGCACTATGTGGCATGTTTGTAACACTACTGCATTAACACATAAATTTTGAAATCTATACGGTAAACCAATTCTTTCCAAATTTTGCTTCATGTATTTACTTAGAATTCCGTCGACTCCTATTACTAAAGGGAAAATTTCTATGGATTTTATATGCCAAATTATTTTTATTTCATTTGCAAGGTCTTCATACTTTTCAATTTTGTGTTTCTCTGCTTTGAATATGTTTGAGCTTAAAGGAACAGATATATCGATTATGTATGTTTCACGTTTTATTTTATCAAATAAGAAGATGTCCGGTTTGTTGTATGCTATGGTATGATCTGTAAGTTATTTTCTATCCCAATATAACAAGATATTATCGTTTTCCAATACAGCAGAAGGTGTGTATTTGTAGTATGGCGTTGGGTTCTTCAACAAATCATATTTTATTGCTAATTGCTGGTGTATTATTTTGGAAAATTGATTATATCTTCCCAAATAAGCATTTGGATCGAGTGCTGAACAACCAGCGGTGATATGCTCTATGGTTTCTCCAATTTCACAACATTTACGGCATCTATCAATGGTTTTACATCCTAATATGTGTTTTTCGTAGTTTTTAGTACGAATAATTTTATCCTGAATGGCTACGTAGAAGCCTTCTGTTTTGGGGTACAGATATCCTTTACTTATCCAATTTAGAGAGGCCATTTTGTCTACATCGTAGGTGTCTAGAATTTGAAGGTATTTTCCATGAAGAATTTTATTTTTCTATATGTCAATTTTGTCTTGTACTGTTGCTATTGTTGGTTTTCGAAAAGTTCCTTATTTCAAAGGCGTATAGTTTTTGTCATATTTTAATATTTTTGAGATTTCAGTATTTTCTAAATTATGGAAGTATTCGCAGTTTATTTTCCTAGCTTTTACATAGATCATGGATATTAATTAATCCCCTACTCCCGTATTTTCTAGAGATATAGAGTCGTTCTACTGACGCATTTGGGTTGAGGTATCGAAATTTTGTAAGTGTTCGTCTTGTTAATCTATCAAGATCATTTAAGTCCGTTTCCGTCCATTGTAAAATTCCGAAAGAAAAGGTGAGGTAACTTATTGCCCAAGTGTTTACGGCCGTAAACAAATTTTTTGCAGATAGTTGAGTATTAAGTAATTTTGTCAATCTTTTTTTGTACGTTTCTCGGTACATATTTTTCATATTTTTGTGGTTTATAGATTTATTTTGTTCAAAACCTAGGTATTTATACGTTTCCTCACTAGATAAAGATTTAATTCCTTCAAAATTGTCTTCTGTACCGGTAATTTTGCCCTTTATTATACTCATTGTTGCACATTTTTTGATTCCAAAACACATTTATTGAATATATATATATATATATATATATATATATATATATATATATTATGCTGTGATAAGGGGTTGTTTAAGGGTGTACTTTATAGTATAGTCGTTTAGAAATGAGAAATTACCATAGGCAGTAGAAAACTGCATATATTTAGTAAAGAATTGAGAAATGGAGATAGTTTGTAAATAGTAAGCAGTCAACACCCTGTATATAAAGTATAAATAGTTTTAAGCGACGCAAATAAACATGGGAAGACACATAGTTAGCGTAGAAACTAGGAAGACATGCATTAAGTAAATATTTAACACCCTGTAGATAAAGTTTTAGTTAATTTAGGTAACACAAATAATGATATTTTTCAGTGGAAGCACGCGTATTTTATAAGTAAACATAATAAAGTGTAATTAAACACGCATTCAAAAGAGTTCCAAACAATTAGGTTAATACGGAGATAAGAAATAGAGCTTCGAGAAGCATAATGTGAATGCGTACAAGTAGTTAATAACTGTGCTAAAGAGAGGTGATTAAAAATTGCGTAAATAACATGCATATATGAAAATTAAAAGTCGAATTGCATCAGTTGTTTATGGAAAAGCGATTAGATTCATCAAAACACCGCATGTTTGATAACAAGACAGCTGCGAGCAGGTCACAATTATTTGAAAGCATAGAAAATTACATCAGAACTACTTTAAATGCCAAGATTTAATTCGTGAAAATGAGCGACGAGTTTGTAGACCATACCCACTGACGGAGTAGGAGGTCAATGATATATTAACAGGCACAGTGATAACGAAGGCAGTTTTCAACTCAGCAAAGGCCGAAGTGCGCCACTCTGAGACAAAGTGAGATACGTAATAATTTAAAGTGAAAAATTGTTTAAGTGCGAAAATGAAAATTACGATTGCCGATTAAACGTAAGTAGATTTTAGGGAATTTATTTAAACTGAAACATAATAATAATAGGGCTTCCAAGTCAGGGGAAAATAAATGATGATAATCCAATTCTAAGTTTGGGAAAATTGAGAAGAAGTAATAAGTCTGAAGATGTCTGAGATGACAATAAATTGGGGGTGCATAAGTATAAGTTAATAATGGTAGTCCAGAGGGTGATGGCAATAATTTAAATGCAATGGTTCAAGCGTGTGGATAGACAATATTTCGAATGGGTATGTAATAATCCTGAATTAGGGGAAAATAAATTTTATTAAAATGGATGGCTTAATGCATGGGAAATACTAGCTGATTATGGATGCGTCAATGCGAAGAAAATAGACCAGGTCAGATTTTTAGTTATAAGACATCTTTTTCTATTTTTTTTATTTGAATATTGAATTTGCTTAATATAAATGAATGTGAAAAAGTCAACAAAAAGAGGACTTGAATACGTATAAAGTGCGTGATATGATAAAAGGTTTTGAACGTTCCACATTTCTGTTTTTATAAAAATAATAGGTTTTTTTTGTGACTTTGGGTTTGAGTAAAAAGTATATGATTTTTAATAAATGAGATTAAAACATTAATTAATTGAAAAGTGTATTTTAAATAATTTACAAAAACTGTATATAATATTTGTTTCATTAGATAAAACTGTATTAACTTCATTTCATAATTCCAAATAAATGCTAGTCGAGGTCATAAGATAAAGTTAATGGGAGTGATTTGATAATTTAAACAATCAAGGAGGAGCTATAAGTTGAATACGAAATTGATAACGAGTAAGGCGGTAACGTTGTTATTGGTCGACAAGGTCGAGACACGATAAAATCCAGTTAAGTTCCTAGAAGGAGTTTATAGCAATATTTATAAGACAGCCCAACGTCGGAGAACGATAAAATCCAATTCTTGTTTATACATAGCAATATATATATATATATAAAATACTCATATTTAGACCAGGGTAGAAAATTAAATATTCACATCAAATAATTTTAATCACCGTGTATAAGGAATTTTATTAAATAATACGCTTTATTAAAACCGTGAAGCATAAAAGGTCAGTCGTTTCATTAAACATAAGAGATTTAAATCATGTACAAGACGCTTTATATCAAAAGAAGCAGTATTAAAAAGCTCTGCGTGTAATGTAATTATTCCTAAACAAATGGAAATTACGTGCAAAATTTATATTAATTAACCTATTTTAAGTAACCGGTAGTAAAACAAAGTGTACACATAATAATTAATATTTAACTTGTATTCGCTAAATATGAAAGGATAGAAGTCAATTTTAATTGGAGTTAATTAAACCATTATTAATAATAAGCATAAAAGTCTGTAATACCAGAAAATAAAGCTCTGAGAATTAATATTATTTTGAACACCTGCGTAGTTTAAATATCACGTACGGCGAAAAGTTGGCAGATAATTAATGTTTTCAAAGAATCTTGGAGAAACCGTGGCTTAATATTCACGAGAATGTGCGATACGGGGTTATTTAACCCAGATAGTCCACATGGACTAAAATATAATCGATAATAAAGAATATCAATTTGCACCAATACGAACAGGTTAGAAAAGGAAAGAGAAAATGCGTCAAGCAAAGACACATATAGTAAAAAGGCGTGATTTAAGCAACGTCACGAGGGTCACAATTGGTTGAAAATAGGATGCAAATATCAGAGGTAGAAACAACAATTTCTGTACAAAATTAATTAGTTTTTCTCGGACATGTTTGCGTGCCGTGTGAGAATTTCTGAGATTTAAATGGGGCGAGTGAAAAATTCGTAAAAACCGACACGCGAGCGACGGACTGGGAACATAGAATGAGAAATTCTTTAGAATTACCCGTTTTGGGGAACAGACCGACGTGCCGGCTATTTGCTATATATAGAGGGGGTAATATGAGTTTCGGTCTCTTAGACTTTTGACTATTCGATGCGTTAAAAGCTCTTACATCCGCGACTTGATTGAAGATGTTAAACAGTGCATTTTAGTTTGATAAAATAATTTAAAGTTTGCTCGTATATTTTAGTGATTCAAAATAGTTTGTTATTTACGTGCTAACATGAATGTACTTCAGTGCACTTAGATACAAGGTAATAAATTTTAGTATCACTGTACCAATTAGCAAAATTTACAACGACAAATGTATACACAAAAGTAGGCAGTTTTGGCGTATATTGGTGAAAGACGCATGAATTTCTTTGCTATTTTTCGGGGGTGTTAATAATTAAATGGTTCAAATACGTGTCTGGATCTACGAAACAAGGGTCAGATATACACAGATGAGTTCCGGAAAAGCCCAGAAACAACTTTAAATAAATGGTGATGGAGAAAATTTTAAAAGCGTTGAGAATTAGAAGCCGTAAATATAATCCTGTTGGAATGGTGTGATTAACTAAAGGGATGATGTACGTTGAAGCTACGAGGACAGTAACCTTCAGGTAAATTATACTATTTTGTTTGAACTTTGATATTTTTGTGTGTGTTGAATTACTTTATAATTGATTTACTTTAAATGGACATTAGTGAAATTGTACTAACCATAAAATTTTAATGTTAAGATGAAATTTGCTTGTTTAAGTAGAAAGGAGTATTTAGTATTGATGTTCTGGATTATGATGAAATTTTAGGTATGTCTTTGAGCTCAATTAGACGAACCTGGTTAATTAACGTAAAGGGGTGGTAGATGCTCCCTTTTTACTCTGCATATATTGTTATATTAATTAGTAGGCATCCAACAAGGACTTTAATTCTGGATGCACGTTAAAATGATAATGAAATTAATCTTGAAATTCTTTTTAAAACTGAATTTTATGCTGAAATTTAATTTGAAAATTTAATGTATTCTGAATATTGATGTAAATAGAGTTAACGTTGATGTTTGTGGTAGGAATGTGTTTGTTTTTTTTATGTATGAGGATGAAAGCTATCTAGAGGAGCAGCCGAGGCGATTAACAGAAGAAAATCAACAGACCAGGTAATTCAAGAGGTTTAACGGCATTCTTGGCACCAATCTGTGGGGCTCGAATGTTTTTTTTTAAGGGCCAGTTCCCGCATTTTAGGAGCATTTCACAGCATTCTATATATATATATATATATATATATATATATATATATATATATATATTAGAAAACCGAGTTCACTCATAAAGATGCTCTGTCGTTGTCTACACGATTAATAAAGATTTTGAATTGATTGCTTTAAAAATAAAAAAGTTATTTAGGTGTCTTCATGAAAAGTGAAACACATTTTCTTGGGCAGCGTCATATGTACGACGTAGGGGAAAGTTGGGTAAAACGAGATGGTCTGGTAAAACGGGATACCCTGTTTTATTTCAAAACATGCAGTACGATCTATCGGATATGACCGTAAATGATAACTCTCGGTACCTACCGATGGCCAGCAAGTCATCTACCAACTCTAGTTTCCCTCTAAACGGCGTAAGAGGTGGATGTGTCGAATTGTGAGGTTAAACTAAAATATTTAGCGTGATTTCAAACGGTGATTTTTTAGTTTACAGACAAAATTAATTGAAGGTGAGTAGATTTAGGGGATACTGTGTTTGTTTACTATAGTTATGTACAATAGGTTCTAGGAATTTGCTTTGTTTTTATTAAAATATAGTCACATGTTTTAGCAATCTACAGTTGGGTAAAATCGGACACTGTGTGGTTGGGTAAAACAGGAGGCATCCCGTTATACCCGACTACATCGTCGATGTCTTTTTCAGGCTACAATTTCAACGTGAAACTATACAAGAACAACGCAAACGCAGTCTTGGGATGAGAACAGTATGCGTCAGGCTGTTGAGGAGGTACTGGAGGGAAGAATGTGGTATCTCAAAGCTTATAAAGAATATGGGGTTCCTCGTACAACCATTGAAGCAAGGGTGAAGAAAATTAAACAGGGTGTTCTTAACAGAGAAGATTCAGCAAAAAAAGGACTAGGACGTCATAAACGAGTTTTTAGTCCTGCTCAGGAAGAGGAATTAGTGGAATATATTTTGTGTATGGAATCACGCCTGTTTGGTTTTAACTCTCAATGCATTAAGGTGTTTGGCATTTGAATTAGCAGAACGCAACGGCTTGCCTAATAGATTTAATAAGAGCAAGAAAAAGGCTGGTAAAGCATGGCTGTATGATTTTCTCAATCGGCATCCGACTATTAAACTTTGATCTCCTGAGCCAACCTCACTAGCTAGGGCAATAGGTTTCAATAGGCTTCCGTAAACAAATTTTTTTCGCTGATTACTGAAACGATGGAGAAACACAAAATACCCCCTGAGCGTATTTATAACGTCGATGAAACAGGGATTATGACAGTACAAAAAAACGGTCTAAATGTTTATCATTGTGTGGAAAGCGACAAGTTGGGTGCTTGTCTTCGGCTGAACGCGGAGTTCTGGTTACAGTGGAGATCTGCATGAGTGCTAGTGGTGCATTCATGCCACCGTTGTTCGTTTTCCCAAGAGCTAGGGCAAAGCCAGAACTGTTAGATGATGCTCCCCCTGGTAGTACAGCTCATTGCCATCCTTCGGGGTGGATGCAAACGGAAATATTTTTGAGTTGGTTCGATAAATTTATTGCTTTTTCCAACCCTTCTAAAGAAAATCCAGTTCTTTTGCTTCTAGATGGCCGTGCCACCCATACCAAGAATATAGAGCTAATTCATAGAGCTACGGATAACGGTGTTGTGTTACTGTGCTTTCCACCGCATACAACACACCGTCTACAACCAATAGACGTAAGTTTTATGTCACCAATCAGCTCATATTACAGTTCAGAGGTCCAGAGATGGATGCAACAACATCCAGGCAGGCCTATTACTATTTCTCAAATAGGCAAATTTTTTGGAAATACTTTTATGAAAGCCGCTAGCGTCCAAACCGCAGTTAGCGGATTTAGAAAAACGGGGATACATCCAGTAAATCCAGAGATCTTCCCAGACTGGATGTTTGAACCGGCCGAGACTACAAATAGGCCCACTCAAGGTGAAATAAATGATAACCAGTTACCAGAACCTAGAAACTCTCCACCTAGAACACCATTGAGAACACCACCGAGGACACCACCAAGGACACCACCAAGAAGTTTACCGAGATCACCACTGAGAAAACCACCAAGCACAACACCGATTCCTACAGAGCAGTTTTATGCAAATTCGACTCCTTCATGTTCCCATATCACGCAGAAATTTGTTATAACGCCACAACAGGTTGTTCCAGTTCCTCATTGTGAACGAAAATTAAATCTAAATGATAGAAGAAGGGGTAAAACAGCAGTGTTAACATGGACACCATATAAAGAGGAACTAGAAGAATCAATTTCTAAAAGACTTTCTACAAAGAAGCCAAAATTAAACTTAGGAGATACTGAAAAAACAGCCCATATAGCCAAACTAAATAAAAAAGGCAAAATAAATGACAATGGGATGACGACTAGAAAAGACGTAACAGTAAATAACGCAAATAAGAAAGACATCAGCAGTGCAAAAGAAACGAGCGTGAGAGACAAAAAACAAAATGATACCAAGGGTCAAAAAAATATAAAAAGAAGGAAGTTGAGAGAAAGTGATGATTCAAGTTCAGAAGATGAATGCGAAGAAGCAGTTTGTATATTTTGCAGCGAACTTTATTCCAATTCTAAGGCAGAAGAAGGTTGGATAAGGTGTCAACATTGCGAAGGCTGAGCCCATGATGCTTGTGCGGGAGTGGGGGAAGACGAAGGCGAAGTTTTTACCTGTGACTTCTGTCAGTAACATATTTAAATTTTTTTTTTTGTTAACCTTTTCTTTTATATTATTAAGAATAATAATAACTTTTCTTTATTTGCCATGTTGTGTCTTATTTGCTGGGGACTAAACGTTATGGAAACTATACAAGCTTAAGTATCCCGTTTTATCCGACTAGGTGGATAAAACGGGATACTTGCTGCTTTTTTATTATGCATTTTTTTTTGTCGTGTGGCTTCTGTTTTTTGCATAAAAAATGGTATCAATCAAAAACCAATTAATAACTGAAACTGGAGCCAAAAAATAGTCCCCAGCATTGCTTTATTCAAGAAGTTATGAAACCTAGAACATTAAGTATCCCGTTTTACCCAACTTTCCCCTAGGTAATGTAAAATGGATTTCCGTATTTTTTTAAATTACTATTATAAACTAAATATACTGTTTTTGGGTCAATAGATCAGACGTAATAATGTGTCAAACTTATCATAGATAATCTGTAGATATAATAATTTTACTTCGCTGTAATCAATTTATATTTTATGATTTATGTAATATGACTTGTTATCCGTCTTCTAAAAAGATTGTAGTTAAAATCAATTGTGATTTTTTTTCGCACATTAACTAAGGAACGTCCCAGATGTAGTAAATATAAATATTTAAAAAATTGTAAATAGAGTAGTATTTTATTAAGATTTTTGTAAACAATGAACTAAATAAAAAAACTTATCGATTAAATTTTGTCAAAAGTTACCTAACTTTGAAGAGCTTTGCAGACCTGATAAATTCAGTTATCTATGATACATACATGTTATAGGTTTGCACAATTTGAGTTAAAGTTACTTAATTTAAGATTGTTTCTAATGAAATCTTGGTAAAAATAACATCATTTTAAAGCAATATATCATCGTTGATGTGAAACCTATTTTACTTTTGAAGAGCTTTACGTTGTAGGTTTATTCGTTTAATGCATAAAGAACTATCATATTTGATTTTGGGATCCTACATCAGCAAAATATGCAGGAAGTACGGGAAGTATGGGAAGAAACAAGGAAGTATAGAAAGTATCGGGAAGTACGGGAAGAATCAAAGAAGTATGGGAAGTATAGAGGAAGTACGGAAAGTACATAGGAAGTATGGGAAGTATCAAGGAAGTATGGGAAGTATCAAGGAAGTACGGGAAGTATCAAGGAAGTATGGGAAGTATCAAGGAAGTATGGGAAGTATCAAGGAAGTATACGATACTTCGTAGGAAGTACAGGAAGTATATACTTTTTGGGAAGTGGTGTACAACATTTGGGTCAGCGGTTTTCCTGTCGGTGATACCTTATAAGGTACGGAACCCTAAAAACGATGCAGAAAATGTAAAGTGCTAGATGGTGCATGATAAGTGTGTTGTGATAAAAAATTTCGAAAAATAAATTTAGGAGGGGGTGAGGGTGATTTAAGAAAGTGAGAGATTAATTTTGGTAGTGCACAAGGGTGTACTATTTTCTAAGACCGGTAGTATGTTTTAATTTTAATTTTGAAGTTTGATTAACTATGATCAAGTGACGCTGGCCACATACTATAATTTTGTCAATAAATCTTTAACCGAAGGGGGTGCATAAAATGTGAGATTGATGCACAATGGTGCATAAGGGGTACAAGGATCCTGTAATGTTGTTGTCTAAATTAGGTCTGCTGGGGTCACGGAGTCAATTTTCAATTAATTTCACACAAATTAAATTTGAAAATAACATTTCTAAAAAACAAATTTAAAAGCGCCTCAAAAAGAGCCAGATATTACCGAGATATCCCTGGCTGATTTTGCTAAAAATCATTTAATTTTTATTTTGGAGACCGATTGCTTTTGAAAAATTAAGATTGTACTCAATCGTGACCGGAGTTTCATTGTGGCCGTTAATAATCAATCATATTCAGGCGAAAGAGTGACTCAGTTTTGGTTTAATCAATTTTCCCACAGTATCAGCGAAAATAAATAGACTTGTTATTTGAAACGTTCTTGTTTAAGCAATGCATAGTAAGCGAATACGTGTTTAAATTCGTGGAATTTAAGTAGTTGCTGCAATCTAAAGCTGTCGGTATACTTAACACTATCAGTGTTATATTATACACAATCACTTCTTGTACATATTTCTTATTGTATTAAATAAAGTTTATATGTACGCGGAATGCGGCACTAACCAAACAAAGTGTTAACTGTATTTTCATATCGAAAAAAAAGCTTGCACTAAAATTGTCAACAGTACTGGCGCCAGAATGTATTTGTTCTTCGACGATATGAAATAAGGTACGATTATGCAATTTTAAACAGAAACTCTCAATAAATGTGTTGTAATAAAACTATTATTTTTAGCAACATAAACTTATTGAAAGTACTATAACACTGCCAATAACTCAGGACAAAAAAATAGAAAAAAAAGTAATTGCTTGATATAACTAATACATACGGTGGTAAAATAGCGCGAAAGAATTTGTTTACTTACCTTACGAATTGTTAATCTTTCCTTATCCTAGGTAGATAAAAGTATTTCAACCGCCGGACTGGCAGAAGTTAAAAATAGTTCATAGTTGGTGCTA
The DNA here is from genome assembly GCA_036346225.1 of Platerodrilus igneus. Classification (NCBI taxonomy): domain Eukaryota; kingdom Metazoa; phylum Arthropoda; class Insecta; order Coleoptera; family Lycidae; genus Platerodrilus; species Platerodrilus igneus. The sequence continues at coordinate 1,809,909 of JARFIW010001038.1, read as the reverse complement.
AGCGCAGTAGAAGCTAGTTAAATTTATAACATTCCGGCTATAAGTGACCGAGCTATCAACGCGTAAAAATTTAATTAAGCGACTGCGATATTTATGCACTGTTAAAACTAAAGATTCGGGATTTACTTGCAATAACTTGAGCACTCTTTTACTACCGGCCGGGTTGTATTTTATTATTAACGGAGTTTCGGATTTGGCGCGCAAGGTGTCAGCTGGAATCAGTTGGAGTGGGAAGTGGTTTGAGCTTAAAATAAAGCAAAATTCAGCCGTAACAGAATTGAACTTGAAAAACATTAACAATGATTTGAACTTACGTATTGTTTTATCGCAAAGATTTGATGCAAATATATTCAAGAAAATTTTAAAGGCTAAAAAAATCCCTAAAATTACTACATTGTTACAGTTATTGCAAATACAGTATATTAATTACCTAAAACGAATTATATATCGAAGAATTCCCAAATCAGTAGAAAAAAATTTATAAACTTACGGGTAAAATTTGCATGAAGTTAATAAATTTGGCGTAGACCCCATAACAATATAAGGGCGCGTCGACCAACTGCAGTGGGAGTATGGAAATGGATTCCTATAAAAAAACTAAATAAATAAAAATTTGACATAAAAATAGTAAAGGAATAAAATAATAAATAGAAGAACTGAAACAGAGACAGAACGGGCCCGCAACACATACATTGCGGGGGTCAATTATCGTAGAGGGCCCATATAAACATGTTCAATAATAGTTCACATGTTACTATATTTACTATTGACAATTTTTCTTTAAACGTCCACTGTAAACACGAAATTTCTCTTTTAGAGGAGCTGATTCTAAGTAAAACGAACACAGAATATATAACCATCAGTAAAGACACCTTTTCAGATTGATTGGAAGCTTTAAAGCTTAATAATCCGTATTTGTATTATACGATGTAGCGGAAATAGATAACGTATCCATGATGACCGACTGCTCGAAAATGTTACTTTATCTTGTAATCCTGTGAGCTGTGGGCAGGTATAATACTGTAGCGGGCTGCTACTAACGCGTTTCACTAATTTAAAACAAGTAATAATAAAGGTCTTTATTACTCACTGTTCACAAGTCTAATTAACAGTATATGCCTTGTTTACAGATGTTTTCAGTCCACTTAACAATGAAGCACTATTACACTAATGAATTTACAAGCACTAATATCTTCTTAAACTAACTTCTTTACCATAGGTCCATTAACAACACTAACACAACTATTTATTTATTACACTTTTGTCTATTTATGTATTCTACAAGATGTATGTACATTAGACACGTTCGCATAATATAACATTTATATTTACTCTTGGACTTTCAAAAGCTCAACTATTTAACTTTACACGATATAATTTATATTAGACATTCTGATATAGACTAACCCTTACATTTATCAGCGGGCTTATATATACCCTGAATTAAAAGGATGATTTATACTCCTGTATACGCTAGAAAATTCTGTAGTATATACGTTGCTTACGGCATTGTGTGTTTGACGGGTTGCCTAATAGTTGCTTTTAGCAATACGTTCTTAATATTTGTTTCGAAAGAAACTTTTGTGAAAGACTGGAAATAAATTGTTTTATAAAATCCACAAGGTTTCAAGAAAGCGTTTATTTTAACATTTGGTTTGCTTTATTTCCTTCTAAGAAGTTTAACTGCTCGTGATAATTCTTATACTTCTTAAATGACCGTATTCAAGCGTCGACCTTACATGCTATCAGCACGAAGATCAGTGTAAAAAAGTGCATTTGTAGTTTCTGCTTCTGCAATTGTGCGTTTGTTAAGAATACCTTGTTATCTCTTAAAAACCACCGCATCATCAATTAGTCTTCAATTCTGTAACTGGTTAGACGCGTACCATCATTGTTTCCTATTCTGAGCTAACCTACACATTTTCCTGGAATTTGCACTTTTCAATATCTGCATGTGTTTATTGCGCGGAGGTCTTATAAATTTGTATATTGACTTACCTCCGCGTTGTTTTGTTTTGTTCTAAACTGCAGTTCCTCTTCCTTCAACCAAGTGGACTGTATGCGAATTGAGTCTGTGTTACGTTACACTTGCACTGTGTTTTTTAGGGGTTTCACAAATAAAGTCTGCGGCACTTGACTAACTTTACGGTACCGAACGAAAAAACCGACGACTGTTCTGCTTCGATATCCATAAGAGAGTGTTTGTTCACTACTCTGTCCAACTTATTCACACATGCACAAGGAATTTTTATGGCAGGATATAAGGGAACAAGGGATGACAATTTTACAATTAGATTTACAACTACGAATTTGAAGTAACTTAAAATTAACCACGCAACGTGCGACAAAGAGACCGAACAGCATGCATTAGCCTGATTTAAGCCTACCTCTATCTTTCTTTTTTTCTATCTCTGCTTGTAAGTTATCCCGCACTATTCCCCAAAAATGCTTTAGAACATCTCCTGTCCCCTTCTATTTCTCCTTTTGTTTTTTTTCCACATATGCTTTCAACAATTTTCTCCTTGTTTCTATGTTTGTCGTCTTCGAACATAGCCGCTGCTCTTTCTTGTTAGATGCAGTCTATCCCTATAACTTTCCACTCTTTTTTGAGTATTTCGAACTTTTTACCATTTTACATTGTCGAATGCTTTTTCCAGATCTACAAACCCTATATACACGCTTTCCCCTTTTTCTATTGTTTTCTCCATTATCACTATCGAAGCTAAAATAGCCTCATGTTTTCCCCTGGTTCGCCTAAACCAAAATTGATCTTTTCCTAATAATGCATGAGCTTGTTTTTCCATTCGTCTTTGTACAATTCTAGTTAGTATTTCTGACACGTGTGCTGTCAAACTTATTGTTCAAAAATTGAAAACAGCATCTCTCTCTTTTGGTATAGCTACTATGATGTTACGTTTGAAATCTTTGGGCATCTCACCTATTTCATACATATAGCTTACAAGTTAAAAAAGACGTTCTGTTGCTGCTTGTCCAACGACTTTTAGAGTTTCTGCTTGTATTTTATCAGTACACAACGCTTTACCATTTTTCAGACCCTTTAATACTAATTCAAACTCATCTCTAAGTACAGGATATCCGATAATCTCCTTTTGTCTGATTCCTGTTCTAATGCTATTAATTCCTGCTCTACATTTTCTGTAATAACGTTTCCTCTCTCGTCCCTTATGTGTTTACTATGCGGTTTTATATCCCTAAAATTGTTTCTAATTAGTTTGTATGCTTCATCTGTCTTTCCTACTTCCATTTTATTTTGTACCTTGTAACATTATTTTGTAATGTTAACGAATAAACACATTAATTAATTAAAAATTCAGTAACTTGCATAAAGTATAGACAAAAATTCCCACAATAAATTACCTCATTTTATTTAGGACCCTTGTAATAAAAGACCACATTTATACCGATAGCTTCGGGCTAGTAAATTCCAGCGGCAGGTCATCATTTAAAGCTCTAGACCCCATCGTAAGTCAAATACAATAAACCCTTTAAAATGTATAGTACCTTTGTAGCGTAAATAAAGAAAACCAATTTCAGTTTGAAAAGCTTAACCTTCGTTGCTTGACAGCGGGTTAGACAAAACAAAATATTATAATAGCACAAAACTATTTCCAGGTTGATTTGTTCAAATATTACAAGTAATTTTAAGTAGTCTGGAGACATTCATTGTATTTAAAATCCATTTCGGCTCAAGTAGGTTTGCCGGTCTTTGTTAATGCCAGACTACGGCCGCCATAGGTAGATTCTACATTGCCATAATTAGGTAATTCGTAGAAGAAATAGATAATTTAAATTCTTGGGAAAAACAGTTGCTTCCGTGATTCTCATCTAGAAAGGGGTTGGATTTGGTTTCTGAAATCTTGTTTTGTGGGAGGTTCTGTTCAGTCATTGGATAACAGAAAATGACGCTCATAATTATTAGGATGGGAATAGTCTATATATTTGAGGGCTTAGCCAAAGGACGGGGAGTTCTTCCAATGGGGCCGACCGTGGTTAAGAAGTAGAGAAACGTAGTTTTGCGGGTGGCGTTCTCTGGCATGACAGAATATTCCACTTCGTATCACGTTAGAAAAAAGATTGAAAAGAAGTGTTACTCTTCCAGTTTCGCGAGGGTTATGCCCATAGTTCGCGGATTTAAAGTGATGCAAGATAAATATTTAAAAAGCTTGTAGGCGTGTGACGCAGCAAGTAAGTTATATTGTCAAAAATTCTGCCGAGTTCGTGTGCCAGTCAATTTTATTTTGTGTTTAAAGCTCGAAAACCAAAAGTGTAGACCAGTGAACCGACCCCCTGTCATTTACATTTGCAGCCAACCAATTAGTATACCACAATCTAAATTATTGAGGGGCACAATTTGTGTTTGTATGTGTTGTGTTGGTGTGTATGGGTTTGCTTTTTTGTGTTTGTAGTTGTGGTGGTGTTGGTGTTGTTTCTGGTTCGTGCTCTCGCTCTCTGTCCAGGACCATCGGCAGCCGGAAATCCCAGTCTTCGAGGAAAAGCATTCCGCAGAATTTGTACTCTTCGATCTGGACCATCGGCAGCCGGAAATCCAGATTATTGAAGGGCACATTTGTTTTGCGTGTGTTGTTGTGTGTGTGTGTGTGTGTGTGTGTGTGTGTGTGTGTGTGTGTGTGTGTGTGTGTGTGTGTGTTTGTGTTTACGCTCGTGTTTGTGTGGTTGTGTGTGTTCGGTTTCCAAAAGGTTAATTTCTTTTATGCGTGTTGGAATGGTACAGGTTACAGTCGGGTAGAAATAAATACTTCAGTTTGACATTTTGTTGCCTCAATTACTGTTAGTTTTTGATTTCATACAGTGGTGTTAGCGTAAAAAGTTCCTATTCTACTACTTATCGTAAAACTTAGCCTAACTTAATACTAATGTTAGTCCTTATTGCTAGAGACATAATTGGTCGGTAGGTTTTGATCGGGTTTGAGTACCTCCTTCGGTCTTCGAGAGCTATTGTTCTCGGAATTTCCAGAAGACGGACTCTGGCGTCAGGGGTGCAGACCCCGGGATGCTAGAGCAGTTGTTCCTTGGTGTCTCAGTTTGGTACGTAAGATTGCGTGCCGTTTTTAAGAGGCTTGTTCAAGGTAGCGGTTGTGTAATACTTGCATAGTCTTTTGAGTCAGTGCGTTTAGGTATGGGAAAATTTGTTCGTTCCATATCATTTCGTTGATAGGGATGTCTTGTAGTTTTGTTCCGTATCCGTGTAGTTCCTGGGTGAGGTCTACGCACTCAAACACAACGTGCTCGGGCGTACCAACCTCTCCGCATGTACAGGTGTCGTTCTGTGCTCAGTGCATACGGTCCCGATAGGTCGAACACGGGCCGTGGCCAGTGAGGAAGTGGATCAGTCCTCTGCTAGGTATGAGATGTTTGTTTGTTAGTCTTTGTGTTATGTTAGGAATGACAGCGTACACCCTTCTACCAGTATCGCTGCCGTCCCATCTAGCTTGCCATTCCGCGATTATGCTTTCTTTTATCCCTTTTTTGGTGGTTGGTGGATTTTCAGTTTTTAAAAGTTGTTTTAGTTTATTTTGGTCGTTGTTTGTTAAATGATATATTGCTGTTCTTTGCTTGGTTATTAGGTCGAGTGGCATTGTTCCGATTAGCACATGGAGAGCGTCAAGTGCCGTTGTTCTATATGTCCCTGTCATTCTTAGGATTATGCTTCTTTGGGTTGACAATAATTTTTGTTTTACCTTGATTATGTTTAGGCGGTGGCCCCAGGCGCTCGCAGCATATGAAACCATTGCCGCAAGCACGCTGTTGAGGTATAGCCTCACACAGGCAAGGGGGATTTTGTAATGCCGTTGCGCCAGTGTTGCGATGTTTTGTATGACCTTTGTAGCATTATTGCACACGGTTGTTATATGCTCAGTGAAATTTAATTTCTCGTCTAGGGTTATACCTAAGTATTTGTATGAAGGGGATCTCCTGATGTTGACTCCTTCTAGTTTAATTATGGGATCACGCTTTAGTGCTCCTTTTATAAGCATATATTTGGTTTTGTTGGGTGCAATACTCATCTTGTTTGCTCTGCACCAGTCGGCGTATGCTATCGTCGTCGAAACCTCCCCGATGGTATCCAGCTTTTCCAGAAGTTCCTCAATTACGATGTTCCAGAGAAGTGGGCCAAGGACCGAGCCCTGTGGACAGCCCCTGTTTATATGTTTTGTTATTCGAATTGTACCGTCCAGAGTTACGTATCTGTCTCTACAGTAGCTCCTGAGGGAGTGATAAAGTTGGGATGGGCAGAGTATGGTACTGAGTCGTGCGAAAAATGTCAGAAAGAAAATATATGAAGCATTTGTTGATCTGGAAAAGGCGTATAGTTCTGTGAACAGAAGTGAATTATGGAAAGCGCCGCGTGAATACGGTGTAAAAAAGTGCTTTATAAAATCTATCAGAGCGATGTATAAAGGTAGTAGAGCATGTATATGTGTGAATGGCAACATGAGGCAATATTTTGACATTGTAGAATGTGTAAGACAGGACTGTTGATGTTTCAGTGGCTGTTTAATATATTTACGGATAAATGTATCAGGAAGTTTGCAAAGGAATAGAAAGAGTAAAAATTGGTGAAACAAACGTCAGCGCGCTGAAAAAGCAGCATTATTGGTTAAATCATCACAAAATTTGCAACGAATGCATGACAGGCTGTTGAAATCGTGTGAAAATATGCAATTGAAAGTGAATGTAAAGAAGACGAAAAAAGATTTTGACAGAAATGATGAAATTGATGACTTTGTATTTAAAATGAACAATGACACGATAGAGAAAGTGAATGACTTCGTGCACTTTGACCGAAAGTTTTGAATAATGAAAATGTTGGAAGAAAGTATTTGGAAATATGCGGGTAGTGAACAGGAATAAAGGATCGGGTATAAATGCAAAGCTGGCTATTTATAACAGTGTGTTTGTGGCAACTGTTCTGTATGAAAGCGAAACGTGGATCTCGCAGAAGAAGCATGTTAGTCGTATAAATGCTGCAAGAATGAGATTCATAAGAAGTATGTGTGGAAAAACATTGAGAGACAAAGTGCCAAACGAATGGGTCAGAGCAGAGTGTGGGGTGCAAGTGTGACATTTAAGGAGTTAAGCGTGCAAAGCTCGTTTAGATGGTTTAGATATGTGGAAAGAATGAATGAGGATAGACTTACCAAGCATATATTTGCAAGTAAGAACCGTAGAGCTGCAAAGGACAGACCGCGTAAAAGATGGGTTGTATGTAGTAGAGGAGGTTCTGAAAGAACGACAGGTGAAAAGTCTGAGGAATAAAAGAGCATGCCAAATACAATGTATGAAAGTTGCAAAGGCAAAGGAAATATGTAGGGATCGAGGGATGTAGAGAAAGATTGGGAATAGTGCTGAGAGTCATAGTAGTGTAGTAGCCTAGAGCTATACCCTGCGCAGTCCCCCTCCCGAAAGAGGTGCTAGGTTTGGTTACCCTGAATAGGAATACCGTGATTAATGATTGATTGAATGTTTAAAATCATACAGGGTGTTAATAACAAGTTACTTAATTCAAAATTAATTTTCTTTTTATCTTTAATTTATCTTTAGCGTAACGCAAGTTACATATCACCCAAATCAATATATTGTAGCGGGCTACTACTACCGCGTTCCACTAATTTAAAACAAATAATAACAATAGTCTTTATTACTCACCGTTCACAAGTCTAATTAGCAGTATATGCCTTATTTATAGATGTTTTCAGTCCAATTAACAATGAAGCACTATCACACTAATGAATTTACAAGCACTAATGTCTTCTCAAGCTAAATTCTTAACCATAGGACTATTAACAATACTAACACAACAATTAATTTATTACACTTATGTCTATTTATGTATTCTACAAGCTGCATGTGCATTAGTACCAATGTATTACCTTCGGGTGGAGCATTGGGGACGTGGCGCAAGTATAGTGGCCTTTATTCAAATTATAATGCATGTACATTAGACACGTTTACATAATATAACATTTATGTTTACTCTTGGATTTCCAACTCTACTATTTAACTTTACGCGATATAATTTATATTTGACATTCTTATATAAACTAACTCTGTACTTCATCATCGGTCTTATTTATACCCTGAATTAAAAGGATGATTCATCCTCCAGTAATTGCTAGAAAATTCTCGATCCCTGGAGAATATACAGTGCTTACGACGCTTGTGTGTTTGACGGGTTGCCTAATAGTAGCTCGTAACAATATGTACGAGGGCCATTTTTTCTCAACCTCCGATCGCTCCGTGCAGACGCTACGAGAGTAGCAGAAAGAGGGCATGCGCTGGAGGCGACTGCGCAGCTCTTGCACTACACACTCCGCCATTGTTGACATTCAGGCGTCAGTCGGCATTGCGCTACAGCCACGTAAACATGTCCGCTATTATTGATGCTCCCGCTAAGTGTGAAGTGCGAATTGTGATTCGTTTTCTACAGGCTGAAGGCCATAGTGCTGCAGAGTCATTCAGAACAAACGAAGAGGAAAGCTGACCGCTGGAGTTGTTCTGATTCACGACAATGCCCATCCACACACTATTGGAGCAACTCAACGGCTTCTCGAACAATTTGGATGGGACATTTTCGATTATCCGCCATACAGTCCTGACTTAGCAGCAAGCGATTTTCATCTTTTTCCTGACCTGAAGACGTGGCTTGGTGGGAAGCGCTTTCAAACCAATGAGGACCTTCAAACCAACGTCAAGGACTACTTGAATTCATTGGCGGCAACTTTCTTTGAACAGGGTATTGAAAAGCTTGTCCACAGATATGACAAATGTCTTAATCTCTTCGATGATTATGTTGAAAAGTAACCGTAAGTGTTACAATCGTTTGGTAATAAAATTTTTGTTTTATATGAACTTGTCTTTTATTTATAGCCTATCGGAGGTTGAAAAAAAAATGGCCCTCGTATAATTAAATAGAAATTATTAAGAAACTTAAGTTAGATGCAACATTGTAATTCAAGGATAAATAAAGAGAAGGTTAATGGAAGTTCACAAGCAAGTTGTGAGAACGGATACGAATACATTGCATTTCAGACGTAAGTGATACTTCAGGTGCAGGTCACAGACGGTTATAAAACCGCAGTTATAAGAATTAAGACTGTTACTTTGTAATGTATAAATTGAATAAAGAAATAAACAGACACGAGCTTTGCAGTTCCCACAGTAATGTAAGGGGCAGGGACAACATAAATACCCCGGGAGCCCTTAGATAGTCAGTCAGTCTTGAGCCGTATAAGTTTTGCATTGTTGGTTGTTCAGGCTACTCGCCCTAATTTAAATCCATTTAACAGTAATTTCGACTTAGAGTAATTTTATATAGTTTTGTAAAATTCCACTTGTAATTTCTGATTAAATAAAATTGTTACGAGAGTTTTTGGAAGAAGCTTTTTTAAAAAGCCGCTCCAAGAGGCCTAAAACCTATCTCGCATCGCGTTATAACGTCAAAAAATTCATTAGCACATTGGCGTACCTACTTTTGTCGAAAAAAATTATAATCACACTCGCAAATCACACCACTGCTTGAAGAAAGAAAATGAAGTTTAAATATGGTAATTACTAAGAAATACAGTCTCCACATCTCAATAATATCTTTCATTTAGTTCGGGAGAAATTTTATTTATTTAAAAAATGTTGCAACTTCAACACCCAGTATATCTGAAACGGTCGAGTTTTCGTACAAATTTATCGAGAAAACTCGTATTATTTTCACGTTTTCTGTTGATAATGGAATTATGGAAAGTACAATTCTGTAGACTTGGTGCGTTGTCTATAGCTGGAACTTTATTGGTTTTGCTGCTGCCCACATGTAGCTTTCGATTCTCTATACTTGAATATGGTATGTGAATATATTGTAAGTTTAAGGTGTTGTGATTGGTGATTAATTATTATCCACTTTTCTTCAGAAATTCTTAATGTAATAAATAACGGCGGAGATTACCTCAATACGACAGCTACCAATTTTACATCATTCATCCGCGACAAAGGTTTCATTTCCTTCTATATCTTATACTGAAGATATATGCAAATGCTTACATCTGATTTTATAGTATTACTTAAATAAAACAAAACAAAGTATTTGTAAGTCTTATTTTCATGATACAAACATCGAGGAGTCATAACCAAGTCATTTGGTTCCGACTATACTTATTTTGATAATCGTAGTTCATTTTGTTTTATTTCTATGGTATTATCAAATTTAATTATAAACACGATGAAGATTTTTATTTGGGTCATAGTACCCTTGTTGTAAATTTTTTGAACCTGTTTTAACTTTTACCCTATTGAGTTATGGTATTATAGAATAAGGCAGGCATTTTGCTCTGGTAATTTATTACTTTATTTACCAACCCATAGGAAAAATATTTTAAAAACTATGCGAAAGATTTACGATTCTCTATGGAATGTGTGGGAACGAACCTTTTTAATACTTATATGAGAACATTACTTGTAACATGTTTATTAATATTTATATAACCCCTTTTTGTAGCACTATATCCTTTCATTTTTAACTATTTGAAAGGCAATAATAGAAAATTATTTCTCGGTGATTTTATAAACGATACACTCCTGCTTTAACACGATCTATATTGTTCCTTCGTTTGTTTACAACCACGAGTCGTTTGTGAAATAATATTCTGCAGGTGCTCATGTTTTGTCTACATAAGCTTATGGCTTTATTCCTTTTTATTAACGACTTTATGTGCGCTTAAGTGCCTATAAATTTCTAGAAACATTTAAAAATTTCAATATTGTTTGTTTTAATGTGAGCGCTGCGTGGATAATTTAAAAGTTATGGGAGTGTACAAGGGGTGTGTTAATTCCATATTTTCCAAGTCTAGACTTTCATAATTATAATAAACAAGTTGAAAATGCAAGGCATTGTCGCAACGAACTTCCAAACGTAGACTTACTTTCAAACAATTTAAAGAAATTAAAATTATTATGTTGTAATAATTATATGTATTCAGATAAAATACAAAAATTTATAAACAACAAAAGAGACATTTTAATATATTTTATTTTATTGAATAAATATTTTAAAAGCTATATATTAGTTCTCATCAATAAGATAAGAATTTTTTTTTTTTTAATATGAATCTAATTATTTTCGGTAATCAAAATTTAAGTTTAAACAATGTCTATAATATTGGAATAATTGGCAAGAAATGCCATAAATTGTTCAAATATGTGTCGCATATTGATTTTAAACTTATTTAAAATTTTAATTATCCCTGTGGATTTTCCCGGGGGCTCGGCGTCCCCGTGGCCCGATTTTAACTGACATCAAAACTTAAGCTCTGGACACCGAGCTGAATCGATTGATGTACCACACATTGATGTCCGACCATTAAAAGGCCTCGGACACACAGACAAATAGATTTCATAAACGAACGAAGTTCGTTGAAAATATACGTCTTTAAACACATCGTTTACTACAAGGTGTTTCTCCTTTCTCCTACGTATATTCACCTCGATATCAACAGTAAATACCACTCGTATACAAAAATTTTCTGTTTTGGTTTATCAGATTATCAACTAAGTTTGTTTTATCTCCTCTTGACCGAGTCAACATAGTATTCTTATCGTAATTTATTTGGTGATGTGAACTCGATTTTTAGATTTTTAGACTTACTTACCACCCGTAGGAGTTTCAAAAAGCCCCTTGAAGAATAAAAATTAAAGTATCAAAAATGGCAGAAGGCAATCGAGTTAGTCCGACTTGCACAACTATTCCTAAGACTGCCCAAAATTTACTTGCGACACTAAGGGCTTCAATAACCACCCCTGAGGAACAATTTATAAGAAATTAAAATGACAGAAGGCATTCGAGCTACACCTTCAGCCTTGGCACAGTTATTGGTAAGACCGCTCTTAAAGCAAAATTTACTCGCGACCCGTAGGAGCTTCAAAAACCTCCTTCAAGGATAAAAGTATGAAGTATCAGAAATGGCAGAAGGCAATCAAGTTGCACCTTCCCCATAGGCACAATTATTGCTCACACCGCCCTTAATGCATCCATGAGAACAAAATGTACTTGCGATTTTATAGGGGATTCAACACTCCCTTTAACGGATAAAATATAAACAAAATAAAAAATTACAGAAGACAATTGAGTCATAGCTTCAGCATTGGTACAACCATTATCGAGACCGTCTGCATCTATAAAACAAAATATACTTGCCACCCATAGAGGCTAGGAAAAACTCTCTTGAATGATAAAAATATAAAAAAATTTAAAATGGCAGAAAGCAATCGAATTATAACTTCAACATTGACGCAACTATTTTCCTGCGCCCGCAGTTAATTTAATTAAAATAAAATTTATGAACAAAATAGCAAATTGTAAAGAGCGTTTGTAAAATAAAGGTATACAAACAGGTGGCTGGCATATTGAAAATTTTTGCGTTAGAGACATTTGATTTTATGATCAGAGAGTTTACACTTTGTTCCTATTACTTTGTCGGCTTGTGTGCATCTAATAGTTGATCCGTTGTTTTGAATATCTTAAGCATTCTTTGAATTTGAACTTCGGGCATCTGTTCAATTACAGAGTTTTGCATTGTAAAATACAAATCCCGTTATTTATTGCTTATCAGTTCTTGAGAAATAAACACCCTTTCGGTAAGGCTTTTGAAGTTTAAAGCTTGTAATTTCCGTTTTATTATACGGGTTTCTAAAATACACTCTCGATATACCGGTTAGCAATAAGCGGTTTATTTTTGCCGCAAATACCGCCTTAAGTAGGTTAACAATAAAATATTCAATATCTGAGTGTGGACCCCTCTCAAACTATATCTGTATTTAACAAATTCTATGCAGAGTACACCTTAGACGACGATGTCTCCAGAACAGTAAGGCTTGACAAGCCCTCCACCCAACAGTTTGCATTCTGCCATTTCTGATTTTTTAAATATTTTTATCCTCTAAGGGTAGTTTTGAAGCTCTTTCGGGTCGTAAGTAAATATTGTTTAAACAGATACATTAAGCGCGGTATCAGCCTATAAGCACTGGTTCTGACAATGCGGAAACAGTAACAAAATTGCTTTCGGCTATTTCTGCAATTTCTGAATTTTTATATTTTTACTCTTTGAGGGTGGTTTTTGGACCTCTTACGGGTGGCAACTTTGTGTCGTTTTTACAGATGCATTTGTAGAAATAGTTATACCAAGGCTGAATATGAAACTCGATTACTTTCTGCCATTTCCGATTTTTTATATTTTTATCCCGTAGTGATGGTTTTTAAAGGCCCTAACGGGACTTAAGTAGATGTTGTTGAAGTCGCATTAAGGACGGTATTAGCAATAGTTGTACCAAGACAGAAAGTGTAATCCGATTGCTTTTTGCGATTTCTAATATTTTATTATTTTTTTTCTTTAATGATGATTTTTGAAGCCCCCACGGATCGCCAGTAAATGTTGCATTAACAGACGCATTATTGGCAGTTGTAGCAATAGTTGTGCCAAAGCGGAAGATGTAACTCGATTGCCTTCTTTCATTTCGAACTTCTTTTATATTTTAACCCTATAATTGTGGTTTTTGAAACATCTGCGGGACCCAAGTAAATATTTCTATAGACACATTAAAGGCGGTTTTAGCAACAGTTGTGTCAATGTAACCCAAGTGGCTTCTTTTGTTGTTGATTTTTTTATATTTTTACCCTTTAGTGGTGGTTTTAGAAGTAAATGTTGTATTTAGAGCGGTTTTAGCAATAGTTTTATAAAGACGTAAGTACATGTTTTTACAGTCTCACTAATGGCGATCTTTGCAACAGTTGTGCGAAGGGTGAATATATTGATTGCCTTCTTCTATATTCGATGGGTTATATTTTTATTCTTAAGTATAACTTTTGAAACAAGTAAATGTTGTGTTTACAGACACATTAACAGTTATCTCAACAATAGTTGTACCAAAACGAAAGGTTTAACTCGACTGCATCTGCCATTTCTGATTTTTTATATTTTTATTCTTTGTAAGATTTTTTTTTAAGCGCCTACAGATCATCAGTAAGTGTTGTGTTTACAAATGCATTAAGAGTGGTCTTAGCAATAGTTGTACCAAGGTGGTAGGTGTAACTCTAATGTTGTTCAGAGCGGGGGGTCTTATACTTTTCTATATGGACTTACCTCCGCGTACCTTTATTGTTCTAAGCTGCAGTTCCTTGCTCCTCAACTAAGTGGACTGTATTGGAGATTATAGTACGTGTTCCGTTGCAATTGCACTTTGTTTTTTTAGGGGTTTATCGATAAAGTCGGCGGCACTATTGATAAACTCACGTTACCGAACGAAAAACCGACTGTTCTGCTTCGATATCGATGAGAGAGTGTGTTTATGTATTTAGCAAATGTGCTACATTAAATGCGCGAATGCAATATTCAAACTATAAATACCTTCGATAGCAGGACCATATGCGTAACAACAACAATTAATATGATATAATGCGTAACAGAGACTTACCAATCGCTGTAGATTATCACTTCATTCAACACGCAATAATATGGAACAAAGGAAACAGGAGTGATATTTGGTAATTGGAGTATTATACTATTACGTACGGTCACTAGTTATAACCACTGGTGAGTCTTTGTTATATAATTAAACATGTGATTGACACATCTCAACACATACGAAATTTTAAACACGTCGGTACAATTAGTAAGGTTCAACTAACTATAATTTTGAAAATGAATTAATTTTGTAGATAAGAACCAGTTCTATGTTGTACAATATAGACTGGATTTACCATCATTTATTTAATAATAAATTAAATTACAATTGGCGCGAACAGAGTGTTTTTTCGTCACTACCCTTAGTCCCACTTATTTACACATGCACAAGGAATTTTTACGACAGGATATAGGGGAACAAGGGATGACAGTTTTACTATTAGATTTACAACTACAAATTTACGACTTAAAATTAAACACGACAACGTGCGACAAAGAGACCGAACATCCCGCCCACCAAAATAAGTATGAACTAACTTATTTTATATTTAAAACTAATTAGAGCTATTAACTAAGAAACCTAACCGACAAACTTATATAAGTGAATATATGTGTACATAACATTAAATATTAAGTAACTGGCAGTAAACATAGTTTCACTAGGGGGCGTTTAACTAAGCCTTGGGCTGTCTTGATTGTATGTATCCGAACGATACCGTCCCTACCAGGATGTAAATGTCTTTCATGTCAATCTAAGATAATAATTTCAGTTAATCGATGCGACCGAAGAAGCAAAATTGGAAATTTTGCATCATGCGAGAACTCAGAATTACGTAGGTGACCGCCCACCCTCAACAAATCACGACTATTTAGAAACGGACTAAGGCTACGAAGTTGTTTACTAACAAGTCTTCCAGTTTTAATATTTGCGATGTCTTGAGCAAAACCATTTGTTTGAACTCTTTTAATTTATAAATGTATAGCTTCTTGCTGCTGAGCCAGAGACAAACCATCAGAATATTTTAAGCGCAAACCTGCCGGACATTGAACATTACGAATGAAATGACGAATACATACAATAATACTACAAATTTTCTGCAGTTTTGAAAATTTATCCAACAACAAATCTAAAAAATTCTCAGACATAACGACTGTTAACGAAAAGTACGATATTCGACGTCCATCTGAAATGAGTAGATAAGGTTTGGCAGCGACGTTACTGGCCATTCTTCGCTACGACGCACTAACCAGGAAAGTCCTGTCCACCATAATGGATGATGAACCAACTCTGAAGCCAAAAGTCCACGTGAGGCACAATCCGCAGGGATATCCTGGGACTTAACATGAAACCACGAAGATGGAGGAATACGTTCTTGAATCTGCGAAATGCGATTGCTAACGAATGTCTTCCACTTATGCGAGGAAGACCGAATCCAAGACAACACAACAGTAGAATCTGACCACGCGAAAATATTACTAAAGGATAAAATATCTGTATTAGTATTTTTGACGAAATCTACTAAATCTGCCAAGAGTACGGCAGCACACAATTCGAGACGGGGCAATGAAACGCGATTAGTAGGAGCAACCTTCGATTTTGCGCATACTAAGGACATGGTAATATTACCTTCTAAATCGAACGAACGAAAATAGATGACAGCTGAATACCCGGCTTCAGAAACATCGCAGAACTGATGCAACTCCACTTTTTTAAAATTATGACATACGATGCGACGCGAGTTATGTATCCCCCAATTACCTATATATATTGATGTATCGAATCTAATATGAATTATTAGAAATTATTAAGTAAAAGTATAAGTTCAATGCAACATTGTAACACAAGGATAACCCAGAGAGGTTATCGACAGTTCATGAGAACGGAATGCAGCTTTGCATCCGTGAGGGCAGTGATACTGCAGGTGGCAGGTCACAGGCGGTCAACATACCGCAGTTACTTAGAATTAAGTTGTTACATTGTAATAAAGTGTACAATTAAAGAGAAACGCAGACATGAGATCTGCAAGTTCTCACAGCCGTGTGAGGGGCAGGTTATTATAAAAGGCCCGGGAGCTCAATGCCCGGCAGTCAGTCTTCAAACTCCATACTTCGTTGTTTGAGCTACTCAACCGAGTCAGTCTTCGAACTCCATACTTTGTTGTTCAAGCTACTCACTAGTACAATAATTATTTTAGTATCATGTACAAGTTATCCAAATTTTAACTAATAAATTAAATTTGTTAAAGTCAAAGTGTTTTTAAAAAACCAGCTCCAAAGGCCCGAACTTTAACTGGCGCAGTCGTAACGGATGTCAAAAGGGCACTGAAAATCCAAAAATCGGAAGATTGGTGACCAAGAATTTTATTCGAAATTTTGGCAGAACCCAAACCAAGTTGGAGGAAGAACAAGCATAGTCTGAATCCAGCAACAAACCAAGTTGGACAAGGAACAAAAATCGTCTAAGGCCAACAAACAAACCAAGGTGGACAAGATACAGAATCGATCGAACCCACCAAAGAAACAGATGAAATTAATGTAAGTTCATTTCCATAATTTTCTTTCAAACCAAAACTATAATTGATATATGCTAGTATTATAACTATTGATTACTATTGTTTTATGTATTTTATTATTATGAATATTTTTTTGAAAATAGTTCAAAGTGAATTATTTTCAAAACGAGACTGTATAACATTTTATGAGACGAATGTTAAAGAGATAAAATTTTTCTTTAAAAAGCAAATGAAACTTGAAGTTTAAAAGAAATTTTCTTTTAAAATAAATAAGAATTGAATTTAAAAGAAACCCTTACCATAATTAATAGAAGGAACTCAAAATAATCCAAAAATAACGGGCGCACATTCACTAAACACCAAAATAAGAAACATCAACCACCGCGATTCAACGCACGTTTATAAACCGGTAAACTAACGCGAAATTAATTTCAAAGCTAAAGCTAATTCGAACAAACTGTACAGAACGATTAACTAAACCATTGACCTCTATAATACTGAATAAATCACAGCAAGAACTCTGCAGTAACCTAAAACCGCTGTAATCTAAAACGCCATCCGAAGAAAGCAAGAAGCACCTTTATTACACATTTTAAACCTCAGAGAAAATCGCTTTCAGAACTAAACTTCAGCTTTCAGTACTAAAGCAATTTGCATCATAAGTAATTAAATCCATCACGGAATTATAGAAGCGGATGAAAATTACACCACAACACTATAAATAATTTGCAGTACAAACACGGTATAAGAGTTAAACGTTTTTCAACTAATTAATCAGCATTATAAAGTGCAGTAAAACGATCATCATAAGAAGCTTTAATTAAAACGCTGAAAACCTACATTACGGAGAGATTCAATTACCAACAAGCATTATAATACCAAGAGATCTAAAAATAAACAGACGTAACACTTTATGCGAAAGCATTAGCAAGTAAATTATCTAATTCTTATAAATTAACACCTGTAAGTGCAATTACCTCAACGTACGTGACAAAGATTACATCCTTTAGTATTCAATTTCAACAGTAAAGTACAAAAGTAAGTAACCTCAGGTCATAACTACGCAACTCAGTAAAACCCACGGAAGAGTATTAATTACGAGTTAACCGAACTGAACTAAAACAACGCTAAACGAGAATAAATCCATCCATTTAAGATTCCTTAAGAAGCAAAACTCAAGATAAATTAAAAGTTGCATAAAACAATTAATCCAAGACTACGGTAATAAATTCAACGTTATTGAAGATAAATCTCACAATTACATCACCGCACTGTGTAATTAAAAATAAATAACAGCAACTACGATTTAAAAAATAACTCGACGCAATATAAACTTAAAATTAATAAATCTAATACTACAAGTACGAAATTAATCTCAAATTCTTACCAAATTTTTATCCACCCAATCCAAACTGAAAATTAACAAATTCAAATCAAAAATTACGCCGAAAAATAACAAAATAAACATCAACCTTTACCAAATTTTTATGTACCTAATCTAATTGAAAAATTAACAAACCAAAACCAAAGTTAACGTCACAAAAAGCAAAACCAACCCCAATTTTTACAAAATTCGAAATTATTTCATCCAAAAGAAAAACTAATACATCCAAAGCATAATTAACGTTACAAATAGAAAATCAACCCCAATTTTTACAAAAATTGAAATTTCACAACCCAAACGGAAAATTAATAAATCCGAAGCAAAAGTAACCATACAAATAACGAAATAAAGCTTAATTCAAAAAAAAAAAAAATTTAAATTTTTCAAAAATCGAAAACAACCCTTAACCAACATGAGTAACACAGACTTACGTCTCTATTTAGAGACAATACAGACGTTTGATGGCACGCAGGCCCATCTTTCGAATTTCATTGGAGCATGTGAAATGTTCCTAAAAACCTTTTACAAACCCGGAGATGACGCAAGAAATTCATTGCTTATACGCTTAGTAATAAGTAAACTAGCCGGAAGGGCACTAACCTTAATCGCCAGTAGGGACGACTTATCGGAATGGGACCAGTTTAAACAGCTACTAATTGCATATTTCGGGGACCAACGTAATATAAAATGCCTGGTCCGAGACCTAATAAACCTTAGAATGGAACACAATCAATCCCCTACCAATTCGGAATGAAATGCCAAGACGTGAGAAGTTTAATTTAACAAAATTAAAAATCGAAGAACCCGATCAAAACGTTAGACATTTAAAACAAAATGTATGACGAAATGGCACTAGACACATATATAAACGCTTTACCAGAACGACTATCGGATAAAATCAGATTCCAACGACCCCAAAATCTAGAAGAAGCTATGAGCCTAGTAATAGAAGAAGAAAATGTAATGTATTATCGCAACAGACTATACAATCCCAACGCGAATAAAAGTTATTCACCAACAAAACTATACAAGCTACAAGACAAACAATCCCTCAACAAAATTCACACCCTTTAACCCACAAACAAATCAACCGCGAAGTAACAACCCAAGTTTTAACAATACCAATTTTAATAATCAATATAAACATTTTTCAAGACCAACATTCAACCCAACTTTTACGAAACCCGCATTCCAACCGAGATTCAATCAAAACCTAAACCAACAAAGACCAACATTCAATGCAAACCCTAATAGAAATACACCAATGACTAATACTCATAACAACCCTAACAATTATTACAAACCAACACCAATGGACACCTCATCTGGTAACACCAGACAAAACACAAAAATAACACATATCCGACCAAACCCTCATCAGAAACGTAATTTTACATCGGAAGAATTATTTCATCAAGAAATAGAAAAATTTGACACTGACCAGAATAATGACATTGAGACACCTACGAACAATGAAACAAACCATGCAGAAACTTACGAACGTGACGAACAATACGAAACTTACGAGGAGTATGACGAAGAAAACTCGAATTCAAATTTTCAAATGGACCAATTCATAACCGACCAAACTTAATAAACTTAAATAACATAAATCACTTAGTATTACCATACATAGAAATACCCCACGCCAAATTCAAACTATTAATCGACACCGGATCATCTAAAACATTAATTAGCCCCAGAACCGTACAAAAACATTATTTAGATTATGTAGAAAGAGAACCATTTAAAATCAAAACAGCCCATAAAACAACACTACATCAATTCGTAGCAAATATACCCTTACCGAGAACATTTAATGTTAAAATGAAACATAAATTTTGTGTATTCGAATTTAACGACAAATATGACGGATTAATCGGAATGGACCTTCTAAGAAAATTAGGAGCCAACATTGACATTAAAAATCGCTTATTAAGGACAAAATACGGAAAAATCCCAATTAAATTTCAAAACACACAAGTTGAACAAAATACACTATAGAACCCCGAACGGAAAGAAAAATAAAAATCCCAGTAAAATCTAACAAAATTTAGGAATAATAAATCATATGACATTTCAACAAGGAGTAGAAACCCCAACCGCCTTAGTGCAAATAAAAGATAACTATGCAACCACAACGATATTAAATTTAAACGACTATCCCGTAGAATTATCATTGACAGACCCAATTAACGTAGAAGAACTAAATTTTAACGAAATGGAAATAGACGAAAATTTAGAAAACGAATACAACCCAATAGAACATGACGAAATGTTAAGAGAAAATTTAACTAACATCCGCTTTAACACCGATATCATTCAAGAAGAAGAAAGAGCAATTAAAAACTTATGTTTCGAATACCGCGACATATTCCATTGCGAAGGAATACCATTAACATTCACCAACACAGTAAAACAATATCGAGTTAACAGACAATAAACCAATCTTTACAAAAGCATATAGACTACCTCATGCAAGCCAAGAAGAAGCTGACAGACAAGTAGCAGACTTATTAGACCAAGACATAATCCAGCACTCCAACTCACCATGGAGCAGCCCCGTGTTAATAGTACCTAAGAAACTAGACGCAACCGGAAAGAGAAAGTACAGAATGGTAATAGATTATAGAAAGTTAAATGAAAAAACGGTAGATGACAAATATCCACTACCAAATATAACCGAAATTTTAGACAAATTAGGCAAATGCCAATATTTTACAACATTAGACCTAGCACCAGGATACCATCAGGTAGAGATGGAAGAAAAGACATATCAAAACAGCCTTCAGCACACCTAGAGGACATTACGAATACAAACGAATGCCATTTGGACTAAAGAACGCACCCGCTACTTTCCAGAGAGTCATGGACAATATACTACGAGGAATACACAATGAGAAATGCCTTGTATACCTTGACGACATCATAGTTTATTCCACATCATTGGTAGAACACATAGAAAGATTGAAAGAAGTATTCGAAAGACTTAGACAAGCACATTTTAAAGTACAATTAGACAAAAGTGAATTTTTACAAAAAGAAGTATCATTTTAGGACATGTAATAACACCCCAAGGAGTAATGCCAAATCCAGACAAAACAAATGCAGTTCTAAATTACCCATTACCAAAACAAACAAAGAAATTAAAGGATTTCTAGGACTTAGTGGTTACTACCGCAAATTCATTAAAGGTTACGCTCAGATAACCAAACCCCTGACAAATTGTTTAAAAAAGGGAAACAAAATTGAACACACCCCGGAATTTATTAAAGCAGTAGACAAAATTAAAAACATATTAACCAATCACCCTGTATTAGAATACCCAGACTTTACAAAACCATTTATACTGACGACAGACGCATCGAATGTAGCATTAGGCGCAGTATTGAGCCAAGGAAAAGTAGGTAGCGATAAACCCATCAGCTACGCATCCAGAACCCTAAACGAAACCGAACAAAAATATAGCACTATAGAAAAAGAGTTATTAGCCATAATTTGGGCAACAAAATATTTTAGACCTTACCTATACGGAAGAAAATTTTACATATTTACCGATCATAGACCACTAGTATGGTTATGCAAACTGAAAGAACCAAATTCAAAATTACAAAGATGGAGAATCAGACTCGAAGAGTATGATTACGAAATTATATATAAAAAGGGAATTTATAACAACAACGCAGACGCTTTAAGCCGAATCCAACTCAATGCATTAGAAACGGAATCCATTATAGGAAACGTAGACGAAGCAGAAATAAGGGAAGATCCAGACGAGATCGACACAATACATTCGACACCAAACGAAGAACCAAAAAACGCGATTAAAATTTTAAACGAAGCAATCGATATGAAACCCAACCAGTTTATAATAACCGAAGTTTTAAATAACCCCAACCCAGTAAAATATACAAAAGTAGACAATAAAAAAATATACCACATTCAAATAACTAAAGACGACAACGAGGAACAAATAATTAAAATTTTAAAAGAATACACCCCTGAGAAAAAACGATTTTATTTTTATTTCAACACCGAACATTTATACCAAAGATTTTCAGAATTATACATTAAATTATTCAACAACTTTGGACCTGAACTCATCAGATGTACTAGAAAACTAATAACACTAGACGACCTAGACGAAATAAACGATGTAATTAGAAATCAACACGAAGGAAAAACCAACCATCGTGGAATTAACGAAACAATAAAACAACTTGTAAGACGTTATTATTTTAAAGACATGAAGGACTTGACCACAGATTTTATTAACCAATGCGAACTATGTGACAGAGCGAAATACGATAGAAAACCCCAAAGATACCCTTAATGTTAACCAAAACACCCGACAAACCATTTCAAAACTACATGCCGATACTCTAGTAGTAGAAGCGCAAAACTATCTAACAATTATAGACGCATTCACAAAATAGGCCAAGCCATACCAATCACATCCAAAAATAGCATTGACGTGACCCAAGGATTTTTACAATATTTCACATTTTACGGAACACCCGAATCAATCACTTTAGACAATGGTAGCGAATTTAAAATGAGACAATACAAAACACTTTAGAACTTCACAAAATAAAAATTCATTTCATAACGGAAAACCACCCTGAATCAAACGGACTAATTGAACGATTACATTTAACCCTGTTAGAACAAATTCGATTATTAAGAATAAATTATAAAAAGGAACATATAACCAATTTAATGTCATACGCACTAATCGCCTATAATAACACAATTCACTCATCAACAAATTTTACACCCTTAGAATTAACCTTAGGACATTCAGATTCACGAAATCCCTATGACATACACTACAATAAAGAAGTATATCAACAATATGCGAAAGATCACAAACAAAAACTAAAAACGACTTATGATAAGGTAAAAGATAAACTAGAGAACGATAAAGAACGTATCACCACAACCCGAAACAAAAATACCGACTCAAATAAATTTTCAATAGGACAAACCGTATATGAGAAAAACTTTCAAAGCAAGCGACATATAACAGCACCCAGAAATTTAGGACCATTTAAAATTAAGAAAATATCAGATAAAAACATAGCAGTAGTAGACAACGGTAAAATAACTAAATACATTCATTTGAAAAACCTAAGACACCCTGTAATTTCAGATGGACAGTCATCACCCTTACCGTCAACCTCCACCCAGGTAGAACGGACAACCAAGTAATAATATAACATATAAAAACAACCCCGGTATACTACCAATAAACTAGGCAGTATACAAAATTACAATATTTACTCAAATAATATCAACCCTTACTTTAATGTAACAAATTTTAGCAACATTAAGAAAAACGAAATAATATTTTCGATAGTAGAAAGTAACAATTATCAATATTATCATTTATTTGCTTTTCCAACAAAGGTTACTAGCACATACCACGTAATCATACCCAAAACCAAATTCCTATCCCTAAATGAACTGAGATATGGTTATACAAACGAAAAATGTACTGAAGTAACACCAAATCAATATTTATGTCAATCGATGACAACAACCATTCAAGAAGACAGCCCTTGTGAAGTACAACTATTAAAATTCTCAAACCATTACGAAAACTGTGAAACCAAACAAGTGCAAATAACTAATATGAAAATTCAAAAAGTTACAGATAACAAATGGATAGCCATTTTTCCCAACAGAAATAATAGCAACCATCCACTGCAACCAAGATGAAAATAACCAAGCATTAATCGGAAGCAAACTAATTACTCTCAAAGAAGATTGTTATGTGAAATTGAAAGATGAAGTTATCAGAGTTTATCAAGATCCCATAGCAACAAAGAAACTTGCAAACCTACCGGAACTACAGTTCAAGATACAACAAGAAGACGAAGAAATAAACAAGAAACCTATGAAGCTAGAGCATCTAGACTTAGACGATCTCAACCACGCCGTGAAATTAGTGGAAAGTTATAAAGAACAATTAAGTGAACTCAAAACGCCAAAGTTACATTATAACAATATAAGTGTTTGGACAATTGTATTAATCATTTTAGTAATTTTGTAATCATGTATGTATTATACAAAATGTACCTTAGATATAAGAATAAAGGAAACAGTTCTAGATTTAAGGAAACAAAGAGAAAAAGAAACGACAAGTATACCTTTAGAAATAATGAATTTTAAATGAATTTAAATAATGTATTTTATGTATTTAAAATTAAGAAAACCTTAATTTTTCATTTACGGTGGGAGGAGTTATGTATCCCCCAATTACCTATATATATTGATGTATTGAATCTAATATGAATTATTAGAAATTATTAAGTAAAAGTATAAGTTCAATGCAACATTGTAACACAAGGATAACCCAGAGAGGTTATCGACAGTTCATAAGAACGGAATGCAGCTTTGCATCCGTGAGGGCAGTGATACTGCAGGTGGCAGGTCACAGGCGGTCAACATACCGCAGTTACTTGGAATTAAGTTGTTACATTGTAATAAAGTGTACAATTAAAGAGAAACGCAGACATGAGATCTGCAAGTTCTCACAGCCGTGTGAGGGGCAGGTTATTATAAAAGGCCCGGGAGCTCAATGCCCGGCAGTCAGTCTTCAAACTCCATACTTCGTTGTTTGAGCTACTCACTTTTAGTATTATGTACAAGTTATCCAAATTTTAACTAATAAATTAAATTTGTTAAAGTCAAAGTGTTTTTAAAAAACCAGCTCCAAAGGCCCGAACTTTAACTCGCGAAATCTCAAAATTCGAAACCGCTGGCAATTCACCTAAAAAATGTTTACATTTTTGTACGACTTCCAATGGCGGCTCTTGGTCCCAACCGAGACCTAAAAGCCAAAGATCTTGAACTAAACGTTTAGCAAAAAGTACTAAAGGCGCTATCAAACCGAGAGGATCAAAAATTTTTGCAATCGCTGACAAAATATTACGCTTAGTGCAAGTGCGCTCTTCAACGTCTAAGTTGTATAAAAATGCATCTGTAAGAGCGCGCCACGAAAGGCCCAAAATTTTTATTGAACCACTATCTTTATCTTAAAATGTAATTGCATCCTAACTGGACAAAGACTCCCTCAAGTTGGACATCACTTCCGAGCAATTACTACTCTATTTTCTTAACTAAAAACCACCACTAGTGCAAATACTATTCAATTCACCAATTAATTGATTAGCAGCTTCAATCGAATTGCATCCAGTGACTAAGTCATCAACATAGGTATCGCTCGATAATACCGATGACACGAACGGAAAATTAATCGATTCTAACCTTGCCAATTCTTGAACAGTACGCAAGACCAAAAAAGGCGACGACGAAACTCCATAAGTCACAGTATTTAATTTAAAGTCCATAATAGGATCTGACGGAGAAAATTTCCAGACGATATGTTGATAATCACGATGAGTATCTTTAACCAAAATCTGACGATACATTTGTGTGATATCAGCTGTAATTACGATAGGATGTACACGAAAGTGCAATAACAAAACTGCAATGTCTTTTTGCAGAGCAAAGCCAATAGCCAAGCTATCATTTAATTTCCAGATTGATCCGGACACGAAGCATCGAAAACTACACGCAATTTGGTGGTAGTGCTATCACGCTTATGTACAGCATGATGGGGAGTGTAATACATTTTCTCATGAACCGATGAATTTTCAGGCGATTCCACTTGAACCATGTGACCGCTTATCAAATAATCCTCCATAAATTTTTTATAATCTGAATACAATGCAGAATTTTTTAGCAAACGACGTTCTAACGACAAAAATCTTTTAATACAAATTGATCTCATATCCACGAATGAGGGTTCGGAAATTTTAAAGGGCAAGCACACTACAAAACGACCGTCCTTGTTACGTCTATAATTTTCCAGAAATTCCGTTTCACACTTTTCTTCTTCGGGAGAAATGTGTTTCTTGAAGGGAATATTTTCTAATTTCCAAAATCGACAAATGTCGCTGTCTAAGGGCTCAACAAAAGCACACAACGACGTAATAGAACTATTCGGAGAAACGACCTTTCCCGTTAAAACCCAACCAAAGGTTGTTTTAATAGCAACTGGCTCGTTAGCGACACCCCAACGAGACTCATTCAACAAAACCTGAGCAAAGATTTCCGCTCCGAGTAGCATGTCAATTTCACCAGGAATATTAAAATTAGGATCAGCTAAGGCTAAACCTCGAGTATGCGACCATTCCTTGTCCCCTATCGACGACGAAGGTAATTGATTACAAATGTTAGGTAAAATATAACACTCAATTTCATATGCTGGAGACCGTACTCCCGAGGGGCTGACTACACACGATAGTGCACCAGACACCAACGACGAATTCAAGCCAAGTCCTTGAAGAGTGACATTGGCTCTCCGTTTCCTTAAACCTAATTTCTGACGGCACCTTTCAGTCATAAAACTTTCCATGGATCCGTTATCTAATATTACACGAACAGATTGCAATGTTCCTGTATAATCAAGCACCGACACCATTGCCGTAGCTAACAGCGTGGTTGTGTGTTCTAATGACGTCGAAATCAACGAGCTAGTGGCAGGTTGTTCATGCACAACCGACGACAACAGATTGTCTTCACTAGGTCTACTAGTAGAAGTAAGTCTAGGCGCCGCTCTCCGAAGAGACGCTGACCTTTGACGATGAGTTTGTCTGCGTAGAGACATTGATTTTTCTAGTTTATCGAAGTGAAGTAACGAATTGTGCGACTGATGACATTTTCTACACGACCAATCTAACGTACAATTTTTCATCGAATGTGAAGTATTTAAACATTTAATACAAAGATTTTTAAGCTTTACCACCTCAAATCTTTCTTGAGGAGTTTTATCGAGAAACTGGTTACATCTATAAATAGGATGCACAGCTTGACATAAACTACAATTTTTACCATCATTGGTGGTACCAACTAAAGAAGTTTTAGTCGAAGTGCTAACAGACCTTCCTTTTTCTCTTTCTTTCACGGAATCTCAAGATTTTAAGCATGTTTCTGAAGGAATGTCATTTATTTCCAACACTTTACATTGTTTTTCAATGTACGACCTTAAATCTTTGAACGAGGGAATCTCGTTATTATTTCCTAATTCGAAATGCTTTAAAATGTTTGTATCTAATTTTTTTGATAACAGATTAAACAATATGAAATCTAATAAATCTATTTCCATCTGCCTTAACGCGAATATATTTTCATCAAAACAACTAATTAATTGCCGGAGTTCCGCATGCGAGTCTGAGGAACTGACCTTAGGGGATTTTTCGATAGCATTAAAATATGTTGAAAGTAATAACCTCTTGGACTGAATACAATTAGTAATGATTTTATAGGCTTCCTCGTATGCGTAATCATTTAATGGCAAGTGTTTTATTAAGGCACGCGACGACTCATCTAGTGTATCAACGAGATGGCAAAATTTTTCAACCGGTGACAAACTGACATTATCATGAATCAATCACTTATAAATTGCATGATAACTCTCAAAATCTGAAATGCGTCCCGAGAACCGTGGGACAGAAAGTTGTTTCAAGAGAACTTCACTATTTAGCGACAAAGAATTATTCATATTTTCCACCTTTGGCTTATTTTCTACCCGATCTAATTCGCATTGTTCAGCGATAATGCGAATATTTAATAGATAATCATCGATTTTCACCCTAAGTGCCGAGAATTCGTCCAATTGTTCACTCTCCTCATCAAAGAAAATATCCTTACAAAAGACTTGAAATGAGTTTCAATTTGCTCGACACTTTTAATCGATGCTCTAATTAAAGCAATAGATACATTTTCCGGTTGATTAATTTTACTTTATATATGATCCTACCTTTTAACTACAAATCTAGCTTCAAGAATAGCTTTATTAATTGATATAACCATATTCTATTAATGATTAATGAACAACAATAAAAATTAATGTAGAAACAATGCGCACTCAAATACGCTACAACTAATTAATCTACGAAATTAAATTATTAATGGACAAATGCAACTAATTACAGTGCTCGCCCGACAAAAACGTTTAAAGTTTCAAATAGATTCCAACCCCTTTGTTATACAAGTTGCATGAACCTGAATGGTTCCTCGAACTTGAGACGACAAATAAGTTAAAGATTTACAATACAATAACACCTCATAAATTTAGTTTACCTAAAGTAAACTGTTCGACCACTAATCTTTGCAACAAAGGATAAGGGATATATTGTAAAATCTACCGTTATAACCACATGTTTCTACCATTAAATTTGTAAGCAGGATGTTATTCTCCTTGTAACACGTTTAACCATAATCCAAACTACGACAATTATTAAATTTAGTATAAATGACGAGCTTAAAGGATAGGAACTAATTAATTAATTAAATAATCCCGCTCGAACGACCATTTATTCAGAGCGGGGGTCTTATACTTTTCTATATGGACTTACCTCCGCGTACCTTTATTGTTCTAAGCTGCAGTTCCTTGCTCCTCAACTAAGTGGTCTGTATTGGAGATTATAGTACGTGTTCCGTTGCACGGTTTATCGATAAAGTCAGCGGCACTATTGACAAACTCACGTTACCGAACGAAAAACCTACTGTGCTGCTTCGATATCGATAAGAGAATGTTTTTTCGTCACTATCCTTAGTCTCACTTATTTACACATGTACAAGGAATTTTTACGACAGGATATAAGGGAACAAGGTATGACAGTTTTACTATTAGATTTACGACTACAAATTTACGACTTAAAATTAAACACGACAACGTGCGACAAAGAGACCGAACAAATGTCTTTTGCCGTTTTTGATTTTTTATATATTTTTATCCTTTTTGGTGATTTTTGATACCCCTGCAAGACGCAAGTAAATGTTTTTACAGACACATTCTGGACATTTTTAGCAACAGTCGTGCCAAGGTTGAATATGTAACCCGAATACCTTTTTCTGTTTTTGTTTTTTTATATTCTTACCCGTTTTTGAAGTAAGTAAATGTTGTGTTTACGGACGCCTTAAGGATGGTCTTAGCAATAGTTGTACAAAGGTGGAAGGTGTAACTCCATTGCATTCGGTCATTTCTGATTATTTATATTTTTATCTTCTAATGGCGATTTTTGAACATTCCGAATAGTCCTGCACCTTGAAGAAGTTCTAGATTATTAAAACACGTGGAGTGGCTTCCGCGATCCAGTGATTTAAAGAGCCAAACTACAGATTCAACCAAATTGGCAGGGTCTCTAAAGAGGAACCAGACTAAGACATCTCCGAAAGAGGATAGCGGCTCTATTGGTACTTAGATTGGCAGGGACCATGAGAGTCGGTATGGCGTTCTAAGACACTACTGCGATATGGTAGGCAACAGGAAACCACCATATTACCTTCCAAGTGCAAAGCGTACTTAAATGTATTTAAAATGATGGCATCCTCTGAGCTAAAAGATTCCGGACGTAAAATAGTTCCCTATTCGGATTTCCGGGAAAGGACTACTTCGGAGGATGTGATCGGAGAACTTAGAAAAAGAATCGGGAACATTCTGCGAGTCGGAGCGTGAAATGTCAGAAGTATGAAGCAAGCAGGTAAGCTAGAGAACTTAAAAATTGAAATGGATAAGGTAGCGTTAGACATAGTAAAGATCAGCGAAGTTCGCCGGTCAGAGACGGGGTATTTTGGGAGTGGAAACTTTAGGGTAATTCATATACGATCAGAGGAAGGAAACTCTGGTGTGGGGATAGTTATTCGAAAAAAGATAGAAAACTGTGTAGAAAACTACTTACAAAAGAATTTAATAATTACAGGAGATTTTAGTGCAGTGGTAGGTGAGGGTAGGGAAAGAGCGGTAGTAGGTTTATTTGATTTAGGCACGAGAAATGACAGGGAAATAGGCTGGTAAAATTTTGCGACAAAAACAATTTAACTATCACAAACACATTATTGTTAAATATTTTAGATGAGATACTACAGAGTAACTATAGTATGAGAATTAATTCAGGAAAGGCAAAGATAATGACAAGTAAGTTACAGCCTAGTTCTAAACCAAAATTAAAAATAGGTAATACCGAGTTAGAGTAGGTAAATGAGTTTTGCTATTTAAGTAGTATAATTACAAGGACGGACGTAGCAGAAGGTATATAGTAGCTAGAATAGCTCAAACTAGAAAAATGTTTTTAAAAAGAAAGATTTACTAATAGCTAATAGTATTAGTTTAGATAATAGAAAAAGTTTTTTAAAGTTGTACGTATGGAACGTTCTATTATACGGTAGTGAGACTTGGACAATTAAAGCGGTAGATACAAAAAAGATAGGAGCTTTTGAAACTTGGTGTTATAGGAGAATGTTAAAGATTAGTTGGACAGATAGAGTAACAAATGAAGAAGTTTATAGAAGGATAGGTGAGGAACCATGTACGTGGAAACAATTAAAGGTCAGGATAGGGCACCAGTTAAGTCATGAGGGTCTTAAATTATAGACTACCAAATAAAAATAGAGTAGGAAGACCTAGACCAAGCTATACTAGTCAAATTATTAGAAATTTAGGTTGCGAAGGGTATGTAGAACTTTTTAGATTAGCACAGAATAGAAAAGAAGTTAGAGCTGCGTCAAACCGACCTTAAGTAAGGTCGAAAACAAAATGAAGATGATAATTCTATACATGTTAGAGAGTAACTGCAGCTCCGCAAATTAGTGTCAGCACTATTACTCGGGTGAAATCAAGAAGGATGACCAATCCCATTGTACGCAGTCCTGGGAAAAAAGGCCTAGAAAAAAAAACAAAACTGTAGATCTTCCAGGCAGTATCCAAATGAACATCAGTGTAATTTGTTAACTTCAATAATGTGCTGGCGCGTCTTATTAATTTTAGTGAACTGTATTGCGAAAGTATAACAAAACGCGAGCTATAAATACAAAAATGTGTATGCATGTAAAGACAAACAAAATGCATAAATTCACTCACCAATATTGTCCTTGGTGTGTGGTCCTCTTCAATGTTGTTGCAATGCCCCCGGGGGAGTCAGTTGAATGCACAGTTACAAGCACTATACTTTATTGTTTGTATAGGTTGTCTCGCACTACCGTTCCGGTACTAGCTCGAATGAAGAGTCTCCAATAAATGTAACAAAACCACTTTCGTACGTGTTTCACTATAAGAGGCGCAAGCGCACTGCGCAATTTTATTACACTGTATAGTTTGTTTTAATTAATACGAAACAATCGGAGATACCTTGTACACAGTGTATGCCCAAAGTAAATTTTATAATTCTTAAAGCAAGTCATGGTTTAATGTTATTATTTGTAGAAAAACATGTAATTGTTCAATCTTTGAATATGGAGCTTCGAGAAAGAGATACAATTTTAAGTAATAGCAGTTTGAACCGTGAATTGCTTCACATGGGCTTCAAATTTAAAAAAGAAGGAAACCGTAGAGATTTTACTGGAAATACCAAATATTGCTAGTTCCAGAATTAAATTTGTAACGGCATATAAAGATAACCTACACTCCAACACAAAACGACAAGTCGTTTTTGTGGACGAAACTTGGATATTTTCTAAAGGCAATCCTACAAAGTCGTGGCAAGATGATAATACAAAAAGTGTGAGAAAGCCAAGTGGTTATGATGGAAAACGCTCGTGGTGGTTCATACTGGAACAGATGATGGAATCGTTGAAGTTGCTTCTTTGCTGTTTGCCTATAAATCAAATAATAGTGATTATCATGGTGAAATGAATGGTGATACATTTGTTCAGTGGGTTACCGAGAGGTTAATAAACAATTTCGCTAATTGTGTTAGACAATGCACCGTATCATTCAACGTTATTAGTCAAAGTTCCAACTTCATCGTCGACGAAGGCTAATGTAATTCAGTGGCTTACTACAAACAATAGTCAATACACTTCCCTTTTTACGGGTAGTAAAAGGATAGGTGAACAGCAGATTTTAAAATCTGGCGGGACTAGCATTGACCTTCATCGGCTGCGATGAACGCAAAAGACTTTAAATCTTAGGGTGAGGCAAAGATACCTAGATAAAGTTAAATAGAAATGACAACTTAACTTTTGTTTAAATAGTTGAATAAAAAAATTATACTCAAAGAAAATTTTGTATATTAACGTTCAGGTAAGGCATTTGTTTAAACACATTCTTTCTACGAACGTATGTATGAAGTGCAAATAATGACGTATCTAGTTTAAAGACTTCATACTGTTGCGAGCGACTAGTAGGCAACCCATCAAACACACAAAACGCCGCAAGCACTGTTTATTCTCAAGGTTCGAGAATGTTTCTAGTAATTACTGGAGTATGAGTCATATCTTTAATTCTGGGTATATATATAAGACCGCTTATGAATGTAAGAAGTTAGTCTATACTAGAATGTCTAATATAAATTATATCGTTGTAAAGTAAAAGTAGTTGTGCTTTTGAAAGTCCAAGAGTATACATAAATGTTATATGATGTGTCTAATGTACATGCAGCTTTTAGTATACATAAATAGATAGAAGTGAGATAAAATAGTTGTGTTAGTGTTATTAATGGACCTATGGTAAAGAAGTTAGTTAAGAAGATATTAGTGCTTGTAAATTCATTAGTGTGATAGTGCTTCATTGTTAAGTGGACTGAAAACATCTATAAATAAGGCATATACTGTTAATTAGACTTGTGAACAGTGAGTAGTAAAGACTATTGTTATTACTTGTTTTAAATTAGAGAAACGCGGTAGCAGTAGCCCGCTTCAATACATATGTTCTAATATTCATTTTCATTAATGCTAGCAATATAGAATAAGACAAAATTTTGACTATCGACATGCGTTAAAAGAAAATTTTTATACATAGGTAATTATCTTTTCGCATAAGTAATAAAGTGTAAAAGGAAATTTGATTTCTTTTTATGTATAGGGCTATTATCACAAGAAGTTCCATGAAAATCCTTATGTTACAGAATACGTGAGCAGTTAACCAAAATTTACATATTATTAGTTTACACAAGTTAAATAAATTCGCATCTTACATGCAAGATAAATACTTTAAAATAAAGTTTTAAAGACAGATATGATTATTTTTAAACAAAAGCTCAATCGCCTTTTTATTTATATACGAAACTATCCATTTAATAAAACTGTAATCTCGTACCCGTTGTTTTGTAACTCAAATGAAACAAATTAGCTACTTAAAGTTTCACAGGTGCTCCTTTGTATCCTCCAGCGACATTAGTACATTATGTGAACTAGCTTGTAGGAAAAACAAAAGATCTCGCACATCTCCATCAATTGTAGCAACCAAAACTTGTTAGATTTAGTTAATCTTCTAACGATAGTTTAACGTAGTAACTGGACGATACATACACAAAATTTAGACGACAACGTAATTTAAAATATAATTGAAGTGGAAACGCATTAAGCGAAGATAAACGTAAAGGTCCAATCGAAAATTCCAGGGTGGCAGAAATTCCCTAGAAAATCAAACATGTATGAGGAAAGGAAATTTTACACGAGGCGTGTTCACACTAAACAGAATGTTAATCCGTAAACAACTTACCACGTTTAAAAAGAAAAGATGGGTAACATAGGTAATCTGGTGCTCTCGGCTCCATATTCAAAAGCTAAAATGGTATTTTAGGAAATAACGAAATATGTAATAATAAATTACATACCATGTACAAATGACGAGGTAACATCAAAATTCTAAAGAAAGGCTCTTGAAGGAAGTCAGATAAGGAAAGAATGAAACTTTCACTTATCAAACCAAAAATAACCAACGAAGATTGTTTGGGGAAACGAACACTAACGAACGTCTTAAGTAAACTACACTTCAGATTCACACCAGATATGCTTTTATAGAAGAGTATTGATAAATTCACCAATAAGGAAATTACTTATACTTACGTAATTGTACATTAGGAAACAGATAATTTATGAATATAGAATTTATAAAAATGTTATATAGCGTATTATTTTCTGGAATTATATTAAATGTAGAAAACTTAAATATGAGTTGGAAATATTGACAGAATTTACTGTTGTTTATTAACAAAACAGAAATGTATGTGTCTTAGTGCGAAACTCGCTGTAACATGTTGAGGCGTATCAAAAAGACATGTTACAAATGTTTAAAAGTGAATTGTTAGCTTTAGTTAAATTTCATAAACCACAAAAACGTTTCAAAGTTGACGAACTTCTGAGAAGTCACGGCCATGAAGTTCTTCGCCTACCACCATACCATTGCCAATTATATGCAATGGAGATGATTTGGGCTCATGCAAAAGATTATCATAATAAGCATATAGGGAGGAATGGTAATGGTGATGATAAAGTGTTTGCTATGTGGAATGAAGCTTTAGAGCAGTGTCCCAAAGATATATATCCAACATATTGAAAAATTATTTATAGAATGGTACGAACGTGAAAAGGCACTAGATGTGACCGTTAGTGCGTTGCTCATTTAAGTCGAAGGCGACGATTCTTCAACAGACAGTGACCACAATTAAAAATCTGCGTGTATTATTTTAATAACGACAAAACATTGTTGTACATTTGCTTATACACTACAATGTATTAGAAAATTTTGTTTTTGTGATAAAAAGCAACTTGTCATGTAAACATACATCTTGACCATAGTTCATTTATTAATCCAATTGCTTTGAAATCCATCACAAGCATTTATAGTTTTGGTGTCGTTTAGAGGAGCTTATTCTTGTGTAAAAGTCGTGTTAGAGATTATAATTATTTCCGATTTAGATATCTATGGCCCAAAATAAAAATATATATAATATGTAAATATTCACCTAACCTCACATTCTACTACGGCACATTTCAATTAAAATAATTTGAAATATAACGGTAATATCCTTATTATCTGCGTAATGTGAAGGAACGGAATTTGTTTAGCACCAGTTTAATAACATTTGTTGATATAGGACGATGAAAATTGTGAATTGGTAATTGACAATTATGCTGAAATGTTTTGAAGTTACGCAGTTGCCATATGTTCCATTTAACAGAAGTAAAACACATATACATATTATGGACTACATAGAACATCCTTGCATATTGTCGGAGGCTTTCACGGCCGGAGTCATTATAAATATTTATGGTTCCGGGTTGGGACCGTGTCATTTTATGAAGATTTTATAAGATCGACGTTTCGCCCACTTTTGTAAGGGGCTTCAACAGGACAAGAAAAGAAATAAGTAATACAATAAAAATATAAAAAAGATAATATTAAGTAGACAAGTTAAAGTGTAAAGAGAAGAGTTGCTCTTGAACTAGCAGACTCACTAACCCATTCAAAGCCAAAAGGTGTTTTGAGGCGAAGTATCTGGCGAAAGTAGCGAAAGTGGTAGTTTATATAGAACGAGAACTTGATGCATGAGCGATCATGATTAGAGAGGAGTGTCCTAGCGGATCAGTGAACGTCACGGTTCCGCTGTTGTGAACATAGGCTTGTTTTCCAAATGCGGGAAAGGTAGTAGCCATCGTCTTTGTTTAGGTTATTAGAATTTTTATTGATTTCTATGAATTCTCTAATTTTTCTATTGTGGAAAAATGGAATTCTGGCAACTAGTTTCGTCTTGTCAAAGTTAATGGTAAGACCTGTTTCATGTTGGTGTTCGGCCACCGCTGAGTGACTGTACTGCCTTGTTCTTAAGCATCGCTTATGCTCATTTAGTCTAGTCTGTACTGGCCGTCCTGTTTCTCCTATGTATACTAAACCGCAACTGCAAGGTATACTGTATACACCTGGGGCTTTAAGACTATTTTCGGAATCTTTTGGGGTTGGTAATATTTGTGAAATTTTATTGGTGGGTTTATAGATTGTTTTGATGTTGTGTTTACGCAGAATTTTGCCAATTCGGCCTGTTACTTTGTGTATATAAGGAAGGATTGCTAAAGAACGTGTAACGGGATTACAGCGTGGTTTGGGGTTCGTGTAGAATGCAGATGCCGGTTTATTACTCTGCCGATATCTGAGTTACGATAGCCGTTTTTTATAAGACTGGTTTTAAGATGGGTCAGTTCATTTGATAAGTGTTCTGGTTGTGAAATCTTAATTGCACAGTAGACTAGAGAGTTGATTACCGATGATTTTTGTGAGGGATGATGATATGACGACGCATGTAGGTATCAGTCTGCGTGTGTGTGGGTTTTCGATATACAGAATGACCTAGTCGTCCGTTAGGTTGGCGCTCCATCAGAACGTCAAGGAATTGACAGAGTTCCGTTCTTTTCAATTTATATAGTGAACTTAATGTCTTTATGTTGATTGTTTATGTCATCTAGGAAATTATTGAGCGTTTAATGTCCATGGGGCTAGATTACAAAAGTGTCATCTACATAACGGAGCCAAGTTTTTGGTTTAAGGTCTGTGGATTCTAGAGCCATGGATTCCAAAGACTCCATGAATATATTGGCCACAATAAGGGATAGAGGTGAGCCCATTGGTGTGTCCCAAGTTTGTTTGTAAAATTGTCCGTCGAAGACAAAATAGGTAGAAGTTAAGCATTTTTCAATGAGCGTGGCCAGGTACTCAAATTCGTTTTCTTGAGGCAGGAGTTGTTTAATAATGGAGACAGTGTCTATGATAGGTACGTTTGTAAATACGGATGTTACGTCAATCCTGATGCATTCCGTCAAAACTTGATCCCTCCTAAACGAAATAAAAATCCATTATGCTCCTCCTCAAAGCAATCCTTAACCTGCGACGTAATCCAGAAGTTCGCGTTTTACACACTCCAATCACCTTCTCCATAACAGCCCAATACCTAGGAATGCACTTAGGTACACGTCTCAAAACTAACACCCATTTGACCAAACTGAAAATCCAAAATCATTACACACAACTTCCATCATTCACTTCCAAAATCTGTACATATCAGTAGCACCACACGCAGACATCTTCGACCAAATCATCCTTTCAATAATCCGATACGCTGCAGACTCCTGGTTCCTTCTCACCTCACCCTCAAAAAGATACAAACTAGACCGAATTATACGACTATTCCTACTCTACCAATCCCAAGCAAACAGAACAGCCTCTACATCTGCACTCCAAACCCTCCTGCACGTCTCTCCTATAGAACTAACTCTCCACCCAAAACCTTAAACAAAACATACCTATACCTTACACGACTCAACCCTGTATCCCGATGATTACCGTACACTTCTGGCAAGAATCCTGGACCCTCTCACAAACCAGTAGATTTACACATGTCATTTTCCCGAACATCACAGATATTATTCCACACATAGCGGACTCCCAGTCATCAACCTTCCAATTCCTTGCTTGGCACAGTTCCTTTAGAGCTAAACTAAACCAATTATATTTAATCCTATCTCCCAATTCTCCATACGACGACCAGATCCCCCAGAAACAGTATTCCATCTTATTTACGCATGTCCCCTCAACCTACTTCCACAATCACACCTTAAATTCATTTTCCATTCGGACCCCTTCTCATCCCTACCGAATTTTAGCTTTCTTGTAATTTCTCACAACAAACTAATACATTTGTTTATCGACATCTTATTAAACAAACCTTCTATCTAAATCCTGCGGTAATCACTTTGAAAACAACACATTAATCTACACACCCAAATAATGTCTTATAAACACAAGACCTATACACGCACACATGCACACCACCCTCCATCCACATACCCACCATACTATCGAAGGAAACTAAAAGACAAGGGAAAGGGCGCCAAGCTCTAACCGTTGACCCAATCAACAAGCCACAGAAACCATTTATTACTTAACAATGTAGAGTTAGGTTGGGCACAGGCTTTTGTATAGTTATAAATAAATGTTTATGATGATGATGATGATAGAAGAAGCAAAGGTGCCTAGAAGAGGGCGATAATTATCTCCTTCGCTAAAGATAAAGGCAGCAAGAATGAAAGTAAAAATTATCGGGGGATAAGTCTGTTGAGTGTACCCAGTAAAGTGGAAATGGAAATGGAAAAATTGTGATCGAACGAGTTCGCAAGAGAACGCAGTGCAAAATATGGGACGTGCAATGGGTTTTATGCCTGAAAGAGAATGTGTGGATCAGATGTTTGTAATGCAATAAATTGTCGAAAAATGTATTTTTTTTATTTTTAAATCTAACATTCTAGTCGTCTGTCATCTGACATTTTAGACAGACCTGTTTTCCCCCCATTGTAACCTGTGCTTGATTACTATCATTTTGTACGGTTTGTGTTTGGGTGTTTTTTTTGTGTGTATTTGAGTAAGTGTCGATGTTTGTGTGTGCTTATGTGTATGCGCGAGTGTGTTTCATTATTTTGGTTAATTGTTGATGTTGTTTCTACGTTGTACCTTCGCTCTTGACCAGGACCATCGGCAGCCGGAAATCCCAGTCTTAAGGGAATGCGCCCGCAGAATTTGTACCCTTCATCCGGACCATCGGCAGCCGGAAATCCGGATTATTGAGGGCACAATTTGTGTTTGTATGTGTTGTGTTGGTGTGTATGGGTTTGCTTTTTGTGTTTGTAGTTGTGGTGGTGTTGGTGTTGTTTCTGGTTCGTGCTCTCGCTCTCTGTCCAGGACCATCGGCAGCCGGAAATCCCAGTCTTCGAGGAAAAGCATTCCGCAGAATTTGTACTCTTCGATCTGGACCATCGGCAGCCGGAAATCCAGATTATTGAAGGGCACATTTGTTTTGCGTGTGTTGTGTGTGTGTGTGTGTGTGTGTGTGTGTGTGTGTGTGTGTGTGTGTGTGTGTGTTTGTGTTTACGCTCGTGTTTGTGTGGTTGTGTGTGTTCGGTTTCAAAGGTTAATTTCTTTTATGCGTGTTGGAATGGTACAGGTTACAGTCGGGTAGAAATAAATACTTCAGTTTGACATTTTGTTGCCTCAATTACTGTTAGTTTTGATTTCATACAGTGGTGTTAGCGTAAAAGTTCCTATTCTACTACTTATCGTAAAACTTAGCCTAACTTAATACTAATGTTAGTCCTTATTGCTAGAGACATAATTGGTCGGTAGGTTTTGATCGGGTTTGAGTACCTCCTTCGGTCTTCGAGAGCTATTGTTCTCGGAATTTCCAGAAGACGGACTCTGGCGTCAGGGGTGCAGACCCCGGGATGCTAGAGCAGTTGTTCCTTGGTGTCTCAGTTTGGTACGTAAGATTGCGTGCCGTTTTTAAGAGGCTTGTTCAAGGTAGCGGTTGTGTAATACTTGCATAGTCTTTTGAGTCAGTGCGTTTAGGTATGGGAAAATTTGTTCGTTCCATATCATTTCGTTGATAGGGATGTCTTGTAGTTTTGTTCCGTATCCGTGTAGTTCCTGGGTGAGGTCTACGCACTCAAACACAACGTGCTCGGGCGTACCAACCTCTCCGCATGTACAGGTGTCGTTCTGTGCTCAGTGCATACGGTCCCGATAGGTCGAACACGGGCCGTGGCCAGTGAGGAAGTGGATCAGTCCTCTGCTAGGTATGAGATGTTTGTTTGTTAGTCTTTGTGTTATGTTAGGAATGACAGCGTACACCCTTCTACCAGTATCGCTGCCGTCCCATCTAGCTTGCCATTCCGCGATTATGCTTTCTTTTATCCCTTTTTTGGTGGTTGGTGGATTTTCAGTTTTTAAAAGTTGTTTTAGTTTATTTTGGTCGTTGTTTGTTAAATGATATATTGCTGTTCTTTGCTTGGTTATTAGGTCGAGTGGCATTGTTCCGATTAGCACATGGAGAGCGTCAAGTGCCGTTGTTCTATATGTCCCTGTCATTCTTAGGATTATGCTTCTTTGGGTTGACAATAATTTTGTTTTACCTTGATTATGTTTAGGCGGTGGCCCCAGGCGCTCGCAGCATATGAAACCATTGCCGCAAGCACGCTGTTGAGGTATAGCCTCACACAGGCAAGGGGGATTTTGTAATGCCGTTGCGCCAGTGTTGCGATGTTTTGTATGACCTTTGTAGCATTATTGCACACGGTTGTTATATGCTCAGTGAAATTTAATTTCTCGTCTAGGGTTATACCTAAGTATTTGTATGAAGGGGATCTCCTGATGTTGACTCCTTCTAGTTTAATTATGGGATCACGCTTTAGTGCTCCTTTTATAAGCATATATTTGGTTTTGTTGGGTGCAATACTCATCTTGTTTGCTCTGCACCAGTCGGCGTATGCTATCGTCGTCGAAACCTCCCCGATGGTATCCAGCTTTTCCAGAAGTTCCTCAATTACGATGTTCCAGAGAAGTGGGCCAAGGACCGAGCCCTGTGGACAGCCCCTGTTTATATGTTTTGTTATTCGAATTGTACCGTCCAGAGTTACGTATCTGTCTCTACAGTAGCTCCTGAGGGAGTGATAAAGTTGGGATGGGCAGAGTATGGTACTGAGTCGTGCGAAAATGTCAGAAAGAAAATATATGAAGCATTTGTTGATCTGGAAAGGCGTATAGTTCTGTGAACAGAAGTGAATTATGGAAAGCGCCGCGTGAATACGGTGTAAAAAAGTGCTTTATAAAATCTATCAGAGCGATGTATAAAGGTAGTAGAGCATGTATATGTGTGAATGGCAACATGAGGCAATATTTTGACATTGTAGAATGTGTAAGACAGGACTGTTGATGTTTCAGTGGCTGTTTAATATATTTACGGATAAATGTATCAGGAAGTTTGCAAAGGAATAGAAAGAGTAAAAATTGGTGAAACAAACGTCAGCGCGCTGAAAAAGCAGCATTATTGGTTAAATCATCACAAAATTTGCAACGAATGCATGACAGGCTGTTGAAATCGTGTGAAAATATGCAAT
Source organism: Platerodrilus igneus (assembly GCA_036346225.1). Lineage (NCBI taxonomy): Eukaryota > Metazoa > Arthropoda > Insecta > Coleoptera > Lycidae > Platerodrilus > Platerodrilus igneus. Next base: position 1,768,801 of record JARFIW010001038.1, on the reverse strand, counting down.
TGAAAGTGAATGTAAAGAAGACGAAAAAAAAAGATTTTTGACAGAAATGATGAAATTGATGACTTTGTATTTAAAATGAACAATGACACGATAGAGAAAGTGAATGACTTCGTGCACTTTGACCGAAAGTTTTTGAATAATGAAAATGTTGGAAGAAAGTATTTGGAAATATGCGGGTAGTGAACAGGAATAAAGGATCGGGTATAAATGCAAAGCTGGCTATTTATAACAGTGTGTTTGTGGCAACTGTTCTGTATGAAAGCGAAACGTGGATCTCGCAGAAGAAGCATGTTAGTCGTATAAATGCTGCAAGAATGAGATTCATAAGAAGTATGTGGAAAAACATTGAGAGACAAAGTGCCAAACGAATGGGTCAGAGCAGAGTGTGGGTGCAAGTGTGACATTTAAGGAGTTAAGCGTGCAAAGCTCGTTTAGATGGTTTAGATATGTGGAAAGAATGAATGAGGATAGACTTACCAAGCATATATTTGCAAGTAAGAACCGTAGAGCTGCAAAGGACAGACCGCGTAAAAGATGGGTTGTATGTAGTAGAGGAGGTTCTGAAAGAACGACAGGTGAAAAGTCTGAGGAATAAAAGAGCATGCCAAATACAATGTATGAAAGTTGCAAAGGCAAAGGAAATATGTAGGGATCGAGGGATGTAGAGAAAGATTGGGAATAGTGCTGAGAGTCATAGTAGTGTAGTAGCCTAGAGCTATACCCTGCAGTCCCCTCCCGAAAGAGGTGCTAGGTTTGGTTACCCTGAATAGGAATACCGTGATTAATGATTGATTGAATGTTTAAAATCATACAGGGTGTTAATAACAAGTTACTTAATTCAAAATTAATTTTCTTTTATCTTTAATTTATCTTTAGCGTAACGCAAGTTACATATCACCCAAATCAATATATTGTAGCGGGCTACTACTACCGCGTTCCACTAATTTAAAACAAATAATAACAATAGTCTTTATTACTCACCGTTCACAAGTCTAATTAGCAGTATATGCCTTATTTATAGATGTTTTCAGTCCAATTAACAATGAAGCACTATCACACTAATGAATTTACAAGCACTAATGTCTTCTCAAGCTAAATTCTTAACCATAGGACTATTAACAATACTAACACAACAATTAATTTATTACACTTATGTCTATTTATGTATTCTACAAGCTGCATGTGCATTAGTACCAATGTATTACCTTCGGGTGGAGCATTGGGGACGTGGCCGCAAGTATAGTGGCCTTTATTCAAATTATAATGCATGTACATTAGACACGTTTACATAATATAACATTTATGTTTACTCTTGGATTTCCAACTCTACTATTTAACTTTACGCGATATAATTTATATTTGACATTCTTATATAAACTAACTCTGTACTTCATCATCGGTCTTATTTATACCCTGAATTAAAAGGATGATTCATCCTCCAGTAATTGCTAGAAAATTCTCGATCCCTGGAGAATATACAGTGCTTACGACGCTTGTGTGTTTGACGGGTTGCCTAATAGTAGCTCGTAACAATATGTACGAGGGCCATTTTTCTCAACCTCCGATCGCTCCGTGCAGACGCTACGAGAGTAGCAGAAAGAGGGCATGCGCTGGAGGCGACTGCGCAGCTCTTGCACCACACTCCGCCATTGTTGACATTCAGGCGTCAGTCGGCATTGCGCTACAGCCACGTAAACATGTCCGCTATTATTGATGCTCCCGCTAAGTGTGAAGTGCGAATTGTGATTCGTTTTCTACAGGCTGAAGGCCATAGTGCTGCAGAGTCATTCAGAACAAACGAAGAGGAAAGCTGACCGCTGGAGTTGTTCTGATTCACGACAATGCCCATCCACACACTATTGGAGCAACTCAACGGCTTCTCGAACAATTTGGATGGGACATTTTCGATTATCCGCCATACAGTCCTGACTTAGCAGCAAGCGATTTTCATCTTTTTCCTGACCTGAAGACGTGGCTTGGTGGGAAGCGCTTTCAAACCAATGAGGACCTTCAAACCAACGTCAAGGACTACTTGAATTCATTGGCGGCAACTTTCTTTGAACAGGGTATTGAAAAGCTTGTCCACAGATATGACAAATGTCTTAATCTCTTCGATGATTATGTTGAAAAGTAACCGTAAGTGTTACAATCGTTTGGTAATAAAATTTTGTTTTATATGAACTTGTCTTTATTTATAGCCTATCGGAGGTTGAAAAAAATGGCCCTCGTATAATTAAATAGAAATTATTAAGAAACTTAAGTTAGATGCAACATTGTAATTCAAGGATAAATAAAGAGAAGGTTAATGGAAGTTCACAAGCAAGTTGTGAGAACGGATACGAATACATTGCATTTCAGACGTAAGTGATACTTCAGGTGCAGGTCACAGACGGTTATAAAACCGCAGTTATAAGAATTAAGACTGTTACTTTGTAATGTATAAATTGAATAAAGAAATAAACAGACACGAGCTTTGCAGTTCCCACAGTAATGTAAGGGCAGGGACAACATAAATACCCCGGGAGCCCTTAGATAGTCAGTCAGTCTTGAGCCGTATAAGTTTTGCATTGTTGGTTGTTCAGGCTACTCGCCCTAATTTAAATCCATTTAACAGTAATTTCGACTTAGAGTAATTTTATATAGTTTTGTAAAATTCCACTTGTAATTTCTGATTAAATAAAAATTGTTACGAGAGTTTTTGGAAGAAGCTTTTTTAAAAAGCCGCTCCAAGAGGCCTAAAACCTATCTCGCATCGCGTTATAACGTCAAAAAATTCATTAGCACATTGGCGTACCTACTTTTGTCGAAAAAAATTATAATCACACCTCGCAAATCACACCACTGCTTGAAGAAAGAAAAATGAAGTTTAAATATGGTAATTACTAAGAAATACAGTCTCCACATCTCAATAATATCTTTCATTTAGTTCGGGAGAAATTTTATTTATTTAAAAAAATGTTGCAACTTCAACACCCAGTATATCTGAAACGGTCGAGTTTTCGTACAAATTTATCGAGAAAACTCGTATTATTTTCACGTTTTCTGTTGATAATGGAATTATGGAAAGTACAATTCTGTAGACTTGGTGCGTTGTCTATAGCTGGAACTTTATTGGTTTTGCTGCTGCCCACATGTAGCTTTCGATTCTCTATACTTGAATATGGTATGTGAATATATTGTAAGTTTAAGGTGTTGTGATTGGTGATTAATTATTATCCACTTTTCTTCAGAAATTCTTAATGTAATAAATAACGGCGGAGATTACCTCAATACGACAGCTACCAATTTTACATCATTCATCCGCGACAAAGGTTTCATTTCCTTCTATATCTTATACTGAAGATATATGCAAATGCTTACATCTGATTTTATAGTATTACTTAAATAAAACAAAACAAAGTATTTGTAAGTCTTATTTTCATGATACAAACATCGAGGAGTCATAACCAAGTCATTTGGTTCCGACTATACTTATTTTGATAATCGTAGTTCATTTTGTTTTATTTCTATGGTATTATCAAATTTAATTATAAACACGATGAAGATTTTTATTTGGGTCATAGTACCCTTGTTGTAAATTTTTTTTGAACCCGTTTTTAACTTTTACCCTATTGAGTTATGGTATTATAGAATAAGGCAGGCATTTTGCTCTGGTAATTTATTACTTTATTTACCAACCCATAGGAAAAATATTTTAAAAACTATGCGAAAGATTTACGATTCTCTATGGAATGTGTGGGAACGAACCTTTTTAATACTTATATGAGAACATTACTTGTAACATGTTTATTAATATTTATATAACCCCTTTTTGTAGCACTATATCCTTTCATTTTTAACTATTTGAAAGGCAATAATAGAAAATTATTTCTCGGTGATTTTATAAACGATACACTCCTGCTTTAACACGATCTATATTGTTCCTTCGTTTGTTTACAACCACGAGTCGTTTGTGAAATAATATTCTGCAGGTGCTCATGTTTTGTCTACATAAGCTTATGGCTTTATTCCTTTTTATTAACGACTTTATGTGCGCTTAAGTGCCTATAAATTTCTAGAAACATTTAAAAATTTCAATATTGTTTGTTTTAATGTGAGCGCTGCGTGGATAATTTAAAAGTTATGGGAGTGTACAAGGGTGTGTTAATTCCATATTTTCCAAGTCTAGACTTTCATAATTATAATAAACAAGTTGAAAATGCAAGGCATTGTCGCAACGAACTTCCAAACGTAGACTTACTTTCAAACAATTTAAAGAAATTAAAATTATTATGTTGTAATAATTATATGTATTCAGATAAAATACAAAAATTTATAAACAACAAAAGAGACATTTTAATATATTTTATTTTATTGAATAAATATTTTAAAAGCTATATATTAGTTCTCATCAATAAGATAAGAATTTTTTTTTTTAATATGAATCTAATTATTTTCGGTAATCAAAATTTAAGTTTAAACAATGTCTATAATATTGGAATAATTGGCAAGAAATGCCATAAATTGTTCAAATATGTGTCGCATATTGATTTTAAACTTATTTAAAATTTTAATTATCCCTGTGGATTTTCCCGGGGGCTCGGCGTCCCCGTGGCCCGATTTTAACTGACATCAAAACTTAAGCTCTGGACACCGAGCTGAATCGATTGATGTACCACACATTGATGTCCGACCATTAAAAAGGCCTCGGACACACAGACAAATAGATTTCATAAACGAACGAAGTTCGTTGAAAATATACGTCTTTAAACACATCGTTTACTACAAGGTGTTTCTCCTTTCTCCTACGTATATTCACCTCGATATCAACAGTAAATACCACTCGTATACAAAAATTTTCTGTTTTGGTTTATCAGATTATCAACTAAGTTTGTTTTATCTCCTCTTGACCGAGTCAACATAGTATTCTTATCGTAATTTATTTGGTGATGTGAACTCGATTTTTAGATTTTTAGACTCGTGAGTCATGGTTAACTGGATACAACTACGACGATCACTTTTGAAGTACTTTTAAAAACTATGCAAGAAAACATTTTTATGTAACAAATTTTTTTTCCAGAATATTAGCTTTTAAAATTTATACTTTTGTATGCGTTCAAACTAACTCCCAAAACATTTTCTCCGCTTAGAAGTTGGAATTTCTAAAACATGTTTTTTCAGAACTTCAAAAGCTTTTTGAGGTAGGGAAAATTGCTGCTTATGCATTTTTTATTTGACACTCGAGAACAAACAAGTTGAAAATGCAAGGCATTGTCGCAACGAACTTCCAAATGTAGACTTACTTTAAAACAATTTAAAGAAATTAAAATTATTATGTTGTAATAATTATAAGTATTCAGATAAAATAAAAATTAATTTCCCGGGGGGGTCGGGTATCCGTGGTCAGATTTTGTGGGGGGTACCATATTTCGACTCAGCTATGTTAGGGGAGTCCAAATATGTATCGCACATTAATTTTGGACCTATTTGAAATTTTAATTTTCCCGACGGAATATCGCGGGGGCACGGCGTCCCCGTGGCCCGATTTCAACTGACATCAAAACTTAAGCTCAGGACACCGAGCTGAATCGATTGATGTATCACACATTGATGTCCGACCATTAGAAAGGCCTCGGACGGACAGACGGACGACAAATCGATTTCATAAACGAACGAAGTTCGTTGAAAAGTCATTAGGCGATAAGTCCTGGGAATACAGACAACGACACATTAATTCAAGGTTTTCTTCTTCAAATTATTGGAATATAAACAGCGTCACAATATCCGGCGAAGGTTCTAGAAATCGCTAGAAAGACTGGTTTAAGATATATAAGCGCCACGGACAGGATGAGCAAGAGTTGATATATATATATATATATATATATATATATATATATATATATATAGCTATGAACTGGAATTCTCGATCCCCTTCGTTGGACCGTTATATTAATTTGCTATGCTACTCTCTAAATTATCAAACCCCTATGTTGTGGGCCTTATTAATTTTGCTATGTACTCTAAATTATTCGCCTTCCATCATTTGGACGACCATTTTAATATTTACTATGAATAAACAAGATTGTAATTATCTCCTCCGACGTTGGGCTGTCTTATTAATATTGCTATCAATTTAACTGGATTTTATCTTGAAGCAACCTTGTCTGCCAATAGCAAAATTCGATACGTTACCGCCTTCTTTGTTATCAATTTTCTATTCAACTTGTAGCTCCTCCTTGCACTATTTAAATATGACCTCGGCTAGCATTTATTTGGAATTATAAAAGAGGGTTATGCCCATAGTTCGCGGATTTAAAGTGATGCAAGATAAATATTTAAAAAGCTTGTAGGCGTGTGACGCAGCAAGTAAGTTATATTGTCAAAAATTCTGCCGAGTTCGTGTGCCAGTCAATTTTCTTAAACATTACAAACAGAAGCAACAAGCGAGATTCTCTTCCCAAAATTAAGAACTGCTCTACGTTGGAAAACAAACCCTCAAGTAATAGACAATCTTTAGTAAGTTTTTATAGTTAAGTAGCATGACCAATTTTTAGTTAATTTATTTGTTAGGACGTTTTGGCCATAAACCGTAGGATTAAATTAGTGTACGATTTATAATATAAGTTTCTTTCATATACAAGTGTTTGATAACTACTTATGTACTCAAAATTTTCATAAATTCCATAGTCACCTATTCACTTAAATTTCTAAATCAATGAATGTAAGAGGTTCACGTTTATTGCTCTGTGAATTAAATAGTTTTGTTTGCCGTTGATTAAGTCAATAGTTTTTCTTATTTTTTTATATAAGTAGTAGAAAAGTGAGGAATTGATTAAAAGAAACAATTGTCCTCCTTGGGATGACAAGTCTCTCAAGGTTTTGTACGAACATTTGGACATTCTCGACTTGTCTGGCGCCCTTGGCAATTGTCATTAAGCCACAATATTTTATGAAAGGTAAGTGCCACATTTTTGTAGTATATTATAAATTAATTTAACCCCTTTTTTCAAAATTTTAACCCTCTATATGATCCACGACCTTCCGCTAGCTAGTGCCGGTGACCCCCCTTTAAATTTTGTTTTACAGGTCGCCCCCATTTTATAATTTGACTGGAAAAGATACACTTAGTAGCTTTTCCGCCTGTAACAACCTCTTTGCACTTTTCATCGATCCATTGTTTTTAGCTTTCCTGCATTTGCGAATAATTTCCCTGCCTCTCTAAGTACCCAAAAGGCTGTTGCTCTCTTACAGGGACCTGTTTTAGTCTGGTTCCTCACTAGATATCCTACTACTTTGGATAGAGCTGTAGTTTGGCTCTTTATATCAGTGGAACACATTAGCCATTCCACCGTTCTGCTAATCTAGAACTTCTTTAAGGTGCAGGTCTATTCAGAATGGGTCAAATTAATGATAATTAATAATTGCTGAATTGCCGAAACAAAACCCAAATATACACACTGAGATGGCGTTAAAGGCGGAAAGGTTTGAAATAAAACTACAGCAGTTAACATATCTACTTTAATTATTATATGATAACCTCAAACTTAGATTACCATCAATTAAACATAAATTACAAGAGCAAACAGTGTTGGACTCCCTGGGTTAGCGCTGCCCTTCTAACTACATAAATACACCTTGTGACATCCCAAAAGTGTAATTGTAATGTCACTGGTTTTAGAATGACTTTTCTTATTGTTTTAGTACTTCATGCTACTTATAATTATATATTCTTTTATGAAGTTCAATGGGTAATACTTTAGCAAGGATTTCCAAATGATTTACTTAGTTCAAATCTAAAACTAGTATATATTAATATTGATAATTAAACGAAGTCTTGTGTAATAATTTTCATGGAAGTTCATCTTTGCTATTGGTCATCTGTTAACCTCAAACTGAGAGAGTAATTATAAATCCATAATTCAATACTCTTACTAGTTTATTCTGTGTTTCATAACTATTTTGAAGGCTACAGATCCTAGGAATTTTAGTATTTCGCCATGTTACTCCTGCTTCTTTTTGGCGGAAACGCATTGCGGGGGTTCTTGTTCTGGTCAGGGTTTTTGGTGGCTTCTTCTTGTCTAACCGCCGGAAAGGCCGGATCTAAAATTGTTAAGTGGTAAAGGGAGAATGCTAATTAATTATCCGATCTTATTGAATTATAGTCGGGTCATCCATTAAAGTTTTATGGGATTTCAGTTAGCTAAATCTCCTCGTAATTCCATGTAAGTTTTATTTATGTTGGATATCGACGCAGTCGGATTCACCACTTACAATCACCACGTGCTGTCAAGTTGTTTTATAAAAGATTTGGATTGTTTATCTTTTAAATTCGTAATTGGAAGCAGCTTAATTCAGAACCGACAAGGAAGCATATTTACTGGAATTATCAGAATAAGACTACCAAAGAAATCCTATCCATTTGTAGTTAATTTTGCACAGCGGCCAAGCTCAGATGAAGATTTTAGTGGAAGCATTATATGGCCAGTCACAGTTCAAGCTAAGTTATTATTCATGATTATTATTAACCTTCAAATACTTTTTATTAGTAATTATATACCTTGCGATTTCGGGGACCTAAGGTCCTTAAGTAATATTGGGGTAAACAGTATACTTGTATTACACGTTGTACACCAACTGCATGCAATTGGCCCACTTGAATGTGTAAGGGATTAATTAAATACTTAATCGTTTCATAACTAACTATATAAACATATGTTGAATTACTGCACCTCTGTATCCCTATCAAGGAGTATTAAATTGGGCTAATTGTGTTAACTCTTTCAGTTATTCATTCACTTGTGTTTACAGGGCCAGAGTATCCACGGAGGTCTAGTCTCAAGTCCCACAACAGTTAACGGAATTGTGACGGCAGTTCATGGTGGCGAGTAAGCTAATACTCATGTATAAGTGGGAGTTGGTAAGATCTGATATTGACTGAACTGTGAATAGCAAATCGTAATAAGAGTGTTTCAATCAATAGTTACACGCTAGTGTTTAAAGCCTTAATTTTAATAGATAGATTATGTGCTGTCATACAAATCTTATTTAAAGTAAGGTGTAACAACCAAGAATGGGGCGGCGAACAGACATCCTGGGCGCTTTGAATATTACGGAATGTCAACCGTTACTCGAACATACTACATATAGCAACTGAAGAACTGGTAGTATAGTGCAGCTCAACAGAGAACATAAAATTTACTCAAACATTACAAGCAAAGCACCTTATATAGATAATGTATGATTCTTCTTTATCTAAAATTTTGGATTTTAAGTATTAATCAAAATTGTAGGACATACAAAGGTACGGACGTGTTCGCGTGAGCTCCACATGTCATTACTGTTTTCACGTTTTTAAGTAGTATTTTAAGTTTACACTCCTGATTAATAGTGATAAACTTTCGTTGCAATCTGGACACAAATTTAAACAATAACCATACGTGAAGTTAATTCGCGAGGTTTTATTTTGTGTTTAAAGCTCGAAAACCAAAAGTGTAGACCAGTGAACCGACCCCCTGTCATTTACATTTGCAGCCAACCAATTAGTATACCACAATCTAAATTACAATGTTGCGAGCTACTATTAGACAACCCATCAAACACACAAAACGCCGCCAGCACTATATATTCTCCATGGATCTAGAAGCTTCTGGCAATTACTGGAGGATCAGTCATCCTTTTTAATTCACGATATAAATAAGACCGATGATGAAGTACAGAGTTAGTCTATATCAGAATGTCAAATATAAATTATACCGTGTAAAGTTAAATAGTTGAGCTTTTGGAAGTCCAAGAGTAAACATAAATGTTATATGATGTGTCCAATGTACATGCAGCTTGTAGAATACATAAATAGACAAAAGTGTAATAAATAATAGTTGTGTTAGTGTTGTTAATGGACCTATGGTAAAGAAGTTAGTTTAAGAAGATATTAGTGCTTGTAATTTCATTAGTGTGATAGTGCTTCATTGTTAATTGAACTGAAAACATCTATAAATAAGGCATATACTGTTAATTGGACTTATGAACAGTGAGTAATAAAGACCGTTGTTATTACTTGTTTTTAAATTAAAGAAACGCGGTAGTAGTAGCCCGCTACAATAATTAATGGAAACTTTTAAATAACATCAGTAATTGTAACGTAGCACATGTGTTGTTGTTATTGTATACACAAAAAATACAACTTGTCAATTGATAATGCCATCTGACCAGGATAAATTGACCACACCAAGCAGCCACAATCCGCCTACCAGCAATCCAGTAACCCAAGCATATGCATCCAATATCATGCAACCACCACTCTCAGTCGAAGCGTTAACACCCTTCACCAGGTCAAGGAGAATTGGTCGCCCACTACCACCTGAAGATACTAGATCTAGAACATCATCGGTGAGTTCCAACCCAAGTAATCGATTAAGGGATTATGCTGACACAAAAATAGACGAATCTGACCCATCATTATTACACAGCATCAGTGCTCTAAAACGTGAAATCACTGGTTACGTATTTAAAGATAGTAAGAAGATCAATCGAATCTGCGCTAATTTTCTACTACAGAACTTTGAACAAACTGCGTTAATTGATAACGAAGCGGTGCAGAAATACAACATCTCCGAGTTGAAACTGTTAGCAGTGCAACAATGCCAAGATGCCAATCTACAAGCAACAGACAAGGTAACAACACAAACGCCAATTCAAACATACAATCCCACATAAGCCGCCGCTACTTCTCAGCAACCGCTATCACAACATGCTCCCTTAACCAAACCACCCTCCAAAATCATAACTTTAAAACCCATCACATCCGATACAACACCCACTGAGCTCCTGAAAGTCATAAAACCTACTCTTCGACCCTCACTTCCTAATCTTAGTATTCAAAGTATCGGACCTACCACAACCTCAGTTACCATACGTACATCCAAACCCACTGATATTAATCTTATCTCCTCCCTTACAAAAAATTCCTGCAGTGTACATCTTCCTAAACCTAAACTCCCGCAAATCATCATGTTTGACTATTATACCCCACCGTGCGGGTACGCGAGCCACTACTGTCAGTTGGTAGCAACGTTAAATAATTGTAAAAATAACGTGAAAATAAAAAATTACGTCACACAATATTCAAATTATAACAACATAATAAAAAAGGTTATACTAATTTTTAAAAAACCCAAAGGGGTAGTCACGTAAATTATGGGGCGACTCCAGCGCTACTCAATGATGTCGGCCACGGCTTCGCTGATCTTTCGGGCGTGGGAATTCGCTGGCCCTGGTCGAATCCAAATTCAAATTTGTCTTCTTCCTATTTGTATATAGAAGTACGACAGGGAACTGGTTTAAGGAACGATAATCAAAAATAATGCAAGGACCCTACCTAACAAAAAAAGACACGATAAGACACAAAGGTAACTACATTTGTTCGCGTCTCGATCACCAGTCCAGACACGTATCCCGGAAATCCACCACTGCCCTTGGCACACCGCGTCGGCGCAATCTCGCGCAAACGTACTGTCTGAAGTGACGGAAATACACACGCGTCCTTTCAAATTTATTGGCGCGAAATCCTTACAAATTAAAACTAAATTGAAAATGTTTAGTGCCGATTTCGGCACGTAACATGACTTAGACAAAGGGATCCCATCTACAGACGCTCTTAACTTTATATACCTACAGAATTCATTAGACCTACTTCTTCCCGAGAACACGTACCGAACAGAAATCTTCATTGCCATCCGTCGCATAAAAACAGATCACTCCGACAACTTAATTCTAAACGTCTTTCCCAGATTACGATCCATCCTCACCACAAATTCCCACGTTTTTATAGGTTACAAATCCTGCAGAATCATAGACCTCGTAAAACGTATTTTATTGTTGGATGGGCGCCAGTGAAACGTAATTTTATAAATGGGCGCCAGTGCACAAAAATCTTCCGCTTCCTTCACAGAGAATCGAAGAAAGGGCCACCTTCCGACATAGCTAGGGGTCTATTCCTGGGTAGAGCAATAAGAATTGAGAGAAGGTCGAATTTTGTTTTCAAACAAAAACTAAACAAAGTTAAATAGGCGTCACCAAGTCCTGAGATAATCACAATAAGAGCAAAGCACAATTCTAAGGGCGGACGTGGAAACCCAAAGATAAAAGGATCGCCTTCGTTAACAAAAACCTGTCTTATAAAAATAAGACGCAGCTCCTGTAAGAAATTACAAAGATTAAATAAAAAAAAATGTAGAACACCATTGGTGTCCTATAAAAGTCTCAAAATAAAAAATGTATATCCAATATGATATTGGCACAAAATTATTACCCAAAAATTCTACCTTTATGTTATCAGATTTGATCGCATTTGACCAAAATGAAAGTCTCAAAGTTTAACTAATTGTTTACTGAAGTAAAAAAACTTTCTTTAAAAATTCCTAACTTTTTAACATGTAAGAATTCTCGACAATAATGTTTATAACAAAATCAAAATTTTGTCTTTTTAAAGCAAAAGACTGCTCTCTAAACATAAGCTTGTTTTAAATATTTAATCAAAAAATTTTGTAAACACAATGCATTGAATTATCATTTCTATCCTGGGCAGATCTTATCAGGTAGATTACAGTTGCATAATTATTACGCAGCGTGTATTTGAATTTTGCAATGAAGTGAAATAAACTTCTATGTACATAACAAATTAAAAGTAAACAAAAGTTCACTGCTATTACTTATCAAGTACTTCTTGTATTAAGTATATAAATTTTCATAACCTCAAAATTTTGTATGAACACAAATGCAAACACTTTGCAATTGTCACTAAACGGATTTAAATTTTTATACTAAGTTTTTATAATTTATATGTGAATAAAAGCTAACTTCAAGATTGAAGAATGTTTAATTTGAATTTTAGGAAAGCTACACGAAGCATGTGCTTTCACGGCAAATATCTTTAAAATGTTACTACATCACAAAAAAAAAGTATAACGTCGAAAATATACTTCGAAATTTATCTGAAGTACGAATGTAAACAAAGCCTACAAATATATAAACCTAACCTAACAAAAATTTCTTTCTGCGGTTTGTAAAACCAGTTTAACAATAATCGAAAGTGAAACAGGTCATATGGTCATAAACATGATAACAAATTTCGTGTTTTTTATATGACCGTCTGTTTATCAAAGACTAACGACATTCTAAACACATGTAAAATTTCTTAAATTTAATAACGAACCAAACTGCATCTGATTTTCATAGACAAATCCCATCAGAAATTTCATCAGCTCCAAACAACACCATAAACCATTTCAAACTTAGGAAGCCGTAACCATTTCTTGAGGTAACAGCAATCACGACCACATGTCCGCAATCTCCAATCCTTGTACAGCACAATACAACTTACAAAACAAAATTCTCACCTGTACTTTTCTATTGTTTTTCGTAGGCGCGCTAAATAAATGAAACAAAATTAAATTAAGTTCGTAAAATGTATAAATTACAAACCGTTAGTAGAAGTTATTGATATTTATTCAAGTCTACCATGACTTGAACCACTCACACAAATAATTTAATCGAAGGTCGCAAGCCTCTAGTCTGGAAAACATCTTGAGGAATTGATAGCTTGGCTGCGACTAACGAACAAACGAGAAACGAACGATAGCGACGATTCAAAGACTCTCCGTTAGAGATGGGGAAATACGAAAACAACAAGATTGCTAGAGATGCTCGACAAAATAACTTTATGTCACACATATATTTTACTACAAGAAGATTATTAAAACGAAGCGTTCCATTATGTACTATATGGAACATTAATAAAGAATAAGGCACGCTTGGCGCATTATACTTGTAATTCAATGCGAATAAATACTGATCAAATTAAACATGCTTCACTCGTTTCCGTTACTCGATGCCTTAATTGCCATCGCTTTCGTCACTCTGCAAGGACCTGTCGATCCCCAACCGTCTGTGGCCAACTGTCGCGGAAGCCATCCCTCCAAATCATGTCCAAATCCCCTCACTGCCGCCACGTTTGCACTAATTGTTCCCGCATTAATCGCCCCCACGACAATTCCGTTACTAGTCCCGACTGCCCTGTCTATAAGCAATCTCTCTACATGACTAAACTACGCACAGATTATGGGTCCTAGACAACACTCACGCAAATTGACGCAAGACTCGCACCACTCATACACAAAACTGCACACAATTCAAATCAACCTCCAACACTCTTGCGTCGCCACCCTAGAGCTGTCCCACATATTCCAAGAACACAAAATCCAAATCGCCGTAGTCCAAGAAGCTTACCTAGTCGGAAACAAAATTCCTAACACCCCACCAAACTTCCGCACCTATCTTCACCCTAGCCCGCCTGACCCTAACTATACCTCCGCCATCATTGTTACAAACCCCCTAATTGACGCTTCTTACCACACCTCTCTATCCACCCCCAAATTACCGTAATTGAACTTCTCTGGAAATCAGGCACGCTTTTTCTCATTTCTTTTTACTTGCAATACAGAACATTAATACCTATTTACACCAACTAGACCACATATTTACAACGATTGGAGACAAACCAATTCCACACTATGGTTTAACGATTTTACTGACGAAAACGGCACTACTTTAGAGCATTTTACACTCCAACACCATCTTAGAATCTACAACTCCCCATCCCTTATTCCTACTTAGGAATCTCAATACGGCAAATCCAAGATCGACATTACTCTCACCAACTCCCCAGCCTCAAACCTAATTAGTTCCTGGACAGTTTCTCACATCCATCAATCCAGTGATCATAATCCAATTACATTTGATATCTTACCCAATCTTGCCCCCAGAACACACCAGAAGATTCAATCCTTTAACACCCGAAAAGCAGACTGGCCCTTATTTCTAGAATCTCTAGCTTCAATCATCCCCGCTTTCCCATCAACCTCCTATGCAAACTTCACATCTCATTCCTCACTAACGAAATAACCAACAATATCCTCACAGCTGCCTCTAAAACTATCCCACGCAAACATTACACCCCACGAGCCACGCCGTAGTATACACAACAACTTACTCATGCCAGACGCTCACTTGCAACTACTAGACACAGACTCCAAAGAACGAAACGTACCAATGCAGACCCTATTGTTATTAATACATTATCTAATAAATATACCACTGACAGACGACAATACAAAATCCTCATTAACACCACGAGAAAACAGCACTACCTTGACATAATTCACGATCAACACACAAATCCCTGGAGTACGTACCGCAAACTGATCAAACCTCCTTCCACACACATCCTCACAGCCATTTCAACTACAATCCCTTCCACATTTAAGCAAACGATGGTAAATCTCCTAGATACAGCAATACTTTCGGCTCCTCTTGACGTACCAACCCAACCGTAACAACGCATAATTGACAACACTCTAACCCAACCAGACACGGACCCAGACACAGACATTGAACTCTCCCTCTTAGATTTCTTCGTTAGGAAACTAAACCCCCATAAAGCCCCCGACCCAGACCTCATCACCAACCCGATCCTACAAAGATCCTGGCCCCTCATTATAGAATTCACACAACTACTATTCCAAAAATGCCTCTCCTCTGGGATTTTCCCTGACCCATTTAAATATGCTTCTATCTCCCTTATACTCAAAACCAATAAGCCTCCCGAAGCCTGCAAATCCTACATACCTATTGCACTCCTTCCAGCACTTGGTAATCTCCTTGAACAGACCATCCTATACAAACTAAACTCACACATAGAACGTCATTCCTTACTCTCACCTAATCAACACGGTTTTCGCTCGGGGCATAGCTCTGAACGTACAATCCGCTCCCTAATTCAAACGGTCCAAACATTCCCTTATACATACGTAGTCTTCTTGTCCCTTGACTTCCACTCAGCCTTCGATCTCCTTTGGTGGCCCAATCTTCTTAATCAACTTAAACAAGCCAATTTCCCTTCCAACCTTTACCTCTTAATAAAATCATTCCTCTCATCATGAACAGCCATCCTAACCTCTAATTTCCACTTGGTTACTAAACCTCTCATCCAAAGATGTCCACAAGGTTCCCGTTAATCACTTACCCTATTGAACCTCGCAATCAATCCTCTCTTAGACCTCAATACCCAAACACCTCCACTTTCGTTTACGCCGATGACGTAGCTTTCCTTATCTACGGCAACTCTCGTGCCTCTATAGACTCCACCCCTGCAATACTAATTAATTCAATTAAATCCTGGTCCTCTTTAAACAGACAACTACTCTCCTCATCTAAAACAAAAATGCTCCTGCTTAAAGGCTACCTCAGCCCAAACCGAAATCCTAAGATTCACATCCTTAAAACACCAATTCCCCTCTCAACAACAGCTCCCTATCTTGGACTCCACATTGACACGCGCTTAAAAATGAACTCCCATCTTTCCAAACTTCGAACCAAAATACAAATCATACTCCATAACCTACTTCACGCACTCCCAAAGTCAGTCCACCTCACCAATCCAACACGAAGACTAATCATTAACCACATCATAATCCCGATCATCAGATACGCAGTAGATTCTTGGCTCCCGCTTACACCCCTCCCTCCTCAGGACGTACGTTCAACACGATCATAAGATCTTTCTTACTCTACACCTCAAGAGCGTACAAAACTACCTTCACAGCGTCGTTGTATACCCTGCTTCAAATCCTTCCGATCGAAATCCAACTAAACTCCTCACTCCTAATCCGAAACCTCAAACATAACCTACCAATCATCCTACACGACAGCACACTTCACTATGACGAATACCGTACTCTCCCTAAAACTGACATAAAATCCCGAATACATAACTCCCTACTCCATTCTTGGCAAGATTTTTGGTCGCACTCCACCACCGGCAGATATACATTTGATATTTTCCCTGATATCACAAACATCCCTCCGCATATTCCTTTCTCTAATCCTCCTACAATGCAATTTGTGTCCGGCCATGGTAACTTCCGTAATAAACTTCATCAATTCCATTTAACTGCTTTCCCTCACTGTCCTTGCAACAATCAATTTCTAGAAACCCCACAACACCTGATATATTCCCGTCCTCTAACCTCTCTACTACAAATCAACCTCAAGCAATCTACAAACTTTGACCCGTTCTCCCCATCTCCTAACATAAACTTCCTAGTCACAAACTACCCTCAAGAATTAAACCATTTCCTAAATGAAATCTTTTTAACTAAACAGACCACCCACAACCAGCGGCACTAACACACTTAATATACCCTCTTGCAATTCACTACCACATCACACTTACACTCGCACTATGCACACAATTAGCCCCACTCCACGTGCAGAGTCGACGACTAAGGTAGGGGTACAAATCCCCCTCACCAAAACTTCAAGAACCCTAATTGTCCCTGAATTATTGATTCTAAGTTATTAAATATATGTAAATACCTATAATGTACGGCTAATATGGGCTCTGGCCTAGGTATAGTTCGCAACAATAAATTAATTTATCTATCTATCTATCTATAGTCCAGCTAATCTTTTTTGGAAGGTATCAAGGACGGCTGAACCATTACTACCTGACTAAAGTTGAAAGAGGTCAAACACCGGGAAGATGAGGATCTTGACTACCAATGTTCAACCTGGCACGAACATAAAATGTTAATTAATTCAACAAAATCTCAAATACACGCGCTTACCATAGAAGCATTTACAATTTCCAGCCTGTTTAACAATATGGTTCACAATGAACCTACATTTCATTTGCATAAACACAACAACTACAAACAATATTTATAAATAAACACGAAATTAAATATGAACGTATGCTATGATTGTACTAAACAACAGGCACAAGTTGAATCGACCATTTCCAACATAGTCATAATGCAAATGCGTTAATAAATGAGGTCATAGCAGAGGTTCGCTATAATCACATCGTAACAAGCATCCGTAAATTTCAATATTAGTTACCGATAGAATCATTGGTTAGAATATGTTAGATCACATCAAACTAACTTATGGTTGGGTTTTAAAATCGATACATGAACTATATGCAGTTATAAACGTACAAATAATAACTGATATAAACAATTACATAATCATAACATATTATTAGAACATGAAAAACCAAATATAAAATATGTTGGTAACAAATACATATCCAACTCAACAACATAAATACAAGACCATATTCAGACGCTAAATTTTTATATAAATGCATATTAACAGAATATATTCAATCTAGTAAGCAAACGTTAAGAATTATTATTATTATTGCATCAGCTAAATAAACGTGCTTTTTTAAATTAAACAGATTAAGTGGCATTAAAATTACAAACAAAAAATATACTTAACAACTGAATCATTAATTCAATTATTATCTTAAAACATAAACAAATAACATCAAATAATTACTAAAGCTTCGATGCAACGAAATAACTTAAAAATAGAATATAATTAAAAATATTACCTTTAATAAAACCGTTAAATGAAGCACAAGAAAGCCATTGTTTTGGTAAATTTATAGGTTAGATCAGGTTTATTTGTGTTTTCTCCCACCATCTGTCCGTATTGAATTACCAATAACGGATCAAATACTGACTAAAGTTTGCAGCCACGTTAACATAAAAGCGAAAACCTAGCTAGGATCTAATGACTGATTTTCTTTATATTAGATGTCGTGTTCACGTACTTGATCGACAAGGCTTAGCATGCGTAGCTGTTTTTTAAAATTTTATATAAATGTATATTTATGTACCAAATGTCATTAACTTCTATTACGTTGAAATTAACAGTTTTCAAAGAGTTTAACATTAAACTCAAGTCTACAAATAGCTACAAATATTTATTACAAGTATCGACATTATTTAAACTACAAACAAAAATAAAAAAAATTTCACTAGACATCTGTTTAACGCCAAATGTTTTGAAGGCTAGATTTTAACATAATAGAATTATAAATATTTATGGTCTGGGTTGGGACCGTGTCATCTTATAAACTAAGGCGACGTTTCACCCACTTTTGTAAGCGGCTTCATCAGGACAAGAAAAGAAAATGAAATATAAATAAAAAAACATGAAATATAAATATAAAAAATGAAATATAAATATAAAAAATGAAATATAAATATAAAAAATGAAATATAAATATAAAAAATGAAATATAAATATAAAAAATTAAATATAAATATAAAAAATAATAATAATAAAGATAAGAACGATAAAATATTAAGTAGACAAGTTAAAGTGAACTAGCAGACTCACCAGCCCATTTAGGACAAAAAGTATCTTGTGGCAAAGTAACGTGGTTTGGGGGTTCGTGTTGGACGAAGATACTGGCTTATTACTCTGCCGATCTCTAATATTCCCAAAGCTATCCAAAAACGCATAATACCTCGCGAATCTAACCATATCGCTTGTACGGCCATCCTAAAGTCCATAAACCTGATGTCCCCCTACGTCCGATAGTTACACACACGTGACTCACCAACCTACCATCTGGCAAAATACTTAGCAAATTTCTTAAAACCCTATTTCGGCAACAGTTCTACTAATGTTTTAAACTTCACTCATTTTATAGAACAAATTGTAAATATTGAGCTAGATCCAAATGATATACAAGTCAGTTTTGACGTAACATCCCTATTCACAAACGTACCTGTCATAGACACTGTCTCCATTATTAAACAATTCTATCCTTAAGAAAACGAATTCGAATATTTCGTCACGCTCATTGAAAAATGCTTAACTTCTACCTATTTTGTCTTCGCGGACAATTTTACAAACAAACTTCTGGCACACCCATGGGCTCACCTCTATCCCTTATTGTGGCCAATATATTCATAAAGTTTTTGGAATCCTTGGCTCTAGAATCCGCAGACCTTTAACCAAAAACTTAGCTCCGTTATGTAGATGGCATTTTGTACTCGGGTCCTATGGACACCAAACGATCGATAATTTTCTAGATCACATAAAGTTCACTATGGAAATTGAAAGGTGCTGATTTCTGTCATTCCGTGATGTTCTAGTGGAGCGCCAGTTATATATCCCCCAAATCAATGTTTATGTATATCTACATGGAATTATTAAAATTTAAGAATTACTGTTATAGGAAAAAGATAAGCCTTTGAAATGTGGTGCTACAGACATATGATGAAGATATCCGGACAGACAAAGTTAAGAACCAAGAGGTACTAGAAATACTAAGGAAAGAAAGAAATATGTGGAAAACAGTAAAAATAGGAGAGATAGGATGATAAGCCACATATTACGGCATGAGGGAATAGTGCGGAATATATAGGTAGACCTAGGTTAGACTATTGCACACAGATAGTGAAAGATGTAGGCTGTAGGAGTTTCAGGGAAATGTGTAGGCTAGCTCAGAATAGAAATCAATGGAGGTATGCATCCAACCAGTCTTAAGATGGATAAATTAATGACGAAAAAAGTAACTGCACTTAAACATGATCATCATAAGCAACTACAAGTATTGCTTGGGCAATATTCTCGAATAATGTTAATAGTGTGTAAGGATTTACTGGTAAACTATTAATTCGACAAAGTCTAACTGTTGAGAGATCTTGACAGCCACAGGCCTCCTTCACTGATTCTCGGTGATGTGTGAGAATTTCAGGGAACTTGTTATACTCTATGGTTCTCTACTCTAAGGTATACTTTTAAAGCCCCGGCGCGTAATTTATAAGAGCCACTACGACAGTTGGTAGCATAATAAAAACATGCATAATGTTGCGCAATAAGGGGTTACGTCCTATTTATGTTACAAATTATTATCACATGCAAAAAATGTTTATTTTGAGTATAGGAAAAGACGAAATGTACTCACGTAAACTGTGGAGCTCTTCACAACATTGCAGCTAATTTGGCGGCAGTTGGGCGTTGTTGGGCGTGGGTCGTCCTTTGCCTCCTCGTCAAAACCAAATTAAATTTGTTTTCTCTCTTCTGTAGCGGTACGTTAAAGGGATACAGGTAAGAGAAACGAGACAGGAAACCTACATATCTGAAAAAAGAAGACAGAAAAGGCACCGGTGAACTTCACCGTTCGACGTTTCGTTGACTAGTCCATGACGTGACGGAAATACTCACTGACTTCCGCACTCCGCGTCTGCGCAATTTTGGGCGTCGACGCAACTATTTAAAGTGACGGAAATTCACGAACAAGTTTTTAAAATATTGGCGCGAATTCACTTGCAAATTAGAAACTTACAGAAATGTTTACCTAGACGATTTTCGGCATCTAACAAACTAAGTAGCCTAGTTCCGAATATAATGATGATTATTATAAACAACTACATGTGTTGGTTGTGAAATATCTGCAACTATTGTTGAATGTGCGAAAAGATGTAGTGAAAAAAATATTAAATCGGTAATTGTTCAAGTACAGGGGAAACTTGGTGGGCACAGGATGCTTACCCCCCTTCACGACCGTGCATTTATATTTCCAATGCTCCACCAGTAGGTACTACATTGGCCAGGAGGCGAGTTTTTTGTTGCCTGGAAATTTTAGAATTTTGCCGAACCCTTGCCGTTTCAGGCAAGATAGGGATCTTTAACGTGCGTGACAACACTCACACACGGGACCTCCATTTAACCTCTCATCCGAACGAGGGCGTAATTTTTGTGAAAAATGCTCACCTGTCATTTTTCAAGCAGTCGGCCGTGTCGGGATTTGAACCCAGGACCTTGGGATCCGTAGTCTTACGTTTACTACATTGATCCACGGCGACGCCTCTCCTTCACGACCACTAAATGTCGGAGAAATAGGGTATGAACTGTAAAACAATAAAAGGGGATCGAACTGCATGTAACAAGAAAGAACAACGCCTATAAGGAAAGATAACAAACATAGAATCAAGAATAAAATTATTGAAAGCATATGTGTGGAGGATAGCACAGTATGCCTATGAAATACGGGTAGTAGGAAAAGCAGACAGAAAAACAGTAGCAGCCTTTAGGAATGCTGTGCTTTAGATGTATGAGGATGATGGCATGGACAGACAAAGTTAATAACAAATAGGTTAGAGAAATAGTAGGGGGACAAGAATATCTGTGGAAAAAAAAAATAGGAGAAATAGAACGGCAGAATACGTCTAAGGCTTTTTTGGGGAATAGTATGGGATATATTACAAGCAGAGATAAGAAAAAAGAAGTAGATGTAGACCTAGATCAGATAGGGATAGATGCAGACTGCGCAAATTTCAGGGAAATGTGTAGGTTACTTCAGAATAGGAAACAATAATGATGGTACGCGTCTAACCAGTTCCAGGGTTGAAGACCTAATGATGATGTTACATTGTATAATTGAAAGACATAATAAAAGGATAATGGAAGTTCACAAACCAGACATGAGAACGGAAACAGTTACTTTGTATTCCAGACATAATATGACACTGCAGGTGCAGGACACAGTAGACAATAAGACAGCAATTATTAGAATTAAAATTATTAAAATGTAATACTTTGTATTGTATCAAAACAATAACAGACATGAGATCTGCATTGCTCACAAAGTGATGTAAGAGCAGGGATAGCATACATACCCTGAAAACTCCAGGATATCCAGTCAATTTCGAGCTTCACAACTTTGACATTGTTGGTTGTTCAAGCTACTCGATTTAGTTTGAATTAATTAATTAGTAAAAGTAACTCTGATTGTTACTAAAGGTTGTTAAAAGTTTAAGTTGTATTTACGTTAATTTAAAATAAGTTGGTAGAATGAAAATATCATATTGTAATGATTGATCTATTAGGATTTGAAATCAATGAGCATTGTTAAAAGAGATCTATTAAATTTTGACTTTC
Source organism: Platerodrilus igneus (assembly GCA_036346225.1). Classification (NCBI taxonomy): domain Eukaryota; kingdom Metazoa; phylum Arthropoda; class Insecta; order Coleoptera; family Lycidae; genus Platerodrilus; species Platerodrilus igneus. The sequence goes on along the minus strand of JARFIW010001038.1, from coordinate 1,746,019 downwards.
TAAAAAATTACTTATAACGCTAGGACAAATTGTAAGTAGAAATATGTTCCAATTAGTTCTAAACCTAAAATTGTAGGAATTTGAATATACTGTTATAAGAGTGACATTTTATTCCTCTAAGAAACTACGGGTATTCTTTTCGTTGTACTGGCTGACTTAGGTTAACAAAAAGTTAATGAGATTATTTAACACTGATTATTTTTATTTAAACGTTAATGAATATAACGTAACCATTTGTCAAATACAATTGAAGTTTTTGTATAAATTGAAATACACTTGATAGAAGTTTAAATTTGGAAATAAAGTCTTTTTAAAAAAAGAAGATCCCAAAGGCCTAAAATCTATCTCGCCAACCCAACGGACGATTAGATCATTCCGTATATCGAAAACCCACACACACACACAGAGACAGATACCTACATACGTCATTACATCATCATCCATCAAAAAATTAACGGTAATCAACTCTCTAGTCCACCGTGCAATTAAGATTTCACAACCAGAACATTTACCTAATGAATTAATCCATCTGAAAACTAGTCGTATAAAAAACGACTATTGCAACTCAGAGATCGGCAGCGGCATCTGCGTCCAACCACGTTGTAATTCCGACACACGATTTTTAGCCATCCTTCCATATATACCCAGGGTAATAGACCGAATTGAAAAAAACTTTCGTAAACACAACATCAAAACAATCTGTATACCCAATAATAAAATTTCACAAATATTGCCAACCCCAAAAGATTCCGAAAACAGTCTTAAAGCCCCAGGCGTATATAGTATATCTTGCAGCTTCGGTTTAGTAGACTGTATCGTATACGATTATCTGCTTCTTAAATATTAATATTAAATTCCAATAGAAATAATATATTACGAATTTATACATAAAGCTCCACCTATATTTAAATATTCAAAGTAAAACTTAAGAACTCTTCTATTTGTATGTATCTTGATACTATATTCCCTTTTCTGCGCGTGCTTGGATAGCAACGTAGCCTCGTGGTCAAGTTTCATTTGATATCGGTATGTAATCAGCAAGTGTTAACGTGGGCCAACAGGTTTTTGATAAAACATGCTGTCCCAAAAAGAAGTAAAATGGTGTCAACGAATACCATGGCTTCATTTTTAGTTGTAGTATCGACCTAAGTATAGTCAAGAAATATATCTACGCGCAAGTACGAAAGTACTAAAGTAAGAATTTATATTGAAATAAAGTAAAGACAATATGGATACGCAAACACGTAATAAGCCCTTTTGGATATTGGTTGTACGGAAAGTGCAGTTTTAAGTGTTGCTATGCGAGAGGATGGAAATTTTCACATATGTTTGGTTAGTATAGAGGTCAAGCTCGGGCACATGTATCAGCCGTGCGCACCTGCCATTGTAAGTACCTAAATGTTTAAAAAATTTGGTTGCCTAGCGGATATTCAGCGGTGAGTCATCCTCAATTTTAGAGCTATATTCATTTTATGAAACCATCATTTACGATGTACAAATAATTTTTGAAAATTCTATATATGTTTACTTAAATTTTTCTTAATCTTCTTTGGGAATTAAACCACTCATAGTTTTTAAAATCTACTTTATTTACGTTTCGATCCATGACCTAAGTCCGTTGTCAAAATAATAAAAACTTCAAGTTTGACATTTATGACATAAATTAAAGGTGACTTTGATTTATTGAAGTTTTTATTATTTTGACAACGATCCTAGGTCATGAATCGAAACGTAAATAAAGTAGATTTTAAAAAATATAAGTGGTTTAATTCCCATAGAAGATTAAGAAGAATGCTAAACAAACCACAACAAACATACAGGGAGTATTTACTTAAATTTGATACACGAAATTTTGGTGAAATTTTTCTGGTCATTTAAATTGATATACTTAAAATTTTGTTCAAAATTTACTAGTCGAATAGTGCATAAATGTTCTTATTATATCAAAGGCATTTCTATAAGATAATTTTGAAGTTACAAGGTTATACTAAAATGTTTGTATAACTAAACATGTGATACGTTGATATTTGTTTGTCACATTATAGTGTATAATATTTTTTGACAGTACACCTGAAGTACAGCTTAATTCAGACAATAAGTGTTTTTTGACTTTTGATTCTATCAAATATATCAGTTAAAAATACAGTTCTGTAATCTACAAAAATCTGAGCATTTAACTTAATTCTTGTAAATTCGAACAGGATCCTATTCAAGTATAATAATCAAATTGTAATATAAAAATGAAAACCGTATATTTCTTATAGAGAATTAACGTAAATTATTCTATTATAAATGTCCTATGAGTATTCAGAGATTAATACTAGATCTTAGTAAAGTAATTGTTTCGAAAGTCTCCGTACAGATAACTTTGTACAAGCGATGTATATATATTTTTTACAAGATAATAGAAAGAATAATAAGTTGTCGTAAAGCTTTCTTTCATTAAAGTCAGCAGTAATGGTTCTATAGAAGCAAACAACCACATTTATGAAGTTTTTGTAGTGAAGAGAGAGATGTTATTGGTGTTGGTTTAGATTTTTTTTGAAGCATAATTTTTACTATTTGATCTTTCTTTACTTTAATTTTTTGTAATAAAGTGACTAGGCTCTAACGTAGTCCTAGTCTAAAAATATTTACAAGTGATTAAATTTTCAGGTTGTACGAGGACGTCGTTCCCATTCCAGTTTGCAGAATCAAAAGTAAGTATTTTTTTTTTATATGTTGCTCGTCTTAAGGATTTTTTTCTTTTCGAAGATTTCCGTATCTGATCTTCGGATTGATTTTTATTATTACAATTATTAAGATACGGTGGCGTCCAATAAAACTTTTTTTATCGTATACCATCCTACGACCCTAGCTCATAGCTCTACCCTAAGTTGAAGAAACTTAACTGGCTGGAAGATCTCTTTAGAGGGTCCTTTTTTTCTCAAAGCCATTTACCATCCTTTTTACCCTGGGCTTAAACTTTAAACAGGAACCCCTCATAATCTACCGAGGCTCTGCCGCCTATAAGGTAGAGTAGACACACTATTTACCTTTTGAGGAATTTAGTGTGTAACAATACATAGGAGAAACAGGACGGTCAGTACAGATTAGACTAAACAAGCATAAGCGGTGGCCCGAACACCAACATGAAACAGGTCATACCATTAACTTTGACAAGACGAAACTAATTGCCAGAATTCCATTTCTCTATAATAGAAAAATCAGAAGATCCGTAAAAATCACTAAAAATTCCAACAATGTAAACAAGGACGATGGCTACTACCTTTCTCCCATTTGGAAAACGAGCCTATTTTTACAAAAGCAGAACCGTAACGTTCATTGATCCGCCACACACTCCTCTCTATTCATGATCACTCATACATCAACTTCTCGCCTTATATAAACTACCACTTTCACTACTTTCACCAGCTACCTTGCCACAAGACACCTTTTGTCTTACATGGGCTGGTGAGTCTACTAGTTCAGAAGTAACTTTTTCATATTTTTTACACTTTAACTTGTCTACTTAATATTTTATCATTCTTATCTTTATTATTAATATTTTTAAATTTGTATTTCATTTTTTATATTTATATTTCATTTTTTTCTTGTCCTGATGAAGCCTCTTACAGAAGTGGATAAAACATCGATCTTAGTTTATAAGATGACACGGTCTCAATCCGGAACTATAAATATTTATAATGACTCCGGCCGTGAAAGCATCCGACAATATCACATAATGGAATTGCATGCAGTTCTGAAAGGACATACACCTTGAAGAACTTCAAATTTCTATAACGAGTGGAACGGCTTCAGTGTTCCAGTGATCTTGTTACGGTATCCCGCGCAAACACGAAAGAAAACAGTAAAAGTAAGTAAAGAAATCGTTTACGCCAAATACTGCAACAAAACGGGAACAGAATGGTAGAATTTGGGCTTGCTCAAGAACGTCTTAGAGAAGCGTGGGTGAAGTAGAAAGAATACATTGAAAACCTCTGTAAAACTATATTGTACAATCTCGAAAGGTTATTTACAAAACAACAAAGAAACCAATAATTTGCGTAATCGTTCGTTACAACGTGATGGTAAACAAAGCGTCATAACATAAGAATATAAAATTTGTAAGCAAATATAACATCTTAGAATCTAGATACTTACTTAATGCTTCACCTTAAATATATACAAAAGAAAATGAAACATATACTATACAGTAATTCTAAGAAAAGAAATATACATAAATTATACAATCTGCATTGTGAAGTGCATCTCCTCAACAAATGTTGTAACATTAAACTTATACGCCCTAAACTTAACTTAATCAAGTGCTAACTATTTTTAAATTTATAAGTAAGTTGTTTACGTTAAAATGATAAACAAAACAGTTAAAACGGACTCTAACATAAACTTTCATTAGCTAATTTTTAGTATATTGAATGATTACATAGTCGCTCGTGCATTGTGCATGTAAGTTTTGTAACGTGGTGGTGCTAATTTATTGGATAATCATAAGTAATAACAGCAAATGAAATGTCTATTCTTCACAACAGCATCAAAAAATATATATAACGAAAACAGAAAACTGTACCTTGAGCTATCAGCTTCGTATTGATATCATCTTAGAACTGGAAAAATGCGGCTGTATTTCTCCATGGGCTGGATGCTAGAACCATTAACTTAACTCATACTAGCGCAGAAAGCATTTTTAGTAGTGCGACTTTACAACACGTATCTTCGGTGAGAAGATGTTGTGTTCAATCATATCTTTCAAAGCATGGTCTGTATTTTATAAGGACAGAATTATGTATGGGGGTAGGTATTTGGCTTTCAAAGATATCGCCGAAGAATCAAGTATGCAAAATTCCCAGACAACAGTTGCTGAAATAGAAACTGTAGCTGCTTGCCAACAAGCAGATAGCACAATTATCAAAGGATTTTTAGACAAAAAAACCAATCTTGTTACTTTGTAACAGATGTAGAATAACAGTATACTTATAAATAACAAACCCATTATAAGCAGATGTAGGCAAGTGGTAAGTGGCAAAGCTGTGCATCTACGTGCAGCTTTTAATTAAAATGTAGTCACTGCAGGTGGTAGTAAATATTGCAAATACTTTGTAACGTAACGTTTCCTAAGCAGCTGTTTGATTTTATAGGGCAAAATTTTATAGAACAATTACTTGAGAAATTTTATTAAATAACACTAATTTCAAATGGTAGGAAATCGAGCTTGAGAAATTTGAATGCAGAAAAAATTATTTGCAGGTTTTTGAATGTAACAATCTAAATAGCCAAACTACAGATTCAACCCAATTAGTGGGGTTTTTAGTGAGGAACTAAAACAGGTTCTCGAAAGAAGTTAGCGGCTCTTTCGGTACTTAGATTGGCAGAGACCATAGAAATCGATATGGCACTCTAAGACACACTACTGCGATGTGAAAAGCAACGGAAAACCACCACATTACCTCCCAAGTCACAGCATACTTAAATTGTTAGTTAAAAGGATGACATCTTCTGGGGGTAAAAAATTTCGGAATTAAAATAGTCACCACCATTCGGATCTCGGGGGGGAAGGGAGGGAGGCTACTTTGGGGATGTGATCGGAAAATTTAGAAAAAGAGTCGGGAACGTTCTGCAAGTCGAAGCATAAAATGTCAAAAGTGTGAAACAAGTAGGTTAACTAGAGATCTTAAAAACTAAAATGAATAGATTAGCATTAGGCATAGTACAGATCAGTGAAGTTCAGTGATCAGAGGCGGGAGATTTTTGGAGCGGAGACTTTAGGGTAATTCATACAGGATCAAAACAAGGAAATTCGGGTATGGGTATATATGAAAAAAGATAGGAGACTGTGTAGAAAACTACCTACAAAAGAACGAAACAGTATTCATGGTAGAATCTAATCATGTAATTACAGTAATAATACAAGTACACATGCCCACTTCTAGTTACAGTGAGGGCCGCTCATAAATTTAAAAATTTGAAAAAAGAGAAACGGAAAAAAGCACTTTGAGTTTGAAAAACTAAAAGATAAATATAATCACAAAACATTTGAAAAAATGTCAAATGAATTTTAGAAAATTTCGAAAAAATTTCTGATATTAATGAAGTAAAATATATCAGAGTATTTCACATAGATAGCGGTTGATGCAGACTGTGCAAATTTCAGAGAAATGTGTAGGTTAGCACAGAAAAGGAAACAATGAGGGTACGCGTCTAACCAGTTCCAGGACTGAAGACGTGATGATGATGATGAAGGAAGTAAAAACAGAATGGAGTAACGTTAATCCAGCTTAGACATGGCGAATACGTTCTAAGGCATTTTTGAGAAATAGTGCGGGCTATATTACAAGCAGATATAGGAAAAAAGAGAGGTAGAGGTAAATCTAAATCAGACTATTGCACACAGATAATGAAAGATGCAGGTTGTGGGAATTTCCACATATTTCATTTTTTTCCTACCATTTATAGTACCTCTCTGTTCTTAACTGTCTGTTTATGATATCTTCATTATACATCTGTAGCAGCACATTTCAAAGGCTTCTACCTTTTTCTTGTCCGCTTCTCCTACAGTCCAGGTTTCACAGCCGTACAGTACTGAGGTCCACACATATGTTTTAAGCTATATTGTCCTTGTTTCTATCGTTTGTTGTCTTTAAACACAGTAGTTGTTTTTTCTTGTTAACTGTATCACGATCTTGTACTAATCTTTGTTATATCTTTTTTTGTACTTTTCCCATCTTGTGTTATTTGGCTTCCTAGGTAGCAGAAATCCTTAACCTCTTGTAAGTTCTCGTTACCTATTTGTATTCTTGTTTTTGATTTATTTTACCTTCTTTTGCATACTAGAACTTTAGTTTTATTTTTGTTAATTTTCATACCCTATCTCTCTGTTAGAACCGTTTTAATTCTTCTTTGCTAGATGCTAATACCGCTATATCGTCTGCAAATCTAAGCATATCAATCTTTTGTCCCTGCATAGTAATTCCAAGTGTCTTTCTGTATTTGACAGTATTCATTGCCTCTTCAATCTACAAGTTAAGAATTAATGGGGATATGGCACATCCCTGTCTCACCCCTTTCCTAATATTTACTTCTCTACTTTCCTGCTCTAATTCTACTACCGCTGTTTGCTATTTGTATAAGCTATGTACTATCTGTCTTTCCTTAAAACCTATTTCAATCTTTTTGAGTATTTCGAACATTTTTTTCCATTTTACATTGTCAAATACTCTTTCCAGATCTACAAAACATATATACACGCTTTTCCACTTTTCTATTCTCCTCAGAGCTAATATAGCCTCCTGTGTACTCCTGTTTTGCCTAAACCCAAATTGATATTCTCCTAGTATTTTTTCATCTCTTTAGGTATCTCGCCTGTCTTATACATATAGCTTACAAGTTGGAAGAGACGTTTTCTTACCGTTTGTTCAACGGCTTTTAGAGTTTGTGCTTGCACCTTATCTGTATCCGACGCCTTACCATTTTTCAGACCCGTTAATGCTAATTCAAACTCATCTCTAGGATATCCCAAGTCATCATTTTCAGTGTCTGATTTCTGTTCTATTGCGGTTAGTTCCTTTCTTGCATATAAATTACCTATATATTCTTGCCATCTAATCACTCTCTCTACATTTTCCATAATGACGTTTCCTTCCGCACTCCTTATATGTTTGCTATATAGTTTTATAAATCTAAAATTCATTCTAATCAGTTTGTATGCTTCGTTTGTTTTTCCTATTTCCATTTGAGTTGGTACCTCTATGCACTTTTCATCAATCCATTGTCCTTTAGCTTTTCTGCAGTTGCGAATAATTTCTCATTTTATGGCTTTGTATCTCTGTTTTTCTGTTTCGTCTGATCTATTTTTGTATTTTCGTCCTTCTTCTATGAAATCCAGGATTATCTTTTGTTATCTATGGTTTCTTATTTTCTTTTTGTGTATACCTCAGAATATCTCGGCCTGCCATGTCTAAGCTGGATTTAATGTTATTCCATTTTGTTTCTACTTCTTTAATATCAGAAATTTTCCCGATATTTTTTAGCAATCCATTTGATTTTTTTTCAAACCTTTCGTGAATATCTTTATCTTTTAGCTTCTCAAAGTCAAACTGGCTCTTTTCGTTTCCTTTTTTCAAATTTTTATTTAGGAGCGGCCTTCATAATTACGATGTTATGGTCAGTGTCTATATCTGCTTCTTGGTAGCTTCTACAGTCTTTTACCTGATTCCTAATCCGTTGTCTAACAATAATGTAATGTATTTGATATCTTTCTATATCTCCTAGCATCTTCCATGTGTATTGTATTCTAGCATGATATTGAAATAACGAGTTTGTGATGGTTAAACTGTTCTTGTAAAAAAATTCTACCAGACTATTTCCCCTGTCATTTCTCGTGCTTAAACCAAATAAACCTACTACCTCTTCTTCCCTACCCTTACTTATTGTTGCATTAAAATCTCCCGCAATTATGAAATTTTCATGTCCTTTTATGTATCTTAGTATGTTTTCGATATCTTTGTAGATCGCCTTTACCTCTTCTTCACTAAAGCTCTAGGTGGGCATATATACTTGTATTATCTGTTTAGATTCGAATTTAACAATGAGAACTTTTTCGTACTTTTGTAAGTAGTTTTCTACACGTCGTCCTAACTTTTTTCGCATGTCTACCCCACACTCGAATTTCCTTCCTCTGATACTGTATGAATTACTCTAAAGTCTCCACTTTAAAAATCCCCCGGCTCTGGCCAACGAACTTCGCTGATCCCTACTATGTCTAGTGCTAACCTATCCATTTCAATTTTCAGTTTCTCTAGCCTACTTGCTTTATATTTCTGACATTCCATGCTTCGACTCGCAGAATGTTCACAAATCTTTTTTTATACTTTTGGATCACATCACCCGAAGTAGTTCCCTCCCGGAGATCCGAAGGGGGGATTATTTTACTTCCGGAATTTTTGACCCCCAGAGGAGGCCATCATTTTTAATAACAATTTCTGTACTTAGTGTACTAGAGAGATAATGTGGTAGTTCCGGTTACCTTTCACATCGCAGTAGTGTGTCTTAGAATGTCATACCGACCTCTATGGTTTCTGTCACTCTAAATACCAAAGAAGCTGCTGCCCTCTTTCGAAAACTTGTCTTAGGCTAGTTCCTCACTAAAGACCACACTACTTTGGTTAAACCTATAATTCGTCTCACTAGCTCACTGAAACACGCAAGTCATTCTACCTGTTCTAGTATTTTAAAACTTCTTCAAGATGCAGGTCCGTTCAGAATGAATTTTCATATCTGCTTACAAATTTTAGTATGTCTTCTATATGTTTGTAGATAGTTTCTACCTCCTCGTCACAGTAGCTGGAGGTGGGTATGTATACTTGTATTATTACTCTATTTACTGGTTTAGATTCTAATCTAACCATGAGTATTCTTTCGTTCTTTTGTAAGTAGTTTTCTACACAGGGTCCTATCGTTTTCCGCATAACTATATTCCCCCCCCCACACCTGAATTACCTTCCTCTGCTCCTGTATGAATTACCCTGAAGTCTCCACTCCAAAAATCCGCCTCTGGTCATCGAACTTCGCTAATCCCTACTACATCTAATTCTAACCAACTTATTTAAATTTTCAGATTCTCTACATTACCTACTTGCTTCATGTTTCTGACATTTTACATTCCGACTCTTAAAATATTTCCTGCTCTTCCTTCAAACTTGTCGATCACATCTTCCGAAATAGTCCCTTCCCGGAAATCCGAATGGCAGGACAATTTTAACTCTGGAATCTTTCATACCAGAGGATACCATTATTTTGAATCACTTTCAGTGCGCTGTGTACTTGTGAGGTAATGTGGTGGTTTTCCATTGCTTTCTACATCGCAGGAGCGTGTCTTAGAGTGTCATACCGACCTTCAAGGTTTCTGCCACTCTAAATATCGAAAGAACTGCTGCCCTCTTATTACTTTATATGAACATTATATGAAGTTACTAAACTTGCGAAAACTATTGAAATATAAACTAAGACTTCTAAACCGATTATTTACGAGGGATTATAATTTCAATTTGAAATGAAGAGAGAAATAAATGTCTCCAAAACAAAAAATTTTTTCTCCATGAGTAGATGTGGCGTCTATATAGTTTGGGGTTTTATGGCTTCTGATTGGTCGATAGCTCCACCCCAAGCCCCTCCCTCTATTTCATGATTGGTCGATGGCTCCGCCCCAAGCCCTTCCCCCTGTTTTCTGATTGGTCTCTAACCCCGTCCCAACAACCCCACCATTTTTTTGATTGGTCGATGGATCCGACCAAACAACCCTGCTGCGTTCTGATTGGTTGACGACTCCGCCCATTTACCCTACCACTTTTTAGACGTCAAATCCCCCACCTTCCGGCTCCGCCCAATCACCGGCCACCATTTTCCATGACGCCACGCCCTCCTCCAGTCTGAAGTCACGACCTTGACTGTGAAAAATTGTTAATTGCTTTTTTTTGTACACATTTTATTTCCAACAAGGTATTACAATAAATTGATAGAGACTTCCCTGGCCGTTGACCCCAGACCGGTGATGAATCGACGGCGTCAAAGGTATACAAGCTATTTTAAAATTATGTTTGGTACATTGCTTTTGCAGTATTTTGTCGTTTTTAGATTCAGTAATAAGCAAGAAAAAAGGAGAGCGGCCTTTTATTTTATTCCCATGATGTGTATAGTAATTGAAATCTTGCTGGATAGCTGACCATGACAAGAATGTGTACTGCAAGATATAACAAAATGTGTACAGGTATATGGTACTACGATTAATTAATTACCGATGCCAGAAGGTGAGAGCTACGACACCTGGGATTTTAAAATTTTTAGTAATATGCAAGGTAGGATTTTGACGTACATGACAAAACGCGTTCATAATAATTTATGTACGAGTTTCTTATCCGGATAACCTTGAAGATTATAATGCATATCGAACTACGAGTCTAATTAGTGCATGCGTAAAGTTCTTCAATGAATGTTATGCTTGACCTATATACTTTGAATTGCCAGGATTTCAAACAGCTGGTGCTGAGTACGTCAGATATTATAGATATGACGATTTTGTAAACTATCACATGCGTTATAAATGGCTTTTATGATTAATAGAAGGTATGAGTCATATTAAGCACGTCAGAACTTGCAGAGCTATTTTCGCAACGGTTCCTACAACAATGCATCGTCATATGTATTGTACGTCAACTCTTATTGTAATATAGCGGTTTGACTAAGAGTTCTAGTGATCAAGACTACACTAGGTACACAATTTAAGTGGAACATTTATAACATACCTAATTATTTTTTCTATGTATTGTATTAAAATGTAGGATATCTGCGTAGGTGAATATTTGTTTTTAAAACTAGCACCTAAATGCATTGTATCAAAAATTCTAAGCGATATGTAAGGACACAGGTATATAACGCGCATAATTCCCTAAAAGAATCTCAGTATTGATTAGTCTGTTGTAGCTAGCAGTCGGTCGAATTATTGTTTTTATTCGTGCTGATATTTTTATCACAAGTTGGTAGTTGACATTGTGTCCTTTTCCAACAATGGCGTTTTCAATAGTAAATCAGTCTACAAAAGTCAATAAGCGTTACAAATTAACTCAGCATTGTGTTAATTTTAAATTAAATGATCTCGATAAAGAAGTCGAAAACGCAGAAGAGTGGTTAAAAAATGGTTTTAAACAAATTTTTCAATATATTACGAATAACCTGAACGTCCAGAATAAAGTTGGAATTACGTTTACTGGAGACACACTGGAATCAGATCTGCATGTTCCTTTTACGCCTGTGTCCGATCTTAAGTTTGAATCATTATGGCAACTACTGATAAATTTATATTAAAGTAACAGAAGTGCTGTAGAGGGCGATACCTTTACTATACTTTCTACAAGTTTTAGTCCACTTCGAGGCTCTGGCGGAATCCATAACCAATTTACTACTTTCCAAGAGGAGTGCTCAAAGCGAAGAGGTATAATTTCAATCAAGAATATAGATAACCTGTGCTTACCGAGAGCGATCACGGTGGCAAAAACTTGTGCTTTAAAACATCCTGGTCTAAACCAAATTAAGCGTAATATCGGCAAAATGCAGGATCAGGAGGTTCAGAAATTGATTCAAGAAGCAAATGTTCCAATTGCATCGCAAGGTCCTGGTATAGCAGAACTCCAGCAGTTCCAACAGTTTCTTGAACATTTCAAAATCACAGTTTACGTATATGGTTCCAAGGGAAGAGAAATTTTATTTGAAGGTCCCGATGCACCTAACAAAATCAACCTGTTGCATCACAACAGTCATTTTAATGTTATCACTTCCCTTACTGGAGCATTTGGTTGTTGTTACTTTTGCGAGAGATGCCATATTCTTTACGAGCACAAAGATAAGCACAGATGTACTGGTCAATGCCCTGGATGCCGACAAGAACCACAGTTTTAAAAAGTAAAAGACGGAATAATATGCATTGATTGTAATCGAAAGTTTAGAGGCCAGCAATGCGATGGTAATCATAAGGCTGGTCGAAGACACACTAAAAGCACGTGTGAACGTGTAAAAAGATGCGAAGAATGCCTCAAGACTGTACAGGCCGGTAGAAAACATATCTGTAGCGAAATATTTTGCAGTATATGCAAGAAACACCAACCTACAGGACATAACTGCCATATACAATTAGATACGGGTAAACCCATAATTGCGAACACACTTTTTATTTTCTATGATCTAGAAACTCGTCAAGACGACCAAAATATGAAAGGCAAAAATGTACATACACCGGTTCTTTGTGTTTTTGAACAGAGATGTAACGAATGCTTTGAAGTAGTTGGCAAACCGATCGAATGGCTTAAATGTGGAATAAGAAGACATGTGCTGAAAATAAAGACGTTGTTGCTCAGTTTTTTGATCACTTATTGACGGTTAGTAAAAAACAGTTTAAGAGTGTTGTTGTAATTGCATACGACGGTCAAGGATAGGATCAGTAGTTTATACTTAAATACATCACGGAAAAAACTGACTTTCAACCTGATGTTATAATGAAAGGAAGCAAGATTTTAATGATGACCTTGCGATGGAATTGGAGCATTTGCTTCTTGAATCAATTTCTGAACCTCCTGATCCTGCATTTTGCCGATATTTCGCTTAATTTGGTTTAGAACAGGAAGATTTAAAGCACGAGCTTTTGCCACCGTGATCGCTCTCGGTAAGCACAGGTTATCTATATTCTTAATTGAAATTATACCTCTTCGCTTTGAGCACTCCTCTTGGAAAGTAGTAAATTGGTTATGGATTCCGCCAGAGCCTCGAAATAAACTAGAACTTGTAGAAAGTATAGTAAAGGTATCGCCCTCTACAGCACTTCTGTTACTTTAATATAAATTTATCAGTAGTTGCCATAATGATTTAAACTTAAGATCGGACACAGGCGTAAAAGGAACACGCAGATCTGATTCCAGTGTGTCTCCAGTAAACGTATTTCCAACTTTATTTTCGACGTTCAGGTTATTCGAAATATATTCAAAAATTTGTTTAAAACCATTTTTTAACCACTCCTCTGCGTTTTCGACTTCTTTATCGAGAGCATTTAATTTAAAATTAACACAATGCTGGGTTAATTTGTAACGCTTATTGACTTTTGTAGACTGATTTACTATTGAAAACGCCATTGTTGGAAAAGGACACAATGTCAACTACCAACTTGTGATAAAAATATCAGCACGAATAAAAACAATAATTCGACCGACTGCTAGCTACCGCAGACTAATCAATACTGAGATTCTTTTAGGGAATTATGCGCGTTATATACCTGTGTGTCATCCTTACATTTCGCTTAGAATTTTTGATACAATGCATTTAGGTGCTAGTTTTAAAAACAAATATTCACCTACGCAGATATCCTACATTTTGATACAGTACATAGAAAAAATAATTAGGTATGTTATAAATGTTCCACTTAAATTGTGTACCTAGTGTAGTTTTAATCACTAGAACTCTTAGTCAAACCGCTATATTACAATAAGAGTTGACGTACAATACATATGACGATGCATTGTTGTAGGAACCGTTGCGAAAATAGCTCTGCAAGTTTTGACGTGCTTAATATGACCCATACCTTCTATTAATCATAATAGCCATTTATAACGCATGTGATAGTTTACAAAATCGCCATATCTATAATATCTTTTATGAACGCGTTTTTGTCATGTACGTCAAAATCCTACCTTCCATATTACTAAAAATTTTTAAATCCCAGGTGTCGTAGCTCTCACCTTCTGGCATCGGTAATTAATTAATCGTAGTACCATATACCTGTACACATTTTGTTATATCTTGCAGTACACATTCTTGTCATGGTCAGCTATCCAGCAAGATTTCAATTACTATACACATCATAGGGATAAAATAAAAGGCCGCTCTCCTTTTTTTTTACTTATTACGCAATCTAAAAACGACAAAATACTTCAAAAGCAGTGTACCAAACATATTTTTAAAATAGCTTGTATACCTTTGGCGCCGTCGATTCATCACCGGTCTGGGGTCAACGGCTAAGGAAGTCTCTATCAATTTATTGTAATACCTTGTTGGAAATAAAATGTGTACAAAAAAAAAGCAATTAAATTATTTTTCACAGTCAAGGTTGTGACTTCAGACTGGAGGAGGTCGTGGCGTCATGGAAAATGGTGGCCGGTGATTGAGCGGAGCCGGAAGATGGAGATTTGACGTCTAAAAAGTGGTAGGGTAAATGGGCGGAGTCGTCAACCAATCAGAACGCAGCGGGGTTGTTTGGTCGGATCCATCTACCAATCGGAAAAATGGTGGGGTTGTTGGGGCGGGGTTACATGACCAATCAGAAAACATGGGGAGGGGCTTGGGGCGGAGCCATCGACCAATTTAGAAGCCAGAAAACCTCAAACTATATAGACACCACATCTACTTCCATGATTCACAATACTACTTCGAATATCTGCAATTTCTAACGCCTAACTGACGGTTAGTTCTGTAACAAGCCGTTGGAGGGCGCTAGTGACTTTGTTTAATTACAAGTATAAAGATAATAGAACCCTTCCTCCCTCCTGCCCGCGTAATGTGACATGACTACAGAACAGAAACGTTTAATCTCGATAAAACTGGGATCTGTAGAAGATCCTAGTGAGCATAGATTTTAAATAGCGCCACTCGAATGGAATCGTATTACCAATAAAATTACAATGACAATGCTGTGTATGAAAGTGACTACTACTTGGGTACGTTAATCAAAATTGCATTGAAATTGTCTTTTTACAATGTTGCTAGTCAATAAATGCGGAACACACTAAATTAATCTGTCAATATGAAAACACTAAGTATTCTGAATGAATGTTTAAGAACAAACACCTATAAATGATACCGACAGTCCAACAGCTTCCTGCGTTACAAATTATACACCATCTCGTGACTGTGGTATGAACAAAATTGGTGAAAGAATTTAAATTTGCCCATCTATGAGTGCAACTTAATTTAAGGTTTTTATTATTTCGGCGGAACCAAACATTCATTTTTGTTGCATATTCTATAAAGAGAATTTGTAGAGTTGAATGCAAATCTGGTGATACATAAATATCCTGTATGCATAATAAAAGCTAAATATAATCAATGAACGTTATGTTTTTACCCCTTCTGATTTCTGTTTGTTCAATAGCTTAACAATTAGGGGTAACTCACGTGTTACTTAGCAATAAAAAACTAAATGACATTTAATATGTTTTACATCATCGAATGACATTCCTAAAACGATATTTCAGTCTACAAGAATTAATCGTGTTTAGTTTAAGAAATTTATAGTTACAAGCGAGCTTTTGCAACAATAAAACTTTTACTCTGAACTGGAAATGGAATCGAAATGGTACTTGAGGACCGGTCAAACCATTGAGAATACAAAAATAGAAGATCGTGGCCACGCACTTCATATTACTAACAAGGCATGGAAGAAAATTACCGGACACCTCGATCGAAAACGACTAATTCAAGAAGCAATTGAAAAGGAGCAGAAGCACAGATATATGCTCAAAGAGGGATCTGAAAGTATGACAAAGAACTGGGATAATTCTGTACAGGTTAGTCTTAATAATAAAACTATTTGAATTTCACAAACAGTGATCGTTTGGTGTAGATTTGCTTTAAATGTAATTACAAATATTATAAATTTTCAGCCGTAAATTTATATTTTACCCGAACGAACACATTTCAAGTAGAGCATATACAGGCATTGAGATACCAACACCCACTCTACCACCGTCTACGTCACTAACCTACGACCATAAAAAATTAAGTTTCCAACTGTCAGCTTAATAGAGGGAACATAAAGTAACTGTATAAAGACAGTGGTGAGAATAGGGTGTTGTTACAGGCAGAAAAGCTACTAAGTATATATTTTCCAATAAAATTATAAAATGGGGGGTCTGTAAAACAAAAATTAAAGGGAGGTCACCGGCACTAGCTAGCGGAAGGTCGTGGATCATTTAGAGGGTTAAAACTTTGCAGAAAGGGCCAAATTAATATATAATATACTACAAAGAAATTTGGCACTTACCTTTCATAAATATTGTGGCTTAATAACAATTACCAAGGGCGCCAGACAAGTAGAGAATGCCTAAATGGTCATGCAAAACCTTGAGAGACTTGCCATCCCAAAAAGGACAATTGTTTCTTTTAATCAACTCTTATCTTTTTTTACTACTTATGCAACTTCCATGATAAAAAATAATAAAAAAACTATTGACTTAATCAACGGCAAACAAACTATTTAATTAACAGAGCAATAAACGTGAACCTCTTACATTCATTGATTTTAATTTAGAAATTTAATTGAATAGGTGAATATGGAATTATGAAAATTTTGCGTACATAAGTAATTCTCAAACACTTATATGGAAGAAACTTATCTTATAAATTTTTCACTAAATTAATCCTACGGTTTATGGCCAAAACGTCCTAACAAATAAATTAACTAAAAATTGGTCGTGCTAACTTAACGATAAAAACTTACTTATTAAAAATTGTCCATTGTTTGATGGCTTGCCTTCCAACGTAAAACAGCTCTTAAATTAAGGGAGAAAATCTCGCTTGTTGCCCTTGTTGCTTGTAATTATTAAATAATTGAATGGCACACGAGCCCGGCAGGATCTTGTTGACAATATAACTTAACTTGTGCGTCACACGCCTACAAGCTTTTTATTATTACTTTATACCACTATAAATCCGCGAACATACGGGCGTAACCCTCGCAAACTGGAAGAGTTACTTACTCCTTTCCAATTTCACTATCGTGATACTAAGTGCAATATCATATCTGTGATGCCGGAGAACGCTACCCGCGAACTTCTGTGGCTACGTTTCTACCTCTTGACCATGGACACCTCCATCGGAAAATCTCCGTCTTTTGGCTAAAGCCTTAAGTTATATAGATTAATTCCTATCCTAACCATTAGTTACATCATATTTCTGTTATCCAATGACTAAACAGAACCTCCCCAAAAACAAGATCTTAGAAACCAAATCCAACCTCTTTTAAGATGAGTCACGGATAGCAATTATTTTTCTAAGGGTTTAAATATATTGTATCTTTTAAGAATTTCTTAATTATTGAAATGTGGACCATACCTATGGCGACAGTTGTCTTCCATTAACAAAAGACCGGTTAACCTACTTGAGCCGAAATGGATTTTAAATACAATGGATGTCTCCAGACTACTTAAAATTACTTGCAATCTTTGAACAAATCAAATTGAAAAAATAGTTTGGCTATTTTCAATATTTCGTTTTCTATAACGCTTGTCAATCAACGAAATTATTAAGAACATTAAGCTTTTCAACAGAAAATTGCTTTTTTTTTATTTACGTTAAAAAGTACTATTCCATTTTAATTTTATCAGATTCGTCAATTTGTAACCGACATAAGCTTTAAAAGAGTTATTGTATTTGATTTGCAAGGGTAGAGCTGTAAATTATGATGAAAGCCGCTGGAATTTATAATAGTTAAGCCTTAAGCTATTTGTAAACCTGGTCTTTTATGAGGGATGCTAACTAAAATATAAAAGTAAGTTATTATGGAATTCTTGTCTATAAGTTATGCAAGTTAATGAATTTTTAATTAATTAATTAATCTGTCTATTAGTTAACATTACAAAATAATGTTACAGTGTATCATCTTCTATTGGCGAAAGTAATCATGTGGTGCCGGAGTCCATTTTGTGGCATAATATTCTTTTGTGCTTATGTGTGTAAAATAATTTTTTCATTGTAAACAACGATAAAGTTTTTATTACAATATACACGCTAATAATTAACTGTTTGTGTGATAAAAACACTATATAAAATAATAATCGGCTTGCTATTGATATGTACATACATAAGTCGCAAATTCATCATTGATATACAAAGGATTTAACCGTAAATGACATTTTTCCTTCTCGTGTTTTACCCGCACGGCCCAAAAGGCAAAGTTATGACAGCCACCTTTTTCTCAAATTTTTATGGAAAGTACCATTGTCACACAAGGCTAGCATCTTGCTTTTTAAATTATTTGCTAGTGAATTTTCGGTCTAAAAGATTCACACTTTTTGTATTGCCGTGGAACCTCCCTAAATCGAGCCTCACTAACAAAACTATTCGAAAATTTTATTTATTTTTCAAAATCGAAAATAAATTTCACACAATAACATAAAAATTTAATAAAAATAATCTCTTACCCAGATTCCTCTCTTCATCACCTTAATTCTTCTTCGGTTTCTAGGCTAGCTCAGTTGGGCCTCCTCTTGGATACCTAGATTCACTATTATACTCTGTATCGTTCACGCACACTCTCAATAAAACCACAAAATAATACAACATCATACAATATCTATTTTGTCTATTTACAAATAAAATTCACGATTATCCACATTTCAGAGATCAAATTACAGCTCAATAAATCCTATTTTTGTACTGTCTTTAATTTTAATTTAAAATATCAAACACATTGAATATACCCGGAGTACATGGGCCCTGAATAATACCTTATTTTCGTTCTTTATTTATAATTTATCTTGAATTTGTATACTCTGGAGTATGGTGAGCTCATCATAACCCAGTTAACCCAGTTTATATTATAGTTCATTATAATTGTTAGTTATAGATTAATTTGCCTAGGTGTGCTGCGATAGGCTGTTCGAATTCAGCTAAGAAAGGCTTTTTAATGAAGCGTTTTCCAACAGTTAGTGCAATTATATATTAGTTCATTTTGGAAGTTGTTCTGTTAATTGATTTATTTTTATTGAAGGATAAATAAAAAACCGATTGAATAATAATTATGAAAATTAGCTAACACAATGACCAAGTATTTTTGTATTACAGAAATAACCATGCAAACCTGTCTACAGAATGCTTGTTTTATATTGCTTAATCAACGAACTTCGTTCGTTTATGAAATCTATTTGTCTGTGTGTCTGTCTGTCTGTGTGTCCGAGGCCTTTTTAATGGTCGGACATCAATGTGTGATACATCAATCGATTCAGCTCGGTGTTCAGAGCTTAAGTTTTGATGTCAGTTAAAATCGGGCCACGGGGACACCGAGCCCCCGGGAAAATCCACAGGGATAATTAAAATTTTAAATAAGTTTAAAATCAATATGCGACACATATTTGAACAATTTATGGCATTTCATGCCAATTATTCCAATATTATAGACATTGTTTAAACTTAAATTTTGATTACCGAAAATAATTAGATTCATATAAAAAAAAAAAAATTCTTATCTTATTGATGAGAACTAATACATATTAAAATACATATTAAAATATTTATTCAATAAAATAAAATATATTAAAATGTCTCTTTTGTTGTTTATAAATTTTTGTATTTTATCTGAATACTTATAATTATTACAACATAATAATTTTAATTTCTTTAAATTGTTTTAAAGTAAGTCTACATTTGGAAGTTCGTTGCGACAATGCCTTGCATTTTCAACTTGTTTTAACTTTGATTTAATAGTTATTTGTTATTCATTACGCCATTCTAGAGAAATAATAAACTTTCGTTAGAAAGTAGGTTTTATGAATAGTGTTTAATGGTAAAATTACATTTTGCTTGTTTTGATTTCAATACAAGTTATTTACAAACAGAAAATTTTGTTTTATGGATTCTAGGCAACCAACCATGCGCCTCCACGTTGTAATTATGTATTAATCTAATAAATTTGTATTAAATAGCATTGGGTTTATAATTTTTCCTTTATACAATACTACTATGATGTAGCAAAACACCTTCATAAAAGTTTTGCCTATATATCCATCTAATACTAAAGACATGTGCAAAGTAAAATACAGAAATAACCATTACAACTATAGGAACTTATTCATATCATGCCACAAAATGGAAGATGAGCGGAATTTAAATTCTGTTGTCACCACTGTTTTATACAGTCACTGAAGAGTGAACAGAGTTTGTGGCGCCATCATACATAACTGGGCAAACTACTAGTCCGTGCCGGTATTTGAAATATCTAAACTACCAGCAGAGACACTGGCGGGAATATTCAAATGTTTATAAAAGATACGTTACTTTAATAAATGTTAAACAATTTTTAAATGATTTCTCATTTATTAATAACCCTAAACTACAAATAATTTTTCTCTACCTTAGGCGTAAGTGACGCTTACGTCACTGAGACGACCTTCCGTAAGTTTCATTTACTACGATGGCTGTAACGCAGGACTTCAATTTTTAGTTACTTCCCTTGGGACGTAAATGATTGTCATCTCAATGAAAGAAGCCGTGGTTACAAATCCATGGTTACGGGTCTAAGCCTACATTAAATAATTCTCTATTCTTAGAATTTTAAACTTTATTTAAATCAATGTTTAATGACTTAGAGCCGGCTGCACCGCTTTGGCTTAAATGCTTGACTTAGTAAAGTGTCCCTTAAGTTGTCAAATTTACATTATATTATTCGAAACGTTGATGCCATTTGGGAAATGTAAATTGGGCAACTTAAGTGACACTTTACCAAGTCAAGCACATAGAGCAGCCACAGATTATCCACTTCTTACAGATGCGAAAGCTTTGCCGAATCGTTTGAAGTTTGTAGCGCAAAATTCTATAACCTTAAACGCAATCTGTCATTACATAAGAGGTTTTATGCGGGAAATTTGAATTTGAATAATAAAATCTACTATAATGTTTTTAACAGTAACCTAACCTCAATACTATTTTCGCATACCAGAATATACACAAACTAAGACGACTAACACTTTTGTTAACAGTAAATGATTTCTAACAGTAACCACACAGTAACTTATCCTTAAAATATTTTGATACACCATCGAAATACACGTTCAGGATCTGTGAATTTATCAGTTTTATCAGTGCAGTAGTCGCCCTCATAACTTTTATACCAATAGATCAAACTCTTCTTGATGCACACTATTTTTTTATTTTTATACTGAATCGAAATCAAGATTATCCACCGGTGGATAATCTGTGTCGAAACCTAAAATCAAATTTTCTAAGATACCGACATATACTTTTACAAAATTGAAATGATTCTGAATAACTATTTTCGTTGTGCCTTTTGCTTGATGCTAGCATAAAAGATTTGCCCTTTCTTCAGTTTAAAATGAATTTAAAAGATTTTATTAGAAAATGCTTTTATACTATATCTGATTTTTAGCTTCTGTTATGGTTCACTTAGGTCGACTTAATTTAAGCACTCTCTATTCTATTTATTGTTTTAAATAGTGTATTTTCTTTAACGAAGAATTCTAAGCATTCCACGAATTTTTATTTCAAACATAATTATACGCCCACTTGTTACGTGAGCCACTACATTCAAGTTAGTAGCAATGTTAATAATTGTAGATGTTTGAATTATTACAACATGTTAAAAAGTTATAAATTTTATGGAAAACTAAAAGGGTTTTCACGTAAACTTTAGGACGACTCAGCGCTACTCCAATGTTGGTCGGGCTCTTGATCCTTTTCGGGCGTGGGTGTTCGAAACCGGGTTGAATCCAAATTTCAAATTTAGCTTCTTTCTATTTGTAGAGGGCGACGGTAAATTTGGTATAAGGAACGATAATCAGAGATAAGGTCAAAGGAATCTATAACCAAAATTGAATTAAATATAAAGTTATTACATTCCTTCACGTCTCGGAACCAGTCTCGACACGTCTCCCGAAAAGTCACCACCGCCCTTCTTGGCACAGTGTTCGGTACAATCTTGCTTTTGCATCCTGAAGTGACGGAAATAAGCACGTCTTTTGGATTCTTGGCGCAAAATTCTTACAATTAAACACGTTGAAAATGTTTTGTGCTAATTTTACGGTACGTAACAATCGCGACAAGGCTTAAAGTAAAACTTTAAAATGAAAATGACTGTTAGCACAGTAACACTTTAAAATCTTAACTAACCTCCATAAATCCTAACTTAAATACAACAAAATGTTTATTTTAGGCGCCATCTGTTTTCCAACCTATAAGCACTTTTCCGGATTACCAGGAAACGGATAAGTGCACACAAATTTTGTGTGGCGCAGTTTTAATCGACAGCACAAATTTGTCGTGGGCCATTAATACATAACTTAAACTAAAACAGATGTGACAAGTTCTTAACCTATATACTAAAATACAGCTAACATTACAGTTTCCTAAGTGCAAGAACGCACATGAGCGTTGCATCTAGGCTGTTTCTTTTGGCAAAAATTTCCAAATTTAATTAATATCCAAAAAGTGAGTTACTAACACTTTAGCAAATCTTTAGGTAACTGGTACTATGGTTTAATAAACAATATACATCAAAACTTGTCCGTGGCATGGCTGTGAATCAACAAATTTTATGAAAAAACCAACATGCTAATTCCTTACATTACTAATCCCAAATTACATGGCTCCCTTCATGTTAGCTTTCAAAATTCCCCAAAATAATTCCCACGTTACATAAGTACTTTATTAGGAAGATTAACAAAAACAAGTTCTCAAGTTATTATCAAATGATAATAAATAAGATAAAGATATTAAACAAGTTATTATCAAATAATAGGTAAAATAACGCAAGCGTGGCTCCTTTATTCCGTTATATTTGAAGTTTCTATTACCGAAAAGGGCCGACCTAAGCAGGGGCTTTTTTTAAACTTAACGAGGGACCGGCGTTAATTGATATCGGTGATATAATGACCCGATATCTATGATGTAAAACTAACATATATATAATAATCTTCCAACCATACATACACAAAATAATTAATACATTCACTGTTACCGACCACATGCGCTGACAGCGGCACCGTTGACCTCACGAAGATTCCAAGCCTCTTGGTCCGGGTGGTCTTAAAAGGCCCCGCTCTAGGACACTGTGATTAATGGAAATGAAAAAGCTTAGAAATAGGAACGAAAGAAAAGGAAGGTGGGTATTTAAAGCATAAGAGGCACTTCCAGGTAGAAGAAAAAGGAATGGCTAACATTGAATATAAGACTGAAAAAGTGGATAGCAAATCACTTCTCAACCAGCCAATGTGGTCAGTCGCTCGGAGTGAGGAAAAATTTTCTTACTTGGTTTAATGGAATTGTTATACGAGATCAGGTTTCGGAAATAACCGCTAAGGCAGGAAAGTTGAAAATTCACTGGAACTCTTAATGAGAACTAGTACAATCAATTACCTAAGGAGTGCATCCACTACGATAATGAAAATCAGACAATTTTGAAACAACGACTTAAAAGTATCGCTACAGATACATTCACACAAAAATCCAACTGTTGCAAGGTAATTTTTTCAAACGGTAACGCTAAACTCACTAAAATGCCTAAAAGGTTAAATTTGGCAAGCCAATTGCTAAAACAACCAAATTTAAAATATTCAAATGTTTATAAAAGATACGTTACTTTAATAAATGTTAAACAATTTTTAAATGATTTCTCATTTATTAATAACCATTGTAATTAATTAATTATAAATAATGTGTTAGCGTCTTATTAATTTTAGTGGACTGTATTGCGAAAGTATAACAAAACGCGAGCTATAAATACAAAAATGTGTATGCATGTAAAGACAAACAAAATGCATAAATTCACTCACCAATATCGTCCTTGGTGTGTGGTCCTCTTCGATGTTGCTGCAATGAATGCCCCCAGGGGAGTTATAAGGAGTTACAAGCACTATACTTTATTGTCTGTATAGGTTGTCCCGACACAACTGTTCCGGTACTAAGTCGAATGAAGAGTCTTCGATAAACGTAACAAAACCACTTTCGTACGCGTTTCACTATAAGAGGCGCAAGCGCGCTGCACAACTTTATTCCACTATATACTTTGAGTTTTAATTAATACGAAACATTCTGCCCACCAAAAATAGCTTTGGGCTATTTTTTTTTCTTAAACTTAACACGAAAATTTTAATTTTGACCGAGTCTTGTATGTATGTAGAACTAAATGAATATAATAATGCTTCCGAAACCATACTAAGGAACACTAAAATAATTAATATTTATTATTGAGACGGTAATGGGCATAATTTGACCATTGGTCTTTCAAATTGCCTCTTGACGTTTTTACGGTGGCTACACAAGGTACCCCATCGCTTCTAGGATGAAGCTCTATAATTTTGGCGAGTCTCCAATTTAAAGGAAGAACACGAAATCAAGGCAATTCACCCATAACTAGACTGACAGGAATAGGGCGAAGACGATAGCAATGATAACACTTAGATAGTATTCTACGAACTGCGCGAAGAGATGAGATGATCCAAAATCGTTCTTGAAGCAAGTACATCGTTGTGTTTACTCCCAAATGTAAATTTTGTGTGTGCACTTGTTTAATCAACAAATCTGTTATACGATGTTTTTTGGGTAATACCGCTGAATCTTTTGCGGAATGTGGAAGACTGGAATGAATCAGTCTCCCGCCTACTCTTAAATAACTTTAAGGATTCTCAGGCAATATGCGACTATGCGTTGAATTTTGTGTAACGATGAAAACTTATTTGATAAGTCTTCCATCCAAGTTGATTCTACAGTAACAATCAAAGTAATGCGTTTCTCCTCAGAAGATGCTTCCAGAGAAGAGACGAACAATTTTGGCAAAGGCCAATTTTCTTCAGACAACGACAAAAATTCAGAACCTGCCCACCATAGCGCATGCGTGGGCAATACCGAAGCAAATAAACCTCTGGTAGTACAATCAGATGGGTTGTTTGAAGAACTAATGTAATTCCACTGTTCGGGAGAAATACGTTCTTGAATGTAATTAACACGGTTAGTCACAAACATTTTTAAACGATAAGCAGGTGACTTAATCCAAGTCAAAGCGACAGAAGAATCAGTGTAACAACAGATTTTTTCAAAGGTTACATTTGAATATGTAGTTTTAACAAAATGAACTAATTTAGACAAAAGTACGGTAGCACATAGTTCTAGCTTGGGTATAGAAAGACATTTCAAAAGGGCGACCTTTGATCTAGCCATAACAAAGTGAACAGATATTTTTCCTGACGGAAATACTAAACGAAAATATGCAATAGCCAAATATCCTTTTTCGGACGCGTCACAAAAACCATGTAGTTGTATACTACAGACTTCATCAATAGGGATATAACGAAGAATTTGGATTGAATCAATATATGAAAATTCAGCAACAAATTTTTTCCAAAATATGACAATAGATTCAGGAGGAGGATCATCCCAATCCAACCCCAACACCCAAAATTGTTGAATGAGTTGTTTGAGTGAAAAGGTAACTGATGTAATAAATCTTAGAGGATTGTAAATCTTAGCAACTGTCGAAAGTAAAATCCGCTTGGAAAGACGATTTTTTAAAGGCTGCATTTCAAGTGAAAAATTATCATGTATCGAGTGCCACTGAAGACCAAGCACTTTTATGGTAAACTTAAGATCATTTGCGACTAGACTTGATTTTACTTGTTGATACTCAGTAGGTATATCTTCTAACAGTAGTGGACTGTTGTTAGCCAATTTGCGTAGTTCGAAGCAGCCAGCACGTAATAGTTCAATGAGTTGACGTTTCAGTTCATGAGTTGCCTGGAGCGTGGACGACCCAGTCAATATATCATCAACATACAAATTATTTCTTAAAGCATGAGCAGCCAATGGGTAGCTATTTTCTTCTAATTCAGCTAGTTTTAAGAAAGTGCGAATCGCAAGAAAAGGAGCGGATGAAACTCCATAAGTGTCCCTTAAGTTGTCAAATTTACATTATATTATTCGAAACGTTGATGCCATTTGGGAAATGTAAATTGGGCAACAAGTGACACTTTACCAAGTCAACACATAAAGCAACCACAGATTATCCACTTCTTACAGATGCGAAAGCTTTGCCGAATCGTTTGAAGTTTGTAGCGCAAAATTCTATAACCTTAAACGCAATCTGTCATTACATAAGAGGTTTTATGCGGGAAATTTGAATTTGAATAATAAAATCTACTATAATGTTTTTAACAGTAACCTAACCTCAATACTATTTTCGCATACCAGAATATACACAAACTAAGACGACTAACACTTTTGTTAACAGTAAATGATTTCTAACAGTAACCACACAGTAACTTATCCTTAAAATATTTTGATACACCATCGAAATACACGTTCAGGATCTGTGAATTTATCAGTTTTATCAGTGCAGTAGTCGCCCTCATAACTTTTTATACCAATAGATCAAACTCTTCTTGATGCACACTATTTTTTTATTTTTATACTGAATCGAAATCAAGATTATCCACCGGTGGATAATCTGTGTCGAAGCCTAAAATCAAATTTTCTAAGATACCGACATATACTTTTACAAAATTGAAATGATTCTGAATAACTATTTTCGTTGTGCCTTTTGCTTGATGCTAGCATAAAAGATTTGCCCTTTCTTCAGTTTAAAATGAATTTAAAAAGATTTTTATTAGAAAATGCTTTTTATACTATATCTGATTTTTTAGCTTCTGTTATGGTTCACTTAGGTCGTCCTTTAGAGATTTATGATGCACTTCTCTATTCTATTGTATTTGTTTTAAATTATGTATATTGTTTGACGAAAATTCTAAGCATCCCCACAAATTTTTATTTCAAACATAATTATACGCCCCGCCGTGCGGTACGTGAGCCACTACACTCAGTTAGTAGCAATGTTAATAATTGTAAAATGTTCGAATTATTACAACATATTAAAAAAGTTATACTAATTTTATGGAAAACTAAAAGGGTACTCACGTAAACTGTAGGACGACTCCAGCGCTACTCCATGATGGCGGGCTCCGTTGATCCTTTTCGGGCGTGGGTGTTCGTTGCCCCGGTTGAATCCAAATTCAAATTTGTCTTCTTTCTATTTGTAGAGGGGCGACGGAAAACTGGTATAAGGAACGATAATCAGAGATAAGGTAAGGAATCTACATAACCAAAAAAGGCACGATAAGACACAAAGATAACTACATTCCTTCACGTCTCGGTCACCAGTCTCGACACGTCTCCCGAAAATCACCACCGCCCTTCTTGGCACAGCGCGTCGGCGCAATCTCGCGCAAAAGCACTGCCTGAAGTGACGGAAATACGCGCACGTCTTTTTAAATCCTTGGCGCAAAATTCTTACAAATTAAAACTAAATTGAAAATGTTTAGTGCCGATTTTACGGCACGTAACAATCGCGACAAAGCCGTAAAAGAAAAAACTTAAAAAAAGAAAATGACTGTTAGCACAGTAACAGCTTAAAATCTAAACTAACCTACATAAATCCTAACTTAAATCCTACAAAATGTTTATTTTAGGCGCCATCTGTTTTTTTCCAACCGATAACACGTTTTCCGGATTACCAGGAAACGGATAAGTGCACACACAAATCTTTGGTGTGGCGCAGTTATAATCGACAGCACAAATTTGTCGGGGAGCATGAAACACTACTTAAACTAAAACAGATGCGACAAGTCGCCTAACCTATATACTAAAACTACAGCTAACATTACAGTTTCCTAAGTGCAGACGCACATGAGCGTTGCATCTAGGCTGTTTCTTCGTTGGCAAAAAAATGCCCAAATTTAAAAATGTTCAAAAGAGTGAGTTACTCTACACTTTAGCAAATTTTTAGGTACTGGTACTATGGTTTAATAAACAATACACATCAAAACTTGTCCGTGGCATGGCTGTGAATCAACAAATTTTACCAAAAGTACCACCTTACTAATTCCTTACATTACTAACTTAACAAATTACATGGCTACCATCAGGTTAGCTTTTTCACTTAATATTCAAAAAAAATAATTCCCACGTCTAGTCATAAGTACCAAACGTTAGGAAGATAAAAAGATAAAACAAGATCTCAAGTTATTATCAAAGATAATAAATAAGATAAAGATATTAACTCAAGTTATTATCAAAGATAATAGGTAAAATAACGATAGAGTGGCTCCTTGGAACCGTTATATGGGAATTTCTCGTGCCCCCTAAAAAGGGCGACCTGTGAAGCAGGCCCGTTTGCAATAAACGGCACGAGGGACCGGCGTTAATTGATATCGGTGATATAATCACCCGATATCCACACGATATAAAACGACATATATATATATAATCATCCACTCACACATACACACACTCATACATACATTCACTGTTACCGACCACATGCGCTGACAGCGGCACCGCATGACCTCACGAAGATTCCCAGAGACGTGGTCCGGGTGTCTCTAAAAAAACCCCCGCGCAACCACACTGTGATTAACGGAAATGAAAAAGCAGTAGAAATAGGAACGGTAGAAAGAGGGAGGTGGGTATTTGAAATGCATAAGAGGCACTTCCAGGTAGAAGAAAATAAAGGAAGGGCTCGCATTGAGCTAAAGAGACAGAAAAAGTGGATAGCAAATCACTACTCAACCAGCCAATGTGGTCAGTAGCTCGGAGTGAGGGAAAAATCACTCTTACATGGTAAATGGGTGTTCCGAGACGAGATCAGGTCTACCGAAAGAAAGATAAGGCAGAAAAGTTAAAAAATTCACTAGACTCTTAATGAGAACTAGTACAATCATTTCCCTAACGAGTGCATCCACTACGATAAGAAAATCAGACAAAAGTTGAAACAACAACTTAAAAGTATCGCTACAGATACATTCACACAAAAACCCAACTGTTGCAAGGTAATTTTTTTAAAACGGTAACGCTAAACACACTAAAATGCCTAATTATAAGCCGTTAAATACGGACACACTGTCTCAATATGCTAAAAACAACCGAGAATTTGATAAGATACCAATAAAAAGCGATAGCACCTCACCACGAAGTTCAATAAAAAACCACGAAAAAAATGTACATATGTTATGATGATTTAGTAGAAGGAGAAACAAATAATAATATAGGATAATGTGGGCGACTGTAATAATTCAGAGGAAAAACGCATGGAATAGAAAGTTCTAGTTTTTTGCAACTGCGAATATGAACTATTTTTTACAATGGCATAGGCCGCGTTTCCTATGTGAGCCCAAAGAAAAAAAAATCCACTCAACATCAGCTAAAACTAATTATAAAAATTCAATGAGTTATTACAACCAAAGTTACGACAATTACCACACAATTAAACGATGTAAGATAAATACTAAAAACAAAATAATATGTTGTAGGAAAGGTGCGAGGATTAATTAAATGAAGCGACAGAGTTATAGTGGGAGATCTAGAGAATAAAGATAGGTAGTTTAAGGTAAATAAGTTAAACGTATAAAAGGTAAGTGCTGTATAAGAGCAGAAATAAGTAATTAAAGTTAATTAATTGATAGTAGGGACAGAAAACATTAGGTAAATCGTTAAGGAAATGTAACGTAAAAATTTTTTGGATGTACGTAGGGTTAAACGATTTTAAAGATAATTTTATGCCATCAAGTGTGGTTTAAATCGATATGTGAAGAGATAACAGTAATTAAAACTCGATTTACTGATAAAATTGTTGAAGAACAGGACGATATCTTGTAACACATATACTTGCTAGGATTGCAAGCTCTCGTTTCAGCTTTACCTAGACTAATGAAGAAAAATTCCAACACCATTCTTAAAATAATGATTTACAAATTACTAAAGCTGAGCGATCGGCCCTTGATGGGTCTCGTCTAGACTTACAAAGTTGAGCGACCAAGATTGACGGCAAATCTCGCTTAATAGATCTTAAAATGCTGCGTTGGAATATTGATATATCTAAAAAAATATGCTATTAAGACAAAATCATACTCGCTACACAAAAGAAATATTCTACGATACATGTAAAGAGAAAACAGTACTCCAAAATATTCTTTTGATATCGCGGGATTTATCAACATCTATCGTAAATGAGCTTAAATACAAAACGTTAACAACAACTTCATTATTGTATAGTTTAGAGAGGCAGGTGTAACGAAATCAAGTTATTATAGCGTTCTAAAAGGTAAAAGATATACTTAGATAATTGCCTTAGTTGTATTTGAAGACAAAATTTTCTTGAAAAAGGGATTTGTAGGTTATAGTTGTTTGAATTACTAAGAAAACACTTTTAGGACGATATCAGAGTAAGATGGTGTTTAAGGCAACATGTATAACGAAATGAAGTTACTACGACGTTTTAGAACATAGAAGGTATACTAAAAACTCAGTTAATTACAAAATCTATATTTCGGGAAGGAATTTTCTTTATGAAGGTAATTGTAATTTATAATTGATTATTTAGGTTATAAAGAGACACTCAAAATCATAGAAAAATACAATATTATATGTGTTATTTAAACGGTAGCTTTGAAAAATTGACCCAAAAAACAAGTTAAGAAAGGCTAAAAAAAATTTCAGAAATAAAATGATTATTTTAACTAAACTTAATGGCAATTTAAAAAATTTTTTCCTTTTCTTCTTCATAATGGATAGCAAATAAAGCTATTTACTTATAGTTAGAATACTTACAAACAAAATTATATAATCCAAACACGTGTTTAAGTGAGGTTATGTTATGTAATTAACACTCCTGAAAGATATGTACTTTTAATTTTATTCCGAACCGAATTAGGTACTTATTTAAGAGAATTTAGAATAAGACACACTATTTTTATAGTTGCAAGAGAATTAATTGGATTTGCAATACATCTATAAAAAGTAAACAGAAAAATCAATATTAATATGGCAGCTCATGTCAAAATTAGCATATCAACTGTCATTTCCTGTCATGTCATTTAAGGTTGTCATGACAACAGCAGTTCTACTACTCTAAATTTTCAGTTAACAGATATTAAAAAATTTAAATAATTATTTATTTTTTAAGTGAAAAACCTACAAATATAGTTAATTAATACATTATAAGATATAAGAAAATACAAAAACAAATTATTCAACCAGTAACAACGTCGGATTCGCCACTATTACAGCCCCGCCGTGCGGTACGCGAGCCACTGCAGTCAGTTGGTAGCAATGTTAATAATTGTAAAAATGACGCGCAAATAAAAGATTACGTCATATCAATGTTCGAATTATTACAACATAATAAAAAAAGTTATACAAATTTTAAGAAAAACCAAAAGGGTACTCGCGTAAACTGTAGGGCGACTCCATGATGGCGGGCTGCGTTGATCCTTTTCGGGCGTGGGTGTTCGTTGCCCCGGTCGAATCCAAATTCAAATTTGTCTTCTTTCTATTTGTAGAGGGGCGACAGGAAACTGCTATAAGGAACGATAATCAGAGATAAGGCAAGGAACCTACATAACCAAAAAAGACACGATAAGACACAAAGATAACTACATTCCTTCACGTCTCGGTCACCAGTCTCGACACGTCTCCCGGAAATCACCACCACCCTTCTTGGCACACCGCGTTGGCGCAATCTCGCGCAAAAGCACCGTCTGAAGTGACGGAAATACGCGCACGTCTTTTTAAATCCTTGGCGCAAAATTCTTACAAATTAAAACTAAATTGAAAATGTTTAGTGCCGATTTTTCGGCACGTAACAACATCTATTTTCATAAGTATACCAGTAATATTTTCTAGTTTTACTCATTATGTATGCCGAATTGACACAATGAGTAAAACTGGTCAATGTTGCTAACAATAAGTGTAACACAACATAGGTTGCTTGAAATAAAAATTTGTGGGGAAACTTAAAATTTACATCGATAAATATATATTAATTCGCCACACTTTGAGAAAAAAAAAGACAATACCGTTTCTATTAAATTAGGTGTTTTATAAATATTTTGACAAATATCAAGACTTAAATCATCCTCCATAACATTTTCGTAAAAGGCACAAATTTTTCGTAATACATTTTTTGTTTACTTTTTTATAATGAACAGAAATCTCAACTCAGAATTTTAAAATTCCAAAGATTCACACACGTACATTGAATTTCTAAACGACTTTTTGAAGTTTGTCGAACATGTAATACCTGAAGTCATACATATTAATGTATAATGTAAATTCTTATAACAATAGAACATGTTTGAATTTCTTTGTAATTAACACAAACAAATACAAAAAGATACATTAAAAATAATTTTACAAAGAAAATTCAGAAATATATCGATAATATTCGATACATAATCATCATCATCAGGTCTTCAGTCCTGGAACTAGTTAGACGCGTATCTTCGTTGTTTCCTATTCAGAACTAACCTACACAGTTGGCTGAAATTCTTTCAGTCTACATCTTTCACTATCTGCCTGCAATAGTCTGATCTATGTCTACCTTTCTAAAGAAACCTGCTCTTACAAGAGCTTGATTGACATTTTGTT
Organism: Platerodrilus igneus; assembly: GCA_036346225.1. Classification (NCBI taxonomy): domain Eukaryota; kingdom Metazoa; phylum Arthropoda; class Insecta; order Coleoptera; family Lycidae; genus Platerodrilus; species Platerodrilus igneus. Next base: position 1,713,289 of record JARFIW010001038.1, on the reverse strand, counting down.
CTTAAGTCTTTTATTACTGCCCTAATTTTTTGGTTACTTGGTGTATCCGATGATAATGTTGCTGATGTTTGTGACCCAATAGAAAAAGGTGAAACGCTGCAGAATATGTTGTCTAAAAATAAGAAACCGTTGTAGTTGTGTATATTTCATATGGATAAAAAGAATTAATTTTCAACTATTTAACTAGTGCAATTCGAAAACAAGTGATTGCCTTAATGGAGGGAATATAAAGATCTTCTATACCCAGAAGATTTCAACCTAATCAGATTAATAATAACAAAATTGTGGCAAGTTAAAGGTGCCATAAATTGTAGATTGTACATTTTAAAGAAATTAACTAATAGAAGACAAAATTGACATTTTTAAATTGCTTTAACTTTTTTGTCATTAATTCAATTAGGTTGAAATTTTCTGGGACTATGAAAATATGTAATGTATGTAAGTTGTATATGAGAATTATGAAAAAATAGCACTATCATTAAAATCGTATTACTCGATGTTGACGGTACAGATATATCCGCATAAAAGTGAGTAACTTCCTTTGGTAATATCATTTTGGAATCTTTTATAGTATTAATTGTAATATCTGAAATATAACATAATAAGTTAGAGGCAAAAACAAACAACATGTTAGTTGTTACCAGATAGAATTACTATTTTTTTGTGGTTTATGTTCAAATTGATCCGGTACTTGTTTATCAAAAACAGTAGGAATTGCCTTAATAGTCTTTTGCAAACTTTAATGGTTTTCGAGAGCTTGTCTGAATCCATTGCCAGTAAATCGTTCTGATTACATGCTGCTAACCATTCCTCACATCTGTGGAGGTGGAAATATTGCAATGAGCAACTAAAAGCACAGATTTTCCAACACAAGCTATGCTGTAGGCACAGATTATCCTAAATACTCCCTGTATGTTTGTTGTGGTTTGTTTAGCATTCTTCTTAATCTTCTTTGGGAATGAAACCACTCATAGTTTTTAAAATCTATTTTATTTACGTTTCGATCCATGACCTAGGATCGTTGTCAAAATAATAAAAACTTCAAGTTTGACGTTTATGACATAAATTGAAGGTTACTTTGATTTATTGATGTTTGAAATATTTGGTTTGAGTACACTAAGCTACCATAGGAAAGTCGATCCCAGGTCGCAACACAAATTGAAGGCAATCATTCTTTTAAACTTTAAAAATTTTTGCTTAATGTACTCAAACCAAATATTTCAAACATCAATAAATCAAAGTAACCTTCAATTTATGTCATAAACGTCAAACTGAAGTTTATTATTTTGACAACGATCCTAGGTCATGGATCGAAACGTAAATAAAATAGATTTTAAAACTATGAGTGGTTTCATTCCCAAAGAAGATTAAGAAGATTATCCTATATTAATGATAAATCAGTGTAGGTACTCACCTTACTCGATCAAATATTGGAAATTGGAACATAGAGATACTGTTTGAAGATTTTATCGAACCCCTTCTAAAAGCACACAATGTGCCATCTTTTTTATTTTTTCCGTCCATATTCATTGTTAAACGCTAGAAAAAAAAACAATATGAATCAAAATAAAAGTTAGGTTAACCACGAGAAAATTTTAAGTTGATTAGAAAGCCACTTATTTGGAGCATGCGCAAAGAAAAACAATTAAGCGGGAAACACTAGCCTTCACATTTGTAAGAGGTGGATAATCTGTGGAATAAATAAATAAAGATATTTCTGCAAGGTTGAAGTTAAACAAATGTTAGCACCATCCAGTGAATGGGCCGGCATCTATTTCCAATATGACGGCTAGCGGCCACTTTAAAATACTAATATTTTTTGAATTTTTGTGGTTAATGTGGTATTGAAAAAGCACTACTGTATTTATTTTCTTATTCTTTTATTATCAAGAATATACATTTTAAACCCTATTAATACAAAATTATATACACATTTAAGTTTGCTTAGAAAATAATTAAAACTAAACATTTACACCATTACATATTTAGTCAAATTACAAAAATATACAGTTACTGGTCTACATAGGTAATGCTTTGGAGTTACAAAAGTAGGCACAATGAATATTACATGAGGATGGATATGTATTGCAAGTTTAATTCAGTGTTATAGTTGTATAAATTGCACATATTAAATTTGTCCTATAATGTCTTATTTTTATACGCTTTTATGTTTTTTAAAATATATCCCACATAGTGGATGAGATGAATCAATATAAAATTTAATATTGTTGCTCATGACATCTTATTAATTTAAAATATATAAGTATTTCAAAATGACATGTTTTGAATTTTTAATAAACAGTGTGTAGTGTAACCGACCTGAAGGCTGACCTAAACGCCCTCTATACGGTACACCGGGCTCCATGATCTAACATCTAGTGGCAGTGGCTCGACGATTCCTACGTTGTATTATTGTAATGTAAACAAATTCACACTGGGAAGATGGCGTTAAGGCGGGAAGGTTTGAAATAAAACTACAGTATTTACCTAACTTACTTTTAATCAAATGAATAACCAATAAATGGGTCATTCGCATGAAAGCATAGAAAAATGACATTTAAAGCAAAAAGTGCCATACACAACCTGGGCGATTGGGGAAAGAGCACGACAGAGAAAACCCCAAACTGCCCTCATACTTTCAACTGCATTTGGCACATCTCGACAAGGATGGGTAACGTACCAGTAACCAGATTACCAACACTGAAATTGACGGGATGTCAACTGTTACCCAGACATACCACACATGACAACTGAAGAAACGTTAGTGTAGACCAGTTACTCTTTTCTGTTAGGTACTGAAGTTGGCTAGGCCAATACTATCCAGCTAAAGTTGAAGAGGGGGATACCAGGAAGATGACCTGCACCTGCACCAATGTTCCTCCCCGCACGGACATAAAAGTTAGTAATATTCAACAGGGCTCGAACACACGCGCGCACATACATACATTAACAATTTCCAGCCCGTGTTACAAAATATTTCACAAAGGCTAGCCGACTTCCTATTATTTGCAAAAGGGTACAACTACAAGTACATTGACAAGACAACATGAATCGCTGTAATGAACTTAAGACTGCGCATAGTTAAAAAGGCGCTGATGATTGAATAGACTATTTCCAACATAGTCATAAAAGCAAACGCAAAAGGCACGAGATCGTCGATCATACCAGAGGTTCAATTTAATTACATCACAACAATTATCACAAACGTTAAATACTAATTAATTATATAGGAACATCGGCTAGATAATAGGATACACAAAAACAACAAACATATAATTAAGTTTAAACCAAAATGTGAGCAGTGCAGTTGTAAATGCGATTCATATGCTGAATTAAAACAATTACAAATAAATAAAATGTCAAATCCATCACAAATATCAAACATTATAAAACATGTAGGCAGCAAATACATATCAAAATTTTATTACACAAAATACAAGCACAGATTTAGGCGCTAAATGTTTATATAACTGCATGTTAGTTAAATATACTAAATCTAGTAAACAAATGTTAAAATTTATTCATTATGATTGCATCGGTTAAAACATACTTCTAAAAAAATAAACACATCGTGGCATTACAAGTTACAAATAAAAAAATACACAACTTTGTGGTTAGTTCAATAAAACCCAAAACAAATATAACATAGAAACATAATACCGTTCGTATTCAAACTTGTCTAATAATTTGATTTAATATATCTAAAGAATGTTGGTACAAATTGTTCGTAAAATCACAATAAGGGTACATTTACTATTGTCTCTGTAACAGGTGCAATGCAATTGGAATTACAACTCCGTATTAAATACAAAATCCACATTATTTTAAATAAATAAATATTAGTTTTCGGTCGATAAACCAAACAACACTCATTTATACATAAACATGTTCAATAAAATAGTAAATTTACGTATCACACATCCCAAGTAGAACAACTGGCGAGGCAGCATTGTATACATCAATCTCAAAAAAGCAACAGGTAAACATAAAATATTTTCTTCAATGGTAAAATAACTAACGGTTTTACAATAAGGACCAACATCACATGCAAAAGAAAGCTCTGATTACAAGATGTAATCAGATTACCTTAAATAACTAATACATTATAAACTTAAACCATTACCTTTAATAAAAAACCGCCAAGTGAAAACTTTTTCGACCTGCCATTTTTGAAAAATCTCAAAACAAAGTCCTTTCAACTCTGTCGACCAGCTTGATTCTCCATACACATGCGCACAAAATACTGTAGAATCTGACATCACGGAATGCGTTCAGAAGCCTGGAAGTGGTTACTGAACTACTCTAACAAATACCTTCGAATATCGAAATGTACACTAATATTTGTAATAATTATCAACCCATGAGAAAATCGACCTAGAAGCACTACGAGACACTTCAAGTGTAAATGCTATTCCTTAAAATCAAATGACAGGGCATATGTCGGCCTACGTTACTGTATACCCTCTCCACAGCCCTGATTGTAGTTACATGTAATATACATTAATATAATTGCAATATAATTAAAAATAAAGCATGTTTATAATTTTTAAAAAATTATCTTCAAATACATCGGATCTTTTTATCAAACATTAGACAGATTAATATCATATGTATTGAAGTAAATCTCATAATCTTTAAATCGCTGGTTTAAAGTGCACATGTAAATCCACATTTAGTGAAAATGGATTTAAATATCGGAAGACAACCTATATATCATATATTTCATGATGTATAATAGTAATACAAGTTTTATAAACCTCTGATAGTGAAACAATTCCCATACTTTACAACATGAATTATTTACCTAGCAGCTTTGTCTATTAAACATGTTCAGAATTCAGATCACCACAATATTACAGAAAAAAGTAGAATCTATAATCTGCATAATTGCTAAGAATATGTTTAAAGTTCGTTTGCAAAACTTTGCCAATATCTTTTACAGTCATTGATTTAGCGTTAATACAAAAAGATAAAGGAGACGTTTCCATGAAAAAAGATAGACAGAAAGGACCAGCAGCTCCAAATGCTTCATCAGTGAAATCTGTGAATAAAGTATAAGGACATATTGACAGTTTTTGTTAACTAGAAAGTCATCATTGTAGACTAGACTTAAAAAAATTATATTTATCATCGGACTTCAATATTTCAATTATGTACAGACTTTACTGTACCGAATTCTGTCCAAGCATGGATATTAACAAAATGTCTGTGGCAATTTACATGTCGATATGTAATGCGTTCAATCCAGCATTATTTTTCCACAAACCTCAAAACGGCCGATGATTGAAATGTAACTTTTATGATAATGCACTAAATAAATTTGATCTTGACGCAAAATGGTAACAACATAAACAAACAAAAAAGGAAACCATGGACTCCAAAATGATCAATAAGGAACTATGTAAAAGTGCCAACAGCATAAACTTCAAGTCCATTTCGTTTGACTTGGACTCGGTATTTAATGTACCACATGCAGCTAAAAGCCAAATTTACTATTGACAAAGATATCCGTATATAATTTATGTTTTTAATTCCAATGGATATTGGTCAAAAATGTTCGGTTGAAATCTGTCTGACTTTGTAACCCAGCTTACTACTTTCAACGACATTTGTGGTGAGCAGAGTATTGGACAGGACTTGGACCTGTATCTTGGTCATTCCGGTCCCATGCGTTTACTAATTACGCCACCGAGATCGATGACGACAATTGGGAAATTTACAAATTTAAATCATGCACACAACTATACCTAAACGTAACTTTCAATTACGTTTGGCATTTTTGACAATCATATCTGACATTGTCAAATTTTTAACTTATGTCAGTTATAGACAGGAAACAACGCTCAAAATTACGGCTATAAACCAAGTATTAAATATATAAATATTTTGTGTAGTTTTTACAACTTACCTTGTGTAAAAAACTACCTAAAATATTTATATATATATATATATATATATATATATATATTACAATTATTAAGATGAAATAACTTAGACTTTTTATAAGCCCAAATGATCATTTCAAATCGAGCTAGTAATTGAAAGAAGGAAAATATAAGGTCTTGGACAGGATTTGCACCTGCATCTCAGGATTGCCGGAACTGTGCGTTTGCCAATTACGCCCCCGAGACCGATCACTATAATTGTTAAATTTACAAATCTAAATCGTGTACAGAACTATATATAAACCTAACTTCCAACTACGATTTAGATATGTAAATTTCCCAATTATAGTCATCGGTCTCGGTGGCGTAATTGATTAACGCACAGTTCCGGCAAAACTGAGATGCAGGTTCAAATCCTGTCCAAGACCTTATATTTTCCTTCTTTCAATTACTAGCTCGATTTGAAATGATCATTTGAGCTTTGCATAAAAAGTCTAAGTTATTAAAAGGTAAATTATTTACGAGCAAAATTAATTTAATCCATTTAGTGAAAACGGAGGAGTATTAGGGTATTTTTATAATTAAGAATTGGAATGTTAAAATTACATGAAGGAAGAAAGCTTCAAATCAAATAGAAGTTCAAGGATGCGCATAATTAACCATAATTTAGTTTATGCAAACACATATAAGCAAAAGAAAGCATGCTGCGTAAGAAAATCAATAATTTCCAAGGCAGATGTATTCGTTGTAAAAGCCAACGTCAGTTTTATCAGATACGAAGAACCAGAAAGTCAAGGAATTGTTATGTTTAAACGGTCGATAATTTACAGAAACACCTGCTTGTTAAAAGGTTACGTTCAACGAACTCGAGCGTATATTACCATAAGATTTCATAGAAATTATGTTCAACCGTCAGTTTGGATAAACATCTACGGTAACAAATATCTTAAAGAGCGAGGGAAATGAACAATCGGTAATATACAACAGATAGAGACAGATATAAAGCAAGCAAGGAATTGAAATGCACGTACACTATACACGTGGAGTTGAAATAGGATGTCAACAATATCGATTTTCTGTAACTCAAGTGGGGTTTGAAACGAAACAACGAACATGTATAAAACAGAAATGCATAGCGCTTAGGAGTTTGGTGACGACAAAAAACTCTGGCATTAGTTGAAATCCAACAGTGTTAGAAACGAACGCACACGCGAAGGTTGAAAGCAAATTCGAGATATACTGCAAGTAGGTCGGGAGAAATTTTACGAATTTAGAGACGGTTACGTTCAAAATTTTTAGAATTCGTTTTGAAAATAAGCTTTTCGAAGGAAACGCGTCCAGTAGGTTTGAAAGATACTATAAAATACCCAAGTTAGGTTATTAAGGTTCTCTTCTCTTTTCCTTTACGTCGGTTAAGTGCTGAATACCAATTCAGACAATAATAATAAAGCTTTTGGTGAGTAGTTTGTGTATGTAATAAAGATACATTTAATATTATATTCACAAGTATAAAATTGTAGTAGCGGACTTCCAATTTATTAAAGTGATGCACGAGTTAGTGCATGAGTAAACAAAGGTCCGACTACTACCACTAAATTTATTAAATGCAAACATGATATATGGAGGTAAGCAGAGCTGGTTAGCTATTGTTTGTGCATGATATGGGTATGGAATGGTACTGTGAGACAAAGCGAAATAGCAGATGGTAGAGGCCTGTGAATTCGACAAGCAGCATAGTTAATGGAAACAACGCCGAGGGATTTTTTTATGGTTCCCATCGCCGACGGAAATAAAGACTAAAGAATTCTCCAGGTATTTATTTGAAATTTCTGTTACTGTATAAACATTTGTAAAATTTTTGTGATTGTGTGGTTGATTTTTTGTGGAATATTTATGATTTTAGAATCTTGTTTTAAAAAGATACATGTACAGGACAATTTATTAATTTTTGAGTATTGAAAAAGGGTGTATTTCAAATATATTAAAAATTTATTCAGGATAGAAATTGTGTTGTAAAGGGTAAACGGGTCTGTAAATTTTGTTTTAATTTATGCAAGGTTTAAAAGGCATATACAAACAAAACTGGTTTATAATGAGCTCACCATACTCCAGTGTGAAGTCAATGTAGGGTAACATGTGGGGGCCTATCTACTCAGATCTAATTGAATGTGTTTAAAAATTATTAGAAAAATCAAGGATTTCAAATTATACCATAAATTGAGTTTTATAATCATTGTATCAAACTGTTTTAACATATGTGTAAATATAATTTATCTGTTAATAGGTGTAAATAAAAAGTTATATGGTTGTTGTATTATTTGGTGATTTTATTGAATGGGGTGCGAATGTGAAAGACGTATGTCTGTAAATATAGTTATTCGAGAAGAGGCCCAGCTGAGCTAACCAGGGATGCAGAGGAGTTCGAAGGCTTAATAAAAGGATAAAGAATTTTTGTAATAATTTTTTTGTAAATTTTAGATTGGTTTAGGCGAAGGCTCGAGTGTTCTCAGAACTATCCGACTGCCACGGCAATTTTATGTCGGCCCAACAATGGGGCTCGATTCGAAAACCTTAGTTCCCGAATTTTTGTAAGTTCCACGGCAATATATATATATATATATATATATATATATATATATTGTAGTGGATTTAAAGGGTTAAATTTGGGTATAAACAATGCAATTTCAAACACCCTGTGTAAAGAGAGGAACATAATATTTACGTGCAAAATTTATTTCATCTATTTAATTCAAAGTAACAAGTATTGACATAATTTTATAATTAGGGATTAAAAGTTAATAGGTTCATAGAGAAAATCAGTTTTATAAGCCAATAGAAATTATTAATTAATTTAATTTAGTTTAATTCAACGGGTTATAACGTCAGAAAACGCATCAGAGCATGTAAAATCAATAATCCCAAGGCGAAAAGCTTTCTTAACAAACAAACAGACGTCGGTTATATAAAATACTGTGAAATGTAAGCTCCGAAAACTGTTATTTTAAACGATCATTAATTGAGCACACTTGCATGTTGGAAAGGTCATCTTCCGCTTATTTGTGAAGATAACAAGGCAAGCTTCAAGGAAATATTGTTCAACCGTCGGTGGTTTCGCATAAACGCTAACAAAAGTTTCTTAAAGAGCAGAAGGGATGAACAATCAATAATATGTTTCAGAATGAGACGGGCATAAAAGCATTCATTTTAGTAGGCACGTATTTGATCCACGTGGAGTCCATAAAGACGCGGGCAGCTATATCGATTTTCTACAACTCAAGCAAGGTTGGAATGCGACATCAAATATGCATAAGACAGGAATAGAGATATTACAGGCGGAGTTTTAAGACGTCACTGAAATGTATCATTGGTCGAAATAGAAAGTTTTAGAACAGATGAACACGCGACAGGTGGATGTGATAGTTTTGTATGATATAGCGTGTTGACGCGGGAATATTTCTAGAAGTTTAAAACGGTTACACAAGATTTGTGGAAATATTAATTTCGATTAAGTATTTCGCGTAAAGTGTGACCAAGGGGCCCTAGTTTTATGATATAAATACTCTGGGAGAATTAGGAGGGCTCTCTTTAATTTTGCATCGCTTGACAACGTATTATAATCAACTGACAAAGCTTGTGAGTATTAAAAATTTGTAACATTCAGTGAAATAGTATTAGATTATCTGTGGCCTTATAGTTAGTAACGCGAATATAATAGAGTGTAATTTAAATTTAACTGAGGTCCACGAAAACTTTAACAAGCTCGTAAATTAAGAATGCAATAATAAGCAAGTGTAATATACATGGATTTGAATGTTGGAATTGGTGTTAATTGGTAGCACGCAGCTCAGCTTAAACTGAGTTGTCATCTATAAATAGCTGGTGGAGCAGCGCGCATAATCTCGAAGCCGAGGGGTTCAGGAATATAGAGATTCTTCAACGGAGATGGACTTTTGACGCTTTTTCCAGGTAACGCATTTGAATTTGCTGGGTTTTTTATATAAACTGTTGAAATTATTTGTGATGTGTGAGTGAACTTTGATGGTTATTTTTTGTAATTTAACGTATTGAAAAGGATACGTATAACTGACTATTATTATGGTATTTTGGAATATAAAGCAAAAGGTGTACGTAAAGCTTATTAAATTTCTTGATGAATTTAAATTTAATTGTTAAGAGTACATGGGTTTATTAAGTTTGTAGTGATAGTATGCAAAGTGGAAAGCATACATTAATAAACTGGGTTATCATGAGCTCACCATACTCCAGTGTGCAGTAATAAATAAAGATAAGGTATTATTTGGGGCCCATTTACTCCTGTTGCATTAAATGCGTTAGAAATTTCAATTTTAAAAACAAGGACTTTACAAAGATAGCATTTATTGAGGTGTAACTTGAGCACCGAACTGTACATAACCATGAATCATTATTTGTAAATAGTGGTAAATAAATATTGTATGATTGTTGTATTATTTTGTGATTTTATTGAATGGTGTGTGAACGGTAAAGAGAATGATAGTAAATTTAGGTTTCCGAGAGGAGTCACAGCTGAGCTAGCCATGGAAGCTGCTAAAGAAATTAATTTGATGAAGCAGAATCCGGGTAAGAAAATTTTTTAAAAATTTTATATTTTTGAAAATTATTGTTTTTGACTCTGGCGAGGTCCGGAGCTTAAATTAGACAGTTCCACGGCAATTTATGACGCCCAATCTGTGAGGCTCGAATGTTTTTTTAGAAAGTACCAGTTCCTGTGACCTAAATTAGATCATTCCATTAGTTATTTGCAGTCCGCAATAAGGAATTGTATAAAACAATAAAAAATAAGATGTATCTATGAATAACACTCTTATAAAAATAATAAGAGCTTTATTCACCTATACAAATCGGGCTAATAGTTGTATAGTCATTAACAAAACAATAGCTTTATTAATTCATAAGGGGAGGAAACATCCACTGACCGCCGGTTTCAGCTTCTTTAATCATCTTCAGAGTGAATTAGTTTCCAACCCTATGAAGTAATTGAAACTATTATACTAATATAATTTCGAAGGAATCCTTGTACTATGGCAAAAGTAAGTAATACCGCCATCAGGTGGTAAAACATCAACAGTACTAAGCGTGCAAGTCCAAAGATTGATTCGAAACTACATCGCCGTTCTATAGATGGCTATATAAGTATGTCTTGCCAGACATCAAACTAAGTGAAAAGCCTTTATAAAATTTTAATGTACCAAAGCTCTATTAAAATACACAAGTTGAGAAGGATACACTTCTTCGGTTTACCAAGTTGCCAAAATCAAAAATAAAATATAAAAGCTTTCTAATAACTTTGTGATTGGACATTTTACACACACGTACGTACGTATGCATGCAAGCACACATACACGCATGCCGACACACTCAAATTTAATAGCTCGATTAAAATTTCCAGTAAAGTTTTATAAAAGAGATAACGACAGTTGTATTATGATAAATTTGTGGAATTAATTAATCTCAAATCGTTGAAAAGAATAATAATAACTTATGCATTAATTATTTAGCATTTGATCTTAACCTATAACAAAAGTAAGTAAAACAAACATTTTGATAGTCCGACTAAGTTCCACAATCCACTAATTTTTCGTTTCTGATGACGGACTACTAAAAATAAAGTGCATCATTTGTAACATTTCAAAATATATGACATGTATAGTTGTAATTGTTCTGTTTGTTCCCTCTTAGTAATGCCAATGTTTTATAAATAAAAAAAGAGAATTATTTGTAATATTTTTCCTGAAAAATATAATACATATTACAAATGTAAAATCGTTTTTAACGTAAAATTAGAATTATTCTATTTCAGAATATCCATAAACGCAAAGAAGAAGAACGTGCACAAAGTCTGAAGCAAAAAGAAGAGGAGAAGATGCAACGGTTTTTTGAAATACGGAAAGAACAAGCAATTGAAAAGGATAAATTCGTACAGTCGGTTCGTAAAAAGATGTACGTCAAATCCGATGCACCAAAAGCCTTGACCAGTGCTTTGCTATTTTCTGAGGTACTGTATACAAGAGACAAACAACGAGAAGTTGATAATATTATACATGAACACGAAAAGAAAGAACAAGTCGAATATGCAGCTAGGGTAAAACAGGCTGCTGAGGATGAATTAAAAGAAAATGAAGAAAGAGAAAAGAACATAGCGGAACATAAACGGAAGTTGACCGAATACTATTTAAACGAGTAAGTATTTTTGTAGATCTTTGTAAGGTTTAACTAATCAAGACCTCTATAAAAATCATTGAACAACAAAAACAAATTAATCAAAAACATGTTCTTGTGTCTTGGTTTGGGGATAGATCTGTAATTAGGCTGTCACAAATTCAGTGTATTCTAAATGTAAGAAGCACAATGGCATTATACTACTAAAAAATTGCAAAAACCGTAATTTACAACTTATTTAAAATTGTCCCCTTTCTCGCTTTATAAGAGATTATAACCTTTACAACCAGTTCACTAATGGCTAAAAGCTTTATCTCCATATTGACCATGAGTTTCATTTAGAATGCTTTTGTCTGTTCTAAATTTCGGTGGTATTGAACACGTAGCTACTTCAAAGTTAGACTAAATCTTGTAATCCAGCAGATTTGGGTTCGAACTAGAAAATGAACAACTTCATATTTGATAAAGACACTGTTTTGTTTTAAATCATTTTGAAACTTGCATATTTTCGATTTGTACCTTTTTTATATAACTCTAATTTTAATTCGCATTTATTTCCTATAGTATTCTCTAATGTTTAATAGTTGTATTAAATTTTCTCCTCAAAGCTCAAAAATCGCTTCTATTTGTAATTTAATTGTTTATTCGTTAGATGACTTTTTGTTGTACTTTAATTTGATTTGCACCATTTTTAAATTTATTTTTTAACTTGGTTTTTGGTTTAACTTGCTTTGCATTATATTATAGTACTATCTACCATGTGGTTTTAGGCTTTATGTCTGCTTTTCTCTAAATTAGATTATTTAAACAAACAATAGTTCTTTGTATGTATTAACTGTTGTTTGTTTATTGCTATTACCTTTTAGTTTGATATTTGTAGTTGTTACTGATTATTTTTTACTGCAAATTTGTTATTAAATAGTCCAAACACTGGTTTACAAAAAGTTTGTATATTCTTTCACAAACACTAATTTAACTAATTCTAAATATATTTTTGTATGCTGATTTCAAATATGTTTCAATATTTTCCATCAGACGAAGTTATTATTTGCGACACACGTTTTAAATTTTAAAAGAATCAGTTCTTACATAACACACAATGATAACTATATGCCTAATTGTAGCTCACCTAGAAAGCTTTATATGATGATTTTCTGCCATATTTTGCTATTGAGATCTCTCTTCTTGGTCCAACAATAGTCAACTAGCATTCTAGGACTCCCATTTGCCGTGGTACCTCCTTTTTATAGTAAAAATCTGCTAATGAAAATGTTCACCGTGCTCATCAGAGACAGTCCCAAGGTGCGAGTATAAGAACTGAATTTTTACGGACATGTTACATTCCATTGCTTTGTACGAATTCACAGATTACTTACTGTGTTACTATAGTTTCCTCTATATTATTGTCAAAATAGACAATTTTGAATGATTTTCATGCTACTTTTTTCGGCGGATGTAACATTTCCTCAAAATGTTAGTCATGCGATAATAATCCTGTGACCGTACAAGAATTTCTTTTTTCAATTGTACATCACTAAATTTGGAAAAATTTGATCTCAGATACATAAATCCAACAGAACTTTTGTTCAAACTTTTAAAAAATTTTTCATAAGCCCCAATTTTATATGTAAGGGAGGTTAATACATCTTTATAAAATTCACTAATTGGGGGTATGACGTTTTACGTTCACGAATAAAAGATTCATATTTCTTTATCTAGGAAGACTTATTACTCCTATTGTCTAATCCACATAAGAAACAGTAAAATTTAGTGTATCTAAGATGCAAGCCTAACAATCTCCGCAAATATTCCAGTTATATTTTGTATACTGGATTTTTTCTAACAGCAATTTCAAATTTCCATATGTTTCTTTCATCTCAGTGGCATGCTCCATAGGTATTGATGGTAATTTGTTACCATTATACAGAAGCGCAGGCTAGAAATTAACTTTTGATAAGTCTATGAACAATCATCATTCATCTGGGTGGTGTTCATGTCCAAGAGCCTTCATTATTAAACAAATATTATTACAAGAAAACACATTGTCTTCTTTAGAGAAATAGTCTTTGAAATCACTATCATAACTACGATGAACATATCTTTGTATCTTTTTAGAATAGATTCCAACCTTTGAACGTGGAAGTTAAAAGCTCAGTCAATATTAGACAAATTGAAATCCATATAAGATCATTAAGATCTTATTTAGTTAAAAAGTGAAGTTCTAATGAATTACTTACTTCAAATGTAGGAACATTGCGCTCTTCATCAGTACGAGCTGGGCCAAAGTCAGAGTTATCACTTACAGTCATTAAATCTGGATACTTTGGTACAGTTTTAAACAAAAGCTCCACATTACCTGCTGTATGTGTCCAGAACTTACATAATGATGATTTTCACACCTCCCTAGAAAGGGCTCAACATAATTTAGTGTCTTCAGTAATAAATCTAGATAAGATTTCTCCTAACAATAATAGGATTTCAACCACTACATTTGACACTAACACACTTTCGGCTTCAAGTCTAATGTTATTATTATTTCCAATGCTGAGATTGCTGAGGGCAAAGTGAATACAATGAATAGAAATTTACTAATACAGGGGAATAATTCTGAATCAGCTATACAGAGTGTTTTTAAATCAACATTTATTTTTATATCAAGAGTTGATCCGAAATACCAATCCCAGGATATTGTTACCTTTATGGAAAACAACTCTATACATGTTCTGTCGTGCAATGACTCAAGACTATATATAATACATACAAATCTTTTAAGGTAGCTATTAACAAAGACTTTGTTCATAAAATTTTAGATCATAATATTTGAGGTAATAATATCATTGTGAAGCCTTTTAGAGGTAAGCGGATGAGTAACCCAAATTTCAGTTAATTCCTGACCTATCAGCTGCACCAGCTGGGGATAATAATGATTGTATTGTTAAGGATTTGACTCATAACATCATCAGTTTGAACATTCAGTCTGTTAGACATAAGATGCGGACTTAGAGGTATTTTTATTAGCGGGTAATGTCAACTGTGATATATTATGTCTTAATGAAATTAACTTAAACTTTAATGAAATGTGTTACGTTCATTTTCGTAAATTATTAATTAGTGTATGTACAATAATTTTTATCTTAAATTCCTTTGGCATTCAACACAAAAATTAATTCCGTAATTAAAAAATAACCCTTTCATGTATTAAAATTTGGATGGTAATTAATAATAAATATCCTTTCTCAGAATTTCGTCCTGTGGAATTTACGCCTTAATTAGATAGGCGACTTTCCAAGTATTTTAATAATTAAATGCTGGTGTGTTTTCCCTTGTTAAAAATTCGGCGAATTTATTTTAATAAAATTAGGATTTTCCTAGTTTATTTCCTTGCATTGGTGCTTTAACAAATGTAACAATTCATTTGCTGTTCGAATAGCCACAAGAAAACACGTTCTGTTTGGCTTCGTTCGTTTTGTTATGCGAATTTCCGGCACGCATTATTTAGCGTGATGAGTATATGGAGTTTATATAAAACAATACTTTTTTGGCTGCAATAAATTAATTTATGGTTCGTAACTATTCTAGCTTCCTGCGGGGGACACGTTAATTCCTTGAGCTTCTTCCAAGAATGCGAAGTCAAATGCGCTCTGCCTGGACGTAAGCTTTCCTGTCCGCTGACGCAGACCAGCGACTGGTTCCACCCCGATGCGAGTGACGCGAGGGTGAGTCCTTTTTTTTGTTGTTTTCTTGGTATACGCGATTCTGACTTCGGAACCAGAACGCCTGGGGTTTTACTATTAAAATATGGCCTCTCTAAATTTAATTTCCTTATGAAAATTATTAAACTATTTTGGCATTTACTGTTCTTTGGTTACTACCTTACTATCTGTTGTTACTAAATTTCTAAAAATATATTACATGTTTGTAAAGTTAGGCTAAGTGTATATTTACGACATTCTAGAGCTGTGGTTTTTAGGGTTGCGTTTGGTTCTTTCCTTTTTTTCTTCTAGTTACCGTCAGGGGGAGTTGCCTAAAAACTACAGCTCGCCATTTTCAGGGGTAATTTTTTAAATGTAATATATAAATTGGGTACATTGACTTGTTTTGGGGTTGGGTTTTTAGAGTACTGTTTTGTATATATATTTTGTTTTTAATTATAAGTTCTTTCTTTTCCATTGTATGTTTTGTTCGGAGTGTGAATGAGTGAGTGTATATAAATTTTTTTCTATTTATTTCAGGTTTTTTTGTTACTTTATCTATAGGTATAAGACCCCGCCTACTCGCCGCCTGAGCCCGGACTTACTTCCTTTTTCTTTCTTTTTCTTGATTTTTTTTATGTTACGTCAATGTACGTAGCAAATGCAATCTTTAAAAATCAACAGCTTATACCCATTATCGTTTTTGTTACACAAAACCACTCTTGAGGTGGTGTAGCAATTCTTGTAAATGAAAAACTAATTAATAAAGCAAGTAACTTGAATAAAGTTGCCAAATATTCTATGGAAAGACATGTTGAATTGTTAGGTGTTCATTTTAAAACACTTAATCTCACTGTAATCACGTCTTATAGATCACCCAACAGTGGATCTATCAAACTTTTCTGTGAAACTTTTTACAATGTCTTCAAATCGCTTGGTAATCTAATTTACACAAATTTGATTGTTTGCGGCGACTTTAATGTACATTTCAGAACAAATGAAAACGATGTTCAAAAATTAATTGATTTATATGCAACTTATGACTTAGATCCTATAAATACGAGGACAACACGTAAGCATAGCTGTTTGGATAACATCTTTACAAATATTACAAACTTAAAATGTCGTTCTATCGATACAAGCCTTTCTGGCCATTGTGGACTTCTCACACTGTTTTTAATCTTAAAACAAACAATACATCTTCATTACAAGTTATACAACCTTTCTCATCTTTGGGCAAATTATACTTCTATATGTACCTTCAACAATGTGATTGGAGCTTTATTAACAACTTCAATTTATGAATTAACGACAAGTGTACACGCTTCTTGGACATACTTAAACTAGCCGTTAAGGTTAATTTTCCTGAAAATGCATAACTAAGTTGGTCTCGTCTAAATTTGAGGTAAAGTGGTTCAACTCAAAACTAAATGATATGCGTGAAAATTACTTATTTTTTGCAAGCATGTATAAAGTCTTACATAATGATAAGCTAAAGCTTTTTGCAAATGAGCTAAAATATGATTACAGATCAGCCTTAATCATAACTAAAACAAAAGCTTATGCTAATTTTACTAAAAAAATCCGGTAACCACAATAGTATCAAATGGAAACTTATTAATCATAGTAAAGGGTCAAAAACACAGGATCCCCACACAACCGATACAAGTGCCAATGACTTTAAGGTTTTCTTTTCTAACTCGGTCAATAAAACTATCAAAACTATATCTACTCCACTTGAACCTACTACATCAAGTAGTCCCCTGGTCACTAATGATAAAATTGCTGTTACTTTCGACTTTAACGAGATATTTTCTATTTATATGAGAAATATTATTCGGACCATGAAAAATACTAAAGCTAGGGATGCTTATGGTCTTGACACCTCCTTGTTTAAAGTTACATGTGACATTATTGTTATTGTACCTCTAACAAAACTCTTTAACCTTATTATTAAACATTCTGTTTTTCCGGAAACTCTGAACTTAACTAAAGTTATCCCTGTACATAAAAAAGGGTCCTATAACAATGCTGAGAATTATCGTCCTATATCGCTTGTTCCGGTTATATCGAAAATCTTTGAAAAATTTTTACTTAAATTACTTCTTTGGTATCTTGATGTCAATAATTTACTTCACCCTATGCAATTTGGTTTTAAGGAAAAAAAGTTCAAATCAATCTTAAAAACCTATCTTACTTCCAAAGCTTTTTATAATACTTCAGATTTTATTAATGATGTAAAGAGTTTTATTCCGGGTACTGACACCTAACATTATATTTTCGTACTTAATAGTGTCTGCTCATGTATTATTTTAATATTATGGTGAATTATTTTATTTACATCATTTCTTTCTCATTGACACATCTGATACTATATTTTTTTTTGTACAATGGATATAATTGAAATAAATAAATAGATAAATCTATAGGTTTTGGTAAAAGTTCAAGTAATACATTGGTACACAATGTTTTTTTAATTAAGGAAACCAAATTTTTTTTAGCTTCAGTAATATTAGGCTTTTTTGTAAATACATTTTTTAACAAAACTTTCTCTACATTGATCTTTCTCCTAGAATTTAAAATCTGTGTCTCATTAAAATCACTTTCAGCAAACAATGTTTTGTAGAAAAGCATACCAGGATTACTATTCTTCAACATAAGTACTTGTACCTCAGACAACTTAATGTTTTTAGGTAGGGTAATGAACAGGTCTGCTACAAGAGCTTTTAGATCAAGAATGTCTGTATGGTATACCTCAGATACTTTATAAGGCTTACCATTCTTCTTTGAACTTCTAATTATGCAGGCATATTGATCTGGAGAGAAAATTGAGTAAGCTCTTTTGAATTGTCTTACTTGCTTCTCGATTAGTGCATGCATGCTATCACCCTCATTCTGTGAATGACCTGTTATGAAAAACTTATGAGTGATAGATTGCATCTTTAATGAAAATAGTGCATGCATGTACAGGGCTATAACAAACTTATTCTTATTTTGCCCTGCACAATTGTACGGGTAAAACACAATACTACATTTATTTTGTGTCTGCTAGTCTATTGTTTGAAGGTATTTCAAAAAACATGTGCCTACTTCATTGGCTCCTCTGCGAGCCTCACCTTCATGCTACAAAAAGCACGTGCCTTCCTGACTTTTAACATCGTATAAGGTGAAGTTGAACACAATTAGTTTTGACACAATAAAACGACGAAGCTTCGCCTGTTGGGCATGGTAATACTGCTTGCAAATCAAAAATTATTGTTTTTGAACTACTATCACTATTTTTATCGTCCTCTTTTTGCAACTTAACTTTTATGCTTAACAAAAAACACACGTCTAAATTTGCTATAATCGTCTTTAAATAAGACAAACTAACGATTACCTCCCAAAAAAATACTTTGCATGGGTCCACAGACGTCTGCATTTATCTGTTCTCCAACAACCACAGGTCGATTTGAACGAAAACCGAAGCTACGGCGATGTGACTTTCCAAGAGCACATCCATCACAGAATTCACCATCTGCCATTACATTTATTTCTTGTAGCTGCAGGAGGTCTTTTACGTGTCGTTTATTTTGGTGACAAAGTCGTTCATGCCATGTTGCAACGTGTCGGCATCACTTATATAAAATACAGCCGGTTTGTCTGGAATTATTACTCGCATATTTAGCACATAAAGGCCACCATACATACGACCCATTAGTCGTACTTTACCGTCCAATTTAAATTTACATTCGTAACTATCTGCTTCAAATATGTATTTCTTTGCTACAGCTCAGCCCACAGAAAATAAATTACGGCCGGCATCAAGAACATACCAAACGTCTTCAAGAAACGTCTGAACTACTGATAAACGAACTTTGGTTTCAATATTTACATTTCCTTGTCCAATGGCATAAATAGCTCCACCATCAGCTTTGCATAATGGTTGTGCCTTTACTCTTAGTTAGATTAGAATCTAAACCGGTAAATACAGTAATAATACAAATATACATGCCTACCTCTAGTTACAGTGAGAAAGAAATAAAGGCAATCTACAAATATATATCGAAGACATACTAAGATATGTAAAAGGACACGAAAATTTAATAATTACAGGGGAATTTAATGCAGTGGTGGCTGAGGGTAGGGAAGGTGCGGTAGTAAGTTTATTTGGTTTAGGCACGAGAAACGACAGGGGAAATAGGTTGGTAGAATTTTGCGACAATAACAATTTAATTATCACAAACATATTATTTCAATATCATGCTAGAAGACGATACACGTGGAAGCTGCCAGGAGATTTGGGAAGATATCAAATACAGTAAAAACTCGATTATCCGGCCCTCAGTTATACGGATTCGCGATTATCCGGACTACCAACCATGACCAATATACGTAATATCTACAAGTCGAATTTATGCAAGCATGAACGTGTCAGAACTGGCATTAATCCCACCCGCGCTCCGCAGAGTGCGCTCCCCACGCGTTTCGTTACTTATTGTTTTAGTTAGCAATTGTTACTGGGCTCGGACGCGCGTGTCACGTGTCAAAAATGTCGAAGCGTAAGACAGTGGTTCTATCGCTTAAAGACAAAATAAATATTATTGATTCATTAAAAAAAGGAGAAACTGGTCGTACGTTAGCTGATAAGTATGGTGTAGGTACATCCACGATAAGTGACATTAAGAAGAATACTGATTCAATTTTGTTGTACACCTGCAAATTAGATAGTGAAGACGGGAGTAAACATCGAAAAATGATGAAGAAACCGAAAAATGAATTTTTAGAAGACGCTTTATATTGTTGGTTTTTACAAAAACGATCAACTGGGCAACCGATATCTGGGCCTTTACTGTGTGAAAAGCATTACAGTTAAATAAAAATTAGGTGGCAGTGAATCGTTTGTGGCAAGTAATGGATGGTTGTACAGATTTAAATCTCGTCATGGAATTCGTGAATTGGAAATACATGGTGAAAAATGACAGCTAATGTAGACGCAGTAAAATCTTTTAAAGATGATTTTAAGAAGAAATTGGATGAAAATAACTATGACTTGAATTTTGTTTATAATGCTGATGAAACCGGATTAAACTGGAAGTCATTACCTTCAAAATCTTTAGCATCTAGGCGAGAGAATTCAGCTCCAGGATATAAAACTTGCAAAGAGCGAGTAACAATATTAGTTTGCGCTAACGCAACCGGGACCCATAAAATACCACTGCTCCTCATCGGAAAATCTAAAAACCCAGATGTTTTAAAAATATCAGAGTGCCTTTAATTTATAAAAATCAAAAAGCGCATGGATGAACTCTGAAATATTTATTGATTGGTATGACAACACTTTTATTCCTGAAGTAAAAAAGACAAAACGAAATTGGCAAACAAGGAAATGTACTACTTACTGGATAATGCGCCAACCCATCCTCGGCTGATCTATTAGAGAGAGAAATGGAAAATTTAAAGTAAAATTTTGCCTCCTAATGTAACATCCTTGCTACAACCAATGGATCAAAGTGTTATTGAAACATTGAAACGACTTTATAGAAAACAACTTTTACGTAGGTTGTTATCTGTCGATGAAGACACTAATGTAGAAGTCGTTTTATCATTTTTTAAGGAAATGAATTTAAAAGAGTGTTGTTACATGGTTGTAGATGCGTGGGATTTGATTGAAAGGAAGACTTTAAACAAGGCTTGGAACAAAATACTTAATCGGAGAATGAAAATTTAATAACCAAGACGGATGATTCTATTTTGAAAGAAATAAATGAGCTAATGTTAAAGATACAGATATGCCAGGATTGTGATGGTGATGATATGAAAGAATGGGTCACTTGTGACAGTAATGATCAAGGCTTTCAGATTATGTCGGATGACGAAATCGTAGAAAACATATTGTAGATAAATGAACAGCAAGAAACACAAGAAGATGAAACAGAAGAAAATCTAGACGTGGAAAATGATGCAGGACCATCTCATGATGAAGCACTTCATGCCCTGGAAACAGCTCTGAAGTGATTTGAAAAACAAACAGAGAGTGATACTGTGAGTTTACTGCAGCTGAAACGAATTCGTGACATAGCAGCAATGAAGAGAAAAAGTGGCTTACGTCAAATGACAATTACCAAATATTTTAAACCAAATTAAACTTATGTATGTATGTACATATGTACATATTATGTACATATGTATTTTATTTTATGATTACCAAACGCAAATTACCAAATATGTACAATGTTGAAAAATGTATCTCTTACCACTTTTTTAATAAACATTGATTTTCGTTAATATGTATTTGTTGTTTTTGAATAACACTATTGTACATATGTATGTACTACATATGTATGCATAAAGCCCGCTTTTCTTCATACATTCGATTATCCGGATTTTCGAGTATCCGGATGCCTAACGACAACAATTAGTCCGGTTAATCGAGTTTCTACTGTAGATTACATTCTTATTAGACAACAGTTTAGGAATCAAATAAAAGACTGTTGAAGCTACCCAGAAGCAGATATAGACACTAATCACAACATCGTAATTATGAAGGCCGCTCTTAAAATTAAAAATTTGCTAAAAGGAATAGAAAAAGGTATTTGACTTTGAGAAACTAAAAGATAAAGATATTCATGAAAGAGTTGAAAAAAGTCAAATAAACTGCTGCAAGATATTGGGAAAATTTCTTATACTAAGGAAGTAGAAGTAAAATCGAATAACATTAAATTTAGTTTAGAAATGGCGGTCAGAGATATTCTGGGGTATACACAAAATGAAAATAAGAAACCATGGATAACAAAGAATATCCTGAATCTAACAGAAGAAAGACGAAAATACTAAAATAGATCAGATGAAACAAGAAAACCGATATAAAGCAACAAAATGGAAAATAATTTCCAAATGCACGAAAGCTAAAAAAATGGAGCGATGAAAAGTGCAAAAAGGTACCAAGTAAGATGGAAATAAGAAAGACAGACAACGCATACAAACTAGTTAGAATGAATTTTAGGGATATAAAACCGTATACCAAAAATATAAGCGATGCAGGAGGAAATGTCATAGAAAATGTATAGAAAGTGGATAGATTTTAAGAGTATATAGGGAAGTTATATGCAGGAGAGGAACTAACAGCATTAGAACAGAATCAGACATTGAAAACGATAACTTGGGATATCCTATACTTAGAGATGGGTTTGAATTAGCATTAAAGGGTCTGAAAAATGGTAAGGCACCGGGTATAGATAAGGTGCAAGCAGACACTCTAAAAGCTACTGGACAAGCAGTAACAAAACGTCTCTTCTAATGTGTAAGCTATATGTATGAGACGGCGAGACATATAAAGATTTCAAATGTAACATCATAGTAACTATACAAAAAAAGAGGCATGGATAGATGTGAAAATTATCGAACAATAAGTTCGAATGTACAGTGTCAAAAATATTAACTATAATTGTACAAAGGCGAATGAAAAAACGAGCTGGACAAATACTAGGAGACGATCAGTTAAGGTTTAGACGAAACAGTGGAACACAGGAGGCTATTTTAGCTCTGAGGTTGATAATGGAGAAAACAGAAAAAGAGGCAAGCGTATGTATAGGATTTGTAGACCTAGAAAAAGCATTCGACAATGTAAAATGAAAAAAAATGTTCGAAATACTCAAAAAGATTGGAATGAGTTTTAAGGATAGACGGATAGTACATAGCTTATACAAAGAGCAAACGGTGGTAATAAAATTAGAGCAGGAACATAGAAATGTAAATAATATTAGGAAAGGGGTGAGACAGGAATGTGCCTTATCCCCATTAAATTTTTAACCTGTACATAGAAGAGGCAATGAATACTGTCAAATGCAGGAAGACATTTGGAATTACTATGCAGGGACAAAAATTGATATGCTTAGATTTGCAGATGATATAGCGGTATTAGCATCTAGCAAAGAAGAGTTAGAAGCTGATCTTAATGAAATGGAAACACTTCTAACCGAGAGATAGGGTATGAAAATTAACAAAAATAAAACTAAAGTTCTAGTATGGCAAGGAAGGGAAAATAAATTAACAACTAGATTACAAATAGGTAACGAGAACTTACAAGAGGTTAAGGATTTTTGCTAACTAGGAAGCTAAATAACGCACGATGGAAAGAGCACAAAAGATATAAAGCGAGGATTAGCACAAAGGTCGTGCTACATTTAACAAGAAAGAGCAATTACTGTGTTCAAAGACAACAAACATATAAACAAGGAAAGGATTGCTTAGAACATAGGTGTGGAGCATAGCAGTGTGCGGCTGTGAAACCTGGATACTAGGAGAAGTGGACACGAAAAGATCAAAGCCTTTAAAATGTAGTGCTACAGACGTATGATGAGGATATCGTGGACAGACAAAGTTAAGAACAAAGAGGTGCTAGATATGGTAGAGGAAGAAAGAAGTATGTGAAAAACAGCAAAAATAAAAGAAACATGATGATAGGCTACATAGTAAGGCATGAGGGAATAGTGCAAGCAGATTTAGGAAAGAAGAGGTAGAGGTGGACATAGATCACACTATAGCACGCAGATAGTGAAAAATGCAGACTCTGGGAATTTCAGGGAAATGTGTAGGTTAACACAGAATAGGGAACTGAGGGTATGCATCTAACCAGTTCCAGGACTGAAAACCTAATGATAATGAAATATTTTAGTGGAATTAAACTTGAAAAATACAAGAATTAAACGTATAATCAATACCTCGCTACAAATAAAAATTGTAGCTTGCAATAAAGACATTTTGATACAGAATAAGAAAATCTCTGAAAAGATATATCTTCTCAAAATTCAAATCATGTCTTCTAGTTTTAATTCTCAAACATACAAAGATCTCATTTATTTTGACTCACAATAGTTCAATTAATTTAACTAAGATACAAATTTTTCCTTTTGTGTAACCAATAACACAAAACTATTATGAAGAGGTTCAAAGTTTATTGTTTAAACCAAAGAAATGTGCAGAAATATTTAACAAAGTCCATAACTACATAGTTCTAAATTCAAAATTCATAAAATAAATACGTCTTTAAACGAAGAAGGTAGTAGCCATCCTCTCTGGTTAAAAATCAAATAGCAAGCAGGGACAAATAATAATAATGTGCTACCCATTCATAACCAGGTAAAATAGAAGTCTCTTACAATTTAAAACGTCGATAATTACAGTTAAAAAGTCGATAAATACATCGCGCAAGCGCGATGAAAAACCGACTCCACGGGCGGTTAGTAGCGCTAACCTTATTACAAATTTTGCGCGCCCAACTGCCAATGACGTCACCAATGCGCAAATTACATTGCGCAATAATCGGAAAATTTATATAAATTTAAGACAATAGGTAATACAGTAATTACTCACATGATAGGTCCAGATTTCCACGAAGTACGCCTATCGTCCTTCAGGATAGATAAAGCTGGTGGCTGCACTTCCCTAAGGGCTGTTGCTGGCTCTCTTACAATAAACGGCAATTAACGGGGGTACGTCTTACGCACATCCAAATAGCTTGGACTCGATCTCAGGGCTCCACTCCGGCGTGGAATGTGGTTCTGACTACGGCTTCAAATTCATCACCTATGTAGGGAATGGACAAGAAAAACCAGGTATAAGGGGCGACAACAAAGATAATTAGGCAAGGGAATCTACATAGATAATAACAAGCACGATACGATACCTCAAACGTCCACTCCACTCGAAGGTTCAGGCAAAAAAGCCACGTTAAAGCGTCTAACGGAAACTTCATCCCACTTTTGTCTTTTACGCGTCGGCGCGAAGTTATTCGTCCAACCCACTCGCGTCGCGCGATCTGGCGCAAACGCACTGTGACGTAACGGAAATACGCGCACCGCGTCTTTTGAATTTGTGGCGCGAAACTTCCGCACATCAAAATTAACCTAAAAACAATGTTTAAGGGCCAATTTATTGGCACGTAACAAGTCTTAGATCAGCAATGAGTGATTTGCATATTAGATGCATAATAGAGAAATAAAGTACAAAATTTAGAACGTTTATACGTTTTACTTCTCGATTGTAACAAAGTTCAATCTTTTAGTCAAACATTAATTTTTACATTTCTAAAGTATAGTGTTACAAATTCTGCTCTATTATTAAAATTATTGTAATGTCTCAATTTTTTAACAAACTTTGAAATTGTAGAATAGATGCAAAAGCAAAATCGAAGAAATCAGAAAAGGAGATTCAAATTCAACAAGAAATTGAAGAAGCTGTGAATGCTAATAAAGAAATAGAAAAGATAAAAGAAATTGCAGTTGAAGAGGTATGTAATACTTTTATTCATATCTGTTTGGAAGTTAATGGATAAAAATTTTAAGGAAATAAAAAACAAGTCAAAGTTAAATGCTGCACTTGTAGATGCTCGTAAGCAGCAAGCGATAGCAAGAGAACAACAAGAACAAATAGATATAGAGCAGGATGCAGTTATTGAAATTTATTCCAGGGCCAAACATAAGATTGAATGCTTGCGAACGAAGAAAACAAAAGAGGTAACAAATGTTTTAATGTTTCTAACAAACAAGTTTGTAATTGCTCTCTCTATGTACAACAATTAGAATTCCTTACTATTAGGGTTTTAATATAATAAGAAAATAATACAAAAAAAAAACAACTGAATATGCAGAAGTAGGTAGTTTGCCACTTTTTTAAAGCTTGTTATTTTTTGTCACTTTTTCAAAAGTGCATCACTTTTGGTCACTTCTTTAAGTTCAGGTCATTTAACGTTTAAGTTTGGAAATCTTCCTTTCAATTAGCTGTTTTATATAAATATATGTGTTCTTATGGTTAATGTTTGTTTTATTGCTTAACGATTTCCCATGTGAATTCTAAATCAGAAGCACTCTCCTGATCTCAGGTTTTAGCATCTTTTGTTATTCCTTTAGGGCTTTTTCCTAGTAACCATGCAACATTAAGTAGTGTCCAAGATACTTCCCGATAAGAATGTATTTCACGTCGGATAGTCTTCTGAAACCTTTTTTAAACACACCACTCATTCCAGTAAGTTAGTTGACGATCATTTTTGTTAGTACAGTCAAGGTTTTTTACTGAAATAAGATTTTTAGCGCAATATTTCACCTCGTTTTTCCTGTGAATTGCTGCCTTGATTTTCTGTAGCCAAAACTGTACATATCTACATAGTTTTCATCTCAGGAAATCTAGCCTACTAGCTATACTATTGTTGTGTCTGGAGTGGATAATAAATTATTCACACAAGAGATTAGTATAGCAGTCCTTTTATTATTCAACTGCTCGGTTTCAACACGTGCAATCCCCCCTTATCTTCAAACAATGGGAAACATGAAGTTTATTTATTTATTTATTTATTTATTTATATATTTATACGATTAACACCATTATTTTAAATTACAATATAATTATCGATACAGGTAACTTAAACAACATTATGCAACTTTTAAACAACTTGCAAATTAAATTATATGCACTAATTAAATTAATTTATACAGGAAGAATAAGTAAGATAAGTGAAGTGTATAAACAAAAATGAAGTACACAACAAAATAGCAATTAGATATTAAAAATATTACTGTATAGCATAGTAATGTATGTACAATTAGAACTTACACTATTTGAATGAGACATATCGTAATGATTTCTTTAATGAATATAGAGTACAATCGAACAAATGGAATGAATTATGATGCTTATTAATTAGTCTACACATTTTATCAATAGAAAAAAAAACCATAGTTGGTTCTATGAAACAATAAACAAGATTTCATCATTCCTAGTAACTTTAAGAGGCACGTGTATACATATCTTCTGTAAAAGTTCAGGGCAGATAATATGAGAATTCAAGACATTGAAGACAAAACATATATCGTTGATACACCTTCTATCAGATAGAGAGGACGTATTCAAAACTGGAATGACAGTGTGCTCGTTATTCAAAGTTACTTGAAGACTCAGCTTATATAAAATATATTTAAGAAATCTATTCTGAACACGCTCAATCAAGTCAGAATAACAATGGTAGATTGGATTCCAGACAGGTGACGCATACTCTACATGTGAACGGACCAGAGAGGTGTATAATATTTTTATTGAGTTAATATTTGTGAAATGGTTTGTATTTCTTTTAATAAATCTAAGCATACGCATTGCTTTGGCTGAAATGTTTTTGATATGGGAAACAAATGTTAGGACCTTATCAATTAACACTCCTAAATCTTTTGTCTCAGTTAAGATCTCTAAAACTCGATTATTTAAAGTATAAAATGTCATGAATGGGTTATGTTTTCTATAAAATCTTAGGCAATAACATTTATTAATGTTTAGCTGTAATCCGTTATGATCACACCATTCACAAAATCTAGCCAGATCAGATTGAAGTAACAAATGATCATCAGGAGAATAAATAGACATATATATTTTAATGTCATCTGCAAACAAAAGAAACTTTGCAAACTTAAAAATTGATTTAATATCATTGATGAACAATATAAATAAGATTGGACCAAGGTGAGAACCTTGTGGAACACCTGATTTAACTACAATTTCCTTTGATATAAAATTTCGGATTTTAACAAACTGACTTCTTCCAGTAAGGTAGCTAGAGATCCCATCAAGCAAAAATCCTGCAATGCTAATTGTTGCAAGTTTAGTCAAAACTAGTCTAGTGCTGACAGTATCAAATGTCTTTCTAAAATCACCATAAATACAATCAACTTGATGACCTCTTTCAAAAGCAGTAGTAATAAAATCTACAAACAACAGTAGGTTGGTTGTGGTAAAGCGTCCTACACAGAAACCATGTTCATCATTAATTAAATTCCTAAATGTAAAAGTTAGGTGATGAGATAAAAAACTTTCAAAAATTTTTGGTATACAACTTATTATGGAAATAGACTTATAATTAGAAATGTTAGACTTATCACCTGATTTATGAACTGGAGTAACAAAGCTAGCTTTCCAATAAGCTGAAAACAC
Organism: Platerodrilus igneus; assembly: GCA_036346225.1. Classification (NCBI taxonomy): domain Eukaryota; kingdom Metazoa; phylum Arthropoda; class Insecta; order Coleoptera; family Lycidae; genus Platerodrilus; species Platerodrilus igneus. The sequence continues at coordinate 1,684,560 of JARFIW010001038.1, read as the reverse complement.
CCCTTCACTTAAGGACAGATTAAATAATATGAACAAGGGTTTTGAGATAGTACAAACACAATTTTTCAAAAATATAGGTGGAACTCCATCAGGACCAGGAGATATATTTACATCAATATTGTTTAATTTTGAGTAAATGTCTGCTAAATCAATACTAAAATGTTTTACATTGATATTGGATGTATCATTGTTTACAGTAGACGTATTATGTCCACTGCTACTAACATAAACAGAAGAGAAATAGGTTGCAAATAAATCTGCAATCTCATTGCCTCCACATGCAACCTCATTATTATAAAACATCCTGTTTGGAATTCCATAATCATCCCTTAGTCTACTAGTGAAACTCCAAAACCGTTTAACATTGTTCGAAATAAAGTTCTCAATATTACGTACATAATTCCTATAACAAATGATTGCTAATTTTTTTGCCTATTCCTTAAATTAGATAAAATAAGGTAATCATGAACAGAGTTTGTAGACTTATATATTTTGCGGGCTATTTTTTTTCTATAGATTAGAGATCTGAGTTCAGATGAAAACCAAATAAGAAAATTGGAACGCCTGGATTTACAAATAGGAACATACAGTTCCATTGTTCCATAATGTTATAAAATACATTTACTGCCTCATTCAGTGGCAAATTGGATAATATATCATCCCAATGAAATCCAGCTAAATAATTCAATATGAGTCTATAGTTAGCATTCCAAAAGTCGTAAAAATAATCATTATTATTTTCTAAGTCATTTTTGACCGCATAAATAGGTACAAATATACAAAGTGCGGGATGATGATTATCACAAGGTAATAATATATCAGTTGCATAATTTACTTTAATGTTAGACATGCTGGAAAATGCAAGATCCAATAGAACATTGTTTGCATTAACTACATTATTAAGCTGATAAAAATTAAAATAGCCAAAATGTTCAGATATGTGAAACGAGGAATCTATCTCTGAAATAGTACTATTAGGCTGAGAAATTGCATAGACATCAAAATCGTCATTATACCAACTTGTATGTGGTAAATTGTAATCACCAATCAAAATAAGCTTTGCGTTGTCATACATATTCATTATATGGTGGACTGTTAAGCAATGAGCAAGGTAAACATCCAATGAAGATTTTGGTGGTAAATATATAGTTCCAATAATTAGAAGTGATTGAGCACACTCAATTTTAACGAATAATTGTTCTATTGAATCACAATCCAATGATATAGAACTACTAAGATAATTAGACTTCACAGCAATCATCACACCACCACCCCTACTAAATTTACTAGTGAGATCACTACGATCCGTTCTATACAGTGTGTCCAAATTTCGAGTCTCTACATTGTGATTTCAGTTATTATAAGAGATAGAAATTGGGTTAAATGGGGAAAGATTTGGAGTAATCCAGGCCAGTTTTGTATCCGTTTAGAAAATTGGTGTAAGTTGTCTGGTTTTGGAGATATTCGAAGAAAACTAAAAATGGCGGATTTTGTTTTTTGATAATAAAACATGAATCATAAGTCGCACTATCACAAGATTTGCACATTATTAAGACACTTTTCTAAAAGGAGTATTTTAGCATAAACAGAATCATTCGACTGTCTTTTGTTTTCGAGGAAACGCCCACAACTTTTGTTTTTCTTATGGCCGCCATTTTGAATATTAAGTGAATATTATGCGCCTTAAAACTACCTTTTCAAAAATATGCCACATGTCTATAAAAAAATGCAAAACTATCCTAAATTTTAAAAATAACTAAATTTGTATGTTCTTTAACGTTTGGTAATTCCAACAGGGCAAAAATTTGATTTCTACTTTCCAAACAGTAGTAGTAGTAGTAGTACCACATACATTTTGTTAAGTAGAACTCGTAAAGTATTGGATATAAATCTTAAAATTAACTTAAACATAAAACTGTAGCCTATCTTATCTAATTTAGGGAACAAAATTAAATGTGACCGAAACAGCAAACTATCATCTAAATTCCTTCCCGTAGATGCTGAAAATGCCGTCCGTTTGCATCTCGGCACATTCGACAATTAATTAAAACTTTCCGTACAACTCTGCTTAACGTGCGCCTATTTATAGAGTTAAGAATGTCACGGACTCTTTCCTGCAGTTCGTTTATATTATGAGGCGGTTCAAACTCATATACCTCATTTTTAGCAAAACCCCATAATTAAAATCAAGTGGTGTAAGATCTGGTGATCTTGCCGGCCACATAATTGGTCCACTATTGCATATAATATTTTGGCCAAATTGTTCAGCTAAGAGGGCGCTAACTTCTCGGGAATTGTGAGCTGGACAACCATCTTGCTGAAACCATAGTTTTCGAAAATCATCATCATTTGGTACAAGTCCTCTAATAGCCGGAATTATTTGGTCTCTTAACAATTCCGTATATCTGGCGCCATTGAGGTTATTGACAAAATAAAAGGGTCCAATCAAATTATTACCTATAAAAGTATTAATTACATTGGTTAATTTACTAAAATATTTATATCATAATTAACTACCTAAGATACCACACCAAACGTTAAATCCATATCTCGTTTGAAATTTGCGTTGCGCCGTCAGATGATGATTTTCAGTGCTCCAGTGATGCGTGTTATGTTTATTGAACACCCCGCAATTGGTAAACCGCGTTTCGTCTGTCCATATTATCAATTCTGGAAAGTGCGGTTCTTCCTCGCATTTTTGGATGTACGAATTACAAAACGCATTCGTCTGGCGAAATCTTCTCTTTTGAGGCCTTGGACAATAGTAGGTTTATAAGGATGAAACTTTTCCTTTTTTAAAATATTATGAACAGTTAATTATGGAATATTAAGTTCACGGCTTACAGATCTTACGGATGTGGATGGATTTCGTGTTACCGCCTCAGTAATGCTTAGAACACGTTCCCTATTGTTTAATTCGTATTGTTCCCTAGTCTGTTCAAAAGCACCATAATTCAGTAAATTCATTACAATTTTTCTGAAGTATGTTTTATGCGGTTGTCGTCTTTCTGGATACAATTCCAAATATCTGGCGGATGCCGTATCAGCGTTCAAACGATTGTAAATAAGTATTTAGCATATCAAACTTTTCCTCATTCGAAAACTTGTAGACATGTGCCATTTTTTAAATTAAAAATGCAGCACCACCGGTACCAAAACTTACAACACACACAAGTTTATCTAAATTTTAGAATTTGTTTGACATATAACTGTAATTCAATTGTTTGGTTTTGTCACATACCACCGCCTACTATTATAAAACGATATCATTTTAACTCTAGTACCACCATAATTAATAATTTGTGCCAAATGCTGTTTGTGTACATTATAAAATGTGTATTGTACTTTTCATAAAGTAGAAATCAAATTTTTGCCCTGTTGGGATTACCAAACGTTAAACAACATACAAATTTAGTTATTTTTAAAATTTAGGATAGTTTTGCGTTTTTTTATAGACATGTGGCATATTTTTGAAAAGGTAATTTGAAGGCGCATAATATTCACTTAATATTCAAAATGGCGGCCATAAGAAAAACAAAAGTTGTGGGAGTTTCCTCGAAAACAAAAGACAGTCGAATGATTCTGTTTATGCTAAAATACTCCTTTTAGAAAAGTGTCTTAATAATGTGCAAGTCTTGTGATGGTGCGACTTATGATTCATGTTTTATTATCAAAAAACAAAATCCGCCATTTTTAGTTTTCTTCGAATATCTCCAAAACCAGACAACTTACACCAATTTTCTAAACGGATACAAAACTGGCCTGGATTCCTCCAAATCTTTCCCCATTTAACCCAATTTCTATCTCTTATAATAACTGAAATCACAATGTAGAGACTCGAAATTTGGACACACTGTATATCACATAGTCTTTTAAGCTGAGTTCAGCATTAGTAACATCATTAGACAACCAAGTCTCACTAAAAACCAACACATCATAGTCTTCAAAACGACCCATAACTGCAACATATAATTGTTGGAGGAAAATTCAAATAAACACAACATCCCTGCCTTACCATAAAAATTTAACTAAATCCCTACCTGAGAACATGCTGTAAGAAAATAATTTCAGTAATAATTACAAGTTTAACCTGATAGGTTGCTTTACCACTCTGCCACTGCGAATAGTTGTTATAGGTGGATCGTCAGAATGCAAGGTGGGGACTGAAACGCTTTCTACGTTCAATTTGTCCTACACTGCTGGCTATGATAGCTTGGCTGAAATTGGTTCACTTTCCGCTTCCAAATGGAGTCGATCTGTAATCAATTCTACCTTGTCTCTGAATTTATTTCCTATTTTCGAAATTTGATCCGTATGGCGACGCCAAATCCTGTAGTCATTTAATTTGACTTCGTAATGAACATCACCCTAGCACGTTTCCACAGAACCTAATCACCATTTATCAGATGAACTATAATCATGAACTGCAGCAGTATCTCCTTTCCTAAACTCTCGACCACTATCCCTTTCAATTGTTATATTTTTCCTTGAATTAGGTATAATGTTATCAAAACGAGATTTTGTTGTAAAAAAATTAAATTTGCAGGTGATTTGTCTTCATTATTTGCTGTAATTCGATAGTACATTAAAACTTGTAATAAATTAAATTCTAAATCGATTTAGTTGGTTTTCATAGCGTTAAGTTTATTATTTATTATTTGAACACAACGTTCTGCCACAACATTCGTGGTTGGATGTGTTGGGGCTGTAAATGTATGTTTTACTCCATTGCTTTCAGTAAATTTTTTCAATTCCCAGCTTGCGAATTGACTACCATTATCTGACACTTAAGACATCAGGTAATCCAAAGGTAGCAAATATTCTGTGTAGAATTTGGATAGTATTTTCTGCTCTTTAAAATGTGTACCTCTGCTCACCAAGAGAAGGAATCAATCGTTATTAATAAATAGTACCCTAAAAACAAACCTGCAAAGTCGATATGGATCCGCTCAAACAGTCTTGCTGAAGGCATCCAATGATGTGAACCTACTTTATTGGATTATCTTTTTAACCTTACACATTCAGAACAATTTCCAATAAATTGTTCGATGTCTCTATCAATATTTGGCCACCAACCAAAACTTCTGGTCAAATACTTAGTTCGAGTGATTCCAAAGTAAGTAGCATGTAACTCATTCAACATTTTGTATAACTACGCGCATGCCATGCCATACATGATTATCCCCTTTTGTATACTGAACTCCGTAGCATCTAACCCCTAACGTAAATCATGAGCTACTTCTGTAACGATCACTTTGTTACGTTACAATGACTCTCACTGTATATATCGTAATTAGATTAAACGTAACAATTAATTTGTAAAATATTGATTCAGGGCCAAGCATTTAATATTAAATACAACGCGATTTTATCTGTCCGACAGGTGTGTGATAATTGTAGATAAATAGAAATACGAATTAATACATTCTTGATTAGACCTGATTTGTCTTGAATGCGCTTCATGAAGTGACCTACACGTTTTCGTTATCCAAGGGTTAGCGTGTGCTAAAATATATTTCCCTAGCTGCGTTGCAGGATATAAATATAACGAAACGTTAATTTTCTGGAGTTGCATATAGCGTGGGCTGTGCTTATTTAGAAGTTTTTGCAACTTTGGTTCAAGTATTTGAATGTTATAGGTCGATGATTCACATTCATTGTAAGTAAGATTGCGCCATGTACAATTACTATAATATGTATTTTTAGGAATTGTTTGACGTTGCTACCTATTTGAAAATAGCGTTGCTATAAAAATATTATTAAACCCTTACGCTGGTTAGCGTTGAAGGTTTGCTGGTATAATTGCTTGAGCACTGATCAATTTTATGCTTTTAGGGTTTTTATTTTTTTTGTCCACTGGTTTATTTATTTGTTTGTTCTCTTCTCTGGTATTTTCTTGGTTATGGTTCTCGTTTTGGTTTTCCTTTATTGGAATTGCCTTGTTGTATTTTTGGTGTACATACAGCAGATACCGGTTTTACCCAGATGTTACATTTCTTGTTATTCATTGGTACACAGATCGTTTAGTTACATATCTACAACGAGAGACAAGTGTTACATGCAGAATGCAAAACACTACACCAGTATGTATTAACGTATCCTTTTTTACGTAAGTGGCCTGGGAAGAATAAAGAATACTCCCACGGACTTAGTTGCTTACTTTGCAACTTACTAAATTTTCATATATAAAAATAATAATTTCACTTTGTTCCATTATCACTGTTAAAGCAGCTGAAAGTGCCTATAGTGGTAATTTTACTATATACATTTCACTATATATAAAGTGTTGTTTTGCGCAAACCAACCCCTAGTACTGGTTTTTAACTTTAAGCGACTTATAAGGAGTTGCAGGTGCAATCAGCTGTTTCCCTTCAATCAGTGTTAATTTGAATGTTTACAATATATACATATTTACATAGCGTGTGCAAATATTAATCGTAATTCTCATAAACCTGAAGTTCACGCAATATCTACAGTAATATTAGTCCTGGATCATGGATCAGCCAATTAGGCAGGTAAGGTTGGTTTTATATTATAGTTGCCTTTTTGCACGTAGCCCGCCTTGGCGCTCAACAAAATATCAGTACCATCTCGCTTTCAGAACCCGATCTATTATGCTTCTGACTAGCCGCGGTAAAAACAGGCAACGTTTCTTTTGTTCCAGGTCTTAAATCTACGTAACACTTCCTTATCACTCTTTAATGCATACAAAAGTTGCTTTACGTGAGGATCCTGCAGCATTGCATTAACAACCTCAGCAACTGTATGAAACATAGAGTTAATTTGATTTAGCTCTACTATACCAGATTCTTCCTATTCTATTTGCTACGTGCAGCAACATAGTCAGAAAAAACAAAACAAAACCTAGGAGAGAAACTGACCGAGCTCAGTTGGTAGAATGGGCGAGGTCATACAAATACAAGAAAAGAAAATTAAAAGAAAGCCTGAAATAAAACTTTAAAAAAAAATTAAACATACTTTTAGTACTTATAATTATTCTAATAACATTTTGGTGAGACATAGCAGCGTAGTATACAACAAAAGCAAGAAACAAAATCAATAACCACAATACACAAAAAAATTACTTCTTATAATTGGCGAGCTGTAGTTTTTAGGTTCCTCCCCATATGAATTACGCAAAGAAAAATTACGCAATTACAGTTCTACAAACCGCAGCCCTACAGTATCAGTGTAAATACCAAATTCAGTACATAGAATTATCAGAAAAAATACAATATTATTGACAAACATCCTCTCCATTAAAGATAATCATTTTAAACCATTTACGCATTAAATAAGTAGCATAATTTCCTTTTAGTTATTTAAGACAAATAGTACTGCATTCCTAGCAGGGCAATAAATAGCAAAATAGTTACGTAATTTTCGGATATGAAAATTAATGTTGGGAATGCTGGAGTTTAAAATGTAAAGTTCAAATAGATTTGGTCTCAACGTAAACAAGGAAGAAACACTCACCAGCATGTTGAAGGTATAGGCTAGTCACGCCGTCTCGAAGGACAGCACGGAACAGATGTTCTTGGGATCAGCCATGTGCGTGTCCTCCCGTGCCAACAGGAGCGACAGTTCGACCAAATCTTTCCAGTCTACCGGGTGGAGCTATAACAATTACCGCAAACGACTAAACCCCCTTACCAAAGAAAAGTACATTTTTAAAAATAAGATACCACACAGTATGTGCACGAAATTTTGAAGACAACACAAAAAGTAACAAAAAGTAAAATTAATGACGAGTCATTATTGTCGTATTCATACAGAAAGAATCGAGTACAAATTAACTTGTTTAAATAACAAGAATTCAATGCAATCCTCCCTTTATCATACCATACCAACAAGTGATTGGAAAACTCGAAACACGGATAACGATAACAGAATATAAACTATTTAATTTATAGCACAAACTTTTGTTCTAAAGCAAATAGATTTGAGTTGAAAATTATTAGAAAGCGTATTTATTATAAACAGGTAAAATGTACAGGATGTTGTTGAAGGATTTAAGAGTAGAAACGGAATCTATTTAAATGGGTAATGAATTAAAACGGAAAACGGGGTACTTTAATTTATGCTGAAAATAAACGTAACATTTTTTTTTGCATTTGCTATGGGTAAACGAGAAAAACAATCGGCATCAGCATTTGCCAACGATCATTTATATTTTATTTGGTAATTTCAACCTTGCAAAAACATTGCATAATGCTGCGTGCGAGTCACAGACAGCTGTGTGATTGGTTTGGAAGGCAAAAATATATGGACTAACAGTTTATGATCAGAGTCCAATATAAATTCACGCCCAAAAACGTATTGATAAAATCGTCTTATGCCAAATACAATGACATACGCTTCCTTGTCAATTTGTAACCACCTTTTTGCGTAGCTGAAAGTACCTAGGATGCAAATTGTATTGCTCTTTCATTCCCGTTGGAAAATATGTGACAACACAGTAAATACACCTACTGGGCTTGCATCCACTGCTAATATTAAAGGCAATTCTTTACTATAATGAGCAAGAAAATCATCTGAAGCTAATTGGATTTTTAATTCTGTAACCTTCGGTTTTATTTAATAAATTCACATTACCTATCTTGTATACTTTTTCATTTTAAGATTCATATTTCAGGAAGTTAGGTGCATTGTGATTTGCTCAAGGTAGTTTTAAAATAGTTTATCTTATGCTTGTTATTGCAGGTGGTCAAAATTCCATTTGGCATATTAGTCATTTTAGAAACCCATAATGAGTAAGCGGCTCTATTCAATACATATTCTTCGTAAGCCGTGTGGTACCGTTAAGTATAGCTCATCCCATTCCCAGAATAGATGCTAGGAGGTTTTAGTAGGAAGTCACTTTCACGTTTCACGTGCATGTCAAGCACGTGTTTAGGTTAGTTGTTACACCCCACTCATTTCCGAGAGTGGTAACATAGGGTAGTTTGTAGTTCTTCTGAGTCAGTCAGCGTTGGGGACTCAAGGTTTAAGGTGTGAATGCACCGTCGGTAGCTCAGAGACGAAAGATAGAACAGGTCGCATGTGGAAGATGTGCTTTTAAAGAATTCGAGTCAAGGGCGTGATGCGACTTGGCAAATAATTTATATTTAGTTAAGAATGACACTAGCCTGTTTTTAATAGCTTTTTCAAATACTTTAGCCACACTGCTTATTAGTGATATAGGACGATAATTATTAATGTAATGTTTATCTTCCTTTTTATATATTGGCACCACTACTGCACGCTTTAGAATTTCCGGGAATTGACCATGTTGAAATCCTAGATTTATGATATGTTTTAGGGGTGAAGCAATTATCGTTTTAATCTCTTTTAGTGCCCTATTTGCTATGGAGTCTAGCCCTGCTGCTGCGTTACCTTTTAATGTGTCAATATGTTTGATGATTTCATCGTCCGTTGTTGGCTCCAGATATAATGAGTTTCTGAATTCCCTAATTTTAGCATGTTTTACCCAGATTGGATCAACTCGTTGTATTTTTTGTGACATTCTAATCCCCACTGTGGGGTAATGATTGTTGAATAAAGTCGCAAGAAGTAGGTGATCTTCTATTTTGTCACCATCATCATTACATATGTAATCTATGGACTGTGATTTTGTATACCCCTTATTTGTTACCTCGTTTACTATTCTCCAAATTTGTTTTGGATAACCTTTAGCTTGAGATATCTTTTCGCTATAGAAATCATATTTTGCTTTTCTTATCATTTTGGTTACAAAATTTCTATAATGTTTATAAATGCAGCAATATGTACATTTGTAGGATCTTTTAGAACTAATTTTTTTAGCAAATCTCTTTGCTTAATCGCACCAACAATAGCTGTTGTAACCCATGGCTTTTTTATGTATTACAAATTTATTATCTATTGAATTATTTAAGTTAGTTTTTATTATGTTTATAAAAGTGTTAGTTGCAAAGTTAATATCTTCACTATTAAGTATGATATTCCAGTTCTCTTCAGTACATAACCTTACATATTTACTATAATTTATAGTTTTATTATTATTATTACATTTTCACTTGCAATCATTCTGATTCATAGTATGTAATGCAGTTTTAGCTTGTAGCTGTGTGAATGTCGAATAGTGATCAGTTATTGAATTCTGAAGTATGTAGCGGAAAGGTGCTATGAATGGGACATGTTTTGAATGGGACATTGTCCGAAACTTGGCTAAATCTGTTCAGTTATGACATCTAGTTGTGTTAATAGATGGACATACTTGTGCATTTACTTGTCATGAAATTTGATAAACATATCGTGCATGTTGTTGAACTTATCCGCATTTAACGTTCTCAGTGGTTAGTAGTAAATAGTAAATCATTTTATTTTTTTTTTATTATTCAACCCTGTCGAACCGTAGTAGTGTTCAGTTTCCAGTACTTTACAATCTGGATGTGCGTATAGTACGTTGGAAACATAGCAGTTTTTGAACTTTACAGGTAAATTATTTTAACCTAACTTAATCTTATAATTGGATATTGGTTATGATTGGGACATAATTTTAAGTAATGAATGGGACAGTGTACCATTCATTATTCCTAAATTAAAATTAGTTTTATAGTTGATACTTGGTTTCAGATGGATAAAAAAAGAGTCAGAGTTTCTGCAAATTGCATGAAAGAAGCTGTGCAAGACATCATTGATAATAAAGTATCTATTAGATACGCAAGTAAAAAATATAACATATCTAAGTCGGCTTTACATAGGGCAATTAAAATGTCTCGGTCGCTTCCTGACCCAAATGAGTTTCGACATACACCTAATATTGGCAATAGAAGAATTTTTACCCTTGAACAAGAGCATGCTCTAGTCCTATATTTAGTAACGGCATCAAAAATGTGTTATGGCTTGGGTACAACAGGTCTGCGGCAGCTTGCATATAAGTATGCAAAAACTAGAACTAAGTTATCCTGAAAATGGAATACAGAAAAAGGCTGGTTTGGATTGGATGAAGCATTTCAAGCGACGGCATCAAAACTTATTATCGCTTAGGAAACCAGAAAAAACCAGCTTAAGTAGAGCGACTGCATTTAATCCTACCACAGTGAACAAATTTTTTGACAATTTGACACGAGTGATGTCCAAATACAGTTTCACAGCTAATAATATATACAATTGTGATGAAACTGGCCTCAGCACTGTAACAGATCCACCGAAAGTGTTTGCTGGCAAGGGATTGAAACAGGTGGGACAAGCCACTTCTGCTGAACGGGGCGTACTGGTAACAATGTTGTGCTTCGTATGTGCCAATGGCAATAAAGTACCACCTGCATTCATTTTCCCTAGAGTAAACTTTAGGGAATATATGTTAAATGGTGCTCCAGCAGGTAGCCTCGGCCTTGCAAATAAGTCTGGGTGGATGACAGAAGCAAACTTCTTTCTCAGCTTCAAGCACTTTGTTAAGTATTTAAAACCTACACTTGAAACTCCCGTTCTTTTACTATTGGATAACCATGAGTCCCATATTAGTCCTAATATTATTAATTACGCTAAAGATAATCATGTTGAATTATTAACATTTCCACCCCATTGTAGCTATCGGCTACAGCCTTTGGACGTATCAATATATGGGCCATTTAAAACTAGTTTTAAATGTGCACAAAATGAGTGGATGTTAACTAATCCAGGTAAGACTTTTGATATTTACCAGATTGCTGCTGTTGCTGAAAAAGCTTACCTAAATGCCTTTACACCTAAAAATATTGTTGCGGGATTCTCGACTACTGGGATATATCCTCTTAATCGACATGTGTTTGATGATACAGACTTTTTGGGTTCTTATGTAACAGATCACGTTGCTCCCAATAATAATAATGCCATACAAGAACCTCAGTGTTATTTTTCAGAAATTTCAACACCTTCAAGAAAAACAAACTTCTCGGATTTGCTAATCACTCCTGAATCAGTGAGGCCATACCCCAAGGCCCCAGAAAGAAAACCAAGTAGCAAAGGTAGGAAGAAAGGCACGACAAGAATACTTACAGAAACTCCTGAAAAGAACAAAATAGAAGAAGAGTTTGAAGAAAAAGTGCGTAAATTGAAGATAAAAGAGATGAAGACAAAGAAAAAAATAGTAGAAGAAGATGACAGTAGTGAATCAGAGACAGAAGAGATTGAATTGCAAGATTCAGATGGCACAAATGAATTTTTAGTTGAAATGAGCGAAAGAAGCGAAAATGAAGATTTTGATAATGTTGCCTTTATTTTAGAGCAAGGTGATTTTGTTTTGGTTGACTTTTCAACAAAAAAAAAATAAACTGGCTTATATTGGATGTATACAAGAAGTGTTAAACAGAAATGAATATAATATTAAATTTCTGCGAAGATATGGAAATTCACAAAAATTTATTTACCCTGTTGAAGATGATATTTGCGATATTCTGAAGGAACAAATATTAATAAAACTAGCTCAACCATATAGGAACCCAGGTACATCACGCACAGCTGATACTTTGAAATTTGATGTTGAATTTGCAACATATGAACATTGTTTTGGGAGAATCCTTTAAGAATGATTTTTTAACCATACATTATGAATACTCGCTGTATGTTTGTTATGGTTGGTTATATTTTCTTCTTTCTTTTCTTTGGGAATGAAACCACATAGTTTTCTATTGTATTTTTATTGGCATTTTGATCCATAACCTTTGATCGTTATCAACGACCCTAGGTCAATAAAATACAATAGAAAACTATGGTTTCATTCCCAAAGAAAAGAAAGAAGAAAATATAACCAACCATAACAAACAGAGGGAGTATTCATAATGTAAGTACATTTATTTGAAATAAAAATCATTATCCACAATTTATCTTATAATAAATAATAGTGTCCCATTCAAAACATATATACGTCCCAATCAATACATATAGTGTATTGAATGGGACTAAACTGTTTAATTACTGAATAAGTTTTATAACATGTTTATAATTAAATTTCAATGATATAATTGTTTAAATGTGTTTGTATAGGACTAAGAAAATTCCTACTAAAATATTTTGAATTAAACCCGAAAAATAAGGATCCAGCAGGTTTTTAAAAAAAAGTGTCCCATTCATAGCAACCTTCCCCTATGTATTACTGAAAAATTGCGATGAATGGAGTGTAGTATGAACTCTAGTAAATACGTGGTCAATGCATGACTTTGTAGTTGATGTTACCCTGGTTGCTTTGCTGATAGCTACACGAAAATTATACTCGCTAAGGTATTAAGATATTTTAGCGTTACAGGATTTACTGAATCACACAAATCTATGTTCATGTCCCCTACTATAAGTTCTACTTGCTCAAACTGTATATTAGCTAAATAGTAACTTAAATCTCCGATAAAAAGATCTACATATGTTGATAGTGGCCGATAGTTACATGTCAAACCGTATAGTATGTTATGTTTTCCACAAATCAATCTTGAAAAGGTTACCTCATTGTATTTATAAATGGTATAGCTAACTGCTATGTTGTGTCTTGTGTAAATTGCAACACCATCATTTTGATTGAAACTTGCCAAAGTGTAATAGCCATTGTAATTAGGAATACTATAATAGTCTGAATTGTTTTGCCATGTTTCCGTTAATACAATTATATCTATATCAATCCCACCAGCTGTGAGAGCCTCTAACAACGTTACGATTTCATCAAAATTTTTATTAATACTTCTTATGTTTTGTTGCCAGATTTTTATGTCATTGCAAGAACCTTTCGTTATGAGTGCCTCTTTTAACATGTCTAAATCAACATAATAATTGTTATCACAATTTTGGATATTATTATCTAATTCCTCCATATATTGTATGCTTTCCATATTTAATAATACTATAAAATAATGATACTTCTAATATTATATACAAAGTTAGTACCTTAATAGAAATAAGTAATTAATTAAAATAAAGATTTATGCTCAGTAAAATGTTTTTATAAATATTCAAATAAAAAAATTTAAATTATCACCAGCTATAAGAAACTAATTTAATTTAATTTCAAATGCTCCATTTCAAACATAATAATAGTAGTATAGCAATAATAGGTAATATTTCTACTACTAGTGAACTCAATTCAACTCTTTAAAGTATAAAAATTCATATCTTGAAGATACTAAAAAAATTTAAAAAAAACAGGTAAAAAATCAATATGTACTTAAATGCGATTTGATAATAAATATTTACCATGATTAATAATCAGATTTCGGTACACTGGTGAGATAATAGCTATTTCTTGGCGATGATACTATACAGTTGATCTTCTGTGTCGATTTTAACTACTTGATTTTGCATTTTTAAAAAGATATTTCCATCAATTGTCCATACTTCTTGGAACTTTTGCTTGGCTTTTTTAAAAAGACCTAAACGAATTCTAGTCAAATCTTCCGACATTATTATACCTGTTCCTTTAAGGCATTTTTTTGCTTTATATGCTAGCTGTCTCATGCGATATGTAGTAAATTTAATAATTATGCATCTGGTTTTTTCTTTGTTAATTGCTCCCACTTGATGGCATCTATCAATATCTTTTAGCGTAACATCATCAAGTTTCAATCGATTCTTTAGCAGAGAGATGATAATTTCTTCAATCTGCTCCCCTGGTTTTTCAGAAATGCCAAATAATCGCAAGCAGTTTCGACGAGTATACTGTTCTTGTTTATCCACTTCGCTTCTAGTTCTTAATAAAGACGGATATTTAATTTCTACTGTGAGTTGTGGGATCCGAGGGTCTCCGAGTGTAATTCAGTGGAAACTCTTACCCAACATATATAAAGTCTTTAGTTTTACGGTATTAGACTAAGGAGTTAATTATTAATACACTTAGCCGATATTTCTATGATATACCCTTTAGTTTTAATCGCAAGTCTAATTCAAACAGGATACTTTTAAATAGTAAGCTAGTAGTTCATGGAGTACATTTTATTGTGCCGCGTCTGAAACCGTCTTCAGGGATTGCTTATGTTGCCGTCCTAGTCCTGGAGCTTCCATATTTTTTGTGATACCATCAAAGAAACCCTGTGCTGAATTCCTGGATTTACAATAATATTTCTGTGCTGTAAGTAATATTCATTGCCATAAACATTTTTAATCTATAGTTGTGAGGTTTAAAAATATGTATAGATGTTTCCCATATAACATTACTTTAAAATTCCTTCCTTAGAATTATTTATGATTCTGGATTGGGACCGTGTCATTATTTTATAAATTAAGATCGACGTTCCGCCCACTTTTGTAAGAGGCTTCATCAGGACAAGAAAATATATAATAAAAATAAAAATATAAAAATAATAAAGCTTTTGTTTATAAAATAATGACACGGTCCCAACCCGGAACCATAAATGATTATAATGACTCCGGCCGTGAAAGCCTCCGACAATATTCTTTCCTTAGTTTAGATTATTAGCAGCTATCATTATTCTCGCACAGATATAGAAGGATCCGTTAGGGCATAGGTTAATTGTTATTATTTTACACTCCTCAGGAGATGTACAAATGTGATGTTGACAATAATTTCTGTAACATAGAAAATAGAAGCGTATTATTATTTGAAAAGTGACATAATTTTAACTGGCTGTGTTTCATATTGAATGTCATGGTGTTAGCCTTCAGCGTGAGTCAATATTGGTAAAGAGAGGGAAATTAATTACCGTACACAGGAACTCAGATATTTTAATATGCAGGGTGTTGCGCCTATTAATTGAGCATTGCATCGTAGAGTCATAATTCAGACAAATTGTTTGTCATTATTTGCAGCGACCAGGTACCACATATAAGCTTGGTTTCAGTAACTTTAGGGATATAATTGGTACCCCGATATTTTGCCGTCCCGGGTTCTTGCCAGAAGTGATCGACTTTTCCCTTATTTCACAGGCCTCTGGTAATGACAAGGAATCCATGCCATCATCTTACAATATTCGACAGAACTCAATTAAAATAAGGGTGGTGCCCACAATTTCGATTTGCGACGACACGTCACCATAGCACATCATTCCATCCGACCTCCCCCCCACGCGACTACAGCTAGCGAGCCACAACTGAGTTTACCATGACAAGTAGTTCACTGTATTTTGTACGTACTAACCCCCCCCAACATCTAATGACAATTTGGTACGTAACAATACTTTGAATGTGTTTTCACACTTTTGTGTCCATTGAAATTTGACATTCTTTTTTAGCAATTCATATAGTGGAGAAGCTATGGTACTAACATTTCTTAAAAACGACCAACATCATTAGGTCTTCAGTCCTGGAACTGGTTAGACACGTACCCTCATTGTTTCCTAGTCTGAACTAACCTACACATTTCCCTGAAATATGCACAGTCTGTATCTATCATTATCTGTGTGCAGTAGTCTGATCTAGGTGTACCTCATCCCCTTTCTTCCTATCTCTGCTTGTAATATATCCCGTACTGTTCCCCAAAAATGTCATAAAAAATATTTCTAGAACCTCTTTGTTGTTAATTTTGTCTGCCTATGCTATCATCTTCATACATCTGAAGCACAACATTCCAGAAGGCTTCTATCTCTTTTTGTATGCTTTTCCTACTACCCCTATTTCATAAACGTACTATGCTGTGCTCCATACATATGCTTTCAACAATTTTCTTCTTATTTCTATGTTTTGAACATAGCTGTTCTTTCTTGTTAGATACAGTTCAGTCCCCTTTTATTGTTTTATATTTATACACCCTATTTCCCCGATATTTAGTGGTATGTGTGGGGGGAGCGAGCTCCATGACGTAGTTGGTATGCGTGTGACTACTACGCCCAAGGTCACAGGTTCGAATCCCGACACGGTCCGCTTGAAAATTGTTAGATGGGCATTTTTACAAAAATATGCCCTTGTTAGGATGGAGGTCCCATGTGTGTTGTTACACATGTTAAAGATCCCTACCTTGCTTGAAACAGCAAAGATTCGGAAAAATTCAAAATTTCCAGATAAAAAAACTTGCTTTCTGGCCAATGTAGTACCTTTGGGTGGAGCATTAGAAAATCAAATGTAGGGTTTGTAAGGGGTGAAGGGGGGGAGCAGCCTGTGGCTGCCAAGTAACCCCAGCACTTAAACATATTTCACAAACACCACCTGTAGTTGTTTATAATAATCATCAGATTTAAGTGCACTTATTTTTTCGTCAGTAGGTTTTTCGTCTTAGAACTGGTTGGACGCGTACCTCCACTTATTTATATTTTGAGCTAGTCTACACAGTTCCCTGAAATGCTCACAACAGCCTATATACAGCTTGGTTCCTCTTCTATTATTTTCTAATTGTATGCCATATTTCATCGAGATTCAGTGATATGTGAAGGGGAGCAGCTCCGTAGCGTAGTGTGTGACTACTACGCCCAAGCTCCCGGGTTCGAATCCCGACACGGTCGGCTTGAAAAATGTTAGGCGACCATTTTTCACAAAAATACACCCTCGTTTGGATGAGAGGTAAAATGGAAGTCCCGTGTGTGTGTTGTCACGCACGTTAAAGATCCCTACCTTGCTTGGAACAGCAAGGGTTCGGCAAAAATCCAAATTTTCCAGGTAAAAAAAACTCGCTTCCTGGCCAATGTAGTACCCTCGGGTGGAGCATTAAAAAATCACATGTAAGATATGTGAAGGGAGTTAAGCAGCCTGTGGCTGCCAAGATCCCCCCAACACTTAGACATTTGCCGAATTATTAGTTTCCCAGTAAATTCTTTTGCACAATTAACATTATTCAAAAATATTGCACAACCATTACCTACAGTTGCTTATAATAATCATTGCGTTTAAGTATAGTTTTTTTGTCATTAGTTTTTTCATCTTGGAGCTGTTTGAACGCGTACTTCCATTGATTTCTATTCTAAGTTAGTCACATTTCTGTGAAATTTCCACAGCCAAAAAATGACCATAATAATTTATAAACCTTAAGATTGATTTTAGTTCAGTGTAATTAGTTGGAGTAGGTGCCTTTAGAACTGCATCTACTTTAGAAAAAGCTTTGTGAATACCTTTTTTAGTAATTCTAAACCCACAGTATTGTATTTCCTCTTTAAGAAACACTGATTTTTCTAAATGATTCGCAACCCATTCTCTTTTACTCAGTTAAAAACAGATTCTAACCGTTCTAAATGCAAATCATCATTAGAAGCAGTAATTTCTATATCATCTAAAAATACAAGTGTCTCTTCAATGTCTTGTAAAATCGTTTCTATTTTCCTTTGCCAAAGAGCAGACGCACAATTTCAACCAAAATATAATCTGATAGGCTTGTAAAGCTCCTTATGAGTATTTACGGTTAATTTTTCTTAATCGTCTACCCTAATCTTCCATAGAAAGTATGCTCAGTGAAAATCAATTTTAGAAAATTAATCACCCCCACTTAACGCTGCATACAATACCAGTTTGTTGGAAAAAGGTGATCCTCTGTTTCCAACTGTGGATTTATGATTACTTTATAGCCCCCACAAATTCGGATTTTATCCTGTTTCGCTATATGTACAATTGGGGTAGCATAACTACTCGTATTTTTACTTTTACTAAAATACCTTTATTTTCTAATGTAATTAATTCCTGTTCAATTTTATCTTTCAAAGAAAAGGATAACATCCTAGCTTTTAAAATATTGGTTTTTGTATTTTGTTTAAAATTTGATGTCACCGGTTTCCACGTTAATTCAGCATCCTCCCCTTGCAATTCTTTGTGTTTATCTAATAAATTATTTAATTTACTTTTAGTATTAAAATTTTGCAATAATTTTACATCGCCTGCATTGAGTATTCGGCCCAATTCAACACACACAAAGCATAACCAATCTCTATCTAATAATGCATTTTTTTCAGATTCTACAACATATAATTTTAAATTATCATAACGCTGCCCTTGCATTCTGATATCCACTTTAATAAGAAGACACAAATTTATGTTCTAACTTTATAATTTGCAACTGCCTGATGCACTCATCTGCTAACCAATTGAGATGAGGACGAGCAAATAATTTAATTTTATTACTAAAAGCTAACAAATAATATTTTTCTATGTTAATAATTTTTAGATTCAAGATGCTATTAAAAAACGAACTGAAGCTGTAGCCAAATTAGTGGCAGGTGAAGCAATAACAAAGCAAAAATTGGAAGAAAAGCTACTGCAAAAGGCAATTGAAGAAAAGATAAAACGGTAATAATTAGAAAACAGTATTAAAATTTTATGTTATTGTTACAATTTTAGAGAAGATGAAGTACTTGAAAAGAAAGCTGCTTACCAAGAGAACCTAAAAAATGAAATACAACAGGATATAGTAACGTATATAAAGCAAAAAGAAGAGTCAAAATATAAAGAAAAAGAAATTAAAAAATGGTTAATGATAAACAGGTTCAAAAAAGATGAAATTCAAAAAAATTACGATAATAACAAGAAGAAAAAGAATTGGGAAGCGGTTTTGCAGTTTAGAAAACAACTTTTACAACAAATTGTAGTATATGCAAATTGTCGTAGACTAATCTAATGATTTGCTTATAGGATGAAAATGAAGAAGAACGTCGTTTAGAAAAGGAAAAATGGGACGCATTTTATAAAGCCGAGAGGGACAATGACAATACAGATGAATTATTTTTTGCATATGCTGATGAAGTTTATAATCATGCTAAAAGTAAAGGGCGTAGCACAAAACCAATTGAACGTGCTATTATGGTCGGTTAGCTTAATATTTTGTGTATTTAAATTGCATTTATAACTTGTAGGACTATCGAAAACGGAATAATTTGTTAATACCTAAAGAGCCATGTGATAACTATTTACCAGAATGGACACGCAAAGTAGAATTTGTCAATAAGAAACCTGGAAGTGTTCAGCATGATGCCAAAACAGATCCAACTTATAACAGAAGCAAAAATGATAAAACTGCTTTATACAAATAATATAATTCTTTTTTTTTGTTAATGTAATTTTTCTTATATACTACTTTACTAAAATTGGATAAAATTTTAATAGTAATTTCTATTTATAGTCGATTCGCTTTAGCTTTAGGCTAAAGTGTTACATTGCCAATGATTGATTTAAATTCTAATATATTTAATGACTATATATACGAATATTCCCATGGGCAGATGTTGAATGACAAATGCTTCGATTTGCAAGGAGTTGGTGACAACACCGAACAGAACTGCCATCCTTTATTGTATTAAATCACAATATCCTTAACGTGTAATTCCGAGTATTTATGGGCATACTTGGACCATACAATTAAATGCTTGTATTGCAGGGATAATTCTATTACCTGCAGAGAACTTGTTTAAAATTACTTGCTAATATAAATCTTCCAAGGTATACAATTGCTGTGCTTGAAGGCAGATCCGTTGAAAGTACTTATGCGAATTTACCTTGATGCCTCAAATTTTCATTATACAATTTGCAACAGTACACAATTAGTAAAAAAACTGGCCAAGAGTCAGTTTGGTTCACATAATTAGGGTTCCGTACCAATACTGCACTGATATATTTTTCTTAATCTTCTTTGGGAATTAAACCATTCATAGTTTTTAAAATAATCTTTATTTACGTTTTGATCCATGACCTAGGATCGTTGTCAAAATAATAAAAACTTCAATTTTGACATTTATGACATAAATTGAAGGCGACTTTGATTTATTGATGTTCGAAATATTTGGTTTGAGTATACTAAGCAAAAATTTTTAAGGTTTAAAAGAATGATTGCCTTCAATTTGTGTTGCGGCCTGGGACCGCCTTTTTTAGGTAGCCAATACGCTTAACGTCAAATCAGCTGATTAATTTTTATTGGTAATTTCAAATAAATTCAATAATTTGAGGTTTAGAAAACATTTTTTAACATGTTTCTATTTATACGGTTGAAAGGATGGTTATTAAAGAAGTGTGTGATTACGTTACCGTAATGATTAAGCAGCCGAGGGCTGCTAATATGCCAATTGTTTGTAATTAGTTGTTGTATGTATAAATAGAAATCATGATGTGGGCTGTATTTCATGTTAATATCGTAAGGAAAACCCAAGAAAAACTTGCAATGCTACCTAGATATTGTGGGCATTTGATTTTCATTTGTTATTTCTTTTAGTAATGGAATCCATTACTTACTGAGTCACGGATTCGTTTGCTACACTGTTATTTTCATGTAGGGTTATATAAGCAGCTTCTTTGATTTTGCGTTTTTGGAGGTTTTCTTCTTTGTCAATATTTTTTGCGTCTTCTCATTTTATTTTATGACTGGAGTCCCATGCATGTTGGCAAATCATGGATTTTTCAAATTTTCTATTTTTTATATATGATTTATTTTCTTTTAATCGGACTTCCAATGATCTGTAACTTTCCCTTATATAAAACTTGTTACATTCGCACGGTATTTTGTTGATGCAATTTTTTGAACTTTGTGTTGAGTTTTTGTATTTTTTGTATCCTAAAAGAATAATAGAGAAAGAAATGAATAAAGTCCCAAAAAATAAAGAAAAAGAAAACAAAAACAATGATATGCACAAAAAAATGCTCTCAATACCATACATAAAAAGATTCTCCGAAAAAAGCCAAAGAATAGGAAACACATTCAGAAATACAATACACTAAGAGCACAATTAACAAAAACAAAACCCAAAAATGCTCAATAATTTTCTAGACCACATAAACAATCAACATAAAGATATTAAGGTCACTACAGAAATTGAAAAGAACGGAACTCTGCTATTCCTTGACGTTCTGGTGGAGCATCAACCCAACGGACGACTAGGTCATTCCGTATACAGAAAACCAACACACACAGACAGATACCTACATGCGTCGTCACATCATCATCCGTCACAAAAATCATCGGTATTCAATTCTCTAGTAACCGTGCAATTAAGATTTCACAACCAGAACATTTATCTAATGAATTAATCCATCTGAAAACCAGTTTTATAAAAAACGGCTATCGCAACTCAGATATCGGCAGAGTAATAAGCCGGCATCTGCATCCAACACAAACCCCCAAACCACGATCTTTCGCAATCCTTCCATATATACACAGAGTAACAGACCAAATTGACAAAATTCTATGTAAACACAACATCAAAACAATCAATAAGCCTGCAAATAAAATTTCACAAATATTACCAGCTCCAAAAGATCAAGAAAACAGTCTTAAAGCCCCAGGCGTATATAGTATACCTTGCAGCTGTGGTTTAGTGTACATACGAGAAACAGAACGGTCAGTGCAGACTAGACTAAATGAGCATAAGCGATGCTTAAAAACAAGTCAGTACAATCGCTCAGCAGTGACCGAACACCAACATGAAATAGGTCATGCCATTAACTTTGACAAGACAAAACTAATTGCCAGAATTCCATTTTTCTACAATAGAAAAATCAGAGAATCCATAGAAATCATTAAAAATTCTAACAATTTAAACAAAGACGATGGCTACTACCTTTCTGCCATTTGGAAAACGGGCCAATGTTCACAAAAGCAAAACCGTAACGTTCACTGATCCGTTACACACTACTCTCTATTCATGATTATTCAAGCATCAAGTTCTCGCCCTATATAAACCACCACTTCTACTACTTTGACCACTTACTTTGCCACAAGACACCTTTGGCTTAATTGGGCTGGTGAGTCTGCTACTTCAGAAGTAACTCTTCATACTTTTTATACTTTTTAAACTTGTCTAATTAATATTTTATCATTCTTATTTTTATTATTATTATTTTATATTTATATTTCATTTTCTTTTTTGTCCCGATGAAGCCCCTTACAAAAGTGGGCAAAATGTCGACCTTAGTTTATAAAATGACATGATCCCAACCAGGAACAATTAATATTTATAACCATCTATAACTGATTTTATTGCTCAAAAACAGTCTGTGCAAATTTCTTTGAGCAAGTAGAGCAAATTGATTTTTTGCACGTTGCAAAATGTTGCTGTTTTCTTATCGCTCCTGCTTGGAAAAGAAAAAAACCTCTTCAATGTAGGAATTCATTCGTTAGATCGCATTTCAACGTGCATTTTGTTATGCTTTATTTAAAAAGCTTTAACATTTATTGTATTGGTTAGGTTTAGGGGACTTTTAAGAACCCCGCACTGGAAAATTTCCAGCATATTAATGTTGTAAGAAGGCGGACGTACGTGAAAACCATACAAAGGTTTGCTTCACATGGAAAGTCCAGTCGTTAGCTTATTTTTGTGGTCTGAGAGAATGCCAAGATTGCATTTCTCATGCTTTTATACAGCGTTGTTCCTGCCAATGTGTCGGAGAACTTTCACCTCCTGAAGGGGATAGACATTTCCGTTGGAAGCAAATGTATTGAAACAAAGGACTTGACTACCGGTTTCTTTCTAGTGTTGACACTTATCGGCAAGTGAGTTACACCTTTTGCACTTATCCTATCGTTCATGACCTATCAAATCGGCACTTTGTCATAGAGGGCTACAGGTAAACACCGAGACAACACAACGCTACCACGAAATCACTGGGAACAGTGGAATCGATTCCATTAGATACAAAATACCACAGGTAAGTGTTAGCCGTAATAACTTAGAGATTCATTTAATCACCTTGAGAAATTTATGCCCCGAGTAAATTTGAGGTTTTGTGAGTTGAAAACTATTTTGCCTAGCTCTAAATGTGATGGTTTTTAAGGTATTTCAATTTTAACTTTCATGATATTTGCAATCAGAATTCTCATATTAGGCAGAATCTTGGTTGCACATTTGATTATACATACTTTCAATTTTTTGTTTGCGCATTCCATTATCTTCTGAAGTAAATCTTCAGTTATTAACAGTAACCATGCGGATAGTAGATTTTCTGGTGAAGTTTCTTGAGCAAGCCCTGTATTGCTTGCCTTAAAAATTACTATATTCTTCCAACCCACTTTACTTTTATTGAGCGAACTTTTGTCCATTATTTCTATATCATGTTCTCTGTAATGTAGTTTCAGTGCATATAGTTTCACCATCATCATAATTGGGAACAGAATATTCACTATTTGATTCATGGTCGTTAAATATTTCTATATCATTTTCTTCATCACTTTTATTTTATCATTAAAGCATTAGCTTTATCATTGACTGTAACTAGATTCTCACGTAATTCTGATGGTTGGTTTTGAAAAATAGATTTTGTACTTTCCTGTATGTTTGTTGTGGTTTGTTTAGCATTTTTGTTGATCTTCTTTGGGAATTAAACCACACTCGTAGTTTTTAAAATCATGTTTATTTACATTCCCAAAGAAGATTAAGAAAAATGCTAAATAAACTACAACAAACATACAGGGAGTATTTACAAGTCAGGTATGGGCCTGAAATTTGTATTTGTTTTAGACAGTTGGACAATCTAAACCTAAAGCTATCCTATTCCAAAAATTCACTCACGTTCCTAATAAAATGCAGAAACAACGAAATAATACCAAAAGGATTTAGAATCAAATTTGGAAAGACAAGTAATAAACTATCAAGGATTCTTGAAAGATCAAGTTACAGTATGATGACGGAAAAACTACAAAACCACCGACACATTATTTATAAGTTAAAACAAGATATTGAGGGCATTATAAATTTCATACGAATAAAGGTAACACAATTGATTTTGATAAAATTCTCGTTAGTGCAAAAACCTACTACGAATCAGAATTTTCCCAAACAAAAGGAAATTCACATAAGGAAAATTAATAACCTATTTATAGAGAAAAATAACATGCAAACTAAAACGTTAGAAAACAGCAACACCATGCTAAACACCATGATAAATTTATCAAGCAGAACTATTAACGACACAGAAAAATCAATTCTATCAAAAGGCCTTAGCTTTGCAGTAACACCAAAATCAATACCAACCTCTGAAATAATTAGCTGTATTGAAAAAACAGCAAACTAACTCGAAGAAGATCAAGCAAACGAATTTAGAGTACGATGCAAAATCGAAATAGAAAAGAATCACAAAATAAAGCCAAATGTAAGTAATAACGAAATAAAAGCAATTCGCAATCTAAAAAACGATAACTCAATTATAATTCTACCTGCTGACAAAGGCAATGCAACAATAATAATGAATAAAAACGATTACAACACAAAAGTCAACTAACTGTTGAACACTGAAAATTACACCAGTTTAGAAACGGACCCCACAAAATCAATTGAAAATAAAATATATAAAACTGTATTTAAATTTAAAATGAATTCGAAGACAAAGAAAGAAGTAAACTGGTCCCACATTACAGTAAACCACCCCACTTTTACGGTCTACCAAAATTCATAAAAGACATTCCATTAAGACCTATCGTAAGCTCCATAGATTCACCATGCCATAATTTAGCAAAATTTCTACTTAAAATTATAAATCCATTAACAGACAAAACGGAATCTTTCATAAAAAACAACCAACATTTTTTAGAAAAATTATCAAACATAAAAATTGAAAATACACACACAATGGTAAATTTTGATGTAGTAAATCTCTTCACAAATGTCCCTATAAACAAAACACTTAATATTATAAAAAACAATCTAGAAAAAGATGGCAACCTTAAAGAAAGAACAAAACTAAATATATCATCGATTATGGAATTACTTGGTTTATGCGTTAATACCACATATTTTCAAATAAATGAACAATTCTACAAACAGAGCTTCGGAATGGCAATGGGAAGTCCACTATCTCCAATTTTTAGTAATATATTCATGGAGGAATTCGAAAAAGATGTAATATTCACACAAGAATTGAAACCACTAATCTGGTGGAGATACGTAGATGATGTCTATGCTATTTGGCCTCATAATACAGAACTAATTAAAAACTTTGTAGAGTCAAATAACAAAATAGAACCAACTATTAAATTCACATATGAATTAAAACAACATGGAAAACTTCCATTTTAGATATTCTAGTTAGCAAAAACGATACAACAATTAATACATCGGTATACAGAAAACCAACGCACACAAACAGATACTTAAACTTCGATTCAAACCACCCACAATGTGTCAAATGAGGAATTATCAAAACCATGTATGATAGAGCAAAATTAATATCATCAAACGAAGAAATTTTAAAGAAAGAGTAAGACCTAATCAGATGTACACTAATAGAAAACAAATATCTTAAAAGAATAATAGAGAAAGAAATGAATAAAGTCCCAAAAAATAAAGAAAAAGAAAACAAAAACAACGATACACGCCAAAAAATGCTCTCAATACCATACATAAAGGGATTCTCCGAAAAAATCCAAAGAATAGGAAACAAATTCAAAACTAAAACAGTATTTAGAACCAACAATACACTAAGACCACAAAGCCCAAAAACGCAATACAAAGTTCAAAAAACTGCATCTACAAAATACCATGCGAATGTAACAAGTTTTATATAGGGGAATGTTTCAGACCATTTGAAGTTCGATTAAAAGAACACAAATCATATATATAAAAAAATAAAAAATTTGAAAAATCCATGATTTGCCAACATGCATGGGACTCCAGTCATAAAATAAAATGGGAGGACGCAAATATTATCGACAAAGAAGAAAACCACCAAAAACACAAAATCAAAGAAGCTGCTTATATAACCCTACATAAAAATAACTGCGTAGCAAACAAATCGGTGACTTTCAGTAAACAATGGATTCCATTACTGAAAGAAATAACAAAAGAAATAACAAATGAAAATCAAATGCCCACAATATCTAAGTAGCATTGCAAGTTTTTCCTGGATTTTCCTTGCGATATTAACACGAAATACAGCCTACATACATGGTTTGTTTTTATACATACAATAACTAATTAGATAACAATAAGCATATTAGCAACCTGTAAAACAGCATTGGTATCTGACAAGTGTAAACCTGTAATCAGATCCATATACAATCTTCATTGAACAATATTGGTATTTGACAAGTGTAAACCAGCCATAGGGTCGCCTCAGAACCATGTTAAAATCTACCAAAGAAGTAGCCTAAATCATAATGATTTTTCCCCCCTCAAAATAAATATAAAGAACAACTGCTCAAGCCTTACGGTAACGTAATCGCACACTTATTTAATAACCATCTTCTCAATTGTATAAAAAGAAACATGTTAAAAAATGTTTTCCAATCCTCAAGTTATTGAATTTATATAAAATTCACCAATAAAATTAATTGGCTGATTTCACGTTAAGCGTATTGGCTACCTAAAAAAAGTCAGTTCCAGGCCGCAACACAAATTGAAGGCAATCATTCTTTTAAACTTTAAAAAATTTTTGCCTAGTGTACTCAAACCAAATATATCAAACATCAATAAATCAAAGTCACCTTCAATTTATGTCATAAATGTCAAACTTGAAGTTTTTATTATTTTGACGATCCTAGGTCATGGATTGAAACGTAAATAAAGATGATTTTAAAAACTATGAGTGGTTTAATTCCCAAAGAAGATTAAGAAAAATAGATTTCGTATCTTCCCAAAAGTCTTCACTGTTGAATATCTCAGCAAGTTGTTCGTCAGAATGATTAAAATAGGTAAATATATATTTTTATAGAAAAATTAGTACGGCATATTAAAAGATAAGCTCTTGCGAATTTAAAATACAAGACCAAAATAATCCGTCATGTATGTCTTGGCACAAAATAATGACAAAATATCACAAGATATGAAAAAAATTTAGAAGTAACAACACCCATAGAGGCATGCATGCAGTCAGTGGTACTGAAAAGAACAAAATGGCCAACAATGGAATTAATACTGCAAGTGCTGTCTGTGATTTTTGTGATTATTGCAAGAAAAAAGTTTTATGGATGTGTCAAGTTGTAACGATGTTTTTCGTATTCCAACATTTATTAAACTTTTTTCCTCTTTAATATTACTTTCAAAGTAGATCTCGTTACTGTGCGCAAGCACTGGCATCATTGTTCTTCAATCAGCTGTCTTCTTTTCGAGAACATTATTCTTAAGGTCAAATACCTATTAGCCCAGCTGTGGTGGCTATTTTGGTCAAAATAATCACCGGGCTTAAAAATTCCTTCACAAAGTGTTAGATTGGGTACTAGACTTCTCTAAAAGTTTAAATTTCTCCAAATGAGGGTCAAGCAACCCCCACCCCCCAACACTCCTTTTTGCAAAAAAATGTTTGTCACTCTATCACATTCGGAATTAAAAAAAAAATTAAAAAAAATACTATTATGAATTAGGAAGCTTACATAATTTTGAAAAAAAAGGTTTTAACAGATTTTTATATATGCAATAATTTGGCTGCAATCGCTTTCCTCAGTAAATGTGAACTTTCACGCATGAAATTATCGTGTGTGAAATTTCAGGGGGCTATTTTTTTTAATAAAAATTGAAATTTTCAATATTTATAATATATTTTTGAAAATTATAATAGGGCATTAAAACTCAATATATTCACTATATTTTTTTGTATCTTTCAAAGTTTTCCAATTTTTCATAGTAATAAATTTTACATCATAAATCCAAGATTTGTGGAATTTTTCATATTTTTTTTGCTCACTTCCAAAGCAATTTGAATAAGTTTCGATTTAATTGATGAACTCTAAAAATTTAACTTGGAGGTCTATCTCAAATGTACACGTAGTGAAAAATGATAATATTCCACTGGGAGAAAATACCAATATTGTAAATTATGAAATTTCGCCCTATTTTTAATATTTTTTTCAAGATGAAGAAAAATAATGAAATAATTAAAATTTCTTGTCTGTTTTGTGTATGTAATTCATTGAACTATTAAAAATTAATTTTCCATAATTGTGATATCCAAAATCAGAACTGTAAGGAAAATTTCGGAAAAAAATTCTATAAATGTGTCTTTTTTGCCTTTTTTAAAAATTAATATTACGTCTCTTTGAACAAATATTTTTGAATTTTATATGAATAGAAATGAAGGTAAAACTCCAAACTATACGGTATTGCTATTCATATGTATTAATACCTGTCCAGGTAGAAAAGTAGAAGGTAGAAAGGAGGGGTAATTTCAAAGAATATTTTTTATAGCAATTACAAACGATGGGCCGCCGGCCAAGTTCTCTGTGTTAGTGTACGTGTGTATATATGTTATACAGTTGCATGCGCATTCCTGTATATTATATATGGGACTTACACACAGCTGATCGTCTTTTTATTGTTATTGCCGGCAGAAAAACAACAAAATTTCCAAAAGTATTAAAGCAGTGGAAAATCGTGTTGAAAATCGTTGTTTTTTCCAACTGAATGCTGATAATATTGTAATTTTCAGGATTTGTGATTAAAGTATGATTTTATTATTGGAATTATTTATATTTGGCAGTTTCAACAGCAGAGTGTATTTTTAGTGCAGTCAATACAGTATATAAAATGATTACAATAATTTTTTTAACAACAAACAATCGAGCTAGAATAGGATGCGTCCGACGCCGATGAATTGGTCTAATCAGGGGTCTTTGGGGTCGCTGATGTTAATCGCACGGTTAGATTTTTAGGACCATGCGGGATATGTAATTTTTTTTTCTCCAAATGCCTTATCGACTTCATCACAAATTGGCGAATTTATAATATTTTTGTGTGAGAATAGTGAGTTTTCGACAAATCTATTTTGAATTACTTCCTGATTAATATTTTTTTATCGTCGAATGGATCCTGTTTCAACCCGATCGATTGCTGGTTAATAAAATAAGATACAAAATACCGTATTGAATTCTGTTACTACTTTGTTTTTATTTCGGAAAAACAACTGCTAATGGTTTTTCGTTCAATTTTAGCAAGATATCAATTGCTAATAACTGTTTCATATGCCAAGGAGATCATAAATAATGGAAAAACTGTTGTAGTGAAACGTGGTTTTTCAACTTTACTGGAAAAAAGGTTGTGGAAATGCTTGCTCATGTAAGAAAGCTGAGCTATTTTGTAATGAAGCTTGTGGTAATTGCAGGGAACAAGGATGTTCAAATCGTTCTCCTGTCAAAGATGAAGACGTAGATTACGATGAAGATATGACTGCAGGAGATAAAAATTAAATTTATAATTGATATTATATGTCGATATGAATCTGAATAAAAAGTCATTTAACAAACAATACAGTGATATTATGTAGTAATTGTATACAATGTACAGAAAAGGTGTTTCTCACGTTTTTTAGCATTCTTCTTAAAACAACGCATTTTAGCAAAAAAAACTTAGTAAACAAAAGTTATAGAGAAGAAAATATTCTATTTTTATGAGGTTTTTTTTTCAATTATACTTTGAACTTCACTCCCTAGAGTGCATTAAAATTTCATATGTATATATATTTTTTATTTTTCCGGGTTTTTCTCGGAAAATACACGCTCTAGAGGAAAAACACAAGAGGGCAGATTTGTAGAACGGAAAATTTCCGATTTATGTGACTTTTGTTTTCAATGTTAGTCTAAACTCCTGCCGCTAGAATGCGTTAAAAATATATATTTTTTTACTGTTTTTTTGACTTTTTCTTGGAAAATACGCACTAGAGAAAAAACACAAGAAAGTAAAATTGTGGAGCAGAAAACTTCTGATTTTTTATTTACATAGTATTTGATCGATATCTTGTATAAATAACAAATTATAGCCAAAAAATGCACTTTTGGGGAGAAAAAGGTGTTTTGTAGGGGTTGCTAACTCCCAATTTGGAGAAATTACAACTTTGAGGGGAGTATAGAACCCAATGTAATACTTCGTGAAGAAAATTTAAGCCAGATAATTTTTATGAGGCATACTACGATATAAGTCTCCCACGACTGAGTTATATTCATTTTATGGATTTGTTATCAAAATGTTAAAAGTATCTATCGACCATGAGGTCATCAGATTTAATTTTATACCTTATAATGCATCTAGTTATAATGGTATATCTTTATGAACCGTTGAAGACGAAGGTTGACACACTGACTAGTTTACGTATTATTATGGATATTTGGGAACAATTGTAAATCACTTTTGGAAGTCCTACCTTTTTGTGATTGATAGTTTGGAAGGCTTCAATTTTACTTTTTGTAAATTTATATTCGTCTGGTTCGAAGATTTAGTAGGTATGTGATTTTTTTTTTTTTATAAAATATGTTTTGTTATCTTGTAGTGCAGATGTGTTTCTATCCTGCAACATCGTTTCACATTTTTGTTGTACTTTAGTTATATCTGGAATCCCACTTTTGTGGTAAATACAATTTTATAATAATGCTTTTAGCGAGCTTATGATAATAATTTTAAAGATTGAGTTATGGATCAATTTAAAGATCCAGCTCTGGATTCATTTGAAGTTATTGAATAAGTTGTGGTTATTAATTTTACTGAAATTACAAAACCTGTTTGAGTTATTACTGAATCTGTGGTGCAGTACCGAATTAAAAAGAAGCGATTTGGAATTAAATCCTTCTGAAATTCTACCTGTCTGGGGGAGTCCAAGCCATCCCTAAGACAACATTGCAGACTGCCAACAGGTCGTATGCATTCTGTATTTTGATTACTTTTTATTGCACTATTTCATGGTCCTAGTGTGACCCTTTGGATGTTGTATTTTATGTGTTAATAATTTTTGTATCTTTGTATGTAACATTTATTTGTATTAGTTCAAACTGGACCTAATTCAGCCCATAATTGATTTACAGCAGTTTCTATTTTATGTAATAACTTTTGTGATTCAAAATTGTAAAACTTTACATGAAAAGTGCTCCTAGAAATCGTGTAGTTTTCGATACAAGGTCATGCCTGGTGTATTTGGTTTCAATATGCGACACCGAGCCGCAATGTTCAAAACTGGTCAATCGCTTCTTATCTGTTGTAGAACTGGGATGTCTTTCCAAACTTCTAGGGCAGGCGATTGGAGAATCGCATTGTGTTTGCGACCTCCTAAGTTGTAGTTGTAGAAAGACTTAGGGTGAAGTTATCAATGATTCGTATATTATTATTTAAATATCCTTCTTAATCTTCGTTGAGATGAAACCACTCATAGTTTTAAAATCTATTTATTTACGTTTCGATCCATGACCTAGGATCGTTGTCAAAATAAATATATAAATATATAAATATATAAATAAATATTATTTTGACAACGATCCTAGGTCATGGATCAAACGTAAATAAATAGATTTTAAAAACTATGAGTGGTTTCATTCCCAACGAAGATTAAGAAGAATGCTAAACAAACCACAACAAACATACAGGGAGTATTTATTAAATATCCTGTCTAATCCTCCCGTTTTCTTATAGTGCAGTTATACGAAGTTAAATGATGTTACTTTAAGTTAAATCCAATTACATCAAATTAATTTAAACTATAAAATTTTATAATCTTTACGGATAATAATGTAATAAATTTTTACAAGTGGAAGGCACATTTAAAACATGCCCCAACTATAAATGATGGATTGCTGTATGAAAATGTCTACTATGGCACTTATGCAAAGGCGTAACTTGGTGGTGATTTGGATTAAAAAATTCCTACCTCACATCTTTTGAAGTGGTCATCAATGTCATTGGTTGGCACCGGTCTGAACGTCCATGCTACCCCTTTCGTATAATCCGAGATTGATGCAAAGAGCCCCCAAATGGGAGGATACGCCTGTTATTTGTTTGTACGTACTTCAAGGTTTCCCTCATTTTATGACGTAGGAATACATATGACGAGTGTTGATAATAAAAATCTCTCTTGCTGTCCAAGTCCAACGATTTTACTTTTGAAGGTTATTAGAGTATAAAAATTTCTTTTTTAAATAAGAGTAATTTAATCAGAGATTCTACGTATTAGAGTAGAAGATAATAAATTCTCAGTAGAAATTAAATAAATATTTAATTTGATTAATCATTGCTTATGTCAATTTTATGTGTCATATTAATACAAAAACAAATTCTGATGTAAATCGAAGGCATCAGATCTGCTCTCTACGATATAATTGAAAAATGTAAGTAAAGTTTCCAAAATTTAACTAAATTTAATGATCAACTAAAATTGTACCGATAATATTTCAGTTATAATAAATGTAAATATTTTTGTATTAACACTTATTAATGCCTGTCGTAAATGACACGAGGTGTGAGAATTATCAATCGTAAAATTTCATCTGAAAGGTATTAAACCTAGCATGAAAATATCAATCCAATTTTAACCATATTTACAGATCAAGTAGGTGTATCAAATTTAAGTCCAGTACAGCCGTGGACAGTAGTATATCTTTCATATTTCTGTTGAGTTATCTAGGGGCGCAAATAACAGTTCCTTGTGATTTAAATATATATAACCGTTTCTTGCAGGTACAAGGTTAGGTGTGTGACAACAGAGCCTTTGTGTTCATAAGCGTAGGTACACTAAGTGATTTCTACTTTTTTTCAATTAGTGCTTTCTCATTAGAAACAAAAATTAACAAAGTAGTGGCGCCTTGATATTATCCTGATAGTCTCTTGAAACAACCGTCGAAGTTAGACTTCCAAGTTAGTCCGGAAGATTTCAAAGGTCGTTATTTTAAACGGATTAAATTACAGCTTTTTCGTGGCCTTTGTAAATATAGAGGTAAGTTGTATTCTCTTTGACAACCACCCCAGATTCAGTGTTTTGATTTGAAATTTTTAGTTCATCTTAATTTAAAATTATTATAATTAGTCAAACAGTAATGGTAACGCTCAAACGTTATAACATGTCACTTGTTTTATCTGCAAATGATAACAACGTGCTTAACTTAAGCTATGATATTAGTGTATTTCTTAAGAGTTTGGAATTTAAGATTATTTTGACTACTGCTGTAAAAGCAGAAACATTTGCCTTACAAAAACAATTACTTGTTTTAACTACTGAAGTTAATAATTTAAAAAACTCCAATGTGGACTAGATAGAACATTTAACTAAAGACTTCGACTTATCTACTAATAATAAATTTCCTAATAACAAACCACCTATGTCAAACAATCTGTTAAAATCTCTATACCATTGTGTTTCTAATGTTAATAATATTATAAATTTGTGTGAATCTAGATATAATTCACACAGATAACACACAGACACCAACAAAAAAAACATGTTGACTTTGTTGGGAGTGCTAAAGATGTACCAAACATTAAGGCAAATCCAAGGAAAACCTACTTATTTGTATCTCGTTTTCACTCTAACATTAAATCTGAGGCATTAATATCACTCTTGAGTGATAAATGTCCAGAGGTGACTTGCAAAGAATTAACTTCAAAACATCCTGATGTCCACTCCTCTTTTAAGATTGCAATATAACTGTCAAATGTAAATGTTGAAATAAATTCCAAAATTTGGCCCAAAGACTCGTTTGTAAATTGGTTTTTTCACAAAAGAATTCTTGTAATAGCGAAATCTTAGTTTCAACCTACCGGCAATTATTGTACCTAATTTGTCAAGGTTTAACAACAAGTAAAATTGAGTACATTACAGTTATTGTTTAGCTGCACATAATAATATCGATATCATTTGCCTTTGTGAAACCTGTTGTAAAACCAATAACATTGACAATGTCATGTTTCCTGATTTTTACAAGGTGGTTAGTTTTTGTACGACACATTTTAAAGATGGTGGTATTGGAATTTGGTGCCGTAATGGTTTACACACTAAATCACTCAACTTAAGAAAGTATTGTATTGAGAAAGAAATTGAAATCGTTGGCACTTTGTACAAAACTTTTGTAATCCTATGTTGCTACAGGTCTCCTAATCATAGTTTTGATGTATTTCACAACAATATAGTGCTCGCAATTTCTTAAATAGACCTCGTCATCCGCGACGTCACACAAGTACTAACTATTTATGTAGATGTTTGTCAACTTAATACCGTACCATATTTATGTTATAGTTTTAGTTTGAATAATAGCAATTTACGACGTTGCCAATAATTTTAAAGCCAAATATTAAATGTTGACGTTTAAATTTTAGGTTATATGTCATTCCTTGTTTAGTTGATGTCAACGACCTCATGAATTTTTCCGTTTTTATATATTGATATTTGGTTGGTGTTTGCTCTAAACAGTGCTATTCAGAACTTACATTAGTATTAAACTGGACTCTAATAACGAAAGACGATGAATGAGATTCATTTAGAGCCTGAACTAAGCTACTTGTTGCTAGTTTGATCACCTTTATAGGTTGTGTAAAAATCGTTAGTATTCGTTTTCCTGTTGAATTTATAGTGCAACATGTAATTATTTTAGATTTATCACGTTTCTGTTGATACTTGATGGTTGAACTTAAAACATGATAAGTTTTTAATGATATAGTGAACGATCCCTGAATACAGTCTTGGATTTAAATGGCTGAAAGATAATCCAAGAAGAGGTTTAATGGAACTGCTAAATATTATGAATAAATGGAATTTGATTCTGGATATATTATCCAGAATCGAAAATAAAAGAATACGTAGCATTTTTGTGTTTTTAGACGAAACATGGCTTTTTCAGAATGCCGTAAGCCGTACCTAGCAAAGGAACATAGTATTACATGCCCGAAATGTTAATGAATTACTAAATGCGGCTGAAATTGATTTTTCTCTTCTTCCACAAAAAACCTAAATTATTGCAGAGAAGTGAATGAGCAAAATTTGAAAATTAATTATTAAACAATTTGGAAAAATCATTTTAGACAACATGTCGTATTATTATACTTGTAATAAAACATCTAACAGTTTCTAGAAAAAAGTAACATTGCAGAACGACTTACTAAATAAGCAATTTCTTACGGAACTAATGATTTTAAGCAAAGTTTATTTAACTTGTCACGATGTAAGTCAAAATTATGTGCTTTATAACATACCAGTATTTATTAAAAATTTTAGGCATAAACCGCCAAAGATTTTTAAAGCAGATTTGTTGGCCGAATATGGACATAAGGTGTTAAGATTGCCACCGTATCACTGCATATTCAATGCAATTGAAAATGTATGGGGTGTTAGTAAGAGCTACCACTACCGACATGCTAGAAGAGATGGGAGATCTGTTGAAAACTGTTTACAGATGTGGAAAGAAGCATTAGAAAAAATAACACCAAAGATTTGGGCACATTCGATAGAACATGCAGAAAAAATGATCAGGTGATGACAGTGATTCAGATTTTCAATCAAATTGAACTAGTCAAACAAACGCATGGCTACTTAGAATTAAAAAAGTTTTTACAGGATGTACTTCTAATTTAATTATAACTTGTTACGGTAAAACCATGGGTCAGGAAGAAAAGTAAACGTTGGGGACAAAATGGTACCCGTAATACAAAAAAAAGGAACCGACGGCTAGCAGTAGTCGTAGATTGGGGGTGGGTAGGACTAATATAATCAAGAATTGACAATGAAACCATTTGTATCCCATAGGCCATAGTATACCATGACAGCACAAATTTCTATCTACCAACCTATAGGTAACAAAAAAACACAGCATATTACTAAAGCTCGGTTTATTATTAACAGGTAGAAAATAACTCCTAAGTATGTTTTGAGTGTTTTATAAGTCACAAAAAGAAAAAAACGATCTTAAGACTGTAGTGCACACTCACAGTCAAGCGGAAATATCAGTGACTTAATGTTAAATATTACTAAAGTTTATGAGCTCCCTATCGTGATCACGTAATACAAAATTATCCCTACCGGCAAATCTCTAAAAATAAGGGATTAAAAATTCTCATTTAGTACACCATACGTCCGGCAATTGGTACATAAGCGGTTGTCGTAAAAGCTATTTTCTGCTCTGGTTAGGCCCAAAAGCAGTAACTTCGGACAAAAAAAAATAAAACAGATGATAATACGTGGACTACAAAAGTACTAATTATGACGACATATTCGCCACTAAGCTTTAGTAGTATCCTGCAGTAGTAAATTTTAAGGACACAGATAAGCACTTGACAATGGTAACAGCAATACTTCCTGAAGGGAATGGTTAACTTATAAATAGCCACTGTTAGTAGGTTAATAGAATATTCACAGGCAGCCTCCGTAAAATCTTTAAGAGAGCTACCGCATTAGTGATGTATTAGAGCTTCAAAACTCACGCGGGGTTCCAAGTTCCTGTACTCATCGTAACAGTAGAACGGACTTTATCCCAAGTATAATTTCGTATCCACTGAAGTCGTTCACCGGGTCATCGGTCTTATAAGCAAAGCAGAGTGTAATCCAATCAGCACCAAAATTAGTTACCATCAGCGATAAGATAAAATAAGACTAGTAAAAAAAAAGAACAAGCCGCAGGGGGTAAAGAGCAAATACACAGGAAGTACAGAAAATCAGCAAAAACACGTGTATTTGCTCTTCAGGACAGATTGAAAGTAACCATCGAGTGTTGTTCGCCACACAAAATTCAGAAACGAGAGTGTTGTACTCGCTTGATATTTTATTAGCACGTAATCTTCACACCAATATGTTGATATCAAACATACGAAGGTGATAAGCACTTCGAAACAAGCTTTATCGGTGAAGTAGGATTCATTATTTCAAAGAGTCTTTAGATGGAAATAATCTAGAATCAATTATACGCGGTCGTATTGTATAACCAGATAACAGATGCCTAAAACAAGGTACTGACTATAATTATAGCATAAACTTTGCGTTTCAAGCAACTAGATTTGCGTTAAATTGCATATAAATCTGAAACTATTCTGAAGTATTCAATTTCTACAAACGGCGATACAAGGAACGATGTAATTTAAGTACGTTGACAGGAAGGGAGCGTAACAAACTATCTTAAACTTTATGTATAATAAACAAGTACAACCATATATATTTTATTGTTAAATTACAAGCTTTTAATACTTGTTAAATTCTTGAGTGACTTGTTTTTAAAATATGGGTTGCAAATTCATCTTCAGGATTTTGGATTTTAAGCATCCTAACAGCTTCTACAGCTTTCAATTTTAATGGATGTAATAAACACACTGGTGACGAACTGGTCAATACAACGCTAGCTTAAACTTTGAAAGTGCCAAATACAGGTAAGGTCAAAGTCTTTATATTACACCAATCTACAAAAAATGGTAAATTGTATATTGAATTATTTGTTTCAAATTACTCAATTATCTGCAACAATTATATGGTCTCGAAGAGTAATAAAGTAAATGCGTATTTTTTTGAAGATTTTTGCCCCTTCATGTTTTTGTATATTTAACAAACTGCTGTTTATATGTAAGAATTGAATGTAAGAATTCCATCGAAATGATTAGTCGCTGACCCTTTAGGTTATAAAGTTTTGATTTTTAGCTTATGACACTGACTATGGAGATAACTTGCAATTTTGGATTTTTACTGGGAACTTTAACAATCCTCTAACAATTATTCTTTTCTTGAATAATGGCATACTTCAACAACAGAATTCAAAGTTGGTTCATTTAAAGCCTTTATCCATTTGCATTGTTTTAGTTGTTGGAAATGCTTTGAAAACATGCCGTATTCCAGTTGCATACTAATAAACAGAAGTAAAATGATCACCACAAATTTTAGGATGATTCGAAAGTGTTAAATCCTTCGTTTGCATTGTATGTAACATAATTTTAGTCGTTGTAGATGGTTTAGGAAAATCTAAAAGATTATTTTAAAGTGATATATCTTAATTATTCAAAGTTAATGAGAATTTTACTTACAAATGGAATTGTAATTTTGTTCCTTTTCTTTTTCGATTTGTGTAATCAAAACGTTTAAATTATAATTCCAATAACATAACCTCTTGAATAACTGTGGTTATTATTCCGTGTCTGGTATAATATACTAATGGCCATAAAATTAGGAGCATTAGAAATACGCAACTATATTTAAAATATGCTTAGTGGTAAAAATATAGAGGTATATAAAATATATTGTTAATTAATGACTTTAATCTGTAATATTGTCGATAAAAATTTATCCTAAAAAATATTTTTTTAAAAAGTAACAAATCACATTCGTCATCTGCTATGAAATATTTTCAATCTCTGTATTCTACCGATGGCGCTATTATAATCATGTGGCAATAGGATTTTGGTAGTGACGTCGTCGCTACAATTTGACGTCACAAATGATAATGATGCAGGTCTATTTAGAAATTGCAAAGCCTATATCAGTCAGATACTCAACCTTCTTTTTAAACCCAATTTAGTGTTTATACTTTCTGAGGACTTTAATATTGATTCTACTAAGGATGTTTCGTACTTCAATACTTTGACAATCCCTTGCAGAGTTTTACCTTCAAGAACAGCGTGAAAGACAAAACTTGCCAAAATCACACTCTGGACTTTATTTGTTCTTGTATGTGTTTTAAATCTGTGACCACTGTTGTTGAAACTCATTTTTCGGATCACCGAATTTTACGGTTTGACATCGTATATAGTAATCTGGATAAAACTTTTGTGAAAGAGATTGTAATGAACATGATGTAACAAATGTTCTTCACGATATTAGTAAAGAGAAATGAACTGATGTTTATAAGTCAAATGATTCTGCATTTTCAAAAATCTTTGAATATTTTATTTTAGATAGATTGCTAAAATTTTTGTCTGTCCACAACTTATTAGTAAAAAACCAATTTGGTTTTCTTCTTAAACTTAGTACCATGAATGTTGTTCATTATTTCATTGAGAAGGTTGTCGATTGTATCGAATCTGGCAATCTGTTACGAGCCAATAAATTGGCACTTAAACATTTTTTAGGTTAATTTTGATGTGTGGAAGTTTCGCGCCATAAATTCAAAAGACTGGGTGCGCGTATTTCCGTTATTGACATAATTGTTGTAAATTTACTTTATATATTGCGTAATTTAATTTGTGCATTGGTGATGTCATTGACAGATGGGCGCGCCAAAATCTGTACAAAAGTTAGCATTACCAACCGCCAGTGGCGTCGCTTTTTCATCGCGCTTGCGCGATGTATTTATCGACATTTTTTAACCGTAAGAATTCGTTTTTTAAATCGCAAGAAATCTTGTGGCTGCGATTTTCTGTGACCTAAACAAAGCATTTGATTGTGCTATACACTGAATTTTACTGTTAAAAACTGAAAAATATGGCATTCGAAGTAAACCATTACAATGGCTTGTTAGCTTCTTAAATGATAGAAAGCAATTTGTCTCTATGCTGTCTGCAAAGAACGGGATTCGAAGCCCAGTCAACTCTACTATTTTGAGCAATAAGGTCGGAGTTCCACAAGGGTCTATTTTGGGACCCATATTATTTATTTTGTATATTAATAACATTCACACAAACACTGTTCGTTATGTGTTTACGCTGACAATTCAACTGTTATAATGCCAAGTGATAATACATCATTTTTAGAGTCTTGCATGCAAAATACTTTAAATAACTTACAAAAATGGTTTAATAAGAATTATTTTAAGCGTGAATGTTTCTAAAATTAATACAATTAATTTTCACAATTACGACAATAAAGCTTTGAACATTGAAACTTATCTTAATGATTCGCTAGTTTCTAAAATTGACTCTACCACATTTTGAGGAGTGATTATCGATCAACAATTAACTGGAAAGATCAATGTTAAAGTAAAGCCTCCAAACTTAGTTCTGTATGTTATTTGTTAAGAAACATTCAAATTTTGTCTCTCGATCAACTTATCCTAGTAAATCACACTCAAGTGTCTTCTAGGATTAGTTATGGCATTATCTTTTGGGGAGCGTCTGCTGCTGCTAAGAACATTTTTCTATGTCAAAAAAAGAGTAATTACAAGGTTGATTGGTATTTCTCAAACCATCTCTTGCAGACCTTATATTAAATGCTATTAAATGCTTATTAAGTATGTCATCTATACTTGTTGTTGAACTAGCTTCATTTATTTTTGTAAATCAACTCACAATTCCTATTGGATCTATTTTTCAAGATTATGACACAAGACAACTCTAAGATTGCCAAACTATAACTTTAGAATTGGAATATCCACTCCTAGGTTTCTAGGTATTAAAATTTTTAATAATCTTTCTAAAGAAATAAGATCTGCATCAAACACACATTTTTAGAAAGCAGTTAAAAGAGTTTCTCTTAAGTAAGGCATATTATAGCCTCCAAGAGTTTTTAAGTATACAATAAGTTTCAATGCAGCACCACTTATGTATTTTGGTCTTACTTAGTACTTTCAATTTCTTGTTTGTTAATTATATTGTATTGTACTTATTTTACAGATTTCATAGTGTAGTCTGTTATTGACATTTTCAATAATGTGCTGTACATTCTTACGAAAATATAAAAAAATTATTATCTTGAGACCATATCTTTCAAGCAGTACTAGAACATTGCTAATGGCATGAGCAGAGAAGGCAGTACAAAGCATGGTAACTAACATGTGAAGCTGTTAGCAGATAACTCTGTGACCTGGGCCACTACAACGATAGTTAAAAAGCATAAACCCAAATAAATTTGTTTATTTAATTTTTTATAAAGAAATCAAGTAAAAAAGTTTAAAAGCTACCCAGAAGCAGATATAGACACTGACTACAACATCGTAATTATGAAGACTGTTCTTAAATTTAAAAATGGGAACAGATTTGAAAAGAAGTTACATGAATTGTTGAAAGACATCGAGAAAATTTCTGATATTAAGGAAGTAGAAACAGAATGGAATAACATTAAATTCAGCTTAGACATGGTGGCCAGAAACACTATGGGATATACGCGAAAAGAAAATAAGAAACCATGGATAACAAAGGATATCCTGAATTTAATAGAAGAAAATATAAAAACAGTCCAGAAGAAGCAGGAAAGTAAAGATACAAAGTCATAAAATGGAAACTAATTCCCAAACGCAAGAGAAACAATGGATTGATGAAAAATGCAAAGAGGTACAAACTAACATAGAAATAGGAAAAACAGACAAAGCATACAAACTAATTAGAATGAATTTTAGGGATATAAAACCCGTATGGCATAAATATAAGGAGCACGAAAGGAGACATTATAAAAATGTAAAGAAATTGGTTAGATGGCAAGAATATAAAATCTAAATTTTAAATATGTTTCCCATACGTTGCATGAAAGTTGTACTAAGTTGCACTACAAGAAAGAAATTAATCAAGTTTTATAAAATTTTATCTTACTAACTGATATAAAATGATTTCCACGACTTGTTAAACAACAACGGAGTTATTTTTGTATTCGTTCTCTCGAATCATTTACTCGTATAGATTCACACGATACTTGTTTTGGGTATGCAATTCCCACTGTTGCTTCCACGTTCAATGTACTTCCTAGGCAATTATCCTCACCAGGGTTACAAAATAGGTTTTGATATTCAACTTGCATCCTCCACAAAATAATGCTTTGCTTTCGGCTACTGCTTCACTTTTTCCGATTGGATTAGAACTCAGCTTCTACGGATTTGGATTTATTCATTTAACCCAGCAGCTCCACAAGGTAATGAAATATGTGGGGTTAAAATACATCCTATTCGATAATGGATACAGGGGTTATTTTTGATAAACCACGAACCGTACCGAGGTGGTAGCTAGTCTTGACCCTCAAAACAATTTACAAGATTGTCACTATCACTCAATAACGAGCTGTATGAAGGTGATTATTCTTCATAAATTTTATAATTATTTCTATTGCCGTCATCACCAAATAACGAACTGCAGGAAGTTGGCGATTCGTCATATTCTTTGCACTCAATAAAATTGAAGTTCCTACCATCACACCACTTGCAACTTAACCATTTCTTTTTCTTATTAAAACTACCATCATCATTATTAAATTCTATTCTCAGAGCCTTATCGATTAAGATTAATCGGAGTTTAATTTCTTATCTAGTATCTTATTTTGTAGAATGGAGTTGATATGTACATATTCCCAAATACTAATATTTAGCAAAATGTCCACCACCAAGTCCTTGAATTCCTCTATCTTTTCGAGTACAAGATTCATCACCAGAAACCTTACTAATTATAGTTTGAAACACTATGTGAAGCTTTCTTTGCCTTGCAAATTAAATAAACAAATATATACGTTGATTTGAATTTAATTACAACTGATACGTAACGGCCCACATCAATGACCCTCGTTACTTACAACAACAGTCACCAAAACATTAACCCTTCCCACAGTACTACTATTTATTTTTATACTTTCCGGCACGTGACAGGTCTGGCCAATCAGAACCCCACTTAAATAATCCCTACATGTGCTTTCAGGTTAACTGCCTAAATTAACTTTTTTTTATTACTATTTTTGATTGACAAGCATTCTATATTTAAATTTAAGTTATTCTTCAATATTCTAGATCACTTCCTGTTCATATTTATAGATATCCCAAAAATTGACCATTATTGCAACACTTCAGGTTCAGAATTCTCTAGAAAAAAAAATATCTTTTCCTTTGGCACCCTAATTTAAAAATTCCAATTTCTAAGGGATATTAGATATCCATTTCGAATGGACCTGCACCTTGCCGAAGTTCTAGATTACTAGAACAGGTGAAATGGCTTGCGTGTTCTAATGAGCTAAAGAGCCAAACTACAGGTCCAACCAAAGTAGTAGGGTCGTTAGTGAGGAACCAGACTAAGACAGGTCCCCGAAAGAGGGCAGCGGCTCTTTCGGTACTTAGATTGGCAGAGACCATAGGGGTCGGTATGGCAGTCTAAGACACACTACCGCGATGTGGAAGGCAACGGGAAACCACCACATTACCTCCCAAGTACACAGCGTACCTAAATTATAATAAAATGATGGCATTCTCTGGGGTAAAAGATTCCGGAGTTAAAATAGTCCCCCATTCGGATCTCCGGGAGGGGACTACTTCGGAGGATGCGATCGGAAAGTTAAAAATAAGAGTCGGGAACATTTTGCGAGTCGGAGCGTGGAATGTTAGAACTATGAAGCAAGTGGGTAAGCTAGAGAACCTAAAATCGAAATGAATAGGTTATCATTAGACATAGTAGGGATCAGCGAAGTTTGGTGGCCAGAGGCGGGGGATTTTTGGAGTGGAGACTTCAGGGTAATTCATACAGGAGCCGAGGAAGGAAATTTGGGTGTGGGGATAGTTATACAGAAAAAGATAGGATACTGTGTAGAAAATTACTTACAAAAGAATGAAAGAGTACTCTTGGTTAGATTAGAATCTAAACCGGTAAACACAGTAATAATACAAGTATACATGCCCACCTCTAGCTACAGTGACGAA
Organism: Platerodrilus igneus; assembly: GCA_036346225.1. Lineage (NCBI taxonomy): Eukaryota > Metazoa > Arthropoda > Insecta > Coleoptera > Lycidae > Platerodrilus > Platerodrilus igneus. Next base: position 1,640,549 of record JARFIW010001038.1, on the reverse strand, counting down.
GAGGTAGAAGCAATCTACAAAGATATCGAAGACATATTAAGACACGTAAAGGACATGAAAATTTAATAATTACGGGGATTTTAATGCAGTGGTAGGTGAGGGTAGGGAAGGAGCGATAGTAGGTTTATTTGGTTTAGGCACTAGAAACGACAGAGGAAATAGGCTGGTAGAATTTTGCGACAAGAACAATTTAATCATTACAAACACATTATTTCAACATCATGCTAGAAGACGATATACGTGGAAGATGCCAGGAGATATAGGAAGATATCAAATAGATTATATTCTTGTTAGACAACGGTTTAGAAATCAAGTAAAAGACTGTAGAAGCTACCCAGAAGCAGATATAGACACTGACCACAACATCGTAATTATGAAGGCCGCACTTAAATTTAAAAATTTGAAAAAAGAAACGGAAAAAGGCACTTGGACCTACAGAAACTAAAAGAGAAAGATATTCAAGAAAGATTCGAAAAAGATCAAATGAATTGCTCAAAGTTATCGGAAAATATCCGATACTAAGGAAGTAGAAACAGAATGGAATAACATTAAATCCAGCCTCGACATGGCGGCCAGAGATATTCTGGGGTATACACAAAAGTAAATAAGAAACCATGGATAACAAAGGATATCCTGAATTTAATAGAAGAAAGACGAAAATACAAAAATAAATCAGACGAAACAGGAAAACAGAGATACAAATCCATAAAATGGGAAATTATTCGAAAATGCAGGAAAGCTAAAGAACAATGGATTGATGAAAAGTGCAAAGAGGTACAAACTAAGATGGAAGTAGGAAAGACAGATGAAGCATACAAACTAATTAGAATCAATTTTAGGATATAGAACCGTATAGCAAAAATATAAAGGATGCGGGAGGAAATGTCATTATAGAAAATGTAGAGAAAGTGGGTAGATGGCAAGAATATATAGAAAATTTATATGCTGGAGAAGAACTAACTGCATTAGAAAAGGAATCAGACATTGAAAATGATGACTTGGGATATCCTATACTTAGAGATGAATTTGAAATAGCATTAAAGGGTCTGAAAAATGGTAAGGCGCCGGGTACAGATAAGGTGCAAGCGGAGACTCTAAAAGCCGCTGGTCAAGCAGTAACAGAACGTCTCTTCCAACTTGTAAGCTATATGTATGAGACAGGCGAGATACCCAAAGATTTCAAACATAACATCATAGTAACTATACCAAAAAAGAAAGGCGCAGATAGATGTGAAAATTTTCGAACAATAAGCTTGACAGCACACGTATCAAAAATATTAACTAGAATTGTACAAAGACGAATGGAAAAACGGGCTGAAGAAATACTAGGAGAAGACCAATTTGGGTTTAGGCGAAACAGGGGAACACGGGAGGCTATCTTAGCTCTGAGGGTGATAATGGAGAAAACAATAGAAAAAGGGGAAAGCGTGTATATAGGGTTTGTAGATCTGGAAAAAGCATTTGACAATGTAAAATGGAAAAAAATGTTCGAAATACTCAAAAAGATTGGAATGAGTTATAGGGATAGACGGATAGTACATAGTTATACAAAGAGCAAACAGGAGTAATAGAATTAGAGCAGGAACGTAGAGAAGTAAACATCAGGAAAGGGGTAAGACAGGGATGTTCCCTATCCCCACTAATTTTTAACTTGTACATTGAGGAGGCAATGAATACTGTCAAATGCAGGAAGACATTTGGAATTACTATGCAGGGACAAAAAATTGATATGCTTAGATTTGCAGATGATATAGCGGTATTAGCATCTAGCAAGGAAGAGTTAGAAGCTGCTCTTAATGAAATGGAAACGGTTCTAACAGAGAGATACGGTATGAAAATTAACAAAAGTAAAACTAAAGTACTAGTATGCAAAGGAGGGAAAATAAATCAAAAACAAGAATACAAATATGTAACACGAACTTACAAGAGGTTAAGGATTTCTGCTACCTAGGAAGCCAAATAACGCAAGATGGGAAAAGCACAAAAGATATAAAACAAAGATTAGCACAAGGTCGTGCTACATTTAACAAGAAAAAGCAACTACTGTGCTCAAAGACCACAAACATAGAAACAAGGAAAAGATTGCTCAAAACATATTGTGGAGCACAGCACTGTATGGCTGTGAAGCCTGGACAGTGGGAGAAGCGGACAAGAAAAATAGAAGCCTTTGAAATGTGGTGCTACAGACGTATGATGAAGATATCATGGACAGACAAAGTTAAGAACGAAGAGGTACTAAAATGGTAGGGGAAAAAAGAAATATGTGGAAAACGGTAAAAATAGGAGAGATAGGATGATAGGCCACATACTACGGCATGAAGGAATAGTGCGGAATATACTAGAAGCAGAGATAGGAAAAGAGAAGAAGAGGTAGACCTAGGTTAGACTACTGCACACAGATAGTGAAAGATGTAGGCTGTAGGAGTTTCAGGAAATTGTAGGCTAGCTCAGAAGAGAAATCAATGGAGGTACGCATCCAACCAGTCCCAAGATGGATAAATTAATGACGAAGAAAGTAACTGCACTTAAACATGATATTTATTATAAGCAACTACAAGCATTGGAGGGCAATATTCTCGAATAATGGTAATTGCGTGAAAGCATTTACTGGAAAACTATTATTTCGGCAAATGTCTAAGTGTTGGGGATCTTGGCAGCCACAGGTTGCTTAACCCCTTCAATAAATTTCGTGAAATAGGGCATAATATTAAAAACAATATAAGGGGGAGCTGTATTACTGTGTGAGAATTTCAGGGAACCATGTAGGTTAGTTTAGAAAAGAAATAAGTGCAAGTACATTCCAACCAGTTTTGAGACGGGAAACCCAATGACGAAAAAATAAGCGCAGAAAATCTGATGATTATTATAAACCAGTTGTTTGTTGTGAAATATCTGCAACTAATGTTGACTGTGCGAAAAAACATATTGGAAAAAATATTAAATCAGTAAATGTTCCAAGTGGGGGAACTTGGCAGCCACAGGCTGCTTACCCCTTGATCTATACAGCATTATATATGGTATGTTTATTTGCTGCACTCTCTAAATAGCAATATTTTTTTATTCAATCATCATACTTGTAGGTTGTATTATTAGCAGAGATAGATTATATATTTTCAACGTATACATGTGCATATCGAGGGCTATATGATATGCAAGCACTAAAACGTATAAACATATGTGTGCTGTTTTAAACACAGCAAAAAAATCGTCTTTTTTCTGCGACGGGAAAAAAATGTGACATTTAATATTTCTTGACAGGTAACAAAATGTCACTTTATATAAAATTACTTTTTTCCCCGGGAAAAAATGAGTACTTTTCCCTGGTAAGTGCAAATAAGTAAGAACACGAAGATATTTAATTTTAGAATATTTTATTATGTATAAGTTACGTTTCCTTAATGTTAAAAGTACAGTTATTAAATGTACATTGCCTGAAAGACATGTTTTTGAACAATTAGGAATGTCTGCTACAGTGGAATTTTCTTGATTTGAAATAATATTTTGTGCCACTGACACAACTGCCGTTGATGTACTTGTTCGCAAATTGGATTCTGTTTCAGCTGATGCACTGCCACAAACTAAACAGTTTCTTAGCTATTTCTGTCTTGTGCACTATCGATTCATCAACATACCCTTCAGCGACCATTGATGACTTCCAACCACCATGTTTCTTTAGTGTCATCAAGTCTCCCCAGATTCAACTAAAAGTGTAGCAGACGATCTTCGAAATGCATGACCTGTATATGACTTAGCATTTTAAGTCGAAGAAAATTGGCTACTATTTCAGGTACCTTATAAAACTGATTTCTACCCACAACTTGATTGACGCATTTCCATTGCGATATGCATAAAACAGGCGGCGATCCTTTGCTGCTGCTGGACGAAGTGCCATGTACATTCTGTAAAATTTAATATATTCTTCAGTAACTATAAATCTCCTATTTACATCATTCTTTGTTTGCTTAAGTTTCACAATTAATGACGTTCCCACGTCTTCAATATCATCTAATGTTACCTGGCTAATTTCACATATTCGACAGGCTCCTGCAATCCCAAATACAACAACAACCTTGACCAATAAATAAACTTCATCAGGAGCATTATTTAAAAATCACTAATATGTGCTGTAAATATTGCAGATTTTTGGGCATGTAACCTTTCCCATTTTGTTTCAGAAACGTAATTAGTTTGCAATATTTTGAAATGTCTACGTTATTTTGACTTGTAACATACTTTTTATCATTGAATAATTCGACCACACTGTTGATGGCTTTTGTTGTTGCGCTAGTTCCAAAAATAAACCAATAACACCGTCTCCGGTAAGAACTACATGTCTTTTTCGCCTTCCATTCCATGAATCTTGAATACCAGTTTCGTAAATTTTTCGTGATTTAGCTGGCAATAATTTTATTGATGCTACTTTCGCTGCCTCTACCAATTCCGGTGGAGTAAGAGAAACTTCTGAATCAGTACTGTCCATTTTGAATTTTGAATATTCAAAACAATCGATATAAACAACTTAAGTTCGCAATTTTTGTAACCACTGCAAAATTAAATTGACAGATATTTGATTACTTTAAAGGTTTCCTTAGCAACGCAGATCTAACTGTCCCTATAAGTACATCAGCCTACCTGTTTGAAACTTCAAATTTGACATAGATTGATGTTTTGACTTTAATATAATTGGTAATATTTTTTTAAATATTAAATCATTGTTTTGCCAGTCACAGAAAAAATAGTGTATTATACGCGGGTAAAATGTAAGATTTTAGCCTCGGTGTTTGTCTCCCTCCGCTTCGCGTCGGGAGACAAACACACACCTCGAGCTAAAATCTAGTACTTTTTTCCCTTGTATAATAAATAACTATTTCACGAAATGTAACAAATTTTATGTACCCTCTGTAAATCCCAAAAGAACGTTCAAGTTCTTACAAAGGGCATGCAATTTACAAATTGAATTAAGAAATTGGGGAAAAAATTTGACATTGAATGTTTCCTGACAGGTAACAAAATGTCACTCTTTATGAATTTACTTTTTTCCCCGGGAAAAAAATTAGTACTTTTTCCCCGGGTATGTGCAAATAAGTAAGAACACAAAGATATTTAATTTAAAATCGGGGTCCACACTTGTGGCATTCGGGTGTAACATAATATCGTAACATAACTTCGTCGTGTAACCACAACACCTGTGCGAATGTGAAGCGCAAAATTGTCCATTTCTGATTTCTGAATATTCAAAACAACCGATATAAACAACTTAAGTAAGCAATTTTTGAAACCACTCGCAGAATTAAATTGACAGATATTTGTTTACTTTAAAGGTTTCCTTAGCAACGCAAGTCTAACTGTCCCTATAAGTACAACAAGCTACTTGTTTGAAACTTCATATTTGACATCGATTAATTTTATGACTTTAATATATTGTAATATTTTTTTCGATATTAAATCATCGTTTTGCTGTCACAGAAAAAAATAGTGTATTATACAAGGGTAAAAATGTAGGATTTTAACTCTCGGTGTTTTGTCTCCCTCTGCTTCGCGTCGGGAGACAAACACACCTCGAGCTAAAATCTAGTACTTTTCCCTTGTATAATAAATAACCATTTTTGAAACATAGATACGAAAAGAATAGAAACTGTTAACTAAAAAATCAAAAAATGTCAAAAGGCTAAGTTCGGGTTTAAATTACTTGCTCTACCACTTAACCTAATTTAAACAAAAGTAGAATAAACGAGAACAGAAATATGTCATGGATATAAACAAGAGAAAAGAAATATTTATAAATATTTATGGTTACGAGTTGGGACCGTGTCATTTTATAAACTAAGGCCAACGTTTTGCCCACTTTCGTAAGGGACTTCATCAGGACAATAAAAGAAAATAAGTATAATAAAAATAATAATAAAGATAAGAATGATAATGTCAAGTAGACAAGTTAAAGTATCTAGATAATGTAGTTACTTCTGAACTAACAGACTCACTAGCCTATTTAAGCCAAAAGGTGTCTTGTGGCAAAGTAACTGACACATTTGGTTTAAATGGGGCTAGTGAGTCTGCTAGTTCAGAAGGAACTACATCCTCTTTACACTTTAACTCATATCATCATTCTTATCTTCATTATTATTTTTATTTTACTTATTTTCTTTTATTGTTCTGATGGAGCCCCTTATGAAAATGAGCGAAACGTCGACCTTAGTTTATAAAATGACACGGTCCCACCAGGAACCATAAATATTTATAATGACTCCGGCCGTGAAAGCCTCCGACAATATCACAAGAAATATTTAAATTAAACATTGAATTGGTTTATACTAAAGTAACATCAAATCAGCATATAATGCAATCTCTTCGTTTATACGTTAAGTTTGGAAGATAATAAATTGATTAGTTAATATTTAAGCAGCTGTTGCTAGAAATGGCATTTGAGAATACACGTGGAATAATATAGGTTTGATAAATAAATGAAAGCCATGCGATGTCGATTGCAAACATCATCCATCATTAAGGATTTGAAAATAAATAAATGGCCGATTACCTACTTAACATTGGCCGATCTTCTAAAAAGGTACTACACCCAATTCTAATTGAGAAACTTGCTCAAATGAAACTAATACGTTTCTGGTTACTTCATAATGAATAATTTTGTCTGGCATTAGGAAAATAATTCGAGCATAGTGGATGAAAATTAATATAAATTGTTGGTTATTTTGTAAAGAGAAAATTCCAATGAACGGTTTCACTGTTATTGCAGATCCTCAGATTGGACCATTTATTAATTTATTTTCCATCGTGTCTTTTGACTAGTTTTTAAAATTTTGTCTGGCAATGCCATCTATACTATCATGTCAGGGATATAACTACTAATATTTGGTTTATGATTTGAAATATTTTAAATATGTAGGTATGAATTTAGAACCTCAGCATGTTGAATAGTGAATAAAATTGTCTGGTACAAAAATTTAATCTCAATGCCTTGAAATTTAACACAGAATTAATTATTGGTTATTTAATGAAATAGGGTTTACAGATCTGAAAAAACATTCAACGATGTAAAATAGAAAAAAAATGTTTGAAATACTTAAAAAAACTGGAATGAGTAATAGGGCTGGGAGGATAGCTTACTCAAAGAGCAAACAGTGGCAACAGAATTTTTAACTTGCATATCAAAGAGGTAATGAATACTGTCAAATACAGGAAGACATTTGGAATTATTATGCAGGGACAAACGATTGATATGCTTAGATTTACAGGTAATATTAAAAATTTGTCAAAAGATCTTACTAAAAAATGATTTTATAGTTATTATTGGTGGTCATAATAATATATTAAATGGTTGTTCATTTGGTCATATAGATATTAGAAATGTATGTGAAATAGTTAGTAATGTTAATGTCCTGTTTATGACTGTTCCTTATTCTTATGCGACTAACTCTAATAAACATAATGATTATATATTTTCAATTAATAGTAAATTGTGTAATGAAGTAAACAGGCTTAAGCGAATATATTCTCATATAGCGACAGCAGATAGTAATTGTATTTTAAATCAAAAGTCATACAATGCTAATAGACGTTATCTTAATGATAAAGGCAGCTACGAATTATGTAATTTTATTGGAAGTTGTTTGTTAAAGAAAAATGCTTATTTTGGAAATTCCTGTGTAATTACTGAAATTTTTAGAACCAACTTAGAGTTAGATAGTAGCATTGTTAGTTTTAATTCTAATTCTATTCTAGACTTAACAACTAGTAGTTCAGTTACTGTTATCAATAAGTTAGGAAATTTTCCTCACAACCCACCTTCAAATAGTAACTACATAGTAAAGCAGAACTGCTATTTAAATACACTTAAAATAGCTCATATCAATATTAGAAGTGCATTCAGTAAGATTAGTGAAATTGAATTGTTCAATTGTTCAATTCAATTGTTCACATGATATTGATATACTTTGTTTAACAGAACAATGGTTACAAGAACAGACAATTTCTAATTTCAATCTTGAATGTTTTAAAATCACTAGTTACTTTGCTCGCAAATCTGGTAAACACGGTGGGTCTTTAATAATGACAAGAAAATCTATAGTTGTGATAAACACCAGAATTGTTGAAGACTTATCAGTGGAGGGCCACATAGAAATGGCTTGCCACTCTTTACATTAACAAACTTAAAGTTATATTGCTCTCTTCCTATCGTTCGCCAAGTGGTGATACAACATTATTCTTTAATAGATTGGTCTTGGCCCTACAGCGTATTTCAAGAAAAACCACAAATAGTATTCTATGTGGGGATCTAAATAGTAACTACTTTAATAATAATAGCATCAAAAAATCACTTTTGGATATATTCGAGTCTTTCTCATTATTTTCCAATACTATTAATTTATTACCCACAAGGGCATGTGTCGATAAAAATGACATGATGAGTTCGACATGTATAGATTATATGGTAACCTCATTATCAGAAGAACTGTACAGCATACAGTTAGTCAATCCCCTACTGTCGGATCATTTTGCACACATAATATCTATAAAATATGAACAATCCAACACCAAAGAATACATTCAACAATATAACGTTAGGCTAACGTCTGACAAAAATCTAATTAAATTTAAGCATACTCTGAGTAATGTAACCTGGCCAGATTTTGAAAGACGTGATATTAATGAAGCTTTCGAAAATTGTATACAAATCCTTTTGCATCAATTAAATATCCATTTGCCATGTAAAGTGTTTTTTTAAAAAAAGCAAAATATAAAATGTAAGAATAAGCAGTGGGTGACTCCAGAATTAACAGTAGAGAAAAAAAAGAGTTTTATACCTGTTTTGGTTAAACAGAAGAATCAACACTAATGAATCAAGGTTGCTTTATAAATCTAGACTTAAAACATATAAACAAAAAGTTAAGGATACTAAAATAAAATATTTTACTTCAATAATTAAAACTGCAAACAATATAACCAAGGCAACTTAGATGATTGTTAATACTAAACTAGGCAAACTTAAAAACAATGACATAAATTTAACCCTTAATGTTAAAGGTGTTGATCATAATAATGGAGAAATGATAGCCAATACATTTGCAAGATATTTTGCTGATATAGCAAATCTAACTGTTCTTAACGATCTTGCATCAAACCTTTCTCTTCCTCCGACAACTTTTGTTGGAAATGTTAGTACCTCATTCTTTTTTTAATGAAACAGATGAGATAGAGTTAATTAATGTCATTCAAGAGTTAAAAAGTACTAAAACTGCAGGTACTGATGACTTAACTAGCTTCATTGTAAAACACATTGTAATGGAAATAATTAACCCACTTAAAGTTTTAATAAATAGCTCATTTCAACATGGGGTATTTCCAAATTGCTTAAAAATTAGTAAGGTTACACCAATTTTTAAGAAGGGTAATGCTAAAGATGTAAGTAATTACCATCCGATATCCATCATTAGTGTTATTTCAAAAATCATGGAAAAAATAATCAGTAGACGCATTGTTACATTTCTTGATAAATATGGTATTATTCATAGTTCACAACATGGGTTTGTTAAAAGTAAATCAACAGCTACTGCTGCTTTTCAGTTGGTTAAATACATTCACCAAGAATTAGATAAAGGCAATTTTGTCGTCACTTTATTATTTGACCTAACAAAAGCATTTGACATAGTAGATAAAAATATTTTAGATGGTAAATTGGCCGCTATCTGTATCCGTAGTAAACTACAAAATTGGATATATTCCTACTTGAGTGATCAGAAACTTCAAGTTAAATATCAGCATCTATTGTCATCTTCCTACAATGTAAATCTTGGAGTTGGACAAGGATCTATATTATTGCTGTTCGTACTATTTATCAATGACTTGATTAATCATATTGCAAATGGACAAACTGTTTTGTATGCAGATGATACCACTATAACAGTCTCTGCTTCTAATATTAATGACTTGGAAATTAAAATTAAAGCAGTCATACACGAAATGACCTCTTGGTGCCATAAAAACAGATTAGCCCTAAACTATTCAAAAACTACAATTATTAACTTTTACAATATAAGGCCATTTCGAATGGACCTGCACCTTGCCGAAGTTCTAAATTACTAGAACAGGTGAAATGGCTTGCGTGTTCTAATGAGCTAAAGAGCCAAACTACAGGTCCAACCAACTTAGTGGGGTCGTTAGTGAGGAACCAGACTAAGACAGGTCCCCGAAAGAGGGCAGCGGCTCTTTCGGTACTTAGATTGGCAGAGACCATAGGGGTCGGTATGGCAGTCTAAGACACAATACCGCGATGTGGAAGGCAACGGGAAACCACAACATTACCTCCCAAGTACACAGCATACTTAAATTGTAACAAACATGATGGCATTCTCTGGGGTAAAAGATTCCGGAGTTAAAATAGTCCCCATTCGGATCTCCGGGAGGACTACTGGAGGATGCGATCGGAAAGTTAAAAATAAGAGTAGGGAACATTCTGCGAGTCGGAGCGTGGAATGTTAGAAGTATGAAGCAAGTAGGTAAGCTAGAGAACCTAAAAATCGAAATGAATAGGTTATCACTAGACATAGTAGGGATCAGCGAAGTTCGGTGGCCAGAGGCGGGGGACTTTTGGAGTGGGGACTTCAGAGTAATTCATACAGGAGCAGAGGAAGGAAATTTGGGTGTGGGGATAGTTATGCGGAAAAAGATAGGATACTGTGTAGAAAATTACTTACAAAAGAACGAAAGAGTACTCATGGTTAGATTAGAATCTAAACCGGTAAACACAGTAATAATACAAGTATACATGCCACCTCTAGCTACAGTGACGAAGAGGTAGAAGCCATCTACAAAGATATTGAAGACATTAAGATACGTAAAAGGACATGAAAATTGAATAATTACGGGGGATTTTAATGCAGTGGTAGGTGAGGGGAGGGAAGGAGAGGTTTATTTGGTTTAGGCACGAGAAACGACAGGGGAAATAGGCTGGTAGAATTTTGCGACAAGAACAATTTAATCATCATTCATTTTGTTTTCGACCTTACTTAAGGTAGGTTTGACGCAGCTCTAATTTCTTTTCTATTCTGTGCTAATCTAAAAAGCTCTACATACCCTTCACAACCTAAATTTCTAATAATTTGACTAATATAGTTTGGTCTAGGTCTTCCTATATCCTTCTATCTTTTTCCTATCCACCTGGCTCTACATAGATACTAGCAACCTGATGTTTGTTAAAGAACTCTAACATGGTTACATGATTACCATTTATAAGGAAATGAAATATAACCTGGTTATCAGCTTCAAAAAGGAAAAGTGTTAAATTATATGTTATCGTAAGGCTTAAGCAACAAAACGCTACCAACATGCCAGACTGCTAACTAATTGTGAGTTATGTCATGGTGACATTTAGTTACCTGATTTTTTTTTTTTGTTTTGTTTTCGAACTTACTTAAAGTCGGTTTGACGCAGCTCTAAATTCTTGTCTATTCTGAGCTAGTCTAAAAAGGTCTGCATACCCTTCACAACCTAGATCTCTAATAATTTGACTAATATAGCTTTGTCTAGGCCTTCCTACTCTATTTTTATTTGGTAGTCTATAATCTGAGACTTTACTAAATAGTCCCTCATGTCTTAACTGGTGCCCTATCATTCTATCTCTCCTGACCTTCAATTGTTTCCACATACAGGGATCCTAACCTATCCTTCTATAAACTTCCTCATTTGTTACTCTATCTGTCCAACTAATCTTTAACATTCTCCTATAACACCAAGTTTCAAAAGCTTCTATCTTTTTCTTATCTACTTCTTTAATTGTCCAAGTCTCACTACCGTATAGTAGAACGCTCCATACGTACGACTTTAAGAAACTTTTTCTATTATCTAAGCTAATACTATTAGCTATTAGTAAGTTTTTCTTTTTTAAAAACATTTTTCTAGCTTGAACTATTCTAGCTATATCCCTTCTGCTACGTCCATCCTTGGTAATTATACTACCTAAATAGCAAAATCCATCTACCTCCTCTAACTCGGTATTGCCTATTTTTAATTTTGGTTTAGAACTAGGCTGTAACTCACTTGTCATTATCTTTGTCTTTACTGAGTTAATTCTCATACTATATTTACTCTGTAGTATCTCATCTAAAATATTTAAAAACTCTCCTAACCCTTTTCTAGACTCTGCTATGATGGCTATATCATCTGCAAAACGTAACATGTCTACTTTCTGTCCCTGTACACTAATACCTATCTCTTTTCTCTCTCTAGCTAAGTTTAAAGCTTCCTCAATATAAACATTAAAAATCAAGGGAGACAGTATACAACCCTGTCTAACACCATTTCTAATCTTAGCTTCCTTTTCTATTTCATCAAATCTAATTACTACACTTTGGTTGTTATATAGATTGTAAATAATTATTCTATCCCTATGAGAGATTCCTATTTTTCGCAAAATTCTGAACATAACAATCCAATAAACCCCTATCAAATGCTTTTTCTAAATCTACAAACGCAAAATGAGTCTTTTTAGTTTTTGGTAACCTTTTTTGGATAATTACACTAATCATTAGTATCGGTTCTCTAGTCCCTCTGTCTTTACGAAAACCATATTGGTCTTCGCCTAAATAATTCTCAGTCAAAGCTTCTACTCTATTTTTAATTATTGTTGTTAGTATTTTGGAAGCATGAGAAGTTAAACTAACCGTTCTAAAATTCTCACACCTATCAGCTCCTGACTTTTTTGGGATTGGGATAATAATATTTTTTTCGAAATCTATTGGAACCTCACCTGTGTCATATATTACTTTTACTAGTTCATATAATCTATCTAAAGTTTTCTGACTAGCATATTTTATTAATTCTGCGGGAATATCGTCTATCCCTGGCGCTTTATTTAGTTTAAGATTCCAAACAGCTCTATCAAATTCTTCTCTTAATATTGAGAACCCTATTTCCACATCCTCTTCTTGGTCGTTCTCTAACTCATCTATATCGTCTCCCTTATATAAATCTTCTAAATATCTTTTCCGTCTATCTGCTATCTCAACTTTATTTATTAGAAGCTCATTATTCTCGTCTCTAATACCATTATATTTTTTCCTATCTTCCCCAAAAAACATTTTAACTGCCCTGTAAGTCCTGTCTGTCTTACCTACTCTCAAATCATCTTGTATTCCCTTACAATTCTCCTTAATCCATTTATTTCTAGCTTTTCTACACTCATGTACTATCTTATTTCTAACTGTATTATATTTTTGCTTACTTTCACTATCCACTTCTCTGAAAGGTTTAAGCTTTCCTCTATTCTCTATTAAATCTAATATCTCCTTTGTTACCCAGGGTTTTCGCGCTTCTATTTTTTTCTTACCTATAGTCTGTGTTGCTGTATCATGTACAGTCAGTTTTATTTCTTTCTATCTATTTTCTACGTTCCCTCCTACAGCTATCTCTTTGCTCTTATTATCTAATACTTGTTTATATTCCTCTTTTACCCTACTATCACTAAGCTTACCTAGATTCCATCCCTCTCTTTTAACCTTTCTCAATTTTTTGAATTTTAGTTTACACTTCATTTTAACTAAGTTATGATCGCTATCTATGTCAGCCCCTGGATAACTACGACAGTTTTTAACTTGGTTTCTAAATCTTTGTTTAACTAAAATATAATCTATTTGGTATCTAACCCTATCACCTGGCGCTTTCCAGGTATATCTTCTCCTAACATGTTGTTCGAATAGGGTGTTTACAGTTACTAATCTTTGTTCCTGGCAAAACTCAACTAATCTTTCTCCTCTATCATTTCGTCTGCTATACCCAAATTTTCCTACCATTTTTCCCTCACTACCTTCTCCCACCGATGCATTAAAATCGCCCATAACTATTAAATTCTCATCTCCTTTTACTTTTCTCACTATACTATTTATATCCTCGTATACCTTTTCTACTTCCTCATCCTCGTACTGAGTTGTTGGCATGTAAACCTGTACTAAAACAGTGTCTGTGGGTTTTGTACTCAATCTAACCATAATTATTCTATCACTAAATTGTAAAGTACTCTTTAACTTTATGCCCTAATCTTTTACCTAACACTATTTCTACCCCTGCCTGTCCATTAGTTGAAGAAGTTGTAATTATTCTATAATTATCTTTCCAAAAGTGATTACTATCTGGCCATCTCACCTCACTAACACCTAAAATGTCCTGCTTTTCCTTTCTCATTTCGACTAATAAATTCGTTAACTTATCTACTCTAAGTAATGACCTAACATTCCAAGTCCCTATCACTAAATCAAATTGTTGTTTTATATTCTTATGATAACGAGCCCCAAGTACCCCCTCCCGGAGATCCGAATGAGGGAGTATTTTACCTCCGGACAAGAATTTTACTTGTGAGCTCTCCATCATATGTATTTCGTGTTTTAGGCCATGCACACCTGGGAAATATTGTGGTAGGCTCCCATATCTTACCACAACGCAGTTTTTAAAGATTTTAGCAGAAAGCCGTATCCGTCACGGCCAACCCCCAACAAGCTTGTAAATTATTGAGGATCGCCCGAGACCAACCGACTCTCCTCCAATATCTTTTATCCACCAAGGCTGCTGCCCTTGCTGCGCCTTTTAATCGCCTTTTACGATAAGCCGGCTTACTATAGTAGTATTCTTTATCCCCTAAAACACATTATTTCAACATCATGCTAGAAGACGATATATGTGGAAGATGCCAGGAGATATAGGAAGATATCAAATAGATTAAATTCTTGTTAGACAACGGTTTAGGAATCAAGTAAAAGACTGTAGAAGCTACCCAGAAGCAGATATAGATACTGACCAGAACATCGTAATTATGAAGGCCGCACTTAAATTTAAAAATCTGAAAAAAAGGAACAGAATAAGGCACTTGGACTTAGAGAAACTAAAAGATAAAGATATTCAAGTAAGATTCGAAAAAAAGTCAAATGAATTGCTGAATGATATCGGGAAAATATCTGAAACTAAGGAAGTAGAAACAGAATGGAATAACATTAAATCCAGCCTAGACATGGCGGCCAGAGATATTCTGGGGTATACACAAAAAGAAAATAAGAAACCATGGATAACAAAAGATATCCTGAATTTAATAGAAGAAAGACGAAAATACAAAAATAAATCAGACGAAACAGGAAAACAGAGATACAAAGCCATAAAAT
This sequence comes from Platerodrilus igneus, assembly GCA_036346225.1. Taxonomy (NCBI): domain Eukaryota; kingdom Metazoa; phylum Arthropoda; class Insecta; order Coleoptera; family Lycidae; genus Platerodrilus; species Platerodrilus igneus. Next base: position 1,625,391 of record JARFIW010001038.1, on the reverse strand, counting down.
GGAAAATTATTTGAAAATGCAGGAAAGCTAAAGAACAATGGATTGATGAAAAGTGCAAAGAGGTACAAACTAAGATGGAAATAGGAAAGACAGACGAAGCATACAAATTAATTAGAATGAATTTTAGGGATATAAAACCGTATAGCAAAAATATAAGGGACGCACTAGGAAACGTCATTATAGAAAAGATAGAGAAAGTGAGTAGATGGCAAGAATATATAGGGAATTTATATGCAGGAGAGGAATTAACTGCATTAGAACAGGAATCAGACATTGAAAATGACGACTTGGGATATCCTATACTTCAAGACGAGTTTGAATTAGCATTAAAGAGTCTGAAAAATTGTAAGGCGCCGGGTACAGATAAGGTGCAAGCAGAAACTCTAAAATCCGCTGGACAAGCAGTAACAGAACGTCTCTTCCAACTTGTAAGCTATATGTATGAGACAGGCGAGATACCCAAAGATTTCAAACGTAGCATCATAGTAACTATACCAAAAAAGAAAGGCGCAGATAGATGTGAAAATTTTCGAACAATAAGTTTGACAGCACACGTGTCAAAAATATTAACTAGAATTGTGCAAAGACGAATGGAAAAACGAGCTGAAGAAATACTAGGAGAAGATCAATTTGGGTTTAGGCGAAACAGGGGAACACGGGAGGCTATTTTAGCTCTGAGAGTGATAATGGAGAAAACAATAGAAAAAGAGGAAAGCATGTATATAGGGTTTGTAGATCTGGAAAAAGCATTCGACAATGTAAATTGGAAAAAATGTTTGAAATACTCAAAAAGATTGGAATGAGTTATAGGGATAGACGAATAGTACATAGCTTGTACAAAGAGCAAACAGCAGTAATAGAACGTAAAGAAGTAAACATTAGGAAAGTGGTAAGACAGGGATGTGCCATATCCCCATTGATTTTTAACTTGTACATAGAAGAGGCAATGAATACTGTCAAATGCAGGAAAACATTTGGAATTACTATGCAGGGACAAAAAATTGATATGCTTAGATTTGCAGATGATATAGCGGTATTAGCGTCTAGCAAGGAAGGGTTAGAAGCTGCTCTTAATGAAATGGAAACGGTTCTAACAGAGAGATACGGTATGAAAATTAACAAAACTAAAACTAAAGTTCTAGTTTGCAAAGGTGGGGAAAATAAATCAAAAACAAGTATACAATTATCTAACACGAACTTACAAGAGGTTAAGGATTTCTGCTACCTAGGAAGCCAAATAACGCAAGATGGGAAAAGCACAAAAGATATAAAACAAAGATTAGCACAAGGTCGTGCTACATTTAACAAGAAAAAGCAACTACTGTGCTCAAAGACCACAAACATAGAAACAAGGAAAAGATTGCTTAAAACATATGTGTGGAGCACAGCACTGTACGGCTGTGAAGCCTGGACAGTAGGAGAAGCGGACAAGAAAAAGGTAGAAGCCTTTGAAATGTGGTTCTACAGGCATATGATAAAGATATCATGGACAGACAAAGTTAAGAACGAAGAGTAATTAAAAATGGTAGTGGAGGAAAGAAATATGTGGAAAACGGTAAAAAAAATAGGAGAGATAGGATGATAGGCCACATACTACGGCATGAGGGAAAGTGCGGAATATATTAGAAGCAGAGATAGGAAAAAAGAGAAGAAGAGGCAGACCTAGATTAGACTACTGCACACAGATAGTAAAAGATGTAGGCTGTCGAGGTTTCAGGGAGATGTGTAGGCTAGCACAGAATAGAAATCAATGGAGGTACGCATCCAACCAATCCCAAGATGGATAAACTAATGAAGAAAAGATAACTGTGCTTAAACATGATGATTATTATAAGTAACTACAAGAATTGGTTGGGCAATATTCTCGAATAATGTTAAGTGTGAAAGGATTTACTGGAAAACCATTATTTCGGCAAACGTCTAAGTGTTGGGGGATCTTGGTAGCCACAGGTTGCTTAACCTCTTTCACTGACTCTCGGTAAAATAGGGTATAAAATTAGAAAACAATAGAAAGGGAACGAGCTGAATACACATACTGTGTGAGAATTTCAGGGAACTATGTAGGCTAGCTCAGAATATAAATAAGTGCAGGTACGTGTCCAACCAGTTTTGAGACGGAAAACCTAATGACGAAAAAATAAGCGCAGATAAATCTGATGATTAATATAAACAACTAGTTGTTGGTTGCGAAATACCTGCAACTAATGTTGACTGTGCAAAAAGATAAATTGGAAAATATATTAAATCGCCAAATGGTTAAGTGTTGGGGGAACTTGGCAGCCACAGGCTGCTTACCTACCTTCACAACCATTGAAGGTCGGAGAAATAGGGCATATAACTGTAAAACAATAGAAAGTGATCGAACTGCATCTAACAAGAAAGAACAGCGCCTATGAGGAAAGACAACAAACATAGAATAAGAAGAAAATTGTTGAAAGCATATGTGTGGAGCACAGCACAGTATGCCTATGAAATACGGGCAGTCTGAAACGCAGACAGAAAAACGGTAGCAGCCTTTTGAAATGCTGTGCTTCAGATGTATGAGGACGATAGCATGGACAGACAAAGATAATAACAAATAAGTTACAGAAATAGTAGGGTAACAAGGATATCTGGGGAAAAAGAGAAATAGTAGGGCGGAATACGTTCTAAGGCATTTTTGGGGAATAGTATGTGATATATTACAAGCAGATATAGGAAAAAAGAGGTAGATGTAGACCTAGATCAGACAGTTATAGATGCAATCTGTGCATATTTCAGGGAAATCTGTAGATTAGTTCAGAATAGGGAACAATGATGGTACGCATCTAACCAGTTCTAGGACTGAAGACCTAATGATGATGATGACAATATAAGGTCAAATCACCATCAATTAAACACACATCAAACCATACCTTTTCAAAACAAAATTAAGTTTTTAGGTTTTCATCTAGATAGCACTTTATCATGGACGGGTCATACTGAATTTGTTTGCAAGCAATTAAATAAAGCATTTTATGTAATTTTACAGTTGCGTGATTGTCTTGACCAATCAGGTTTAATGAATATCTACTATGGATTAGCTTACTCATTCATTGCTTAAGGTGTTCTTATCTGGGGTAAGGCAGCAAAAACACATAGAATCTTTGTTTCTCAAAAGCGTATTTTAAGACTTATCTTTAACCTGAAAAGTAGAGAATCATGCAAGAGCACATTTATAAATAATCTGATTCTAACTTTTCATTCAATATATATCTTAGACAATCTATTATTTGTAAAGAAAAATCTCTCATTCTTTTCAACTGTTGGTAGCCAACATACACACAATACAAGACACAGAGGATGTCTACTTATTCCTTCACACAACACTAGTTTATTCAAAACTTCTCCATTTTATAATTGTATTATTTTATATAATGCATTACCGATAAAGCTGAAAAAAAAAAACTGAATATAAAGCGTTCATGTCTAAAGTTAAAAGGTTTTTAATTGTTAATGCCTTCTATAAAGTTGTAGATTATTTAAATCATGATTTGGGAACTTTTCAGTAATTGCTCTTTAAACTACAATAGATACATCTTTCTACTAATTTTAAGTGATATTAATAATATTATTTTTATATACTAAATACTCTATTATATAACTAAAATATATTATTTTTAAGTTTTAACAATAAATTTTAACTAGTCACAATGTGATCATATATTTAGCTTTAGATATATAAAACTATATTACATATTATTCATTGACTTTCCATATTATGTACAATGTTATGTACCATAATGGTGAATAAATTCTACTCTATTCTATTCTATATAGCAGTATTAATATCTAGCAAAGAAGAGTTAGAAGCTGCTCTTAATGAAATGGAAACAGTTCTAACGGAGGGATATGGTATGAAAATTAACAAAAATAAAACTAAAGTACTAGCATGTAAAAGTTGGGAAAATAAGTCAAAAAACAGAATGCAAATAGGAAACAACAACTTACAAGAGGTTATAGATTTCTGCTACCTAGGAGGCCAAGTAATGCAAGAAGGGAAAAGGGCAAAACATATGAAAGGGCAAGGCTGTGGTGCATTTAACAACAAAAAGCAGCTGCTATGTTTGAAGACAACAAACATAGAAACAAGGAAAACAATATTGAGAGCATTATGTGTGGGGAACAGCACTGTAGAGGGCTGTAAATGTGATAGTCAGAGAAGCATATAGGAAAAAGATGTATGTGGAAAACAGTAAAAAAGCAAAAGAGAGAGAGATAGGATGATAGAACACATTCTAAGACAGGTATATATTAAAAGCAGAGAAAGGAAAAAAGAGAGGTAGACCTAGGTTAGCCTATTGCACACAGATAGTAAAAGATGTAGTCTGTGGAAATTTCAGGGAAATGTGTAAGCTAACTCAGAATAGAAATTAATGGAGATACGAGTCCAATCAGTTTCAAGACTAAAGACCTAATGATGATGTATGAATTATATTATTATTAATCACTGAAAAATTTTCCTTTGTAGAAAGTATCATAAAATGTACAATCAGCTGTTCTCTTAAAAAAATTGTTTTTAGATAACTTAACCACTGGTTCCAACAAATATTAAATCGAGTTAAAAATAAGTCAAATTATTTTGACATACATATGTGTGAAATGATTACCAGGTTAATATAAAATGAAGTATATGTTAATAATTTATTAAAGTTTTATGTTGATCTTAAGAATTTTAAAACTTTAATAACCATCAGTGTATCTGATCTGATCTGATTCAGATCTGAAAGCTAATAGAGCTCAAACAAACGATATGTGCCTTCTTTATATTAATAATTAAATTAAATTAATGAATTCAGCCGTTATTTCAAATCTAGGCTGATCTTTTTGGATTATCCCTGTATATATTTTATTAAGACCTGTAATTGAAAATCAGAATTTTATTATTTTTTTTTAGAAATAGAAACACATTATTGGGTAATACTCTTATTTTTGGTTGCCTTACATAACGTGTTTAAAGTTAATAAGTTATAAATCTTCTAATACCATTATTGCTTGTCTTGATTCAAAAATAGTGTGATCCCATTGTATTTACCAATTTTAACTTTCTTTTTCAGGTGTAGCCCTTCTTACTGGAAACCACCACTATTGAGTGTCCTTAAAATGTTTGCCAGGTTGTCCTAAGCGTAAGAGTTTCCACTTTTCCACTTGTGCTTTGTTCTATCTAATATGTAGGAATATTAAAGAGTGATGCCTTCCCTTTTCCTATATAATTGTTAGTTATCCAGTAAATAAAAAGCTTACGACCACTCTCATGCCTACTGCAGTGGTTGTGCCCAACTATGCCGTGGTTGCACTTTACCTTCTTCTAAAGCCATTTATCATCTGTCACCTAGGCTCTCTTTTATGGTAGATAATAAGCCTTCGACCTACCAGTGCAAGGGATAGCTAAAGGGGTTTCAGGTGCATCTTTAATTTCAGCAAGTAAAAATTAATTTTTATTACATTTTAAATGCCATTTTCTTAGAATGCGCTTAATAACCATACATAGAAGAACAACACAAAACCAACTCTTTCATTAACCATTCCTATGTCCATTAAAAATACCGAGATTTCATTCTTTGATTAACTATAATTCCACAAATGAGCTTACATATTTCTTACCTCTTTAAAAGTTTTCCAAACTCACTTTGCCAATGATATTATGCTTAAATTTAAACAAACTAATTACGTCACAATACCATAGTCCAACAGAATAACTATTTACTGGAATATTAACTTCCTGTCCAAGCACTATGAACCATTTACAACTTATATTTACAATTTCACATTTACATATTTATAAAGCATAAATAAATAGCTCAAACGATACTCACGGTTAAATTGCACTTCATTTTCTATTGTTTTTTTAAGTAAGTACATTTAGGAATACCAATGATTCAACTGTTTTTTAGTCAACACTTTAAGTCTATTTCAATTCAAACTCTCATTTAAGAGTGAAATACGTTGGTCACCTTTTTATTTACTAGTGCCATTTTCCAATTCTCGACCAATGTGAATATAAATTCCATGATACCCATTATCCTGAGCTTTCTGGCTAACTTATCCAACAAGGCTCAACAACAATTCGTCATCGCCAGCTCACTGTGAGGGCTTAGGGTTTACTGTCTAGACACCGGCTGTCAATCATGTTTCATATCTTAATTAACTTTCGTTTGTTGAACTTAATCATTATATTCCATTCTCCCTTCATCAAAATTTAATTTTCACACTTTGTGCGCCTAAACTGCTCAATTTTTAAGGTCAATAATGTTCTGTCTATGTTAACACATTAATTTTGTGACAGTATTGAGTCTATGGTTACTTGATGTGTATCTCACATGGTTGTGGTTTTCTGAATTCGTGTGAATTTATACAAATATTATGAATGGTTATTTCTTATATGTCTATCTATAATTTTTCTAAATTGAATACAAAGAGTAAATTCTTAAATAAAATTTTACTTAAAATGAAATTACTCAAAAATTAGTTTTTCTCTGGAGTTGCCAGAAGCTACATTTATGTTTGAATTGACAACCACCAAGGACTGTAATAATTGTTGGACGCCCATTATAAAATTAAAATCATAACTTACATTTAAATATGATCACTTATCTAAATAAAATAGAAAGGTTCCTATACTCGATAAATAATAAACAATGTAATGAATACAGTAACACAACAAAAGTTGCTGACAAAATAAATTTTTGATGTGTTCTCAAATATTAAAGTTTGTACTAGCTATTATTAAGTAGAAAATAGTCACACGTTCCATTATGAAATAAAAGGTATCAACAAATGTTACGGATTGTGCAACCTAACTCAGTTATGCTAAAATTTTATTTTTAAATAAGTACTTGAAATGTCTATTTATTACAGTAAAGTGCAATTTATAAAATTTATATTAAAAACAAGATTTTTAATATTACCTTAATTTTAGCACATTACTTAAAACGAAATATACTTGACTATGAAAATAGTTATTTAAATTACATAAAAGTTCAATACACTAAGACTCTTTCATAATGTACAAACTTATAACTATGAATGCATATAGTTTGAAAATTAAAACAACAGATAAGTATTAAAGATGCATGTTGCAATGGTTTCATCAAGTAAAAATAGTAAGTGATGAACATTAGACAAAGAACATGTACAAAAGATGGATGAATGGTTCGAAAGAAAAAGTGTAGCTGCACCTGGTGGATGAATATATGGAAAATATTTTCAAAAAATCTCAAGAATAAAAGAACTAACATGCAGAGAAATATGAATGTTAACAATGGTGGTGGTGCCCTCTTTAAGATACATCAAAACTATTATCAAATCTGAATTTCTTGAAAAAACCCCTTAGATATCAAATTTTATGTAAATCCTGGTATTATTAAGATATCTATTTAAAAATGGCTTAAAAAAATAATAAATTTCCGTATCTCGAAAACTGTTAACTTTTGGACTAAAGTAAATTGGGCTAGATCCTCGTATTTCAGTCTCGAGAATTTTTATGGTCCATTCAAATTAACTTTAGGATGACGTCAAATGTAGTAATAAAGTGTGTGTAACTGTATGCTAATTAATATCTCGAAGTATGCTTGAAGAATATTGTCATTTAATACAATAAAGGTTGGTAGTTTTTTACAGTGTTGCCACCAATTTCTCTTGCAAATCCAAGCATTTGTCATTTGACATCTTGTCAGTTTGTTGTCTTACTTTTTCTTGTTTATTTTTGTTTTTATCGTTTATATTCTTGGATATTTTAAAACACAGTTCTTTTCAGAACTAATGTATATATATATATATATATATATATATATATATATATATATATATTGCTGTGATAAGGGGTTGTTTAAGGGTGTATTTTATAGCAATGTCCGTTTAGTAACCATGAATTATAATATGAAGCAGAAAACTGCATTTATTTAGTACAAAATTGAGTAATTGAGATGGTTTGTAAATAGTAAGTATTTAACACCCTGTATATAGAGTATAATTAGTTTTAAGCGACGCAAATAGACACATCTTATAACAATAGGACGCATAGTTAGCATAGAAATAGGTAATTCATACATTAGGTAAATAACAAATATTTAACACCTGGTATATAGAGCTTTAGTAATTTTAAGTAATGCAAACAATGATATTTTTCAGTAGAAGTACGCGTGTTTAGAAGTAAGCATAGTTCATGTAATTAAACATGCATTCAAAAGAATTCTAATAGTTAAGATATAATACGGAGATAAGAGGTAAAACTTAACACAGCGTTGTGTAAGTGCGTAAAAACAATCAACATTTTTTGATAAGTAAAGGTAATCAAAGATGCGTAAATAAATAAACATACATGAAAATCGAAATTCAAATTGCATCAGGTATTTTTGTATAATATGGAAAAGCGATTATTTACTCAAAACACCGCATGGTCTGATAACGAAGCATCTGTAGCAAACAACCATTACTCAAAAAACCAAGAATGTTACATCAGAAAACTACTTCAAGTGTAGGAAATACAAAGACCTCATTGGTTAAAGATTAGCGACGCACTTGTAAGCCAAGCCCACATACAAGGAGGGATCAACCCATATATTAACAGCGCGCAATGATAACAGAGCTCAGTTTTAACTCAACAAGGCCAAGCTGCGTTACTCTGAATCTAAGAGTCAAGCGTAAGAATAATATTTAAAAGTGAAATTGTATAGTGACAGATAGTGCTACGAATATGAAAATTTCTATTGCCGATTAACGTAAGTAGAATTTGGGGGTAATTTAATTAAACTAAAATATAATAACAATAGGGCTTCTGAGGCTAATGACAATAAATTTAAGTTTGATGACAATATTCTGAGGCTGGTGACAATAATTCCGAGGGTGTATAATAATCTGAGACTGGTGAGAATAATTCGAGGGAGTACAATAATCCAGAGGGTGACAATAATTCGAGGGAGATATAATAAATTTAAGTTTGACGACAATAATTCTGAGGCTGATGATTAAAAAAATGGGCATATAATAAATTCATGGGTATAGAATAATTCCAGAGTGGGAGGACCATAATTCATGGGTGTAGAATAATTCGAGAATAGATAAGATCCAAATGGATGGTATAATAATGCATGGAAAATTCTATTTGATGGTATAATATTTTAAAGCGTCGATAATTTTTAAGCATGAAGTAAGCAGAGTAGGTTAGACCTTATTAGTTTTAAGACTTTTTTTTCTATTTGAATTTGAATATTGAATTTACTTAATTAATATAAACTTGTGTAACAGAGTCAGCAACGAACTTTGCATACGTTAAAAGTACGTAATATAATAAAGGGGTTTTGAACGTTCCAGGCTTCTTTGATAAAAAAAGTAGTTTTTGGTGACTTTAGATTGATTGCAGAGCATACGATTTTTGAGATAAATAAGACTTACAATATTGATTGATTGAAAAGTGTATTTTAATGATTTTCAAAACCTGTACATAATATTTCTTTTCATTATATGGAATTAATTAACTTCATTTTATAATTCAAATAAAAGCTAGCCGAGGCAGAATAATAAAATTAGTGGGAGTGTAATTTGATTAGGAAAACACAGAGAGGTGAAGTTATAAGAAGAAAATGCCATTGACACCGAGTACGGCGTTATCATATCAAGTTTTTATTGGACGGAACGTCGGGTTCGAGAGTTCTAGTTAATACATAGCAATATATATATATATATATATATATATATATATATATATAAAACTCGAAAATTGCTCATAGTAGAAATTTTCAAAAATTAAATTATTCCAAAAAAATATATTTCTTACCCGTTTTCCTCTCTTCCTCGGTTAAATTGCTTTCTTCAACTGCTTCCGGCTAGCTCAGTTGGACCTCCTCTTGGATATCTAGATTCACTCTCATATTCTATCATTCACGCACACTCCCAATAAAACCACAAAATACAACAAACATTCAATCTTTTATTTTTCACTATTTATATATAAAATTCATTATTATCCACATTTCAGTGATCAAGTTACACCTCGATAAATCCTATTTTGTAATGTCCTGTATTTTTAATTTAATTATGAAACACATAAAATGTACTGGGAGTAAATGGGCCCTGAATAATATATTATTTCTCATTCCTTTTATCTAATTTATTTTAAATCTAAGTAAACTCTGGAGTATGGTGAGCTCATGATAACACAGTTAATTATGAATAATGTATGCCTTTATACTTTGCATACTCTTACAACAAACAAAAAAAACACCCATGTACTCTTCACAAATTGTAACTTCCTGATGGAACGTTAATAAGCTTTATATACACCTTCAGATTTCTATTTAAATACCATAATAAAGTTAGTTATACGTATTAAGTTCAATACGCAAAATAATGCACAATACCTTCAAAATCACTCTCATACGTCACTCAATATTCATCATTTCATAGTTTATAACAACACAATTTTCAAAAGCGTTACCTGGAATTTCTAGAAGATCACTGCTCCGTGGACGATGCCATGTATTTGCTTCTTTCAGGTCTGCAGGTCGCTTCTAGCTATTAGACGAAGAACCCCATGTACGTTGAACTGCTAGCGCTGCCTTCACGTTGTTTCCAATTTCCAAATCCAAATTACTTGTGCGTCTTTCACAATTATTTACTTTAATCCCCGTTACTTAACAACACGACACGAGCTTGTTAAAAAATTATAGGTGATACCTCAATTAAAACAAATGTAATCTCGGCACAAAAACCGCGTACAAATTATGAGCAATTCACCATGCAATATACTTTAAAAATGATTTTATCATACTTACAAGCTCGTAATACTTTCATACGTCGTCTGAAGCGGTCGAAATATTAAGGGCTTTCATTATATTATCGAAAAGTATTTATACTTTAAGCTGCCACCTCCTGGACGCATTTCATTCGAAATCCTTCATCTACAACAACACATTCTTAAAATTTCGAGCTCAACCGATTTCCAAGTCCGCGAATTTCAGCACGTCGTTATATTTTTCAGAAAATTAATATACACTACGCTCGTATTTGCGTCGCGTCCAACTAACAATATCACCCAATCGTATATTCACTGACGTCCTACAAGTCCCGCCTATCTCACGCTGTCCCTTGCTTATGCGTTTTCTACGTCTCTTTCTAACCTGGTGTGAGTGGTAGAAAATCGATATTCTTGACCATCTGCTATCTAACTCCACGTGGACTTCCTACATGATTTAAATCACCCACCGTTAGTATTTACTGCGAATACATGCGACGGTTTACCGATATTCTTTGTAACTTGTAGCTTTATCTACAAAAATAATTGGAACTTGACATTTAAAATTCTGCAGGTGTTTAATCTTAACGAGCGTTTTAAATAACACTTCTACGAGTTGGATTTTCCACGTATTTCAACCCCACCGATATATGTTTGTTAGCAACGCGTGTTACCTTGGTATTATTGATTTTTACACGCTTTTATGCATATTATACGTAAATAACCGTTCAATTAAATTAATAAATTAATGGCATTGGCTTCTAACATTTTATTTCTTTTGCAAACCTAACTAAATTTCATTCATTATTTGTAAAATTTCGTTAATACCTGTTACTTAAAATTGAACTAACTGGAATAAATTTCGCCCGTAAATTCTGTTTGTTCCTTTATACAGGGTGTTTTGAAGTTGCTTTGTTTATATTTCTTTTTAACCATTTAAAATCACTATAATATATATACAGTGTTAGTTAAAAGTATGGAGACGACGATTTATTGTCGTTAATATTTATTTTAGGAAATTATGTTCAATACAAAAGTTTTTTATGAAATTTTTATCTACATTTGCGAATACTTGAATTTTTTCTTCAATTGTTCTTGAGTTATGACTGTCCGTGAAATTTTTTTAAATGGGAGCCTTTTAATTTTACAGAGTTGCAATAGCCGTTTTTTATAAAACCAGTCTTATAAAAAACGGTTATCGCAACTCAGATATCAGCAGAGTAATAAGCCGGCATCTGAATCCAACACGAACCCCCAAACCACGCCGTAATACAGACACACGAACTTTAGCAATTCCTATATATATATATATATATATATATATATATATATATATATACACGGAGTAACAGACCAAATTGGCAAAATTCTATGTAAACACAACTGATGAAGCCCCTTACAAAAATGGGCGAAACGTCAACCTTAGTTTATAAAATGACACTGACCCATCCCGGAACCATAAATATTTATAATCTATATCATGTTCTGATGATCTCACTTACAAAAGTGGTCAAAAAGTTAACTCCGTTAGTATTTATTATGACACTATCCACATCTGAAACATGTATTGTTAAATTTTGAGGGTTGTGTGTATGCATGCATCACTGACTTATTGTCATTTTAAATTGTAAAAATTAAATATTGTAAATAATTGTACGAATTTTATTTAACTGGGAAATTTGGGGGTTTTAATTGGTTACAAAATGATCAAACTTATATTATCAATATTTGATACTTAATTAAATGTAATTCTTGTATCTTAATACCTATAATTTTTAATTAGAAATAAATTAGCAGGTAAGGCTTCAATCATCATATAGTTTCGTTATTACCTTTGTTTTAAAGTGTATTATTATTATTAAATTATTTTTAGTATTAAAAAACAATAAATAATCGATTTTACGTTTAAAATCCCAAAAAATAAAAATACCCAGTAACTGTAATTTTAAAACTAAATTCCCACATTGCAGCATAAATAAACAAGTGGTAAACAAAATTATATGCTTTTTTATCAATCACATTAAATTATTCTGAATGAAATGTGTTTGTTATTGATAACATAACATTATTTTATCATAAATATTACAAAGCAATAACTAATTTTACTTATGTTTATTTCTTTATAATTTAAATAACAGCTACTCATTTTCAAAGTACTGGTTGCAGTTAGTCATCGTGCTAGTAATGAGTCATGCTATTTAACGATAATCGTAGCAAATAGTCACCTATTAGCATAGATAAAAGTTTATAGCAGTACTAAAAAATTTCTATGTCTATTTTAATTAATTAAACCCTGTCCAATATGTAAAATGGCGTAATAGTTTTTTGTTTGTAAAAATATTCTCTATTCTTTTTAAATTAATGACAAAGTGATTTAACCCTACATATATTATTAGTATTATTCGTTTATAAATTGATAAACCAAAATCATTTTTATTTGTATGTTTTATCACATTTTTAATCATGTTTCGTGCATGCAAATGCATAAAAATAAAAATTGGATTAAACATTTTCTAGAGCTTTTTAACTTAACTTGTTTTATATGATATACAAAGTAAATGTTTCAAGAAGTATATTATAACTGAGTTTTACTAAAATTAAAAACTATAAATACACAATAAAATACGACTAGATAGAATTATGGCCAATCTTTAAAACTTAAAATAATAACAGAGCTTAGTTTACACTTTGTGCTTATGTTACTTCTTTTTTGATATGTACTTTTTAAATATATAGGCAATTTAAGGCACTACGTTTCCTTTTATACATAAACACTTATTTGTCAAAATTAAAACACACTACAAACTAAGTTAAGAGCACTTCAATTACAAAATGTACATTACACTTAAGTATTCTTTGGTTCAATTAGAAATATTCACTTTAAACGTATTAACTATAATAAAACAAATACTATGAATACTTATCTATAGTAGTTCCTAATCGTTGTTGAATCTTATCAAATCTGTTCGCAAATTGACTTAAAAGATGTGGTGCTTGAAGTGGAGCGTAAGTTTCACGTGACTGTACATTACCGCTGAAAATAAAATAAAAATTATTAAACATATTTTTCAATTATGAATCATTCTTATTTTTGTTTAGATTATTTCTAGGTTGACAAACTGTGATAGGTATTGTGAGCAATACAAAAATAATAAAAAAATTATTATTTTACAAAAATCAGTTACCAACTGCTTTACAACTAATGTCTATTAATCTAGAGCTTAGCATCATCTATACCAGGGGTCAGCAACCTTTTAGCAGTGGTGTGCCAAATCAATCTACTCATGTAATTCAAGATGCCATTTTAATTCTTGTTACTAGGACATATATATTTTGACGTTATTAATACTGTTATATAATATAGTTGCAGTGGTTGATGATAAATTTGTTTTTTAAAGTTTAAACATATTCATTAAAAAACAAACAACATAACTATTCTTTTAACCTAAAGAAAAAATTATTTTTTTTGCGTTTCTTGTCTCTGAACTGCTCTACTTAATATCTCAATTGTTAGAAATATAAGCTGCAAGTGCAGTTATATTTGTATAATGTGACGGCGATTTATTTAGCCTTACATTTGTAAGACAAGGATGCACAAGGGTATGTTGATATCGGTTGTGCAGAGTTTGCATCCTTGTCTTATAGTTAATTTTTAAAAAGTGGTAGTGTGCTAATGACATTGGTAAATGTCACACAAGTTTATTTTTTTAATAGAACTGTAACTAGTTTTTTCCTTGATGTTAATACTTGTATATTACTATAGGTGTAAACCAGCAAGATTCGACGGCTTCCTGGTATTTATTTACAACCTATTTTTGGTGTAACCCTTTCATCAATATCAGGCGTATAATTTGTTATCAATTTTAGACAGACTTCTAATTGTTCGATTGTTAAACAACTTCTTTTTCATATGGGGAAAGATTTCTTCACACAGATATGTAGAACCAAAAGCAGATAATAGAGCACATACAATTTTCTTCAAACAATTAAAGTTTTCAACCAATGACTTCCAACAATATAAAATAGCAGTTGATTTATATCATTAGAGTTATGTTCAACATTTTTTAGTAATTAAATAAAATTTGCTTTCCATAATTCTGAAAAAGTTAGTTCAATTAGTTCCCTTTCAACAGAGATTATTAATTGAACTGTCAAATCTGGTTCAATGAGGAAAGAAAATTTAGACATATGAGCTTCAAGTCTGTGCATCTTTTAAAAAATTTGCTATGGTATTCTGTGGAGACACTAAAAAAAATTATATACGTAATGAAAATAACCCACACGGAGTACCACAACAAAAAAGGAATCCAAAAATGTCGTGCTAACTAGAAAGTCGTAGAGTGAGTTGGGTCACAAGAAAACAAGAAAAGAAAACCTCAAAGAGAAAGTTTATTTAGAAAGCTATAAATAAAAAACTATGTTACAAAAAGGAAAACCAACCCACGAAGAAAACAATATTTATCCAATATACTCCAAAGCATTTACACAGTACGAAAGCCTTTGCAAAAATAATTAATACACTCCCTAATCACCCCAAACTAAATTTTAACCTCAAGTCTGTACCGCACCCAAAAACCTCCTTATAGTTATATTTTAAGGTTACTACATTTTAAATTCTCTTCTGAATAGATCTACACGTTGAAGAAATTCTAGATTACTAGAACGGGTTGAATGACTTGAAAGTTTCAGTGATCTAAAAATCCAAACTACAAGTTTAACCAAAATAGTGTGGTCTTTAGTGAGGAACCAGACTAAGACAGGCACTTGAAAAGGACAGCAACTGTTTCAGTACTTAGAGTAGCAGAGACCATAAGGGTTGGTATGACATTCTAAGACTGTTACGTGCCGAAATCGGCCGTAAACATTCTAATAAGTTTTAATTTGTAAGGATTTCGCGCCAATGAATTTAAAAAGACTTGTGCGCGTATTTCCGTCACTTCAGATAGCGCGTTGCGCGAGATTCGCGCCGACGCGGTGGGTGAAGAAAGAAGTGGAAGATTTCCGATATACGTGTTAGGACTAGCCTCAGAGATGTGAACAGGTGTGGCTGTCTTGTATCTTATCGTGCCTTTTTTGTGTTATGTAGATCCCTTTTGCTCTTATCTTTGGTTATCGTTCCTTATAAACCCGTTCCTGTCGTTCCCTACATATAGAAAGAAGATATCGAATTTGGATTCAACCGGCTTAAGAATTCCCACGCCCGAAAGATCAACGAAGCAGCGACACCCAAGAAAGATCAGTCAAAGCAGCCGGCGACCATCATGGAGTAATCCTGAAGGAAGCTCTACATGTTCAAGTGAGTGCCCCTTTTGGGGTTTTCTTTAAATTTATTTCCATTAAAATTTGTGTAATTATGTTGCAATAAATTGCATATTGTGTGACGTCATCTATAATTTGCGCGTCAATTTTTACATTATCTAATATCGCTACCAACTGACGTAGTGTCTCGCGTACCTGGTTTACGGGGTTATAATAAGACACCACTTGCAATGTGGAAGGCAACGGGAAACCACCACATCACCTCCCAAGTACATGTGTACTGAAAAGATTCCAGAATTAAAATAGTTCCCCATTCAGATCTCCGGCAGGGGATTACTTCAGAGGCTGTGATTGATAAGTTTAAAAGAAAAGCAGAAAATATTTATCGGCCAGAGCGTGCAATGTCAAAACCATGAAACAAGTAGGTAAGCTAGAAACTCTAAAAATTGAAATGGATAAGTTTGTATTAAACTTAGTACAGATTAGCGAAGTTCGGTGGCCAATGGTGGGGGATTTTTGAAGAGGAGACTTTAGGGTAATTCATACAGGATCAGAAAAAGGAAATTCGGGGGTGGGAATATTCATACAAAATAACCAATTACTACTATAACACTACGGATACGAGCCGAATTAAACACAATTGAAATTTGAATTAAGATAATTCAATATTTTAAATAAGAACAGCTTGATTTAATAGTTAAAATCAAATAACATTTAATACAAAAAAATAAAAGAAATAAGATCGCTTACATATACCCAATTCTAAAAAATCAAGTGTTTAAAATTTAGTATCCTAGAAAACTCTTAGTATCTATTTCTTTCTACCGACTGTTGGAGAATCGGATTTATTTGCAATCTGCTCATCAATCAAACTTAGAATCTCAACGTCTGTCCCCCCCACGTCGTCATCGCCATCATCGTCCGTCGCAGGGTTCCCGTGATTTTAAACTATATATAATATATGAATCTCATTCAGTTTTTACGCTGATCGAATATGCTATACACTATTCGATATCTCATTTACTTTTCGAATTATTCGACTTTAAAATCGAAATTTTACAACCAACGAAATACTCCCTGTATGTTTGTTGTGGTTTGTTTAGCATTCTTCTTAATCTTCTTTAGGAATTAGACCACTTATAGTTTTTAAAATCATCTTTATTTAGGTTTCGATCCATGACCTAGGATCGTTGTCAAAATTATTTTGACAACGATCCTAGGTCATGGATCGAAACGTAAAAACCAACAAAACTTTTTGTTAATAAAAATAATTATAACTTAAATTCAACTTTTAATTGTAAATGTGAACTATATTCAATAATAGAATATTCGTAAGTTTAGTTGTGAGCCATACATGTGATGCAAATTTTTTTAAATTCCCACCTACTACTTGCTGTTCTGTATCAAAGGTATATTGCAAAATTGTGCTCTACTCGGATCTAAATCAGGAATCAGATCTAAATTCAGATCAGGATCTGATTCTTAATCTGGATGACGTAAGCCCGGATACGACGTCAGGTTTAAAATTTAAAGTCATATTCAGATCCGATTCCGGATTTCAGTCAGGATCCAGGCCCAGATCCGAGTATGAATTCGAGTCTGGATTTGGACACGGATTTGGGTCCAGGTTTGGATCCGGAAGTGGGTCCAAATCTAGACAGGCTTACTCTGAAACCCTTTGGCCTTTGATTCCCTTTATCTTTAAAACCATTTCCTTGCAGACTCATTTGATTGCTTGTTTTGGCATTCTTGCGGTTCCCATTTGAAGAAACCTTTTTTAGGTATTAGTTCGTTAATATATTCTCATACTTTGTGCTCGAC
Source organism: Platerodrilus igneus (assembly GCA_036346225.1). NCBI lineage: Eukaryota > Metazoa > Arthropoda > Insecta > Coleoptera > Lycidae > Platerodrilus > Platerodrilus igneus. The sequence continues at coordinate 1,607,561 of JARFIW010001038.1, read as the reverse complement.
CAATTATTTAAAGTTTTTTTAACGTTTTATTAAATACGTAGCCACAAACCCAACCTAATGTTATCAATTTCATTTATTGTATTAATGCAGATAATTGTCTGTTTGCTCTTTGTATAAGCTATGTACTATCCATCTATTCCTAAAACTCATTCCCATCTTTTTGAGTATCTCGAACATTTTTTTTCCATTTTACATTGTCGAATGCTTTTTCCAGAACTACAAACCCTATATATACGCTTTCTCCCTTTTCTATTGTTTTCTCCATTATCACTCTCAGAGCTAAAATAGCCTCCCGTGTTCCCCTGTTATGCCTAAACCCAAATTAATGTTCTCCCAGTATTTCTTCTGCCCGTTTTTCCATTCGTCTTTGTACAATTCTAGTTAATATTTTTGAAACGTGTGCTGTCAAGCTTATTGTTCGAAAATTTTTACATCTATCCGCACCTCCTTTTTTTGTATAGTTACTATGATGTTACGTTTGAAATCTTTAGGTATCTCACCTGGCTAATACAAAATGGAGGACCAGCAACAGCATGGTTCTAGTAATCAGCATAAACTTTGTAAATATTGTGGTAAAAATGTAGTTAATAAATATGTTGAATGCTGTAAGTGTAAATTATTATTTCATACCTCCTGTGGAGGTAGATGTGGTGTTACTGTAGCTACTGTGACAGGTGAAAAAAAGTTTTTATGTGAGGAGTGCAATAAACCTGATGAAGGTGTTTATAATGTTGAAGTCAGTAAAAATATAAATAGTGATGATAGCACACCTGTATGTTCCAAAGAAACTGATGGCTTTTTTATTGATAGTAGAATCCAGGAGTGGTTCAAATCACTGGTTAACCAGGCAACTGCAGTTTTACTAAGTGAAATAAACGAATTAAAAACACAAGTTTTGGATTTAACAGCAAGCAATAAAGATCTAATTACATTACTAACAATGGAGAGACAGTTTCCTGAAATTGCTGTAGCTTGTAGCAAAGATAAAAGGACCACAACAATGGATAATTTATCATCTACCAATACACTGTCTGATAATAGCAATAACAACACTGTATTCAAACCAAATGTTATTGATAACCTTTCAACTAATAATCAAATATCAAGTAATCAAGTAGCAGATGGTTCTACAAGTTATGCAAGTGTAATTAAAGGCTCTGGTTCTAATACTAGCAAACTAAGAGTTATCACAGAAAGTAATACAAATACTAATAACAATGTTACTACACCAATTAGTTCATTTGTAAGGAATCCTTCATTGAAAGAAAAATCCACTTCCATGAATAAAAATGTTATGATTATTGGCACAAATGTGGATATTTCTGCAGTGGATACTGAGGACTGCTTAGATGGTTTTACAGCAGTCCCACGCAGGCCTCGTTATACTAATCTTCATCTAACAAGGGTGAATCCAACTGTAAATATAAACAAAATAACCCAATACATTGAAAATAAATTGATTGCTACCACCTCAGACAATTCTACATGTACATTTAAAATTGAAAAATTAACATCTCGATTTCCAGACTCATATAGTTTGTTTAAAATCATACTGAGTGCAGAGTATGCTACTACCTTATTAGATCCAGAGTTCTGGCCACATGGTGTTGCTATTCGTACATTTATAACTAATGATAACAATAGGGGAAATGTTCCAAGAGCATCAGTAAATCCGAATTTTCTAGTAGAGGCCTCAAGTGAAAAAAAACCTGTTTAATTGGAAGCACTAACTGTGGTAGCATATACTGTTACTACCAGAATGTTCGCAGCTTAAGGAACAAGGTAGATCAAATAGGGCCATCTGTAGCTGATAGTGAATATGATTTAATTGCCTTTGCGGAAACTTGGCTAACTGGAGGTGAAGCGAATTCAGAATATTTCCCGTCACAAACCTATACAGTTTATAGATGTGACAGAAATTCTGATAGGACTAATTTGATGCGTGGAGGAGGAGTATTAATTGCTATTAAAAATCATATTTTGGTGGAAACACTGAATTTATCCGACTTGTTAAATAATCTCATTTTTGTTGATCTTGTAGGCTGCAAATGTACCATGAATGCCATGGTTTTCTATGTATTTGTAGTCTACATACCACATACTCCCACTGTTACTTGTTTACAAGTACTAGTGGACTATTTTATTCAATTCCATTTATGTACCAAAAAGCTATTAATACTTGAGGATTTTAACATACCTAAGTTTACCAATTCAAAAACTGATGAATTAAATCATATTTTAAGCAATTTTGAAAATATACTTAATGTAGTACAGCAAAACCACATACGTAACAACAAAGGTAGATTACTCGATCTAGTATTTACCAACTTTGATTGTGCCCTTGAGAGAGATATTTGGCCACTAATTGCTGAAGATGCTTATCACCCTGCATTGAAAATTACATTTGATTTTAAAAAGAATCCCAAAATAAACTTCTCCACAAACACACATAATAAAGTATATAACTTTTATAAAGCCGATTACTGTTCACTATACAAAGAATTATCTGTAGCAGACTGGCGCCCGTTAGAACAATGTAATAATGTAGATGAAGCATGTTGCACTTTTTATAAATTACTTTACTCTCTGTTGGATAGATATGTACCTGTGTATACATCCAGGAACAGGTCAAAAACATATCCTAAATGGTTTTCTCGTGAGATAATTAATATCATCAAGCAGAAAAATAAATCTCACAAGAAATATATTTCTACGCATTCACACGTTCACTACATTACATTCAAACGGCTCAGATCTCGGTCAAAATCAAAAAATCAAGGAGGTTTATATCAGCTACTTGACTCATGCAGAAAACTCTATTAATGCAGATTCTAAAAGTTTTTGGTCATTTATAAGAGGCAGAAAAGGCTTTAGCAGAATACCAGGTGTACTCAATGTTGGAAATATCATTTATGACACACCGCAACAGATTGTAAATGGATTCAAAGACTATTTTTGCTCTGTCTACCATAAGCCGGAAGATATCAGAGGTATACAAGCAATGAAGAAGCTGTCTCATTGGGTATTAACATGCCGCACATTAATCTGGACAGTGTCACTGAAAATGACATCATAGCTGCTATTCGTAAATTAAAAAATAAGCCCATAGCCGGTATGGACCAGGTGCCGAGCTTTTTAATCAAAGATTGTGCAGTGGTTTTAGCTCAACTGCTACTATTTATAATTAATTTAGGTCTAAAGACTAGTACTTTCCCCGGTGTATGGAAAATAGCACGAGTTAATCCTGTGTACAAAGCTGGTGATACTTCCAGTATAATTAATTATCGGCCAATAGCCATTTTATCAAACTTTGCAAAAGTATTTGAATTGGTCTTATTACAACATATCTATAGTCATATCAAAACTTATATTTCACCCAGTCAGCATGATTTTATTGAAAGGCGATCTACCTTTACCAATTTGTGTTGTTTTACCCAATTCACCGCAGAAGCCTTAGATAATCATGGTCAAGTGGATGTGGTCTATACAGATTTCTCCAAGGCTTTTGACAGGATCATTAATTGTATATTATTGGAAAAGTTAAGAAGCTTCGGTTTTAGTAATAAGTATATAGCTCTGTTAAAATCTTATCTTGAAAACAGACCACAGCAAGTTGTATACAATGGTTTTAAGTCTGATATATTTATTGCTATGTCTGGTGTTCCTCAGGGATCTAACCTAGAACCTTTGCTATTTCTACTATTCATCAATGACATATGTGTCAATCTGAAATCAAAGGTATTAATGTTTGCAGATGATGTAAAAATTTTCCAGGTAATCAAGTCGGTCCAGGACTGTAGAAACATGCAATTAGACTTAGATGTTACTGAACTGGTGTAGGAACTATAAGCTTACACTGAACATTAATAAATGTAAGGTTGTCACGTTTACGTGCAAAGTAAACCCGATTGTCTTTGTGTACAGGATTGATTCAATTAATTTGATTCGGTGTTCTGAAACCAAAGATTTGGGTGTGATGTTTGACCATCAGTTGTCATTTGTTGCTCACATTAAGCTAATTGTTGCTGCTGCTTACAAAATGTTGGGGTTTATTTTGTGCAACTGTAACCATTTTTCAAACCGCTCTGCTCTGATTACTTTATATTTATCTTTTAAACGTTCAAAACTTGAATACAGCAGTGTCATTTGGAACCCCATTTACAGTAATCACAAGATCTTAATAGAACAAGTTCAAAGGAAATTTTAAAAGTATTTAAGGTACAAAATGTATGGTACCTATCCCATCAGAGGTTTCGACCATGAAACACTGTTAAGCACCTTTCATCTAAAATCTTGTGAATCCAGAAGGAATGCTTTAAGTATCACCATTCTCTATAAGATCATGCATGACAATATAGACTGTCCATATATTATGGATAAACTAAATTTTTTGGTTCCTAGGCATAATAGTAGAATTAATAGAAATAATAGTGTTTTATCTCTCAGCCTGTAAAACCAATATGTTGTTAAAATCTCCCATATATTACATGTGTAGTAATTTTAATCAAATATGTGGCAATGTTGATATAAATGTTGATAGCCTGCAAAAAATTCTTGAAGAGCTTTCTGCTAAATGATGTTCACTCTCTAAAACTTTGTTTGTAACAGTTACTTTTTAACTTTAATTTTAACTCTAATAATTATTCTCAGTTTTAATAATTATAAGTTGTACATAATTATGGTTTGTTGGATGTCCTGTAATGTGGCTAAGGCTGTTGGGCAATAAACATTATTATTATATAGCTTACAAGTCGGAAGAGACCTTCTGTTACTGATTGTCCAGCGGTTTTGAGAGTTTCTGCTTGCACCTTATCTGTATCCGGCGCCTTACCATTTTTCAAGCTCTTTAATGCTAATTCAAACTCATCTCCAAGTATAGAATATCCCAGGTCATCATTTTCAATGTCTAATTTCTGTTCTAATGCTGTTAGTTCGTCTCCTGTATATAAATTTCCTATATATTCCTGCTACCTAGCTACTTTCTCTACATTTTCTATAATGACGTTTCCTCCCGCATCCCTTATATTTTTGCTATATGGTTTTATATCCCTAAAATTCATTCTAATTAATTTGTATGCTTCGTTTGTCTTTCATTTCATCTTAGTTTGTACCTCTTTGCACTTTTCATCAATCCATTGTTCTTTAGCTTTCCTGAATTTACGAATAATTTCCCATTTTATGGCTTTGTATCTTTGTTTTCCTGTTTCGTCTGATCTATTTTTGTATTTTTGTCTTTCTTCTATTAAATTCAGGATATCCTTTGTTATCCATGGTTTCTTATTTTCTTTTTGTGTATACCCCAGAATATCTCTGGCCGCCATGACTAAGCTGGATTTAATGTTATTCCATTATGTTTCTACTTCCTTAGTATCAGAAATTTTCCCAATATCTCTCAGCATGTAACAGGATAAATTACTGATACAAATCATAACGCTAGGCAACCCAATGTACTCTGCTCGCGTATCTATATTATATATGATTTAAATTAAAGCTGGTTCACTCTTTCGGTGAATCTAAAGGTATTCGTTACAGAACGAATCAATATTAAAAGAGAGTCGGGAGTGACAATTTGATGCTCCACAATCCAATTGAATCCGGAACCTTTTTCTTTTTGAATTAAACCGTTAAGCAATATGGTTGACTGCAAATACCTGATTGTGAAGTTAACTTTTGGGTGGAAAAGTGTGCGCCTCAAATTAAAATTGGAAATCAGATTGATTTTTGATGCAGGCTAGGGCTCCAATTATTACTTGATTAATTGATCGCTGGATTATAAGAAAAGGATTGAACGAACCGCATGTAAAACTACACGCAGGATCTCTAGCAAGAAGATGATCTCTGCTAACAGCAAGAATTAATATTTTACTGAAGATTTAACACTGTAAATGACTTGACGAAACTGATTTTCAGACATACCTATGGTTAAACCCACGGAGTCCGGCAAATCTCCACTTATCTAAGAAGACAGTATTAGCAGCAGCGGATCTACCACATTTCAAAATGTCTGCAATTTTGGCTGAATTTCATAAACAGTCAGGTTTAGAACTCCCACAGCGGGAGCCTCCAAGAATCCAGTCAAGTGATGTGCAGGTGTGGCCGCCAGATGTTTGTTTTCGTTGAGACCTAAACTGCAGGTATTTATTGATAACGTTAATCGAGTTCAATGACGTTACGATAGTGTCAAGTTCATTTTTTAGTCTTCGAGGTTATTCATAATTGTAGTTCAACCTAAAATTTTTTAGTAAACTAATCTTTTAATACTCATTTTAAATAATCAGAATTTAATGCTAATGCCTTAGTTTCTTCATTAGTAAACATAATCACATATTCTAACCCTAAATTAAAACAATTAATTAAAGTTTTTTTAATAGGTAGATTCTGTTTAGATCTTACATTTGTTAAGAATTCTTGCATGATTGCACTCAAGCACTGCTGGGATTTAAATTTATTAGTACATATGTACACCGTGTTTTGGTACAGAGCTCCTTACTATCACCGGTTATTATTTTGTAACATTTAATTGCTACTGCTGGTGTTCAATCAATCCTTTTATGAAAATATTTTGTGTATAGCAATTGTAAATATTTTCCCTTTAGGGTGTAACGAATACCATTATCTGCTTCTTAAATATACACTTTTGTTCCATTTACCTATTCAATAAATATTAAATTCCAATAGAAACAATATATTACAAATTCATACATAGAGCCCCATCTATATTTAAATATTCAAAGTAAAATTTAAGAACTCTTCTATTTGTATGTATCTTGATACAATATCCCCTTTCCTGTGCGTGATCGGATAAGCAACGTAGCCTCGTGGTCAAGCTCCATTTTGATATCGGGATGTAATGAGAATACAAGTGTTAACGTGGGCCTGCAGGTTTTTCGATAAAACATGCCGTCCCAAAAAGTAGTGAAGTGGAGTCGACGAGTACCATGGCTTCATTTTTAGTTGTAGTATCGACCTAAAATAGTCAAGAATACATATCTACGTGCAAGTACGCAAGTTCGAACTTATAGCGAAGTACGACAGTAGGAACTTATAACAAAGTACAGAATTATGTCGAAGTAAAATAAAGCAAGTATAAAAGCATTGAAATTGAAATAAAGTAAAAACGATATGGATACGCAAACGCGTAATAAGCCCTTTGGATATTGGTTGTGTTGTAAATTGAGTTTTAGATGTTGCTATGCGAAAGAGTGGAAATTTCCACATATACTTGGTTAGTATAGAGGTCAAGCTCGGACACATGTATCAGCTGCGTGCACCTACCATTGTAAGTACGTAGATGTTTAAAGAATTTGGTTGCCTAGCAGATATATAGCGGTGAGTCATCCTCAGTTTTATGGCTATATTCATTTCAAGGAACAATCATTTACGATGCACAAATAATTTTTGAAAATTCTATATATGTTTACTTAGATTTGATACACGAAATTTTTATGAAAGTTTTATGATCATTTAAATTGATACATCTATAATTTTATTCAAAATTTAATAATCAAATAGTGCATAAATGTTCTTATTATTTACAAGGCATTTCTATAAGATAATTTTGTAGTTACAATGTTATACTAAAATGTTCGCATAACTAAACATGTGATAGGTTGATATTTGTTTGCCGCATTATAGTGTATAACATATTTTGACAGTACACCTGAAGTACAGCTTAATACAGACAATACGTGTTTTTTGGCCTTTGAGTCTTTCAATTATATCAGTTAAAAATATCGTTCTGTAATCTATCTTAAAAAAAACTGAGCATTTAACTTAATTCTTGTAAACTCGAACAGGATCCTATTCAAGTATCATGATTAAACTGTAATATAAAAATGAAAACCATATATTTCTTATAGAGAATTAACGTAAATTATTCAATTATAAATATTCTATAAGTATTCAGAGATTAATGCTAGATCTTAATAAAGTAATTGTTTCGAAAGTCTCCGTACAGATAACTTTGTACAAGCGATATATATTTTTTTAAATTAATAGAAAGAATAATAAGTTGTCGTAAAGCTTTCTTTCATTGAAGTCAGCAGTAATTATTCCATAGAAGCAACCAACCACATTTATAAATTTTTATAGTGATGAGAGATATATTATTGGTGTTGGTTTAAATTTTTTTGAAGCATAATTTTCGCTATTTGATCTTTCTTTACTTTAATTTTTTTTGTGATAAAGTGACTAGGCTCTAACGTAGCGCTAGTCTAAAATTATTTAGAAGTGATTAAATTTTCAGGTTGTACGAGGAAGTCGTTCCCATTCCAGATTGCAGAGTCAAAAGTAAGTATTATTTTTTTATATGTTGCTCGTCTTAAGGATTTTTTCCGAAGATTTCCGTATCTGATCTTCAGATAGTTTCTCTTTATAACATTCATCAAGATACGGTGGCGTCCAATAAAATCTCTTTTTTTCGTATACCATCCTACGACCCTAGCTCATAGCTCTGCCCTAAGTTGAAGAAGCTTAGCTGGCTGGAAGATCTCATTAGAGGGACCTTTTTTTTCTCAAAGCCATTTAACATCCTTTTTACCCTGGGGTTAAACGTTAAACAGGAACCCCTCATAATCTGTCGAGGCTTTGCCGCCTATAAGGTAGAGTAGACACACTATTTACCTTTTGAGGAATTTAGTATGTAACAAGGGAATCGTAAATTTTGTGTACATTTATTAAAATTTGATGGTGATTTAATATGGCTTGGTTAACAGACAGCAATCGTTTTATTTGGTAGACTGATTGACACTTCAATAAACAAAATTATAACCAATTATTCATTATTGCTAAGCAAAGCAGGTTGAACCAACCCTGAAGATATTGTTGTAAGTATCTCATGTTGTCTGAAGTTTTAATACTGGTGTGAGTGATCTAGCTGAAGCCAGATTCAGTTGGCTCACCAGTGTTTTGTTAGCTTACATCGTATAGTGTTACGGGGACAAAGTCATGAGGCATGCACTTTGTCCCTTCTATTTTTTTATTCCTATAGGCAAAGCTACAAGCAATTCATTTGACTTTTTGTTCAAATCTTTCATGGATATCTTTATCTTTTAGCTTCTCAAAGTCAAAATGCCTTTTTCTATTCCTCTTTTTCAGATTTTTAAATTTAAGTGCGGCCTTCATAATTACGATGTTGTGGTCAGTGTTTATATCTGCTTCTGGGTAGCTTCTACAGTCTTTTACTTGATTTCTAAACCGTTGTCTAACAATAATGTAATTTATTTGATATTTTCCTATATCTCCTGGCATCTTCCATGTGTATCATCTTCTAACATGATGTTGAAATAATGTATTTGTGATGGTTAATAAACCTACTATTGCTCCTTGCCTACCCTACCTACCCTACCTACCACTGCATTAAAATCCCCCGTAATTATTAAATTTTCTTGTCCTTTTACGTATCTTAGTATGTCTTCGATATCTTTGTAGATCGCCTCTACCTCTTCCTCACTGTAGCTAGAGGTGGGTATGTATACTTGTATTATTACTGTATTTACTGGTTTAGATTCAAATCTAACCATGAGTACTGTACTTTGATTAAAATTAATCAAGCCTAAATTTTCGAAGGACCAGTACATAAATACATATGTACACACACGTGACCAAGTATTTCAATTTATATGTAAATTCAACACACTCACCTGAACAAAACACCTCACGTTCCAACTGTACTCTCGACACAACACATCACGTCCTTTCGTCTCTAAGGATGGCGGCAAACAGCCCGGAATGTCCGTTTTCCATGCACCAGGTAACAAACCACAGCGGGTGGATGAGAGTGGTGGTTTCACTAAATTAAAATACTAGTCTATCCGCGAACAAAGTTTACACCCGCAAATTTACAATATAACCATATTAATTCTAAACAAGTACTCTTTCGTTCTTCTGTAAGTAGTTTTCTACACGTCGTCCTATCTTTTTTAGCATAACTATCCCGACATCCGAATTTCCTTCCTCTGATCCTGTATGAATTACCTTGAAGTCTCCACTCCAAAAATCCCCCACCTCTGGTCGGCGTACTTCGCTAATTCCTAGTATGTCTTGTGCTAACCTATCCATTCCCAGTTTCAGGTACTCTAGCTTACCTACTTGTTTCATACTTCTGACATTCCAAGCTGTGACTTGCAGAATGTTCACGGATCTTTTTCTATTCTTTCGGATCATATCCCATGGAAGTAGTTCCCTCCCGGAGATCCGAATGGAGGACTATTTTACCTCCGGATTTTTTTACCCCAGAGAATGCCATCATGTTTACTAAGAATTTCTGTATGCAGTGTACTTGGGAGGTAATTTGGTGGTTTCCCATTGTCTTCCACATCGCAGTAGTGTGTCTTAGAATGCCATACCGACCCCTATAGTCTCTGCCACTCTAAGTATCGAAAAAGCTGCTGCCCTCTTTCGGGGACCTGTCTTAGTTTGGTTCCTCACTAAAGACCCCACTAATTTGGTTAAACCTATAGTTCGGCTCTTTAGCTCATTGAAACGCGCAAGCCATTCTACCTGTTCTAGTATTTTAGAACGTCGTCAAGGTGCAGGTCCGTTCAGAATGGGAGTAGGGCTCAATTTTGTAAAATGTCTTTAATACAGAACAGCAACAAGTAGGCGGGAATTTAAATGAACAGATTGCAAATAAATCCGATTCTCCAACAGTCACATAGAAAGAAGGAGATAATAAGCGTTTTCTAGGATGCTAAATTTTAAACACTTGATTTTTTGGATATATGGATGCGAACTTATTTCTTTTATTTTTTTGCATTAAATATTATTTGATTTTAACTACTAAATCAAGGTGTTCTTATTTAAAATTAATGAATTTTGTTAATTCAAAATTAAATTGTGTATTTAATTCAAATTGTATCTGTAGTATTATAGCAGAAATTGGTTATTTTGTATTTGGTGTTACAGATTTTATTAATTGCATATACTGTGTGGTGAACGAGGGCAATCTTTATAAAAATGATATATCGCTTTGATTTACCATGTTCATTACTGGATTAATCTAAGTTTATGTATTTTGAAAATGCTTTCGCACTTAATTTTCAAGCCATTGAAAAAATGTTTATTGTTATACTTTCTTTATTAGAAAATGAATAATACCAAAAAAAAACAACAAAAGCAGTCATTTATTCTTTTATGTTACGTTACAATGAAACAATAAATTTCTTTATAATATTTATTACCACCTGAGCTAGAAGGAAGAAGCGGTTGTGGAACCAGTTAATTCTGTCAAGAAGTGTGCAACTGTAGGAAATGTGTGTGGTGTCAGTGTAGAAGTAGAATACAATATACACATGATAAACAGAAGCATCGGGTTTAATTGGGTAGTTTAAATAAATAGTTGACTCTTTTATTTTGTATGGTGTGTTATTTTCTCACAAACATTTGTATACTGTGCCTTGACTCCCTTTTTTCTCTGACTTATTTTATTGGTATTACAGTGTGTGCTTCAATATATTGCTAATTGAGAGGGTTTTATGTTTTATTAATGGTTTCAAGTCGACGTAGTACAAGTTTTTTTATATTGTTGGTAACTACTTCATTACTACAGTAACTAGATCGTTCAAAAATCAGCAATTGTTATTTAGAACATTAATTAGAAAATTTGCTGCTGGGTCAAAAACATGCCTTCACAACAAAGCAAAGTGTGGGACTATTTTAATAAACTGACCTAATAAAATCAAAATGTAATGTGTGGATTTGTAATGAAATGTGGAAGTTCTACTGGATTCCTTAAAAAGCACCTATCATCAAGGCACGTAAGCATTTCACTTAACGATTTCGATTCGGTGGCAGATATCAGAAATGCTAGAGGAATATTGGCAGTGGCTGAATAACAAGCCTTAACCTCGATTTTTTATCATTGTTACATGCCGAAAATCGGCTATGTATAATATTTAGATTAAGTATAAATATGTGAGTGAATTCCTGCCACTATTTTAAAATAAACTTGTTAATTTCTGCCATCCCGGACAGTTGCGTTTACGCAAAAGAATGCGCAGGCGCGGAGTTATGAGCAAGTGCACGGTTTGCGAGACGACATGATTATTAACCATGAGACGTCGAACAGTAACGTTTACCTGTGTCGTGTTTTTGTCTTTTCTCTTTTTAGGATGTAGGTTCCCTTTTACCTGTATCTTCAAGTACCTTTGCCTTTATCCCTTCGCCCTATCTACGGACGACGGAGGAGGGACGAATAAATTTGGATCAACAATGGCGTGATGCAACCCACCTTAAAACAACGAGATGCCCTGAGATTAACTGCAAGGCGCGTTTTAAGTGAGTACTTTGCTTTATTTACATTTTAAAGTGCAAATTGTATCATTGTAAACGTGTTTGGTATTTGATACAATTTGCCACGTAATTATGTCAATATAAACCATTGTAACATCATAACACCGTTCTTAATAAAAGTTCTATTTTTAAGTTTCTTTTTGGCAACCAAATCCTACGATTATATCATAACATGTAATCTTTTAATAATCATTGCAACTATAATGGAAGTTCAATCAAAAATATTGTTTATTTTTTCAATTTAAATGAGAGTGAGGTAGAAGAGGCAAATGTGGCAAAGGTAAGCGTAGTTCAAACTACGTCAGATTCGGAATCAATGCAATCATCCGAATGCTCAACACAGAAGTTAATGCGCCATGTAAGTGTTTCCAGTTCAGTCAAGAATTTGTTTACAACCATCTGTTGCATCTCCTGCGCTTTCAGAAAAAATTACAAAAACAAATAGCAAAAATGATTTGTGTGGATTTGCAGCCAGTATCTATAGTGCAGGATGTTGGTTTTCGTGAATTGCTGCACTTACTGTCTCTCAATTATGAAATGCCACCACGAGGAACAGTTACCAATAGAATTAATCTGCTATTTTCCTAAGTACAAGATGGGTTAAAACTAAAGTTAGCCGAATGTGAATTTGTCTCGTGTACTTCCATACCTAGACATCGTGTCGTACCGAGTCGCACATTACCTTAATCATTCATTACCTAGAAAGTGAATTTAAAACGTAATACTTCTGTCTGGATACAGCAGCAATGCCCAATCGTCATACTAGTACTAACTTAGCAGAAAGAATTAAATAAATTATACACGCCTGGAAATTAGACACAAAGGTATTTGCTATTGTGCATGATAATGTGACAAATCTTACCAAAATAATGAAAGAAATTGATTCCGAAAGTGTTTCATGTTCAGCACATTGATTACAGTTATCAATAAACAAGGGACTAGACAGTGACCATTTTCTAAAAGATATAATACCAAAAACAAGTTCCAATGTGGGTCATTTCAATCATTTTATAAGAGCTACTGCGTAGCTACAAAAACAAATGAGTACGCCAATTAAAAGATTAGTTCAAAGTGAAAAAACCACGTGGGATTCAACATTGTTCATGCTTGAAAGGATTTTAGAAGAAAAATTTGTTATTGTTGTAGTTTTCAATGATAGAGAAATTACTTCCTTCCAAAAGACTATTGCTATAGAAATAACACAACAAGAATGGGCACAAATTGAACAGCTTGTTGCTATTTTAAAACATCTTCAAATAACCGCAACAACACTGTGCAAGGATAGAAACGTATCAATCATGTCCTTTCGTATTACCTATCCCTGTACAACTAACAACGAAATTTTTAAAACCTGAACCTTTTGATTCTGAAGTGCTATATAACTTTAAATATACTGTCAAACTCGATCTAGAAAATCGTTTCGATTCATTGTTTGATAACGAACAATTATCACTTTTAATCGTAGCTTCGTTCTTGGACACTAGGTTCAAAAACTTGAAATTTCTGCCAAACAATATTCAAGAAAAAGTTGAACTAAAAATTGCTTCAAAATTAGGAGTTCAAAACAAAAGTCAAAAGAAAATTTTTAAAAAGTCTTCAACTGCTCTTGATTATCTTCTTGTTGCTTGTTTAGCAGTAAAGAGAAAACTATTTCACATTTATTTTTGAGTGACAGTAAAGTAATTTTTTTTGAACAACTGAAAAACATATACACTAGATAAATATGAATTAACTAGCTATGTTGCACAATCAACATATTCCAACACTTCTGGGAGAAGATACTGAAGAAACAGAAGCAGAGTCTGCAGTTGGAGACCTTGAATTTAGTCGGTACAAATTGGAATTGGAAATAGACTGTAATGAAGACCCCTTGATTTGGTGGAAGCAGAACAGCCATCGTTACCCTTCATTGGCAAAAACTGCAAGAAAATATTTGTGTATTCCTGCAACTTCGGCTGCCTCGTAACAGGTATTTTAGACATCCAGAAATATTATAACGCAAAAACGAGCCTGTTTTAGCTTAAGTGTTCGTAGCCTAGTGTTCTTGTATTAAAACATAAAAAACCAGAATACATAAATATTAAATTACATAAAAAACAACTTTGCCAGTACACAAGTTATATCACTTTCAAATTATTTTAAACTGCTTAGTACCGTTTGAAGAACCGCTTCAGCTAAAATGCTCCGTTTATTTAAGCATTGCTTAAGTTGCCAAATTTATACTGCTTAAATGCAACTAACCCCTCCTATAATATAATGTAAATTTGGCAACTTAGGTGACGTTGAACTAAGCTGAGCATTATGTTGAAATGGTTTTTGTTTTTATTTTAACTTTATTATAACATAGTTGTAATCGTTGTATGTATGTACATTGGTCTAGAGTAGTGGTGGGCAAACTACGGCCCGTGAGCCGCATGCGGGCCTGCAAGCCTTTTCATGTGGCTCACCATGAGTTTCTAAATATTCAAAATTTGTATCTTTCAAAATTATTTTACGAAACTTTAAAAAAAAAGGTGTTGTACAGATGTTTTCTTACATTGCACGAACGTTTTCTTACGTTCTGTGAACGTTTTCTCACATCGCATGGACATTTTCTTAACGTTGCACGAACTTTTTGTGCAATTTCGAAGAATAATGACATCATTTCCCGAATTTTCAAGGTCAACTAGTTGGCCTTGATGAATTTTGTTGGTTGTGTGGTGTGGTTAAGGAAGTATGCAGTGGAAGGAAATCAGAACCACATGCCAATGATTGCCAGAAAGACCTACCTACCACACTACCTGTTCCCAACCTGAAGTACTGTAAGTATCCATTTTTTCTTAACAAATGAAATACTGTATTCCCCCGAATATAAGCCGCACTGTTGATCTTGGAGACATGTTTAAGAAAAAATATTATTTCATAAAACATGAGATAAAATTTTTTAAAAATAGATACGGAATTATTGTTTTCGTTAATCGTAGTAACATGTTACGTTCAAAACCCTGCAAACAAATTTTCCGGCATTTATTTTTAAAATGCCCTAAAATTTCTCAACAAGCTCGATTTCCCGCCATTTGAATTAGTATTATTTAATAAAAATTTTCAAGTAATTACTCTATACAAAGGTTTGCTTTAGAAAATCAAACAGCTGCATAGGAAACATTGCGTTACAAAGTAGTTGCAATATTTCCTAGCACCTGTAGTGATTACATTTTAATTAAAAGCCGCAGCTTTCTTCTAAAAGATAAGACCACTTACCACCTGCCTACATCTGCTTACAATTTGTTATCCGGTATTCTGCAGCTGTTAAGATGTTACAAAGTAATAAGATTGTTTTCCTTCCTCTTAAAATCTTTTGATAATTGCGTTATCTGCTTGTTGGCAAGTGTAACGAATTTTTTTCTCTCTAATTGGCTCCGCTAGCCTCACGCATGGGCGCTAGTGAAACGAATTTTCCTGGCCAATCCCACACATGGGTGCCAGTGAAATGTTTTCCTATATTTCTCTGGCCGACACTACTTTATTATCACCATGCTCCAAGTCAGGTGTCTGCAAAACAAAGTCTTCCGACGTAACTAGGGGTCTATTCCTTGGGTAGAGCTATGAGCAATGGGGGTAAGTCGAAATCTGTAGGGGGTCACACTCAAACTAAAACAAACAGGCGCCACCAAGTCCAGATTGATTTATGTTAATGGCATGGCAAATTTCTAAGGGCGGACGTGGAGACCCAAAGAAAAAGATCGCCCGCTGACACAAAACTTGTCTTAACAGAATAAGACGCTGTTCCTGTAAGGAAAAATAATAATTAAGTCACATAGAAAATGGGAACACAATTTGCGTCCCTCAAATATACCTAAAATGCATAGAGAATATTTTCTACATAAGGGTGTCATAAAATTTAACTCTTATTGCTTTTTGTTTATCAGGTCTGATCAAACTAGATCAGAATAAAAGACTTTAAGCGTGGATTATAAATTTACTAGAGAGAATTTTTCCGTTTCTGTAAATAAAATTCAATGCTATAAAATAAAATGAATACTTGAAATACTTGCAAAGTTAATGTAAGGTTTATCAACATGATCCTTACTCAAATATATTACAATCCAGTGTGACTGGTTATACTAAGGTTTCATAACCCAATCAGATCTGTGTAGGTCATTTACAAATTAATATACAAAATTTTCTCTTTAAGTTAACGGTATTAAAATCAATTTGAAGTCAAAATATTCACAAAGATATTCTCTAATTTTATCAAAGGTGGTAGTAATGTAATACTAAACATCTGTTAGCAATTGTGCAATTGTTGACGGCATATTTCAAACAAACAGGTGACGTAACCGCAGCTGTTAATTTATGTTGAAGCCACGTGTAGTCACATATCTACGAAACTAAGTGAAATTAAATTTGATACTGGAGAAACCAGCTTAGCTACAGATAAACTGAATAACAAATTTGTGCTTCTATAAAACAAAACGAAATAACGTGCTTTTAGAAGGAAGCACTGAGGAAATCTTAAAGCTATTACGAACCAAACCCGGGCTGTTGTCCTTGGCTGGAATGGAAACTACATCGCGCGGAATCTGCAGCTAATTATTCTTGCTTTCCATGCTTTAAATACAGGTGTTGAAGCGAAGCGGGTTTCTTACATTGATTCAAGGCTGCATAACTTTTGTAGCATAATCTTCCGTTGTCTAATCTTAGTTACAAATGTAATTTTTCATTGCGTAGTCTATAAGTTAGAGTTTCTAAATTGTAGATTCTAAGTTGTCGTTGCGCTAAACAAATTGTTAAATTAGGTACTATGATAACGAATATACAATACCAACCGTTACTCAGGAAGTGTGTCACATAAATAATGCGACCCGGAGGTCACTCGCCATTAATTTCAAATGCATGCTGTCGCTGATCTTACCTATCGACGAGTGCTTTTGCCGCGTTCTTCTATCGTGGGAGGGTCCCGAGTGGGGTTGTCAAACCTCTCACGCGCGCCAGTGGCTGTGGAATACACGAACTCGAAACAAATAGACTAACGACTCTAGATACTGTATTAATGTAAGGATTTGATTGTTACACGTATTATTACTTTAGTTAATAAAGGTGTTTTAACATTCGTTGTACCTTTCATGAATAGATTTTTTACTGCGAAAATAAAATTGTTACAAGCTGCTACAGTTTGTATTTCGGCAGCTGTTGTCTGGAAATTCTGCACACATAGTAATTCGGCGATATCTTTAAAAATCAAATCCCCCACCCCCATACATGATTCTGGCCTTATAAAATAGAGACCGCGCTTTAAAAGAGGCATTACCGAAAAGATACCTGTTGTAAAGTCGCGCTATTAGAAATGCTCTCTGTGCTTGTATAAGTGAAGTTGGTGGTTCTAGCATGCAGCCAGCCCATAGAGAAATGCAGCCGCATTTTTCCAGCGTTAAGATGAGACCAGCACAAAGCTGATTGTGCAAGATACAGTTTTTTTATTTCCAATAATTCTTTTATGCTGCTGTGAAGAAAAGACTTTTCATTTGCTGCTATTGCTTATAATTATCCGATTAATTGGTACCACTTCCTCACAAAACTTACATACAATGATGCACGAACAACTAGGTTATTATTCTATAAATTAAAAATTAATTAATCAATGTTTATGTTGGAGTCCGTTTTACTGTTCCTTTTGTCTTTCTGAACTTATGCCTAAATTTAAAAGTATTTAATATATAATTAATTTAAGTTAAGGTGTCTAATTTTAATAATATATTATTTCTGAGGAGGTGCACTTCACAAAGCAGCATGTACATATAATTTAGGTATATTTCTTTTTCTAGATTTACTGTACAGTTTATGCTTAATTTTCTTTTATATGTATATAAGGTAAACCATTAAGTAAGTATTTAGATTATAAGATGTTATATTTGATTACCAATTTCTATATGTTGTGACACAATCACGATTACGCAACTTATTTATTTTATTGCTTTGTAAATAATCTTCCAAGATTCGATGTTATCAATAGAGTATCTTAGAGGTTTCCAATGCGTTTTTGTTTTCACCCACGCCCCTCTCCGACATTTTTGAGCTAGCCCAACTTCTACCATTTTATCCCCCGTTTTGTTGCGGTGTTCGGCGTAAACAATTTCTCTACTTACTTTTACTGTTTTCTTTTGTGTTTGCGTGGAATACCGTAACAAACAGTAACTGCAAAGCGCTGATTAATACTATTTTATCGATTTCTCTAATTTTTTGAAAATAGTTGTGATCTTTTCTTTCATGCTTTATTTAATGTTTTTGTATTTTATACGTAATGTAAAATTTTTGTTTGTAATATTTTTGTTTTTTATATCTAATTAATATATAATTTTTTTTATTATTTTAGGTAAAACAAAATTAATAACACAATGTGTAATTCCAAGCCAGCAAAGAAAAGAAAAATAGATAGTGAGTGCCGAATTTTTAACTCTGAATGGACTGGAAAGTACTTCTTCACAAAAATAGGAATAAAGGTCATGTGTCTCATCTGTCGTGACAGTCTGGCGGTGTTCAAGGAATACAATCTGAAATGGCATTTTCAGACACAACATCCTAATTTTTGTCAGAATTTTTCGGAATCTGAAACACAGCGCAAGGTTAATGTCCTGCTGAAAAACTTAAACATGAGCAAACTACTTTAAAAAGACAATCTACCATTTAAAAGGATGTCACCAAAACAAGTCTTTTCTTATTGCAAACAGTATTGCAAAACACAATAAACCATTTTCTGATGGTGAATTTATAAAAGACTGTATACTGGATACAAGTAATGTTGTTTGTCCTGAGGCCAAATCAAAATTTGATGCTATTAGTTTATCACTCAGAACTGTGGTGCAGAGAATTGAGGATATTTCTTCCAATTTGACGGATCAGCTGCTTCAAACCGCTTCGAATTTTCTGTGGTACTCTCTGGCACTTGATGAAAGCACTGATGTCCAAGATACAGCTCAATTGTTGATTTTTATACGTGCTTGTCTATTTCTGGTTTAAAGTTAGATAAGTTAGCAAGCATAACCACTGATGAAGCTCCTTCTTTAATTGGTAAGCATTCAGGACTAGTAAAATTGTTGAACGATCAAGTGAAACAAAATTGTCCAGATCACACAGTGTTATCATTTCACCGAGTCATCCATCAAGAAAGCCTTTGTAAGTATGTTCTTGATTTTAAACAGGTTATTGATCCTGTGGTGCGTGTTGTAAATTTAATAAGAGCAAGAGGTCTCAATCACCGACTGCTGTGAACCTTCCTTGATGACATGGTATCAGAATTAACTGATTTACTCTACCATACTAATGTTCACTGGTTAAGTTTAGGAAAAGTATTGAAACGAATGTGGAACATAAAAAAAGAAATTGTGTTATTTTTAGATATGAAAAGTATTTATTCTGATTTCTGTGACTTGGTTAAAGATGAAAAATGGCTTTGTGACTTTGCATTTGCTGTTAACGTCAAGGATAAACTGAATAAATTAATCACGAAACTGCAAGGTAAAGGTGTTTTTGCACTTTAGTTATATGTGGCTATAAATCATTTCAAGTCAAACTGGGACTGTTTTCTAAGAAACTTAGTGCAAAAAACTTTGCTCATTTCCCAATTTTGCAGACTCGGACTGTTTTGGCTAAATATTGTGAAAATATAGTGGTCAGATTTCCAAACTGAATGAGGAATTCGTAAGAAGATTTGTGGACTTCAAATCTCTGGAACCACAATTCAACATATTGATATCTCCCTTTAGTTGTGAAGTTGAAACAGCCAGTTTCTCTTCAAAAGGAACTCATCGACTTGCAGGCAGAAGGTGCATTGAAAGCAGACTTTGCTACTGAAATTCTGTTAAATTTCTATGCAGATCTGAACCCAACAAAATTTTCACAGTTGAAAGACTTTGCAAGAAAAATGTTTATTATTTTTGCCTCAACATACATATGTGAACAGACCTTTTCTACCATGAAAATCAACAAATCAAAAACAGGACACTTCTGATTGATGCCAACTTACAGTATGTGTTGCGTATTATTACCAGTAATTTGATACCAAATTTTAATAAACTTGTTGATGATGGTGGACAACTGCATTGTTGTCCATTGATATATGCATTTCTTTTTTGGTGGAATAATAAAATTGTTCAATGAGATTGTTGTGGTTTTATGTAAAAAAAATTGACACGACGGCCCACAAAACATCTTGAACACACATATGCGACCCTCCAAGAAAAAAGTTTGCCCATGCATGGACTAGAGGTACTAAAGAAAAACCTATAACGCGCATTTGCTAGATTGTAGATGCTACTTTGATTGTTTTTACATTCGTATTTCAAACTAAAACCGTTTAGGTTCTAATATAATTAATGCATGAAAGTTCGTATCTGCAATTCATAGAATTGGATCCAAAATCCAGATTTGATATCCAGATCTGAGATTCGGATCCAAAATCTGGATCTGGTATCTGGATTTGGGATCTGGATCAAGATCTAGATTTGATTGGCAGGTTTGCTTCAGATGCAAAAGGGATTAAAGGATGAAAAAGCTTGCCTGGAGAAAAGAAATTATTCCCATAGAGACAAAACCAATTCTAGTAAATACTATAAAGTAAGAGTTGAACAACACATACCTCAACAATATTAATTATTTTCTGTGATTTAATATAAAACTGAATGACTAAACTACTATCAAATAAAATATTCTCTTAAGATAATGGAATCAGCGGTATACAAGAACTTTAAAGAATTACCTTTTGTGTTGTCTAATTTCTTCCAATCCGACCCTTACTACGTTCTCTTTTGTAGGTGGAGTACCACCAGACCATGATCCTAATTCATTTGGACTAGGTGGTGTAGCTGGATGTATTGTTTCATAATTACCACTTATATTAACAGCACCACTTGCCTGCGATAAATTGGAAAGAGGATTATTCGTTACAGTCGCGGAATGCAGTCGAAAACTATTAGGAAAATTCAAATTAGACACTGGTTGTCCTATACTGAAATGTGTGTTAGATGTACAAGGCATGTTTAAACGAAGTGGTTGTCGACAACCACGTCTTCCAGTATTCCATCTCTGCACCAAATACTGCATCCTTATTATTGCTATTACACTTATAACTATAGTCCTGAAAATAGATAAAATTTAATATAATCATAAGCAAAATCAGTTTATTACTTAAAACTAATCAGTCTTCGTTGTCCAGAATGTGATGGTAATTTAAGTTCTTGTGGTAAAGAGGGCTGAACTTGATATGAGGCCAATAATTCAATTAAATATCTTTTTTGAAATATCAAGGCTTTTCTGTAGCTCTCGGAACGGAGGTACCTTGCAAATAAGTGATTTGCCTGAAACAAAAGCCTAATTACAATTTCATAAAATTAATAAATTCTACAGCAAACTAGATTTTAAATGTTTGTTTTAGGTAACTCATAACACAACATAAACAAATAACACGAACAAACAGTAAGGAATAATAACAATTCTTCTGTCGATTAAGTTCCACTAGCAAGTTAAAAATGTGATCATCCCCATTAGGTCTTCAGTCCTACAACTGGTAGGACGTGTACTTTCATTGTTTCCTATTCAGAGCACCTCACATATTTCCCTGAAATTTACATGGCCCACATCTTTCACTATCTATTTGCAATAGTCTGATCTAGGTCTACATCTAGTTCTCTTTTTTAACCTTCTCTGCTTCTAATGCCGTGCTATTCCCTCATTATCATTAGGTCTTAAGTCCTGGAACTGGCTAGATAAATACCCCCAATGCTTCATATTTTGATCAACCTTGCAACAATTTTTTTTGGCTATATAAAAAAATTTCTTTTCCAAACAACATGGAGGTATTAAGGCAATAGAAAAAATGAAAAACATAGCTAACTATATTTATTTGCAAATTTAAATCGATTTTCAAATTCTTAATATGCCCTTGGTCTCGTATGAAACACAACATGTGATTTGTTATTTTCTAGCTTGGTTAAACTGTAAGGCTAAATTCAACTTTTTGTACTCACAATCATACAGAAATCAATTTAGCTGTTTCAAAACCTGGTTTGTAAAATCGTAAATAGCATTATAATTTTTCAAAAGTTCGTAAACACCTTATTGTTCACAAAATACCTCAAGGTTCTCAACTTGTTTCATACACAAGGCATGTGACATTAAACATTTGTTCTGGTACGATTTCTCCCAGTTGAACTGTCTTTGTAGACCGTATTCTGAATCTGCTCACTTCCACATCGTCTTCGAGTCAAGCAGAATGAACAGTTGTTGATGTGCAAATCCCATAGAGCAGACAAAATTCTTAGAGTAAAAAAATTCCTTGAACCAACAAATTCTGCACAGCATCAATATTCCTTCAAGTCAATAAGCATACTCTAGCCGAAATGTAACCTTAAACCTACTAGCATCGATGATGTCCAAGCGTCTTTGAGCTGACAATCACCCTCGAGCTCAATAGTCACATTCTATGAAATCGGTCTGGGGCCATTGCCTTTTTCACCGCAGCAACTAGCTGAAACCTGGGCCCAACCAATCTACAGCCAGTGGCCAGAGGTTACGGGTTTGTTAAATCCCACAGTGGATTTATTTCACAACCCCCTTTCCCACAAAGGGCTAAGCTTATAGCAGAGAAAACCTTCGTTCCAGTCTGTAAAACCCGGTACCCAATTTAATATGTATCTTTTTTATTGATTAATTGTTTTTTTTACGACAAACGCATATTTTCTCGAAAGTAATATCTTTGTTATATTTGAAACACTCACTAATAACTATTTTAAGATTACTTGAAATACTGTTTTTAATTAAAATGTACGTGATTATTGGATTTTATGTTTATCTAAATATTAAATACCTAAATTTAAAACAATACACCAATCACGGTATTCCTTTTTGGAGTATCCAAACGTAGCAGCTCTTTTTCTATTTATTTATTTATTTATTTACTTAACGGGAAACCTCTTTTTACCAACACTTATAAATATTTATTTACAACAGCATGTTATAGTAAAAAAACAACACAAAACAAAAAGCATAAAAGCACATTCTAAAACATAAACAATTAATCTAAATGAACATTGATCTAATTTCTTGCTAACAACATTTTCCGCAAAGTACTACGGAAATTATTGATCGAAGGGCAGAACCAATCAAGTTGAGGAAACTTATCTGAATAAACTGCACATCGGTTAAGGTATGAATGGTAACCATAATTTGTGGTATGTATATAACGATGTACAAATGCAGTTGGAGTACCTCTGGTGACTCTATTGGGAACGTTGAAGTGTAGTTGATGTAGAATTTCAGGACAGCAAATCAGGTAGTTTATAATTTTAAATAGAAAGCACAGGTCCAGAAAAAGATGTCTCTGTTTTATACTTAGGAGTTGGAGTTCATTCATCAAGTTGACAGTAGAGTAAGATGAACCGTACATGTTCCATTTGTAAGCAACGTATCGTAGAAACTTCTTTTGGACTTTCTCTATTTTATTAATATGAGTTTTATAATAAGGTGACCAGATAACAGACCCATATTCCAAGATACTCTGAACTAAGGATAAATACAGTAGTTTAACGGTTTCATAGGAAAAGTTTCTAGAGTTTCTTTGTATAAAACCTAGCATCTGCAAGGCTTTGGTTTGAACATAGGCAATATGTGAAATATATGAGAGCTTGGAGTCAATTACAACCCCAAGATCTTTGATTTTTACAACATGTTGAAGAATAACTTTTTCTATAAAGTAATCCATATGATCTGTATTAGTCGCACGAGAGTAAGTGATCACATAACATTTATTAGTATTAAGAAAAAGTCTATTTAATTCACACCATACAACCAGCGAATCAAGATCAACTTGAATTAATAGGTGATCACTTGCGTAAAAAATGGGTTTGTATAGCTTTAAATCATCAGCATATAACAGGAAGGAACAGTATTTGAAGCAGCTGACAATGTCATTAATAAAAAGAAGAAATAATAGGGGCCCAAGGTGCGAACCTTGCGGTACCCCCAAATGCACAGTAAATTTGAATGATACAAATTGTTTGTATTTAACTGCCTGAACTCTGCCATAAAGATATGATGAAAGCCAGTTGTAGATGTTTCCTATCCCGACACGGTCCGCTTGAAAAATGTTAGGCGAGCATTTTTCACAAAAATACACCCTCGTTCGGATGAGAGGTAAAATGGAGGTCCCGTGTGTGAGTGTTGTCACGCACGTTAAAGATCCCTACCTTGCTTGGAACAGCAAGGGTTCGGCAAAATTCCAAATTTCCCAGGTAAAAAAAACTCGCTTCCTGGCCAATGTAGTACCTTCGGGTGGAGCATTGGAAAATCAAATGTAATGTAGATGTTTCCTCCAAAACCAATCTTGTCTAATTTCTGCATCAGAAGATTTAAGTTCACTCGATCAAAGGCTTTAGAGAAGTCCGTGTAAATAGCCTCAACTTCTAGACCATTCTCCAAAGATTGTATAATTGAATTAGTGAATACTAGTAAATTTGTTGTGGTGGACTTGTGTTGCTGAAAACCATGCTGGTTACAACTTATTATTTCTTTACAATTCCAGTATAGAAATTTAGAAATCAAGAGATCTAACAGTTTTGGAATAGCAGATTGAGTACATATACCTCTGTAATTAGATACATCCTCTTTGTCTCCGGCTTTAAATATAGGATTTATATAACTGAGTTTCCATTCTGAAGGGAATTTGCCAAGAGACAAAGAACGGTTAAATAAATCTGTTAATGGTGAACAGAGGCCATAAATGCATTTCTTTAATAAGATGGAAGGAATACCATCTGGACCAGGTAACTTGCAATTTTTTATATTGCATATAGCTTTAAAAACGTCACTTTTACTAAATTGTAAATTCTGTAAATTTAGTGATTGGGAGACAGTTGTGTCAGGTGGAACTATGTCTTCTAAATAATAAACTTGTGAAAAGTATTCAGCAAATAAGTTCACTATACTCATACCATCAGTGCCTTTGGTATTATTAAATTTCATTTGTTCAGGAATTCGGTTTGTATTTTTCAGATTGTTAATGTGTCCAGAAGTTTCGAGGATTTGTTTGTATACTATGTTCTGTACATAGTATGTACTTCGAATAAAGCCGAGCACTGAGACGTTTGGCTAGGCTACGATAGAAGATAAACCTATGGTAAGACTCCAACTTATTTGACAATTTATAATGCTTATGAGCAGCTTTTTTCATGTATATAAGATTAATAAGTTCCTTACTGAACCAACTAGGAAATGTAAAAGGTTTAATAAGCTTCTTAGGAACATAGGATTCCAAACCATGTTGAAGTAAATAGTAAAAATGTTCAGTGGCATCATCAATATTCTTCATTGTTGTGCAAAATGACCAATCAATTGTATTAAGGTAGTGGTTAAGGGATTCATAATCCACTTTATGAAAATCATATCTATATTCCTCATATTGTAGATAAGGTTGCTCTTTTTCAATCAGTACTTCAAACGTTAACGCTCTGTGGTGATAACTGTTATTCATTATTAAATCTATGGCTGGCAAAACATTCAGAATGGGAATGTTAGAAAAAACAAGATCCAAGAGTCGGTTGTTGTTATTATAAACCCTATTATGCTGTTTCAGATTAAGCAGAGAAGAAGAGGCAATTAAAGGTTCAGGTGCATCCCCATAGTTGCATAAGATAAATTCATTATTATTCCAGGTTGCTCGAGGTATATTAAAATCACCACATAAAATTATTTTAGCATTAGGGTAATTAATACCTACCTCTTCAATAGCACTACAATAAGATTCGTAAGTCTGAACTGTAGAGGAGGGAGGAATATATACACCCCCAATGATAACTAAGCAACCAATGCCATTGATAGCAATAAAGAGCTGTTCTACATCAAGTACCCTAGTTTTGATTAATTGTGCAGAGAACGAGGACCGCACTAAAATAAGAACACCACCACCACGCATTTTAGTACTAGTATGTTGGCTTCTATCAACACGGAAAACATTATATAAATCAGTTGTAAGCTCATTATCGTAAATTGCATTATTAAGCCAAGTTTCGGTTATAACTAAAACATCGTAATTATTACTGAGGATAATGCTATCTTTAAACTCACTTAAACGATCTAAGACCGCCCACATTTTGATAGTACACAGTTAATTGAAAAAGGGGCAAATCTAGTTTTTTGTGTAATGTTTACGATTAGTCGGTACAATAGTTGGTGTGTTATTTAAATATTTGATTGTCACTGCTTCCCCTTTTTTTTTGGCGTTCGCTAAGTTCACTTCTAAGCATTTGCAGATAATTTCTTTGTTGTGCAGTGGAATCAGCAGCAACACGAAAAGGTGTATTGACTAACTTTGCACTGTTTTTTAGAATAGAACGGGCAATAGCACTGTCACTACAGATGACTTTCAAAGGCCTAGGTTTATCTCCTTTCTTCCCCAATCGAATGACGGCCACCGGAGCGACATCAAAAATTTCTAATGTGTTTAATACCTGGGTAACAGCGGTTTTATCAATTTGTTGAAGTTCAGATACATTAGCAGAGTTAGGTTCAGTAACATTAAAAAGTATAAAGTTCCTACTTCTACTAACCCTTTCATTGATTTCAGAGTAGAAAGATTCACAATTTGAGGAAAAATTTAGAGCTTCTAAACGTTTAACGGTTTCTTTAAGATCTTGAACTTCATTTTCCAAAATTTTACATTTTTTAATCATCATTGGAAAAAGTTTGATTGCTGTTGTGCAATCATCACAAAAAAAGAACAGGGATCTTTGTTTCCTTAGTTGCATAACTCGAATTTCTGATGATCCTAATTCAGTACATTTATCATGAAAAGGTGTACTACACGAATCACCTATCAACATTGAGTCATTTTGACATGTGGTGTTACATTTTGAGCACAAATCCATAATATCCACTAATTTTCACAGCAGTGAGCCACTTAAAGAAGGGGGGATATGCAGGGCATAGCTCTAGACTACTACACTACTTTTACTTTCAGCACCATTCATAATTCTTCTCAACATCCCACGGTCTCTGGATACTTCCTTTGTCTCTGCAACATTCATACATTGCTTTTGATATGCTCTTTTATTTCCGACTCTTTTTTTAATTTATTAAGTAGTAATTGTAACCACCTCTTACAACAACTACTTAAATGGGAACATGTCAGCATAGCTGTTGTTCGCATATCCCATTTGCATTACATTACATTACATTCACAACACACTACAATTGTTTTTGAGAGTTCATAAGTTTTTTAAATAAAAGTTTTTTAAATACAGGAACAGAATCCACTAATAGAAAGAGATGTTCATATTTGTTAAATATGTAGGCACTGTTGAATTCAAATGAGCACTTAAATTTAGATGTCTTATGGTACGGTATAGTTAATTGATTATTGTTGCGCAGGTTGCAAGTGTGTGCAGAAGTTCTTACATTTAGCAGACTATATAGGTAAGCTGGTTGACCTGATTTGTATATATTAAATAATATAGTTGCAAACAAAAGCTCACAGTGTGGTTTTAATTTTAGGATTTCCAGTCTATTATAAATTGGAGTCACATGCTCCCTATAGGGAACATTATAAGCAAATCTCAGACAGCAATTCTGGATGATTTGAAGCTTGTTCCTCACTTTCTCAGAGAGGTAACTAAAATAGACAGTGCTACAATAATCAATGTGGCTTATTACAAGCGCTTGACGCAATTTCCACTTTATCTCCGAGGGAAGCATCATCTTGAATTTATAAATGGATTTCAGTTTAAAGTATGTAATACTGCGAACCTTATTTACGTGACTCTCGAAATTTAAACTACCATCACAGATTACGTCTAGGTTTTTCGCTTTGTGGCTGAATGCTATAACGCATTTGTTTAATATTTCCGAGTTTAAGTTTGTTTTTGAACACTGAACAGAAATACGGAGATCCTATACACTGACATATTGTTTTTTTAGGGTTCAAAGTTAGACCATTGTTTGATGTCCAGGTGAGTACTGCCTCTAAGTTATTTTTCATCTCTAAAATAACCTTGTTCGCATTATACGGGTCTCCAGGTATATATAGTTGGGTGTCGTCGGCATACATATGGATTTTACAGTTGCCAGTTATTACAGTAAGCAGATCTGCTGTGAAAATAGTAAACAACAGTCGACCAAGGATACTCCCCTGCGGAACTCCTTGTCTTACATGTAACTCGCTTGAGACCACTCGATTTAGTTTTACTTGTTGAGTTCTTCCAGATAAATAGCTAGTCATAAGTTGCAGTGCAGATGAGCTCCAACCATAGTAGGATAGCTTTGCAATTAAGAGTCGATGATTTATTACATCAAAGGCCTTGCTATAATCATGGTATACCATTAACGTGGTTTGTGAGTTTTCCATATTCAGAACCAGGTCATTCATAATTTTGCATAAGACGGTTGCAGTACTGTGCTTAGCACGAAAACCCGACTGGATTTGTGGCAGTATTTCATTATTATCAATGTAGTTGGTAATTTATATGTATATTATGTATTCAACCACCTTAGAGATGGTTGTTAAAATGTTTATTGGCCGAAGTTCCTCAGAAGATGTCGCAACACTGACCTTAGGTATAGGTGTGATTAAAGATTTTTTCCATAGATCTGGCATCGTTGAATTAATTAATATGTGTAAAAACATTAATGTAAAATAGCAAAATCAATTTTAGCATTTTTAGTGAGATTTCATCCAAGCCTGTAGCATTCGATGACTGTTTATTAACTGTTTTAATCACATCATCCGAGGATACCGTGTGAAACATTAGTTCCTCTGTTCTTAATGGAAATTTCTGCAATGAAAAGTATCTAATTGTATTTTCTGCAACTTGAGTAAGTGGAATATCATTTATAAAATGTTGATTGAGACAATCCGGATCTTCATTGTTTAAATTAATTGTATTTTTAGGTTTTCGATGTATGTTGGCTTTTTCAAAGAACTTCCATAGCTGTTTAGAGTTATTTTTATATAGTGAAATCATGTAAATATAGAATGCCTTCTTTTCATTCCTAACTGCTTGTGTGACATAGTTTCTCAGCTCTTTGAAATAAGTACGGTCCGAAACTCTTCTAGTTCTGTTATATTTACTAAGAGCTGCATCTTTTATCTTGATCATTTGTTTTAATGTATATGTTAACCATCCCGACTTTGGTCGAAAATTTTTCGCTGTACAGATGGGTGCATGTATATCGAAAAGCGCAGTAATCACTTGATTAAAGTGTGATAATTTTAGATCAACTGGATCTTGATTATAGCAGTATGACCAGTCGATAGAAGTAGTATTTTCAGAAAAAATTTTATGGTCGAAATACTTATAAGTACTAAATGCGTGTGAGCTAGGGATAGGTTGTTTGTGTGGAATATATAGGCTGCAATATACTAAAAGATGATCAGAGGTAAGACAGGCATCTTGAGTGCCAGATCCAGTGTATTTTAAGTTTTCACTCACACAAATCAAATCGAGGAGAGTAGCAGTTGATGATGTTATTCTAGTGGGCCGATTGATAACTTGAGTCAAATTAAAGATCTAAAGATAGACTTAAGATAATTGGAGTTATTGTTCTCTTTGAAAAGATCTATATTCATGTCACCCATTAAAATAATATGTTCAACTTCAGGATAAAGTATTGCCAAAATATGCTCTAATTCCTGAAGGCACGATATTGAACTAGTTGGAGGTTTGTAAATTGTTCCTACTGCGTAAGTTATTTTTTTTATTGTTAATTTTAGCCATAATTGTTCCAATGTGCTAGTGTGGAGATTTTCGAGGTCCATTACTTTACACTTGATTGTATTTTTAACAAAGCAGCAAATACCACCCCCTCTAAGTGGTCTGTCTTTCCTAAATATCGAGTATCCTGGTATCACTATTGAAGTTGAAGGATAATCCAACAGTAGCCATGTTTCAGAGATAGAGATAATGGTGAAATTAGTGCCTAAAACAAACTCACAGAATTCATCAAATTTTGGAATGAGCGATCGAATATTGATGTGGCAAATTTGTAGGTGAGTGAAAGGTTGCTGTGATTTCTGTAATTGCTTTGTTGACTGTAGTTGCTATGTGTTTGCATGTGTATATATACCAAATAAATCAGCTTTAAGTTTTGCCACTGATTTTTTGTATACCAAACAAGAATCGTGATCCCAAACAGCATGACAAATATCGGTGTCTTTACCAGATTTCACATTAGCTAATTTGCAGTTAATGCAGCGGAACTCGGATTTATCTGCCTTGCAATTTTTGAGCTCGTGTCCTAACACACACCTAGGACAGTAATGCTCACGTTTACACAAATGAGCAGTATGATTGTATCCATTGCATTTGAAGCATCTAGTAATTTCGACTGCATCGAAAACTCTGCAGACATCTAGGCCAATAATAATGTGCACAGCCTCCAATATTTTGCTATAGCAATGCTTGATATTTATTTATCTTTGTTTTTTATAGGATCTACTTTTAATATAGTTATATTTATTGAATCAGAGATGTCAGTGTTTTGTTTTACTATATAATCTGCGAGAATGTTAGTTGTGAATTTCTGGGACAAGCCTGAAATTCTAACTCTAGGAAGAGCCTTCCTTAGCAGTTGAACCTTATAGTTTGAAGAAAGTTTCTCACCAGCAATTTTTAGTAGTTTATCAGCATTATCAGCATCATTACATCTAACAATCAGGCCCCCATTTTGAATTTGCTTGACGGTATTGATTTGATGTTAGCTGTAACAGGATTAACGTTATTAACAACATCCAATTTAGTTGTAGTATTTTTCTGATTGTTATCTTTAGGTTTAATTATAACAGATTGCTGTAGTGACTTAGACACAACACTAGCAAAGGTAGTACTTATTGGTGCTTCTGCTATAACTGAAACACTAGAAAGCTTGACAGTGGCAATCTGCATAAATTCTGACTTGAAGTTATCAAAACGTATCTTTAAATCATTCATGACCTCCTCAAATTTAGATTCCAAGATTCCCTTTAATAAGTCAGATGAACCATCATCACTCTTAGCCAAGCAACTTTTGCAATGGAATTGAAGAGATCTCTTATAATCACTAGATGGAAGAAGCTAGGAGTAACATTTTGATACAATTTTCAATAAATATTATACACTATTTACCACTAATTTATCATAATTTATAGAGAGCATATGTTCACACATTCACGTTCACAGGTTGTAAGGTTCTCATCTGTCGTTCTTGCAGAACCTCCTCTACTACATCCAACCACCTTTTATGCAGTCTGCCTCTTGCAGCTCTACTAGTCATCTTACTTACATATATACGCTTGGTAAATCTATCTTCATTTATGCTTTCCACTTGTCCAAACCATCTCAACTCCTTAAGGGTACCCCACACGCTGCTCTGGCCCATTCGTTTAGCACTTATCCCTCAATGTCTTTTGCACACATTACTTAAGAACTTCATTTTTGCAGCATTTATACGACTAGCATGCTTTTTCTGCCAAACCAAATTTTAGTTTCCATACAGAACAGTTGGTACAAACACACTTAAATAGACAGCTTTTGTATTTATACTCAATCCTTAATTCCATTGCACTGCTCACATACTTCCAGACATTTTTCTTCCAGCATTTGTCCATCTTTCTATTTCACCATCCAGCTTTCCATTACTCAAAAACCTTCTACCAAGGTACACTACATTTTCGATCAGTACATTACGGTTCTTTCCATCATCCACACAGTCATCTGTATCCTTCTTGTCATCACCATACAGCGTCTTAAAATATTCTTTCCAACAGTTTCTCACACTTGCTTCATACCAAACAATTTCATTTCTATTGTTAACAACGGCAATACGACTATTTCTACTCTTTTTTGTATTCCTTGCCCATTTTTAAAACAAGTTTTTATTCCCTTCAAAATCTGCATTTTTACTCTCCATCTCCCTTGGTTGCTATTTGCTTGCCTTCACCACTTCTTTCACATATTGCCGTTTCTTCTCATATACTTCCTGAAGAAGCTCTCTTTACTCAATGCCTTTTTCTGCCATCATTCTTTTATTAACCACTTTCTTTTCCCCGACAGCCTTTTTGACCCCATCACTCCATCTAGCATTTTTATTAAATGTAGCAATCATAGTCGTTCCAAAATACTTCCAAAGCATATTTCATCACACTGTTCTTCAAACAATCCCATATTTTCTCCACATCTTCAGACAGCAGAGCTTCTTAATTTTGTCTGTCCATAACATCATCATCATACGTCCATAGCACCTCATTTCAGAGGCTTCTATCTTTTTCTTGTCAGCTTCTCCTACAGTCCAGGCTTCACCACCGTACAGTGCTGTGTTCCACACATATGCTTTCAGCAATATTTTCCTTGTTTCTATGTTTTATTTTTGAACATAGTAGTATCTATTTCTCGTTAAATTCAGCACGGTCCTGTGCTAGTCTTTGTTTTATATCCTTTACACTTTTCCCATATTGCGTTATTGGGCTTCCTAGGTAGCAGAAATCCTTAACCTCTTGTAAGTTATCGTATTTGTACTCTGGTCTTTGACTTATATTACCCTCCTTTACATACTAATACTTTAGTTTTATTTTTGTTAATTTTCATTTCCGATCTACGGTAAATACTGTTTCCATTTCATTAAGAGCTGTTTCTAACTCTTCGTTGCTAGATGCCAATACCACTATACCATCTGCAAATCTAAGCATATCAATTGTTTGTCCCTGCACAATAATTCCAAAGATCTTTTTGCATTTGACATCCAGTGCCTCTTCTATATACAAATTAAAAATTAGTGAGGATAGGGCACATTCTTGACGTAGCAAGTTGTTGTTGTACTTAAAGTTATATTTAGTTGAAGCTTCTGCACAAGACGCAAGATAGAATACTCATTTTAAAATCTTCTGAATTATTCTTATGCATAGCACTTATATCTCGAACATAGGTAACCGGTACAACCATCATAAACACGATGACGGGCAAAACCACTCAAAAGATCGCCATTGCGTAAAGCTGTACACCACGATGTACAAGCAAACAAGATAAGAAAGCATGTTCCACACAAATATACATAAGATAATACCCAGGAAGAAGTGACCGAAACAACATGTCGTTAACATTTTCAAAAACCAGAAAGTGGGGTTATTGATATCAACTTCAACT
Organism: Platerodrilus igneus; assembly: GCA_036346225.1. Lineage (NCBI taxonomy): Eukaryota > Metazoa > Arthropoda > Insecta > Coleoptera > Lycidae > Platerodrilus > Platerodrilus igneus. The sequence goes on along the minus strand of JARFIW010001038.1, from coordinate 1,574,133 downwards.
CCTGAATGGTCAAGAATCAAAACTACACTTGCGTATTAAGTAAATTGTAGACAGACTTGTAGATTTTCAAATGTGACTGAAGTGACAATGTTATCGTTGAATATGTACCAATTATCGCTATTGCGTGCATTTGTATAATAGTGACGAGTCTATACTTGGACCTGCATGAAGTACTGCAGCTTAGTTCAAAATCAAAATCGTTTATAGTAACAGATAGATCTAAGTGTATGTGTTGTAGTAGTTTGGATATTTCTTTGGTGGCTGTGTTGAATAGAAATTGCTTTATAGTTAAAATTAGCCTAGCAGGTGGATTCATAACTATAGTGACTTTTTCACATCAATTAAACTGCAACATTTGTCGCACATATTGGTTATTTTCGTTCAGTTTTTCTGTGCGAAGATAGTTGATCAAACTTTTAATGTTTTCTCCTGTATGAGCGGCGGAAAAAGGTTTCATCGAAAATGCAGCATGATCAATTTAGAGTTCAGAAGACAACCAATGAATGGTAAAACTCAAAAAACTTGCATTAGTGTGCATACAAGTCCATATGTCTAAAGTTATTAAGATTGCAGAGGCTTGTGAGATATTTGCGTGGATTTTATTGTGTATGCGCTCATATATATCAGGAATGATCTTTTCCATAGGGTAAGTTCAACTTGGAAGTTTATAATGAGGCAATGCCTTCTCCGTAAGTAATATTAGACTTACCTACTTTAATAAATAAATTATTTAAAAATTATTTGTCCTGCAAAACCGACTCGTTCTACTATATAGGCTCATTGTTCACAGCAATCATTTTTGCTATTAGATAATGAAATTCTTTTGATTTTGTATCGTTAATATCCCAAACTATTTTTCTCAGGATCGTTTCGGATAAGCTCAATTGCTTCCTATGTTCGTGTTTTTCTAAAACGACTTTGCTTGTAGAAGGAACAGAATGTTCTACTTCTGAAAAGAAGGTTTGACATCCAGTGGATTTGTCTGGATGCTTAGTTTTCAAATGGTTTTTCATAGCGGATGTACCAACTTGTTTTGCTTACCCTCCATAGGAAATATTCGCATTGCACAACAAACATTTCGAATATCGATGGTTATCCTCCAAAATATTAAAATGTTTCCAAATAACAGAATTTTCTTGATTGATGTTGATGACATTTCACCTAGTCGCACTCTAATAAATAATTCTTGAGTAAAAAGCATTTTAACAAAGAAAGCTCTATATTGAAGTTTAAAAACTGACGTCATGCACCGCTCAAATCTCGAGACGTACAATGTAAGTTAGATCAAGTCTCAACTAAAATTAAAAGAACGTTTGAAAGAATTTTAGGATTACAAAAAGAATGCATTTTCTTGTTAAAAGTTTATTACTTTTCTGGAAGTTTTGTATTGTTCAGTAGGAGATTAAAGATTAAAATAAAATAAATAAATCCTCAACCAGATTTAAGGAGTTTTGTCTGTTTATATTTATTCTAAATCTAAAAGCTATATGTTATTTTCAAAGTTTGGGGCTTAGGAATTTTCCTTAATCTAAACCGAACAATATAAAAATAAATACAAACAGAGGTGTGTATTAATTAGTTTATTACTTTGAAAGACTATTGGTCATTTATAAGCTTTTTAAATAAATAACTTGTGCTCTTGTGGTTGTTGCCTATAATTTAATGCAACATGTATGCTTATGGTTGTATATTATTATTATTGTATTTATGAAATAAGTATGCACTAGTATAGAAAATTAATCAGAAACACGTCTTTTTCTCGCTTTAATAAAACCGGATAGTAATCTGGATATTCAGCAATCCAGCTAAATGATACGCATGTAATCCGATATCCCGCCAATTTCTTATCTGTTGCATCTCTACTTGTTATCCCCTTCGGTTTTGGTCATAATATTATTTCATTTCTGTTATTTATGCTTTTATTTTTATTTTATAAATGATGTAAGTATTTAAATGATTTTAATCAGTGTATGTTTTAGCTTAACACAATTTATTTCCACACATGATAATAACAAAATACTGTTAGAAAAAATATTTGCAAAATGAGCAATAAGAATCAAACAAAAATAAATTTTAAAGGATCACTGTTCAACATTAATTAGTGTTTGGGTTTCACAATAAAATTCCTAATTTTCAAATAATTTTTCATTTTCCAATTAATTTTTTCGGTTCTGAATGGACCTGCGCCTTGAAAAAGTTCTAGATTATTAGACGGATGGAACGGCTTGAGTGTTCAAATGAGCTAAAGAGCCAGACCATTGGCTTTACCAAATTGGTGATCTTTGTTGAGAAACCAAACTAAGACAGATCCCCGAAAGATGGCAGCAGCTCCTTCGGTACTTAGATTGGCAGAAACCATATTGGTCGACATGGCATTCTAAGACACACTACTGCGATGTGGAAGGCAATGGAAAACCACCATATTACCTCCCAAGTACACAGCGTACTTAAATTGTTATTAAAAATGATGGCATCATCTTGCGTAAAAGATCCCGGAATTAAAATAGTCCCTCATTTGGTCCTCCAGAAGAGGACTACTTCGGAGGATGTGATCGGAAAGTTAAAAATAAAAGTCGGGAACATTCTGCAAGTCGGAGTGTGGAATGTCAGAAGTATGAAGCAAGTAGTTAAGCCAGAGAACTCGAAAGTTGAAAAGGATAGGTTAGCATTAGATATAGTAGAGATTAGCAAAGTTCGGGGGCCAGAGGCGGGTGATTTTTGGAGCGGCGACTTTAAGATAATTCATACAGGATCAGAGGAAGGAAATTTGGGTGTGGGGATAATTGTGCGAAAAAGGATAGGACAACGTGTAGAAAACTACTTACAAAAGAACGAAAGAGTACTCATGGTTACATTAGAGTCTAAACCGATAAATACAGTAATAATACAAGTATACATGCCCACCTCTAGCTACAGTCAGGAAGCGGTAGAAGAGATCTACAAAGATATCAAAGACATACTAAAATGCATAAAAGGACATGAAAATTTAATAATTACGGGGGACTTTAATGCAGTGGTTGGTGAGAGTAGGCAAGGAGTGGTAGTAGGTTTATTTGGATTAGACACGAGAAATGACAGGGGAAAGAGGCTGGAAGAATTCTGCGACAAAACAATTTAACCATCAAAAAACATTATTTCAACATCATGCTAGAAGACGAAACACGTTAACAAATAGATGACATTCGTGTTAGGCAACAGTTTAGGAATCAAGTAAAAAAACTCTAGAAGCTACCCAGAAGCAGATATAAACACTGACCACAATATCGTAATTACAAAGGCCGCTCTTAAATTAAAAAATTTGAAAAAAAAGAACGGAAAAAGTCATTTTGATTTTGAGAAATTAAAAGATAAATATATTTATAAAAGATTGAAAAAAGGTCAAATGAATTGCTGAAAGACATCAGAAAAATTTCGGATAGGAAGGAAGTAGAAACAAAATGGAATAACATTAAATCCAGCTTAGACATGGCGGCCAGAGATATTCTGGGGTATACACAAAAAGAAAATAAGAAACTATGGATAACATAGGTTATCCTGAATTTAATAGAAGAAAGTAGAAAATACAAAAATAGATCAGACGAAATGGGAAAACAGAGATACAAAGTCACAAAATGGGAAATTATTCGCAAATGCAAGAAAACTAAAGAACAATGGATTGATGAAAAGTACAAAGAGGTACAAACTAAGATGGAAATAGGAAAGACAGACAAAGCATACAAACTAATTAGAATGAATTTTAGGGATATACAATCGTATATCAAAAATATATGGAGTGTCGAAAGAAACATCATCATAGAAAATGTAGAGAAAGTGATTAGATGGCAAGCACATATAAGGGGAATTTATGTGCAGGGCAGAAACTAGCAGCACTTAGAACAGGAATCAGACATTGAAAAAGATGATGGAATATTCTATACTTAGAGATGGCTTTGAGTTAACATTAAAGGATTTGAAAAATAGTAAGGCACTGGGTATAAATAAAGTGCAACAAGAAACTCTAAAAGCTGCTGGACAATTGTTCACAAGCCTTTTTAGAAGTGGCAGTGGCTGCCCATCCAAATTTTAAACAAATATTTTATCTGCAAGCAGATAGCTCATATAAGGCATTAGGAGCCTTTCTTTGTCAGTTTGATAGTGATAACAAACAAATAATAGCATTTGCACATAGAGTGTTGAACTTCGGTACAAAATTACAGAGAAACAGGCTCTAGCCATTATTTTTGCGTCGAAACAATGACATACCCTAATATTACGCCATGAGCTTATTACTATTACAGATCACAAGGATTTGTCATTTCTAGCTACCATAAAGTTGTCTACTGTACGATTAACCCACTGGGCAATGTATTTCTAAGAGTACGATTTTAAGATACAACATTATTCTGGAAGAGAAAATGTTCTGGCAGACACACATTGTCACGTTTACCAGACAGGCAGAAAATTAAAGAGGTTGCTGACTGCAATGGTATCACCGTAAAGATGGCTGTACTCCAAATGGCTAAAACGTTTGTCTCGTTGAAAGAAACTTTGCATGATTAAAAAAATTCAACAGGGGGAACCCCGGATTGAGAAAATATTGACTGTACCTAAAAATGGGGAGGGCAGTGAAAGAAATAAGAAGATTATGGAATGGTACCGGGTATATAATGAAGTTGTTTTTAGGAAAGGGGATAAAGTAAATCCAGGTTGGCACTTGTGTGTACCACATGAACAAGTTCAGGAATTGGTAATTCAGCAACACGTTGAAGGTGGCCATTTAGGCTACAAGAAGGTTTATGCTAGTATAAAAAAAGTATTCTACTGGCCTAAAATGTGCAAGCAGGTTCGATCGATTGTTTGCACCTGTGAATTATGTCAGAAGGCCAACATTTCTCCTGCAGTACATGGTACCGTCAATTGTGTGATTCCTGGGCGTCCGGGAGAATTGGTGTGTTTGGACCTTATGGGTCCTTTGCCAAGGTCAAGAGGGTGTACTGCTTACATCTTAGTAGTAGTCGATACGTTTACCCGTTTTACCAAATTGTATGCTCTAAAAAGAGCTTTTTCTCGAATTTTAAATAGAGTAGTAAACGACTACTATATTACAGTCCAAATTCCAAAGCTAATTTTATCAGATAATGAGACCCATTTCAAATCTAAACTCTGGAAAGTAGCACTAGAACAGTATATGGTAAAATGTCGATTTACATAAGTTTATTTCCCAGAGAGAAATCAAACTGAGCGAGTCAATAAGGAAGTGGGAAGGTTCCTCCGCACTTACTATTTTGATAAACACACTCGTTGGGCTTTCTTATTATCTACTGTAGAGGGTTATATTAATAATGCAGTTCATAGTGTAACCGGTTATGCCCCCGGCTACATTACAATTTAAATTATATTATGAGAATAGGGTTGATGATTTTCTAGAATTTCCTAAACCTTCAATATTACTCTAATCTCATGCAGACATTTTGCATTTGGTACATGAACGATTAATGTCAAAGGCATAGCGAAGAAAGTTAAAAATGGAGCAAGAAAGGAACCCTATAATTTTCAAAGTTGGTGAGCAAGTTTTGGTGCAAACCCACCCTCAATCATCTGCCATCAACTCTAGTATCGCTAAATTCTTTTTGATTTATGAAGAGCCTTATGCCATCAAAAAAGTTGCTGGTCCAAATGCTTATGATCTGCTGGATCCACAAGACCGTCCTAAATGTTGCCATAATGTAAAGAACCTGAAAAGGTTTTATAGTTCTGTAGAGTTTTGCCAATAAATAGTTTTAGCGATTGATATATTTAGGGTTAGGGAACCTAGTTTTTACTAGTCCATTTTTAATAATCTTCTTTATAAGCTGCAGTTCTTTCAGCTTGATCGTATACAAGTTTTGCTACTCTTAATTACGATGTATTAAAATAGCTTGTTTTTAAGCATTATTTTAATAAGGGGATAGTGTAGTGGGGTCAGATAAAGGTAGCGGCTCCGTGGCATAATGGTATGTGTGTGACGTCGATGGTCCCGGGTTCGAATCCCGACACGGTCCGCTTGAAAAATGTTAGGCAAGTATTTTTCACTAAAATACACCCTCGTTCAGATGAGAGGTAAAATGGAGGTCCCATGTGTGAGTGTTGTCACGCACGTTAAAGATCCCTACCCTGCTCAGAATAGCAAGGGTTTGGCAAAATTCAAAATTTTCCAGGTAAAAAAGCTCGCTTCCTGGCCAATGTAGTACCTTCGGGTGGAGCATAGGAAAATCACATGTAAGGTCAGATAAAGGTGTGTTACCGCTTTCTGGAGATGTGCAGAGAAGTGAGGAGCGGGGGTTGATGAGTATGCACGGACTAAAAAAAGGAGATACGGGTGGTGTAGTGGGACATGGATGTATCGCAGATGATATTTGGTGTAATATTAATAAATAATTTAGATGGTGTTTAGCTCAATGTACCTACTGGAACCCTAGAGACATTTTTAAATTGAAAAGTGCAAGTGATGCAGATAATTATAAGGTAATTATTCTGCCAATAAAGTTCGCCACACTACAGAGTTTCTACATCTTCCCTTGTACGTAGTTTCATCTAGATGTTGAGTTATTAGATGTGGTGATGCCTTTCTCCTTCTCTTTTGTATGTTTTTTGAGCAATGTTGATAACAAATCTACGATGACTTTTATGCTTCTGCAGGGTTCATGCCCGAGCTATGCCACGTTCACGCTTTTTCCATCTTTATTAAACAAATTTAATTTAATGTACCTTGTGCCTTTAGTGTATAGTCAGGTTTCCTAAAGAAATAAATACGTTTCAATACGTGTATCAAATATCTTAAATTTTATAGGTCTGTAAATATAAAATATTTCCTGTATTTCTAACAGCAGTAGCATAGAGTTCTTTGTTGTCTGACATATATGCCCTACATAATTAATTATATTAATTCTAAATACTCAAACAAAAAAATCCATACCGCATTTTATTTACACAACTAGTTTACAGTTCTTTTCAGGTCCTTCACTGATTTTCAATATTTTCCAATGCAGTTCAATTTTAATACAGTTATAGTTCACTGCTTCAGAAAAAATGTATGCTAAAGTTATTATGTTCTCACCATCTAATTGCGTATCCTCTCCACTGGGCCTCTCCAAATAATATCTACCTTAAATCTACATGAATAGAATTTTAAAATACACTTGCCTTGGCAACAGGATCATCAAATGGTACATTAGCATCATTTGTATTCTGTAATTCTAATATCCTTTGTTGTAATAAATTTTTCTCTTCTGATAACTTCTTGACAGTCCTTGATATTACTTTGTTGTCTTGTATAAGTGAATGAGTCAAATCTGTTAACTCCTGTAATAAAGTAAAATCGAAATTTACAGACTATTCAATTGTAATTTAAATACCTTAATTCTATTCAAAAATTCCACAGGCATCTGGTGTTTCACATCTTCTTGTGCATTATCCTTTAATAGATTTTCTCTGCTTGTAACTTTCTTTAAGCGGTCCCTTAATCGATTCAATTCCTTTTTCATATTGCGAGCTTCTTCTTCAAGCTCACCCTAAAAATCAATAGTATTAATTATAACACAACAATGAAGTAATCATTAGAACCAAAATTTTAATTATAATATGGTTTTTTTTAATGATCTTAGCCACACATATCAATAAAAATAATATTTCTATTTCAACTGTCTATTTTTAAAAAAATTTAACATTTAACATTTATTGCTATTTATTCTTGCACATAATAAAGAAGCTTACAATCCTTCTGTGCATTTATAATACCAGCACCATAACGACTGAAAAAAACGATCGTGTCTTTTACTGCGCCACCATACGTAATGAATTTCCTAACTAAATTGACTTTAATTGAGTTAAATTATACACGTAGAATTCTGGTATTACATCATAATATTCTAGTCTGCCCCCATAATGCAAGCCAGTATACAAAATCTTATTTTATGTTCAGATAATCTCTACCTAGCGGTTTGTAAAGATATCTAGCCGAGATTCTCTGCAAAGCTTTTCCAATTACAACAGGATACAACATCAAGGACAGCTTCAACTTTGTTACTAAATTTAAAAATTTTCATTTACCAGATAATCACATTTTAATTTCTTTGAATGTTAAATCACTATTCACCACCATAACACAAAGAATCATAACTGAAAAGTGGGATTTAATATCACCACATTGTAATTTATCTGTAGACAGTTTCAAAAGTTCAATCAGTTTGATATTTAATAACATGTATTTCTGCTATGAAAAAAGATTTTATTTACAAAAATTTGGTACACCTATAGGTTCTCCTCTCTTTCCAATTCTTGCTCAAATTGTGATGGATTCTTTGATTGACGAAGTTTTACCACAACTACCGTTCCATCTTCTATTCTTTGCAAAATACGTTGATGACATCGTGTGTAGCATTCCCAAAAATATGACTGACATTGTTTTGGATGCCTTCAATAAATTCAATAACCACTTACAATTTACGTATGAAATAGAAGTCCACTGAAAATCCCTTTTCTTGATACTGTTGTCATACGAGACTCTGCAAACATTATCAAGTTTGACTGGTATAAAAACCAACAAATTCAGACCGTTACCTAAATTATTATTCTGATCATCGTTACCAACACAAAATAAACACTATTCTGGCCATGAAGAATCGAGTTGTGAAAATATGTGATCCTGAATATCTACACAAAACCTTTTGGAACTTCAACGTACCTTTATTAATAACGGCTTTCCTAAATCCACAGTGAATAAAATTTTATTTGCAGACGTCAATACAGCAGAAGTTAAACTGAAAAAACTCAACTTGCTACCACTCATAAGACCATCCATTATATTCACAAACTCTCTCCATCTTTAACAAGAATTTTGAAGCGCAATGATTACAAAATCATGTATACTTATAACAAGTCGATAAAAAATCTATTTACTCGAGTCAAAGATAGAAGAGACCGACAATGGTTAAGCAACGTCATCTATCAAGTAAAGTGCTCATGTGGGAACTTATACCTTGGACAAACAAAACAGTACCTTTGCAGAAGGTTAACACAACATAAGACTGATGCCAAACTTGGAAAGATATCCTGCACACTAGCGTCACATATTCAAACCACTCACCACAACCCCAATTTTGTTGATGTTAAAGTAATAGAAGTTGAACGTGACTACAAGAAAAGACTCTTTTTAGAATCTTATCATATTAACAGGACTAAAAACAATCTAAATTCTAAAAGTGATATAGACAATCTAAGTGAGGTTTATATTTCGCTTTAAAATGTAATAGTTAAAGAAATGCAAACCTAGTTTCATAGGCATTCTAATTTTGATGCCTTAGACGGCGTATGCCTTAATGATGTGGAGTTGTCTGGTGGACTTGAAATAGTTAACGGTTTCTCAATGTATTTTGCTAGTACCTATAAAAAGGATAAATTGTCTGCAAGTAATTTTAATATTAACTTTATGCATACTGTTCATATTTCTAATGTGGATATTAAGCCTGAATTAATACAAGAAAAACTCATGGCTTTGGATGTTATTAAGGGAGCTGGTCCTGATGGTATCTCTCCTAAATTATTAAATCTTTGCTCTGGTGCTTTATATTATTCTCTTTCTATACTTTTTAATGCATCTCTAACGGAGGGCTGTATGCCAGACTTCTGGAAGCTGTTTTGTAACTCCTATTTACAAATCTGGAAACAAAAATTTAGTTAGTAATTACAGACCAATATCCGTGCTTAGCTGTATTCCCAAGATTCTTGAAAGTTTGATCACTGATACATTAGCTTCTGTTACCAGGTCACTAATCACAGACCAACAGCAGGTTTTGTTGCAGGAAGGTCTACATTGAGTAATCTAATTCTGTACAAGGATTTTATTTCCACATCTTTGGAGGAGGGGTTTCAAGCAGATTCTATCTATACCGATTTTTCCAAAGTGTTTGATAGTGTAAGTCATACTATTTTGATAGCAAAACTTGTAGCACTTGGAATCGATGGTTGTTTATTGAAATGGTTGCGAAGCTATCTCCTTGACAGAAGGCAAAGTGTTCGAATTGTAGGTTACACTTCTAATGAAACTTGTGTTCCGCAAGGTTCCCACCTTGGTCCCTTGTTGTTATTTTTATAAATGATCTTAGCCAATATATAATCAATTCCAAACATTTATTATATGCAGATGATTTAAAGCTGTTTCGTCACATAAGAACTGTTGACGACTGCATAAAACTGCAAGAAGATGTTGATGCCGTCTTCCAGTGGTATATTGATAACGGTATGAATTTCAACATAAAAAAATGCTATAGTATTACCTTTATCAAATCACATCATTCATTATTGTTTGGTTACCAAATTAATAAAATTAGTCTCTGTCGTGTTAATAAAACAAGGGATTTGGGCATAATTTTTGACTAGTCTCTAAGTTTTCATGAGCACACTAATGCTATAATTAACAAATCTTACAAGATGTTAGGGTTTATAAAAAGACATTGTGGCGCTCTTAACAATCCAGCTGCTATCATGACACTTTATACTAGTCTTGTTCGCACATTAGTTGAATACAATTCGCCAGTCTGGAATCCATTTTACCAAAACCAAATCTCTCAAATTGAAAGGGTTCAAAGAAAGTTTATTAATTTTATGCTTTTTAAACTATACTTGCCAGTTGATACATTTACTTATGATGATGCCATTAAGTTGTTGAACATTAAAACTTTACAAACCAGAAGACTCATTAATGATCTGTTATTGCTCTTCAAATTGATAAACTCACATATTGACTCACGAGAGATCCTTCAGCTAATAAACCTTCATGTGCCTGCTAGGGCTACACGTAACCAGACTGTTTTTCATATTCCTCTGCATAGAACAAATTATGGTATGAATTCCACAATAACTCGGCTGTGTATCTTGGGAAATGAATTTTCTTCATGTTATATTTCGTATTGTTTATTGTCATAACTTATAATTTAGTACATGTGATTAGCTTACGTCTACACTTCATGATTAACTACTAAGAACTGCCAGCCGCCTGTATTGGACTCGTGCTCCCTACTCTTCTATGTACGAGTGCCTCTAATGGCAGCGGACCTTACTACTCACTATTACTACAACATCTTCCCTTTTTTAACGGAAAGCAATATTTTACAATTTTTATACATCTTAATCCTACCCTTATTTTAGTGTTGCCATCTTGAAGGAGTAACTATTACTTGACCGTAACGCAAAGTAATCGTGGTGCGATCTCGCTTTGCGTTAGTCTCTGTTGCACTACACTTTTCACCTGCCGCCATTTCACTTGCGTCATTATGTGCTAATTTAGAGCATGATGGTGTGTCACTCATTACATTACTCTGCTGCTTATTTACAATGACATTTTGTTCTAACTTATCACTATAATTAATTAACTTAGGAAAATCTATACTATTATAATAAGCTTTTGCATCTGCTCTACCTTCTTTCTCTTTTACAGTTTGATCTTTTGACCATGACACCGTTTTCGGAATTTTGAGGTGTTGGTCGTCTTTTATTGCAGATGGTCTTAAAAATTTCCTATTTCTTATATAAATTCCATTATTTACAGAAACCTTATATCTACGTTTACCAAGCTTCTTTAAAATTTTACCTGATTGCCAGATTGATTGAGGTTTTAATTGTACCCACACGTTTGTATTTGGTTTTAATATTGACAATTATTTCGCCCCCCTTTTTTCATTATAATTTTCTATTTGCTTGTTTTGATTAATTTTAATGTAACTGTTATACTGAGCCGTGTTAACTAAGTGTGATTTTAATTTTTTGGTTGCTGTGGGAAGCAAAGGGTTACGAGTAGCTCTCGACATTAATATTTCATTTGGTGAGTTATTTTCAAAAATAGGCGTATTTCGGTATTGTAGAAGTGCAAGATTTAAATCTCTACCAACCTCAATAACCTTTTTCATCATTTTTTTAATTGTTTGTATGTGCCTTTCACTCATTCCATTAGACTGACTATGGGTCGGTGAACTTACTCTATGTTGAAATTGCCATTCATCAGCAAAATCTTGAAATTCTTTGGAGGTAAACTGAGTTCCTCCGTCACTAATCAAGTATTTGGGAACTCCAAATCTTGCAAAAATGGTTTTGAATGTGTTAATTATAATCTTACTAGTTATATTATTTAATTTTTCAATTTCGACAAATTTAGAATAATAATCTACCACTATTACATAATATTTTCCACTAAGTTCGTATATATCACAACCAATTTTATACCACGGGATTGAGTGTATTTCGTGCAGTTGTAACGGTTCTGCTGGTTGTGAATTTGCATATTTTTGGCAAAGTGCACAATTTTCAATCACTGATTTAATTTCGTTGCGAATCGTTGGCCAAAATACTGATTCTAGTGCTAGCTTTACACATTTAGTATACCCTAAGTGACTGTAATGAATTTTCTCTAGTATTGTTTTCCTCAGACTTAGTGGAATTACACAACTGTTATTTTTATAAATGATCTCATTTTCAATTATTAATTCGCTTTTATATTTAAGATATGGCCTAACACAATTTTTTAATAATTTATTATTTTTTGGCCAGCCCTCATCGATTACTATTCGTAATTGCTGTAATTCTGGATCAGCATTAGTTGCCGATTTAATTTTATTTAAATATTCTTCACTAATATTAGCCTCAACCACTACACAAATTTGATCTTTTAAATCTAACTCATTACTCGCGGTGTCTTTAGAACAAGCTCGCGATAATGCATCCGCTATAACGAGATCTTTGCCTCTTTTGTATTGAAGATTCAAGTTGTACCTCTGTAAAAATAATATTATGCACTGTAAACGAGCTGGTACTTTATTTAACGGTTTATTAATTAATGTTATCAAAGGCTTGTGATCAGTTTCAACGATCACTGACCTTGCAAATACGTAATCATGATATTTAGTTAACCCATAATAAATCGCTAATAGCTCTTTTGTGATTTGGGGTTGTTGTACCTGGGATTCCGTTAGAGCTTTTGATGCGTATGAAACAGGTATATTTTCCTGTAACATGCATGCCCCTAAACCATTCTGACTTACATCTACAGATATAGTTATTTCTTTGGAAGGGTCGAAATACCTGAGTACCGGACTATTTGTTAAAATTTGTTTAAGTTTTTCAAATGCAGCTTTATGTTGATCTGACCATACAAAATAAACATCCTTCCTCAAGAGTTCATGTAAAGCTTTCGTTTCTTCTGAGAAATTTTCAACATACTTACTCATATAGTTTATAATACCTAACAGCCTCTGAACGTCTTTCTTGTCCTTGGGTTCCTGGAATTCTTGTATGGCTTTTAACCTGTCAGGATCTAATCCTATACCTTCACTGCTTAAATAATGCCCCATAAATTTAACTTTCAAACACCTAAGATACATTTTTTGAATTGAATTTAATATTACGTTCTTTTGCCCTTTTTAATACCTCTATTAGTGCTTTATCGTGTTCTTCTTTTGTCTTTCCCCATATAATTACATCATCTATATACACTGCTACATTACTCATCTCAAAGGTTCCCTGAACCTTTCATTGAACACTTCCGGCCGCTTTTAATTCCATACGGTAATCGAAGAAAACGATAGCGACCATAGGGTGTACCTACTGTACAAAGTTTACTACTTTCGTCGTCTAACGGTATCTGATAGAATGCTTGACTTGCATCTAACTTAGAAAATATGCGTGCCCCATGTAATTTCGCCGTTATTTCCTCTAACGTTAATAGTTTGCAATGTTCTCGTTTGAGTACTTTATTTAATTGCAAGGGGTCTAAACAAATTCTTAATGTACCATTTTCTTTTCTTATTAATACTAGTGGATGTACCCACTCACTAGCGCCGTTTACTTTTTCGATAATATTTAATTTTTCTAATTCTACCAAATTGTCTTTTAATTTGTCCATCAGTGCAAATGGGACTTTTCTTATTGGCGTGATACAAGGAACTGCACTAGGATCAATTTTCATTTTATAAGATGGGTTGATACAACCTATACCTGAAAATACCTCACCAAACATTTGTATAATTTGTTCATAATTTAAATTGAAAGTATTATTAATGTGTTCAATACTCTTAATAGAATGAGCTTCTGGTTCTATACGATTAATTAATTTCAGACTTATTGAGCTTGCTAACCCTAATATCGGTTCAGTGTCATCATTAACTACAAAAAATGCAATTTCAAGCTCCCTACTATTATACTTGCAATCAATTCTACATTCCCCTATAAGTGGCAAAATGTCACCTGTGTACGATTTCAAGAGGGTCTTTGACTCTACTAATTGTTCAAAAGGCATATTTAAACGAATAAAGTATTTTACAGGTAAAATGTTTACCATTGCACCTGTGTCAATTTTAAACGACATCTTAACTGCACCTATTGTTAAGTCTACCCACCAAGCCTTATCATTTACAAGAACCCTTTTACAATTTGTATTACCTGTCGCTTCATTCAGGGTGCCTATAAAAACTACATTTTCTTGATTATAATTTTCCTGAGTTAAACTACTAATTTGTTTCTCGCTTCTACATACTGTTGCAAAGTGATTGTATTTTTTACACTTACCGCAAACCTTTTTATATGCCGGACATCTATTAATTGTGTGATTGAGCCCACACCGCTTACAATTTTTAATTTGCGACCTCCTACCTTGCGATTGTGATCTGGCTCGTCCACGGAAAGGTGATGTCGCGCTTCCTTTGTTGTCCTCGCCAAATCGCCGTTGTTGGCTTGACTGCTGTCTATCTGGACCAGACTGCCAGCCCCCATGGAGCTTTGTTTGGGTGAAATCCTGTCAATTTGAGCATTTACCTGATTATTTGCGACGAATTTTTCCATTCTTGCCGCCTGCGATTTAGACTGCTCAATTATAGAACACAATTAGATTGCTTTTTCCAAATCCGCTTCATCTTCTTGCAGTAATCGGTGCCTTATTTCTTGACTATTTGTTCCACAAATTAGCATAAGTTTTATAAGATCATCATTTAATTTGTCAAATTTACAACTTGCCGCTTGTCGTCTCAGATCAATGATGAATTGTTCCATTGTCATTTCACTTGATTGCTTGGATGTAAAAAACTTGTATCGCAAAAATGTTAGATTCTTTCTAGGCGAGAAGTGGTTATCGAATTTTTCAATTACTGGCTCTAATTTGTCCTTTTCATCCTCTTCGAATTTAAACGTCGCGTAAATTTTCTGGATTTCAGGACCTGCAAAATGTAGCAACTGAGCGATTTGAATTTTTTCTTCTTTTTTATTGGCTTCCGTCGCTATTAAATATATATTAAAGCTATTTTTCCATTGTGCCCATTGTTCTGCAGCTTGACCATTGTTCAATTCTAACCTGGGTAGTACGTTACTCGCCATTTTTCTTAGTAAATTGCTGAACGCGTGTTAATTACTGTAATTATGCTTGCTGTTGTCGGTTTTGTCGCAGCGCCATGTTATATTTCGTATTGTTTATTGTCATAACTTATAATTTAGTACATGTGATTAGCTTACGTCTACACTTCATGATTAACTACTAAGAACTGCCAGCCGCCTGTATTGGACTCGCGCTCCTACTCTTCTATGTACGAGTGCCTCTAATGGCAGCGGACCTTACTACTCACTATTACTACAACACTTCACAAATTGATTTTTTTGGTGTAACTATAGCATTTTTTCGTAATCAATTGAAGAATGTTAATATGCAGTAAAAAAGGCAAAGAAGAGGAAATTCAATATGCAAGTATATGGAAGGTTTTAATGTTATGAGTAGTGTTTATTGATATAACAAACCAGCATGTAAATTATTATTATTGTTATATACTTTTTTTTAATTGCACAAAATTATTTAAGTTTTTTGTAAAAAGAGGATTTATCCCGTATATTAATAAATAAATAATTTAAATTTGATATTTATATTAATTTTTCGATAAATTTCAATCAAAATTTTTCACATTAATAGTTAATATCTAGTTTTATTCTTCTTTATAGTTTTAATGTTATTAAAGTTTAAATTATTTAAGATTTTGCTAGTTAAAGTTAAAATGCTGATGTGAATTTATATGTAAGTTTTTCAATTATGTATTTAATAACTGTAACCATTTTAGCCTTCGATAAAGAATCAAAACAGATTCGAAACGTCATGAGTATAAATAAATACACTCTACTACAAGCATTTCGTATCGAACTAAATAGTTCCCAATAATTTTATTCAACAAGTAGTGTTTATTTAAAGCAGTTCATAATTATTTGACATTTTGTCAAATCATATTTTATATTCCCAACATTGGGCCGTCATGAATTGCCGTGGATCTCTAAATCGTGCCTCAGTAACAAAATACATTCGAAAATTTAATTAATTTTCTAAAAATCGAAAATTGCACACAATAGAAAAATTTTTCAAAAAAAATAATTTCTTACCCAGATTCCTCTCTTGATTACCTTAATTCTTCACCCGCTTCCCTGGCTAGCTCAGTTGGACCTCCTCTTGGATACCTAGATTCACTATCATACTCTTTATCGTTCACGCACACTCCTAATAAAACCACAAAATAATACAACAATCATACAATATTTATTTACCACTATTTACAAATAAAACTTCAAGATTATTTACATTTCGGTGCTCAAGTTACACCTCAATAAATCCTATTTTTGTACTGTCCTGGATTTTAATTTAAAATATCAAACACATTGAATATACCCAGAGTAAACAGGCCCTGAAAATACCTTATTTTCTTTCTTTATTTATAATTTATTTTAAATTAGTATGGTGAACTCATGATAACCCAGTTAATTATGAATAATGTTACGCTTTTGTACTTCGCATACTCTTACAACAAACAAAAAAAAAACCCATGTACTCGTAACAATAAAAATTTTAAATTCCTGATGGAACGTTAATAAGCTTTATACACCTTTAGATTTCTATTTAAATACCATAATAAAGTTAGTTATACGTATTATTTTCAATACGCAAAATAATGCACAATACCTTCAAAATTCACTCTCACACGTCACACAATTTTCATAGTTTATAACAACAATTTTAAAGCGTTACCTGGAATTTCTTGAAGATCTCTACTGCGTTGACGATGCCGTTAAGTTGTTTCGCTATGCTCTGCTGGCCGCTTCTAGCTATTTGTAGATGAACCTCATCTAGGGTGTGCTGTTTGCTCTGCCTTCACGGTGTATCCAAATCCAAATTAATTACACTTCTTTCATAATTGCGTACTTTAGTTTAATTTAATTGAAATTTACGTTACTACACGTCACTTCACGAGCTTGTTTAAGATAAATGTTGCACCTCAAATTAAAATTTAGACTCGACGCTATTCGCGTATCAATTTATGAGGCCAACACTGTACTATTTAATTTAAAAATATGTATACTTACAAACTCGTATTCTGAAGCGGTGAAAATACTAAGAGATCGAAGTTAAAAGAGAGAGTGATGCTAATTCTCTTCAAGTATTTATATGATTCCGAATGCCACGAGGCCAACACTGTACTATTTAATTTAAAAATATGTATACTTACAAACTAGTATTCTGAAGCGGTGAAAATACTAAAAGATCGAAGTTAAAAGAGAGAGCGATGCTAATTCTCTTCGAGTATTTATATGATTCCGAATGCCACCTCTAGGCCACTCTTCCCGTGAAAAAGCTAATTTAAAATAACACTTCCTCAAAATTTGGTTCAACCGTTTTCGAAATCCCCGAAATTTAGCGCGTCGTTACGATATTTTCCGAAAAATTAACATTCAATATTCCCGTGTTTGTCTGATGTACAACTAACTATATCGACCAATAGTATATCCATTGACGTCTTAAAAACCCCGCCTATATTAACGTTGTCCCTTTTTTATGCATATTATATGTTTTCTTCTAACCTTGTTTGAGTGGTAGAGAATCGATATTACTGTCCGCGTTCTATTTACTCCATGCGGATTTGTATACGTGCTTTGCGACTGTCGTTTAACCAATATTCTTTGAAACTTGCTTGTTATCTATAAAAATAAGAGGAACCTGACATTTCGAAAACATGCAAGTGTTCAATTAACCGACATTTTAGCACAACATTTCTAAGAGTTGGCTTTTCAAGGTATTTTATATTCAACGGCTGTTTATGTGTTAGCAAAGCGTTTCACCTTGGTATTATCGATTTTTCATGCTTTTATGCATATTATACGTAATTACCCGTTCAATTAAACTTCATTAAATTAATAAATAAATTGCATTGGCTTCTAAAATTTATTTTCTTTACGAACCTAACTAAATCTTATACATTAATTGTAAAATTATGGTAATACTTGTTACATTAAATTCACTAAATGAAATAAATTTCGCACGTAAATTCTGGTTGTTTCCTCTATACAGGGTGTTTGAAATTGCCTTGTTTATACTTAAATTTAACCTTTTAAAACTACTACAATATATATATATTCTAATATCACCCCTTTTTACTTTTTTACTTTCACTTTACTTTGGGCTAATACCTTCTTTATTTATTACACTTTAACTTTAAACAAAATTTGTTACACGACTTTTGTCGTCGTCACAAATTTACTATTTAATGTATGACTTCAAATCGAGGTGCTTTAGCAAACGTTTGGTTGGTTCTTTATTTACTAATTACTATATTTTATATGCCTCGACTATTTGAAACTTTAATCTCAGGGTTTTCTCAACTACTCACCGTGAGTTCAATCGTGAGTAGATGTGCACTACCCAACCAAACTGCACCCTCGTTTGTTTTACCACTTTTTTAATGTACTGAATTTACTATGTATGCCAAATTTTAATAGATCAAAGTTGCCTGATGCCAAATTAATTTATGTAACTGTTTATGACTTTAATTTTTGACGTTATGATATATTTACGGTACTTACCAGAAATATACCGCGCTGAAGGCCTTCCTTTAACTGCTGGCTCAAGTTCGAAATCGCCGTACGCACTTTCACAAAAGATTCTCCAATGTTGTCCGCTTGCGTACTGCCTCCAGGTGTTCTTAAAAACAATTTCGATGACCCAAACCTGAAATAAATTTACCCCAATTTAGAATTTAGCACAAAACCGTTGTCTACTTCCCCTGCGTTAATTCTTCCTCGCCGTATATTGATCTCCTGTTCCTCTGCTCCGTACCCCAATTAATCCTCTCTTCGCACAATCCAATTCAAACCCGCTGTCCTATTATAAATCACTCCTAGTCCTGCTATTCCAATTATCCATACGATGTCCTTACTGCCGTTTAATCTTCTCAAATCAATCCAAAATTATTTATGTCGTCGATGCCTTCTTTATCCACTCCTGTCTCCTACTGCCGTTATACCAAATCTATTCCAAAACCAACACCAATCTTCTCAAACAAATAACCGTCGCTTTCCCCTTTGCACTAATAACCACTTCCAAAATCTTCTTTAACTACTCGTTGCCTTTCCTTTGCACTATTAACCACTTTTAAAAACTCCTTTTATATACTCGATGCTTTTTATTTCTTTCACCCTTTACTAAATAATACTCGTTGATACACATATAAACTTTTATTTCAAAATATTTTACAACTTAACGCAGGTTTCATAAAATAGGTCTTTATCTGAACAAATTCGAAAAGTAAGTCCCTTATTTATTTTGCTTAGTTATTAAATCAACAAACTTAGCTTACTAGAATAACATTTTTAAACATATAACATCCAATAACAAATCATCTTTCTTTCAGTGTCCAACATACCTTCGCTACAGTCTTTATAATAATTTTAAATTTCTACTATTGGTCCAAAACACTTCACTAAACTCCAATAACCTTTACATTTTGATTCACTTTAAATTTTGATTTACAATTCGTCCAAAAGTTTGATTCTATAAAAGGAAAAGCCAAATAATTTATACACGACCTGGACGCTTTGTTATATTGCAGATATCCATAAATGCGTTCGCTTTCCGACGGCAAATGTACTCTCAACTGGCTCATGAAATATCAACTCAGTATAAAACCTCAAGTACCGTGCATTATATCAACGTCATAAAGTCATGTTATCTACCTTTTGGCATATAAGTTTCAATCTGAAATGGTACATACTTTAACGTATGTAAAGTATAGCAAAATTTATAGTTTTTAATTATTAGATCTGAAATATTGATCCTATCGTTTGGCATACACCCCTATTAATACAAATATACCTTTAGAAGCCTTATATCCCCCTTGCATAACAATATATATATATATATATATAAATTATTATAGTTTTAATTACTTTGATATTATTTAGGAATTGGTTTGGGTTGTAGTCAATTAGGGCAAATTAAGAACTCCTTTTGATCGATTCGAGCTGAAAATTTTATTTTCTTCTTCAGGAAACTGCAAATATGTATAATTACAAGATGTAATTAAAATGTTTACTTACGATCTAGAGTCTAATCTTAAATGTGAGAAGCATGAAACTATTTTAACTAAAACGACTATTTTAGGGTTGACATTTAAAACTATTGACACATACTTGATGAATAATTAAAACGGAATAGTTATTGCATTACAATGAAGGTTGCATTAATAAATAAATCTAAAAATACATTGATGGATATAAGGGTGTTGTTATGAAAATAAAATAATTAATATGAATTAAATTATGATTGTTGACATGTAATAAACTAAGATAATAGCTGCAAGGAGATTTGTTTAATAAATTAATCAATTGTAGGGGTGTTGGTATTCTTTATTATTGATAGTAAATATGAATAAATGTTATTTAAATTTTGCGTGTCTGTCCTTTTGTTTAGTGGAAGATCTTGTAGTGAAATAGCAACCATTTCGAGAAACAAACGTTTTTTGTAATTATCTTCTTTGAAAATAATTTTAGTGTTGTTGTAATTAAAAGTGTGACCGGTTTCTATAGCGTGTGCCACTAATGCACAGGTCATGATTTTTCGATTGCAATCACTTTTGTGAGAAGTAATTCTGGCGGAGATATATATATATATATCTAATAACCCAAAAATTTTTATTCCTCTTCCTTATATAAATAAACTTACAAACAAATTGAAACACATTTTTAAAGACATTGAAGGAATACAACTGACAAGTAAACCCGTTTTAACTTTAGATAAAGTGCTTTTTAGTAAATTAAAAAATCGAACTCCTAAAGATAAACAATCTAGAGTCGTATACCAAATACCATGTCAGAACTGTCATGGCAAATATGTGTGACACACATCTAGATGGCTCTCCGCCAGAATTACTTCTCACAAAAGTGATTGCAATCGAAAAATCATGACCTGTGCATTAGTGTCACACGCTATAGAAACCGGTCACACTTTTAATTACAACAACACTAAAATTATTTTCAAAGAAGATAATTACAAAAAACGTTTGTTTCTCGAAATGATTGCTATTTCACTACAAGATCTTCCACTAAACAAAAGGACAGACACGCAAAATTTAAATAACATTTATTCATATTTACTATCAATAATAAAGAATACCAACACCCCTACAATTGATTAATTTATTAAACAAATCTCCTTGCAGCTATTATCTTAGTTTATTACATGTCAACAATCATAATTTAATTCATATTAATTATTTTATTTTCATAACAACACCCCTTATATCCATAAATGTATTTTTAGATTTATTTATTAATGCAACCTTCATTGTAATGCAATAACTATTCCGTTTTAATTATTCATCAAGTATGTGTCAATAGTTTTAAATGTCAACCCTAAAATAGTCGTTTTAGTTAAAATAGTTTCATGCTTCTCACATTTAAGATTAGACTCTAGATCGTAAGTAAACATTTTAATTACATCTTGTAATTATACATATTTGCAGTTTCCTGAAGAAGAAAATAAAATTTTCGAAAGCTCGAATCGATCAAAAAGGAGTTCTTAATTTGCCCTAATTGACTACAACCCTGAAACCAATTCCTAAATATATATATATATATATATATATATATATATATATATATATATATGTTATTTTATATTCGTCCTTTCTTGACCATCTGTTTATATTTTAATTAAATTTCTTGGAATTTGGTCATTTTCTTAGTTATATGGTGTTTGTTGCGATGAAATAAAATTGCTCAATCAATCATTTTAATTCACTACATATGACGCGTTTCGGTTTTCCATTTTCAAATATGTTTCTAAAAATACTTAAGTTAACAATATAAAAATGTTTTTAAAACTATATTATTTTACATTTTCACTAATACCTAACCTTAACTTATCTGATAAGTATATAAATTCCAAGAAATTTAATTAAAATATATATATGTATATATATATATATATATATATATATATATATATATATATATATGATCGGTTTCGATGCATGTAAAATAAGAACTATAATGTCAATTGTACGTTTATTCTGCGTTTGCATGAATATTTTGCCTTAATCATGAATAATTACCATGACTTAAGAACTTCTACATTTAAAACTAATACATAAATTACAGTTATAACTTTTGTTATTGTTTTCATAATTGTCAAAAGTTATAACTGTAATTTATGTATTAGTTTTAAATGTAGAAGTTCTTAAGTCATGGTAATTATTCTATGATTAAGGCAAAATATTCATGCCAAACGTCAGAATAAACGTTACAATTTGACATTATAGTTCTTATTTTACAACGAGTGCATCCCAAGAAACCAACAGATCTATATATATTACTACCGTTCGAGAAACTACCTATTTTATATATATATATATATATATATATATATATATATATATATATATATATGCAAAACGTCACGTAAGTATATGTTTTTAAGTCAGATGACAATATTTTTATTTATTTAAAATAAACACTGTAGCATGATCCCTTTTACTGCACGCCAATGATTAGTTTAGTGGAACACACTCCTAACCTCTTAATAAGTAGTATGTGTTAGGCCGTGTAAAGGAATGGTCGTATCCTTTCCTCGTTCATGTATTATGCATTGTTTTGATTGTTAAGTCCTTAATATACGTAGTTTACTGTGTACCTTTGCTTTATATTAAAACCCTGAGATTAAAATACAAATACATATATTGTGTGCAACGAGTATTATTAGTAATTATAACAAAAACCGTCCCTCGTCCCGTTAAACTGGCTGCCCTACGTGGCGCTGCGAATAACATTACGCGTGGCTTCGAATTCGAATATTACGTGTAACTTCGAATAATAATAATTGATTGATACAAGTAAAAAACCACCCGGTGATAGTGATTAGTGATAGTAATAAAACCTAGTGTTTGTGGATGCTCTTTCAAGAAGTTTGTAGATGTGCTACTTTTGCAAGGAATTATTAAGGATTTTCCGTAAGCTTAGCAGTAGTTCATTGCATTTATCGTCAAAACTGTAAGTAGAAATTATTTGTTTTGATCGCTGCTCTTGAAGAATCCAGCTATTTATTATCACACAAACTTACGAGCAGGTTTGGTTTGCCGTTTGTTTACGTTGCTCAGAAACGTATGGTTTTGTTCCGAAATATTAAAATCATTGTCGTATCATTGAAAGGGACAATAATTACATATTGAACTTTTACTACGAATATATTATATTTTACGCATAAAATACTATATTGAATGCGTTGGACTTTTATTTTGTTTATATACAGTGCATAAAGAACATTACGGTTTAAAATATTTACATAGAACATTTTCGTGTTTCATTAATGCCTTTGACTAGAAGTGGTGCTACAACTAATTTAAGCACCATGGCTCAACAAGTAGTGTTTACTGATGAACAATTCGCCGCATTATTAGATAAAATCGGTTCGGTTTCGGTTAATAACGACGACACTAATGTATCTAAACCTGAAACAACCACCTTTATATCTGCAAATAATCATGGTAACTTTTCACAATGTACAGCAAGATTCGATGGATCTGATTCATCGAATGTCGACGCTTTTCTAGATGCAGTTTTAACTTATAAAGATTGCTTAAACGTTTCGACTGAAAACGCTGCATCCAGGATTACCTATGTTATTGGAAGGTATAGCAGCAAAATGGTGGCAGGGTGTAAAAAAAACAATTCTTAATTGGGATAGTGCCGTTAGTTCGTTAAAAGACGTATTTTCTAGGCGATTACCTGCTCATTTAATTTTTAGAAAATTCTTCAGTCATGAACAAAGCGTTAATGAAACCACAGAAATGTTTGTTTGTAATCAAAGAGCTTTGCTCTCACAATTACCATACGATGTGAATGAAACTATGGCTATTGATATGGCATACGGTTTATTTCGACGCGATATTAGAGAAAAACTTCCTCGGTCTGAATGTTTGACTTTCAAGGATTTATTGACTCGCGCCCGTAGCGTTGAGCAGTCTTTGCAAGAAGTTTTTGTCGACGTTCATCATAACCATAATCCTGTTAAAAACGATAGTCAAGAAGTAGTTTTGAAACGTGTTTTGCGTTCTCGTTGTTCATATTGTAAAACAATGGTCATGTTAAAGAAGATTGTCTTAAATTGAAATCTAAGGAATCAAAAATACACTCTTTAACTACCGCTACATCTTCAATCATTAAATGTTTTGGATGTGGTGCGCCTGGCGTGTTACACTCTAAATGTGCTAATTGTAATGATAAAAACTCTACAGTTTTAGAGTCAAAGTTTGTTCAATTTTGTTCAGCCACTACTGACGTTCCTGTTTTGAATAAACCTATTTTGGGCGTTAGTATAAACAGTCGATATGGCAATTGTACTTTGGACTCCGGTTCTACTGTAAGTTTAGCAAGTTATGGTCTTTACCAAATTCTTTTGAACGATGGCCAGAATTTTTCAAAGCGTTCCGTTAAAATTTGCTTTGCGGATGGCATAGTTCGTGATGAAGAGGTTTTAATTACGGATGTACAGGTTACTCTTGAATATAAAACTGTCACTGTTACCGTCAACGTATTGCCGCATGCACAAACTAAATCTACGTTACTAGGTATTGATTTTATTACCAGTGTCGGTCTTGTTTTAGATATTTCGAGTAATCAATGGTATTTTAACGATGATCCTGCCAGAAAATTTAATTTCTATGGTAACTTTCAGGTGAATCGTGAAAATGTTAATTTCGTGTCTCTGCGCGAGGATGAAGGAGAATCCCTTTCCTCAGATCAGCATATGAATATAGAGACGCTTTTGGAAGAACATTCCACTGTCTTTAAGATGGGGGGAGCCCCCACCGATTTTGCGGTTCATAAGATAAAGACTGTCGATCACGATCCGATTTCAGTTCCACCTTATCCTCTTAGCAACCCGAAAAGACAATTTTTAAAGGAAGAAATAGATAGGATGCTCTCAGAAGATATAATTGAAGAATGTGAGTCACCTTGGGGATTCCCGGTCGTTCTTGTCCCGAAAAAGGATGGAAAGCTTCGCTTGTGTGTTGATTATAGGCGTTTGAATGCTATTAAGGTCCCGGATTCCTTCCCCTTACCTCGCATCGAACAGCTTCTGCATACTTCTAAACGGACTATGTACATGAGTACTATAGACTTACAGTCTGGATTTTTACAAGTTCCTATAGCTGAGGATGACAGGGACAAAACTTGTTTTGTTACACCCTTCGGTACGTTTCGCTACCTTCGAATGGGTTTTGGTCTTCGAAACGCTCCGGCTACTTTTCAAAGATTAATTTATTTTATTTATTTATTTATTTTATTTATCAATACAATGCTGTTGCCAGCGGTGGTAGCAATATAATTACAATTACAAACCAAGAAATACTAATCTAATAGGTTAGTAAACTGGGCTTTTGTTCCAGGGAAAGGGTCAAAGACACACTGAGGCAGCACATTCCACAATACGATACCCCTGCCAACTGGGGAGTTTGCACCAAAGGAGCTTGTAAATTTTGCAACAGTCTTGGTGACCGATTAGTTTACGCATATTTGGACGATATTTTAGTGATATCGGACAGTTTTAAACAGCATGTTGATTATTTACGTGCAGTTTTCGAAAGGCTTAAGTTATATAAATTACGTGCGTGTCGCGAAAAATGTTGTTTTGTACGGAAATCCGTCAAATACTTGGGTCACGTTCTGACTACTAATGGTATTGAAGTTGACAGAGAAAAGATTTCTGCAATTAAGAACATTAACGTTCCGTGTTGTGTTAAAGATGTTCTTAGTTTTGTTCAAACGTGTTCCTGGTATAGGAAATTTATTCCGCATTTTTCATCCATAGCGCGTCCGCTAACTAACTTACTAAAGAAAAATAGTATGTTTTGTTTTGGCGAACCTGAGCTACAAGCATTTAGTGCGCTCAAGAAAAAACTTACTTCAGCTCCGGTATTAATTCAAGCTGATCCGAACTTACCGTATTTTTTACAAACTGATTCTAGTGGTTTTGCACTTGGAGCCGTTTTGTTGCAAGGTACTAGCAATGATTTGCTTCCTACTGAGTACGCAAGCAGACTTCTTACTCCAGCTGAGCAAAATTACTCCACTGTAGAACGGGAAGCTTTGGCTGTTATTTATGCTACCGAAAAACTCCGAACATATTTGGAAGGGGCAGAAGTAAATGTAATTTCTGATTGCCAGCCATTGCAGTGGCTATTAACATTGAAAACACCTTTAGCCCGTTTAGCCCGTTGGGCTTTGAAAATTCAGGGGATGAATATGAAAATTTCTTATACTCCCGGTAAACGAAACGTTGTGGCTGATATGTTGTCCAGACCAGGTTGTAAGAACGAAAGTGATACCTGTGATGTCTGTTTTGTTAGTGTTGAAATGCCGAAGATTAATGCTACTGATCTTAGGGTCGCACAATTAGACGATCCAGATTTGTCATTGATTGTCAAAGCATTAGAAGGTGAAGACACTCTTGATATGATCCGATGGTTAGATCGTGGTTATATGTTAAACAATGGGATACTTTATCGTAACAATCCCCATGAGGATGTAGAGGATCCGCAATTAGTAGTTCCTGCGAGTTTGAGGCAAGACTTGCTAAATCATTATCATGACTCACCCACTGGTGGTCATTATGGTGTTGATAAAACTTATCAAAAGATGTTTGATAAATATTATTTTGTTGGTATGAGACGTTTTATTGCAGATTATGTAAAAGGTTGTATTGAATGTCAGCGTTATAAAGCTAGTAATACTAAACCTGCTGGTTTATTACAAACCCCAGCTCCTGCACAACGCTTTGAAATCATAGCCGTTGATTTATTTGGCCCTTTGCCAATAACTGAAAATAAAAATCGATGGATTTTAGTCTGTGAGGACACAGCTTCAAAATGGGTTGAGCTTTATCCATTAGAATCTGCTAATGCAGATGCATGTGCAAAAATACTTATCGAGGAGATATTTTTACGTTTTGGCACTCCGAGAAAAATGGTATCTGACAACGGTGTACAGTTTATTTAAGATATTATGCAAAAGGTGACATATTGTTTTGACATAGATACTTGTTTTATTCCATTGTACCATCCGGAAAGTAACCCGGTTGAAAGGAAGAATCGAGACTTGAAGACTCAGCTTTCAATTTTAGTTCAAAATTGTCACACAAAATGGGATATTCATCTCCCAGCAATATGTTTTGCTATTAATTCAACCGTATGTGAGTCAACTGATCGTACCCCTGCTTTTCTTACTTTCGGTCGTGAATTACGTGCTCCTCACGATACCGTGTATGATTTAAGAACTGTGGTAAACGCAGAGAATTTTGTTCCTCGAATTACTCCGTATTTAAAGCGGTTATCACAAAAACTTTGTACGTCACAAGAAATTTTACAGCAAAAGCAAGACGTTCGTAAAGCACAAGTCGATAAGACAAGACGTGCTGAAAATTTTCAAGTTGGTGATCAAGTTCTGTTGAAAACTCGCCTACTTAGCAATGCCAGTAAACATTACTTCTAAATTAGCACCTAAACGTGATGGACCTTATGTTATATCCAAGGTGGTTACTCCAACTACCTTTGAGCTTACAACAGCTACGAAACCCTATGAAAGGATCGGTAAATTTCATTCTGTTGATTTAACGAAATTTGTTCCGTTTAGTGCCGGTGTGCCCAGTGCTTCGTCGGTTATACCCGTGCCTGTGGTGCCTAAAAGAAAACGGGGACGCCCCCGTAAAGTGAAAAAGTGATTTCTAAACGCACACCAGTAACTTCTGTATGTTTAGAGGGGGGAGTGTGTAGCGTGATCCCTTTTACTGCACGCCAATGATTATTTTAGTGGAACACACTCCTAACCTCTTAATAAGTAGTATGTGTTAGGCCGTGTAAAGGAATGGTCGTATCCTTTCCTCGTTCATGTATTATGCATTGTTTTGATTGTTAAGTCCTTAATATACGTAGTTTACTGTGTATCTTTGCTTTATATTAAAACCCTGAGATTAAAATACAAATACATATATTGTGTACAACGAGTATTATTAGTAATTATAACAAAAACCGTCCCTCGTCCCGTTAAAACACAAATTTTGGCTGCAGAAATCTTCGATTTCATTATTATAAGGATAATATTTTATTTCTTTAATATCTTCTATACTATAACTTACACAAACTTGCAGGTGATATACATATAGTAGCAAACTTAATAACAAACAAATTTTGAAATTTTTGTTAACTATAAAAGACTTTTGCCAAGAAAACTCTCTACATTAATATAATTAATTTATTTTTCTGTATATTAACCTTAACATAAACCTAAGCGTCAAATTTTTACTGATAAAACAATAAAAAAGTAGGATATAAATTTGGAGTCTTAAGTTCAACAATCGTAAAATAATTTAACAGATGCTGTTGAATTTTAAAAACACGGCACATTATATTTAAAAATTATCAAATATATAGATGTGACAAAGCCAGCGTAAGGGCACCACTAAAAGAGTGCTGTGGTAATGGCACGTTGGTGTGCCGTTAGAAGTGATGTGGTAAAGTCTTGCATTGTGGCGTCATTAGAAGGGTGATGTGGTAAGGCCCACGTTAGGCGTCACTAAAAGAATGATATGATTAGGCCTCACATTGGAGTGACACCGAAAGAGTGATATGAAAATGGCCACACCTTGAGGCGCCGCTGAAAGAGTGATATGATAAGGCCTCGCTTTGGAGAGCCGCTGAAAGAGTGCTGTTTAAAGGGCCACACGTTGAGGCGCCACTGAAAGAGTGCTGTGACAACACTACGTTGAGAACATCTGTGATACACATACACCAATTTGTAAAACTTGAAATTGTTAACTCACCTTCCTTTTTAACTTTGCCTGGCTAGCTCAACAGAATTAACAGAGTTTTCAAAATGAAATCAAACACAGTAATATCACAAAGCATTTATACAGTATGAAATTTTTTTTTTTCATACAAAAGCATATAGAACATTTACAACATCGTTTCTTTCAAACATAAAATAATTTCTAAAAAAGAAAAGTTCCTTACCTTATTTTAAATTTACAAAATCAAATTTCTTTTATGGATGGTTTACCTGGTTATGATTATTCCCACGCTTGTAAGATTTGCTTTGGCAAAAAAACTTTTGGACAGATAATCGATTAAAAGGTCAGAGTATTTCGAGTTCTGAACACATACTTTCCTGGCAAAAAATCCTCACAAAAAAATATTATATGATTAACACTCAATATTCTACCTTAAATTATATACAAATACTCCAATAACAGTTAAAAATAAATTTAAAAGTAATATTTGCAGAATCCACAAAAACGCTCCTCGTAATTAAATATCTTCTTATATTAAATTGACGTCAAATCAGCTTACACGATTTTCCATATTTAAAATCCTCATTACAAGCAGCAGTTACCAAAACACATTATGTTTAAATCTTCGTTTCAAAAATAGCTTCATGTTGAAGAATTTTCCCTTTCCATTGTAATTTAATAAATTCCATTTTTTATGTAATTTCACTGTAACACTGCACCATCGTAATGTAAATTACAGTATGCTTACTGCATACTTCAAATATTATCTTCGCAAAGCAACAACTCGCGACTTAAATCAAAATAACATTTCGCGATCAAAATTAAGAATCGAATGAATCCCTTAATTAATAAACGCTTCCTTATATATGCAAATTATCTATTTTCTATAACCTAATAGAATGTGTATGGAACATTATGATGCAAGGTTTCGCAAAAAAATTCATTAGCGTCTAAAATCGCGGCGTTTATGACCTCGTAATCTCGTTCCACTTATTCGTGATGCGTGCTGTTTGTCTTTGTTTAACACACTATTATTGACGTATCGCTTCTCTCCAACAGTGAATACAAAGATCATAAATATTTCTTATCAATTTCAATTACATTTTCTGGGATTTTTAGTGTTCTGGCCGCTTCTTGGAATAAATGTTTCATTTATTAATTAGTTTATTTACGTAGTTCTAAATACGTATTACTAACATTCTAGAGAATTCTTTATTTAAAATAAATTTCTGTAATACACAGGTAATTAATTTAAACTTTAATTAATGCAAAAGGGGTTGCATTTTATAGAAACTATTTGCTTTTAACATCAAAACGTGTTTTTAATACGCCTATTAAGATTAGAATTGGGGCTTCAAATACACAAAATGACTTATTTTTATCCAAATGAGTAAAGCTAGTACTATTCTATGCTATTTACAGCAAATGAAAATCATTATTTATTAAAAATGTATTGCTAATTAATAAGTGAAAATAAATGACTTTGTATTTATCTTAAAATGACCAATTTGCGTTCGCATTGAATGCGTTTTACGGTATCTTACAATTAATATATTTTTTAATATACAACTTGCTATTTATTTACAATATGCTTATATCATGCAGGGTGATTATTTATACACGGGGAATTTGATTTGCCGCTTGTACCTCTATGAATAAAAGTACAGTTGTGTTATACAGGGCATAACCATAAATTTATGAAAATTTCGTTTTCTGGATTCTTTCATATTTTGCTGGAATTTATTTGTAGAATTTAGGTTTCAATGACCTCTCGTGATCTCTTATCACATCAATATATTTAGTACTCCCTTGCTCTCTTACGGGTTTATTTTTAATCGGACATTAAAACAAATGGAAAATTAGAAATAGCATTAAGTAAGGCTCAATTTGGAAATATTTCCACATACACAAGGTATTTTTTTAAAAAGTACTAAAAAGGGTAATATTATTTTAAATAGAATCGTATAGTTTTTTGGTACCATAAAATTGCCCTGTAAAAGTACCCTTTAATCCCAAATTTTCATTTTAAACTCATGCAGGGTTGCCAAGTAACAGGTACATTTCTGAGATTTTTGGATTTGTAATGCTTAGACTAATATCAACATAACCTAACGAGTTACACCTCAATTTAAAAAACTATTTAGCAAATGCGTTCTATTAAGATTTACAAATCCCACAAAATTATTGCAATACATTTTCATTAAACCGGGTGTCTACAATTTAATGTTAGATTTAAGAAATTTTGAAATGAAATATGACGATTTTTTTAGGAACGTTCTGTATTTTAACACGGTTATGGATATACCTATATATTACCTTCTTCCCAATGCATCGTATTTAGCAAAGTATTCAATCTTATGTAAAATCACATATTCTAAGGGAGATTTACCATTAAATTTAATATCAATTTTATGTAATACCGCGTAAATAAATATTTTAATTTTCGTGCAGGAGCACAGGAATTTCTGTTGTTTGAAAAGCGCATTAATTAATTTCAAAATATTCGATTTCATAACAAAAGTGCATTAGTATTTTGAATTAAGGCAGATAGTCGTAAGGCAAGAAAGAGCATAATTAATTGATCAATGTTCTACAACCATATAATACATAAACATTCACCAATTATTTAATAGCTAAAAGGAAAAGAATCAATGAACTTAAACGTTTAGTTAAGTGAACGACATGAATAGCTCGGAGCAACGATAAAATGTTGCGATATTAGCCTAAGCAAGACAATGCATACAATTATGATATATCCCCATGTAATGGAAAGACAATACATCTTTGAACGTTGACATCATACGTAATAACACACCTTCCAGAAAAGACCAATTCAAAGTTGAAAACAAACAGATGAACCGCGAAATTTCTCAAAGTTGTTATGTCAGAAGACTCTTGCCTTTATAAAGGCCCATCAATGTTGAGGACAAGTCGGTTTTGATTCAAATGTCACTATACAGTCGACCTAATCAGACAATATGTTATGTAGCTAAAGTTCTGCCTAACATGCAGTGTATTTAGTAGTGATAGAGATATAAATATTCTGTAAGATAGACGATCTTAAAACAGTTTTAAGGGGAGTGTTACTTGACAGCCAACATTAACTTTGCTTATGAATACTGAAGTGAGTAGATTATTTGAAGTGCTTACAATGGTTTCAAAATGGAAATAGATAATTAA
The DNA here is from genome assembly GCA_036346225.1 of Platerodrilus igneus. Taxonomy (NCBI): domain Eukaryota; kingdom Metazoa; phylum Arthropoda; class Insecta; order Coleoptera; family Lycidae; genus Platerodrilus; species Platerodrilus igneus. The sequence goes on along the minus strand of JARFIW010001038.1, from coordinate 1,541,816 downwards.
GAAATAATTAAAAATACTACAAAATAAGGTCTTAATTGAAATAAGGCATATAAAATTGGAATGGTTTGTTATATGTGATATGGAGCAATTGGTATGAAAATGTTTACTTTCTGAAACGATTTGAACAATTTTTGGAGTATGGATTGGTAATTACGTTCTGGAAAAGGCAACAACAAGCAGATATGTAAAGGTATAACTTAAACCAATTTGTTTAGATATTTAATTTCTAATTGTCTCATGTTAGAGAGTAGTTAGTTAAGATACATAGTGAGATTTTTGTTTTATGTGCAAGGTTTTGAGTGAGAGTTGTATATAAAAGTCAATAATTTAAACTAAAAGGGTTGGCAAGCCTACGATACAGATTTTCGCTAGCATACAAGGTAATCATTGAACCTAGTTGATGTCAGATAAGCTTAAACTGTTTTAAAAGGAAGATATTATACGACTTATTTGGGTAAATTTTGTAAGTATTAAGAAAGATTTAATTATAGAGTTATTTATGAATATAATCCCCACAAATTAAAAAGTGTAAGGTGGCTATCACTTTAAAGTTGACAGATGCAAATCGTTCGCTCATCGCGTATCTCCTCCGAGGGGTTTGATGCTGCGAGAGGGCAGGAGGGTCTAGGTCGGGTTACTAATTAAATCGTACGTTGCATGGGCCGGTTCTTGTGGCAAAAAAGCGAATAATGCTGGAAAAATAATGCTTTTCCAGGAATTGTCTAATTTGCAGCAACGCCTCAGCTTATGTGTTAAAAAAGTAAAAATCGCTTAAATTATTCCGAACAAAGGACTTGAACGTGCTATGCAACAAAACCAACATGTCGAATAGCGTTGGTGCGACAGAGAAGGACATTCGAGTTGGTTTCCAAAATTCGTATCCAGTCCAAAAAATGTCTAATACATACCAAAAGATACGGTGGATATAGTAAAACCTGACTTTTGTACCATTTGCGTGCTGGTACTAAACTTTTTTTACAAATTTTAATTGAAATTTGTATAATTAATTCGAGAAATATCAAAAGCAGGTTACGAAGATCGGCGTAGTCGTACGAAGAAGTACCATCAAAATCTTTGGTGAAACAGTTAATTTACAAATTTTTAAAATTAAAACTTATAAAATGGCTAAAATATATTTTTAGTATTATAAATTGATTAAGAATCTAGAAAGTTATTGCTTTTTAATAATTTTTTTAACAAAACTAATTTGATGCAAATGAACGAGTCGGGCAGAATAAAAACAATCGAACGTGAATTATTCACAAAAAGCTATATATTTTTATGGTGTTTGCAAAACCAAGCATACAGCGAACGACATTTCAATAAATGTCAGTCATAGTGACACAAGGCTAAGGGCTCCAATTACTATGCACACCGTCCGGATTTCGATACCCTGTTCAATCCCTTTTTTTAAAATTTTATACTGCATTTTTGTTTACAACCAACAGCATCAAATATACGTAGAAGTAACTAATCAAACTTTATATACATTTTAGTGTCATCTATAATACCACAATTATGCTATTTTTACTGGAAAATCCTCTACAATGTTTTGGCTTATGACACTATTTTAATTCGATTTTGTTTTATTTCATTTCTCCTAGCATATAAGATGAACACATTGTGTGACAGAGCCAGCATGTTGAAGGATGGTAGAAGACAGAGGAGGTAATACCATGTGGTTGCCTAAATTAGCTGTAAGTCCTTATTAAATACCTAATATGTGCAGGGAAACCCACTCATAACTCTAAAACTTAAGATCAACACCGTTTATGTGCAGGTATTATAGTCTTTTTTGTTACATGCCAAAAATTGGCATTGCACACTTTTCAATTTGCGAGTGAATTCGCGCCAAATATTTAAAAAAAATAGACTTGTGCATTTCCGTCACTTCGGACAGTTGCGTCGGCGCAAGAGAATGCGCAGACGTGGAGTGAGAAAGTAAGTGGCGGTTTCCGACCAGACAGGGATTATTCAACGAGACGTCAAACAGTGAGGTTTATCTGTGGCGTGCCTTTGTAGTTTCTCTTTTAGGTAATGTAGGTTCCTTTATCATATCTCTACCTTGTATCGTTCCCTACCTTTATTGTTCCGTCCTACATACGATCACGAAGAGGGAAGACAGAAAATCTGGTTTCAGCAAGAGTGAAGTCCGAACCACGCCCAAAATGGAAATGAATATGGCTCCTGCCGCAAGAATAACCGCAAGGTCGTGAAGAGCTCCACATTATTTTGTGAGTACATTTTATCTTTTTCTTAAAGGCGCCTCTGGTATCACAATAAATATTTTTGGTATGTGATACAATTTGAGACGCAATTATGACGTAATAGCTCTGAACACGCGCGCGCGGAACTTTAACGGTTATACCTTAGACTATAATAGTCGCGTGTACTATAACAGTGACGTCTGAACGTTTTCTTGAAATTTGCCTTCACCTCTTGTGTATCTTATAAGGTGTTAGTTTTGAATATATCTGTAGCAACTGGGTTTTTGTTCACTCAAAAATAATAAAAAAAATAACTTTTAAATTTTTAATAACTTTTAAATAGAAAAATATAATCTTGCAACATTGCAATGTGGCAACATCTATTTCATGTTGAAATGACATTGAAAACAGCTGATGTGTCAATCTGAACATTTAGACAGCCATGTTTGAAATAGTGTTTGTTTACTTCATATATGTTATCTTAAAATTTAATTAATTGGCTTTTCCTTTATAAAAAGTGTATTTGGAACTCTAAATTCTTTTAAATAATTGCCTAATCTAATTTAGCATGAAGCTGGAGCATATACCTTTCAAATGTGTCTAGTAAATTACATAACCTCACTTCAGCATGTGCTTTTAAATTACTAATTCTTTATGTAGTTCTAATTATAGATAAAAAGCTTCTATTTACCATTCATTATGATTAAAAAAAAGAAAAAATCTCTTAAAATAACACTATGTTTAGTTAAAATAATTATTTTAATCCTGAAATTTTTCTGAGTTTATTCTAACTTGTTTTTTGGGTTAACTTTTTAAAAGCCGTCGTTTAGATAACATATACTATCTTACCTTATTATTATTCTAAAATGTTCCCTTAACAATCTAAATAATCAACTATAAGTTACGAATTCCTTCTTATAGAAAATTTTACTTTTAAATATAGCTTATGCAATTAACTGAATTTTTACTTTTACCTTCTAAAACGCTATAATAAACTTGATTTCGTTATATCAGCTCCCTTAAACATAACAATAATGAGCTTGATGATAATGTTTTGCAGTTAACTTCATTTACTATCCTCTTTCGCTACGATGGTTGTTGATAAATTCTCTCGATATAAAAGGAATATTTTAATAATTTGGAATAATGTTTTTTCTATACATGTATCGTAGAATATTGCTTTTGTGTAGCGAGTATGATTTTGTTTTGATAGCATATTTTTCAGATATATCGATATTGCAACGCAGCATTTTAAGATCTATTTGGTTTAGGCGAGATTTGCCGCCGAAGTTGGTCGCTCAGCAGTATGTTAGTCTAGACGAAACTCATGAAGAGTTGGTCGCTCAGCATTACATAAGTCTAGACGAGACTCGGGGTAAGTTTGTCGCTCTAGAAATTTGTGAATCATTTTTTTAAGAATGATGTTGAAGTTTTTCTTTATTAGTCTAGGTGAAGCTCAAAGGAGGGCTCGTACCCTAGTAATTATATGCGTTGTAAGATATATTTTTTTGTGTTCTTCAACAATTTTGTTATCAGTAAATCGAGTTTTAATTACTGCTATCTCTTCATATATCGATTCAAACCACACTAGGTGGCATGAAATTATCTTTCAAATTGCTTAAGCTTTGCATACATCCAAAATTTTTCACGCTTCATTCCTTTAACGATTTACCTAATGTTTTTGCCCTTACTATGAATTAGTTAACTTCATTTAGTCATTCCTTTTCTTATACAGCACCTACCTTCTACACGTTTGGCTTATTTACCTTAAATTAGCTATCTTTTTGCTACATGTTGACTTCCCTTCGAACTTATTGTTAGCTACATATCTGTTTATTGTCTAGGTCACCCAGCATGACTCTGTCGCTTTATTTAATTAATCCTCGCACCTTTTCTACAACAGATTATTGTGTTTTCAGCATTTATCTTACATCGTTTAATTTTGTGGTGATTGTCGTAACTTTGGTTGCAATAACTCATTGAATTTTTATTATTGGTTTTAGCTGATGTTAGAGTGGATGTTTTTTTCTTTGGGCTCACATAGGAGACGCGGCCTATGCCATTGTAAGAAGTAGTCCATATTCACAGTTGCAAAAAACTAGGAGTTTCTATTTCATGCGTTTTTTCCTCTGAATAATTACAGTCGCCCACTTTATCCTATATCATTACTTGTTGCTCCCTCTACTAACTCATCATAACGTATAAACATTTTTTATTGAACTTCGTGGTGAGGTGCTATCGAATTCTCGGTTGTTTTTAGAATATTGGGACAGTGTGTCTGTATTTAACTGCTTATAGTTAGGCATTCTTGTGTGTTTATGGTGTTACCGTTTTTAAAAAATTACCTTGCAACAGTGGGTTTTTTTGTGTGAAGGTATCTGTAGGGATACTTTTAAGTTGTTCTTTCAACTTATGTCTGATTTTCTTATCATACTGGATGCACTCGTTAGGAAAATGATTGTACTAATTCTCTTAAGAGTCTAGTAATTTTTTAACTAATTAGGTGCCTTAACTTGTCTGATTAATATAGCAGGTGGTCCTTCAGACCGACCTGTGTTTAATAGGGACAACTCTCAACCTTCTCTCGGACGCTTGTCCAAAACTACTTTTTCTTATCCTGCTGTCTCCGTTTCTGCCTTATCTTTCATTCGGTAGACCTGTTCTTGTCCCGGAACACCCGTCTACCATATAAGAGTGATTTTTCCCTCACTCCGGGCTACTGACCACATTAGCTGGTTCAGTTGTGCTTTTCTATCAACCTTTTCTGTCTCTTTTGCTCAATGCGAGACCTTCCTCTATTCTCTTCTACCTGGAAGTGTCTCTTATGCATTCCAAAATGCCACCTCCCTCTGTTTACCTTTCCTATCTCTCTATTGCCCTTTCATTTCCGTTAGTCATCGTGTGGTTGCGCGGGGGGTTTTGACAGACACCCGGACCACGTCCCTGGAAATCTTTCGTGAGGTCATGCGGTGCCACTGTCAGCGCACATGGCCGCTAACAGTGCATGTATGTATGAGTGTGTGTATGTGTGAGTGCATGAATTTATATATGTTGATATATAAGGGTGAATATCTTATCGATATCGATTAATGCCGGGTGCAGGAATGCACCAAAATGCCTTTTTCCGGTCCCTCGTACCATTTTTTATAAATGGGCATGTCTCACACGCCGTGCTCTTTTAGAGGGTACGAGTATTTTTCCTGCGTAATGGCTTCAAGGAGCCACTCTATCTTATGTCTTTGGAATGGATGACGAAACGGCTTGGTGAGCTGGGGAATTCTATGCTATATCTTTAATGTATGTAGTCGTAGCGTGCCTTAGCGTGCTGAGACGATTCGGATCAATCTATTGTTATTTGGTTTTATCTTAATATCGTTATTTTACCTATTATCTTTGATAATAACTTAAGCTTAATATCGTTATCTTGCCTATTATCATCGATAATAACTTGAGACTTTGCCTTATCTTTTTTATCTTCCTAACGTTTGGTATTTACAATCAGACGTAGGAATTATCTTTGAATATTGAGTGAAGAAGCTAACCTGAAGGTAGCAGTGTAATCTGTTAGTTTAGTAATGTAAGAAATTAGTAAGATGGTACAGTTGGTAAATTTGTTTATTCAAAACCCATGTCATGAACAAGTTTTGATGTGTATTGTTTATTAAACCAGAGTACCAGTACATAAAAAATTTGATAAAGTGCATAGTAACTTGTTCTTTTGGACATTTTGAAATTCGGGCATTTTCTTGCCGAAGTAGAAACAGTTTAGATGCAATGCTTATGTGCGTCTGCACTTAAAAACTGTAATGTTAGCTTTAGTTATAGTATATATGTTAGGCGACTTGTCGCACTTGTTCTAGTTTTAGTAGTGTTTTGTGCTTTCCGACAAATGTGTGCTGTCGATTATAACTGCGCCACATCAAACACTCGTGTGTGCATTTATAAATATAGTTCATAAACAATGGGGCTACACATTCAGTTTCCTAGTAAATCGTAAGACGTGTTATCGGTTGAAAAAAACCAGGTGGCGCCTAAAATAAACATTTTCTAGAACTTAAGTTAGGGTTCTTTTTTTTCGTTTGAAAATAATAGTCGTGGCCTTCTATTTTATGTATTGCAACTTCCTTTAACATTTTCTATTATGCACAATTATTATTTAAAATGTGCATGCAGAAAACTTCCTGTTTTCCATTTCTTTTAATTTCCTTAGTATCCATTAATAAATACATGCACTTTTGTTAAACGTCACGCGTAAATATTAAAAGAAACATTAGAAACAAAAGAAAATATTGACAAACCTCTAAAAAATAAAAAATTGTTCATACAGAATTATTCAATAAATTATTATTGACATTAAAGATAGAAATTCAACTACTGATTTAAACTAAATAGTCGCCTCTGCCACGTGTCCATATAAATTATAACACAAAAGAAATTAACATTTTGTGAAGAAAAAAATTATATTCTTATCTTTTGTTACGTGCCAAATTTACAGAACGATGGAAGGGGGGATTGACACGAACAAACACGGTGAATCAGCCTGAAAGGTAAGTCCAGCCGTGGCTCTCTAGCTACAGTCACGACGGGGTGGGGTCGGATCGGGGAAATACTGGAACGGCATTGTCGTAATTAAGGTTGTGGGCACCACCCTTATTTTTAATTAGATTTCGTTTTAAAAGGACACGGATTCCTTGCCTGGATAGGGGTACGACCAAATAAGAAAAACTTCGCACCTTGCGGGCAAGAACATTTATGACTAAATGCTAGGACAATTTTATATAAGCTCACTGACCAAGCTGATATGTGTCCCCTGGTTTCTGAAAATAATGTATAATTATCAGCTAATGTTAGCACTTCTATTTAGGTTATACAAACTTTTCTGAATTCCTGCTAACAATGATCGGTGATTCTTAAACTTCTAATTTTAATTAACTCAAGTTGTCTAGGTATCTTAAAATAATATCTTGTATCGTGACAATTACCTAGTCTTAATTGCACCTTGAAATTAGACACCACTACAAGAATAATGTGCTATATTAATTACGGCAAATCAAATATAACCAACAATATATATTTACACAAAGTCGTTTTATAACTCGCCCTAAGGATCCTTCTACCATTATGTTTAAAGTGACTTACTAGAAGCGGTTTGTAGTCCCTATGGGACTACTTTGAACGCCTCTACTCGCTTTGTGGGCCACTCTTTTTACGCCCCACCATCTTTACTCCCTACCATTTTTGCGCACCGCCCTCTCTACGCCCCGCTCTCTCTACGCCCCGCTCTCTACGCTCCGCCCCCTCTAAACCTTGCACCCTCTACGCCCCGCCCTCTCTACGCTCTACCCTGTCTACGCCACGCACTCTCTACGCCACGCACTCTCTACGCCACGCACTCTCTACGCCACGCACTCGTCTACGCCACGCACTCTCTACGCTTCGCACTCTCTACGCCCCGCCCTATTTACGCCCCGTCCTATCTACGCCCCGCCCTATTTACTCCCCGTCCTATTTACGCCCCGACCTTTCTACAACCCGTTTTATGTACGCCCGCTCTCTGTACGCCCTGCCCTCCCTACGACCCGTCGTCTCTACGCCACGCCTTTTCTACACCTCGTGCTCTCTACACCTCACCCTAGCAGACTTTGTCGAAATCACTTCTGGGAGTCAATCGGATCAAGATCACCTCGCTCAAGTAGACTTTGCCGAAATCACACCGGGAGTCGATCAAACCAAGATAATTTTGCTCTAGTAGACTTTGTCGAAATCACCTCATGGAGTTGATCGGATCAAGATCACTTTGCCCTAGTAGACTTTGTTGAAATCACTTCAGGGAGACGATAGGATGAAGATGCTCTAGTAGACTTTGTCGAAATCACCTCGTGGAACCATCGGATCAAGACCACTTCGCTCTAGTATACTTTGTCAAAAACTCTTTGGGGAGTCAATCAGGCCAAGATCATTTCGCTGTAATAAACTTGTTCGAAATCACTTCATGAGTAGATCAGATCAAGATCACTTCGCTTTAGTAGACTTTGTCGAAATCACTTCGGGAAGTCGATCGGATCAAGACCACTTCGCTCTAGTAGATTTTGTCGAAATCACTGGGAGCCGACCGGATCAAGAACACTTTGTGTTAGTAGACTTTGTCGAAATTGCTTCGAGGAGTCGATCGAATGAAGATCATTTTGCCCTAGTAGACTTTGTCAAAATCAATTCAAGGAGTCGACCGGATCAAGAGCACTTCGCCCTAGTAGACTTTATCGAAATCACTTTGGGGAGTCGACCGGACCAAGATCATTTCGCCCCAGTAGACTTTGTTGAAATCATTTCGTGGAGCTGATCGGATCAAGACCACTCCGTTCTAGTAGTTTTTGTCCAAATCACTTCAGGGAGTCGATCCGTTCAAGACCACTTCGCCCTAGTAGTCTTTGTCGAAATCACTTAGGAGAGTCGATGGGATCCAGATCACTTTGACTTAGTAGTCTTTGTCGAAATCACTTCGGGGAGTCGATCGGATCAAGATCACTTTGGCCTAGTAGTTTTTGTCAAATTCACTTCGGGGAGTCGATCAAAATAAGATCACTTCGCCTTAGTAGTCTTTGTCGAAATCACTTCGGGGAGTCGATCGGATCAAGACCACTCCGTTCTAGTAGTTTTTGTCCAAATCACTTCAGGGAGTCGATCCGTTCAAGACCACTTCGCCCTAGTAGTCTTTGTCGAAATTACTTAGGAGAGTCGATCGGACCCAGATCACTTTGACTTAGTAGTCTTTGTCGAAATCACTTCGGGGAGTCGATCGGATCAAGATCACTTTGACCTAGTAGTCTTTGTCAAATTCACTTCGGGGAGTCGATCGAAATAAGATCACTTCGCCTTAGTAGTCTTTGTCGAAATCACTTCGGGGAGTCGATCGGACCAAGACCACTCCATTCGAGTAGTCTTTGACGAAATCACTTCAGGGAGTCGATCGGATCAAGATCACTTCGTCGTAGTAGACTTTGTTGAAATAACTTGGGGAGTCGATCGGATCAAGACCACTTCGCTCTAGTGACTTTGTCGAAATGATTTCGGAGAATCAATCGGATCAAGATCACTTCGTCCTAGTGACTTGTCGAAAGCACTTCGGGGGAGTCGATTGGATCAAGATCACTTTGTCATAGAAGACTTTGTAAAAATCAGTTAGTGGTAGTCGATTGGATCAAGATCGCTTCGCCATAGTATACTGTCGAAATCATTTTGGGAAGTCGATCGGATAAAGACCTTTGTGTCCTAGTAGACTGTCGAAATCACTACGGGAGCCGATAGGATCAAGATGACTTCGCGCTAGTAGACTGTCGAAGTCACTTCGGGGAGTTGATCAGGATCAAGATCAGTTCCTTAATAGTACCTACGATGCGACGTTTAGCTTCAAGTAATGTAAATGACAATAATCGGCAACTGTACTAAAATATTTACCTAACTGTTTAAAGTAATTAGCGATTTGTTCTATTTTATTTGCTTTTTATACCATTGTTGCGTGTTGTACAATAGGAAAAGTAGTGAAAAAACCTATTCTGAACTCAATTTTAACCTTAATACTACCTTAAACTATATACAGTAAAAACTAAAAAACTATATACAAAGAGCGGGTAGAGCGGAGGTGTTAGCCTTACGCTATCGAACCTTATTTCAGAAAATTTTTGCTTGTATACGTGTAATAGTCGATGCCTCAAAAGATATATAGCGTTTTCTAAATTATTTACGTAGACTTGAAATTTTCAGATGTATTCGGTAATAAACGTCAAATAAAAATTTTACCTTTTTTGTTTAAAATAGACCGCGTGTATTGATGTGTGATACTTTTTATAATCAGAATTAATAATTATCAGTAGTATAAAGAATTATTATGTAATTTAGAAGCTTTAATTGTAGAAATTTGCAAATTAACTGTGTTAACAGAGTTTCAGATAGTGCGTGATCGTGCTTCAAGGTCGTAACATAGGTTAGATGAGTTAGTATGTATGCGCCACTTCCTGTTTATAAGCTGTTGCCGTCTTTGTCCGCCATTTTGGAGGATAGTGTTAATACTTCTTATGAAATTATAGGTTTGGTTAGCATCTTCACTATATTTAAAAGGTTAAAACCCTGCTATGATTTACATCGAAGAATGCATTGCAAATGTATTTGAAAGGTTGTAGATGCAAAAATTTATATTTCCATATTTCACTCAAATGAATTACATACATACATTATGTATGTACATAAGTCAAATTAATAAAACTGAAAATATAAGTTTGTACATCATACATGCATTTTATGAAATGAAATAAACATTTTACCAAAATATATTATTGGCTTATTGCATGTTACAGGAAGAAGAAAACTGATTTCATGTACAATTGAGAAATACAACAAAACGCGGACCATTGGCATACAAATTAAAAAAATAATCATGGAAACCTAATTTTATTCTTATAAGGATTTGAAAATCTATGCCTAGTGGCATTCTTATTTCTGCAACCTCTCACATAGTAGAGAAAGCATCCATAATCCACGATTCGGATAAAAATATGTAACCCATTATTTTACCATTTGTTACAAAAACTAATAAATATGAATCTCCTCTAAATACAGTAATGTATAAACAAACACCAAGCTCTAACTTTAAGATATCAGTTTCTCGTAAGTTTCAGTTTTACAATAAATTATTTGCCCATGCAATATCGGTAGGTATGTAATAACAACATCGACGGTGAAATAAGTACCTATAAAAAGAATAGTAATGTAATCTTAAGTAAAACTAATGTTTTTTTTTTAATCACATACGTGGATATATTCAAGAAATCGAATATTAATATCACAATTCATAATAAATTTTTGGAAATGCAGCAAATCAAATTAAACAATCTTTGAATAGGGCTACGGTTAGATAAACAATAATTCTAAACGTCAAATTAATGTCAAATAAATGACAATAGTAATTGTAGTCGAAATTGTGGGCGCCATCTATTCGGATAGTGTCAATACTAAAATGCGCCAACATAATCGTAAATAGAGTGGCACCACCGTGGTCCGTAACCTGCTTTTGACATGTCTCAAATATTTTACACAAATCGTAGTAAAAGTTTGAAATACAGATGTAGAATTTATGATAGATGTAAGATATTTTGGTACATATTAGAAATATGTTAAGGATTGTATACAAATTTTTGAAACCAACTCAATTGTCTGTTCATCAACGCAAATGTACCGGTTTTAGCTCTGGACGTTTGAGTTTTTAGATCGTAAAATATCAAATTTTTTTTTAGTTTTTATACACATATAAGCGAATACGTTTCTGCAAGTTGGACAATATCTGAAAAGTAAAGATTGGAAATGGTTCTTGACTAAATATGTGAATCGCACTGAAGCATATGAAAAGAAAGTGTTGGTTTATTTAATGCATATAGTTAAATAAATGCTATTGCATGTTTTAAAAAACAACATAAAATTAAATTTAAAAAAATGAATTTGACTGGGCATCGAACCACCGGAGTCACGGTTCGTAGCCATACATGTTAGACTGGCGCTATGAAGGCGATGTATATTGAAATCGCGTTGGTGGTATACTTGCTATGTCTAATGCCACATAAGAAATAAATCGTTTTAGGAATAAATAACGGTCTATTGTAATTGTTCGGGCGATTCCGCAAACAAACGTCAAATGTATTGTATAATTATTTTTCAAATAAGTAGTCCGTGTTTATGAAAAAGCGATGTTTTCGTATAATTGTAGTCAATTATCGGTACTCTTAAATGATATTAGACGAATTATAAATTTAAATTTGAGAAATTTTAAAAGAAATGTGTCCTCATAGATTTTGAAGGTACATATTCGTTCGCTTCCGTCGGCTTTCGGTACGTGTGTTTGACGTTTGTCAAAGTAATTATACAAATTTTAGTACCTGTTTTAAGAAAATACTATACTACCAGCTTGCAAATCGTTAATAATTCAGGTTTTAGAATACGAATAGCTTTGTTTGGTATATATTAAATATTTTTTAACTCCCGAATACGAATTTTAGAAACCAACTCGATCTTTCTACTCTCTCGTACCAACGCTAACGAAATAGTTGCCGACCTCGTCGCACGGCCCGTTCGGTTTTTAGATCAGTATTTTTTGAGGGATCCAAGCTTTTTTAACACGTTAACGAATACGTCGCTTCAAATTAATCTTTTCCCGGAAAATCCTTATTTTTCCGCAAGTTACCGGTTTTCCGCCATAAAAAGCGGCCTATCCTAAGCACGCAAAAATTCTCTACCTAACCACCACCCGTCCGCGCCCCCAACTCAGAAACTTTCGGACGCAAATCCCAATAAGCGATCGATTTGCGCCTCTCAACTTTAACACAAAGACGGGCGTCCGAAATTTATAGTTATTAGACTAGCTATGTAAATTAGAATAATTACTTTGATCAGTCATAAAATATACAAAGATGTAAGCAAAAATGTAAACAGTAAAAGCTCATAAAGGATAACAATGACTTACAGTACTGATGTTTACTTTCACAGGAATGCAACGTACTTGGCAACCCTGCGCTGCATGTTGGACTGGACTCCAGGTCGGCACCATCAGCAAACGGTTTATTAGAGAAGTGAAACTCGAAGAATCCCACGAAATTATGAAACGTTCCTGATTGTATCAGGAGTGAGAAACAATTGCTGTACGTAAAGAAAATACATATGCGTAAATGTACTTTGATTACACTGAACCAGTAACTTTATAATAGAAGCGGCATTTACCTCGCAGCCCCTTAGGATAATAATTGTAGAAAACAAGCGAAACAAATATTCACACTAACCTTACTCAATCAATGTATTTCTAATAACTTATCGTTAATTTATGTGACGATGATTACTTATCCTACCGTATAACTATTATACAAGTTCGTTAGTTGAGGGTTTACTCTTAACAAGGTCCTCTCATTATCACTACAGCCTCCGAATGCAAATAAATAATCCGTAACTGGATTGTAAATAGAACGTCGTAGTATGACCAATACTTTAATCCACGTGCTTTGAAAATCCTCCAAATACAGAAATACAGAGTTACTTCGTTCGAAGAACCGATAATCGACTTTGACACGACCCGATAAATTACTTGCACGTGATTGTTGCACCCTCGCGTCTTGCGGCCTGCCAAACTATCCACGTGTTAACCCTCTACATAGCTAAGATCAACTGACTTAAAAACTATAGGGATGAACCTCTTTACCCCGTTCCTCGCGATCGTAGGTAAGTGATTTCAATCCTTTAACACTGTAACTAAGAAAGATAGCTAATAGCCAAAACATTCGAACGACATGCGGTTGTGGCATGATTTCTTAGAACTCCGGCCACCTGCCTTTACCAAGAATAAGGTAAAAACATGTTGAAACTCAAACTTAGGTTTTTAGGAATTTACATTGTAACATTATTGTATTTAAATATGGAATTTTAAATATGAAAATATGTACGATGACTAAAATGTACTCGTAAACTAAACCGAAGGTTACACCTTAAAAGCTACTTACCATTAGAATTCTGCTGTTTTCAACTTCACCAGACTTTTGTTCCAGCTCTACTTTACATCCAATAAATGACTGTTTTATAGCTGCTTCACTGGTTCGAACATCTTTAATTTCTTTTTCTAGTTTTGCAACTTCCTCATTTGACAATTGCAGCATATCTTTAGCGTATTTCAAATTAGCACCAGTTTCAATTTTAGAATTCTTTAAAGTTCTAATCTCATCTTTCAATTTTAAATTTTCTTCTAACAAAGCTTGTACTTCTTTAGTTAATTTTATTACTTCTTGCATATTTAAAGTTGGCAATGAATTACATTCATTAGAATTGTTTTTATTTAAATTTTGAAAGTTTTTTATTTGTTTAAGTTGCTGTTCTACAAATTTTCTTGTTTGTCTTTCATGTTGTAACACTTTATCAAACTCAATTTCATTCTTTATTGCTATTTCTAATCGTACACGTAACTTTTCTAACATTTCTGCGTCCTCAAGTTGTTGTGCTTCGAGAATTTCTTGTAAACGAACATTTTTAGCTTTTTCCTGCTCTAAAAGTTCTTCTAAGCCACAAACACCCACTGCATTTAAAATATTTGAGTCCAAATGTGCAGAGTAGTCAAGTTGTTTACGAACAGCACCAGTTATTTCATCAATAGACGTAGTCATGTCAATCGGTTTGGTGAACTCGAGATCAGAACGCAAACGTAACAATTCCTCTTGTAATTGTTTATTTAAAGTTTGCTCTTCTTCTAAACGATTTTTTAAATCAACAATGTTTCCAGTTTCGTTTAATTTCGATTGAATCGTTTCTAAATTAATATGTAGACTTTTACTATCATTTGTTATTTGTTTTATTACTTTATCCTTTTCGGTAATTAAATCATTTTGTAAATTTAACTCTCGCTTATAATCCTCTAGTTCTGATTTTAATTTTTCTATTTGTAAATTTCTGGCAGCGATATCACGTGCACTTTGAGCCAACTTAATTTCAAATTCGTTATTTGCAGTAGTTTTTAAAGATTTTATCTTACTTTCTAATTTTGCTAAATCATCTTGATAACGAACAGCATCTTCATTTAGTATTTCTATTTCTGTTTCTTTATCATTTATGACATTCTTAAGTTCCTTAATTTTATTGTCAAATATTTCCTGTGCTTGTAAATTACTCTGTAATTGTCCGATTTCATAATTCTTATCTTCAATCACTTGCTTCAAGGCTACAATTTCATTATTTAATAAATCGCATTGAGATTCGAGGTTCTTTATATCCTTTGCAAGTTTTGCGTTTACTTCATTGTTCTGTTTTAATTGAAAATCAACACTCTCTAATGTAGCCAGTTTAGAATTCAAACGCTCCAATTCATTTTGTTTTTCTACCAAGTTGTTTTCTAATTCTTTTGATTGTTCGATAACTGCACTTTGTTTTTCCAGTGTTAGTTCTAGCTGACGTTTTTCTTTTGCTAGTACAATATACATTTGATCTTTACGAGCTGCATCTTGTACATATGATTCTAACTGGTGCTCTTTATCAATAAGGTGCATCTTTTTTTCTGCAAGTTCAATTTGTATATCTTTTAATATACGTTGTTCATCTTCAAATGTTTCTGTTGCTTCAGCTAGAGCTCGTTCGGTGTTGTCAAGCTTACTTTGCAATTTTTCAATTGTCGTTTCCAACTTCGCAAGCACTTTAAATCGTTCTGAATAGTCATCTATTATTTCCTCTTTTCGTTTTAATTCATTCTTAAGTTTCAAAATCTCACTGGTATCTTCAAAATGTACTCTTTTCTTTTCAGCTGATTTAATTTCTGTCGAATTTGGTTTTGTTAATGGTGCTTGTATTGAATAATGAATATTTTTTTGTTGTCCTACTTTTTCAATGCTCGATATATCTGGTGCACTAAGAAATAACGTTTCGTTATGGTTGTGTTTATAATGTGGAACTTCATATGAAGTGTTTAAACTCTCACAAGTTTTATTAACTTTGCGAGTATCTAAATCAATTAGAGACAAAATATCTGCAAAGGAACAATCAGCACTTTGTAGTTGACTTAATGCTTTTAACTGTTCTTGGTCAAATTTTAGAGACTGATAGACACTAAGCTCCGATTCCGTTTTGTCCAATTTAGTACGCAACATTTGAATGTCTTTATTTTTATCAGCAAGAATGTTGTCAACTAAATTTGGTAAAACTTGTGCATTTTGTGCATCATTATTAATTTTAGCCAATAATGCTGCATTTTCTGCTTGTAATTTCTCTATGATTTTGTAGTCTTCGTTGGACTTTATCTCCTTCTCTTGTAGTTGCAATTTTGCTTTAGTTTCGTCGACAATTTTATTTAATTGTTTAATCGATTTATCCTTATTGTTAATAATTTCCATTAAATTTTTTATTTCATTTTCAAGGTCATATATACGAGTTTCTAAAGATGTATTAGTTTGCTTTTGAACCTGGTCGGCTCGAAAGCGTTGATCATCTAAACGTATCTGTAAAGATGATATTAAAATTAGTTGTTCAGAAACTTGATTTTGTAAAAGATCACGTTCACTTTGTATTTCCTAAAATTCCAGAATTAATAGAAAATTTGAAAGAAAAAGCACTTACAACTAAATCATGACGAAACGTCCCAAGTTCCATTTCCAAGTCACGAATTCTTTTAACTGCTGCATCTTCCGCTCGTGAATGTTTAATAAGTTTTTCTTTTAGTCTTGCAAGTTGCTGAAGTGGAACATCGCATTCGTCTGAGCTTAGTGGACTTCGTGGGTTAATCTATAATGAACTAATATAAAAAAGAATTCAATTCTATACTAAATAAATTTAAATCACTTTGAGAAATAAACAATATTAATCTATCGTAAATAAATAATATGCTATATAAAATTGCAACCGTTACAAATTGCAAAAATAGTAAAAACCTTGCTAATCTATTAAATTGAGGAAGTTTCATAAATTCATATTGCAATACAAACGACAATATTGTGTCAAAGATTAAAAACACACTAATAGTATCTTAAGAGCGAGTGAAAGAGCCCACAATCATTCATCGTCAAAAAAAAAACTTTTCAAAATTATGTATTTGCTTAATCTCGATTAGTTGTGGCACCAATGTCGACACTTGACATCTATTTGTTTAACGTTTAAACTATTTCTGCAGTAGTAAAACTATGCGACTATGGATCCAAAGTAGGTCAATTGACTAAAACAACGTAACTATGGACCTAAAGTAGGTAATTCAACTAAGAGTGTAATACTTTGATCCCAAAGGCAATGCGACTAAGGACCCAAAGTAGCTCATCCAATTAAGTGTGTGATACTTTGGCCCCAAAGTCTATGCGACTATGAACTCAATGTAGGTCAATGTCTTACAGTACCATTTACGCGGCATAAGAGTCACAAAAGACAGTTGGTAACGATAATCCATAATGTGGCAATTAGCGCGCCCATCTGTCAATGACGTCACACAATATGCAAATTATTACGCGTAAATTTCAAATTTCTAAAATATATTATAAAAAAACCCACACGGGGAACTTACGTGAATATGTAAAGCGTCTCACAGAATTACTTTCTGATGGCGGCTCGTGGCTCCCTTTAGGATTATTTAAAGATGGCGGCTGCGGCTTCCTTCAGGATTGCTCCAGGCTAGCGGCTGCGGGGCTCCCTTCAGGATTATTTAAAGATGGTTCTCGGGTCGTGGATTTTGTACCAGGTTGTATCCAGATTAATATCTTCTTTCTATGTAGGGAACGATAAGGAACGGGTTTATAGGGACGACAATCAAAACGCAGAGGGAATCTACATAATAAAAGATAAGATACGATACCAGACCAACCACTCTTGTTCACGTTCAAAAGCAAGTGCTTCAGATTCTTTCGGAAACTCCCCACCTTTTTTTCCCCCCACGCGTCGGCGCGAAATTCGTGCAACGCACTTCTAAAATAACGGAACAACGCGCAACAAGTCTTTTAAATTTAAAGCGCGAAATTCCCGCATATTAAAACTATATCAATGTTTACGGCCGATTTCAGCAAGTAACAAATGGTCGACTAATAGCTGCGTTAATTTAGAGCCAAAGTAGATCAGTCGACTTGAAACTGCTGCTGGCACAAATACAGTTGCATAATTTTGGTAGTCGCTTAGCAGTATACAGGCAAGGTTGTATAAAAAGAGGAAAAAGAAAAATGCTGCGCCAAGAATATTCATTTCTGATTGAATAAGCAAAATTTGTTATCAATATGGAGCTTTAATTTGTTCGTCATTAAGATAAAAAGAGTAATTTAAGCATCATACACACAAGACCTCCATTTTACGTCTCATCCGAACGGGGGTGTGTTATTGTGAAAAAATGCTCGCCTAACATTTTTCAAGCGGACCGTGTCGGGATAACAAAAGTACCTACTGCAAACCATTCACATATTGTAAAAACCTTATAGTGAACCAAAAGTATGAGGTTTTGAAAGAGGAATCGATAAAAACAAAATTTGGTGATCGAGTAATGATAGAAACGGAGGAATTTAAATGTATTTTACCGCTACGGTACTTTGAATATCTCCAAGCCGATGGAATTAAGAAGTTAAACAATAGTATTGGTCCAAACAAAGATGTCTACATAATCAGTAAAGGTTCTACAGGAGTCACTGTCAATATAGAATTTTCAGAGTAATGTGAAATGAAAACAAAACAAAAAGAGGAACACTGTATTTTTCATTATTGTAATTTATAAAATATATAATTAGAAAATATAATGTTATAAACTCTAGAATAAACATACTATAATTCACCTAAGTTGTTTATATCTTCGTTTTCCAAATGAGCAAGCATCCCAAATATAAAGAACAGTTCTAACTCACTCCAAACCTTTTCTTTCAGCATTAAACTTTTCGCTCCAACATTTTTTTAAAAGTTTTTATTTCTTATTTGTTTTACAGAACATTCACAACTACATCTCTGAATGGTAAAATATTACCTTATCAGTTCTGTGAGGGCTATCATCTTCATCTTTGACGCCTCAGAGACCGTGGAACTAGGCACAGTTGATTATGGTTGTTTTTCTTCTTGTTCGATAAAAAATTCAGATGAAGATTATATCAAGCAAATGCATTAAAAGCGTTAAATCTATATTAAGCCAACGAATACATACTGTATTACTTCAGGTGTCATCAGGTCGTACGTTGCAATTGGCGCATCTGCCCACAGAGCCAACGATTTTTCCAGCACTTCATTTGCATTGACTATAAACTGCTCAATAATTTTAACCCAACCACTATTATTATTCTTTCCTGAATATTTAACAAAAATTGCACAGAAATTGCACAAGAAACATATTTACACTTTTTCCCTAAAATTATTTTGGGGAGCCAATATTTGAACATTGAGAATTTAACATGAAAATCCTTATGGTGCGTGATCCAATTATACACCCTGTATAGGAACAGTTTAAACGGCTTAACTCAATTTTGCGCCAAATGTCAGTTACGTCCCCTTCGTCATATGACCCTCAATATGTACCCTCTTTGAATTTACTTTAGGTGTTCTATAGCAATAGGTAGATAGGTCTGATACTGAAAAAAAATCTGAATGTGCATTGCATGTATATGACTGTTTTTTAATTCTCGCTTTTAAAAAAAAAATAAGTCGTTGCATAAAAAATGTATTCGTTGGCTTAATATAGATTTAATTCACTTAATGCATTTACTTGATATAATCTTCACAAGGTCTAGTCTATTGAACTTCCATTGGATTGTAGTTTATTCTTGCATTTCCCTAGTTACATACGTTATGTACTGAAAGCCAACGCTATGCAATTTTAAATTGCAATGAATTGAAACTTTGTTCTGCGTTGTCCTAAGCGAATAAAATCTACAATGTATCAATTAAACTTTTACCGAGAAATCATTTGAAATATTTTCAGTCTAGAATATTTCAATTTAGTTTTCAGTAAAACTGAAAAAAATTGACTTTATACATTTAATTAAATTCAAATTAACATATATAATTAGGTAATTGCGTTTACATCGAAAGCAGTTAGTATTTTATTTTTCTGATAACAACCTAGTTCATTACATGAGCCACGCATCGTCGGAATTTTTTCATTGTCAAGATGCTGCAATATGGCTTACGAACGAGTTGCTTATATATATATATATATATATATATATATATATATATAAAACATGTGGTTTTGCAATTGACAACATTAATTTGGCATTTCTTAATGAATAGCACTTTTAAAAAATTTTAATATGGTATAATAATAACAAGGGTATAATTTATAACTGAGGTACAAACTCATGCAATATTTATTTTCTGAAATTAATGTGTTTAAAAACTATGAGAAACCAGTAACCAGCTAATCATATATTGCGTTGATCAATTATAATTGCTTTCAGGGTTAAGAGTCCCATTCGTGCTGACTGGGTTCAATTGTTTTTTTCTGTAGACAGCATTAAATTTCTTGATGACTGGGTTTATTCATTTTTTGCAGACATCAGCAATACATTTCTTGCCGAGTGGATTTATTTATTATTCTGTGGATGTCAGCATTAAATTTCTTGCTGATTAGGTTTATTTATTTTTCTGCAGACATCAGCATTCAATTTCTTGATAACTGGGTTTATTACTGTTTCTGCGGATGTCAGCATTAAATTTCTTGCTGTGAACGTACACATTAAATTTTTTGATGACTGGGTTTAATCATTTTTGCAGACAGCATTAAATTTCTTACTGACTACGTTTATTTATTTTTCGGCAAACATCAGCATTAAATTTCTTGATGACTGGGTTTATTCATTTTTTGCAGATATCAGCATTAAAGTTATTGCTGACTACGTTTATTTATTTTTCTGAGGACGTCAGCATTAAATTTCTACATGACTGGGTTTATTAAATTTTCTGCAGATTTCATATTTCTACAATTGTTATTTAAACAATACATTAGCATTAAAATTCTTGCTGACATGGGTTGAATTTTCTGCTGTTCTTGTTGTTTAATAACTTTATATACTCAAGATGTGTGTGTGTGTGTGTGCATGTGTGCGTGTGCGCGCGTGTGTGTTTGATAATCGCTCAATCTTTTTTGTCAAGTTGTAGTTGTGTTCTGTAAACAAATCAAAAATAAAAACTTTTTCAAAATTGTCCTTGTTAGGAAAGAATAATGGTAGTGGTCGGGTTAAAATTATTGAGCAGTTTATAGTCAATGTAAATGAAGTGCTGGAAAAATCGTTGGCTCCGTGGGCAGAT
Source organism: Platerodrilus igneus (assembly GCA_036346225.1). NCBI lineage: Eukaryota > Metazoa > Arthropoda > Insecta > Coleoptera > Lycidae > Platerodrilus > Platerodrilus igneus. The sequence continues at coordinate 1,520,853 of JARFIW010001038.1, read as the reverse complement.
CCGCCAATTGCAACGTATGACCTGATGACCCCCGAAGTAAAACAGTATGTATTCGTTGGCTTAATATAGATTTAATTCTCTTAATGCATTTACTTGATATAATCTACATCTGAATTTTTTAGTGAACAAGAAGAACAACCAGAAACAACCGCAACTAGTTCCACGGTCTCTGAGGCGTCAAAGATGAAGGTGACAGCCCTCACAGAACAGAACCGATAAGATAATATTTTACCATTCATAGTTTTTTATGTCAAGATATGTGAATATCGTTCGATCTTTTTTAAAAAAAAGTTTGGAGCAAGTTAGAAAGGCAGCGAAAAGTTTTAATGCTGAAAGAAAAAAAGTTTGGAGTGAGTTACAACTGTTACTTATATTTGGGATACTTGCTCATTTGGAAAACGAAGATATAAATAACTTAGGTGAATTATAGTATGTTTATTCTTGAGTGCATAACATTATATTTTTTAATTATATATATATATATATATATATATATATATATATTATAAATTACAATAAAGAAAAATACATTGTATTCTTCTTTCGTTTGTTTTCATTTCACATTACTCGGAAAATTGTATATCGACAGTGACTCCTGTAGAACTTTTACTGATTATGTAGACATCTTTGTTTGGACCAATACTATCGTTTAACTTCTTAATTCCATCGGCGTGGAGATATTCAAAGTACCGTAATGGTAAAATACATTTAAATTCCTCTGTTTCTATCATTACTCGATCACCAGATTGATTGTTTTTGTTGATTCCACTTTCAAAACCTTATACTTTTGGTTCACTATAAGGTTTTTACAATGTGTGAATGGTTTGCGGTAAGTACTTTTGTTAAAATGACTGAAATCCATACTTATGATACTTAAATTACATTTCTTATCTTACTGAGGAACACATTAAAGTTTCATATTGATAAAAAATTTTGCTTATTCAATCAGAAATGAATACTCTTGGCGCAGCACTTTTCCCTTTTCCTCTTTTTATGCAACCTAGCCTGTATACTGCTAACTAAGCGGCTACCAAAATTATGCAACTGTATTTGTACCAGCAGCAATTTCAAGTTGACTGATCTACTTTGGCTCTAAATTAACACAGCTATTAGTCGACCATTGACCTACATTGGGTTCATAGTCACATAGACTTTGGGATCAAAGTATCAGACTCTCAGTTGGATGACCTACTTTGGGTCCATAATTGCATAGACTTTGGGACCAAAGTATTACACTCTTTTAGTTGAATGACCTACTTTAGGTCCATAGTCACGTTGTTTTTAGTCGATTGACCTACATCGGGTCCATAGTAACATTGACTTTGGGACCAGTTTGACCTACTTTGGGTTCACAATCACAGACTTTGGAACCAGTTGACCTACTGACCTACTTTGGGTCCATAATCGCATACGTTTACTCACAAAATATTTTTGAGGAATACATGCTTATTTTTCCATGACTGCATGATATAGAATAACAACTTGTAAAAAAATATTTAATGGCTCATAATTGGAAGAATAATAAAGTAATCTAAATAAGGATGTGAGAATAGACAAAACTCTACATAAAACACTACCATAAAACTATACAAATTAATTTTCTTTTGATATTATGTATGGTTTTTGTTAATTAGAAATGTCACTTTGATTTTCATTAACTATGTGATGATATACGGTTGAAATAATTATCAGTTCTATATAATTGTACGTTGCATTTTGCTTTTGTTAAATCCTGCAAAAAAGTTGATAGTTGAACAATACTTAATGCTAGACTTAGATCGACCTCGTCTGTTCTGTGGTTATACCCTTCAAGGTCTTTGTATGTATGGTAGAAACAATATAATCCTTTCTATGACTTTTATTTTATTTACTTATTATAAATAAGTTTTCCTAATACACACATATATTGTACAAGATCTGTCATAATGAACTGAATGGATATGTATATCAGAAATTGCAAAAATTAGTTTTCTGAAAATTTATATACTGGAGTGTTCCGAAGAGCTCAATTTAGTTAAAATATTTTCAGTTTTTTTTTGTTACTTCTTGTTATACCAGAAATGAAATCTTCGTTATTTTAAATGGTGTTCCAATTTTTAAGGAATGGAATCTACGGTAAATTGCAATATAACTTTATATAAAACATTGTATGTTGAAACATCTCATTAAATTAAACATGAGTTAATTTAACGAAAAGGCTTGTATTCCGACTGCAGATACAGTACTACAAAAAGAGCACCCACTGTTTATGTCGAGGGAATGAGAGTTGTCAGTCAGGGACAGATGAAAATCGTCCGCCATCTTTTTGTATTTATTTGGTTAGTATCTATTTCACCATTTGATTAAGATTCTAATCAAAATTCCAATTAGCAGCTTTTATAGATTGTAATTTTTAAAGTATTTTGATAGTAAATGGATTTACTTAAGATTTCAAGCTGGGAACAAAAGTAGGCCGTGTTAAGGCATAACTGGGCTATAAAGTAAATATTTATATGGAAAATCAATAAAAGAATTAACCTTAACTGGCCTTAAAGGTTGGTTTGGGGTAAGATTGTAGGTAAAGATGAGGCCGGAGTCATTATAAATATTTATGGTTCTGGGTTGGGATCGTGTCATCTTATAAACTAAGGTCGACGTTTTGCTCACTTTTGTAAGAGGCTTCATCAGAACAATAAAAGAAAATGAAAACAAGGTGTTTTATGGCAAAGTTACTTTGCCACAAAACATCTTTTGGCTTAAATGGACTGGTGAGTCCACTAGTTACAAAGTAACTTTTTCATACTTTGTACACTTTAACTTGTCTACTTATATTTTATCATTTTTATCTTTATTAATACTTGAAACAAAAAACTAATATTATACTCACATCATTACATTTCATAAATTAAAACTTAAATTGCAAGCATACCTGATCTCTAATGGACACATCTTCTGAAGGTGAACTACAAGTTGTAGTACAAACCACTGAATGTAATACTTCTAAATCTCGTGTACACTTGTCTATACTCATTTCAAAATCATTCAACTACAACGGTAGGAAATAATTAATTGCAAATTAAAAATATATAAAATGCAAACCTGAATTTTAATTTGTTTTAAAGCACCTTCACTTCCTGCAAACTCTTTATTTATTCTAAGTCTTTGCACTTCATCTTCAAGGTGATCAATATGTTCCTGATACTGCTGTGCTTCGCTACTGCTGGTCAGTAATCCTAACCGTTGTCCTAATTCTTCGTTTAACTTATTTTGTTGCTGAATAATATCCTTTAATTGAGAAATGGAATCCCTTAGCTTAGTTTCAGTTTGTGTTTTTGTTTCTAAATCATTTTCCAATCCTCTAATTATGTCTCGTAGAAGAAAAACTTTGTCAATGGCTTCTTTCTTTTCCGATTCTATTTCATTTAACTTTTTATCATTTTGTTCTAATAAATTGGACATGTGACGCATCTTTTGTTCCAACTGCTCAACCTGTAAAAAATCATTAAATAAATAAAAATAGCAAAAACAAAAACTTAATAAAAAATCTGACAATAAAATTTGACGATTTTAGTCATGAGACAATGTGCCATGCATTGTGTCAAATAAAATAGCCAGTTACTGTTAGAACGAGCTGTAGTTATGCTATTCAGTACGTGATGGATAACTGATCTAAACACTATTATCAGGTGTCGATTTAAGAGGGTTGTGGCAACAGCTCCCTACTTAAAATAAAGAGTACACTTATTGTAAAAATTAAAGAAATACAAGCTGGTTTTTTATCATAATATTCTTATCTTTGTTACGTTTTATCCGTGCCGTCAATCACCGCATAACCATGGGTCCCAAATTTGGTTGCAAGTATTGCCGTAAAGTCAACAAAGTAAAAGTATGCTAGAAGCTTACATGCTTATTCGCAGGAGCCAAAAGCAGCTTCTGCTAATTTTCAGGTAAGGGCCACATTGGAGTAGTTTCTTACGTTTCCGAATTCTGAAAGCGAAGTCAGTGTACCTGCACTTTTGAGGATTGCAAGATGTTTTTCTAGGTAATTAAGGGAAGGTACGAGAATAGAAAAGGATCATTTTGTGGGACTAATGCGCATCCACATTCGATACCGTTCGAAAGGTGGTATAAAGTCAAGTTTGAATCCCCTTCATACTACGCTTCTCGGATAGTCGCGCTAACCACACCACATTCCCTTTCACAGAAAAATAGTGCATATGTGGAATACGGGCAATAAATCGTCGGGTTTTATCCTGATTCGTGTTCAATTAGAAAAATGAAACTTTACACGTGTAAATAGCTTAATTTAAAGATGAAAAAAAGCTTTCCCTTGCCGGATTCAAAAATCTCGTAATCTATTGAAATGAAATTTGATGCAGCCAAAAGGCACATCTTTTAAGCTTTTTACAAGATTCAGTTAAATAATTTGAAGTAAAAATATTAGATGTTACAATCACATAATGATAACAAAAATATGACTGAGAAATGCAGCTTTTTAAGTACAAATTTCAAAAAAGTTTTTCCCCCATTTCTGAAAGGTTTCCCCAGACCGCTCCCTCCTAACACCAACCCCAATATGCCACTGATTGTTGTGTTTGATGCTAATGAGCATATCATCAAGTTGTATAAATAAATAATAAGATATTAAAAGTGTAATGAACATTTATTTCTGAATGTTCGTATAGTTAATATAATAATATGTGTAAGTGTATAACCAATAAGCATTAGTCACAAGACAATATGCTATAACAATTTGTTATGTTTACTTACGACGGTAAACGAAAACCGTATGCTGTTATTTTGTTATTCATTCACATTGATTCGGTTTCTACTCTTCAATACGTCAACAACATCATGTATATTTTACCTGTATACAATAAGTATGGAAACGGACAGTGTAGAAAAAAAAAGAAACAAACAACAACAAAAAATTCGCTTAAGAAAAATTACCAACAAATCAACTAATACCCCTCCCAAAAGACCAATATATAATAATAGAAAGAGAGGAACAAAAAAGAATTCGCTAACGGAATAAATAAAAAAAAACCCAAAAGAAATCGCTCCGAAATTTTAAAAAACCCAAAAGAAATCGCTCCGAAATAAAAAAAAAGGAATTCTCATCCGGCTTGACGAACCAAGGTACTGGATAAAGCAAACAAAAAAAGAAATTGACGAGAAGTACAAGGAGAGATAGGTAGGTAGTAACAATGAGCGAGGACAAAGGTAGAATGGCGTCAAAGGACGGATGCTTCTTCAGAAAAAAAAAGTAAAGTCTTCAACCTCAAACGAAGATTGGTTCCTTGCAGAAAACCAACAGTAAAGAAAAGAAGCGAGGAAGAAAACCAACAGTAATGGCCAAAATGACAAAAGTGTCAAGCCTCAAAGTATGCTCGGGAACAACAAAAATGCTGGATAGAAAAAAAAAGAAATTACTTCAAACTGTGGTACCCACGAATCGCAACAAACGAAGAACCAAAGAAAAGAACAGCTAATTAAATCTAAAGTCGACTAAGTCGTGGTTTCCGAAAAAAAGAAAAATGGACTAGAAAGCATCTACCAAAAGAAGTGGATTGAAAAATATATCAAGTCGGCATGAAGACTAACAGAAAGTAACACCAGCCACAGAAAAAAGAGAGGAATGTGGAACAAAAGGAACGAGGAAAAAAACCCAAAAAGAATAACACAAAAGAAAATAAAACCGAATACCAGTGTAATTATGTATGAGTATGTGTGTGCATGTGCGTGCAGGTGTGTGTGCAAGCGTGTGTGTGTGTGTGTGTGTGTTTGTATTCCACTTTATCAACTATCCTATAATGAATTATTTTTAATTCGTCCTAATGTGGTATAATAATATCTTGAACGCTATTTATACATCATCATCATTTGGTTTCCCGGTCTAGGATTGGTTGGACACTATTTTCATCTTTATTTATTCTTAGCTAGCCTATACATTTTCCTGAAATTCCCACAGCCTTCATTTTTCACTATATATGTGCAATAAATCTACTTTGGGAATTAAACCACTCGTAGTTTTTAAAATGATTTTTATTTACGTTTCGATCCATGACCTAAAATCGTTGTGAAAATAATAAAAACTTCAAGTTTGACATTTATGACATAAATTGAAGGTGACTTTGATTTATTGATATTCAAAATATTTGGTTTGAGTACACTAACGAAAATTTTTTAAAGTTTATAAGAACGAGTGCCTTCAATTTGTGTTACGCCCTGGGAGTGACTTTTAGGTAGCCAATACGCTTAACGTGAAATCAGCTGATTAATTTTTATTGGTGAATTTTATATAAATTCAATAATTTGGGGATTGGAAAATATTTTTTAACATGTTTCTATTTATACAATTAAGATGGTGGTTATTAAAGAAGTGTGCGATTGCGTTACCGTAAGGCTTAAGCAATGGTTTTTTTTTATATATTTATTTTGAAGGGGAAAATCATTATGATTTAGGCTACCTCTTTGGTAGATTTTAACATGGTTCTGAGGCGACCCTATGGCGGGTTTACACTTGTCAGATACCAATGTTGTTCTATGAAGATTGTATATGGTTCTGAGGCGACCCTAAGACGAGTTTACACTTGTCAGATACCAATACTGATCAACGGAGATTGTATATGGTTTTGAGGTAACCCTATTGCAGGTTTACACTTGTCAGATACCAATTCTGTTTTACAGGGGTTGATATGCTTATTGTTATGTAATTAGTTATTGTATGTATAAATAGAAATCATGTATGTATGCTGTATTTCATGTTAATATCGCAAGGAAAACCCAGGAAAAACTTGCAATGCTACCTAGATATTGTGGGCATTTGATTTTCATTTGTTATTTCTTTGTTATTTCTTTGAGTAATGGAATCCATTGTTTACTGAAAGTCACCGATTCGTTTGCAACGCAGTTATTTTTATGTAGGGTTATATAAGCAGCTTCTTTGATTTTGCGTTTTTGATGGTTTTCTTCTTTGTCGATAATTTTTGCGTCCTCCCATTTTATTTTATGACTGGAGTCCCATGCATGTTGGCAAATCATGGATTTTTCCAATTTTCTATTTTTTATACATGATTTATGTTCTTTTAATCGAACTTCAAATGGTCTGGAACTTTCCCCTATATAAAACTTGCTACATTCGCACGGTATTTTGTAGATGCAGTTTTTTGAACTTTGTATTGTGTTTTTGGGTTTTGTTTTTGTTAATTGTGCTCTTAGTGTATTGTTGGTTCTAAATACTGTTTTAATTTTAAATTTGTTTCCTATTCTTTGGATTTTTTCGGAGAATCCTTTTATGTATGGTATTGAGAGCATTTTTTGATGTGTATCGTTGTTTTTGTTTTCTTTTTCTTTATTTTTAGGGTATTTATTCATTTCTTTCTCTATTATTCTTTTAGGATACTTGTTTTTTATTAGTGTAAATTTGATTAGGTCTTTCTCTTTCTTTAAAATTTCTTCGTTTGATGATATTAATTTTGCTTTATCATACATGGTTTTGATAATTCCTCATTAGACACATTGTGGGTGGTTTGAATCGAAGTTTAAGTATCTGTTTGTGTGCGTTGGTTTTCTGTATACCGATGTATTAATTGTTGTATCGTTTTTGCTAACTAGAATATCTAAAAACGGAAGTTTTCCATGTTGTTCTAATTCATATGTGAATTTAATAGTTGGTTCTATTTTGTTAATGGACTCTACAAAGTTTTTAATTAGTTCTGTATTATGATGCCAAATAGCATAGACATCATCTACGTATCGCCACCAGATTAGTGGTTTCAATTCTTGTGTGAATATTACATCTTTTTCGAATTCCTCCATGAATATATTACTAAAGATTGGCGATAGTGGACTTCCCATTGCCATTCTGAAGTTTTGTTTGTAGAATTGATCACTTATTTGAAATTCCAATACCCAAATTATTGAATTTATATAAAATTCACCAATAAAAATTAATCAGCTGATTTCACATTAAGCGTATTGGCTACCTAAAGAAAGTCGGTCCCCAGGCCGCAACACAAATTGAAGGCTATCATTCTTTTAAACTTTAAAAATTTTTACTTAGTGTACTCAAACCAAATATTTTGAATATCAATAAATCAAAGTCACCTTCAATTTATGTCATAAATGTCAAACTTGAAGTTTTATTATTTTGACAACGATCCTAGGTCATGGATCGAAACGTAAATAAAAATCATTTTAAAAACTATGAGTGGTTTAATTCCCAAAGAAGATTAAGAAGAATGCTAAACAAACCACAACAAACATACAGGGAGTATTTATCAATAAATCTACGTCTGCCTCATATCTCTCCTTTTTCTTTCCCCGTTTCTATATATTTCACACTATTCCCTCATGCCTTAGTATGCGCCCTATCCATCCCATCCCTTCAATTTTTTTCAGTTTTCCACAAATTCCTTTCTTCTTCTATTATTTCTAATACCTCTTTGCTTGTAACTTTGTCTGTCCATGATATTTTTAAAATACGTCTGTACCACCACATTTCAAAAGTTTCAATCGTTTTCCTGTCCGCTTGTCCTACTGTCCACATTTAACAGCATTACAGTGATGCTTCACACATATGCTTTCAGCAGTTTTTTTCCTTGTTTCCATGTTTATTGTCTTCAAACATAGTTCTTGCTTTCTCTTGTTAAATGCAGCACGGACTTGTGCTAATCTTTGTTTTATATTTTTTGTATCCTTCCCATCTTGCGTTATTTGGCTTTTTAGGTAGCAGGAATCCTTAAACTCTTGTAAGTCCTCAATTCCTATTTGTATTCTGGTTTTTGACTTATTTTCCCCTCCTATACTTTCTAGTAATTTGGTTTTATTTTTCTTGATTCTTATACTGTTTCTCTCTGTTAGCACTGCTTCCATTTCATTGAGAGCAGCTTCTAACTCTTCCTTGCTAGAAGCTAATACCGCTATATCTTCTGCATATCTAAGCATATAAATAGTTTATCCCTACATAATAATTCCAAATGTATTTTTGCATTTGACCGTATTAATTTCCTCTTCGATATACAACTTAAAAATTAATAGAGACAGAGCACATCCCTTTCTCACCTCTTTCCTAATGTTTGTTTCTCTATGTACGTGCTCTAATTCTATTCCTGATGTTTGCTCTTTGTATAAGCTGTGTATTATCCATCTATCCCTAAAACACATTCGAATCTTTTTGCATATTTCAAACATTTTTTTCAATTTATACATTATGTTACAAGAAATCGTATTAGTAAGTAGGCTTCTATAATAGGGGAATTGTTAATGGAAACAATACAGTTGAAATTCATCCCAATATACTACCTAAAGTAAATACAACAAATGTAAATGCTGGTGCTTTTTCTGAAGTTACTAAAACTTAGTTTTTCCAAAAAAAGAACAAGCAACCATGTTTGCAACAATCGGAGAATATTGGTAAAAGATTAACTTGAAAGTGATAGCCCACTAATTTACTTAAACAAAACATTATGAAATCAGGTAAAGATTCAATCACACCACCAGACATACAATAAGTGGAATCAATGAAAAGGGATACAGCAGTAGCAGAGTATAAAGCCTATTATGTATCGATTGAGTGAAGGTGTTCAAGGAAGAATTTGTGGGGGCATGCCCGATGTTACAGCGGAACTGAGTTTCAAAGAAAAGTGCCAGTATAAGATGTAAAGATTGATGAAAGATCTGGGTAAGGTGAGTAGAAATACCAAACAGGTAATGGGTCTCGTATGTAAAAATTGCCAGGGTCAATATGTAGGTCACACATCCAGGTGGCTCTCAGCTAGGATCACTTCCCACAAAAGTGACTACAATAGGAACACCAAAACCTGTGCATTAGTTTCTCATGCTCTTGAGACCCAACACATGATCGATTACAACAACGTTAAAATTGTCTTTTGGGAAAGCCAATACAAAAAACGCATTTTCCTTGAAATGGTCGCTATATCTTTACAAGACCATCCTATCAACAAAAAAACTGACACGCAAAACCTAAATAATATTTACTCCCATCTGATCTCTGTTATTAAGAACACTACGTATCGTGCATCTAGTTAACCAGTGAGCCTCCTTTTATGTTGTCCTTGTTTGGCCTTAATCTATACTTCTTTTAGTGTAATACAAACTTTTATCTATAGTTATTCACTACAAAGTTTATATGTTAGTAGTATTTTATATCTTGACTGGTTCCTATGTAACTTATAATTTTTAAATTGCCATTAATGTTGTTTTAGAAATAAGCCACCTATATTAATTATTATGTTAACTGTATTATGTGTTTTGAATGTACTCAAAAGGTTTGTCGTCGTATCCTAATTATCATGCTCCAGGCATTTACTAGATAGTTCTATATAATCGTAAGTAGAATTAACATATTAACATTATTGTAATCCTGCAATTATAGTCTTCCTGAAGAAGAAAATAAAATTTTTCAATAGCTTGAACTGATTAAAAGAGTTATCTAATTGCCCAGATTGACTACGACCCGATATTTACTATACAATATCAAGTTTTCTAGTCGAAATCAACCTGAATATATATATATATATATATATATATATATATATATATATATATACAGGGTGAATGGTATCGTTCGTGCAAAAATGAACTGGGAGATAGTACACTTAATTTGCAACAAAAAATGTTAATATGACCCCTGTCCTATCTCGATTGGTTTAGGAGATACGGTTTTTTTTAGTCTGTTTCTTAATAACGCGACTTCTTGCAGTAAAAATTAAATTTTTCGGCTTCTGCTGCAAATAACTAGATAAACAATCCGAATTTCATAAACTACATTAAATTTCCTATAAAAAACAACTATTTCGATTATTTTAATTTTAAAAGAAACATTTATTATAAAGCATTAAAAGGTAAAAAATTACAAAGGAAATTTTTTTAACAAAGTTTAAAGTAATATTACAGCGAAATTATTTTATCTACAAATGAGCAAATGTCACAAAAACAACCTCACTTCATAAGGTTTCCAGCAGTGCGAAACACTTTCTATTTGATTTTTAATTTATCAAGTATGGAAATATGGAAACAAATAATTTGTTCCCACTTCACATTAAAATTCGCCCACTGCCTTGATTATCTAATGATCCCACAACGTTTTTCCGGTATTACGGAGGCAATAATTTGATAAATTAAATTTTATTTGTATTGTTCAAAATGCTGACCACCGCACCTGATACAGGTTCTTGCTCTTTTCCGCATACCTACCACGGTCACGCTCATAGATAGCTTCTCTCTTAAGAGCCTTTGTCTCAAATTTTCCAAACTGACTAGCACCGTGCTGTATACGTATTCTTTTAAAAAGTCCCATACAAAGTAATCCATGAGATTCAAGTCAGGCGATTTTGCTGGCCACGGAATTGGTCCTCCTCTACCAATCCACCTTGCGTACTGTTCATTTAAAAACTGGCGGACACCACGTGTGTAATGAGGAGGAGCCCGTCATGTTTAAAAATAATATCTCTACGAACTTCTAAAGGGACATCTTCCAACAATAGGGGTAGTTGATTTTGAAGAAAGTCCAAATACACTTTTCCATTGAGGTTTCTTTCGAAAATATAGGGGCCAATAAGGGAGTTTCCTATCACAGCCGCCCACATATTTAGGCTGAATCTGCGTTGGAACGATTTCTGTCTTATTGCATGAGCGTTTTCATCGGCATAATAGTGGTAATTGTGGAGATTTAGAACGCCAGCGTGCGTAAAGAGGGACTCATCAGACCACAGTATTTTTCGAAAGAAATGGCGCTCCTCAATATCCCGTGCTAATAACCAACGGTAGAACATCAACCTTCGTTAGAAATCTTCGCCTCCGCCTTCCAGAGATTGAACAGGTGTAAAGTGAAAAGGTGGCGGCTCCGTGGCGTAGTGGTATGTGTGTGACTACTACGCCCAAGGTCCCGGGTTCGAATCCCGACACGGCCCGCTTGAAAAATGTTAGGCGAGCATTTTTCACAAAAATACACCCTCGTTCGGATGAGAGGTAAAATGGAGGTCCCGTGTGTGAGTGTTGTCACGCACGTTAAAGATCCCTACCTTGCTTGGAACAGCAAGGGTTCGGCAAAATTCAAAATTTTCCAGTTAACAAAAACTCGCTTCCTGGCCAATGTAGTACCTTCGGGTGGAGCATTGGAAAATCACATGTAATGTAAAGTGAAAAGGACGAATATTATTCTTGTGCAGAACATCTACTACTTTCTATTGCTAACCTACAACCTCTCTTGCAATGTGACGTGTAGAAGTTGTAGGGTCTTGTTCCACTCGATCCAAGACAAACTCGTCAATTTCTACGTCCAGATCTTGCCTCCTTTCATTAGGTACTTGAAATGCTCCTCCATCAAGCAGCCATTGGTGCGTTCTTGCAAACACGTTGCGACTGGGAATCGGACGATTTGGGAACCGACGTTGATATTCCTCCCGTGCTCTTGTAGCATCACCATTACAAAAACTATAAATGAAATGCATATCTGCATATTCTCTATTGCTATAACGAGCAGGCATCTTAGATATCAAAATTTATACGAATACAACTGTCTAATTAGTGACAATGCTTCACACTGTCAATGTGACAACTACATGCTATGAACGTATCTGTGCTCTTAAAATTACTGTACATTTTTGTTTTCAATTTGAACTGCCTTGATTATCTTATAATCGAACAAGGTTTTTCCGGCATTACGAAGGCAACAATTTAATAAATTAAAAATCAAATAGAAAGGGTTTCGCACTGCTGGAAACCTTATGAAGTGGGGTTGTTTTTGTGACATTTGCTCATTTGCAGAGAAAATAATTTCGCTGTAATATTACTTTAAACTTTGTTAAAAAATTTCCTTTGTAATTTTTTACCTTTTAATGCTTTATAATAAATGTTTCTTTTAAAATTAAAAAAATCGCAATAGTTGTTTTTTATAGGAAATTTAATGTAGTTTATGAAAATCGAATTGTTTATCTAGTTATTTGCAGCAGAAGTCAAGAAATTTAACTTTTACTGCAAGAAGTCGCGTTATTAAGAAACAGACTAAAAAAAAACATATCTCCTAAACCAATCAAGATAGGACAGGGGTCATATTAACAATTTTTGTTGCAAATTAAGTGTACTATCTCACATTTCATTTTTGCACAACGATACCATTCACCCTGTATATATATATATATATATATATATATATATATATATATATATCACACTCCTTTTCTTATTTAAGAGCCTTGTTGAATTATGCCACCAATTATTAATGAATATTCACCACGGCTGCTGCAAGTAGATATTTTCTCAGGGTCGGAAACCAAGTAGCGGAATCTACCTAGGGTGGGTCCGTCCTAGGCAAACCCCTCTTAACCAGACACCTAAACAAATATCCAAGGATTTTTCTAATAGATTTCTAAAGCCAAAAGTATCCCCAAACAATAATTCCATTTTTATAAATTTGATTAAAGCACTGCGTAGATATTAAATACTAATACCTGGAATCCAAATACAGGCGCCACCTTCCAGCGGTCCTGAAGCCAAGTGACCAACTGCAGGCACCTCCTGAACAATGAGTAACTTCAAACAACTGGTACATCTTCTGACTATAAAACACTGCTACAAAATTAAGGTGATACGAAATACTCTGATGTTAATTCAATCCCCGGTCCAGTTGCTCTTCGGTGACTGCTCTTTGTAATCGAATAACTCCAATTCCACTGTTCTTTCCTTTCTAAATTATAACAGTGCCGATGATAAATCCCTATTCCAATTACTTTTTCTTCGATACAGAAATACTATTCTAGGCTTTTCTATCTTTCAATGTATGAAAACCAGCTTCAAGACTGCCCCTCCAATGTTAATCTCAACTTGCTTTTCTTTATTAAACGCCAGTACCATTGAATCTACTTCTCTTTTCCTTGCTATCCATAGCTAGCAACGCTGCTTCCCAACTTCTTCTGCGTATACAATAATTACAGCCGTTTACTCTCCTTTACACTATTTGCTAACTCCAGGTACAACTTAACTTTCAAATTTACTCGTAACGCTTTTCAAATAGAATAAAACTCAGAATATTACCAAAAACGCTTCTATTATGCAGTAATACAAATTTGAACTCTTTATAAATACAACCTGTCCCCCTAGTTTCTGTTGCCTTAACACCTACATACACGGACACTATGCAATTCATAATTAGTTACTGATTAATGATACTTCTTTAGATACATTCATTTTCTGGATTGTCTGTTGATAAAGTCCTTATTGGTTTCATAATATTAATACGACACAATTTTGATATTAATTTTATATCCAAAAGGTTCAGAATATGCTAACTACAAATTCAATTTTATATACATGACAACGATCCTAGGTCATGGATCAAAACGTAAATAAAGATTATTTTAAAAACTATGAGTGGTTTAATTCCCAAAGAAGATTAAGAAAAAAAGCAACCATAACAATTAAAAATAGGTACACAATGCAAACTTTAATATCAACTAGCCTAGCCTGGTATATGACCGGTATACGTTGTGGAATGCAATGTAGTTTAAAAGACTTTTCAAATTAATAAATATGGAATAGTTGTCATTAATTTATAAACCAAAATACCTCAAACAAAATACCATAACAAGGCCAAATATAACCCAATTCTAGCAAGTCGTTGCAAAGCCCTATTTAAACCTTTTATACGCCCCCCTACAGTATAATATATAGAAAGCTCCAAATAGGCAGATACTATCAATAAAATCAAACTAACGCTCATGATTTTGCTACAAAATTTATAGAAGTATTAACATACTTTTAAATGTAATTGTGGCAGTGTTTTTTAAGCTTTAATTATGCAAAAGAACAATATTAAAAATACGATTTTCAAAAATACATAAAAATTTTACTTCATAAAAAATTGAAAAAAAATTATAGGAAATCTCTTATTAATTTAAATTTTATATAAATATCATTAACCTTTAGAAATATCCCACATTTCCAAGAAAATATATTTTTCTGGATTTAAAAATTAAACGTTTATCCTAAACACGAAGTTGAAGTAAGGAAGCGAAGAATTAAGTGTTTCAATGCAACTAGTGTGAATGTGTAGAGTAGACATTATTATAATTCACTAATTTTATGTATCCATCTTACGTTTTATGGATATTTACAAATTAATCATTTAGATTTTTTTATTGTTTGTTATGGAAATCTAGCAACGTCCTTACATTCAACTATATTCACACACATTCATATTTTATATCATCTAAGCTTTGATTAATAGCTCACTCAACGCAATTAAAATAAAATATTTTCAATACCTCTTTTAGCTAAAGAATCATAAATAACTTATGCAATGAATGTAAGCATCTTTTTATACCAGTCTCCTATTTATATCTATATTTTAAGATGAATAAATAGTAAGAAACAATTTAGAAATATTATCAATCAGCTTCAGAGAATATTAAAAATGCAAAAATTATATTCTTCAGAGAAAAATTATCTTGAAATAATTTTATCCTAAATTAAAACTTACATCTTATAAGACATGAGTTCAATTAAAATAATAAGAACACTTTTCTGCTTCATGAATGTCACGAGATTAACTAACTGCACAGTTCAGGTTTTTAAATATCCAGACATTTCAGAATAAGAACAAGACACAATGTCAGAAATAGCACTAGACCAAAATAACTATTCCAGTGTGTTTATAAAATTTATTTGTTTCTCTAAAACGCATAATCAAGCTCACTTCCTGTCTATGTTTAAAGAATATTATTTCCTCCAATAAATGTCATGGTAAAAATTATACTTAAATACAAAGACAAAAAACCAATGTATTTACAAAAAAGCAAAGAAAATTTATTTCAAGCGTTCAGGTTTTTCCCAAGAAAACACTCTCACTTACCAAGGATATTTAATTACAAGTTTTTAAATTTGTGTAGAATCCTAGATGTTCAAATTATAAGATTTTATTTTTATATCAAAGTTTACACATAAATTTCTTTTTTAAGATACAAACAATAAAATTTTCCTTATTATGGCAAAAAAAATTAATAATAAAAAGTACTTTCAGCATTTATTATCGAAAAAGGTATGACATAAGATGTCAAAATAACAGGCTGATTAATATGGTGATAATATAAATTATTAAATACAGTAAGCAAAGACATGCTGTTTTATTAGCCTTAAATTATTGAAATATGCATTATTGTGTATTCTGCTTTGTTTCGATATTAATAGTTTACGTTTATGTATTAAAATCTAATTTATATTATAGTCAAATAGATGCGGATTTAAAATAATGCATTTAAAATAGTCATTGCGCGTTGTTACGTCTTGTGAGGTTAACACAGGTAAATGGAGTGTGATTGTTTTAACAAAAGTAAAAAAACGGAGATGTAGACGTCATTTTCGATACTTGTGTGGAGTGCTTGACAATGTTTTCCAAGCGCTTTGTTTCGTCTCAGCGAATTTTTGAAGTACTACAAAAATGTGATTGTTGTTTTTCGGTTTTGAGTATGTGCTCCATGTAGAAAGGATATCGGCCTTATCCTACAGCTAATGCCAGATTTTAATTGCAACTGTTACACGAGGTAGTTTAAGTTTAATTTCTGTCAGAGTATAAGTGAAAATAACATTTTTAGAGAAATTATTGTTACGATGTGTAACGTCATTTTAAAAATTATTTTATTTGGAACTGATATGTGTAACATTTTATTTTAAAGCTTGCAGAAATTAGAATTATTAATTTAGGAGTTAGGGACTTTACTTTAATATTTATAAAAATCCCCGTTTAAATAGTGAGATTGCGTCAATGTTGTGAAACCCCGGAAATATATACACACGGATCTCGGCACCAGGCTTATCATTGCAAATGTATGTGCTGATGCAGGATTCTGGCATGAGAGTGTTCCTCCCACAAATACAAGCAAGAGTATATCAACCCGATTGGTGGAAGAAGACAAAAAGCGAGAACCACCGATAATTCACCGCCACACATCTACTGTAATGATAAACTTATCGTACCGGGCAGTGTTGGTATTCTACCAGTAGAAGGAACTGTAATTCTAACAACAGGACCAAGCAGAATGGACGGCGATCCCTGAGAAGAAACACCTGACAATATACCCAGGGTAAGTGCTTTAATAACCTTAATTCATTTTGCAGAGGTTTTATTGCTAAGGTTGAGCATTATAATATAATTAATTTGAGCTTATAATGTGAATGTTATAATTTGGCGCCCAGCCTAGTGGCCGTCTTGTTGAATAAACGAGTTTGTTACTTTAAAATTAAAAAAAAATCTAAAATTATCAAGACAACCTATTTTTTTTTTGTTATCTAATGTAACCGCATTTCGAATATATCATTTTTCCCATAGATTAAATAATATTTTTCTAATATAATATATGTCATAAAGTCACTTCCTTGAATGATTAGACACAACAAACATGACATGGCAGTTAGCCTTTAAAAGTAAGTAGGTTTGTTTGTAATTAATTTCATGTTTTCTTAAGAAAGTGTGTATAAAGGACACTTCTACCTTGAACGTAAGTATTTTTGAAAATTACTAAAACTTATCTACATAACCTCACATATTTCCATGTGTTATTCACAATTTTTACTTTAATTAAATAAAATGTGTTTTGCAATTTGCAAAATATATATTTCGCGCTTTCTAGACATTAATCAAAACTTCTTTAAAAACAATCTACCAAATAACTGATGTTAGTAAACTTTTTTTGCTAAGTGTATTGAATCTACATACTTGTTAATTTAAAAGAGTTAATCATTTCTGACTGCGTGTCGTTTAAAGACTAATAACTATGAATCACGTCCACTTAAAATTTGAGAGTTGTTAGCTCGTAATATAATTCCTGTTCACATACAAAATGAAAGATGCTTACAGTTCCATTCCATTATGCAAAATTTAGATACCAAGTTCAATCCTAACACATATTCTATAGATCCCGATATAGATTTAATTGAAATATAGGATACCATCAAAGATATAAGAACGATTATTTATCCTAGCAATCCCCTGCCTACAAAAATAGAGCTAATGAGAGTCCAATCTCATATATTTCATGAAAAAAATCAGTTAAATCTATTTGCAAATATTAACCCAAATAAATTCAATAAAATACAAAACGAACTTATGTCCGACCTATTTCTTATTGAAGGTTACGTTTTAGAAAGATTAGATGTTATTTCAGAACCTTCTGTTACAAATTCTAACGTAAATAACTTACTGCTGCATATACAAAGCATAGACGGTTCTAAATAGGTTCCGATTTATAAATGGAATCTTACTTTTTCAGGATATAACTTAAAAATCTCTTTAACATTCTTTCTTGAATGCATAGAGGAGTTGAAAATTTCTCGGAACTGCACAGGCCAACAATTATTTCTTAGTGTGATAGAACTTTTTTTGAATAGTGCTCTAAATTGGTTTCGAAACATTAAACACCAAGTTCACTCTTGCCCTGAATTAATTACTCTCTTGAAACAAAATCTTTCGACCTTTGGCAATGATTACGAAATTATATCGCAAATTCGTGCTCGTTTTCAAGGCACGGATGAAAATATTTTATTATATATTATCGATATGCAGAACTTGTTTAATAGGTTAGATAAAAGATGTGATTAACCAGAAATCTTAAACCAACATATTCGAAATTTAAATGATTATTATTCGGAACACCTTGATTTATAAAAAATTGAATCAATTACTCAACTTGAAGATCTTTGCGGATCCCTACAAGAGGTGAAATTTCGTCTAGAGAAATATCAACCTTCAGCAAAATCCCCACCACGACCTTTTTACCGCAAGGAGTCTTCATGCAATATTCATTTTTCCTCCCCTATATCTAATGCTATCAAAACTAATTCTTTTTCTTGTCAGAATTGTCAAAAAGGTAACCATAATTACACTAACTATACAGAACGTAAAAATATCTTTAGTTATGGTTGTAGAAACCCTAAAGTTTATAAGAATAATTGCTTTCATTGTAAGGTGCCAGAACACTACCAAAGGGACACCTTTGTTCGGGCATAAGCGCCCCTTTATCGCAGAAAAACCACATAAATCCACAAAACTATTGTTATCCCCACAATTAAATACAAAACCCATTATATCATTACCTTTGGAATAGAAAACCAGTAATTATGCCTCTAATATATCTTCATTACCTATTCCTTTAAATGAAATATGTCATACGACCTCAGTTGAACAGTCTAATTGGTAAAAAACAGTTCATGGTTTTTATCATCCTAATGTCGCAATGGCAAAATTGAAAACAAAACCGTATGATAATCGTCCACATTTACCAATTTCGATTGCCTCCCTTTCCGTAGATGTTTCCATAGAAGTTAAATTCTTAATAGTATCAATTCTAGCTTATAATTTTTGCTGGGTGTTGATTTTTGTCATCTCTTTAACCTATCGTTAAATTTTCTCCATTTTACATGGCAAGCTAACGTTAACAAGAACAAATGTGCTTCTTTGGGTTGCAAAAAATTTCTCTCACTGAAGAACACATTATCTTATTAAATAAAACTATGTATAGATTCCGTCAATTATCTACTTCAGAATTAGGTTGTGTAACGACTGTTTCGCATGAAATCCTAACTGCCGATTCTAAACCTTTCAAACATCAATACCCGTTATCCCTCGTTTTACAAAAACATTTGTATGCCAAAATTTATAAGATGATTCAATCTGGTGTTATTTTCCATAGTTGTTTACCATGGAGTAGTCTTATCTTAATAGTTAAAAAGAAAAACAAGATCATCATGTTTGTTTTGATGGTCGTAAGTTAAATTCCATTACAATCTCTGATAGCTATCCATTATCCCGAATGGACTCTATATTAAGTAAACTGCATATTACTAAATATATATATCCTCTGTAGATCTTAACAAGCTTTTTATCAAATACCTTCAGAACAATCTTCTCGTCAGAAAACTGCTTTTTGTGTACCTGGAAAAGGTTTATAGCGAGATGCCCAAAGATTTCAAACGTAACATTATAGTAACTATACCAAAAATGAAAGGTACGAATATATGTGAAAATTTTCAAACAATGGTTTGACAGCACACGTGTCAAAAAGGTCGTGCTACATTTAACAAGAAAAAGCAACTACTGTGTTCAAAGACAACAAACATAGAGACAAGGAAAAGATTGCTTAAAACATATGTGTGGAGCACAGCACTGTACGGCTGTGAAGCCTGGACAGTAGGAGAAGCGGACAAGAAAAAGGTAGAAACCTTTGAGATGTGGTGCTACAGACATATGATGAAGATATCATGAAGTTAAAAACAAAGAGGTTCTAGAAATGGTAGTGGAAGAAAGAAATATGTGGAAAACGGTAAAAAATAGGAGAGATAAGATGATAGGCCACATACTACGGCATGAGGGAACAGTGTGGAATGTATTACAAGCAGAAATAGGAAAAAAGAGAAGAAGAGGTAGACCTAGGTTAGACTACTACACACAAATAGTGAAAGATGTAGGCTGTGAGAATTTCAGGGAAATGTGTAAAATAGCTCAAACTAGAAATCAATGGAGGTACGCATCCAACCAGTCCCGAGATGGATAAATTAATGATGAAAAAAGTAACTGTACTTAAACATGATGATTATTATAAGCAACTACAAGTATTGGTTGGGCAATATTCTCGAATAATGTTAATTGTGTGAAAAGATTTACTGGAAAACTATTAGTTCAGCAAATGTCTAAGTGTTGGGGGATCTTGGCAGCCACAGGCTGCTTAACCCCCTTTACTGAATCTCGATGAAATAGGGCATAAAATTAGAAAACAATAGAAGGGGAACCGAGCTGTATACATGCTGTGTGAGAATTTCAGGGAACTGTGTAGGCTAGCTCAGAATATAAATAAGTGCAAGTACGTGTCCAATCAGTTTTGAGACGGAAAACCTAATGACGAAGATATAAGCACAGATAAATCTGATGATTATTATAAACAACTACAGGTGTTGGTTGTGAAATATCTGCAATTAATGTTGACAGTGTGAAAAGATATACTGGAAAAAATATTAAATCGGTAAATGTTTAAGTGCAGGGGGAACTTCAGGCTGCTTAACCCCCTTCACAACCTTACATGTGATTTTCCAATGCTCCAACCGAAGGTACTACATTGACCAGGAAGCGAGTTTTTTTTTACCTGGAAAATTTGGAATTTTGCCGAACCCTTGCTGTTCCAAGCAAGGTAGCGATTTTTAACGTACATGGCAACACTCACACACGGGGACCTCCATTTTACCTCTCATCCGAACGAGGGTGTATTTTTGTGAAAAATGCGGACGACCGTGTCGGAATTCGAATCCGGGACCTTGGACGTAGTAGTCAAACACATACCACTATGTCACAAAGCCCCCCTCCCCTTCACAACCACTAAATGTTGAAGAAATAAGGTATATAATTGTAAAACAATAGAAGAGGACCGAACTGCATCTAACAAGAAAGAACAGCGCCTATGATGAAAGACAACAAACATAGAAACAAGAAGAAAATTGTTGAAAACATATGTGTGGAGCACAGCACAATATGCCTGAAAAGCAGACAGAAAAACGGTAGCAGCCTTTTGAAATGTTGTGCTTCGGATGTATGAGAATGATAGCATGGACAGACAAAGTTAATAACAAATAGGTTATAGAAATAGTAGGGAAACAAGGATATCTCGGAAAAAAAATAGGATAAATAAAAGGGCAGAATGCATTCTAAGGAATTTTTGGGGAATAGTATGGGATATATTACAAGCAGATATAGAAAAAAGGAGGTAGCTGTAGACCTAGATCAGATAGTGATAGATGCAGATTGTGCAAATTTCGAGGAAATGTGTAAGTTAGTTCAGAATAGGAAACATTGATGGTACGCATAGCGTCTAACCAGTTCCAGGACTGAAGACCTAATGATGATGATATGTGCTTTGTTATAGAGATAATTATAGGCTACTAACCCAACTATTACTGTAAGTACATTTTAAATTTTGTTGTTTTTTCCCTATTTGTTAATGTTTACATAATGTTTTGTAGAATAGATTTAAGCCAGGCAAGTGGAAAGTAATTTTATTTAAAACAGACAAGTAACAGTGTGTACAAACCTCCATTCCACCAAGATAATTAAAAATCCCCTGGTTTACATGCCAATCAGCAGAATTCCTATTACCTCAAACGTCGTTGGTGCCTTCTAAACTTGACGAATTGAAAACTTAACAGAGTAAGTAGTAGTATTAACGTAGCTTGAAATCATACCTAAGTGAAATTTCAATCATTATGCAAATTTGTTTAATTTCCTGTCATTTAGTCTATAGGAACCCACTATCGCACCATTGTAGTTAGCAGGTTCATCTTCATTTTGTTACAGGATTACCGTCCCTTTTGGGTACTTTCAAATTTAAAACACCTAATGCTTCAAACACACATAACAAAGAATGCGGCAATAACCAGGAGGAATTGTTGGACCCCATAATTACAGGCGACGAAACGTGAGTGTTTCATTTCACTCCTGAAAAAATTCGCTTAAGACGAAAAAGTTTAAACAAAAGCAACCTGTCCACAAAATCATGGTGTTCTGGGATCGCAAGGAATACTGCTGATTGTTAGCAATAAGGTTTATCCCATGAATAAAGTTCGACGTATCATACTATTATTACATGTACTTAGCAATGTTTTTTAAATATTGACAACAGCCACTTATTTATGTTCTTGCTAACTTAATGACACCAAATAAATCACATAAGGAGTTAAGTTTTTTTAAATCTATATGCATTTTAGCAAACATATTTTTTTTCAAACACAAAACTATATATACTAAAATTTAAAAATTTAGAAAAATTGTTAATAAAACTGCAACAGGCATTTTTAAAAACACAAACCTCATTATATATCAAATCACAATTGACACGCTCCTTTTCACGTTCACGTAACTGGTCTCGCAGTGCAGCAATCTCCCTTTGAGCTTCATCCCTTTCTTGTTCGCGTTCGCTGTCTGTTCCTCTAAAAATTGACTAGTTGCACGTATTTTCTTGTCTGCTGCTTCAATCTAAGCCAAGCATAAAAAAATAAAAGCAAAGGCACTTGATAAAAACAAAGTTCAAAAAGAACACCAACCATTGTAAGCATATGTAATAATTAGTTGTTAACTGCAGTAATGCAATCACTGACAACTAAAAGTCAAACTAAATATGATAAGAAAAATATAGATACTACAGGAATAAGATACACAATGAATCATTGATGTTTACTATAGATGCAAAGGTTATAATTATTATATGCATTACTGAAATTGACATCAAATAAAAATTAAAAAAACAACAACTAGATAACCACTCCAATATATACAAACATGCACATGCAGCAGATAATTAAAGATTAATTGTATTTATCATGCAAAGAAAAAATTCACATGAGAT
The DNA here is from genome assembly GCA_036346225.1 of Platerodrilus igneus. Taxonomy (NCBI): domain Eukaryota; kingdom Metazoa; phylum Arthropoda; class Insecta; order Coleoptera; family Lycidae; genus Platerodrilus; species Platerodrilus igneus. The sequence goes on along the minus strand of JARFIW010001038.1, from coordinate 1,497,472 downwards.
TACATATCTTTCGGAGAAATTTGATCGTTACTGAAAAATATGATTCGATAATATACTTTCAAGAAAAATATTTTTCAAATTTTGATTAAAGTAATTTTTTTCATTTTTGCAAAGTTTTATTGAACTGTATTACACAATTCCCAATTTTGAGGTGAAAAATGTCTTTATTTTGTTAGATACACTGATTTCATGTTTAAAACTAAATAATTGCCATTATTGCAATTAGAAAGCAGTAGGACGTATCTTGTAGTTTGGCTAATAATAAGTACCATTGCAATCAGGCCCGTTCTGAGGGTATCTGCTGCCCTTGTGCAAGAATAATTTGTCCTCCCCCTTCCTCCTATGGCATTGATTAATTGAAATTTCTGTAAAATATTTTTACCTTAAATGAGACAACGTATTGCAGAAAATGTAAAAATGTACAGTTGATTTATTAATTTTACAACCTAACATAATTATAGATATAACCAAATGAATATGTAATATGAAATACATATATTTAACATATCTATTAATTAATACTTATAGCGCAGTAAAATGACTCGAAATGTGTCGATTTGGAGGAAATAATACTGACTGGCCTGAAACTTTGTAAACAGGCTTGTTTTAGGTTACTATTCAACATATTAAAAGTCCCCACGTGTAGACGCTATGTTGTGGGCAGGGGAGGGGTCGAAAATGTCCAAAAAATTAGTCTTTCGCAAATAACTCTGAAAAATATCTACTTTACGGAAATTTATGCAGATATCAAAATTGTAGCTTACAAATTCCACACAATTTCATTTTTTATTAAAGTCTGTACGACCAAATGGAGCAGAGATATAATTTTTTTAAACACCGGTAGCTTTGCTATGCAACAAAATCGCATACGCACGTTGTGCATTTTTCGCTAATATCTTGAAAAGACTCTCGAATCGAGAAATGTTTTAAATAAAAGTTGTAGAGAAATCTAATTACAAACAATTTCGTTTTTTATTCATTATCATATTTTTCAATGGCTTGAACAATAATAAAAATAAAATACTTACATTTTATTAACCAATTGCTATTTTATGGTTTCGCCTTCTCAATCTTTAGTACCTACGTACAGTACTATCGGTGCTAAAAATATTGGTCTAGTACCAAACGATTAAGAAAGACCCCAAGCATAACTTCTGATGCTTCAATAAGTACAGAAAAATGGTCAAGGACACATTTTTTCATCATTTCAGGAGACTGACTCATAATGATGATCTGTTACATACGTAAACTTACCAGTCTTTTGAAATGCCAGTTTCCCATTATGATGCATTCAAAATTACATGCCATAAACTCTATTTTTTAGGAAATTTTATCAGCTTGAATTTTGGTCTCTTGAAGTTTTTTCGTAAAGTTAATAGAAACAAAGATATTTACAAAAAAACGACTGCTAATGCAATTTTTCCATAATCTATCAAAATACAGCAATATTCATAAACTTTTTTGAAATAAAACATACTTTGAAGGACTTATACTACTCCAGCACATTCATATATATATATATATATATATATATATATATATATATATATATATGAAGTAATGAAAATAAGATAAAATAAATTTTTGAAAAATTATTATCCACATATTTTTGGACTAACATGTTAATTTAACAAAAACGGTTTTTTTTTTGTTAAATATTCAAATGCCTGTAACTTGTCAACGTTTCAATGAGAAAAGCTCTACGACGTCTCATTTTAAAGATAATTAAAATATTTTTAAGAAAAATACATAAGATTACTGCCTTCAACCAATCAGAAAAAGTTATTTTCCAAAATGCACTCAAAAATTACATTTTTTCATGTTTTTGCTCTAACTTCAAGCTATCTTTACCAAAATGGATTCATGTATATATCAACATGTTTAAAATGTTATTCTTTTACTTTCATTATACATACTAAATGTATACGACCTATACTTTCAAAGTTAGTACTGATTTTTACATCAAAACATCCACTATCAAACATAAAAAAAATTGTCTTTTAATTAATAACTCGGCGAATTTGAGCTGTACAGAAATTGTTCGTAATTAGATTCTCTACAACTTTTATTTAAACCACTTGTGAATTAGGGAGTCCATTTTCGAGATATTAGTGAAAAATGCATGACACATGTATGCGTTTTTGTTGAATCGCAAAACTACTGATGTTTAAAAAAATTATATCTCTGCTCCATTTGGTCATATAGACTTGAATATAAACGAAATTGTGCGGAATTTTGTAAGCTACAATTTTGATATTAACATAAAGTTGATATTTTCCAAGTTATTTGCGAAAAACTGATTTTTTGGACCTTTTGGACCCTCTCCTGTCCGCAATGTAGCGTCTAGACATGGGGACTTTTAATATGTTAAACAGTACCCTAAAACAAGCCTGTTTACAAAGTTTCAGCCCACTCAGTATTATTTCCTCCAAATTTCGTCGTTTTACGGGGCTATTACACTTAGTACGCAAAAGTCTTAAGTGAACTTTACTTTTCTTGCTTCTTTAATGCAAATTTTGATGTAAGATGTACACTTATATCTTCCAAAATATCCTTTTCGATGCTAACAATAGATGTCTTAAAGACTTTCTTGTCCTATTGTTGATCACAAATAATTTTGTATTATTTTAAGTTTTGAAAACTTCTCTCACGGGTAGTCGTAGTCGCGGGTAGTTTTAAAAAAATTCGTATGACAATCACTACATTTGGAAACAGATAAATGAGGTTATTTGCAAATAGGTATTGAATCACATTTAAATTGTTCATTTCAGAGGAAGTATAGGGTACGAAGGTATCAATTTCATCACATAAATCTTGAGCTATATCTTTTTCATTTTTAGATGAATCATGAAACACTTTTCACTGATTTATATTATACACTTATTTGATTTAGCTGTGGTTTTAAGGAGAGTATTTAGGTTGAGAAAATTGAACACTGTGTGATGCTGTTTTATTTCTTCAAACCTGTCTTTTATTTTTAATAAAGCAGTATTCAATATCACAAAGTAAAAATTAATTTTGAATTGGTCGCCTGGAACTTTTAGAACCTCAACTTTACATTCGTATTAAGATAAACTTTTTTTTGTTCGAGGTCGACCAATATTAAACAGAGAAAATGAAGGGTTGCAATTGATATCTTCCCTAATATGTTTGGCTTCTTCTAAAATATTGGTAAAACTTTATGACCTAATATTATACAAATATGTTTTGGTTTGCTCTAACATTAAAATAGTATTTGGTAATGTAGTAACTAGTATCAGATTCCTATATAGCTCTACTTTCGAGTTTAATTTTTGTTAAAATATTATACCATGTAATAATGGAGCAAATAAATTTAAATGACTTAATTTGTAAAAGTAATGAATTTGTTATATTTTTAGTTTCAGAGTCTCTAGTATTATCAGAATAGAGGATATATAAAACATCATATATTTTTGTTAAATTGTATCTAAGAACTTGCAGCAGAGCATCTATTCTGCTTTCACATTTAGTATTTCAAAAAAGGTTTTCGTGATAAAGTAGGTATTTTATTTTTAATCAATACAGAGAAGAAAACCTAAAGCTCCTGTACAATAACAAAAATGCTTGTAATTTCTAAAAGTGCTTTTGCAGTGTCATTAACCACTAAATTTAAAGTATGAACCACACAAAGTGCATAAAAGCTTGCGATAAAACTTTAGGTTAAATTACTTGAATTTAACAATAAACTTTACTGTAATGGTGGTTTATTAAGACTTCACATAAAAACATTACAAGTATGTATAAAGTAAATAACTAACTCTCAATCGCATAAAACCGTCAATCTCTCACTTGCCGCTGTCAGGTCAGGATACCGAATGTTCCCCACCTCGCACACCCCACTTCAATTTATGATCGCAGCGGCACACACACAAAACCAGTGTCATAACCGACCGCACCACATTTACCCCCCTTACTAAAATTATAGTTAACAAAACTGAAAATTTTAATACAACCAACTAAACAAAATACTACTCTACCCGCTACACAACTTATAACGAAATGCCAGAATCTCCTAGGAGTAACCAACATATATAAGGCGCCATGAGTAATACTAACAATAATACATTATTATTACATGCAGCACATTAAGTATAATGAAAATACAATTCATCTGTGATCCTAACAACTAAGAAGGTCCCTAACATTACCGTCTGCATTTAAATCTCTGTGAGCACATGGAACAATTTAAGATTTTTTACATTATGCCTTCCTTTGGACCGTTCATCCACACCTTCAAGATCGTAAGAATTTGCACCCGCAATATTCTGTACAACGTAAGGTCCGTCATAAAATAAAAAAAACTTGGCTATTGAAGAATCTACCGCTGATGAAACGACCGAACCACAACCTAGTCGCTGACTTGAAATTGCACAGGACTGTTTTTGTTCTCACTTTTTAACTTACGTTTCTATGCTTTGTTAGCTAATCGTTCATAGACCAAGTGCAATAATTTCTCATCACACACCTGCTTGGGGACTTCAGAGAAACTAATCAGGTTATGAATTTTATTAGTAGTTTTCTCCTAATTGCAAAAATACTGGGGTAAACCTGGTAACTGAATGAATACTGATTAATAAGATACTCAGCATGAGGTAACAGACAGGCCCATCGAGTATGTTTATCGTAACAGAAAGCCCGCAACAACCTTCTGATCTCCTTGTTAGCTCTTTGCGTCATGTTAAATTCGGTAAGTTGACTAGCCCAGAGTTTGGATCGAAATTGCATCCCATTATCAGACAACATTGCTTTTGGGATTTGTACTTGGACAAAATAATCTTTGGTAAGCCGATTCAAAATGGCACAGGCATTAGATTTTTTAATGCATATAGTTTAGTATAACGGATAAATGTATTGATTACCACAAAAATAAAACGCGCTCCTCCCCTCGAGGTAGGCAAAGGGCCCATTAAATCAATGCAAACCAACTCGCCAGGGTTCTTTGAAATTGCTGAATTCATAGTACCAATAGTTCCCTTACACTGTTTGGACCTTTAACACAACTCACAAGCCTTTACAACTTGTCGGATATTTTTATACATTTTCGGCCAATAAAAGGTTTGCCTCATATAGGCGTACACTTTCTTGTATCCAAAATGACCAGTATCCACATGTTGTTGAATAATCAAATCTATAACTAGAGGATGAGGGACACATAACCTCCACCATGGAGAATGCATATCTCCTTTCTTGAATAAGATCCTTTGGTATAGTTGATACCTCCATAAAAGTGTTTTCGGTTTTTTTGATAATTTACCCCCCCTTAATAATGTCAAAATTATATCCATCCAGGGTTCAGCTTGCTGATTCCGTTGAATAGTCCACAGGTTTTCGCTTACCCGCTTATATTCTTGAGTGAATCTCATTAACGCTATCTCGACCGTAATATTGCTGCAATCTGCAAAATCTTTTGGTGGACAACGGTAGTGTGATAATATATCGACTAACACATTGTCGCTACCCGGGCAATACACAATCTCAAACGCAAATTCTTGGGCAAAGAGAGCCTAACGAGCCAATCGGCCAGTGGTCAATTTTAATTTCAATAAAACAGACAACTCCTTGTGATTTGTGATTATGATTAGTTTTTGTCCTAAAACCAATGTACGCCATTGTTTTAAAGCAAATATGATTGCTAGTGCTTCTTTTTCGGTAATTTTATACCGAACTTCTGCTCCACGCAGGGTTCTACTGGCAAACACCAGGATGCACTTATTGGAACTGGCATCCAGCTGAAACAACACTGTATTGACAGCCCGTTCTGAGCTGTCCGTTTGAATATAAAATTCCTTATTAAAGTCAGGATGCGATACGATAGCCACCTCCAAAAAGGCATGCTTTATTTGATTAAAGGCTTCTATGCATATGGAATCCCATTCCCATTTGCCATTCTTTTTTAAAAGTTTTAAAAGCGGTAATGTTAAATTTGAGAATTTATCGCAAAATCTGCGCTCATAATTGATGAAGCCTAAAAATCCTCGGAGCTCTTTAACATTCCGTGGCATGGGAAAACGCCGAATGCATTCTACTTGTTTAGGATTGATATCAATACTTAAAAATTCAACCTTTAACTTGTCGAAGTGTGATTTTTTTAATTTAATCGTGAGATTACACTCCCGAAACCTTTCCAGTACCCTTTTGAAATGCTCAAGATGCTCTACTGGATTGGGTAAAAAGACTAACAAATCGTCCACATGGGATAGGACAAAACTTTCAAATTCCGGACCTAACCCTTTGCTGAGACAACAGATAAAGCTTGCTACCGACGTACAAAGCCCAAACAGCAGCACATTTTAACACCATTACCAATAGTGATACATATTTCGTTTTGCATGGGGATATTATACCTTCTCGAAGCATTTCATTTATTTGCTTCTTAACTTCGTCTTGATACGCAAATGGTATGGCGTACGATTTTCGGAAAAATAGGGTCTCGTCCCGCATTATTATTTCATGTTGATAGATTTGAGTCCTACCCGGAGTGTCTGAAAATACCTGGCTATTATTTTGCAACAATTTATATAATCAAATTTTTTGATCTTCATCAAAGGTTTCGGCTCCAAACGCAGATTGTTTGAGCTATATATTAGAGTACCTATGACGAGAAGAACTTCCTTGACGCTCGACTAAATTTATAGATAATACTTCATTTAGTTCCTCATAAAAATTTAACTTCAACTGAATTTCCGGGAATATGATGATTTTACTGTTAAAGTCGACGGTCGCCCCAACTTCGGAGAGCCAGTTACAACCTAAAATCACTTTATGATTTAATTAAGGTATAACAACACAGGGTACTTCAAACATAATATTATTTAATGTAATAGGTAAGTAAACTTGTTCAGTTATTTTATTAAATTTTCTTCCAATCGCTACTGAGACCATCACATTTAATACAGGGAACACAGGAATTTTATTTTGCTCCTGTAACTGTTTAAAATATAACTCAGAAATTGCAGATACCTGGCTGCCAGTATCAATTAATACGCTTATAGTTTCTTGCATTATTTATGCTTGAATCGTGGGCGAGATTTGACTAGAGCCTGTAGGGATGTCCTCTACGTCACTCAACAGGTCTTTGGTGTTAACAAAACACGCCATTATACATCCAATTTCCCGCTGCTTGTAGGGTCGGTTTCCCTACTTTCCTGGTTTGACGCCCACCAATTCTCCCTATTATTTGTCTGAGGGTTCCCTCTTTCTATAGGATTTTGAGTGACCTTAAAATGCACACCTGTACTACGATTCTACCATTCGCCACGATTTAAATCGTGAGAAACACCCTTTTGCTTTTCCATATATGTTAAGTCCATTTTTCTGAGAAACTGTTCAAGATTGTTTATATTACTAATCCCCTGCAAGAGGATTCTCCTTTGGATCTCGGACCCGAAATGCTTTGATACCCATTGAACTAAGTTGGCATCATCCACACTTTCGGATAGAAATTCCGCCTGGTTAGCTATTTTTAAAGCGTAGTCAGCCCCGCTACCTCCCTTAAACTGACTATATTCAAGCTCATAAAACAATTTCCTTTCGTTTTCAATATTCCAATAATGTATTTTAAACTGTTCTTCAAAATTATTAAAGTCTGTAAAAGTGTTTTCATGGGCCGCGGCACACTCGGACGCCGATGATTTTAAACACAACAATGTTAAATTTACTTTCGCGTTATCAGGTACCACCGCGTCATTAAATAATTTTTTTAGTTTTCTTAAAAATTGCACTGGGTGCATATTGCCATTGGGTCGAAACGCTAACTTGTTACCGCCCATATCCCTCCAAATTAACACATAATTTCTGTGCTCGGGTTTTACAAATACATCGCTTGGTATTACCTGAACATTAATTGGTGACTTGCTACGCTCAGATTTAACCCTAACTCGCTTTATACTATCTTGCATTTTTAATACATTTAGTGTTAAATTTGTCATTAAATTTTCCAGCGTCGGTATATCCATGGCCTCACCTTCGTTCTCTTTATTAGGCATATTGAACTATCGTAATATTTATAACCACTATTTAGTATAATTATAGCATAAACTCATAAACCTTACAACTTACGTAAACACGATTCAATTCCAGCCAGGTGGCTTGAAAGCGTTTTGTTTGTTGAAGGTTAATGTCTATTTCCTTGCAAATACATCATATTTCAGATATTACAGTTGTCCTGTGAATTTTTCACCTTGGTGCTAAAATATGCTGCATCAATAAACAACACACCACTGGTCGACTGTCACTTGCCGGTGCTTAAGGAAAGCGTTTTTCTTTCTTTCTCTATCTTCAATAGAATAAGTTTCATCTGTTCCAGGACGATGTATTGTAATTTGCCTGTAAAAGATATTCGAAAATCGCCTTTGTACCAGTGCCACTTGGGTGCCAAAATGCGATGAAACTCTAGGTTATATTAATGTGTAGGGTCGTGACTGATACATTAAGTTTGCTTTCTCTTCACAACTAAATTACTTGAATTTAATAATAAACTTTACTGTAATGGTGGTTTAATAAGACTTCACATAAACACATTACAAGTACGTATAAAGTAAATAACTAACTCTCAATCGCATAAAACCGTCAATTTGATACGGTAAACCACAACTTATTGCTATATAAATTGCATTGCTATGGAATAAGTAGCGTTCTATTATTATGGTTTAAATTGTATCTTTGTGGTCGTCGACAAAGGGTAAATATAAAAGGAATAATCTCTAATGAAATTTTTGTTTCTTCAGGAGTCCCCCAAGGGTCACATTTGAGACCATTATTATTTTTGCTTTACATAAATGATGTATGCAATGTAATTTTGCATAGTAAATTTTTGTTGTTTGCCGATGATTTAAAAATATTAAAATAATAATGAATGATTCTGATTGTTCTGCATTACAGCAGGATTTAACGAGAATTGAAGCTTCCTTTAAGGAAATTGGAATGGTAATTAACTTTTCAAAATGTTCAGTTATTAGGTTTAGCATTGGTGGCACGGATGAGGTGTTTGATTACTAATGTTAATCAGGATTCTTGGGAAAAGTTAAGATTATTAAAGATCTTGGTGTATATGTTGATTCTAGTATTAGTTTTCATAGTCACATTGATTATGTTGTATTTAAAGCAAGAAAATTTTATATTTTATTAAATCAGTATCCAATGATTTCAAAAATCCTATTACTTTTAGAACTATTTATTACTCGTTTTTATATCCTATATTAGCATATGGTTCGGTTGTCTGGAATCCATTTCTTTTGGTTCAGTCAAATAAGTTGGAAAGTATACGAAGAGGTTATCTTCGATATGCTGCATCCCGTATAGGTATGACTATGAATTTCTGTGATCATAATTATAAACCCATTGCAACTAAACTGAACATTTGTACATTAAGTTCAGCGAGAAACAGAACGGATTTAATTTTTTTGTATAAATTGTTTAATAATCAGATTGATTGTAGTATCCTTCTTGGATACTAAAATGTCTATGTGCCTGGTAAAAATCTTCGGAATAAAAATATTTACTTTGTTTGCCCTACTATAAAATATAATTTTGTTAAACATCCTAGTACATTTAGGCTAAGTAAACTAGCAAATAACAATTCTCATTGGTTTGATTTATTTAACACTACTATCTTTAATATTTATTCTCAATCAAAACAAATACTAACTATAGAATAATTTGTGCTCATTAGATTTAATAAATATTATGTAAAAAGGGCTTGCCCGTTAGGAAATAAATAAATAAATAAATCTCTCACTTGCCGCTGTCAGGTCAGGATACCGAATGTTCCCCACCTCGCACACCCCACTTCAATTTATGATAGCAGCGGCGCACACACAAAACCAGTGTCATAACCGACCGCACCACAAGCATAGGCTTTAAGTGAAGACTTTTTTTTCAGAAAAATCGTTATTGCGACCCTTTATATTTGTATCATTATTATAATCCTGCTCCCTAAAATCCCCCAAATAAATGTTGCGAGTCTCCAAAAAATCTATTACAAGGTTAGTTAAACCCTGTCCTGTAAGATCTGATATTAAAATAAATCCCAAAAAAATGCTCCTAATTTCTATTTGCTTTGATTTATTATTTAATAAAACAAATCTTACTATAACATTAAGTTGGTCTTGGCGACTTAAATAAGGGATGGAATCTAAAATAAGGGAATAACATTTACTAACTATTAACAAATATTTTATTTTTTGTCCCAAACAAATTCATTTTCAAGATGTACACCAAAGCAATGGGGCATATTTTATAGATTATTTTTAATTCTACTGGTGTGATATGATATCATATTATTAAACATTGCAATTGTTTTAATTAATTTTAAAAAGTTTCCAATTTGGTGCTCTTATAACTTACTATTTTTGCCTATAAACTCAAATTTTGAACGTTAAGAATTTAAGAGTATTGTAACAATTTTTTACTATGTAAAAAATTTGATTTTCGAAACAACTTAGTAGTATTAAGACAATAAAAAAAAATGAAAAAATTCACCATGAATATTTACTTGCAAATTTAAACAGATTTTCGAATTTTTAATACGCCTTTAGTCCCATGTGGAAAACAACATGCGATTTGTCATTTTCTAGTTTCGTTCAATTACAAGGCTAAGTTCAACATTTTGTACCCACAATCATGTATAAAACAATGCAACTGTTTAGAAACCTGGTTTGTAAAATCGTAAATAGCAATATAAATTTTCAAAAGCCCGCGTAAACAACTTATTGTTCACGAAATACTACAAGATTTTCAACTTGTTTCATACACACAGCATATGGGCAATAAACATTTGTTCTGATAAGCAGGCATGTATACATCTTAATCTGAGGTTTGCGAGTGGCAAACTCAGTTTTAACTAGAATTGAAAAGTGCGGGAATAAACTCCAGTAGACTATTCAACACATACAGAAAAGTTGAAAACTTGTATGGGGTTCGTTTTATGTAGTTACAAAACAGTGTAATTGTAAAAACATGCACGGTGTTGTAAATATTAAAATATTAATAAACTGAAAACCTACTGAACAAAAGCGAGATAAAATAATTTCATTGCGCAGAATGTTTCAAAATTGTATGGTACTATTTTAAGAATGTGTACTTTAGCACAAAATTAAAAAAGCAACATTTACTACAATTTGAATTTCCCTACTGCTGTTTCTTCTGTTTTAATACAAATTACTTGAAGACATGGTAAAGAATATTTCATATTGCATTCATGTCTTACAAGTATAAAAAGTATTCAACGCTTTTATGCCTTAAAAGAAAATGAAAATATGTATCCCATTCAATGTGTGGCTTATTTTTGTATCTCTCTAAGAATCAGAAATAAATTCCACACACCACACTTTTACATGTATTTGCATCCCACATAGTCTATGTGAACGACCTCAGTGTAGGCAGTGAATATATCAAAATATAAATTACTATTCTGAATGGCTCAAATATAATAGAATATATGCATAATCTGTTATCTTAGTAGTGTAAGTATTTATCTTTAAAGTACATTCATTTTTTGTGATTACTTATTGAATAATTAATATTGTGCTAAAAAGTTCAAAATTCCGCATAAACCAATGTTTACTACAGCCGGTGGAACTATAAAGTGACTTTTTCCCTTCTACTTCTTCAAAAAATATTAAATTCATATGTACAGATATGAGTATTTTCATAATAGTATAAAAAATAACTTAGCAAATCTAGCAAAGAAACTATCTATTGGATATTTCAGACTGCCAAATATACCCCATTTGCAAATAAAAAGCGTTGCCAATACAGGCGCTACATGTAAACTACCAATCTATTACTAACTGTCTATGCCGAAAATCTTGCGTGCAACTAACAACGTACTTTTTTTTTAAGATCAACTTACCTGTTGTTGAAAGTCTTCGTGGTTATATTTTGCTTCTTCTGTTATGCGATCTCCTTGTCGGCAAAATTCATCAATCAACTGCAAAAAGGGATGTTCTGTACTAATTCCAAATTCCAGTGCCATATTTTTAACACCCTCTTGCAGTTCCGATAATGTTGGTGTTTTATTATCTGCTTAAATGTACGGTCTGTAAATGATAACGCACAAACCAACTTACCAATATTACGATTATCTCCGTAACCTACGGATACAATTTCTCTATGGCCATTTTCAATGAGCTGTCCAATTTTAACTCTTGCATTTTCCAAATCCACTTCTAAAACTTTTTGTTTTGCAATTAATTGTTCAATGTGGTTTTCAGAATTCATTCTGTCGGTTTCCAAATTACTAACATATGCCTTAGTTTCATACAATTCATCCATTAAATCTTTTTTAACCCGACTTTCTATAACTAATTGATTTGTTAAAGATGACAATCTGTCTTGTAAAGCTGATATGTCCTCAGGTTGTTGTACTTGATCAGTTTTGTTCAAATTGGTAGATAATGCTAATATTGCATTAGCATCGGAGCGTAAACGTTTGAGACACGCACCAAGCTCATTTTTTAACTCAATTGAAATATTTGAATCTAAACTGGATGATAGTGGAGTATCGATTGTAGCCAGCAACTCATCAAATTTTGGAGTAAAGTGTACACGTTTTTTGGAATTTGATGTACTATCGCTATATGTTGAATTACTAGATTCATTCAAATTCAATTCAACTTCTAGTTCGGTTAAATTTTTATCAAAACCTTGTTTTAATAACTCTTCTACTAGAGTGTTATTAAGTTCATTTTCACACTCTGTAAAATATTTCATTAATTCACCAATTAAATATCGCAGTATGTGTGCAGTTTTCTTTAATTCATCACTGTAATAAAAGTATTGAAAGGTTTGATAGCATTGGTATTTCTTACCGTTCCTTTAGTAAATCATTATTATTATTATTTTTATTATTCAATAGTTGATTATATAGTTCACTTATTTCTTGTCCATGTTTATCTTCTAATTCAAGTATTTGTTTTTCATACCTTTCAGTAAATTTACTTCGAAGCTGTAACAATTCTGTTGGCCATTCTGCATCTTCTGCAGTATTAGCCACCAGCATCTAAAATGGTGTAAGCTATACTTGATACAAAAAATGCTTGAAATATAAAATACATACTATACATGATATGATGTAATTAATGTGATAGGATTCTAAAAAGTCTCTTGAGCAAAAAACTTGCATTCCTTTATAAATCAGTTAAAAAAGTTTACACAAAAAAATTAATTAAAATTGTAAGATGTTTTAAATACAAAATTTCCCAATAATAATATTATTTCAACTACTAAGTGGTCATCTTCGATAAACCAACTATTAATAATACCAGTCAATGAAAGCATAGTACTCTTGCTGTACTTGGTGAAAAAAGCTCAAGTTAATAAAAAATAAAATTAAACTACAACTAACTTTATCAGAATTTACAGGATGAGACGGCAAAGTATCCCTACATTCAAGAAGGCGTTGGAAATAGAGGGGACATGCTACAGAATTGACGGTTTGCTCTAATGACGCTGTAGCCTTAGAAGTTTTCATTGTTGCAGCCATTAGTTGTAAACAGGTCTAGGTCGAACAAGCAACGCGCTTTTGTCGAGACTTATTTTTTCAACAATAAGTTTATCATTGCAGTGCAGCATGCACTGCATACCGTTTATGGAATTGTTCCTTGCAATACTGTTCCTGACAAAAAATCTATTTTGTTATGTGTAAAGTACTTCCATGCATATGGTAGTGTTGTGCAAAAGAGAGTTGGGGTTCAGAGGATTGTCTGAACACCAGAAAATATTGACCATATAATAAGATCGATTTTGCAGTCTCTTAATCGTTCTGCCCACAAGCATTCATCCGCCCTGGCACTTTCTAGCCGTACTACTATGTGTCGAATTCTACAGGAAGACCTTCACTTTCATCCATACAAGATGGTTATCATTCAAGAACTCTCACAACAGGATTAGCAAAATCAACTACAAACATGTGAAACTTTGAGTGAAAACTGGTCTCAAGATGTACGTGTTTTGATCATCCCAGGACCCTAAAAGCTTTGAAGCATGCAATACGCCTTGAAGTTGGCGGCATTTTGCAACAGATGCTTCACCAAGTTATGCAGAACTTCAGAAATGGGCTACAGTAATGCTTTGACAATGATGAATGCCATTTCAATGATATGTTGTTTAAAACACGGTAAAATTAACTTCCAATTGTACCCTTCTGATGCCACGAAAAAGTTTCGTTGTAACATTTTTGTTATCTTTTATTTTACCTTCAAAGTTAGGGATAATTCATTGCTCCAACCTGTATAATCAGAAATGTTGTGGTGACAATCACTGTGTTCCCAATGTTGTTTTTAATCATGCTGTGGCATGTAATCAAATGTTATTCGATCAATTTCATACGAATAATAAACAAAATTTAAAATCATCTATTTGTGCATCAATTATTTTCATGATTATAAGTATATAGTGAATGTGTTTGGTGTGTGATAAAGTGCTCTGTAAATAAAATCAGTTTGGTAGTGAAATATCAGCTTAAAATAGCTCAAACTGTGCAAGATTGTGCAACTAAATGAAAAGAACATTAATAACTACAATTCACAACCAGTCCTCCAACAGTACAGCTGAAAATCTGTAGTAAACCCTTGAATTACCTATTTTATTTCATCTTACATTATGATTGTGATATCAGTTGACCTTTAGCAGTTGGTTATCTATTACCTTTAAAGAACTTTAGTGTGGTTATCTGCTATTCCTTGTTTACACTAAACATAATCTCAAGAACAATTTAATTATAAATTGTTGACCATTTTGTTAAGGAGATACAGTTTATATTGGTTGCATTCATCTGTAAAACAAAACAACTATCTGAAACAGTTAATATCTGCTATACATAATATCATATCTGCTACAGTGAAGTCTCCTTTAGTGCTCTTACTTTTATAATCATGTCTATTTGTACAGCTTGTAAAATTCCATTCAATGCTTCTTCATATATTGTACCATGCTCTGTTTGTTCAAATTTATTTCATGCCACATTGGATTGTGCAGGTCTATCTGCTTCTGAATCAAAAGTTTTGGACCTTAAGAAGAAGCAGATGATGGTCTATAAATGTATTGATTGCCATTCTAATGGCAGAGGAAACAATTTTGTTGATGTTCACTCTCTGTCTGCTGACCTTAAAGATATTAAAGCATCTTGTGGAATTTTGTCAACACTCCAGACTGAATTAGCTGATGTCAAGTCTCATATTGATGGTATTGTGAAATCACTAGAAGAGCTGCCTCGTCTACAGGGCCAAGTTGATACCCTACAGCTGAGAATATCTGAACTGGAATCTGCAAATCCTTGCTCCACTAATAATACTGAGAAGATGTTCTCTGAATTTCAAGATCGTATCTCACGCTCATGTAATGTCATTCTTTTCAACCTTCAGGAGTCAAGTAATGGTAATGCAATTGATGACATTAATCTTGTGAAAACTGTATTGGAGCCCATTGGTATTGAACTTTGTGATATTAAAGTTAAGAGAATTGGGCGGCTTAATGTTAACAATAATAATAAGACTAGACCTTTTATTGTAACGCTTAACAGCTCTAGAGATGTTTCTATTGTTTTCAGGAACAGGTTTAAATTGAAGCACCCAATCAGAGTATCGTTTGATAAGACGAAATCTCAGCAGCAGCAATATGCTAATGCTCTCTGAACTTAGGACAAGATCGTCTGCTGGGAAGTTGACCTTGTGGTCAAGTATTTGGATAACGCTCCCACTGTTGTTCAAAAGAGCAGTATTACTTCTCAGTCACAGACAAAAACTAGTTCATGTTGATAAATCTAATCTAGTCATCTATTATCAGAACTGTAGGAGTCTGAAGAATAAGTTTCGTACTTTGCAAGTAAATTTAAGTCAGCTGACTATTTCGCCTGATGTTATAGTTTTCACCGAGACCTGGTTGGATAGTGCTGTACTGGATAGTGAAATTGGCCTGGATAATTATGTGCTATATAGAACTGATAGGTCTGTTCAACATAGTAACCTTACGCTGGGTGGAGGTGTGCTTGTTGCTGTAAGCAAATCTTTTCTTTCTGCTTTATGTGAAGTTGATTATAGTTGCTGTGAGCAGGTCTTTGTAAAGATTAATCTAAATTTCAAGAAATTGATTATTGAGCAGCCTATATACCTCCGATGTCCTCTATACAAGTATATCAGTCTCATTCTGCTGCTTTGGAGTCTCTACTTAATTCTTTTACTAATGATGAATTGATGTTATCTTGCTGGGAGATTATAATTTGCCGCAGGTCATATGGACAAATGAAGAGGATTGCTCGTTCAAGATTTTAGGTTATCTTAATCCTAGTTCTGCGTCTGCCGTTGAAGTAGTGAGTGATATGGTGAATACCTTTGGTTTAAAGCAGTACTTTCCTTTACCTAATAATAAGCCATATTCTTTGGATTTACTATTTACTACTTTGGCTAAAATCAGTGTAATTTCTTCTGATGAGTATATATTACCGTTGATATTCACCATGTCCCTTGCTACTTTGGTATTGATATTTTGCCAGGCTCTTTTGTTAATTTATGAGCGTAATTAAAAGTTTTGATTTCTACAATGCGGATTGTGATAAATTAAGTCTTGAATTTGATAATGTTGACTGGGACTCTCTTAAATTCTAATGATGTAAATTTAGATGTTGCTTGCTTTGAAGATCTAGTCCATAATATTATAAGTCGAAATGTGCCTTTGAAAACTAGACGTATTTCTTCCTATCCAAGTTGGTTTTCTGCTGAACTTTGTAAATATTTAGTATCTAAGAAGATTGCACATAGGCGCTGGAAAACCTCTGGTAAACTTCATGACTTTATCGAATTTAAGATGTTAAGAGCAAAATGTCTAAGACTGTCTAGGTTAAATTACAATGATTTTATACTAAAGGTTGAGAATAGTTTTATAAGTAATGTTAAGTCATTCTGGTCATTTGTCAATAAAAAGATGTTCTACTAGTTTTCCAGCTGTTATGCGACTTAATAGTTGTTATGGTCGTACTGAGTCTGAGATTGCTCAGCTGTTCTCTGATTGTTTCAGTTCTGTTTATAGGGTAACGCCAATCTTAATGCTCCATTCTTGAATAGTTGTCCTGAACTTGATGTGCCTGTGATTAGTTCTAAAGATATTGACTATTGTATTAAGAGTATGAATGAAAGTGACAGTACAGGTCCTGGTTTATTACCAACTAGGTTATTGAAGAAATGTATTGCCTCATTGAAGAAGCCTCTTCTTATATTATTTAATAAATCTATCAAATTGGGTGTCTTTCCTACTTCTTGAAACTTGCATATTACTCCGATTTTTAAGTCTGGCAATAGACAAGATATTTCGAATTATAGGCCTATTTCACTGCTTGGCTCTTTCTCTAAGCTTTTGAGTCAATAATCGTTAGTAAATTAACTAATCTAGTTTATCCTTTGATTAATAGCAGTCAACATGGTTTTATTGGAAGATCTACTTTGACTAACTCTCTTCAGTTTACCACAAATATATGTGTGTCTCTTGAATTGAAGGACAGGTTGATGCTTTGTTTCTAGATTTTGCCAAAGCTTTCGATACCGTTAATCATGGTCTTCTTATTCACAAATTATTTTGTTTTGGTATTAGAAATGAATTTCTCTTGGTTTAAATCTTACTTAGAAAATAGGGTTCAAGTAGTGAAGATTGGTGGGTGTTTATCAAGTCCTATTCGTGCTATTTCTGGGGTTCCGTAGGGTTCAAATTTAGGTCCGCTTTTGTTCATACTATTCATAAATGATGTCTGCAATGTAGTAAAATTCTCTAAAATCCTTTTATATGCGGATGATCTCAAGTTATATTGTAATATAGTAATACCACTGACTGTATTAATTTGCAGTCAGATCTTAATGAAGTTGTTAGATGGTCAGTCGAAAATGATTTGTTGTTAAACATTGCGAAATGTAAAACTATGTCCTTTACTAGGCGTTCTGCTCTTACTTTCGATTACAGTATATTGGGTATTGATTTAGAAAACACTAATTCTATAAAAGATCTTGGGATCTTTCTGCAATACAATTTTAGTTTTAATATGCATTTAGATTATGTTATAGCTAGATCTCTTAGGATGCTAGGCTTTATTATACGATCTACTAAGGACTTTAAATCTACAAACTCTGTTATTTCTTTGTATAGAGCTTTGGTCATGCCTATTCTTATGTATGCCTCTGTTATTTGGACGCCATATACTGCTTGTGATACAGTAAAACTTGATAAAGTTCAACATTTGTTACTCAGATATCTGGCATTCAAGAGTGGATCTCCTATGTTACCATTTGATCATAATTATGGTCCTGTGGCTTCTAAATTTAATTTGCCCACCATAAAATCAATGCATGATATTTCTGATGTTATCTTTGTTTATAAGGTTCTAAATGGTTTCTTAAATTGTGAATTTACAGTGGGGCATTTTGCCCTTAGTCTTAATTCATATCCGACTAGACATCATCGCTATCATGGAGCAAACGCATAAATTTAATTTTGCTTTCTATTCTGCCTGTCCTAGACTGCGTAGGAAGTGGAATTCTCTTGATGAGACTGTTCGAAATTCTGATCGCTTAAGTTGCTTTAAACCTATTATTCGTAAATTACTGCATAGGTACTGAGTCCTATATTCATTTTGTTATAGTTTATAACTAAGTTATATTTTGTAGCTCTTTATTTTGTTATTCTTTATTAATTTTGTATAAGGACCTTTGTGTCCGTGGATTTATCAATAAATAAATAAATAAATAAATACCGTCGAGAATTCTTCAAACGACAAAATTTGTTCACCGATAATTCTCTTTAAATGGGATTTTACCGATTTAATCCCGGCCTCCCACAACCCACCAAAATGAGGAGCAGCAGGAGGATTAAACACAAATTCGATTCCCTCAACGCCTGCCAAATGGCGCATCAATTGAGAGATTTCATGAGAGGCCCCAACGAAATTAGTACCATTATCACAATGGATTTGAATACATTTGCCTCTTCGAGCAATAAATCGACGTAAAGCACCCAAGAAAGCGTCTGTCGACAAGTTAAACACTAGTTCCAAATGGATGGCTTTAGTGCTGAAACAAATAAATAAGCAAATGTACGCTTTCAATGATTTTGCGCCACGACATCGATTCATCGTGACTGAGAAAGGTCCACCAAAGTCGACTCCCGTATGTAAAAACGCCTTACCTGGAGTTAACCTAGAAGCTGGTAAATCCCCCATAGGGGGGCATAAAGCCACAGGGTTTACACGAAAACAACGAATGCAGGATTTCAGACATTGCCGAATAGCCCTCTTGGCGCACAAGATCCAATAATTTTGAGTTAGTAAAATTGTGTTGTTCGATTTCCAGGATGTAAATGTCTTTCATGACAATCTAATATAATAAGTTCAGTCAACCGATGCGACCGAGGAAGCAAAATTGGAAATTTTGCATCATGCAACAACTCTGAGTTACGTAGGCGACCGCCCACCCTCAACAAATCATGACTATCTAGAAACGGACTAAGGCTACAAAGTTGTTTACTAACAAGTTTTCCAGTTTTAATATTTGCAATGTCTTGAGCAAAAACATTTGTTTGAACTCTTTAATCAATAAATGTATAGCCTCTTGCTGCTGAGCTAGAGACAAACCATCAGAATATTTTGAACGCAAATCTGGACATTGAACATTACGAATGAAATGACGAATACATGTAATAATCCTACAAATTTTCTGCAGGTTTGAAAATTTATCCAACAACATATCTAAGAAATTGTCAGACATAACGACTGTTAACGACAGAGTACGATATTCGACGTCCATCTGAGATGAGTCGATAAGTTTTGGCAGCGATGTTACTGGCCATTCTTCATTACGACGCACTAACCAGGAAGGTCCTGTCCACCATAATGGATGATGAACCAACTCTGAAGCCAAAAGTCCACATGAGGCACAATCCGCAGGGTTATCCTGGGACTTAACATGAAACCATGAAGATGGAGGAATAAGTTCTTTAATATGCGAAATACGATTGCTAACAAATGTCTTCCACTTATGCGAGGAAGACCGAATCCAAGACAAAACAACAGTAGAATCTGACCACGCGAAAATATTACTAAATGATAAAATATCTTTATAAGTATTTTTGACTAAATCTACTAAATCTGCCAAGAGTACGGCAGCACACAATTCGAGACGGGGCAATGAAACGCGATTAGTAGGAGCAACCTTCGATTTTGCGCATACTAATGAAATGGTAATATTACCTTCAAGATCGAACGAAC
This sequence comes from Platerodrilus igneus, assembly GCA_036346225.1. Classification (NCBI taxonomy): domain Eukaryota; kingdom Metazoa; phylum Arthropoda; class Insecta; order Coleoptera; family Lycidae; genus Platerodrilus; species Platerodrilus igneus. Next base: position 1,477,212 of record JARFIW010001038.1, on the reverse strand, counting down.
GGAAATGGATGACAGCTGCATACCCGGCTTCAGAAGCATCACAGAATCCATGCAACTCCACCCCTTTAAAATTATGATATACGATGCGACGCGAAATCTCAATATTCGAAACCGCTGGCAATTCACCCAAACAACGTTTCCATTTTTGTATGACTTCCAATGGAGGCTCTTGGTCCCACCGAGACCTAAAAGCCAAAGATCTTGAACTAAACGTTTAGCGAACAGTACTACAGGTGCTATCAACCCGAGAGGATAAAAATTTTTGCGATAGCCGACAAAATATTACGCTTAGTGCAAGTGCGCTCTTCAACGTCTAAGTTGTATAAAATGCATCTGTAAGAGCACGCCACGAAAGGCCCAAAATTTTATTGAACCACTATCTTTATCTTGAAATGTAATTGCGTCCGAACTGGACAGGGACTCCTCAAGTTGGACATCACTTCCGGCAATTACTACTCCATTTTCTTAATTGAAACCCACCACTAGAGCAAATACTATTCAATTCACCAATTAATTGATTAGCAGCTTCAATCGAATTACATCCAGTGACTAAGTCATCAACATAGGTATCGCCGCCAATACCGATGACGCGAAAGGAAAATTAATCGACTCTAACCTTGCCAATTCTTGAACAGTACGCAAGGCCAAAAAGGCGACGACGAAACTCCATAAGTCACAGTATTTAACTTAAAGTCCACAATAGGATCTGACGGAGAAAATCTCCAGACGATACGTTGATAATCTCGATGAGTATCTTTATCCAAAATCTGCCGATACATTTGTTTAATGTCAGCTGTAATTACGATAAGATGTACACGAAAGTGCAATAACAAAACTGCAATGTCCTTTTGCAAAGCAGGACCAATAGCCAAGCTATCATTTAACAACTTTCCAGATTGATCCTGACACGAAGCATCGAAAACCACCCGCAATTTGGTGGTAGTGCTATCACGCTTATGTACAGCATGATGGGGAATGTAATACATTTTCTCATGACCCGACGAATTTTCAAGCGATTTCACTTGAACCATGTGCCCGCTTGTCAAATAATCCTCCATAAATTTTTTATAATCTGAATACAATTCAGGATTTTTTAACAAACGACGTTCTAACGACAAAAATCTTTTAATACAAATTGAACTCGCACCCACAAATGAGGGTTCCGAAATTTTAAAGGGCAAGGACACTACAAAACGACCGTCCTTGTTACGTCTATAATTTTCCACAAATTGATTTTCACACCTTTCTTCTTCAGGAGAAATGTGTTTTTTGAAGGGAATATTTTCTAATTCCCAAAATCGACGAATGTCACTGTCTAAGGGTTCAACGAAAGCACACAACGACGTAATAGAACTATTCGGGGAAACGACCTTTCCCGTTAAAACCCAACCAAAGGTTGTTTTAATAGCAAGTGGCTCGTAAGTGACACCCCAACGAGACTCGTTCAACAAAACCTGAGCAAAGATTTCCGCTCCGAGTAGCATGTCAATTTTACCAGGAACATTAAAATTAGGATCAGCTAAGGCCAAACCTCGAGTATGCGACCATTCCTTGACCCCTATCGACGACGAAGGTAATTGATTACAAATGTTAGGTACAATATAACAATCAATTCCATATGCTGGAGACCGTGCTCCCGAGGGGCTGACTACACACGATAGTGCACCAGACACCAACGACGAATTCAAGCCAAGTCCTTGAACAGTGACATTGGCTTTCCGTTTCTTAAACCTAATTTCTGACGGCACCTTTCAGTCATAAAACTTTCCATGGATCCGTTATCTAATATTACACGAACAGATTGCAATGTTCCTGTATAATCAAGCACCGACACCATTGCCGTAGCTAACAGCGTGGTTGTGTGTTCTAATGATGTTGAAATCAACGAGCTAGTGGCAGGTTGTTCATGCACAACCGACGACGACAGATTGTCTTCACTAGGTCTACTAGTAGAAGTAAGTTCAGGCGCCGCTCTCCGAGGAGACGCTGACCTTTGACGATGGGTTTGTCGGCGTGGCGACACCGATTTTTCTTGTTTATCGAAGTGAAGCAACGAATTGTGCGACTGATGACATTTTCTACACGACCAATCTAACGTACAATTTTTCATCGAATGTGAAGGATTTAAACATTTAATACAAAGATTTTAAGCTTTACCACCTCAAATCTTTCTTGAGGGTTTTATCGAGAAACTGCTTACATCTATAAATAGAATGCACAGCTTGACATAAACTACAATTTTACTATCATTGGTGGTACTAACTAAAGAGGTTTTAGCCAAGTGCTAACGAACCTTCCTTTTCTCTTTCTTTAACGGAATCTCGAGATTTTAAGCATGTTCCTGAAGCAATGTCATTTATTTCCAACACTTTACATTGTTTTTCAATGTACGACCTTAAATCTTTGAACGAGGGAATTTCGTCATTATTTCCTAATTCAAACGCTTTAAAATGTTTGTATCTAATTTTTCGATAACAGATTAAACAACATGAAATCTAATAAATCTATTTCCATCTGCCTTAACGCGAATATATTTTCATCAAAACAACTAATTAATTGCCGGAGTTCCGCATGCGAGTCTGAGGAACTGACTTTAGGGCATTTTTCGAGAGCATTAAAATATGTTGAAAGTAATAACCTCTTGGACTGAAAACGATTAGTAATGATTTTATAGGCTTCCTCGTATGCATAATCATTTAATGGCAAGTGTTTTATCAATGAACGCGACGACTCATCTAATGTATCAACGAGATGGCAAAATTTTTCAACGGGTGACAAACTGACATTATCATGAATCAACCGCTTATAAATTGCATTGTAACTCTCAAAATCTGAAATTTGTCCGGAGAAGCGTGGGAGTGAAAGATGTTTCAAGCGAATTCCTCCACAATTTGACGAAAAAGAATTATTCATATTTTCCACCTTTGGCTTATTTTCTACCCGATCTAATTCGCATTGTTCAGCGATAATACGAATATCTAATAGATAATCATCGATTTTCACCCTACGAGCCGAAAATTCATCCAATTGTTCACTTTCTTCATCAAAGAAAATATCCATGCAAAAAGATTTGAAAAGCGTTTCAATCTGTTCGACACTTTTAATCGACGCTCTAATTAAAGCAATCGATACGTTTTCCGGTTGGTTGATTTTGCTGTATATATGATTCAACCTTTTAACTACAAATTTAGCTTCAAGAATAGCTTTATCAATTGATATAACCATATTTAATTAATGATTAATGAACGACAATAAAAATTAATATAAAAACAATGCGTAACTCGAATACGCTACAAATAATTAATCTACGAAATTAAATTATTAATAGAAAAATGCAACTAGCTACAGTGCTCGCCCGACAAAGCTTTTAGGGTTTCAAATAAATTTCAATCCCTTTGTTATACAAATTGCATGAACCCGAATGGTTGGTCCAACTTGAAGTGACAAATAAGGTAAAGATTTAGGATACAATAACCCTCATAAATAGTTTACGTAAAAAGATACTGACGACGACCCTAATCTTTGCCACAAAGGATAAGGAATGTATTGTAAAATCTACCGTTATAACCAGATGTTTTTATCATTCAATTTGCAAGCAAGATGTTCTTCTCTGTGTAACACGTTTAACCATAATAAAAACTACGACAATTTTATAAATTAAAGTGTAAGGAGCGAAAAGGAAAAGGAACTAATTAATTAATTAATAATCCGGCTCGAAGGACCAATTTGTTTATTGCGCGGAGGTCTTATAAATTTTTATATCGACTTACCTCCGCGTTGTTTTGTTGTTCTAAGCTGCAGTTCCTCTTCTTTCAACCAAGTGGACTGTATGCGAAATTGAGTCTGTGTTACGTTGCACTTGCACTGTGTTTTTTAGGGGTTTAACAAATAAAGTTTGCGGCACTTGACTAACTTACGGTACCGAACGAAAAACGGACGACTGTTCTGCTTCGATATCCATAAGAAAGTGTTTGTTCATTGCTACCCTTAGTCCCACTTATTCACACATGCACCAGGAATTTTTACGGCAGGATATAAGGGAACAAGGGATGACAGTTTTACTATTAGATTTACGACTACAAATTTACAACTTAAAATTAAACACGCAAACGTGCGACAAAGAGACCGAACAATTTTCATTTGTAATTTCTTTTAGGAATGTAATCCATTGCTTATTGAAAGTCACGGATTCGTTTGCTATGCAGTTATTTTTATGTACGGTTATATAAGCAGCTTGTTTGATTTTTCGTTTTGGTGGTTTTCTTCTTTATCGATATTTTATGCGTCCTCCCATTTTATTTTATGACTGGAGTCCCATGCATGTTGGCAAATCATGGATTTTTAAAATTTTCTATTTTTTATATATGATTTATGTTTTTTTAATTGAACTTCAAATGGTCTGGAATTTTACCCTATATAAAACTTGTTACATTGGCACGGTATTTTGTAGATACAGTTTTTGGGTTTCAACTTCACAACTATAGATGAAAACAAGGATCACAAATTGATAATGAAATGTCTAAGATCTAAAGTCTGTGCTTTAAATATTTGTAATAAATATTGCAGTAAAAGGTTTACAGGATGCTAAAAATATTTTTATGATTGAAAACAATAAAAAAAGAGCTACAATAAATCCCAAACAGTATATTTAGACATTAACAGGACTACAGAATTATATTGGAAGAATTCAGAAACATAGTAATGACTTTGTACCTTAGACCAATCAGTTGGTAGGTAGTGCAGTAGCAAACTGTACATAACAAAAGTAACTTCACTAATCTTATTATTGTATAAACCTAAAATTACAGATATATTTTTCTCTCAGTTTGAGTATAGTTATTCTTTTCACATTCTATACAAACATTATCTAAAAAATTTAAAGATATTTTGTATACTAAAATTTGAAAAACATTTCGTTGTGTTCATTTTCCTGTAAGTTACAATTTTTTATTTAGGAAAGTTCGATAATGTAACTAGGATATGGTTGAAAAGCAGATAATTAATGCCTATATTTAGTTATAAACATTTCTAAGAATAGGGTTAGATGGTATTAAATTTATCACATAAAACCTATGCACAATCAGTATAATTAAAATGTAACCCTATGTAATATTTTTACTCAGAACATAGCCTCGATTCCACTAGGAACCAGGAAAAAATTTTCTGCTTAACCGTTTATGGTTGAATTCTACTAAAGAGATGTGCAGGGCGAGGTATTTCTGTCCCTAAACCTTTTCATTTTTAACAGACAGCATTTAAACACTTTTTGTAGGTCCGACTAAACATCGATTTTCATGAAACCCAAAACTAATTTTGATAAACGAAATAAGTTTAGGTGAAAATGGTTTCAGTAAAAAGCCGATTGTACACTATCAATTTTGATAAAATCGATTTTGGCAAAACACATGTTAATTAAACGTAACCGAGTTTTCAATTTCTGCAGGTTTTTGTTAACAGTAATATTTATTCCTGACAAATATGTATAGGTCTTTCAAAACCTCATGGGCTGTTGCACAGAACACCAATTTAAGTTATTTACGTTAAAGTGCATCCCAAAAATATTGACAACTAAGCTGTTGATTTTTAATTCATCCATTATTTATTTGCGTATTAAGATTTGTGGTTCATTATTTTTGTTTTTGATTATTATTTATGAGATTTCAACCTTGATTCCTTTAACCAGTTATTTCAAAACTACTGCAACTCAGTCCACTTTTTAATTTGTAGGTATAATGAAGGTTTCAATTCCATTAGGAGAATAATGTTTGGTTTTACAGATTATTTTGTTATTTCTGAGCTTTTAATTTTACAATGGGTAACCGCAAAAAAACAGTTCACAGACAAGGAAGAGAAATTATTTATAGTGTGTATAAGTTTATGAGAGAAGAAAAGCATGGAATGCCTGTCATTCCTATGAATAATTTACAGGAACGATTAGCAACAACAACTGGAGTTGGACTAAACACAGTCGAGCTAATTATTTCAGAAGCGAGGAGCAAATCGGAGGTGGCAAATTTGTATCACGAAGAAAGAAAATTAATAAGAGAAGTCCTAAATCTAATGTGGGCCAATTTGAGGATTGTGGTAGTAACTTTATAATTTTTTCAATTAAATTTCTATGAAATATGCGTTCTTAAAAAATAATAAGAGGACAGTATTTTGGATGCCAAGAGTTTTAAAAAATTTAGCCTGTCTATTTTTATTCACACACACACGAAAACATGACACACGAAAAGAACAATAACCAATACACCAAAAAAGTTGCAGGTTCTGCATACAAACATTGTAGTTTTATAATTTATATTATGTTGATATATTACTGGTTATGCAATCCACATAGCATAGCAGTTGAGTTAATTCAGAATATGCATCCAGAATTTCAATGTTTTTAGATTCTACTTATATTGTATTGTTCTTTCTTTTTATACGATACCTCTCGCTTCCTTCATAGCGCATCTCACAGCCCATGAGATTTTGAAAGACCTATAAATACATATTTATACACTATGACACAATGTGACCAAAAACTAGCACCTATTTAATTATAGAAGCACAAATATAACAGACAATGTTGGTGGTTCATAATAATATCTTCTCTAACAATAACATAGAGCTTCTAATATTATTCAATAAATTTCATAGATCCTCTTCAATCCAAAATATGTCGTTTATCTGCTGAGATATTTGTTTGTAGAAAGAGTAAAAATACACACCAGACTTTTTTAAATAACAGTTTAAGAATTTTAAAAACGCCACTTCAATACCAAATTATCTTAACTAGTTTATTTGTCATCGGTGCAATTTAGCAAAATTATAGTCATCCAGTTTGTATATAGAAATAGTTTTCTCAGTAGTTACGTGTCATTTGGACACATATCAAATCCCTTGTAGTATTTAATTTTTATGTGATTTCATGTTACCCGTACATTTAAATTAAGTGCCCTTCTTAAGATTTTCGTGACTTAAAAATTGTACAATGGGTTTTTAGTAATCATGTAGCCACTGTGGGCCAATGGGTGATGAGTCGAGTAGTAGAAGACCTTTTCCTTACTCCTTTACTTTTTTATTTATCTTACCCAGATCTCTACTTGAAGAGGTGTAGCAGAATTTAGTGATAACTACAGATCCACCTAAAGATTGTCATAGAGAAGATGAGAAGAAGACCTTTTCCTTACTCCTTTCCTCCTTTTTAATCTATTTTTTCCTAGTCTCTATTTGACAAGATGCAGCGAAATTTAGGATAACCGCAGATTCTACTAGGCTGTTTTAAAGAAGCCGGTTTAATAGTCGTAAGTACTTTATACCAAGTAGTAATTTTATCTTTGCGTGATTTTTTGTTAAAGACTGCATCACTAGGCATAATTCATGCCGTTATAATCACCGTCAAATTGATATTTAAAATGTAACTGTTGATGGTTGAAATGTAACATATTCATTGTTATTTTTCTTAATCTTTCTTGGGTATTAAACCACTGAGAGTTTTTAAAATTGTCTTTATTTACGTTTCAATCCATGACCTAGGGTCATTGTCAAAATAATAAAAAATTTTAAGTTTGACATTTAGAACACAAATTGAAGGTGACTTTGATTTATTAATTTTTAATTTGAATACATTAGGTGAAAAATTTAAACTTTAGAAAAATGAGTACACCTATCCCCCGATTTACACGGTACTTGTTTAACACGTTCTCGCTTTTACACGGTTTTCCAAATAAGTTTTTTTTTGTTTTTATCGCACTCTACTAAATGCTACTGTGATTGAACACGTGCGCTGTGTACACATCTCATGGGGAATCTCGAGCTTATGTGCTGACTTGCTGCACACGCTCACTGTGTCTGTATTTCTTCGCATAAAATTAAAGCTTTATCTATGGAAAATTGTACATATTTGAGTGAAAGTTTCACAGTGTCAAAAAGATTTAATTTTCCATATTCGTAAATTACAAGTGAGTGCATAATTTAGATTATTATAAATTAACAGCTGTGATTAAAGTAAAATTCAGAGGGAAAAATGCGGGAAATTTTGGAGGGAAATGATAGCAATTTACCAAATAGGTTTAATTAAAATAAAAAAATTAAAACATTTTAATTAGAAAAAAAGTTAATTAAAACAGTCTAGTTATGGTGAATTAAAACAACTGGTTCTTTTATTAAAGGTATAATTTTGTTCTTATTTGGCGCTTACTTGTAAATTAATGAAAAAAACAATTACATTATGTAATTTGTTGATTTTCTTTAGTTAACCAATAAACATTAGGTAGAATTCTCTTACGCTTATTTAATAAAAAATAAAAGTTTTTAATTTTCCCTCCAAAATTTCCCGCATTTTTTCCCTCTGAATTTTACTTTAATCACAACCAAATTAACATAAATTAAAAAAAATTATAGGCTTATAATGAAGAAAGAAGTTAAAAGAAAAGTTATTTCTTTAGAAACTAAAACCGAAATTTTGGATTGCTTACGAAAGGGAGATAGAGTAGTAGATGTTGCAAAATCATATAACATGAACAAAGCTACAATAAGAACTATTAGAACAAATGAAAACACAATTAGAAAGAGTGTTGCAGCTGGCAATATCACGAGTATGGGCACAACATCATACACCAGAAATATCGCAATGGAAAAAATGGAGAAAGCGTTAATGCTTTGGATAGAAGATCAAACACAAAAAAGAGTACCCATTGATACAAGCGCAATAACAAATAAAGCTTTACGAATTTACAAAAAAATTGTAGAGCAATTACCATCTTCTTCTTCAACTGAAAAGAAGTCAAATTTTTTGGCAAGTCATGGCTGGTTTGAAAGATTTAAAATAAGACATTCTTTACACAGCTTAAAATTAAAAGGTGAACTGGCTTCTGGCGACGTAGATGCAGCCCAAGAATATCCAGCAAATTTTGCAGAAATTATTAAGAACAATTCATACACCCCTGATCAGGTTTTCAATGCTGATGAGTCAGGGTTATTCTGGAAAAAAATGCCTGAAAGGACTTATGTCACAAAATTTTATAAATCGGCTAGTGGTCATAAAGCAGCAAAAGATCGCATAACAATTCTTTTCTGTAACAATGCTTCAGGAGATTATACATATTACGAAACCATTAGTGATTAACAAATCAAAAATGCCCCGTGCCTTAAAGGAGTAAACATCGATAATCTTCCCGTTTATTGGAGGGCTAATAAGAAAGCGTGGGTTACTGCTGAAATGTTTACTGAATGGTTTCATGAATGTTTTATCCCAGATGCCAAAAAATATTTAAGTTCAAAGGGATTGCCTTTTAAAGTGCTTTTGTTAATTGACAATGCGCCGGGTCACCCACAAGATCTAGAATATGAGAACGTTGAAGTAAAATTTTTACCAAAAAATACAACTTCATTATTACAACCATTGGACCAAGGCATAATTTCTACTTTTATAGCTTTGTACATAAAACGAGCCTTTACATATATTTTGGAACAAATGGAGAACAATGAATCTTTAACAGTTATTACAGCTTGGAAAAATTTTACAATATTAGACTGTGTGAAGCATATCGCCTTATCATACACTGGAATTAAGCAAACAACGCTCAATAGCTGTTGGAAAAAATTGTGGCCAAATGTAGTCAAAAATGAACATTCCATTTCAACGTTAAATGATGAATATTCGCAGATAGTACAAATGGCGCATTCATTGGGCGGAGAAAGTTTTGATGATTTTACTGATGATGATATCCCAGAGTTAATGGCTGATAAAGAACTAAGTGAGGATGATTTAGTTAACTTAGTTTACGAAAGTGAGTCTGACAAATCTGATGAAGAGGAATTAGTATCAGTAACATTCACTGCTAAAGTCATCCGAGAAGGACTCGCATTGGGAAGAAAGCTGGGTAATCATTTTATACAAAATGACACAAACGTTGAAAGGGCTTTACGATTCCAACGTGACATAAATCGCTTCTTGGCTCAATATGAAGAAGTTTACAAAGATCTTATAAAAAATTCGAAGCAATTGTTAATAACCGATTTTATTACCATCTCTCATAATGTAAATATTTCTGCTTCAAACATCGAATCGGCACAAATAACTTCGAGTGATGAAAGTGAATTCAAACCTTCGATTCCGAAAAAAAGAATGAGAGTAATTTCTGACAGTGATGAAGGACAATAAAACACCTTTGGTTTTATTTTTTGTTCTTCTGTTTAATGTATTGTAATTAAATAAAAAAATAGTGTTTCCGTAATATATTACATATTTTAACCTGTCAATGCATTTTATTTTTATTTCTGTGTACACCTAAAAATATTGAAAAAAATCACAACTGTTAAATAGCAAAATTATGCATTTTCTGCAAGCTTTTCGATTTACACGGTTTTGACTTGAAAATTTTTAATTTTCGATTTACACGTTTTTCTCAGGAACATATCTACCGTGTAAATCGGGGGATAGGTGTACTTTCAATTTTTGTTGCGGCCCTGGGAGCGGCTTTTTAAGATAGCCAATATGCTTAATGCAAAATCAGCTGATTAATTTTTATATAGTTAAATTTCATATAAATTCAATAACTTGATGATTAAAACATTTTTAAACATGTTTCTATTTATACGATTGAGGGGATGGTTATTAGAGAAGTGTGTGATTACGTTACCATAAGGTTCAAGCAGTCGGGGGCTGCTAATATACCTATTGTTATGTAATTAGTTGTATGTATAAATAGAAATAATGTATGTAGGCTGTATTTCATGTTAATATCGCAAGGAAAATTCAGGAAAAACTTGCAATGCTACCTAGATATTGGGCGCATTTGATTTTCATTTGTAATGTCTTTCGTTATTTCTTTTAGTAATGGAATCCATTGTTTACTAAAAGTCACAGATTCGTTTGCTACGCAGTTATTTTTATGTAGGGTTATATAAGCAGCTTTTTTGATTTTTCGTTTTGGTGGTTTTCTTCTTTGTCAATAATTTTTGCGTCCTCCCATTTTATTTTATGACTGAAGTCCCATGCATGTTGCCAAATCATGGATTTTTAAAATTTCTATTTTTTAAAATATGATTTATGTTCTTTTAATTTAACTTCAAATGATCTGGAACTTTCCCCTATATAAAACTTGTTACATTCACACAGTATTTTGTAGATGCAGTTTTGAACTTTGTATTGCATTTTTGGGTTTTGTTTTTGTTAGTTGTGTTCTTAGTGTATTGTTGGTTTTAAATACTATTTTGATTTTAAATTTGTTTCCTATTCTTTAGATTTTTTCGGAGAATCCTTTTATGTATGGTATTTGAGAGCATTTTTTGATGTGTATCGTTGTTTTTGTTTTCGTCTTTTTTATTTTTTAGGACTTTATTCATTTTTTTTTCTATTATTCTTTTAGGATACTTGTTTTTTTATTAGTGTACGTTTGATTAGGTCTTTCTCTTTGTTTAAAATTTCTTCGTTTGATGATATTAATTTTGCTCAATCATAATTCCTCGTTTGACACAATGTGGATGGTTTGAATCGAAGTTTAAGTATCTGTTTGTGTGTGTTGGTTTTCTGTATACTGATGTATTAATTTTTTAACAGTTTTTGCTAACTAGAATATCTAAAAATGGAAGTTTTCCATGTTGTTCTAATTCATAAGTGAATTTAATAGTTGGTTCTATTTTGTTAATTGAATCTACAAAGTTTTTAATCAGTTCTGTATTATGAGGCCAAATAGCATAGACATCATCTACATATCTCCACTAGATTAGTGGTTTCAATTCTTGTGTGAATATTACATCTTTTTCGAATTACTCCATGAATATATTACTAAAGATTGGAGATAGTGGACTTCCCATCACCATTCCGAAGTTCTGTTTCTAGAATTAGTCATTTATTTGAAAATATGCGATATTGACGCATATATCAAGTAATTCCATGATCAATGATATACTTAGTTTCGTTCTTTCTTTAAGATTGTCACCTTTTCGTAGTTTGTTTTTTATAATTTGTTTACAGGGACATTTGTGAAGAGATTTACTATATCAAAACTTGCCATCGTGTGTGTATTTTTAATTTTGATGTTTGATAATTTTTTTAAAAAGTGTTGGTTGTTTTTTATGAAAGAATTCGTTTTGCCTGCTAATGGAGTTATAATTTTTAGGAGAAATTTTGCTAAATTATGGAATGGTGAATTTATGGAGCTTATGATAGATTTCAAAGAAATAACGGTAACAAAAGCCGATCTTGATAAAATTCTCGTTAGTGCAAAAACCTACTACGAATCGGAATTTTCCAAACAAAAAGAAATTCGCACAAAGAAATTTAATAATCTATTTATAGAGAAAAGTAACACACAAACTAAAACGTTAAAAAGCAGCAACACCATGCTAAACACTGTCATAAATTTATCAAATAGAACTATTAACGACACAGAAAAACTAATTCTATCATAAGGACTAAACTTTGCAGTAACACCAAAATCAATACCGACATTTGCAATAATTAGCTGTATTGATAAAACAGCAAACCAACTTGAAGAAGATCAAGCAAACGAATTTAGAGTACGATGCAAAATCGAAATAGAAAAGAATCACAACATAAAACCAAATGTAAGTAGTAACAAAATAATTCACAATCTAAAAAATGATATTTCAATTATAATTCTACGTACTGATAAATACAATACAACAATAATAATGGATGAAAACGATTACAACGCAAAAGTCAACGAACTTTAAATACTGAGAATTACACTAGTTTAGAAACGGACCCAACAAAATCATCTGAAAAAAAATATAAAAAACTCTATACAAATTTAAAAATGAGTTCGAAAACAAAGAAAGAAGCAAACTGGTCCCACATTACAGTAAACCACCCCACTTTTACGGTCTACCAAAAACTCATAAAACAAACCGACATTCCTTTGAGACCTATTGTAAGCTACATAGATTCACGATGCCATAATTTAGTAAAATTTCTCCTAAAAATTATAAATCCATTATCAGGCAAACCAAATTCTTTCATAAAAAACCAACACTTTTTCTTCAGCTAGTTTTTCCATCCGTTTCTACAATCACGAAAAGACAGAACTACCCAAACTTAAAATGAGACAATATATGTCTTGGATCTTTCCTTGCTGACGTTTTGCCTCAATACAGAAATTTATTGTCAATTAAAGAACCAACCACTTTCAGGAAGTTTCATATTTTTGTATAAAGTTAGAAAATGAAAATAAAATTAACAAGACTCATGAATGAATTATTTTCTCAAAAAAAATCATAACTTGTTCCTTTTGTAAAAAGTCTAACCATGCAGTTGCAAATCGTTATGCTAATTAAATCAAGCTATTAACCCTAAAATTAAGATAAATTTGAGAAAATTGAAGCCAATATTCGTAATACTTTTAATAATCAACATTCAGTTGATCACACAGTCAAAGATTGCAGGAAACTAAAATGGAAAATAAACAATCAAATAAAGAAAAGATTCTTATTCATTTAAGTTCCTCGGAAAAAATTTATCTGCAATCGGAATCTAATTACAAAAATTTTAAATATCAAGGAACCTTGGAAGGAAATGCTGATCTTCAGTTACCAATTCAAACAAAGTTAGAATTTATTCTGTAGAATCAACTTCTTTTATAACTGTTGAGAGTAAATTAGGCACCAATGATAAAACTATAAAGTTTTTATTGATACTGGCGCTGATGTCTCTGTAATTAATTTGAAATCGCTTAGTGGTACTTTCCAAGTGAATCCAGATGACGTCATATAGCTGAGAGGACTTGACATAACCGATGATGCGATTTAAATGTTAGGCACTATTATGGCCCCTATGATTTATGATAAGAAATGGTTTTTTCATAAATTTCATATAATTACAACTCAGAATACTAATGTTATCCTTGGTGGATTACTTGGTACTGACTTTTTCAATTAGCTAATGCTAACATCGACTTCACGTCTAATGTTTTTACATTTGCAGATATTTCTATACCTGTTAATTTTCAAAATTGTCTTCCAAAACTTAAAATTGTAAATCTGCTTTGCACAGAATAAATTATAGAATTTGGTGTTTTAAATCTCGAAATTCAAGAGGGCATTGTATCTGATACTTCTATTTTAGAAAGAGTATATCTTTGTAGATTTGTAGTTAAAGTTCAAAAAATCCTAAAGGTGTTACTACTATTTTAAATACTACAGATAAATCTGTTCATTTCATTCAACTAGGTTTAATATTACTACCTTTGGAAGACTAATATTTTTTCTATTTTTTCTGATCAAAATCTCGTAATGAAAACTTATATTAGAATATTTGTACAGATCATTTGAATAACGAAGAAATATCATCACTTTTAAAATTGTGTGAAGTTTTATGTAAAAATCAAAAAATTTACCACCTGCCATGTAACACCACGGGTATTATAGAAGTAAGTATGTATGTCTAAGATAAGAGTGTATAAAATAAATTGTAACTGCTCGATAGTGTTGTATTGTAATTTAATTTCAAAAACCTATCCCAAATTAATAAACAAAAATATAATAACATATAAAACAATACACACCAGAGGATATCAACCTCGTCATGCAAATTGATGATTTCCAAAACACAAATTGAAGGCAATCATTCTTTTAAACTTTAAAATTTTCACCTAATGTACTCAAACCAAATATATCCAACATCAATAAATCAAAGTCACCTTCAATTTATGTCATAAATGTCAAACTTCAAATTTTTATTATTTTGACAACGATCCTAGGTCATGGATCGAAACGTAAATAAAGATCATTTTAAAAACTATGAGTGGTTTAATTCCCAAAGAAGATTAAGAAAAATTATGATGATTTACTCACGTGTAGTGGAAATCATCAATTTATGTACTAAGAAGAACATCGTCATATGCTCAAAGCAACATTAGTAAATTATTTGTTAAAAGGTTTCATTACAGCGTATGTGATGGGGAAAATATCCTCAAACGAATTTCTAAACAACCTTTCTATTTCATTAGATTTTAACTAATTTTTCTATCCTTCTTAAGTTTCTTTGGGAATTAAACCACTAATAAAAATTAATCAGCTGATTTCACGTTAAGCGTATTGGCTACCTTAGGAAAGTCGATCCCAGGTCGCAACACAAATTGAAGGCAATCATTCTTTTAAACCTTTAAAAAATTTTTTACTTAGTGTACTCAAACCAAATATTTCAAACATCAATAAATCAAAGTAACCTTCAATTTATGTCATAAACGTCAAACTTGAAGTTTTTATTATTTTGACAACGATCCTAGGACATGGATCGAAACGTTAATAAAGATCATTTTAAAAAATATAAGTGGTTTAATTCCCAAAGAAACTTAAGAAGAATACTAAACAAACCACACCAAACATACAGGGAGTAATTTTTCTATCGACGATATTCACTTAGCGGTAGATGTTTTTAGATTTTTAAAATAATTTTGTGGTTTAAAGGTTTTTAATATAACCTTTGCCCTCAAAACAGCTGTCAGGTAGTATTTTTATTTCAAAGTCACCTAAAATATAGATTGTTCATTTTAACTAGATCGTCTTTAAAAATTTCCGCTGTTTTACATACTCAGTGTGAAGTATAGTTACAATATTATTGTTAACAATTTTCCCTTTTAAATAAAACTATAAAAATATCAAGTACCTGTATTTGATGTTCAAGTGCATTTATGATATCAAACTTAGCCACAGTTACTTGTTCTTGGAGACGTCGCTCATAACTTTGAACAATATCACCCAATCCATATTCACCAGAGCTTGCCTTAAATATAAAGTTAGTAGCATGCATTATTAAAAACACACACAAAACCACAAACCAAAACAAAACTATTTCAAATAATAGGAGCTTACCACTTCTTGAGTTCCAGTGTTGTTTGTACTAACATGGTGTAGTGCATCATCTAGTTCAAGCTTGAGTGAATTTATTTGATCAACGTATTTTTTTTCAAGACTCTGGACAAGATCGTTATTTTCAATACTTCTTGCATCAATCCTGTTTTCATAATCCTCTTTTAATATCTCTAGTTCAGCATGATATTTGTTTTGTAGTGCAATAATATCAAATTTTAAAAGGTTACATAAATTAAGTTTTTCCATGTCAGTTCTAAGGTTTTGTAATTCTTGCTCTGATGCATCTTCTATTTTATATTTGTCTAAATTTTGACAAATTTTTTTAACAATAACTTTGAGGTTTAGAATATCCTCCTTGGTTATACTATTATAATTAATTTGTGCAACTTTGTAACTGTCTGTACATAATGGTAGATTATCACCACCTGGTCCAGACATTGGAAGTGATCCAGATACAAAATCTGACATGTCTAAACTTGAAGATGAACCAGACAATTTACGACTTTGTTGATTGAATACTTCTTCGGAATAACTAAAAAATAATTACTATTTAAATGAAAATTTTCAGTATGCCTTTGGTTCTACATAAAATAGCATATTGAGTAACCCTTCAGAAAATTACTTTCGAACAGGAAGATGTTTTCTGAAATCTTAAGAATGCAAAATGGTTGTATAGATCATCAGTTTAATGGATCATTAAAAATGGGGTTGGACATAAAAAATTAAATGAATGATTATAGGATTTTCGGAATATAAAATTTTTAGAAAAAGAACATCATCTTAACCGATACAATACACGATCATAATGAAAATTGACATGTAATCATTTCGTGGTCACAATATTTTTTATCGTTCATAGCGTTGAGGATGTGGTAATGTAACACTCAAATGAACTAGATGATATTTAAGGTAGTTAGAGAAATCTAATGTGGTCCTAGTGTTCTTACTAAATAAATCTAACAACATGGTTGTGTGATCTAATGTAAAATTTATTGTGCCATACGCAATAATAAATAGACGTTGTCCTGTAATAATTTGTTACCTTTATTTTCGACCTAAATTAAAAATATATCTTTTGCTGGTAACTCATCATTCATGCAAATCTTTAGAACATCATCCTGTATTTTTACCTCTTTACAACAGTACGTGCAATAATAATATCCTTTCAAATCTATTTACGTTACCAAATGGAAAATTCCCAATATTAAATTAAAATAAATAGTCGGAACCTTGTTGTAGCTGTCCGCAAACTTGCTATACCTTACGATAGCGTATAATTAATTACTATGGTACGTCAGTCTAAAGACTCGTTGAAATAAGACCACGTATTATTTGGATAACCCGCGTTTCGATTGCTTTAAATTCTTATTATTAACAACTATTGGATAAACCTGCGTTTCAATTGTCTAATCGCCTGTTGGATAACACTCGGATGGTTTGGCATTCTTATTACTAAAAACGTTTTGTTTGTTACAAAAATTCTGTTCTAGCGACGACAACTGTGGCTCATTGTTGTCGTAGTAATTTCATTTTTTTGGTGTTTCCATTCTCCCAAAGTTTGCACATGCTAAGTGGTAGGTATTTGTAATTTAAAAAAAAAAGTTCTTTTCTTTTGTACCAATTCTAATTTTTGCCTCTATGTTTGTTTATAGCGTCTTCCGGCAGGTAGGACCGTTGTGACACCTTGGTCCTACTTGACGGCCTACCATCCTCGACCTTGGGGTGAGTGTTGATTTGTTCTTTGATGTGTGGTAAAAGAAGTTTTATGCAATGATTATTCAAGATTTTTTTCTAAATTATTTTAACAATATTATACTCACTCTAGATTTTCATGTAATATTTAGAAGTATGCTTAATGAATACAATGAAACGTGTAACATAATGTAATACAAAAAAAAATAGTTAGTCCTTATGAAAAACTTTATTTATTAATATATTTTAGGGATAATTAAGTAATTTCAGCTACGTAATTAATAGGTGATTTATTGTATATAGGTGATTCTAGGATTACAATAATGTTTTAGAGCTGTTGTTTTTGAAGGAATAATTTTGATTTTTTCTTTTCTTAGTACTTAAATTAGGGAGTACCTAAAACGACAGCTCGCCCTTGGAAACAAAAATGCTTTCTTTTGGGTTGCTACGTACATTTACGTAGCTTAAAAGCCAAAGAAGAAAAAAGAAATTGACCGGGCCCATTCAGTGAGTGGACGGGATATTGTAACATTTTCAAATGTTACGTTGTCAATATAATCTCAATAAGAATTTTAATAAGTAAAATCCAATATTTGCAATACACCTTGTAGTGCCCACTATACAATTAGTATATTTGATTAGCTATCGTTAACACGTTGGGACAAAATAATTATATCACAACAATTGTACCAGCTGTTGTTTTCAACATTTAACTTACATCCTTAAGCGATTTAATAAAAATATATTATTACATTTATAATGTAGATAAATAATTACATTCTAGAATAACATCGTTATGAAGTACGTGGTAATATACACAGCCATCTGCCGTAAATATACGAAGATGCAGGTATCGAGTAAATATGAACTGGTTCGAACTCGAAAAAGCAGTCTTAGGTCGCTGTTTATCAGATCAACATGGCTTGCTTGGCGTCCTTGGACCTAAGGATTGCAATAGTCGGGACGGAAGATAGCGTCGAGGATGGTCTAAGTGAGTAGTTTTATTTGTAGTGGCAATGTAGAGAAATTGTTCGGTACTTTGGTTCATAAATTAAAAGGATAATTCGTTTAACATCTACCCTTAAAATCATTAGCTTCGTTTCGTTTTTTTATTCAAAAGAACCGCCGTGTTGTATTTATTTTACATCTATCTAGGATGTATAGAAGTTCAAAATACCACAAATGTTCGGTACGAGATCGCAAGATTTCCATTTAGTTAAATAAAATAAATGTTTTAATTATCAACGAAGAGGTTTCGTTAAAGTACAAACAACGATAATCTACCACGTAAACAGCACGACGTCAACAATTACAACTGGTTGGTATTACAGATGTCAAACTGGATACACGAGGTGCGTACTAGTTATACATTTAGTTGACAGATGCCTTTTGTCAAGTACCTTTTGTTCATTTTATAACAGTGGTGTAATAACCTCTAAAGTGATTAAGAATATCTCATAAATAGAAAGTAAACTAAAAATTTAGAAGCAGGGAATATTTCACATTGATTGAATAATTAGAGAATATTGATCAATGCAATTACATCTAAACATAGTTCTTGCTAATTTAAATATAATTCGATATAACAGCTATCAAATGAAGCTTTAAATTGTTTATTTATTGTTATGATTAAAGAGCGACATTCTAATACTCTTACGAGTTCATCAAGATGTATTGTTTTCGTTTATGAAAATTTATACTTCAACTTAATTAGATATGTAACTTGCATAAATCACGTTACTGATTTAGAATCTTCTGTTTAGGTATAATTTTACCTCTGCTTTCATCTGAGTAGGAAACGTTGTTCATTTACTTACTTTATTCATGAATTTTAATATCTATTGAGTCAAATTGTAAGTAGTTAACGGATCCGATTTCTACATGTCATAAATT
Source organism: Platerodrilus igneus (assembly GCA_036346225.1). Taxonomy (NCBI): domain Eukaryota; kingdom Metazoa; phylum Arthropoda; class Insecta; order Coleoptera; family Lycidae; genus Platerodrilus; species Platerodrilus igneus. The sequence continues at coordinate 1,457,805 of JARFIW010001038.1, read as the reverse complement.
TTGTTACATATTTATTAGAACTAAACATTAAAAACCATTATTAATGTGGAATTTAAAATCAAAGAAATTACACATTCAGTTTGTAAAAGCATAAATAGAGAATGCTAAGTTATTTTTTTAAAGAATTTTCTTTTAATCTCTGAATCATAAATACGTTCAATCTTTTGTGATAACATGAATTGTCAAAGGATATTATGTTACATTATACTTTTCTAAGAAACTTAGAACATTTTTATTTCAAAGAAAAAAGGGTATAAAAATTTTCTTTAAGTATTATACTGTCAAGAAGGGGGTGGGCTTATAAAATGTTAGAAATAGGGCTTCGAAACGATTTGCTATAATGGGGGTATATTTGAGTTTGTTAGGGTATTTTGTTTCAGGTATTTTGGTTTATAAATTAATAACAACTATTCCACGTTTATAAATTTATAAAGCTTTTGAAACTGCATTGCATTCAACAACGTATACCGGCCATAGACCAGGCTAAGCTAGTTGATAAGTTTGCATTGTATACGTATTTTAATTGTTATGGTTGCACGTATATGAAATTTAATTTGGAGTTAGCGTTTTCAGAACCATTTGAATGTAAAAACAAATATCAAAATTGCTTGGGATACTGCACGCTTTTAAAATTTTAAGGAGTTAAGTGATACTCCTGTAAAATTTGTAAATCAATTTCAGTTTGAATATATTTTAACAATTAAAGATTGGTTATGTAATGACAGGACATTTACCGAATAAGACATAAATGCCTGTCACGTATAATTTAAAAGCTGAACCATCGAAGTTTGTTAGCTATTTTCAATATTGTAAAAAGTTCAATATACATAAATCACTGGATTATCAAACCATCTAGAAAATGAATGTATCTAGAGAAAAGAACTGTATTATTAATCAATTATTAATAATTATAAATTGCATAGTGTGCGTAGAGATAAATTGTGTGGCATAACTCAACTAGGCTCTAAAATAAGACAAGGAGTGACAGATAGATACATTACGCCTATCACTAATAAGGTAGGATCACAGTATATATAATAGTATATAAAGGTACTTTCCATTTATGTCATTTTGAAATATATTGGAGGAGCAAACTGCTGCCTCATGTGTTATATTATTAATCTTGTAATTTATTTTAGATATTTCATCGTTGTAGCCAATTTATGGGTTCTACATTCCCCTTTCTTCTGAATGTAGTGGCGCTCAATATTTAGATTAAATTTTTAATATCTACTTCCCCCCTGAACCATGCTTTCTACCGCTTAGAGTAATGTCTAGAGCATAGCACCGGTAACACCAATTACCTGCATAAGGTAAACGGTAAAAATATAATACATACAAAAAATAAAGGTCTGAAATAAAAAAAATTACACACTCATAAAAATAATCATACAACCTCTAATTATCAAAAAATATATATACATTACACCAGAACAGTAGTGCCGAAAATGAACGTAACCTAAAAGAATCCATACTTACAATGGCGAGCTGCCGTTTTTAGGTCACCCCACATTAATTACAAAAAAAAGAACAAAAAATTCGACTCTAAAAACAAAAGCTCTAAAATCATTATCTTAAATACAACAATTAAGCATATAAAAATCATTAGCACTACACTGCCTTTAATTAACAAAATTTTACAACCCCAAAAAATACAAAAAAAAGAGAAACCCTTCCATTGTAGAGATTAAGTAGTTTGGGCGTTAAATTGAAAATTAATATAAAAAATTTGTAAGCACACAAAAAAGAAACCCTTCCCTTGTAGACATTACCACCGTAAGTATACCATTACGGATGTATGATGATCACCGTACATACAATATTAACAATATGTACCATATCTCACCTAACGATGCTCAGGTTCACAACTACCAAGTGTGGGCTTGAAGTCAAACCCGATAAACATGTGGGCATGGCCCTTTCCCAGGAGCAGTGCCAACAAAGAAACAAAAAAAAAATCGGGCTAAAGACTCACCCACATCCAAGTTGTAGGCTGGCTTCCGCCTCGAAGGGACGGAGTGACCAGCTGTGTGCAGATCACACCATGTGCGTGTTCTCTCGTGCCAACAGGAGCGATGGTTTGAAATGATCGTTAGGCCCGCCGGAGGAAGCTAGAATAATTACAGGTAAATTAATTTAGTGCCGCCAAAACGTACATGTTTGTAAAACCACAATTACTTACCACGCAGAACTGCATGCACAAAATTCCATAAAAACGCGAATGAAGAATCTAAAAATCACAATTAGTGCTTTTTGAAAATTCAGAAAAGAAAGTGAATATTAATTCGTTTAACTAATAACTAGAGTTCAAAGTAATATTGGTGTTATCAAACGAGATTAGAAAACTTGAAAACACGGTTTTATCGGATAGTTCAATACTTCATTTCGACGAGTCTGTAGATGGAAATCACATAAGAATCAATTATACGCGGTCGTAATGTATAACAAGTTAACGGATACCTAAAACAAGGTATTGACTATTTAATTTTAGCATAAACTTTACGTTTCAAAATAAATAAGTTTAAAATGAAAATTAGTAGGAAGAGTAGAAACGGAATCGATGTAAATGAAATAACCAAATACCGCCGAAAATGAACATAACAGGGTTTTCTTGTTGGGTTACATTGTAGTCATCGGTTTTCATTTCTGTAGTATATTCTGTTTAATTATACGTTTTTGTGTAAGTTTTGTTGTGATTTATGAATGAGTGCAAGTATATTTTTATTGCAGGTCTTCCCTTTAGGTTTCTTTTTTTTGGTAGTTATAAAATCCCGCCTATTCGCCAAGTGAACCCGAGCTTTTTTGCATTGTTCTGCCAGCTACGCCAATGTATGTAGCAAATTTTTGAACATAAACATAGTTTCATATTTTAAGCAGAATAAATATACTGCAATTTTAGAAACGTATGCCAAACAACAATTTTTTTTTGTCTTTTACATTTTAAAGCATAGTAGAAGAATTGAATATTTTTTTATTATATTTCCTATGTCTGATTTTAAAAATAGATAAAACTGAGTGTATTAAGTTAGTGGTAGATGATCGGTGCACTAATCCTTTGATTGTGTAATATTTGTAAGAATGGTGTCAAAAATTATCGACGTAGCACGTGGGCCTTATTTTTATCACTTCAATCCACAGCAACTTTTACTGGCATCACAACCTGATGCTCGATTAAGCCGCTTCAAAGTTAGAGTTTTTGTGTTTTGGATTTATAGGAATTTTCTCTGTAAAGTATATTAGACTGGTTTCCAGAATGACTGATTCAATGAAAGAAATTCGTGAGAGATTGAGAACTGAAGGTGTGGAAATTGGTTCTCAAGAAAATGACTATTTGAAAAATCCAAAAAAGGAGTAGCCATGGTAAAAGACAAAAAAACAAAGAGGAAATACTTGGCAATCAAGACTGATGGCTCTTTATTAAGTCTAAATACAAATATACAAGATATGAGTGAAAAGAACGAAAATAGTATGAAGAAAATTAGTGAAACAAATGAGAAAAGCATCAGGGAAATGGGCCAGAAAAATAAAACAATATCAAGGAAATGGGTGAAAAAAGTATTAAGGAAACTAGTGAGAGCTCAGATCAGAATACTCAGTAGTTACAAGCAGAGTTTGAAGAAAATCTAGCAAAATTGGGGGAAAATTTAAAATTAGATCAAGCGACAATAATACAAGGAAATTTAAAGAGATGAGTGAAAATTTAACTGTAGGCTTAAAAGAAACAAATAAGACCATAAAAAATTAAGTTCAAAATTAAAGGAAAAGTGGTACAGATTTTAGAGGATATGGATCATGTGAAAGAGGAAATTGTTCAAATAAAATCTAATCATGAAGCACGTGAGAAACAAACCAATGAAAAATTAGAAAGATAAAAAGGTGAATGAAATTGAAGAAAATTGTCAAGCAGGATTTAAAACGTTTAAAGTGACATAGAAATCATAAAAATTATTTTGGAAACAAAGTAGAAAATTTAGAAGATAAAATGAAAAATATGAGTGTTGGGGGAGCTCATTAGATGGAGTCAGAATAGTGCCTCGTTAGAACATTATTCAAAATTTTATAGGGATAAAAAATTAAATACAAAAATATTTTAAAATAATATTAAAACTTTTATACCGGGTACCTGGGATGAACAAACAAACTTAAATATAGTGAGGTCGATGTTGAAAAGAAGTGCTAAAATTTGGTTTGGACTTATAGAAAGCAAATGTCAAACTTAAATTTTTTTATTATTTTGACAACGATCCTAGGTCATGGAAAACGTAAATAAAGATGATTTTAACAACTCTGAGTGGATTCATTACCAAAGAAGATTAAGAAAAGGACAAATTAAGATCGTTTAAAGATTTTGAGGTTAAATTTTTAAAACGAGTAGGGAGATCAACAATTCCGAGTAAGAGATAATTTAATTATGGGAAAATATAGTACTGATTCAGGCATGAAAAGGATACTAATGCCATAAAAACAGTGTGGCAAAACAACTTGATTCACCGTTAGAAGACAAACAAATGATTAAATATATAGCAGGACATATTGTGGCAGAGGTGAGACAATGCATAGCTGTGCAAAATCCATAGACCCGAACATATTTCTAAAATACTTGCAAAGATATGATGAAATGAGTCAACCCAGGACAGAAGATAGAACTAGGAACCAGCACATATATTTTTTCAGGTACTAGAGAAGCACAGGATCTGAACGGTTCCATGCTAGAAATTTAGACAGGGTAAATTTTAATAGGACCAATTGGAGTCACAACAACACATCCCGAAGAGACGGGGAAGAGATAATGAAGTGATAACTACTGAAAATAGAAGCATAAATCGAGACAGCAATAATAATGGAAATGTACGGAGGAATAGTTCAACATGGAAAAATAACAGTACATATTCTGAAACAATAAACAGGCCAGGATCGTCGACTGTGTTATGTATAGAGTGGGGAGAGCGCAAGCGATGGTTTTACGTCCACTCATTGTTTAACCTTTGAATATTATTTTTAATAAAACTTTCCCAAATTAGCGATACTTTAACCCCTGTATCTATAAGTGCTTTAATGATTTTATCTTCTAGATTTAAATTTACAATAGGTAATAAGTTTTTTATTTAAATTATTTTCACATTCTAAATCAAATCAAATTTTATAAACTCACGTTGATGTTTATATTGACTAATTTTGAACGGTGTTGTCAGTCTGTATCTTATTGAAAATCCCGCCTTGCAGTTGAAGGTTCCGGCCTATTTATTGTTTCAACATATGTTCTGTTATTTTCCCTTGTTGAACTATCCCTCGGTACATTTCCATTATTATTGTTTTCTCAATTTATGCTTCTATTTTCAGTAGTTGTTGCCTCATTATCTCTTCCCTCATCTCTTCGGGATGTGTTGTTTTGACTCCAATTGGTCCTATTAAAATTTCCTTTGTCTAAATTTCTACCATTGAACCATTCAGGTCCTGTGCTTCTCAAGTACCTGAAAAAATATATCTACTGGTTCCTAGTTCTATCTTCTGTCCTTCTGGGTTGATCTATTTCATCATATCTTTGCAAGTATTCTAGAAATATGTCCCGGTCTATGGATTTTCCACAGCTATACATTGTCTCACCTCTGTCACAATATGTCCTGCAACATATTTAATCATTTGTTTGCTTTCTAATGGACGATCGCGTTGTTTTGCCATACTATTTTTATGGCATTAATTTCCTTGTCATGCCTGAATCAATACTGTATTTTCCCATAATTAAATTATCTCTACCTCGGAATTATTGATCCCCTCCCACATGTTTTAAAAATTTAACCTCAAAATCTTTAAACGATCTTAATTTGCTTTCTATAAGTTCAAACCAAATTTTAGCATTTCCTTTCAACATCGACCTCACTATATTTAATTTTGTTTGTTCATCCCAGGTACCCCGTATAAAAGTTTTGACAGTATTTAAAAATATTTTTAGATTTAATTTATTATCGCCATAAAATTTTGAATAATGTTGTAACGAGACATTACTCTGACTCCACCTAATGGCCTCCCTCAACACTCGTATTTTTCATGCTATCCTCTAAATTTTCTATTTTGTTTCCAGAATAATTTTTATGATTTCTTATGTCACTTTAAACGTTTTAAATCCTGCATGACAATTTTCTTCAATTTCATTCACCTTTTGATCTAAATTCTTAATTTCCCATTCGTTTCTTTCTCACGTACTGATTTTATTTGAACAATTTCCTCTTTCACATCATCCATATCTTCTAAAATCTGTATCGCTTTTTCTCTAATTTTGAATTTCATTTCTTCTATGGTCTTATTTGTTTCTTTTAAGCCTACAGTTAATTTTTCATTCATCTCTGTAAATTTCCTTTCAATCTTGTCACTTTCTAATTTTAAATTTTCCCCCAATTTTGCTAGACTTTCTTCAAACTCTGCTCGTAACTACTGAGTATTCTCATCAAAGTGCTCACTAGTTTCCTTAATACTTTTTTCACCCATTTCCTTGATATTGTTTCATAGGAAAAGATCAATTTGAATTTAGGCGAAACCGGAAAACACCTGAGGCTATTTTAGCTCTGAGGGTTGTAACGTGCATTTTCGTAGCTTAACCTTTTTACAATACTCAATTCGTAAATACATTTCTGCAACTACTATCTCTATGTTATATATATTTTTTTAACTCGTTTGCGAATAATCCCTTTATATTATATTACGCGATTATCGACTTTCACTCTCCACGATTCGATAGTGTGGTTAGGTGATCGAGATTGAAACACATCCTTAGGTGAATGCGTCGTATTATAATGAGTGGATATTATTGATTTTCTAGTTATCGATAAGAAGTTGTAATAACAACGAGTTGAGATAAACAGATGAAGAGTTGTAGTTTGCTCTTCGTTCCTATATATAAATTACGTGAAAAATACTGCTTCCTTGTGGCTTTTACTAATTGTGTTTTTGTGGCGTTGTCCTTTTCTTATGTGAGTAGTTCATACTTTGAATTATCCAAATACTGTGGATACTGTAGTTTCTGAATTTTCTAACCCCAAAGAATCTACAACAGATCTTTGCTTGTGCAAGTTTTGTGTTTGCGAAATATAACAGACTACCGGCTTACAAAGGTATCGGTTGAAGTTTCTCACTGCTTTTTGGGATTTTATGAAGATAATAAACATTTGGTCCCAGTTGAAATTAAACTAGTGCTACAACATATTTCGAAATTATTGCCTCAGGAAATAGAAGTAACAAGAAATTTATCAATGCTACATAGTTCCGCTAACACCAGTGAAATAGGTAGGTGTGATTAGGGTAACGTGTAATAAGTTCCATCAACACCCTCCCAGTAAAGGGTGAAGTGCTTCGCTAGTGCAGGACCTCGTGAATCTCACACTTCAAATGCAAGGAAGCGTTCCTGAAGGACTTTTTGTAAGTTGAACTATTTCCTACTTATTATTACTTTAAAAATCTATCCGTTGTTTTGCCATATCTTCGTCGTCCTGATACCTTTTACAATAGACTTGCCTGCGATTATGAAAAAAAAAAAGAAAGAAAAAAAAATCAATACTGCTGAATTACTCATATCAATTGTGTCTTATCTATTTATCTTTTGTTAATATTTTGTCTGATTTATGTTTAATTGGTGTGTGAGGAAACGTTTCTGCTACTCCCCAATATTACCTCACTTTGTACTAAATATTTTTGTATTGCTTTTACCGTTGTTATATTATATAGTTTATCTAAACAGTTTTTATTTACATTCTACAAAGTACTGAATAACTTAGACTTTGCATTGCTGCTATTCTTTTTCTTTATTTCAGGTTTGCAGGACTAATCTTTTTTTTTTATTGCAGGTTTGCTATTCTAATTTCTTTTATTGCAGGTACTGTTACTAACTCCTTACCGCCGCATACATCATAGATCAGTCTGCTTTCTGCACACCCCCCACTCTCCGATTGAGCCCGGTCATTTCTTTGACTTTCTTTGTGTTACGTAACAGAAATTTGGTGCCCAACGTGGTTGCCACGAAAAAAAACGTAACAGGGTGATAATGGAGAAAACAATAGAAAAGGGGGAAAGCATGTATATAGGGTTTGTAGATCTGGAAAAAGCATTCGACAATGTAAAATGGAAAAAAATGTTCGACATACTCAAAAAGATTGAAATGAGTGTTAGGGTTAGACGGATAGTACATAACTTAAACAAAGAGCAAACAGCTGTAATAGAATTAGAACAGGAACGTAGAGAAGTAAATATTAGGAAAGGGGTGAGATAGAGATGTGCTTTGTCCCCATTAATTTTTAACTTGTACATTGAAGAGGCAATGAATACTGTCAAATGCAGGAAGACAGTTGGAATTACTATGCAAAGACAAGAGATTGATATGCATAGATTTGCAGATGACATAACGGTATTAGCATCTAGCAAAGAAGAGTTAGACACTGTTCTTAATGAAATGGAAACAGTTCTAACAGAGAGATATGGTACAAAAATTAACAAAATAAAACTAAAGTACTAGTATCCAAAGAAGGGGAAATAAATCAAAAACAAGAATACAAATAGGTAGCAAGAACTTACAAGAGGTTACGAATTTTTGCTACCTAGGAATCCAAATCACACAAGATGGGAAAAGTCCAAAAGTTCTAACACAAAAACTAGCACAAGATCGTGCTACATTTAACAAAAAAGGCAACTACTGTGTTCAAAAACAACAAACATAAAACAAGAAAACGATTGCTTAAAACATATGTGTGGAGCACAGCACTCTGGCTGTGAAGCCTGGTTAGTAAGAGAAGCAGGCAAGAAAAAGTAGAAGCCTTTGAAATGTGGTGCTACAGATAAATGATGAAGATATCGTGGACAGACAACGTTAAAAACAAAGAGATACTAGAAATAGTAGGGGAAGCAAAGAAATATATGGAAAACAGTAAAAAATAGGATAATAGGCCACATACTAAGTCATGAGAGAATACTGTGGAATATATTAGAAGCAGAGATAGGAAAAAGAGAAGTAGACGTAGACCTAGGTTAGACTATTAAACACAGATAGTGAAAGATGTAGGCTGTGGTAATTTCAGGGAAATGTGTAGGCTAGCTCAGAATAGAAATCAATGGAGGTACGCATCCAACCAGTCCAAGATGGAAAAACTAATGACGAAAAAAAATAACGGTACTTAAACCTTATGATTATTATAAGCAACTACAGGTATTGCTTGTGCAATATTCTTGAGTAATGTTAATTGTGTAAAAGGATTTACTAGAAAACTATTAATTTGGCAAATGTCTAAGTGTTGGGAAATCTTGTTAGCCACAGGCTGCATAACCCCTTTCACATACCTTACATTTGATTTTTTCCAATGCTCCACCCGAAGGTACTACATTGGTCACGACGCGATTTTTTTACCTGGAATTTTTGAATTTTGCCGAACCCTTGCTGTTGCAAGCAAGGCAGGGATGTTTAATATGCGTGACAACACTCACACACTGGACCTCCATTTTACCTCTCATTCGAACGAGGGCTTATTTTTGTCAAAAATGCTCGCCTAACATTTTTCAAGCGGACCGTGTCGGGATTTGAACCCAGGATCTTTGGGCATAGTAGTTACACGCATACCAACTACACTAAGGAGCCACCCCCTTTCACCTACCACTGAATGTCGGTGAAATTGGGCATAAAATTAGAAAACAATAGAAGGGGAACTGAGCTGTATATAGGTTGTTGTGGAAATTTCAGGAACTGTGTAGGCTAGCTCAGAATATAAATAAGTGAAGGTACACATCCAATCAAAGACAGAAAACCTAATGATGATAAAAAATAAGTGCACTTAAATCTGATAATTATTATAAACAACTACAGGTGGTGGTTGTTAAATATTATGAAATAATGTTGATTGTGCGAAATAATATATTGGAAAAACTATTAATTATGCAAATGATCAAGTGCTACGGGAACTTGGCAGCCACAGACTCCCCCCCCCCTACCAATGAATATCGGGGAAATAGGGTATAGAACTGTACAACAAAAGCAGGGGACCGAACTACATCTAACAAGAACGAACAGTGACTATGTTCAAAGGCAACAAACACAAACAAACAGAAAATTGTTGAAAGCATATGTGTGGAGCACAGCACAGTACGTCTATGAAATACGGGCAGTAGAAGAAGCAGACAGAAAAACCGTAGAAGCCTTTTGGAATGTTGTGCTTCACATGTTTGAGGAAGATAGCATGGACAGACAAAGATAATAACAAATAAGTTATACAAATAGTAGGGGAACAAGGATATGTGGAAAAAAATAGGAGAAATAGAAGGGCATGAAACGTTCTAAGGCATTTTTAGGGAATAGTACGAGACATATTACAAAGAGAGATAGGAAGAAATAGGTAGAAGTAGACCTAGATCGGACTATTGCACGCAGATAGTGAAAGATGCACATTGTGGGAGTTTCAAGTAAATGTGTAGGTTAGCATAGAATAGGAAACAATGAGAGTACGCGTCTAACCAGTTCCAGAACTGAAGACCTGATGATGAACATAAACTTATTTAGTAGTAATTAATTAGCATTTGGGTTCACTATAAGTTCAAATTTTAACAACATATAGTAGTATTTCATGAGATTTTAATACTAGAAGAAATTTGATGGGTAAATGTTAAAAAAAAATAGGTCATAACTATTCAATGAAGATTTATGGTTGTAAACAGTGTTGAAATAGTAGATTAGTAATTGATATCTTGTTTGGTCTTTAATTTAAAAGAGCAAGTGGATGGAGCAAAGGGATAACAGAGATGATCTAAAGGAGTATTGATACTATTTTTGATTTAAAAGACATTTAATAGCTTATTAATTACTTATTATATCATAATTGGAGTGTAACTTATAAATATTAGAAAAAGAAATATTATTTGGTAAAACTTATATAGGTGCAAACATTAATTTATAGACTTTCTGAGAAATAAAGTTAATAAACAACACTGTCTCTATGAGCAAGCATATTGGGAAGTGAAGCACAGTGTACATGTGATCAAGTCAGTTAATCGAGAATACTGATATATTTAGTGAATGTAATAGGCATGTCTTACTCGGTAAACTTACTTGGTAAACTGACTTTAGATGACACGGTAAATTATTTGATTTGTTTGTTTATTGATGACTTCCTACAAAATCAGAACATATACAGTATTTCCGAAATAAACAGTACTGAAACTAAGTTGGCGGTGTTTTTATGCGGTTTGCTGCCACACTCAAGTTAGCTAGTATAGACCTGTCAAGTAAACCTCAAACAAGTAATTAGTAGGGCCTAATTGTTAAAAATGTGTTAAGTACAGAGGAGAAAGTGTTTCTGGTAGAGCATTATTTTCGTCATCACCGAATCGGCCGACATAATGGTGCAAGTTTGCTATACGTGTCTGATCAATTCACACAAAGGTTTAATAAACGTTCTCCAAGTAATGCTGTAATTTTGAAGGTTATTGAAAAGTTTAGAAATACAGGTAGTATTGTGCCAACGAAAAGGAAACTTGGGCCCCAGCAGTTAACAACAACAATAACCATGAACGTGCTTTTGAGCAAATCTTAGAAAATCCGAAGTGCCAGGCGGTAACATGTCATTTTACCTATGGTAAATGCCACGTTTCAGCTTGATTTATTCTCCTTTAAACCTCAGATTTTACTTTAAAGTCCATTGAACCTTAATATACACTTTTACTTTTAATAGATTTATTATAATCTCAGAATATAGAAAGGTTATAGTACTTTATAAAGTACCGTGTTTGTTTTCTAATATTCATACTTGTTTGTAAAGTTGCCTACAATCCAGTATTCTTGGTATTTAATTTCACACTTACTTTGCAGAAGAGCTCGAGTTTTCTTTCCTTACAAATTCTAATACCCGCTCTGATATTTGAGACAGATGTTTGCCTGTCAAAACGTTCTGACAAAAGATTCATTTCTTGTCTTGATTTGGTGCACAACAGGTCGATTTTGAATTCAAGGTGATAAGAATTGACCATGAGGTCGTATCAAGTATGTATTATTTTGTTAAATAATAGATGTGTAATCATTTAAATATTATTACAGATATCTTGCCTAGCGTTTCCTTTCCTTTATAAACTAAGAATCCCACGGATTACTTTTCCGATGGTAAGAATTTTAATAGATGTATTTTAAATTCCTTTTCACTTGTTTTTGCCGTGTTAACTAATTCACGTATTATATTTTAGGTCGTTCTCTACCCTCACGTTTTACTACATTTTACCTAACGCTCCGTAAAGGCAGATTTGTTTTGCTGTCGTAATCAAATGAGATACGATGGCGTTGTATTTTTAAATTAAGCTACCTCAACATACATTTTAGTTTTATTAATTATTCTCTTAAATTTGGTTTAATATGGATCTATGAAGTTAAACACGGAATGTTTTTCAACTTGTTTGAATGCTAGGAATTCTACCTCACCACTTGTTTTAATGTTACCTGGGACTCCTGCAGTTTCTACACATTTGATTTGGATTTCTACAGATGTTCCGTTCAAAGAATTTCGGGTTAACAAAATATGTTATTCAATGCACATGTCAGGTATGACAAACTAAAATACTATTTATCTACTCAAAATTTAATGAACTGATTTATACAATATTAAACTTTCTCGTTATGTTACACTTGTAAAACATATTAATCTTACAGATAATTTATCTGGCATTTACAAATAGTAATTTTTTATACATAGTCTTACTGGACATACTGTCCAAATGTAAGCCACATGTTTCATGAAACTTATGGTAGTCAAGTACATTTATTAATTTTGTTACGCATTTAAAAGCACAAGATACTTTTCTTAGTATTTTTGAACGCTTTAGTTCACGTTAAATATTTTATCGACTTTTTATATGTTACGTTCACATATTTAAAAACTCTCTTAAACTTATATAGCTACATTTACTAGTTGCATAAACAAGTATAATAATCTTTACTGCATCTTTTGGACTTCATAGAATATTTATGTTTTGTTCAAAACTTTATTTCTATAAAATTTATATCATAAATACGCCGCCATAAAGCTCTCAAAATCTGCATTTGGCTCATGATTAATAACTTGCCGAACACCATTATCAATATTTGAGTCTTCCTGGTTGTTGCCAGTGTAGGGTGTTAAACGGTCAAAGTGTACCACTTTCGGTTTACCACGAGGGATCTTCTGATCCGGTACACTACATCATTAATCCTTTTAACACTTCGTACGGCCCTTCCCATTGTCTTTGTAGTTTTGGCGACAATCCACGTTTTCTTTGTGGATTGTACAACCACACTAAATCTCCAGGTTGATAACCACCTCTTGTGCTCTCGTGTCATATTGTGATTTCATTCGATCGCTTGCTGCCTGTATATTCTTTCGGACGTTTTCGTGAATACTATTTGATCTTTCACGAAGCTTACTAACGTAATCTTCACCGGCGATCTCTTCTCCAGGTTTAAATCCAAACTGAAGATCACATGGTAGCCGCAATTCACGTCCTAGCATTACGCAAGCGGGCGAGTATCCTGTGCTGTCATGTACCGAAGATCGGTACGCCAGTAGGAACAAATGTAGATATTGGTCCCAGTCCCGTTGATGTTCAGAGACAACTTTGGCCAGGTACTTTCCTAACGTTCTGTTCATTCTTTCAACCATTCCATCCGATTGAGGATGAAGTGGCGTGGTTCTAGTTTTCCTGATTCCAAGATGCTTGCAGACGTTTTGAAACAACGCTGATTCGAAGTTCCGACCTTGATCGGAGTGTAATTCCAACGGAACTCCAAAGCGACAAAACAACTCCTCACTAGTACATCTGCAACCGTCTCGGCTTCTTGGTTAGGTATAGCATATGCCTCCGGCCATTTGGTAAAATAATCCATTGCAACCAAGATGTATTTATTCCTTTCTCTGATTCAGGAAACGGACCAGCTATATCAATGGCTACCCTTTCAAAAGGATTCCCACGTTATACTGTCTCATTGGGGCTTTCCGTTTTGAGACCGGGCCATTTGCAGAGGCACACAATTCACATTTCCGGCACCACTCCTTCACATCTTCTTTGCAGTTCACCCAATAGAACCTTTCTCTCACTCTTTCGAGAGTTCTTTTCACGCCAAAGTGCCCTCCGGAAATACCGTCGTGCAAGTGCTGCAACACTTCCGGCACTCTGCTTCTCGGCACTATCACTTGAAGTCTCTCAGTGCCATCTTCAAATTCCAGGCGTCGTTTCAAGATTCTATTTTCCATCATCAAGGAGTCCCACTGTGCCCAGTATGCCTTCAGGCTCCTACTTAAAATACTAATTTCTTCCCAAGCTGGTCGTTGTCCTCTATTTTTCCACTCAATAATACGTCCCAATTCGGCGTCATTCTCCTGGTCTTCTCGCATTCTTTCGGGTTGCCAAGTATCATCGGTTACCGTCATTCTATGGATGACACTTATTTTCTCTTCCATCTTGGAGCAATGATTGCAGTCCACCGGACAAGGTCTCCTTGATAGAGCGTCTGCATTCCGATGGCTAGTTCCTACACGATGTTCTGTATCAAAGTCATATTCCTGCAGCCGCTCTATCCACCTTGCCACTTGCCCTTCAGGATTTCGAAACTGCAATAACCATTTTAGTGCAGCATGGTCTGTTCTCAACAGGAATTTACGGCCGTATAAGTACTTATAAAAGTGCTCTACGGATTTGACGACGGCCAACAGCTCCCTTCTTGTCACACAATAGTTTCTTTCCGGCCGCGACAAGACTTTGCTAAAATACCCAATAACTTTTTCTTGTCCGTCCTGCACTTGAGAAAGAACGCCTCCTATAGCTGTGTTACTGGCATCGGTATCCAACACAAACTTCCCCTCCATCCGTGGATAACTCAAAATTGGTGCTGTAACTAGTAGTCGTTTCAGTTGTTCAAATGCACTGTGGCAGTCGTCATTCCAATCAAATTCTTGTCCATCTTCGGTTAATTTCGTCAACGGTTTGGCAATGTTCGCAAACCCAAGTATAAAACGTCGGTAATATGTGCACAATCCTAGAAAACTGCGTAGTTGGTGTATATCTGCTGGTGTAGGCCATTCTTGTACCGTTTTTATTTTGTCAGGGTCAGCTCTTATTCCGGTCTCCGTTACGAAATTTGCTAGGTATTTCACCTCTTTTCCAAACAGGTGACACTTCTTGGGGCTCAATGTAAGGTTTGCCCCGTAATCTTTGGAATATCTCTCTAGGTTCTTAAGGTGTTCTTCAAAAGACCGACCTAAAACTATCACGTCATCTAGGTACACCAGACAAGTCTTCCAAGACAGTCCACGCAGTATCGACTCCATCAATCGTTCAAAAGTAGCAGGGCATTGCATAATCCAAATGGCATGACCTTGAACTGCCATAATCCAGTTCCAACTGTAAACGCAGTCTTCTCTTTGTCGTTTGGCTCCAAGCCTACCTGCCAGTATCCGCTTTTCAAGTCCAAGGTCGAAAACCATTTAGATCCGGATAGAGTATCCAAGGTGTCATCAATTCTGGGCAAAGGATAGCTGTCTTTCTTTGTCACATTGTTAAGCCGCCGGTAGTCTACACAAAACCTTGTCGACCCGTCCTTTTCTTGACAAGTACTACCGGGATGCCCATGGACTATTCGAGGTTCAATCACTCCCTGTTCTTCCATATCGGTGATAATTTGCTCGGCTTCCTTACGTTTTGCCAAAGGAAGCCGCCTGGGTGTTGTCTTATCGGTTGCGCATCTCCAGTATTGATCTTGTGTTGCACAACATTCGTCCTTCCTTTCTCACTATCATCCAGTGCAAACACACCTCGATATCGTCCGACCAGCTTTTTACCTTGCCCAGTTGGTCGCCGTTTAATCCTTGACACGAAGGTATTAACATATCCAGCAATTTCTGTGAGCAACCGTTGGCTGGTTTATCTTTCATGTCGTCTACACAACGTTTAATATGGCATACTGGAATGCAACTTCCCACAATCGTGTCTTTCTTCAGGGTCACCGTATGCGGATTAATGTTCAGCACCCTTACTGGTACCATATTTCGAAACTTTACCAGCGTTCTTCCAATCAGTAATCCCTCCTGACCCATTCCCGATTCAGTTGCTTCCATCATGCATACTTGTCCTTCCCGGCGTACCATCCGGGCGTCCCATTACTATCATTTCCGCTTTCTCGGGTATTTTATATCGCAAATCATTCGAACATGCATCGTCTGGTTACTCGTACCTTGAAATGGAATCTCATCATCATCTATCCGAAGCACATTTTCTTTCATGTTTACATGAAACCCATATTCTCTCATGAGATCCATTCCCAAGATCACTTCTCTGTAATATCAGCTACCAACACTCGATGATTAATTAATTTGTCCCCAATTGTCAACATAACGGCAGTCTCTCCGTGAGTACCAATCTTCTCACCACTTGCCGTTCGAGACACACCGATACAGGTAGCATTTTTCCACGACCAACCAAATCTGGTCTCACAATAGTTCTTGTTGCTCCTGTATCCACAAGTAATCGGACAACCCTACCATTACTTCTACCATCGATATAAATGCTGTCCAGACTTCCCATTGACGATGCAGCACGGATGATAATCTCCGGGGCACTACGTTGTGCTGTCGACGTTCGCCCCCTTACGTCGACTTGCTTAAGTTTTCCTGCTGCTCAACCGGTTGTTTTTTTGGTTGAGTACAGCGTCTCTGCATGTGACCAACTTCACCGCAGTTCCAGCATCGCAGACGCCATCTCCGCGGTCGTTGTAGTTCCAGCCTTTCTGCCACACGGTTGACTATTTCATCTATGCTGTTCTGAGCTTGACCCGGTTCCTCTAAGGCAGACCGAACTTTGTGACCCATCCTGTGTGATGTCTGCTTAGCTGCTTCAAATTCAAGCGCATGGGCCAGTGCATCATCTAACATTTTTGGCCGTGCTAATCTTAGCGCTTGCTGTATTTCGCCATCTTTAACGCCATCCACAAATGTTTGTACAGCCAGTTGTTCGAGGAAACTATCTGGTGCCGTTGGATATGCCAATCTAACTAATCTGGCGATGTCAGCTTCGAATTCTTGCAGGCTTTCACTTGTCTTTTGCGAGCGGTTCTTAACTTGTGCGTGGTAAACCTGTTGAAGGTGGGCATCTCCATATCTCATCTCAAGCTTTGATGTTAAGAGGCCGTAATCATTCTGCTGGTGATCGGGAATTGTTTGTAAGATGTTAAGAGCCTCCCCCCGTAGGGCCACTATTAAGGAGATAGCCTTCTCTGTGTTGCACCAACCGTTGGCTATTGCAGCAGCTTCAAATTGTTTCAAATATGTGGGCCAAGGTGTTTTGCCATCGAATGTGGGTGGTTTCACTTTAAATTTAGACGGTATGGACTCGCTTCTTTCCATGGTTCTTATTTCTGGAATGTTCTCATTTACAACTTGATTTGCCGTTTCAAGTGGCCGTGTTGTTAGTGAAATCACCTGTTCTTGCAGCCTCATCATATCTTCTTCCATTTTTACCAATTTACTGTCCAACTTTTGCTCAACTGTTTTACCTGTTCAGTGAAATCTTCTTTCAATGCAATGGAGCTTTCCATTAATCTTTGTTCTAACGTAGGCTGTATTTTCATTCAACTTTGCTTCCATTTTCGCAGCATTTTCAGTAAACCTTTCATCTATTTTTGTAGCATTTTCAGTAAACTTTTCATTTAGTGTCACTTCCAGTTTAACCGACCTCTCCTCCATTTTCTCAGCATTTTCACTAAGTGTCAATTCTAGTTTAGCCGACCTCTCCTCCATACCGGATTTAAAATCCTTGAGGAAATTCATTAAACTTTCTGCCTCCATCTTACTTTGGTTTCTTGTAACAGGCATGTACAAACTACTTAAATGTCTTTAGACTTGTGTTTTAAATTAATCACTATATACCCCACAAATGCCTGACACCAGTGTAACGCGCTACTACTACCGCGTTTCTTTAATTTAAAACAAGTAATAATAATGGTCTTTATTACTCACTGTTCACAAGTCTAATTAACAGTATATGCCTTATTTATAGATGTTTTCAGTCCACTTAACAATGAAGCACTATTACACTAATGAATTTACAAGCACTAATATCTTCTTAAACTAACTTCTTTACCCTAGGTCCAATAACCACACTAACACAACTATTTGTTTATACACTTCTATTTATTTATGTATACTGCAAGCTGCATGCATATTAGACACAGCATATCATTTATGTATATATTCTAAAACTCAACTACGTTTACTTTACAACGATATAATTTATATTAGACATTCAAGAATAGACTAACTCTTACATTCATAAGCGGCCTTATATATACCCTGCATTAAGATATGACTCATTATCTAGAACTTTGTAGAAGGATTCTCGAATGCTGAAGAATACGCTGTGCCCTGGGCGTTTGTATGTTTGACGGGTTGCCTAATAGTGGATCGCAACAATATCTTGTTTGGTCTTTAATTTAAAAGAGCAAGTGGATGGAGCAAAGGGATAACAGAGATGATCTAAAGGAGTATTGATACTATTTTTGATTTAAAAGACATTTAATAGCTTATTAATTACTTATTATATCATAATTGGAGTGTAACTTATAAATATTAGAAAAAGAAATATTATTTGGTAAAACTTATATAGATGCAAACATTAATTTATAGACTTTCTGAGAAATAAAGTTAATAAACAACACTGTCTCTATGAGCAAGCATATTGGGAAGTGAAGCACAGTGTACCATGTGATCCAAGTCAGTTAATCGAGGAATACTGATATATTTAGTGAATGTAATAGGCATGTCTTACTCGGTAAACTTACTTGGTAAACTGACTTTTAGATGACACGGTAAATTATTTGATTTGTTTGTTTATTGATGACTTCCTACAAAATCACAGTAACATATACAGTATTGCCCGAAATAAACAGTACTGAAACTAAGTTGGCGGTGTTTTTATGCGTGCGCTGCCACACTCAAGTTAGCTAGTATAGACCTGTCAAGTAAACCTCAAACAAGTAATTAGTAGGGCCTAATTGTTAAAAATGGTGTTAAGTACAGAGGAGAAAGTGTTTCTGGTAGAGCATTATTTTCGTTCATACGGAATCGGCCGACGTAATGGTGCAAGTTTGCTATACGTGTCTGATCAATTCACACAAAGGTTTAATAAACGTTCTCCAAGTAATGCTGTAATTTTGAAGGTTATTGAAAAGTTTAGAAATACAGGTAGTGTATTGTGCCAACGAAAAGGAAACTCGGGGCAGTTAACAACAACAATAACCATGAACGTGTTTTTGAGCAAATCTTAGAAAATCCGAAAGTCAGCCAGGCGGTAACATGTCATTTTACCTATGGTAAATGCCACGTTTCAGCTTGATTTATCTCTCCCTTTAAACCTCAGATTTTACTTTAAAAAGTCCATTGAACCTTAATATACACTTTTACTTTTAATAGATTTATTATAATCTCAGAATATAGAAAGGTTATAGTACTTTATAAAGTACCGTGTTTGTTTTCTAATATTCATACTTGTTTGTAAAGTTGCCTACAATCCAGTATTCTTGGTATTTAATTTCACACTTACTTTGCAGAAGAGCTCTGTAGTTTTCTTTCCTTACAAATTCTAAATACCCCGCTCTGATATTTGAGACAGATGTTTGCCTGTCAAAACGTTCTGACAAAAGATTCATTTCTTGTCTTGATTTGGTGCACAACAGGTCGATTTTGAATTCAAGGTGATAAGAATTGACCATGAGGTCGTATCAAGTATGTATTATTTTGTTAAATAATAGATGTGTAATCATTTAAATATTATTACAGATATCTTGCCTAGCGTTTCCTTTCCTTTATAAACTAAGAATCCCACCGGATTACTTTTCCGATGGTAAGAATTTAATAGATGTATTTTAAATTCCTTTTCACTTGTTTTTGCGTGTTAACTAATTCACGTATTATATTTTAGGTCGTTCTCTACCCTCACGTTTTACTACATTTTACCTTACGCTCCGTAAAGAAGCAGATTTGTTTTGCTGTCGCTAACTATGAGATGACGATGGCGTTGTATTTTTAAATTAAGCTACCTCAACATACATTTTAGTTTTATTAATTATTCTCTTAAAATTTGGTTTAATATGGATCTATGAAGTTAAACACGGAATGTTTTTCAACTTGTTTGAATGCTAGCGAATTCTACCTCACCACTTGTTTTAATGTTACCTGGGACTCCTGCAGTTTCTACACATTTGATTTGGATTTCTACAGATGTTCCGTTCAAAGAATTTCGGGTAACAAAATATGTTATTCAATGCACATGTCAGGTATGACAAACTAAAATACTATTTATCTACTCAAAATTTAATGAACTGATTTATACAATATTAAATTTTCTCTTTATGTTACACTTGTAAAACATATTAATCTTACAGATAATTTATCTGGCATTTACAAATAGTAATTCTTTTATACATAGTCTTACTGGACGCATACTGTCCAAATGTAAGCCACATGTTTCATGAAACTTATGGTAGTCAAGTACATTTATTAATTTTGTTACGCATTTAAAAGCACAAGATACTTTTCTTAGTATTTTTGAACGTTTAGTTCACGTTAAATATTTTATCGACTTTTTATATGTTACGTTCACATATTTAAAAAACTCTCTTAAACTTATATAGCTACATTTACTAGTTGCATAAAAACAAGTATAATAATCTTTACTGATCTATTCATTTTATATGACTTCATAGAATATTTATGTTTTTGTTCAAAACTTTATTTCTATAAAATTTAATAAATACACTAAATAACTTTTCATAGTTTCTCACAGTTGTTTATTTTACAGTTATTAATTCACAAATTTTCTCCCCTTCGAGATTTTAAGTCTCTTGCAGCCTCTGCAACCTCAACGGTCGATGCTAGCTGTGCCAGAGTGTAATTTTTTTTATGCTCTGTCGTGCGCCTATCCTTTTTATAACGCCTGAAAAAGGGTAGGGTGCAAGGCAAGGACAGCGTTACAACTTGATTTAAAAAGAACTTCCTTTCAAAGAATCCTGAAGGAGCTGGGTACATTTTCGTATGTGATTCAGGTACATCAACAACTACATCCTCGAGATTATCGCAGTAGAGTGGAATATTGCGCCAGAATTCTCGCGTTACAGTATGAAAATCCTGAATTTTTGAAAAATGTTTGGTTTTCAGACGAAGCACATTTTCACTTGTCAGGCTATGTGAATCGTCGCACAAATCGATTTCTGGGCTTTGCCAGACCCGATGAGGTTCAAGAGGTTCCTTTACATAGTGAAAAAGTGAGTGTCTGGTGTGCTGTTTCCGGACACGGAATCATTGGTTCGTACTTTATCGAAGAGAATGGTAGGCAAGTCACACTTAATCAACAGAGGTACAGACAAATTTTAACACGATTTATCCCTGATCTACGTCAATTCTGTCGTGCACGTAACTTGGCATTTGAAACCAATTTTTTCAGCAGGACGGGCAACTTGCCATACTGCTGCCGCAATTCGTCAATTTCTTCAAGAACATTTTCCAAGCAAATTCATATCACGATTTACTGACTTCCCTTATCCTTCACATTCTCCAGACCTCACACCTCCAGACGCATACATTTGGGGCATGGCTAAAATGCCGTTTTCAAACGGGCACCACAAACCATCGATGAATTAAAGGATGCCGTTAGAGTCTTCTTCGCAGCCCTGAGACAACCCTTATTCAATAACATGACCAGAAACTTAGAACATCGTTATGAAGTCTGTCTCGAACGAGGAGGTGCACATTTAGAACATATAATAAAGTGTCAATAATATGTATTTTTTAAATATACAAAACAATTACAATTTCAGTACTGTTTATTTCGGGCAATACTGTATTTTATTAATTTTGTTTAATGTTTTATTCAAATCCCAAAAGTGGTAGAATTTATAATTTGAAAAATAAAGTATCCACACCTTTTGGCGACTAGCTCTGAATTCTGTAATATTATTAATTGGTTTATAGATTTACTCAGCACATTTTTTTTTTTACATTTTAACACCTAAATTGACTGTAACAACAAAATAATATTACACTGAACATCATATTGCCAAAAACGTGATACTTATAAAAGGGCCGATAAAGTAATATATCAAAACAAACTCCTAATATAAAATATGACTTACCGATTATGGTTTATCCTATTATAACGGTAAGCACAAAATATAACTTAGTAAACGTAAATATAAAAATGTATAACACTTACTGTTTTTCCAATTCGGAACATTTCTTCTCAAAATATGTTCGAAGCTCTTCGAGTTCTTGCGCATGTTTTGCTTCTAATTTCTGACGAACTGTCACAATATCAGCCTGGTCACATTGTAAACTAGTTAACAAATCATGAAGTTTAAGAATTTCACTTTCGTACTGAACTTTTTCATTTTGCAGTTTGTCCTACAATTTTATAAAACAATACAGAATGCAATGATTAAACGGCAAATACCTCCATGATTTTTAATTCATTACCATGTATAGTTTTACATTCAGACATTTTCTGTTCTAAATATGAAGTCATACATTTACGCAATTTGTTTAAGAGATCAAGTTGTGATAAACTTAAAGTTTCCTCTAAAAGAGAGCACTGTTCTTCTAAATTTATGTCAGAATTTGAGTCCTGAAATGAGATACAATTATATCCATCTCTAACAAAAGGTTATACATACCAAAATACTGTCACTGTTACACAACATAGATTTACTAGTTTGGATGCTACGCTCTTTAAAGGTTTTTTCACATTCATCCACGGGCGTGTTTAATTTAAGTCGATTAATAGTGGAAGACGTTTCAGCTAATTGGGCCTTTAATTCAACAATTTCATTAGAAAATTGTTGACTTCGATCTTGTAGTTGTTCACGGTTTACTACAGATTGTTGTAGAGCTTCAGTGAGTTGCTGGATTATGGTATCACGATGACTTAAGGCGTTCTGATACTCTACTACCTAAAATTAAAGGCAACTTCAAAACTATATAATGTTGTTATTGAGAAATTCAACCTGTTAAAGAATAAACCTAAAACAATTATTAATTTCCTACATACAGTGTAACAAATATAATTACTTTTCCTTTGGAATGGTTGTTGTAGAAAAAGGTACTAACTTTGGAAGTCGCTTTTGTTTGTTACACTTCTGGGGCACCTGATTTCTCTAATTTGCTTTATAATATTTGCTAGAGCAATTTCATAGAAGAAATAAGTTTAATTTCTATTTAATTCGCTTTGAATTTATCTTAGGAAATGCGTTCATTTGTATTAAATACATTAAATCTTCTCTAGGAACTGAAGTTTCAAAATACATTATAAACAAGTCACTTGTGTTATCTTCTAGGAGTAATATTCCGCTCGTGTAAAATATCACAGCATGACATATTGGAAAGCACACCGGTTCTTGTATGTGTATAGAAATCATGGGTAATTAACTATTTGACTTCAATGCGCTTGTAATTTAAAGTGGTGGTATATATGTTGACCTATTACGTGCCAGCTGGTGCTTGATAATTGCTATTTGGATTACATTAAAGTTTGGTCGTTTAAGAGTGTCGGGTTTGTTAAAAGAAAATATAGTGTTCGTAACAACTCTCTAGGTTTTGCTATTCTGACTAAAATTTTTACAATGTAATTTTAAACTACAGTATGCATCTGAGATAATAAAATTTAGGTTGTTCTTTTGCTAAAAGAAACTTTAATATTCAGCATGTTTTTGATTATGTAGAAAATGTATGTATCAAGAAATAATAAAAGAACACATATAGTGTTTGTTTTACGTGGATTGAATGCATCAGTGTCAGCTGTTTGTTATAGAAGTTCAATGAGAGGAATTTTGTTATCAAGTTGCTGGATTATGGTATCACGATGACTTAAAGCGTTCTGATACTCTACTACCTAAAATTAAAGGCAACTTCAAAACTATATACTGTTGACATAGAGAAATTCAACATGTTAAAGAATAAACCCAAAACAATTATTAGTTTCCTACATACAGTGTAACAAATATAATTACTTATCCTTTGGAATGGTTGTTGTAGAAAAAGGAGTTTTTTGCATGTACAAAATCCAGGTATTTTAGAAAGCCTTGTAATTACGGGGATCGATACCAGTGAGTGTTTGTCTTTCTTTAGATTATATATTTTATATATATTGACGTGATAAGGGGCACGAAAGGTCATTGAAACCCAAATTCTACAAATAAATCCCACCAAAATATAAAAATAATCCGGAAAAATAAAAATTTCCGTAAATTTAAGGTTAC
Source organism: Platerodrilus igneus (assembly GCA_036346225.1). Classification (NCBI taxonomy): domain Eukaryota; kingdom Metazoa; phylum Arthropoda; class Insecta; order Coleoptera; family Lycidae; genus Platerodrilus; species Platerodrilus igneus. Next base: position 1,433,525 of record JARFIW010001038.1, on the reverse strand, counting down.
GCCCTGTACAATACAAGCATGCTTTTATTCATTGAAGTACAAGCGGAAAATCAAATTGCACGTGTATAAATAACCACCCTGTGTGATATAAACGTACTGTAAATAAATAGCAAGTAACGTAAGTTGTATATGTAAAAATAATTAATTGTAAGATACCGTAAAACACATTCAATGCGAACACAAATCGATCATTTTAAGATAAATACAAAGCCATTTATTTTCACTTATTAATTATCAATACATTTTTCATAAAAATGCTTTTCATTTGCTGTAAATAGCATAGATAAGTACTAGCTTTATGCATTTAGCATAAAAATAAATAATTTTGTGTATTTAAAAACCCCAATTTTAATATTAATTTTGTGTATGGAAACACGTTTTGCCATAAAAGCAAATATTTCTATAAAATGCAACTTCTTTTGCATTAAAAAGCAATTAAAATTTAAATTAATTACCCTGTGGATTACAGAAATTTATTTTAAAGGGTGGGTCATCCGTATTTAAAACTACGTAATATCTAATTAATAAATGAAACATTTATTCCAAGAAGCGGTCGGAACACCAAAAAACAGACAAAATCCATAAAATAACTGATAAAAATTGATTATCTTCGCATTAGTATCTGATGCCACAATAATCATATGTGTTAGAGTACGACAAACTATGCAGGTCACTAATAAGTGAAAGAGATTACGAGGTAATAAAACTCAACAATTTTGAACGCTAATGAGGATTTCCAAGATAATTACGTCAGATAGGCGTTTATTATTTAGAATGGAATCGTGCATATTCTATTACATTCTGAAAACAGATAAATCTGTATATATAAAGCGTTTATTAAATAGGGGATTCAGTCGATTCTTAAATTCAATCGCAAGATGTTATTTTGATTTAAGTCGCATGCTCTTGCTTTGCAAAGATGATATTTAAATATGCAGTAAGCATACTGTAATTTAATAATTATATTGTACAACGAATATAGAAAGGATGTTTTAAACGCAAATTACTTAAAAAATGGAAATTATTAATTACAATGAAGAGGGAAAATTCTTCAATATAACGCTATTTTAAAAAATTTATTAAATAATCGAAAGGAAGATTTAACCAAAAATGTACCTTGGTAACTGCTGTTCGAAACAAGGATTTTAAATATGGAAAACCTTGTAAGCTAATTTGGACACCAATTTAAAATTAAAAGATATTTAATTACGAGTTGGATAAACACACGCTTCAAGGATTATTGCAAGTATAATTTTTTTGTCATTTAGTTTAAGATAGTTTAAGATATTCCTAATAATCTATTTGTAACAAATTTTTACCAGGAAAGTTTGTGTTCAGAGTTCTAAACCCTCTGACCTTTTAATAGATTATCTGTCAAAGATTTTTTGGCCAAACAAACCTTACAAGCGTGGGCATAAACAAAGTCAGGCAAAATGTCCACAAAAGAACAAATTTAGTTCTGTAAATTTAAAATAAGGTAACGAACATTTTTTTATAAAAAGAACTTAGAAATTATTTTATGTTTGAAAGAAACGATGTTGTACATGTCCTATATGCTTTGTATGAGAAAAAATGTTTCATACTGTATAAATGCTTTGTAATATTGCAATGTTTGATTTCATTTTTGAAAACTCCAACATTTCCGTTGAGCTAGCCAGGCAAAGTTAGAAACGAAGGTAAGTGAATAATTTCAACTTTTACAATTTGCTGTATCTGTATCACAACACTCTTGAAAACTGAAATGGATAAACTAGCATTAGACATAGTAGGAATCAGCAAAGTTCAGTGGATAGAGGCGAGGAATTTTTGGAGTGGAGACTTCAGGGTAATTCATACAGAAGCAGAGGAAGAAAATTCTGGTATGGGGATAGTTATGCGAAAAAAGATAGGACACAGTATAGAAAATTACTTACAAAACAACAAAAGAGTACTCGTGGTTAGATTATAATCTAAACCGGTAAATACAGTAATAATACAAGTATACATGCACACCTCTAGCTATGGTGAGGAAGAGGTAGAAGCGATCTACAAAAATATCGAAAACATACTGAGATACATAAAAGTACATGAAAATTTAATAATTACAGAGGATTTTAATATAGTGGTAGGTGAGGGTAGGGAAGGAGTGGTAGTAGGTTTATTTGCTTAAGGCACAAGAAATGACAGGAGAAATAGGCTGGTAGAATTTTGCGACAAGAACAATTTAACCATCACAAACACATTATAGTCGAAATCAGGAAAGAATGAATGCACGTCATCAACCGTATTCGTATGCATCAAGATTAATCAATATAATCATTAATATAAGTGTAATATAGTTAGGACATGCGACAGTTTACTGTTCCCATTCTTTACGTATCATAAACTACACAGCGTAAGTCGTTACGAAGCTACTTTGCTCGAAACACGTGCTACTTGTATTCTTTCTTTCTCTTACATGTTAAATACGCCCTTGTATATGCGGAAGTATATCTTGGATTGAATCAGAAATTAATGACGTGCATTCACTCTTTCCTGATTTCGACTATATTTCAACATCATGTTACAAGACGATACACGTAGAAGGTGCCAGAAGATATAGGAAGATATCCAATAGATTACATTCTTGTTAGACAATGGTTTAGGAATCAAGTAAAAGACTGTAAAAGCTAACCAGAAGCAGATATAGATGCTGACCACGACACTGTAATTATGAAGGCCACTCTTATATTTAAAAATTTGAAAAAAGGCACTCTGACTTTGAGAAACTAAAAGATGAAGATATTCATGAAAGATGTAAAAAAAAGTCAAATGAATTGCTGAAAGATATCGAGAAGATTTCTTATACTACGAACAGAATGGAATAACATTAAATCCAGCTTAGACATGACGGCCAGAGATATTCTGGGGTATACACAAAAAGAAAATAAGAAACTATGGATAACATAGGATATCCTGTATCTAATAGAAGAAAGACGAAAATTCAAAAATAGTTCAGATGAAAGAGGAAAACAGAGATACAAATTCATAAAATGGGAAATTATTCGCAAATGCAAGAAAGCTAAAGAACAATGGATTGATGAAAAGTGCAAAGAGGTACAAACTAAAATGGAAATAGGAAAGACAGACGAAGCATACAAACTAATTAGAATGAATTTTAGGGATATTAAACCATATAGCAAATAAGGGACGAAGGAGGAAATGCCATTATACAAAATGTAGAGAAAATGGATAAATGACAAGAATATATAGGGAATCTATATGCAGGACAGAAACTAACAGCATTAGAACAGGAATCAGACAATGAATGACTTGGGATATCCTATACTTAGAGATAAGTTTTAATTAGCAGTAAAAAGCCTGAAAATGGTAAAGCACCAATTACAGACAAGGTGCAAGCAGAAAGTCTAAAACCCGCTGGACAAGCAGTAACAGAACGTCTCTTCCAACTTGTAAGCTATATGTATGAGAGAGGCGAGATACTCAAAGATTTCAAACGTAACATCATAATCACTATACTGAAAAAGAGAGGCGGAGATAGATGTGAAAATTTTCTAACAATAAGTTTGACAGAACACGTGTCAAAAATATTAACCAGAATTGTACAAAGACAAATGAAAAAACGAGGAAAAGATCAATTTGCGTTCAAACAAAACGGAGGAACACAGGAGCTATTTTAGCTCCGAGGGTGATAATGGAGAAAACAAAAGAAAAAAGGAAAAGTGTGTATATAGGGTTTATAGATCTAGAAAAAGCATTTGACAATGTAAAATGAAAAAAAAAGTGACAAAAAATTCAAAACCCTATGTTAAGTAGTTCTCCTTAAACGTCTAATAGGCCATCCACTGTCAATCACCCGTATACTTTATCTTTACCTTATTTCCGTCTTTGCTATAGTAAAAGCTACCTTTTAAATGCAGTGAAGGTAGATTGTAGTTGTTGATTAACCAGGAACCACAAAAATATGTCTTAGCCACGAGCTCAGCTATTAATAAAAATCGAGATAAAAATACAACAAAAAGTACCGAAAGAATTGGATGTATAGCATGTCTTTATTAAACAAGGAATAGGACATAAAGACTAACTGTATATTATTATTCTAATTGGTGCATTAGTCGAATAATATAATAGGTTAATGTTAATGAGTGTTTTATAAAGTTCTCAAAAGAATATCTGGATGAATACAAATGGCAAAAAAAATAAAGACATACAAAGGTTTGATGTAGAATCTATATTTTATGGCCCTTTAAATCTGAGTAAAGGAATGATCCATTTAAACTTCGAAGGGCCGATTCACTACTAATTGAAAATAAACATAAAATATCGAAACAAATATTGTGACATTAAAATATTTTGAAATGATCCTTTTTTAAAAGTTAAATCTTTGATATCTATCTGTAATTTGTGAATAATCTTACAAATTACTTGTAAGGAAATAAGTATTTTATGTTACATGAACTTGCTTACTTTAGCATTAAAAAAAATTACTAGTATTCAGCTACTATCATATTTAAAAAAATTTGTAGTGTCAAAAATTACTTTTTATGGCAATTTAAGTACACAGATTCGAAACATGGAAAACCTCTTATTTACATGGTACTTCTGATACAAAGGGGTCACAAAGGACTATTCGTACTGATTATTTCCATTGGTTGTGGTGTTAGCATATTAATGTGCTTGTTATACAGGGTGTCCGGAAAATACGTGTACAACGTAAGAACAGAGATTCTTTGGCTCGAAATAGATCAATTTGAGCCAACTTACCTATTACACAAGTTGCTTCATTTAGCCGCTAGAGGGCTTCAAAAATCGTGAAAAATATTTGATATTTTAAAATAACTCGAAAACGCGTCGATAGATTTTGACCATTTTTGGGGTGCGAGTTTCTACTTTCAATTGACATCTTTTGGTGGTATATGCAATAATTTTAAAAGCATACGAGTGTCCCAAAAATGATGTATTGTATAAATATCCGACCATTACTTTTTTCCTGTTTATACAATGACTACCATTTTTTTTATGAGTAGCCAACTTAATTTGGAAACTTTCTGTCTCTTAAAATTTTGATTAGACGAGCGGTTTGACAGAAAAAAATAATTTCAAATGTCTGCATACTTTCGTCATCATTGCTGAGTTAAGTATAGAACGGGGCAAATCAAAAAGCATAGTTTAGTAGTTGGCTTTGCTTTTTATGTTATTTAATTTGACTGTCATTTAACCTCAGTTTACCTGCCAAGTCGTGAATTTCTGCTTAATTCAATAAAAGTTTGCATCTCTCATCTTACATTATGAGTACTTACACAAACAACGAACAAATGGATATGCTTTTAGTTTTCGGATTTTGTCAAGGCAATGGTCGTGAAAGCGTCAGAGTTTATAGAGAAAGATTTCCTAATCGCCGAATGCCAAACCACCAAACATTCGCAAATATTGAACGACGTCTTCGTGAACATGGTAGCTTTCAGTCAAGAAATGCGGATTGAGGACGTCAACGTACCACAAGAACTGCGAATCTGGAGGAACAAATTTTGGATAGAGTTGAAGAAGACCCAAAAATAACTACCAGACGCTTAGGACTTGAACTACAAGTTCCTAAAAGTATTGTGCATGACGTTTTAAAGGAACAGTTATTACACCCATACCATGTTCAACAGGTACAAGACCTTTTGCCTATCGATCCTGAAAAGCGTCTAACTTTCTGTTAATTTATTCAAGATCAGAGAATTCAAAATGCGAATTTCAGTCGCAAAATTTTATTTACAGACAAAGCTTGTTTTACAAGATCTGGTATATTAATGTCTGGGCTGGAGTTAATGATAATTTTATTATCGGTCCTGTTGTGATACCAAATCGATTAAACGGAGACAATTACTTCAACTTTCTACAACAAACATTGCCGAATTTATTGGAAGATCAGCCATTGTTACTTCGCCAAGACATGTGGTTCATGCACGATGGTGCTCCTCCCAACTTTACTCTAGCTGTTCGACAACATTTACACGAAAAATATCCGGATCGATGGATCGGAAGGGGATATAATGCTCCTACAAATTGGCCAGCACGATCGCCAGACTTGACGCCCTGTGATTATTTTTTGTGGGGTACCTTAAAATCTAAGGTTTATTCGTCTCCACTTGATAGCGAAGAAGAATTGCATAGACGAATTTTAAATGCAGCCAACTCTTTAAAAAATAATGCACAAACAATGCAAAGGGTTCAGTTAAACTTCTTACGACGAGTTAATTTGTGCATTGAAGAAAATGGCGGCCATTTTGAAAATTTATTGTTATGGTCCAACACTTGTACCGCGCTGTTAATTTTCAATGATAGTAATAAAAAATAAACAAAACAATGAGGTAAAAATAAAAAACAGACATTTGAAATTATTTTTTTCTGTCAAACAGCTCGTCTAATCAAAATTTTACAAGAGACAAAAAAGTTTCCAAATTAAGTTGACTACTCATATAAAAAAAATGGTAGTCATTGCATAAACAGGAAAAAGGTAATGGTCGGATATATATACAATACATCATTTTTGGGACACTCGTATGCTTTTAAAATTATTGTGTACACCACAAAAAGATGTCAATTGAAAGTAGAAACTCGCACCCCAAAAATAGTGAAAATCTATCAACGCGTTTTCGAGTTATTTTAAAATATCAAATATTTTTCACGATTTTTGAAGCCCTCTAGCGGCTAAATGAAGCAACTTGTATAATAGGCAAGTTGGCTCAAATCGATCTATTTCGAGTCAAAGAATCTGTGTTCTTACATTGTACACGTACTTTCCGGACACCCTGTATAATCGCAACGTGATGACGCCACCATTGAAGGGGTGAGTAATAAGCCAGCTTTATTTGCAACGACTCGATGCAAAAGTCTCGCATAAATTCAGTCTCCACACTATAACAATGAACTGACATCACAGAAATATCTACTATTAACGCCTCGTCTAAATACGGGCTTTTATTCGGAACATTTATTTTATTTTTAATCTACCTGTACTCCTTTGAAAAAAGGTTTATTTCAAAGTTGTTATATAGTTCTTAAAAGCTTGGTGGTAAGAATTTAAGGGTAGTCTCATTTTATTGATGTTTTCGAAATATTAACTAATTCAGACAGAAAAACATCAAGCATAATTTACATTTTCTTATCGCATTTCACCAATTTTACTCTGTAGAATTGTCATAAAAGGACATTGAAAGTCGAAATTAGTTTCCAGCAATTTCTAAAGATTGCGTACGATTTCTTGAGACTGCGGATGATTTCTAGAGTCTGCAAAGAATTTCTGAAGTCTGTGAACGATTTTTAAAAATTGCGAGGCGATTTTTGTGCGATTTCGGGCAATTTTAATGCAACTGCAAGGAATTTCCATAGTCTGCCAGAGATTTCGAGCCAAAATGTGACAGTATTGCGAAAGTGAGCCACCCCTCGATATTTTTACACAAGGAATCTGCAGTTTTGCTGTCTGCCATGAATTAGGCGGCTCCGTGGCTTAGTTGGTATGCGTGTGACTACTAAGCCCAAGGTCCTGAGTTCGATTCCCGAACAGTCCGCATAAAAAATGTTAGACGAGCATTTTTCATAAAAATACGCTCTGATTCGGATGAAAGGTAAATGTAGGTGTCATGTGCAAGTATTGTCATGTATGTTAAAAATTCATACCTTGCTTGAAATCACAAAGGTTTGGCAAAATTCCAAATTTTCAAGGTGAAAGAAAACTCGATCTTGGCCAACGTAATACCTTTGGGAAATCAAATGTAGTGTGTACCATTAATTACCAGACACCCTCTATTTTAAATATCATTTATTGCCAAGTGTATTATACTTACCCAAATTCAATGCAAAATTAATATCATAATAGTTTACTTTCCACAGTTTGATATTTATATCAAAAACAAAACAAAACAATGTTAACACAGAAAAAATGAACTTGCACGCATGTTAAAGATAAATTAAGAAGTACTAAATAAACCATTGACTATAGCTTACCCTGTTATGAAATTCCTCATGATACAACTTATATTCAGTAGTGGACGTATTTAAACTTAATGTTGATTGATTGCTTGACGTAAGTTCACGTAGAGACTCCAACTCGATCGTCAATGCAGCAATTGCATCATCTTTGCTATTTAATAAATCTTCAAGTTGTTTAACTTTATGATTTTCAACTATCACAACCGCGTCATCAGTTTTGTTCAACTTATTAATATCATCGTCATCATTTGCCGCTACATTTAATAAGCTATCGTTTAAATTTACACCTTCAAATAAATTGAAACTTTCAGAAGAATCCACAACCGTTTGTTCAGAATCAGATTTAAAGGCAGTACTTTGAAGTATTTCATTCAAAATAATCTCTGCATTATGTCTTGCGACATCATCGTGGAAAGTATTGTCGTCATTTTGAAATTCATCATCCGAAGAATCCTGTTTTGCAAACGATGTAGTAGAAAGTATGTTTGATATTTCTATTTCTTGATAAGAGCAATCGTTTTCAAAACTACCATCACTATTTGTAGATAAATGCTCTGATATTGCACTACCATCAGATATATCATCGTTTTTTGTTACATTATCGGGCAATAAAGGAGGTGATACTGACGAAGAAGAATCACTTTCTGAACCAGAATAATCCAAACGCCCATTATTCTTTTTCCTTTTATAACCCAACTGAAACAAGAATAAACGAGCTAAAATTAGATCACATTTTAAGCAAATACAAAAAAAATTCTAGTTCTAAAATTAGCAATTCTGGAATAGCTACCCTTTCGGATGTGTCTGGAAAGTTTGGTGGAGTGTTATCCATTTTTATATATTTGTATTAAATTAAGCTATCACATATTCAAAAGAAACTGTAGAAACAGAAAAACTTTCAAACTTTTGAAAGTGTTCAAACTTCTCCAAACTTGAGGTTAGTTAACTGTCAAACATTACATGGCGGTTTGTTGTGTTTTATCAACAAGATCTCTATGACAACGGAATTTATAATTTTGGCGGATATTCAAATTTATAATTGATATTAAGATAAATCAGTAATCCCAAGATATTCTTTCTTAAAATAATTTAAACACTAGTACTTACTTGCCATCCCTAAGCAAACCAGACACAATACAAAACAAAAACTGGAATTTAAATGTGACTGTTAGACCGGAATACAGCTTCCAGAAGCGACAATCTCAATCATGATTTTTTGTGCGCATGGTCAACTTCCGCCATATTGTTTGTGGTTATACACTTTTGCTATATTCAAGAATAGTTTTGGATTTTTTATCAACTGTATGTTATTTACGAATAAATAAATTATTGTTAACCTCTTCCACAAACCTTTAAGACTAGAATAATTGCAGTGTTCATGTTTAGCGTTTAATAAGTTTTGTGTAATATTGAACTTTTGCAGCCATTGTGTCTTTAATGGTAAGTCTAGTAATTAATTTTGTCTAGTGATAATAAAACAATAAAGAAAGGTGGTTACTGTTCAGTACTTGTATGTTCGAATTCAACAGCAACCAAGGAACTTTTATTTTTCAGATTTTCTAAAGAAACAGGTGAATAATTAAAAAGCAATACATTTTAGGACTAGAATAACTGTTTATTTTACTTGATTGTGAGCTGTATGTTAACCCTAGAATACTAACGTGTAGTAAATTTTAAGACCACATGAACGTATATTATTATCAAAGCTTTTGCTTTTGTAAAAATAAAAAATTACTACTCCTATCACTTACCTATTACTTGAAGAATATGTTATCTAGAGTTATATCCAAGAATAAAACATAGAAGTTGTATTCTGCAAGAATTAATGTAGGTTGAATGAGTCATTTGAAAAACTCCATAAATCACTATCTTTTACTAAAATGAAATCTTATGAACAATAGGGTATTTGTGATCGTCGCGCACTATTTAATATCATTCAGTAATTTAGAAAATAGAGCAAAGGAATTATGAGAAACAGTGCAATGCAGAATGACGTTGAGGTTATGTCCCAGAATAATTGTGGTTATGTTTACATAGCTCAAATTCAAACTTTGCTCTAAAATAACCATCAAAAACGTAACTGATATCTTCCCAAGGTCATCCAGTTTTAAACATGAACATTGTAAGCACCGAAATAACGTCGCTTCTGTATGTTTTATTCTGGGTTATTAGCTGATTAGAGTACATTTCATATTTCTAAAAGTTCTTCAAATGAATATTTACTCTTCGCTAACAGTAGGTAAGTTACCTTCGTACTAGACCAAAAAACCGGTTTTATTACGGGATTTAACATGGGAAATCAAAGGTCGCCCATTATTTTCATCTTTCATCATCCCCAATACTTTTTGTTAATTAATGGAATTCCATAATTGTTCTTGGCGGAATAGTCTGAAGTATCAAAACTTGCTGATAGTCCAGCTTCATAGTTTCAAAAAGATCCTGATTTACTATTTTATAGATTAACCTATCAGTATCCGTGTAAAAAACTCGGCACCCATCTCCAAAGGCGACGTTCATATATCCATAGTGGAAATCGTAGATTATGAACTTGGTTATGTCGAGAATACACATACCAACATATTGTTACGAGCTACTATTAGGCAACCCGTCAAACACACACAAGCGCCGTAAGCAATGTATATACTACAGAAGCCTAGAATTTTCTAGGATATACTAGATTATGAATCATCCTTTTAATTCAGAGTATATATAAGACCGCTGATAAATGTAAAAGTTTTTAGTCTATATCAGAATGTCGAATATAAATTATATCGTGTAAAGTTAAATGGTTGAACTTTTGGAAGTCCAAGAGTAAACATTAATTTGTATTATGTGAACGTGTCTAATGTACATGCAGCTTGTAGAATACATAAATAGACAAGTGTAATAAATAAATAGTAGTGTTAGTGTTGTTAATAGACCTATGGTTAAGAATTTAGTTTAGGAAGATATTAGTGCTTGTAAATAGCATTATTGCGATAGTGCTTCATTATTAATTGGACTGAAAACATTTATAAATAAGGCATATGCTGTTAATTGGACTTATAAATAGTTAGTAATAAAGACTTTTATTACTACTCGTTTTAAATTAGTGAAACGCGGTAGTAGTAGCCCGCTACACTGGTGTCAGGTTGTGTTGAGTGATTAATTAAGTCTAAAGACATTTGAGTAGTTTGTATATGCCAGTTACAAGAAGCCAAAGTAAAATGGACGCAGAAACTTTAATAAATTTTCTTAAGGATTTTAAATCTGGTATGGAAGAGAGGTCTGCTAAACTAGAAGTGACACTTAGTGAAAACGTAGTGAAGTCAGTTGAACTGGAATCAACCCTTAAAGAAAAGTTAAGTAAAAATGCTGAGAAAATAGAAAAAAAAGTTGAGTAAAAATGCTGCGAAACTGGAAGTAAAATTTAGTGAAAATGCTGATAAAATGCAAAGGTTAAGTCAAAATGGAAGAAAAGTTGAATAAAAGTACAGCCACGTTAGAACAAAGATTAATGGAAAGCTCCATTGCATTGAAAAAACAGGTAAAAACAGTTGAGCAAAAGTTGGACAGTAAATTGGTAAAAATGGAAGAAGATGTGATGAGGTTACAAGAACAAATGATTTCACTAGCAACGCGGTCACTTGAACTAGCAAACCAAGTTGTGAATCAGAACTTCCCAGAAATAAAAAGCATGGAATGAAGCAAGTCAATACCGTCAAAATTTATAGTGAAACCACCCACATTCGATGTAAAACACCTTAGCCCACATATTTGAAACAATTTGAAACCGCTGCAATAGCCAACAGTTGGTGTAACAAAGAGAAGGTTATCTCCTTAATAGTGGCCCGACGAGGGGAAGCTCTTAACATCTTGCAAACGATTCCCGATCACCAGCAGAATGATTACGGCCTCTTAACATCGAGGCTTGAGATGGGATATGGAGACCCTCACCTTCAACAGGTTTGCCATGCACAAGTTAGGAACCGCTCGCAAAAGACAAATGAAAGCCTGCAAGAATTCGAAGCTGACATTGACAGATTAGTTAGATTAGCATACCCAACGGCACCAGATAGCTTCGTCGAACAACTACCTGTTCAAACATTTGTGAATGGCGTTAAAAACAGCGAAATATAGCAAGCGCTAAGATTAGTACGACCAAAAATGTTAGATGACGCACTGGCTCATGCGCTTGAATTTGAAGCAGCCAAGCAGACATCACACAAGATGAGTCACAAAGTTCGATCTGTCTTAGAAGAATCTGGTCAAGCGCTGAACAGAATAGATGAAATAATCAACCGTGTGTTTGAAAAGCAAAAGGCGGAAAAGCTAGAAAGACGACGACCGCGAAGATGGCGTCTGCGATGCTGGAGTTGCGGTAAAGTTGGTCATATACCGAGACGCTGTACTCAACCAAAGAAACAACCGCTTGAGCTAAAGCAGGTCAATGTAAGAGGGCGAACGTCGACAGCACAACGTAGTGCCCCAGAGATTATCATCCGTACTACATTGTCGGTGGAAAGTCTGGACAGCATTCATATCGATGGTGGAATTAATGGTAGGGTTGTCCGATTACTCGTGGATACAGGGGCGACAAGGACTATCGTGAGACCAGATTTGGTTGGTCGTGGAAAAGTGCTACCTGTATCGGTATGTCTTCGAACCGCAAGTGGTGAGAAGATTTGTACTCACAAAGAGACTACCGTTACGTTGGCAATTGGGGACAAACTAATTAATCATCGGGTGTTGGTAGCTAAAATTACAGAAGAAGTGATCCTGGGAATGGATCTCATGAGAGAATATGGGTTTCATGTGAACATGAAAGAAAATGTACTTCGGAAAAATGATGATGAGAATACATTCCAAGGGACGAGTAACCAGACGATGCAAGTTCGAACGATTTGTGATATGTATATACCTAAGAAGGCGGAAATGATAGTAGTGGGACGCCCGGATGGTACGCTCCGAGAAGGACAAATATGCATGATGGAAGCAACTGAGACGGGAATGGGTCAGGAGGGATTACTGATTGGAAGAACACTGGTAAAGTTTCGAAATATGATACCAGTAAGGGTGCTAAACTGTAATCCGCATACGGTGACCCTGAAGAAAGACATGATTGTGGGAAGTCGCGTTCCAGTATGCCATATTAAACGTTGTGTAGACGACACAAAGGATAAACCAGCTAGCGGTTGCTCACAGAAATTGCTGAATATGTTGATATCTTCGTGTCAAGGATTAAACGGCGACCAACTGGGCAAGGTAAAGGAACTGGTCGGACGATATCGAGGTGTGTTTGCACTGGATGATAGTGAGAAAGGACGGACGAATGTTGTGCAACATAGGATCAATACTGGAGATGCGCAACCGATAAGACAACATCCCAGAAAGCTTTCTTTGGCAAAACGTAAGGAAGCCGAACAAATTATCACCAACATGGAAGAACAGGGAGAGATTGAACTCTCGAATAGTCCATGAGCATCCCCGGTAGTGCATGTCAAAAAAAAGATGGGTCGACAAGGTTTTGTGTAGACTACCGGCGGCTAAGCAATGTGACAAAAAACGACAGCTATCCTTTGCCCAGAGTTGATGACACCTTGGATACTTTATCCGGATGCAAATGGTTTTCGACCTTGGACTTGAAAAGTGGATACTAGCAGGTAAGTTTGAAACCAAACGATAAAGAAAAAACTGTGTTTACAATTGGAACCGGATTATGACAGTTCAAGGTTATACCCTTTGGATTATGCAATGCCCCTGCTACTTTTGAACGTTTGGTGGAGTCGATACTGCGTGGACTGTCCTGGAAAACATGTCTGGTGTACCTAGCCGACATGATAGTCTTAGGCCGGTCTTTTGAAGAACACCCTAAGAACCTAGAAAAGATATTCCAAAGATTATGCTTGGCAAACCTTACATTGAGCCCCAAGAAGTGTCACCTATTTGGAAAAGAGGTAAAATACCTAGGACATGTCGTTTCGGAGACCGGAATAAGAGCTGACCCTGACAAAATAAAAACGGTACAAGAGTGGCCTACATCAATAGATATACACCAACTACGAAGTTTTCTAGGATTGTGCACATATTACCGACGTTTTATACTTGGGTTTGCGAACATTGCCAAACGGTTGACGAAATTAACCGAAGATGGACAAGAATATGATTGGAATGACAACTGCCACAGCGCATTTGAACAACTGAAACGGCTACTAGTTACAGCACCAATTCTGAGTTATCCACGGATGGAGGGGAAGTTTGTGTTGGATACCGATGCTAGTAACACAACTATAGGAAACGTTCTTTCTCAAGTGCAGGACGGACAAGAAAAAGTTATTGGGTATTTCAGCAAGGTCTTGTCGCGGCCAGAAAGGAACTATTGTGTGACAAGAAGGGAGCTGTTGGCCGTCGTCAAATCCGTAGAGCACTTTTATAAGTACTTATACGGCCATAAATTCCTGTTGAGAACAGCCCATGCTGCACTAAAATGGTTACTGCAGTTCCGAAATCCTGAAGGGCAAGTTGCAAGGCGGATAGAGCGGCTGCAGGAATATGACTTTGACACAGAATATCGTGTAGGAACTAGCCATCGGAATGCAGACGCTGTGTCAAGGAGACCTTGTCCGGTAGACTGCAATCATTGCTCTAAAATGGAAGAGGAAATAAGTGTCATTCATTGAATAACGGTAACCGATGATACTTGGCAACCCGAAAAAATACGAAAAAATCAGGAGAATGACGTTGATTTGCGACGTATTATTGAGTGGAAAAGTAGAGGACAACGACCAGCTTGGGAAGAAATTAGTATTTCTAGTAGGAGCCTGAAGGCATACTGGGCACAGTGGGACTCCTTGGTGATTGAAAATAGAATCTTAAAACGACGCCTGGAATGTGAAGATGGCACTGAAAGACTTCCAGTGATAGAGCTGAGAAGCAGAGTGCCGGAAGTGTTGCAGCACTTGCACGATGGTATTTCCGGAGGGCACTTTGTCGTGAAAAGAACTCTCGAAAGAGTGAGAGAAAGATTCTATTGGGTGCAAAGAAGATGTGAATGTCGGAAATGTGAGTTGTGTGCCTCTACAAATGGACCGATCACAAAATGAAAAGCTCCAATGAGACAGTATAACGTGGGGAATCCTTTTGTGAGGGTGGCCATTGATATAGCTGGTCCGTTTCTTGAATCAGAGGAAAGAAATAAATACATCTTGGTTACAATGAATTATTTTACCAAATAGCCGGAGACGTATGCTATACCTAACCAAGAAGCCGAGACGGTTGCAGATGTACTAGTGAGGGAGTTGTTTTATCACTTTGGAGTTCCGTTGGAATTACACTCCGATCAAGGTCGGAACTTCGAATCAGCGTTGTTTCAAAACGTCTGCAAGCATCTTGGAATCAAAAAGACTAGAACCACTCCACTTTATCTCCAATCGGATGAAATGGTCGAAAGAATGAACAGGACGTTAGGAAAGTACCTAGTCAAAGTTATCTCTGAACATCAATGAGACTGAGTGCAATATTTACACTTGTTCCTACTGGCGTACCGATCTTCGGTACATGACAGCACAGGATACTCGCCCGCTTGCGTATTGTTAGGACGCGAATTGCGGCTACCATATGATCTTCAGTTTGGATGTATACCTGGAGAAGAGATCGCAGGTGAAAATTACGTTAGTAAGCTTCGTGAAAAATCAAATAGCATTCACGAAGACGTCCGAAAGAATATCCAGGCAGCAAGCGATCGAATGATATCACAATATGAGATGAGAGCACAAGAAGGTGGTTTCCAACCCGAATATTTAGTGTGGTTGTACAATCCACATAGAAAGCGTGAATTGTCGCCAAAATTACATAGACAATGGGAAGGCCCGTACGAAGTGTTAAAAAGAATTAATGATGTAGTGTACCGGATCAGAAAATCTCTCCGTCTTAAACCGAAAGTGGTACACTTTGTCCGTGTAACATCTTACGCTGGCAACAACCAGGAAGACTCGAGTAATGAGAATGGTGTTCGAAGAGTTATTAATCGTGGGCCAAATGTAGATTTTGAGAGTTTCATGGCGACGTATGGTGGTTCCGCTAAGGCGAGATGTGGCGTTGTTGTTGAAAAACAGCAAGATCTGTTTAGAGCACCATAAGAGTATTCTCTTGCACATTGTGTAACTCAGGACCTGCAAATGTCAAGAGGGATAGCTATTGTTTTCAAGAAAAAGTTTGGATGTGTGGATGAATTAGTACAACAGCAGCCAACTATAGGAAAAGCTTTGGTTCTTCAGGAGAAAAATCTTTATGTTTACTATCTGGTCACCAAAAATTCTTCATGGCAGAGACCTAGTTATGGACATCTCTGGGAGGCTTTGCTGAACCTTAAGTCTCAGATGATGGAAAATGGAGTAACGAAACTAGCGGTGCCCAAGCAAGGCTGTGGACTGAATCGCTTAGATTGGAGGATAGTCCGAAATATGCTAGAAGTAGTTCTCCAGGGAACCAACGTCCAGGTCCTTGTTTGTTGTTATCAACCGGTTGCCTACCAAGATCAAGAAAAGAGTATTGATTGTTATTTCCAACGACGTGGTGGATGCACCAGAGGAAATAGCTGCCGATACCGTCATCAGTCATCGAATTGGCGTCAAAATGTTTTTACAGTTACGAAACGTAACGGTTTTAAAGAGGGGTCAGTGTAACGAGCTACTATTAGGCAACCCGTCAAACGCACAAGCGCCGTAAGCACTGTATATTCTCCAGGAACCGAGGATGTTCGAGCACATACCAGAGAATGAATCATCTATTTTAATTCAGAGTATATATAAGACCGCTGATAAATGTAAGAGTTTAGTCTATATCAGAATGTCGAATATAAATTATATCGTGTAAAGTTAAATAGTAAAACTATTGGAAGTCCAAGAGTATACATAAATTTATATTATGCGAAAGTGTATATTGTACCGCCAGCTTGTAGAATACATAAATAGACAAAAGTGTAATAAATAACTAGTAGTGTTAGTGTTGTTAATAGACCTATGGTTAAGAATTTAGTTTAAGAAGTGCTTGTAAATAGCTTTAGTGTGATAGTGCTTTATTGTTAATTGAACTGAAAAGATTTATAAATAAGGCATATACTGTTAATCGGACTTATGAATAGTGAGTAATAAAGACTTTTATTACTACTTGTTTTAAATTAGTGAAACGCGTTGGTAGTAGCCCGCTACAATATGTATCATT
Organism: Platerodrilus igneus; assembly: GCA_036346225.1. Lineage (NCBI taxonomy): Eukaryota > Metazoa > Arthropoda > Insecta > Coleoptera > Lycidae > Platerodrilus > Platerodrilus igneus. The sequence continues at coordinate 1,416,368 of JARFIW010001038.1, read as the reverse complement.
TAACAATTGAGCAATAAAGTATACGAAATTGGTTTTATTTTATATGTTATACTAAAACTAAAAACATTTACATTTTGAATTGAATACATTACAGCCTATTTAAAATATTTTCCAATATTTTTAATTCTTGCTTTTCAACTTCAATTTTTTCGCGTTCTAGTTGCATAATATCATCATGCCTCTTTTTTCTTTGAATTTCTAATTCTTTATGAAGTCCTACATATGAAGATCTTTTCTTCAGTGTTTGAGGTTTTGCAATGTTATCATTATTGACTGTAGATTCTACATCCGATGTATAACTTCCCCCGGTCGCCTGTCTCGGTTGCATTTGAATTTAAGACGTGTGTGCACTTATTTGCTACTTTATCTCCTAGTAACAGATTCATAGATTCAAAAAAGTAGAATCTGCTAGGAGCAGAACCTGAAAGGTTTTTATTGTTTTTTGTTGATTTGTAAGTTCTCAATAAACTTTACCACTTTGCTTGGACTTGCCGTCCCGTGTACTCAAACCCAGCACTAATCAGTTCATTTGAAATGTTGGAAAACTCATGTTTTCTTTTTTCGGGTGATCCAAATCATGAATGTAATTTTCCATACTTGTTATTAATAACTTAACTGCATCATACGACCAAGATACGCGCTTTGCACTTGCAGTATCAAGCCCATCAGAAGATTCAGAAACTGGAGAGGCTGGAGTGGAAGAGTGAAAAGTATTTGCTCAGATGGTGATTCGTATGCCTCGGGAATATCCTTATTACTTTTCTCTGATCTAATATTATCCAGCAAAGTTTGAATAAATTCATCATCTGCAATTACTTAAATATAACAGATATTATATCTACATTTGTGTACCCTTCAAAGCACGTTCATAATCAATACTATTTAATTGAACAGTATGCATCTCCTGTAATTCGGGATCATATATTTGTGAAATATTCCAGTTAAAACTACTTGGAATTACTGAATCCATAATAATAATATTCCACAATTTATGGTTCAAGTAAAGATTAAAATTTTTAGCTTAGGCCAAAAAATTGCGCAAAATATAAGCACCCAGTCGTGTTCAATATTTAAAGTGCTTAGGGTCACTTGGTTCGGAGTGTGATTAATATGCTGAAATAAAACAATTACCCATAAATAAAATGTCAAATGCATCACAAATATCAAACAAATACAAAATATGTTGGCAGCAAATACATAACCAAAATTCTACAGCATAAAAACAAGCCCAGATTTAGGCGCCAAATCTTTATATAAGTGCATGTTAGTTAAAAATATTAAATCTAGTAAGCAAATGTTAAAAATTATTCATAATGATTGCATCGGTTAAAACGTACTTTCGAAAAATTAAACACATCGTGGGATTACAAATTACAAACAAAAAATGTACACAACAACGTATTGGTTAATTCAATTTCTATCTTAAAACCAAAACAAATATAACATAGAAATATAATACTGTTCATATTCAAACTTGCCTAAATAATTTGATTCGATATATCTAAGGGATGTTGGTACTAATTGCACGTAAAATCACAGTAAGGGTACATTTACTATTGATTCGGTAACAGGTGCAATGCAGTTGGAGTTACAACCCTGTATTAAATACTAAATAAACATTATTTCAAATAAACAAATATTAGTTTTACCCTGCTTTAGATACTAAATAAATAATTCAGATAAATAAATATTAGTTTCAGGTTGTTAAACCAAACCACACTTATTTATACATAAACAGGTTCAATAAAATGTAAATCTTATAAAATTACATATCATCATAAGTAAAACCACCAGCATCAAGTTCTAAGCCAAAAGCAATAGGTAACACATAAATATTTTCTTCAATAATTAAATAACTAACGGTTTTACAATAAGTACTAACATCACACTCAAAACAAGGCTGGAATTACCAAATGCAATCAGATTACCTGAAATAGCAACCACATTATCAACTTATAAAACCTTTTTAACCGCCAAGGAAAGCTTTTCCGACCTGCCATTTTAAAATCTAAAAACAAAGTCCTTTAAACTTGTCGACTAGCTTGATTGTCTGTACACATGCGTCTCTTATAATGTAAATTCTGACATCACGGAATGAGTTCAGAAACCTGAAAATCGTTACTGAGCTATTCTAACAAATACCTTCAAATATCGAAATGTACACTATAATATTTGCAATAATTATCAACCGATGAGAAATCGACTTAGAAACACTACCGATCACTTCAAGTTCTATCGTTAAAGACATTTGCAATTCAATTACGCACACAGAAGCATTTGTAATTAGTTTCTTTATGTGTGTCATACCTTAAATGTTAACGTATAATAAGTTCATTTTAATATTTTAACTTGTAAATAAATGTTAATGTTATCTCTGTTACTACGAAGCATTGACAAAGTGATCCCAGGCAACCAGAATACTACATCTAGATATAACTAATTCATCGCAACAATCTCCACAGATTTATTTAACACAAATGACAATTGTTTTGGCGATGTGGCTACTTCAGTAAGGTATAAGTAGGACTTAAGTTAAAACTAGCTTTGATTTCTATAGGTAATGTGACTTTGAACTATAAAAAGGTTTAATTATTGAGTTCAGATTTAATATCGAAGAATTACTTTCATTCAGTTAGCCTGTCAATAAGCAATCTTTACTGTTCAGTTAATTTTTATACCAATTCAATTGGGTGAATTATAAACCTTTATTTTGTAAATGAAGTACTTCAAAGTGGTTTTCAAAATTGTTTTTGCCAAGTGTTCAACCTATTTGAAAACCGATTTATTATTTGGATTGCTTCTTTTTTATATTCTCTTAGTCTTTGAAGAGAATTACCCCACTTGACACATGTGACAGTAGTCGGTAACAACGTTGTGTGACAGAAAGCGCTTCACAAAAGATTTTGAAAAATAATTAATTTAGGTGTATTACACATATTAAAATAATTAATACCCCATTACCACAGAAGATATTTTAAGAGACTAAATATGCATTTCGACCACTATGTGGTCACCATTTGGTCTTCAACCATAGAACTGGTTAGACGCGTACCCTCATTGTTTCCTGCTCTGAACTAACCTACACATTTGCCTGAAATTCCCACAGACTACATCTTTCACTAACTGCGTGCAATAATCTGATTTAGGTCTACCTCTAAATCTCCTTTTCCCTATTTCTGCTTGTAATATATCCCGCACTAACTCACAAATGCCTTGTATTTCTCGTTCCATTTTGTTTTCCACAGATATCCTTCTTACCCTTTATTTGTTGAACCTCTTTGTTATTAACTTTATCAGTCCATCATCATCATACATCTGAAGCACCACAATCCCAAAGGCTTCTACCGTTTTTTGTCTGCTTCTCCTACTGCCCCTATTTCATAGTCGTACAGTGTTGTGCTCCATATATATGTTTTTAACAATTTATTTCTTATTTCTGTTAGTTGTCTTTGAACATGGCAGCTGTTCGTTGTTGTTATATACATTATAATTTGAATTAGGGCCGCTATACTTGCGGCCACGTCCTCAATGCTCCACCCGGAGGTACTACATTGGGTTTAAACGCGAAAATAAACGTGCTTCTTATTTAAATAAAATTAAAATTAAATAAAAACCCTTAACCACAAAAAATATTTAACTTACTAGATACGTATTTTGACCACTATGTCATCACAGTAGGAAATCTGTAATTAAATAATAATTAGCTGTTGTTCTGGAACACTGCAGAGGATATTCTCCTCACCACATAGGCTGAAGTGAACCTTCCCAACATACAATTTACTATATTGTTGCTTAAACACTATTGAGGATATTCTCCTTACCCGCAGGCTGGTGTTATTAACAACAAACAAGTGAATTCTGATGTTATAACTAAAATCTACTTAAGCAGGAAATTCAATTCACTTGTTTGTTGTTAATAACACCAGCCTGCGGGTGAGGAGAATATCCTCAATAGTGTTTAAGCAACAATATAGTAAATTGTATGTTGGGAAGGTTCACTTCAGCCTATGTGGTGAGGAGAATATCCTCTGCAGTGTTCCAGAACAACAGCTAATTATTATTTAATTACGGATTTCCTACTGATGATGACCACATAGTGGTCGAAATACGTATCTAGTAAGTTAAATATTTTTTGTGGTTAGGGGTTTTTATTTAATTTTATTTAAATCGTGCCACAGTGTTCCTATAGATTATTAGTGCTTCTTATTAATTCTAACTTCATAATTAACCCACCCTAAATAAAAATCTAACTAAAAATCTAACAAACTAAAATAAAAACGAAAAACAGGGTTTAAATAATGGTATCCCTAGCGTTGACTTTGGAGTGTGCCCGATCAACAAGACGCAAGCAAAAATGATAGGGGAGAGATCCATAATACCGGATAGCAGACGCCGGCTCTGCTTACCAGTGCGACCTGAAGGGTCGACTTAAAACTATCCAAATCTAGCTAGCTAATTTAAAATGGATTCAAATTTTCTAAGCAGTTGCCAAAAGTATTAATAGTGAATCCAGCTGTTTGCCTGCTCTATAAATTTACAAATTCGTCCTGTCTGATTTAAGTGTTTTATCCTAAATTTGTCCCTAACGTTCCCTATCATTCCCTAACAGACATAATATACATACAATCTTCTTTTCTATATATACTGCAGCCAAAAATTGGCGACAGAACGTCAAACGAATCAAGCCACAAAACAATACAATGCAGGCAAAAATATAAGTGTAAAAATAAATATAAATATAATATAAATATATAAATAAACGTATAATAAACATATAAATAAATCTGAATAAGCAAAAGCATGTAACAGTGCATATATCAGCAATAGCAAATACATTATCAGGTGCACTCGCATGAGCATTATATCGACTAGCGCCATTACACAAAAAACGCGCTTGTTAGATTATTTCAAAATCTGTTTAAAATCACAAATCCATGCTCATGCGAGTACAGCCGCCACAATTTTATTCTTACCTTCAATATGATTATCTCCAGCATCCGAAGATCTGGTCGTCTACCTATATCTATTGTTCTTAATCTTCTTTGGGAATGAAACCACTCATAGTTTTTAAAATCTATTTTATTTACGTTTCGAAAATAAAATAGATTTTAAAAACTATGAGTGGTTTCATTCCCAAAGAAGATTAAGAAGAATGCTAAACAAACCACAACAAACATACAGGGAGTATATATATATCTATTGGTTTTCTACCTTTATGGGGGAGTTGGAGATGCACTGTTAAAGTCCTGGTGGATATGCACTAAATGTTCTGGGGGGGGGGGGGGATCACAATCACTATCACTTCACTTTTAAGTCCTGGGGGGATGCGCGGTTTCACTCTATTTTATTATTTCTTTATTTATTACACTTATTTAAATCAATGAGGTTTCCTGATTTAGTTTGTTGTTATTTATTTGTTTCGTCTATTCCCAATTTTCTGCGCGTAGAAGGTGGGACAGTGATTGTTTTAGTGTGTGTTCGTCGTGCATATTAGAGTTTTGGGTATACTTATTTAATTATTATTATTATTGGTTTTCTTTTCTTTTTTTCTTTATTTCTTTTTTTGCAGGTTTTGGTTATAATGCTCTTATCATGTCAAAATCACGCCAGGTCGAAATCTATAATTTTTCAATCCTCCCACCATCCCTTCCCGACTTACGCACGATTATCACCGTCTAATCTCGCAACCCTTCCTGCGAACTCTCTAAAGGCTGTCCAGAACGCCTTCATGTTAGCCACTTGCCCGACTTCCTCTAGGCTCTTTGGCCATGCTAGACCTACGATAGCTAATTTCGAATCAGCCAACCCTCGATTTGCCGCTTCAAATGGGCAGTCAAAGAGCACGTGCTCTGTGCTTTCCGCGCCCTCACCGCATTCACAGCGGTCGTTGTTGGTTAACCCGAACCTATGTAAATACGCTTTCAGGGCGCCGTGCCCTGTTATCAACTGAACCATTTTATGATCGAGTTTTACCTCGATTTTGCCTCTAGCTTCTATGCTCGGTATGAATTTGTGGGTCAACCTGCCCGTGGCAGCGTTGTTCCACCTCTCTTCCCATTGTCGGATTGACTTTTCACGCAGTTTTCTTTTAATCAAAGACTTCTGTATCGACGAATGTGATATTCGAAAGTCTCCCGTCGCGGCCTCTTTAGCTAATTCATCAGCCCTATCGTTTCCTACGTTACCATTGTGCGACCTGACCCAACAGAACTATAAACGTCGAAACTCGAGCGCCGTACGCGCTATCTACCAGACGTCCGCTCGGAGGTTTGTCGAGGTGTTCATGTTTATTAAAGCCGTCAGAGCCGATTTACTATCACTGATTATATAATACTAGTCTCTGCCCGTATGGTTTGTTACGTAATCGATAGCCTCTCGTATGGCTACCAATTCGCACTGGAAAATTGTGCTCCAGTTCGCGAGTTTGGTTTGAAACCGAAACACCTCCCTTTCCTGCTTATACACGACAAACGCCGCGCCTGCTTGCCCATCGTCCATACGTGAACCGTCCGTATAAATTCTGATACCCATCGCGTCCTCATCACCTTCGACAAACTCGATCCCTCTAATATCAGCCGGGTGCCCCAACTCAGATACAACGATCTTTCTTGCAATTTCCCTATTACCAAGATTAAGATCTTCGATAATTTCGCGCTCTTTTCCTATATGTATTAATCGCCTATCTCTAATCTCCCTTACGACATATTCGATAGGGAGAGTCCTACTGATCACCAAGACCGCTTCCGTGGAGGTGGTCTTGTACGCCCTCGCCGCTTTTACTGCGGTTATGCGTTGTACGCTCGTCAATTGACGCAGCTCCCTGACTTTACAACCTTCTGCCCATACAGAAGCTGCGTACAGCATCGCCGGCTCAATTGCTCCGGCATAAACCGTCCTCAGCGATTCGCCCCTGAAACCCCATTTAATTTTAGACGCCGCCATCATTTTATTTGATATTTCGCTGCCCTTACTTTTTACGTATTGTACGTGCGCTTTCCAATTTAATTTATCGTCGATCTTGACGCCGAGGTAGGTAATACAATCTTTAAACGGGATTTCCTTCCCTTCTAGCTCTAGCCTAGGAGGTCTCTGTCCTGGTTTCGTGCCGAAATAAAGCGCCTCTGACTTCGCCGTGTTAAATTTTAATTTTACCGCCTGCGACCATTCGTGTAATTTATTAAGCGCCTCGTTCGGTTTTGTGCGCATATCCATTAACAATCTCGATCTTACAATTAAAAGCGTGTCATCCGCAAACCCAACGATTGAGCATCCTGCGGGCAACTTGGCCCTAAAGATGCTCTCATACAACAACTTCCAAAATGTGGGACCAGAACATGACCCCTGCGGGCATCCCCTTTCCACTTCACGCGACAAAACTTCACCCAGAATTTCAACCTGTGCCAATCGCCCCGAAAAATAACTCTTGACCAAGGACATTTTGCGGACAACCCCTACGATCTAACTCGCAAACGATTAATGGCCACCAGGCAGCATCAAATGCTCTTGAAATGTCTAAAGCAACAACGACACAGTACTCTTTAGCATCTCTCGCCTGCTTTACTTCCCCGACAACGAATTCTAACGCGTCGATAGTCGACTTGCCCTCCCCGAAAACAAACTGTCGGTTATTAAAACCGCCGCTGTCTCGCACTAGGTGCTCAATACGCGTAGTCATAACGCGATCTAAAACTTTCCCCAGCACCGGTAGCAAGCTAATTGGACGATAGCTGCCCGGATCTGATGCATCCGCCTTTTTAGGTTTGGGTATAAATTTCACATTCTGGATTTTCCAGCAACGCGGAAAAACGCCCCTTTCTAAACAAAGATTAAACAACCCAACAAAGACACACGGGGCTAACAGGCACGCCTGCAGAGCTATGTCTGAAGTGATTCCATCATGCCCCGGTGCCTTCTTAAGATTCATCCTCCTAAGAGCTTTGACGACCTCGTGAACTAGGATTGCCTTATCGGCACCTGTTCCTTGCGCCTCTGCAGCTTCCCGACGTACTAAATCGTGCGACCCTTCACCCCCCTCGGAATTATCCGATGGAAAAAACTTCTCTAGTAAATATTCCGCCGTGGTTTTAAAACCTTCCGTGTATTCGCCATTTGTTTTCTGTATATTACTTAGCGCGATTTTTTGTTGTTTTCCTCTAATTACGCGGTATGCGGTTCCCCAGGGTTCTTTCTCTGAGTTTCGCGTGCAGAATTCTTTAAATTTATTCGTTCGCGTTTCTTCTATTAATATTTTATATTCGCGGTAACTTTGATTATATTTTATTCTCCGTTGTTCTATTATATCTCCCGATGCGCGTTGATAGCGGCAACTTAGGTTACGCGTTTCTGCCCGCTTCATGGTTAGTTCCCGGGTCCACCAGGGTACACTGTCTTTAAATGTTCTCTTTTGCGGCATGGAATACGACAACGCGTCTACCACCGCGTCGTTTAGTTTTTTCGCGAGTGTTTCTACTTCGTCTGCCTCTCGGCAGTTAAATAACTCATTTTTGAGCACAGGGATATTTTCGCCAAATTTTTGTTTAAATCGCTTCTTGTTATATACAGCTGAACTCCCCTTCTATTGTTTTCCAAATATACATCCTATTTCACCGATATTCAGTGGTATGTGAATGGGGTTAAACAACATGCGGTTACCAAGATCCCCCAACACTTAGACATTTTTCGAGTTAGTAGTTTTCCAATAAATCCTTTCGCACAATCAACATTACTTGAAAATATTGCAAAACCAACACCTGTAGTTGCTTATGATAATTATCACGTTTAAGTACAATTATCTTTTTCATCATTAAGTTTTCCGTCTTGGTACTGGTTGGACGCATACTCCATGATATCTATTCGGAGCTACCCTACACATTTCCTTGAAACTCCCACAGGCTACATCTTTGGCTATCTGTGTGCAATAGTTTAACCTAGGCCTATCTCTTTTTTCCTATTTCTGCTTCTAATATGTTCCGCACTATTCCCTCATGTCTTAGTTTGTGACCTATCATCCTATCTCTCCTATTTTTTACTGTTTTTCACATATTTCTTTCTTCCCCTACCATTTCTAGAACCTCTTGGTTCTTAACTTTGTCGGTCCTTGATATTTTCAGCATATTTGTGCAGCACCACATTTCAAAGGCTTTATACGTTTTCCTGTTCGCTTCTCCTACTGCCTAATTTTCACAGCCATACAGAGGAGTGCTTCATACATATGCTTTCAGCAATCTTTTCCTTATTTCTATTATTGTTGTCTTTAAACATAGTATTTGTTTTTCATTTTTAATTATAGCACGACCTTATGATAATCTTTGGTTCATATCTTTTGTACTTTTCCCATCTTGCGTTATTTGGCAGAAATCCTTAACTTCTTGTAAGTTCTCGTTTTCTATTTGTTTTCTAGTTTTTGAATTATATTCCCCTTCTTCACATACTAGTACTTTGGTTTTATTTTAGTTAATTTTCATACCATATGTCTCTGTTAAAGCTGTTATCATCTCATTAAGAGCTGATTCTAACTTTTCCTTGGTAGATGTTAATACCGCTATATCATCTTCCAATCTAAGCATGTCAATTTTTTGTCCCTGCATGTTAATTCCAAATGTCTTTCTGCATTTGACAGTATTCATTGCCTCTTCGATAGATCACATCCCTGTCTCACCCCTTTCTTAATACTTACTTCTCTACATTCCTGCTCTTATTCTATTACCGCTGTTTGCTCTTTGTATAATCTATGTACTATCCGTTTATCCCTAAAACTTATTCCAACCTTTTTGAGTATTTTCAACATCTGTTACCATTTTACATTGTCGAATGCTTTTTCCAGATTTATAAACCATTTATAGGCATTTTCTTTTTTCTATTTCTTCTCCATTATCACCCTCAGAGCTAAAATAGTCTCCCGTGCTCCCCTGTTTGGCCTAAACCCAAATTGTAGTAGTTAATATTTTTGATATGTGTGCTGTCAAACTTACTGTTTGAAAATTTTCACATCTATCCACGACTCTCTGTTTTGGTATAGTGACTACAATATTACGTTTGAAATCTTTAAAATCTTTGGGTATCGTGTCTGTCTCATATATATATATATATATATATATATATATATATATATATTAGTTTACAAGTTGGAAGAGACATTTTGTTACTGCTTATCCAGCGGCTTTTAGAGTTTCTGCTTGCATCTTATGTGTACCTGACGCCTTCCTATTTTTCAGACTCTTTAATGCTAATTCAAACTCATCTTTAAGTATAGGATATCCCAAGTCATCATTTTCAATGTCTGATTCCTGTTTTAGTTCTGCTAGTTCCTGTCCTGCATATATTAGTTCCTTATATATTCTTGCCATTCACTTTCTCTATATTGTCTATGATGTCTCCTTCCATGTCCCTTATATTTTTACTATACAGTTTTATATCCCTAAAATTCATTCTAATTAGTTTGTATGTTTCATCTGTCTTTCCTATTTTTATCTTAGTTTGTACCTCTTTGCATTTTTCATCAATCCATTGTTCTTTATCTTTTATGCATTTGCGAATAATTTCCTATAGTATGGCTTTGTATCTCTGTTTACCTGCTTCATCTTGACTGTTTTTGTATTTTCGTCTTTCTTCTATTAAATTCAGGTTATCCTCTGTTATCCGTGGTTTCTTTTTTTTTGTATACTCCAGAATTTTATTTAAGCTGGAAGTAATGTTATTCAATTCTGTTTCTATTTCCTTAGTATCAGAAATTTTCTCGATGTTTTCAACAGTTCATTTGACTTTTTTCAAATTTTTCGTGGATATTTTTATCTTTTAGTTTATGAAAGTCGAAGTGCTTCTTTCTGTTCCTGTTTTTCATATTTTTAAATTTAAGCGCGGCCTTCATAATTACGATGTTGTGGTCAATGTCGATATCTGCTTCTGGGTAACTTCTACAGTCCTTTACTTGATTTCTAAACCGTTGTCTAACAAGAATATAATCTATTTGATATCTTCCTATATCTCCTGGCATCTTACACGTATATCGTCTTCTAGCATGATGTTGAAATAATGTGTTTGTGATGATTAAATTGTTTTTGTCACAAAATTCGACCAGCCTATTTCCGATGTGATCTCTCGTACCTAGACCAAATAAACCTACTACCGCTCCTTATCTACCCTGGCCAACGAACTTTGCTAGTCTCTACTACGTCTAATGCTAACCCTATAATAAACACAATAACCTCAAATTAGTTATGATTATATGCTCAACACTAACAATAAATCCCCGGCAAACGAATTAAAAATATTAAAGCACCTACCCTGGGTTTATCGTGATGTTACTTTTCAGAATGGCGCGGTTCATTCTGCTTGGTCCTGTTGTTACGAGTTGCTGTTGCTTTCGACGGAAGGGCTTCTCTTGCGAGACGTTAAAAGAAGGTAAGGTAGGTGTGGTGACAACACTCGCGTCGGCACTCCGATACAATTTCTTGTCTAAGCGATAGATGTGGCGGTAAGATCGAGACTTCCTCGAATAATCGGCGGTCCTAGCTTTTAACGACTTCTCCCACCAACCGAGGTCGACGCACTTGCGCTGGTGTTCATGAGAGGGTGAATGCTTTCTCACGCCGGAACCCTGCTTCAGTCTTACGTTTGCAATGATAAGCCTGTCCGTATTAATGTTTCTATTCCCAGGATTTCATAACATCATCGGAATTGCACTAATTAAATGTAAATTTTTATAAATAGTAAAGTACCTAACTCTTAAATTAATAAATTTTAATTCCTAAATGCTTTAAAATAAAACGTTACAACCTATTTATTTCAGTTTTCAGATTCTCTAACTTACCTACTTGCTTCATGTTTCTGACATTCCATACATTGACACGCAATATGATCCCCGCTCTTCCTTTAAACTTGTCGATCACATCCTCCGAAATAGTCCCCTCCCGGAGATCCGAATGAGGAAGTATTTTAGCTCCAAAATCTTTTATCCTAGAAGATGCCATCATTTTAAAATATTTTCAGTACGCTATGTACTTGGGAGGTAATGTAGTAGTTTCCCGTTGCCTTCTACGTTGCAGTAGTGTGTTTTAAAGTTCCATACCGACCTTCAAGGTCTTTGCTACTCTAAGTACCAAAAAAGCTCTGCCCTTTTTTGGGGACCTGTCTGACTGGTTCTTTACTAAAGACCCTACTAATTTTGTTAAATCTATAGTTCGACTTTTCCTGACTGAAATACGCAAGCCATTCTACCCGTTCTAGTATTTTAGAACTTCTTCAAGGTGCAAGCCGTTCAAAATGGATATCTCAATTATTTTTTACAATTTCTTTTATCAACTGTTTTTCTGTACCATAGGGAAGTTTGTGCATGGTTTTTTGTTTTTGTTTCGGGTAACCATCATTCAAAAGATGAGTATTTCTTATTTATTTTAAATCGTATGCGACTCGTGATTGGGCAATACGGTATGTATCCGAATAATAATTAATATAAGGGAATTAATTACTTATTTCAATAAGTGTTGCAGTGTATAAAATAACTTAAGAATATACGCATTTATAAGCGTCCATTTCCAATGGACCTGCACCTTGCCGAAGTTCTAGATTACTAGAACAGCTGAAATGGCTTGCGTGTTCTAATGAGCTAAAGAGCCAAACTACAGGTCCAACCAAAGTAGTAGGGTCGTTAGTGAGGAACCAGACTAAGACAGGTCCCCGAAAAAGGGCAGTGGCTCTTTCGGTACTTAGATTGGCAGAGACCATAGGGGCCGGTATGGCAGTCTAAGACACACTACCGCGATGTGGAAGGCAACGGGAAACCACCACATTATCTCCCAAGTACACAGCGTACTTAAATTGTTACAAACATGATGGCATTCTCTGGGGTAAAAGATTCCGGAGTTAAAATAGTCCCCCATTCGGATCTCCGGGAGGGGACTACTTCGGAGGATGCGATCGGAAAGTTAAGAATAGGAGTTGGGAACATTTTGAGAGTCGGAGCGTGAAATGTTAGAAGTATGAAGCAAGTAGGTAAGTTGGAGAACCTAAAAATCGAAATAAATAGCTTATCACTAGATATAGTAGGAATCGGTGAAGTTCGGTAGCCAAAGGCGGAGGATTTTTGGAGTGGAGACTTCGGGATAATTCATACAGGAGTAGAAGAAGGAAATTTAGGCGTGGGGATTGTTATGCGGAAAAAGATAGGATACTGTGTAAAAAATTACTAACAAAAAAACGAAAGAATACTCATGGTTAGATTAGAATCTAAACCGGTAAACACAGTAATAATACAAGTATACACCTCTAGCTACAGTGACGAAGATGTAGAAGCGATCTACAAAGATATCGAAGACATATTAAGATACGTAAAAAGACATGAAAATTTAATAATTACGGGAGGTTTTAATACAGTGGTAGGTAAGGGTAGGGAAGGAGCAGGAGTAGATTTATTTGGTTTAGGCACAAGAAACGACAGGGAAAATAAGCTGGTAGAATTCTGCGACAAGAACAATTTAATCATCACAAGCACCTTATTTCAACATCATGCTAAAAGACGATATACGTGGAAGATGCCAGGAGATATAGGAAGATATCCAATAGATTACATTCTTGTTAAACAACGGTTTAAGAATCAAGTAAAAAACTGTAGAAGCTACCCAGAAGCAGATATAGACACTGCCGCAACATCGTAATTATGAAAGCCGCACTTAAATTTAATAATTTGAAAAAAAGAAACGGAAAAAAGGCATTTGGACTTAGAGAAACTGAAAGATAAAGATATTTACGAAATATTCGAAAAAAGTCAAATAAATTGTTCAAAGATATCGGAAAAATATCTGATACTAAGGAAGTAGAAACAGAATAGAATAACATTAAATCCAGCCTAGATATGGCGGCCAGAGATATTCTGCGGTATACACATAAAGAAAGTAAGAAACCATGGATAACAAAGAATATCCTGAATTTAATAGAGAAAAGACGAAAATACAAAAATAAATGAGACGAAACAGGAAACCAGAGATACTAAGCCGTAAAATGGAAAATTATTCGCAAATGCAGGAAAGCTAAAGAACAATGGATTGATGAAAAGTGCAAAGAGCTACAAACTAAGATGGAAGTAAGAAAGACAGATGTAGCACACAAGCTAATTAGAATCAATTATAGGGATACAAAACCGTATAGCAAAAATATAAAGGACGCGGGAGGAAACGTCATTATAGAAAAAGTAGAGAAAGTGGGTAGATGGCAAGAATATATAGGGAATTTATATGCAGGAGAGGAATTAACTGCATTAGAACAGGAATCAGACATTGAAAATGATGACTCGGGATATCCTATTCTTAGAGATGTATTTGAATTAGCATTAAAGGGTCTGAAAAATGGTAAGGTAAGATAAGGTGCAAGCAGAAGCTTTAAAAACCGCTGTGCAAGCAGTAACAGAACGTCTCTTCCAACTTGTAAGCTGTATGTATGAGACAGGCGAGATACCCAAAGATTTCAAACATAACCTCATAGTAACTATACCAAAAAAAAGCGCTGATAGATGTGAAAATTTTCGAACAATAAGTTTGACAGCACACGTGTCAAAAATATTAACTAGAATTGTGCAAAGACGAATGGAAATACGGGTTGAAGAAATACTAGGAGAAGACCAATTTGGGTTTAGGCGAAACAGGGGAACACCGGAGACAATTTTAGCTCTGAATGTGATAATGGAGAAAACAATATAAAAAGGGGAAAGCGTGTATATAGAGTTTGTAGATCTGGAATAAGCTTTCGACAATGTAAAATGGAAAAAAAATGTTCGAAATACTCAAAAAGATTGGAAAAAGTTATAGGGATAGACGAATAGTACATAGCTTATACAAAGAGCAAACAGCAGTGATAGAATTAGAGTAGGAACGTAGAGAAGTTAAACATTAGGAAAGGGGCAAGACAGGTATGTGCCCTATCTCCATTAATTTTTAACTTGTACATTGAATGGCAATGAATACAGTGAAATGCAGGAAGACGTTTGGAATTGCTATGCAGGGACAAAAAATTGATGTGCATAGATTTGCAGACGATATAGCGGTATTAGCATCTTGCAAGGAAGAGTTAGAAGCTGCTCTTAATGAAAGGGAAACGGTTCTAACAGAGAGATACAGTATAAAAATTAACAAAACTAAAACTAAAGTTCTAGTATGCAAAGAAGGGGAAAATAAATCAAAAACAAGAATACAAATATGTAACACAAACTTAGAATAGGTTAAGGATTTCTGCTACCTAGGAAGCCAAATAGCGCAAGATGAGAAAAGCACAAAAAATATAAAACAAAGATTAGCACAAGGTCGTGCTACATTTAACAACAAAAAGCAACTACTGTGTTCAAAGACAACAAACATAGAAACAAGGAAAAGATTGCTTAAAACACATGCGTGGAGCACAGCAATCTATGGTTGTGAAGCCTGGACAGTAGGAGTAGCGGACAAGAAAAAGGTAGAAGCCTTTGAAATGTGGTGCTACAGATGTATGATGAAGATTTCATGGACAGACAAAGTTAAGAACGAAGAGGGACTAAAAATTATAGGGGAAGAAAGAAATATGTGGAAAACGGTAAAAATAGGAGAGATATGATGATAGACCACATACTAGGGCATGAGGGAATAGTGCGGAATATATTAAAAGCAGAGATAGAAAAAAAGAGAAGAAGAGGTAAACCTAGGTTGTTACATGCCAAAGTTTGACAATGTACATTGTTAAATATGTAAATAAATTCCCGCGAATATTTTTAAGTAAGCTGGTCAATTTCCGTCGTTCCCAAGTCGCGCCTGCGCGGAGTGAATGGCGCATGTGCGCACGGTGTGATACGACGTCATTAATCTACGAGACCTGAAGCCAAGAACATCTATCTGTGCGGGGTTGGTGTCTTTTCTCTTTTAGGATGTAGGTTTCCTTCTACCTTATCTTCGTGTGCCTCCACCTGTATCCTTCTCGTCCCACCTACGAACGAGCATAGAGGATGGTCGGATAAAATTTGGTGTCAATAATGGCGTAGCTTACCCGCACAAAAACATCAAGAATCCTGAGATGTTAAGAAATACACTTGAGTACCCGTTTTATTTATATTGTGCTGAAACTTTGACCATTGTATCACTTTTAAAGGTGTTTGGTATTTGATACAAATGGAGCGTAATTTGCCGCGTAATTATACGTTATATTAAACAATTGTGCAATAATATGAAACGCGTGAAACCGTAGTAAAGTTATACTACTGCACACAAATAGTGAAAGATGTAGGCTGTAGGAGTTTCAGGGAAATGTTTAGGCTAGCTCAGAATAGAAATCAAAGGAGATACGCATTCAACCAGTCCCAAGATGGATAAACTAATGGCAAAGAAAGTAACTGTACCTAGACATGATGATTATTATACGCAACTTCCATTATTGGTTGGGCAATATTCTCGAATAATTTTAATTGTGATTTACTAAAAAACTATTATTTAGGCAAATGTAGTGTTGGGATCTTGGCAGCCACAGGCTACTTAACCCCCTTCACTGATTTTTGTTGAAATAGGACAAAATTAGAAAGCAATAGAAAGGGAACCGAGCTGTATACATGCTGCGTGAGAATTTCAGGGAACTATGTAGGCTAGCTCAGAATATAAATAAGTGCAGGTACGTGTCCAACCAGTTTTGAGACGGAAAACCTAATGACGAAAAAATAAGCGCAGATAAATCTAATGATTATTATAAACAATTACAGGTGTTGGCTGCAAGTAATGTTGACTGTGCGAAAAGATATATTGGAAAAAATTTTAAATAGGTAAATGTTCAAGTGCTGGGGAGCTTGACTGCCACAAGCTGCTTACCTTTTTTCACAACCATTGAATATCGGAGAAATAGGGTATATAATTGTAAAATAATAGAAGGGGACCGAACTGCATCTAACAATAAAGAACAGCGCCTATGATGAAAGACAACAAACATAGAACAAGAAGAAAATTGTTGAAAGCATTTGTGTGGAGCACAGCACAGTATGCTTATGAAATATGGGCAGCTGAAAAGCAGACATAAAAACGGTAGCAGCCTTTTGAAATGCTGTGCGTCAGATATATGAGGATGAACAGACAAAGTTAATAACAAATAGGGAAACAAGGATATCTGTGGAAAAAAAATAGAAGAAATAGTAGGGCAGAATACGTTCTAATGCATTTTTAGGGAATAGTATGGGATATATTACAAGCAGAGATAGGAAAAAAGAGGTAGATGTAGACCTAGATCAAATAGTGATAGATGCAGACTGTGCAAATTTCAGAGAAGTGTGTAGGTTAGTTCAGAATAGGAAACAATGATGGTACGCGTCTAACCAGTTCCAGGACTGAAGACCTAAAGATAATAAAGCGTCACAAAAATTGTTACAATAACTCAAAATTAATTAAATTTCCACTGGTGGTATTCAAGCATCACACTTTGTAACCGAATCTTATGGGCTTGCCACGGATGAACTGCTTACACCCGTGGCGTCCGTAATATTTGATCATTGATTTATCATATGAAAGATTTTGTTTGGCTACAAAGTGCTCGATAAATTTGTTTTTTAAAAAGTCACTAAGAGATCTTAGTTTAAATATTTTGTCATTTATGTCAATTGTAGTATTATCTGCAAAGTGAAAGAATCTACAAATTTGTAAAAAAACGATACCTTCACATTGTTTCGTAAAATAATTCATTTCTCATGTCCTTGGATGCTTCTCAATAGTGCCGCCTGGAAGGGATTTGATTGTAACCTTATGTGTGATTTTCCAATGCTCCACCTGAAGCTACTACATTGGCCAGGAAGCGATTTTTTTTACCTGGAAAATTTGGAATTTTGCCGAACCCTTGCTGTTCCAAGCAAGGTAGGCATCTTTAACGTGCGCGACAACACACACACGGGCCTCCATTTTACCTGTCATCCGAACGAGGGCTTATTTTTGTGAAAAATGCTCGTCTAACATTTTTCAAGCGGACCGTGTCGGAATTCGAACTCGGGACCTTGGACGATTTGATTGTAACCTTACCTTACACGTCATTTTCCAATGCTCCACCCTAAAATACTACATTGGGCAGGAAGCGAGTTTTTTTTACCTAGAAAATTTGGAATTTTGCCGAACCCTTGCTGTTCCAAGCAAGGTAGGGATCTTTAACGTGCGTGAGAACACTCGCTCACGGGATCTCCATTGTACCTCTCATCCGAACGAGGGCGTAATTTTTGTGAAAAATGCTCGTCTAACATTTTTCAAGCGGACCGTGTCGGGATTCGAACCCGGGAAACTTGATTGTAACCGCTCACTATTAGTATTTCTAAAACTACTTTCATTTCATCGACAGATACCTTTGGGTTCTGGCAATTCTTGAAAAGAGCATATTTTGAGATCTTTTCTACCAACAGCTGAAATAACTCATTTGAAAAGAAAGAGCGCAAATAAACCAACGCAAGATATGGTTTTGTATGTTGAGTAGTCGCCCTTTGAAAAAGTATTATTGGTTTGCTCTACCAAATCGCCATTGAAGAATTTCCAAGTGGATGGAGGTTGTTCAATATTTAAACATTTCTTCAGACATTCTGACGAGGGAGTCCTTTCTAGATTGCCTATTACTAAGATTGTCCGCTAATCCACTTTCATCCTCATCTCCGGAGGCTTCATATGTTAGCACGTACCTGTCAGGCGGTTCTATATAGAGGGCACTGACCTCTGTATCCGATGCATAGGCTAAATCTAATGCTTCTTGCAAGGTATTTCCACTAAAACATTGAACAAATAGGATTAGTCAATTGTTCCAGCAAAGCGCCTGGTGGTCCCATATGGGTACATGATTCTTTACGCAAGCATAGTATAACCCTGAGCATAATCTTGACAAAACTTGTAAAACAGCTAAATCAATAATAAAGTATTAGATGTAATCATAAAATGTACTTACAGAAAACAAACTCCTGTACTTTTTGCCATTTCTAGAAAGTCTTTCAGATATTCTATTCAACAAAAATTAACAAACACATGTGCTCTCAAACAACTGTTATTAACACACTGCATTTGCCTGCAATACAATCCTATGCTAAAGTTCGCCGACAACCTGATCTGAAGTGCGTGCGCATTATTGGTTTAAACTCATGTTTTATGGGACGAACCACTTGAGCCCGTTAGCCGCTAATGGCTTAATGAAGATAAGTAATGTGTATGTAGGATATAAGAAAAGTTGTATACGTTTCTTCGTCCTTTAAAACTTTTTTGTGCAATAAAGAATATTTCGTCACTCTCGTGTACAATTCTTGGTCTCCCTATGAAAATAATTTGGCTCCCTTTATGAACAAAATCTAGCTCGATCCCGTGCACACGTTGTAGAATTTATATCTGTGACCGGTAATTATAAAGTGTTAAGAAATTTAGTTATAATAGTATATTATTCAACATACGGTAATGTAGGCAATAACTCACGCAGATGAAGTTTGCGGCACGAGCCGAAGGCGAGTGCCGTAATTCATCAAGTGAGTTATTGCCATTACCTTATGTTGAATACTATACTTTATCTACGACTATAAGCACAGTAACAAGTTTTAATAAACACATGTAATCAAGATTATTTTAAAAAAAATATAGTACAAATTTGTTTGAACATTACGTAAATGTCAATGAGCATGGCTACTTTGATATTTTTGGTAGGTAATTAAATAGAAATATAAGTGGAAGCGTGACTTATTATAACTCACGCTCATAACTCACGGTGTTTAATTATGAACACTATTACTTGTTCAAAAGTATATGAATAATGGTATTATAACTAAATCATCATTATTTTGTTTTCGACCTTACTTAAGGTCGGTTTGACGCAGCTCTAACTTCTTTTCTATTCTGTCCAACCGTAGAAAGTGCTACATACCCTTTACAACCTAAATTTCTAATAATTTGACTAATATAGTTTGGTCTAGGTCTTCCTATATCCTTCTATCTTTTTCCTATCCACCTGGCTCTACATAGATATTAGCAACCTGATGGTTGTTAAAGAACTCTAACATGTTTAAATGATTACCATTTATAAGGAAATGAAATATAACCTGGTTATCCGCTTCAAAAAGGAAAAGTGTTAAATTATATGTTATGGTAAGGCTTAAGCAACAAATCGCTACGAACATGCCAGACCGCTACCTAATTGTGGGTTATGTTATGGTGACGTTTAATAAATTATATGTTATGGTAAGGCTTAAGCAACGAAACGCTACCAACACGCCAGGGGGCCAATTCTTGACCGTTCGCTAACGTCAAGGTTACACGCTTACTAGCAAACGCAACCAAATATTATTCTTGGTCAGTCGTTGATAAGCGAACTCGCTGTTTTCTATTCGTTACACAGCGAGCGGGCTTTATAAGCTGTTACAGATGGTAACTTTTAGAATTAATGTTGTGTAATGTAATCATTGTCATTGTTTGACGTTTGAAAAATATGGACAATTTGTTTAACGGAAACGTAATGTTAATAAAACATCTAGAATTGGTAGAAAGAAATGTAGTTACCTATAGAATTCCGCGAAATCCTATAAATCCATTCTTAAGTATGAATGATGATGCATTCCTTAAGACGTTTTGGCTACCAAAAGAGTTAGTTACTTACTTATCTGATGTTTTGGAGACGTGTATGACCCGCTAATTAATTCCGGCGTCTTTGATAAATAGTCCACCATCATTTTCCTTTGACGTTCTAAAATTTTTTGGCCACGGGTGTCCTTTCTCTGCATTAATGTTTCAAAATTCAAGAAGAATAAAATCGTGAACTTAATGTCAAATCGCTATTAACGTCAAATGTTGTATGCGAAACGTACAAAATTATAAAAAATGTTCCTCATCTGCGGTGTTGCAATATTTCTTAATCGCTTACTTTAATGTGTTGCGAATGCTTCAACGAATACCCGTCAAGAATACGTTCCTAACAAAATCGTCGCAAAACAGCATTCGCTACGTAGCGAATACGCATCTTAACGAAGGATGTCAAGAATTGGCCTGTTGACCGCTAACTAATTGTGAGTTATGTCCTGGTGACATTTAGTTAACTGATTTTTATTTTTTTTTGTTTTGTTTTCGAACTTACTTAAAGTCGGTTTGACGCAGCTCTAAATTCTTTTCTATTCTGAGCTAGTCTAAAAAGGTCCACATACCCTTCACAACCTAAATCTCTAATAATTTGACTAATATAGCTTTGTCTAGGCCTTCCTACTCTATTTTTATTTGGTAGTCTATAATCTAAGACTTTACTAAATAGTCCCTCGTGTCTTAACTGGTGCCGTATCATTCTATCTCTCCTGACCTTTAATTGTTTCCACATACAGGGTTCCTCACCTATCCTTCTATAAACTTCCTCGTTTGTTACTCTATCTGTCCAGCTAATCTTTAACATTCTCCTATAACACCAAGTTTCAAAAGCTTATATCTTTTTCTTATCTACTTCTTTAATTGTCCAAGTCTCACTACCGTATAGTAGAACGCTCCATACGTACGACTTTAAGAAACTTTTTCTATTATCTAAACTAATACTATTAGCTATTAGTAAGTTTTTCTTTTTTAAAAACATTTTTCTAGCTTGAGCTATTCTAGCTACTATATCCCTTCTGCTACGTCCATCCTTTGTAATTATACTACCTAAATAGCAAAATTCATCTACCTCCTCTAACTCGGTATTACCTATTTTTAATTTTGGTTTAGAACTAGGCTGTAACTCACTTGTCATTATCTTTGTCTTTACTGAGTTAATTCTCATACTATAGTTACTCCGTAGTATCTCATCTAAAATATTTAAAAACTCTTCTAACTCTTTTCTAGACTCTGCTATAATGGCTATATCATCTGCAAAACGTAACATGTCTATTTTCTGTCCCTGTACACTAATACCTATCTCTTTTCTCTCTCTAGCTAAGTTTAAAGCTTCCTCAATATAAACATTAAAAATCAAGGGAGACAGTATACAACCTTGTCTAACACCATTTCTAATCTTAGCTTCCTTTTCTATTTCATCAAATCTAATTACTACGCTTTGGTTTTTATACAGACTGTAAATAATTTTTCTATCCCTATGAGAGATTCCTATTTTTTGCAAAACCCTGAACATAACAATCCAATTAACCCTATCAAATGCTTTTTCTAAATCTACAAACGCGAAATGAGTCTTTTTATTTTTTTGTAACCTTTTTTCGATAATTAGCCTAATCATTAGTATCGGTTCTCTAGTCCCTCTGTCTTTACGAAAACCATATTGGTCTTCGCCTAAATAATTCTCAGTCAAAGCTTCTACTCTATTTTTAATTATTATTTTTAGTATTTTTAAAGCATGAGAAGTTAAACTAACCATTCTAAAATTCTCACACCTATCAGCTCCTGACTTTTTTGGGATTGGGATAATAATATTTTTTTCGAAATCTATTGGAACCTCACCTGTGTCATATATTATTTTTACTAGTTCATATAATCTGTCTAAAGTTTTCTGACTTGCATATTTTATTAATTCTGCGGGAATATTGTCTATCCTTGGCGCTGTATTTAGTTTAAGATCCCTAACAGCTCTATCAAATACGTCTCTTAGTATTGAGAACCCTATTTCTACATCCTCTTCTTGGTCCCTCTCTAACTCATCCATATCATCTCCCTTATATAAATCTTCTAAATATCTTTTCCATCTATCTGCTATCTCAACTTTATTTATTAGAAGCTCATTATTCTCGTCTCTAATACCATTATATTTTTTCCTATCTTCCCCAAAAAACTTTTTAACTGCCCTGTAAGCCCTGTCTGTCTTACCTACTCTCAAATCGTCTTGTATTCCCTTACAATTCTCCTCCATCCATTTATTTCTAGCTTTTCTACACTCATGTACTATCGTATTTCTAACTGTATTATATTTCTGCCTACTTTCACTATCCACTTCTCTGAAAGGTTTAAGCTTTCTTCTATTCTCTATTAAATCTAATATCTCCTTTGTTACCCACGGTTTTCTCGCTTCTATTTTTTCCTTACCTATAGTCTGTGTTGCTGTATCATGTACAGTCAGTTTTATTTCTTTCCATCTATTTTCTACATTCCCTCCTACAGCTATCTCTTTGCTCTTAATATCTAATACTTGTTTATATTCGTCTTTTACCCTACTATCATTAAGCTTACCTAGATCCCATCCCTCTCTTTTAACCTTTCTCAATTTTTTTAATTTTAGTTTACACTTCATTTTAACCAAGTTATGATCGCTATCTATGTCAGTCCCTGGATAACTAGGACAGTTTTTAACTTGGTTTCTAAATCTTTGTTTAACTAAAATATAATCTATTTGGTATATAGCCCTATCACCTGGCGCTTTCCAGGTATATCTTCTCCTAACATGTTGTTCGGATAGGGTGTTTACAGCTACTAATCTATGTTCCTGGCAAAACTCAACTAATCTTTCTCCTCTATCATTTCGTCTGCCATACCCAAATTTTCCTACCATTTTTCCCTCACTACCTTCTCCCACTGACGCATTAAAATCGCCCATAACTATTAAATTCTCATCTCCTTTTACTTTTCTCACTATACTATTTATATCCTCGTATACCTTTTCTACTTCCTCATTCTCGTACTGAGTTGTTGGCATGTAAACCTGTACTAAAACAGTGTCTGTGGGTTTTGTACTCAATCTAACCATAATTATTCTATCACTAAATTGTAAGTACTCTTTAACTTTATGCCCTAATCTTTTACCTAACACTATTCCTACGCCTGCCTGTCCATTAGTTGAAGAAGTTGTAATTATTCTATAATTATCTTTCCAAAAGTCATTACTATCTGGCCATCTCACCTCACTAATACCTAAAATGTCCAGCTTTTCCTTTCTCATTTCGACTAATAAATTCGTTTACTTATCTACTCTAAGGCTACCTTTAGTGCTATGGAGATTTGGTGATTTGGATATTTGGAGAATGATCCTATTGGTTAAAGTGATCACGTGACACCGCCGAGAAACGTCAAAATCACCGAATCTCCAATTTTCCAAAAGTTGGTTCAAGTTTAACTTTTCTAGCTATTTTGAGATCGGAGCATGCGTGTTTGATCAGAAAAGCACGTGATTTGTTTGTTAACAACCTTAACCTTAACCTTACCTTTTCGTTCGACGTTATATAGTTTGCGTTTTGCCTATTAAACATATTGGAAATGAATAGGAATTCTGTTATTTCTTTAGATACTCATAGCTTAGTAACAAACATTGAAAACTTAACATCCAGTAACCCAAAACAATAACAAATATCATCTGTCAAACTTCTCCAAATACCCGAAGCAGAAAATACCCTAGATGATTAAAAGCGAAAATATCTAATTCTCCAAATATCCAAATCGCCAAATCTCCATAGCACTAAAGGTACCCTTAGTAATGACCTTACATTCCAAGTCCCTATCACTAAATCGAACTGTTGTTTTATATTCTTACGATGACGAGCCCCAAGTGCCCCCTCCCGGAGATCCGAATGAGGGAGTATTTTACCTCCGGACAAGAATTTTACTTGTGAGCTCTCCATCATATGTATTTCGTGTTTTAGGCCACGCACACCTGGGAAATATTGTGGTAAGCTCCCATATCTTTCCACAACGCAGTTTTTAAAGATATTAGCAAAAAGCCGTATTCGTCACTGCCAACCCCCAACAAGCTTGTAAATTATTGAGGATCGCCCGAGACCAACCGACCCTTCTCCAATATCTTTTAGCCAGCAAGGCTGCTGCCCCTTGCTGCGCCTTTTAATCGCCTTTTACGATAAGCAGGCTTACTATAGTAGTATTCTTTATCCCCTACTATAGGGAAGTATAACTAAATAGGAGTAGATAAATCTAATTTACCTAACCAACGTAGCCAATCCTGCTTAGAATTATGCAATTTTAATGATGGCTGTGAAGTAACGGGAAAATTCCCAGATAAATTTAAAACTCTTAGATTTTTAAGTGGGATCATTCTCACATACTTTGGGTACACATTGGCTATAGGAATTAGGAATAATAATGTTTAAGAGATGTGTATTACAACCAATACCATGGAATTTCTTTAAACACAGTGTATTTTTGTATTTCCGCTTTTTTTTTTAATAGCCGCACATGTAGCCATAGCATTGAAACACCAAAGCACATCACTCCGTTCCTGTCAGAAATTGTAACTTAAAACCTTTGAGTGGTGTCACGATGTGAAATTAAGATAGTCAGTTCTTAATGCGTAAACTGTTGTATAGAAAACCTTGAATATAAATTGCTTTATAATTAAGCACAAGTTAAAAAACATAAAAAAATATGACATTCATAACAGTTTTTGTTTATTTTTCCTATCAGTTAGTTTTGGCCCAGCATAACCGATTCTTAATAAATAACAAAAGGGTAAGAATTGGTTTGGAATGCAATGCGCTTTAGTGTATGGGATTGTTCATTCAACAGGTTCTACCATATAAAACAGAAGCCCTTATAAACGATGGTTTAAACTGCTTGTTAACTAAAGCAAATATTGCACCGCCTACTAGATACTACGCCAAGAGGTTAAGGAAAAGGTGATACCATACGAATGAAAACGATCACTTCTCATGCAGATAAAACTTAATCCACTTTTACAGATAGACATTATAAAAACTACACAAATATAGTGAAGTGTTTTAACTAATTTATCATAGAAACTATTTAAGATAATAATATCTTTCAGTACAATTACAAACTGCGCAGAATCTTCGTAAATATACATAAACTAAGTGTACATCATTTACCAATTAATGATAGTTAGAACGAGTAAATAAGCTCGTATGCACTACTTTACATGTGATTTTCCAATTCTTCACCCGAAGGTACTACATTGGCCAGGAAGCAAGCTTTTTTTTACCTGGAAGGTTTGGAATTTTGCCGAACCCTTGCTGTTCCAAGCAAGGTAGGGATCTTTAACGTGCGTGACAACATTCACACACGGGATCTCCATTTTACCTCTCATCCGAACCAGGGTGTATTTTTGTGAAAAATGCTTGCCTAACATTTTTCAAGCGGACCGTGTCGGTATTCGAAACCGGGACCTTGGGCGTAATAGTCACACACAACCACTACGTCACGAAGCCCCCCCCCCTCCTCCTTCACATACCACTAACTCTCGGGCATATAATTAGAAAACAATAGAAGGGAATCGAGCTATATATCGGCTGTTGAGAAAATTGCAGGGAACGGTGTAGGGTAGCTCAGAACATAAATAAGTTGAGGTACAAGTCCAACCAGTTTCAAGATGTAAAACGCAATGACGAAAAAATAAGTGCTTTTAAATCTGATGATTATTATAAACAACTACAGGTGTTACGTCATCATCGAACATTTATTGGAATTGGTGACAATAAATACTTTGTGCGGGTATCCTACAGTTTTCAGTGAAACATTTTATATACCGACAGTGAAAGTGCGTGAACACAGTCGCATTCGAACCCTTGCAGAAGACGGTTGTATGAGAGCTTTTGAAAGCGACACCGACACCAAATCGTGCGTGTTATTGGTTGTCCGTCAAACCTTTTGTGTGTGAACCTTTATTGCCCACAGCGGCACAGGCTTAAGGTATTTATACCCTTTATTACGTAGTTCGTTGTAGTTGTTTTTAGTTATTACATAACCGCTCCACCGCTATCGGTATTGCTACAAAAGCAATTGGTCCTTCCCTATAATTAGCATATCTATATCACCTTTATCATCCCAACAAGCCAATGGTCCTAATTCGATACGAATTAACTAGTCCTATGTTAAT
Source organism: Platerodrilus igneus (assembly GCA_036346225.1). Taxonomy (NCBI): domain Eukaryota; kingdom Metazoa; phylum Arthropoda; class Insecta; order Coleoptera; family Lycidae; genus Platerodrilus; species Platerodrilus igneus. Next base: position 1,389,638 of record JARFIW010001038.1, on the reverse strand, counting down.
ACGCATGTCCTAAATTAAATATTATTTTGCATTCCAGCGAGCTTTTAAGTAATTATTTTAGCTTTTAAATTTGTGTTCAAACCCCACATGTAGCGGGTTAAAATGTGTAAATATTATTTATACTGTCTTTAAAGTTAAATAAGCGATTTTGTCGTAATGTGTTAGTTTTCAGTCTTAAATTCATTTTAGCGGCATAAAACACAAAGCAACCTGAAAATTATAATTCGTTTTATACTTCTCAAATAAGAAAGGTAAAGGGATTTTCTTTGCACTAAAAGCCATTGCGCGTTTTTAGTTTCACATATACCTTTCAGTCGGTTTACAACGTAAAATATTTAATACATTTGCAAGGTAATAAAGTTGTAAAGCTAAACGCTTCTTGCAAACACGTTAAGCCGCATGTTCCTGTGATCTTTTGAGGGTAAAAGCCGCCCGGGTTGTAAGCTGTAAATCTTATCTTTAGGCTTTGTTTGACAAACCGGTAGGTTTTCGACGTCTCGTTTAAGACCACATTGCAGGCTAATAGTCATAAAACGTGATTTATTGGTTTATACGCTATCTTACCTTTTCGTGCCTTGAACAACCCATAATATTTTAATATTTCTCAGTGCACATCTTGAGCTTTACCGTTTTACAGCATTTTTATAGTGTAGGCCTTTCAGAATGGCTCCCAAGAAAATACAGGTAGCCAAACTAGAATTACTGAAAATACGTATTATAGAAATGTGGGAGCTTAGTAACGCTATACAAAGTGACCCAACTTTAAAAACGTTGTTCCTTATTCAAACAAGGGGAGTAAATGACCTTTACAGAGATTTCAATACAATTTTAGTGGCTGTCTTGGCGTCCTGTGACGAGGTAGAATCATTAAATTACAACGCTTTACGGAAGGAAGTAGATTCCGCTTATTATTGCATACTGCTGCATCTCGAAACGATGCAAGAAATGAAAGCACCACAAATCATTGAAAATGCTCCAAGCAGCTCGGGATCAAAATTGTTACCGTTAAAGCTCCCACTTTTTAATAATGAGGTAACTGAGTTACATCTTTCATCGATTTATTTGACAGTCTGGTCTATAATAACGCGAGTTATGTATCCCCCAATTACCTATATATATTGATGTATTGAATCTAATATGAATTATTAGAAATTATTAAGTAAAAGTATAAGTTCAATGCAACATTGTAACACAAGGATAACCCAGAGAGGTTATCGACAGTTCATGAGAACGGAATGCAACTTTGCATCCGTGAGGGCAGTGATACTGCAGGTGGCAGGTCACAGGCGGTCAACAGACCGCAATTACTTAGAATTAAGTTGTTACATTGTAATAAAGTGTACAATAAAGAGAAACGCAGACATGAGATCTGCAAATTCTCACAGCCGTGTGAGGGGCAGGTTATTATAAAAGGCCCGGGAGCTCAATGCCCGGCAGTCAGTCTCAAACTCCATACTTCGTTGTTTGAGCTACTCACCAGTACAATTAAATTATTTTTATTAATGTTATTATGAACCAGCTATTCCAAATTTCAATGTAATTTCTGTTTAACTTAGTAATAAAATGTGTTAAAGTTTCAAAGTGTTTTTAAAAACCAGCTCCAAAGGCCCGAACTTTAACTGGCGCAGTCGTAACGGATGTCAAAAGGGCACTGAAAATCCAAAATCGGAAGATTGGTGACCAAGAATTTTTATTCGAAATTTTGGCAGAACCCAAACCAAGTTGGAGGAAGAACAAGCATCGTCTAAATCCAGCAACAAACCAAGTTGGACAAGGAACAAGAATCGTCTAAGGCCAACAAACAAACCAAGGTGGACAAGATACAGAATCGATCGAACCCACCAAAGAAACAGATGAAATTAATGTAAGTTCATTTCCATAATTTTATTTCAAACCAAAACTATAATTGATATATGCTAGTATTATAACTATTGATTACTATTGTTTTATGTATTTATTATTATGAATATTTTTTGAAAATAGTTCAAAGTGAATTATTTTCAAAACGAGACTGTATAACATTTTATGAGACGAATGTTAAAGAGATAAAATTTTTCTTTAAAAAGCAAATGAAACTTGAAGTTTAAAAGAAATTTTCTTTTAAAATAAATAAGAATTGAATTTAAAAAGAAATCCTTACCATAATTAATAGAACAAACTCAAGAATAATCCAAAAAAAAATAACGGGCGCACATTCACTAAACACCAAAAATAAGAAACATCAACCACCGCGATTCAACGCACGCTATAAACCGGTAAACTAACGCAAACTTAATTTCAAAACTAATCCTTTAAGCAGTACAGAACGATAATAAAACCATTGACCTTATAAAATCACAGCAAAACACTCTGCTACAGTAACCTAAAACCACCTAAGATAAATACGCGAAGAAAACATTCCTTATTATACAATTAAAACTCAGAGAAAATCGCTTTCAGAATCCTTGCACAGTACTAAAGAAATAGCTTTCAGGAACTTTCAGTACTAAAGCAATTCGCATCATAAGTATTAATCTATCACGGAATTATAGAAGCGCATGAAAATTACACCACAACACTCTATAAATAATTTGCAGTACAAAAACGGCATAAAACGCTCATAATTACAGTACGGGAGATTCAATTACAAGTTGTGAACACCGAGGTATCTAAAAATAAAACAGACGTAACACTTTATGCGAAAGCATTAGCAAGTAAATTATCTAATTCTTATAAACTAACACCTGTAAGTGCAATTACCTCAACGTACGTGACAAAGATTACATCCTTAAGTATTCAATTTCAACAATAAGTGCAGAAGCAATTAACCTCGAGTCATATTAATTACAAGTTAACAGAAGTTAAATAAAACAACGCTAAACGAGAATAAATCCATCCATTTAAGATTCCTTAAGAAACAGGAACTCAAGACGAACTAAAAGCTGCATAAAAACAATTAATCCAAGACTACGATTTTAAAAATAACTCGACGCAATATAAACTTAAAATTAATAAATCTAATACTACAAGTACGAAATTAATCTCAAATTCTTACCAAATTCTATCCACCCAATCCAAACTGAAAATTAACCATTCCTAACTAAAAAATAACGCCGAAAAATAACGAAATAAACATCAACCTTTACCAAATCTTTATGTACCTAATCTAATTGAAAAAATTAACAAACCAAAACCAAAGTTAACGTCACAAAAAAGCAAAACCAACCCCAATTTTTACAAAATTCGAAATTATTTCATCCAAAAGAAAAACTAATACATCCAAAGCATAATTAACGTTACAAATAGAAAATCAACCCCAATTTTTACAAAAATTGAAATTTCACAACCCAAACGGAAAATTAATAAATCCGAAGCAAAAGTAACAATACAAATAGCGAAATAAAGCTTAATTCAAAAAAAAAATTGTTTTTTAATTTTTCCAAAAATCGAAAACAACCCTTAACCAACATGAGTAACACAGACTTACGTCTCTATTTAGAGACAATACAGACGTTTGATGGCACGCAGGCCCATCTCTTTAATTTCATTGGAGCATGTGAAATGTTCCTAAAAATCTTTTACAAACCCGGAGATGACGCAAGAAATTCATTGCTTATACGCTTAGTAATAAGTAAACTAGCCGGAAGGGCACTAACCTTAATCGCCAGTAGGGACGACTTATCGGAATGGGACCAGTTTAAACAGCTATTAATTGCATATTTCGGGGACCAACGTAATATAAAATGCCTGGTACGAGACCTAATAAACCTTAGAATGGAACACAATCAATCCCCCTACCAATTCGGAATGAAATGCCAAGACGTGAGAAGTTTAATTTTAACAAAATTAAAAATCGAAGAACCCGATCAAAACGTTAGACATTTAAAACAAAATGTATGACGAAATGGCACTAGACACATATATAAACGCTTTACCAGAACGACTATCGGATAAAATCAGATTCCGACGACCCCAAAATCTAGAAGAAGCTATGAGCCTAGTAATAGAAGAAGAAAATGTAATGTATTACCGCAACAGACTATACAACCCCAACGCGAATAAAAGTTATTCACCAACAAAAACTATACAAGCTACAAGACAAACAATCCCTCAACAAAAATTCACACCCTTTAACCCACAAACATATCAACCGCGAAGTAACAACCCAAGTTTTAACAATACCAATTTTAATAATCAATATAAACATTTTTCAAGACCAACATTCAATCCAACTTTCACGAAACCCGCATTCCAACCGAGATTCAATCAAAACCTAAACCAACAAAGACCAGCATTCAATGCAAACCCTAATAGAAATACACCAATGACTAATAATAATAACAACCCTAATAATTATTACAAACCAACACCAATGGACACCTCATCTGGTAACACCAGACAAAACACAAAAATAACACACATCCGACCAAACCCTCATCAGAAACGCAATTTTACATCAGAAGAATTATTTCATCAAGAAATAGAAAAATCTGACACCGACCAGAATAATGACATTGAGACACCTACGAACAATGAAACAAACCATGCAGAAACTTACGAACGTGACGAACAATACGAAACTTACGAGGAGTATGATGAAGAAAACTCGAACTCAAATTTTCAAATGGACCCATACATAGACAACCAAACTTAATAAACTTAAATAACATAACTCACTTAGTATTACCATACATAGAAATACCCCACGCTAAATTCAAACTATTAATCGACACTGGATCCTCTAAAACATTAATTAGCCCCAGAACCGTACAAAAACATTATTTAGATTATGTAGAAAGAGAACCATTCAAAATCAAAACAGCTCATCAAACGACACTACACCAATTCGTAGCAAATATACCCTTACCGAGAACATTTAATGTTAAAATGAAACATAAATTTTGTGTATTCGAATTTAACGACAAATATGACGGATTAATCGGAATGGACCTTCTAAGAAAATTAGGAGCCAACATTGACATTAAAAATCGCTTATTAAGGACAAAATACGGAAAAATCCCAATTAAATTTCAAAACACACAAGTTGAACAAAAATACACTATAGAACCCCGAACGGAAAGAAAAACAAAAATCCCAGTAAAATCTAACAAAAATTTAGGAATAATAAATCATATGACATTTCAACAAGGAGTAGAAACCCCAACCGCCTTAGTGCAAATAAAAGATAATTATGCAACCACAACAATATTAAATTCAAACGACTATCCCGTAGAACTATCACTGACAGACCCAATTAACGTAGAAGAACTAAATTTTAACGAAATGGAAATAGACGAGAATTTAGAAAATAACTACAACCCAATAGAACATGACGAAATGTTAAGAGAAAATTTAACTAACATCCGCTTCAATACCGATATCAATCAAGAAGAAGAAAGAGCAATTAAGAACTTATGTTTCGAATACCGCGACATATTCCATTGCGAAGGAATACCATTAACATTCACCAACACAGTAAAACATAATATCGAGTTAACAGACAATAAACCAATCTTTACAAAAGCATATAGACTACCTCATGCAAGCCAAGAAGAAGCTGACAGACAAGTAGCAGACTTATTAGACCAAGACATAATCCAGCACTCCAATTCACCATGGAGTAGCCCCGTGTTAATAGTACCTAAGAAATTAGACGCAACCGGAAAGAGAAAGTACAGAATGGTAATAGACTATAGAAAGTTAAATGAAAAACGGTAGATGACAAATATCCACTACCAAATATTACCGAAATTTTAGACAAATTAGGCAAATGCCAATATTTTACAACATTAGACCTAGCATCAGGATACCATCAGGTAGAGATGGAAGAAAAAGGCATATCAAAAACAGCCTTCAGCACACCTAGAGGACATTACGAGTACAAACGAATGCCATTTGGACTAAAGAACGCACCCGCTACTTTCCAGAGAGTCATGGACAATATATTACGAGGAATACACAATGAGAAATGCCTTGTATACCTTGACGACATCATAGTTTATTCCACATCACTGGTAGAACACATAGAAAGATTGAAAGAAGTATTCGAAAGACTTAGACAAGCACATTTTAAAGTACAATTAGACAAAAGTGAATTTTTACAAAAAGAAGTATCATTTTTAGGACATGTAATAACACCCCAAGGAGTAATGCCAAATCCAGACAAAACAAATGCAGTTCTAAATTACCCATTGCCAAAAACAAACAAAGAAATTAAAGGATTTCTAGGACTTAGTGGTTACTACCGCAAATTCATTAAAGATTACGCTCAGATAATCAAACCCCTGACAAATTGTTTAAAAAAGGGAAACAAAATTGAACACACCCCGGAATTTATTAAACCGTAGACAAAATTAAAAACATATTAACAAATCACCCTGTATTAGAATACCCAGACTTTTCAAAACCATTTATACTAACGACAGACGCATCGAATGTAGCATTAGGCGCAGTATTGAGCCAAGGAAAAGTAGGTAGCGATAAACCCATCAACTACGCATCCAGAACCCTAAACGAAACCGAACAGAAATATAGCACCATAAAAAAAGAATTATTAGCCATAATTTGGGCAACAAAATATTTTAGACCTTACCTATACGGAAGAAAATTTTACATATATACCGATCATTGACCACTAGTATGGTTATGCAAACTGAAAGAACCAAATTCAAAATTACAAAGATGGAGAATCAGACTCGAAGAGTATGATTACGAAATTATATATAAAAAGGGAATTTATAACAACAACGCAGACGCTTTAAGCCGAATTCAACTCAATGCATTAGAAACGGAATCCATTATAGGAAACGTAGACGAAGAAGAAATAAGGGAAGATCCAGACGAGATCGACACAATACATTCGACACAAAACGAAGAACCAAAAAACGCAATTAAAATTTTAAACGAAGCAATCGATATGAAACCTAACCAATTTATAATAACAGAAGTTTTGAATAACCCCAATCCAGTAAAATATACAAAATTAGATAACAAAAAGATATACCAAATTCAAATAACAAAAGATGACAACGAGGAACAAATAATTAAAATTCTAAAAGAATACACCCCCGAGAAAAAACGATTTTATTTTTATTTCAATACCGAACATTTATACCAAAGATTTTCAGAATTATACATTAAACTATTCAATAACTCTGGACCTGAACTCATCAGATGTACTAGAAAACTAATAACACTAGACGACCCTGACGAAATAAACGATGTAATTAGAAATCAACACGAAGGAAAAACCAACCATCGTGGAATTAACGAAACAATAAAACAACTTGTAAGACGTTATTATTTTAAAGACATGAAGGACTTGACCACAGATTTCATTAACCAATGCGAATTATGTGACAAAGCGAAATACGATAGGAAACCCCCAAAGATACCCTTAATGTTAACCAAAACACCCGACAAACCATTTCAAAAACTACATGCCAATACTCTAGTAGTAGAAGCTCAAAACTATCTGACAATTGTAGACGCATTCACAAAAATAGGCCAAGCAATACCAATCACATCCAAAAATAGCATTGACGTGACCCAAGGATTTTTACAATATTTCACATTTTACGGAACACCCGAATCAATCACTTTAGACAATGGTAGCGAATTTAAAAATGAGACAATACAAAACACTTTAGAACTCCACAAAATAAACATTCATTTCATAACGGAAAACCACCCTGAATCAAACGGACTAATTGAACGACTACATTTAACCCTGTTAGAGCAAATTCGATTATTAAGAATAAATTATAAAAAGGAACATATAACCAATTTAATGTCATACGCACTAATCGCCTATAATAACACAATTCACTCATCAACAAATTTTACACCCTTAGAATTAACATTAGGACATTCAGATTCACGAAATCCCTATGACATACACTACAATAAAGAAGTATATCAACAATATGCGAAAGATCACAAACAAAAACTAAAAATAACTTACGACAAGGTAAAAGATAAATTAGAGAACGATAAAGAACGTATCACCACAACCCGAAACAAAAATACCGACTCAAATAAATTTTCAATAGGACAAACCGTGTATGAGAAAAACTTTCAGAGCAAGCGACATAAAACAGCACCCAGAAATTTAGGACCATTTAAAATTAAGAAAATATCAGATAAAAACATAGCAGTAGTAGACAACGGTAAAATAACAAAGTATATTCATTTGAAAAACCTAAGACACCCTGTAATTTCAGATGGACAATCATCACCCTTACCGTCAACCTCCACACAGGTAGAACGGACAACCAAGTAATAATATAATACATAAAAACAACCCCGGTATACTACCAATAAACTAGGCAGTATACAAAATTACAATATTTACTCAAATAATATCAACCCTTACTTTAATGTAACAAATTTTAGCAACATTAAGATATTTTTAATAAAAATTCCAATAGTAGAAAGTAACAATTATCATTATTATTATCATTTATTTGCTTTTCCAACAAAGGTTACTAGCACATACCAAGTAATCATACCCAAAACCAAATTCCTATCCCTAAATGAACTGAGATATGGTTATACAAACGAAAAATGTACTGAAGTAACACCAAATCAATATTTATGTCAATCGATGACGACAACAACCATTCAAGAAGACAGTCCTTGTGAAGTACAACTATTAAAATTCTCAAATCATTACGAAAACTGTGAAACCAAACAAGTGCAAATATCTAATATGAAAATTCAAAAAGTTACAGATAACAAATGGATAGCCATTTTCCCAACAGAAGTAATAACAACCATCCACTGCAACCAAGATGAAAATAACCAAGCATTAATCGGAAGCAAACTAATTAACCTCAAAGAAGATTGTTATGTGAAATTGAAAGATGAAGTAATCAGAGTTTATCAAGATCCCATAGCAACAAAGAAACTTGCAAACCTACCGGAACTACAATTCAAGATACAACAAGAAGACGAAGAAATAATTAAGAAACCTATGAAGCTAGAGCATCTAGACTTAGACGATCTCAACCACGCCGTGAAATTAGTGGAAAGTTATAAAGAACAATTAAGTGAACTCAAAACGCCAAAATTACATTATAATAATATAAGTGTTTGGACAATTGTATTGATCATTTTAATAATTTTTGTAATCATGTATGTATTATACAAAATGTACCTTAGACATAAGAATGAAGGAAACAGTTCTAGATTTAAGGAAACAAAGAGAAAAAAGGAAACAATAAGTATACCCTTAGAAACAATGAATTTTAAATGAAATTGAATAATGTATTTTATGTATTTAAAAATTAAGAAAAACCTTAATTTTTCATTTACGGTGGGAGGAGTTATGTATCCCCCAATTACCTATATATATTGATGTATTGAATCTAATATGAATTATTAGAAATTATTAAGTAAAAGTATAAGTTCAATGCAACATTGTAACACAAGGATAACCCAGAGAGGTTATCGACAGTTCATGAGAACGGAATGCAACTTTGCATCCGTGAGGGCAGTGATACTGCAGGTGGCAGGTCACAGGCGGTCAACAGACCGCAATTACTTAGAATTAAGTTGTTACATTGTAATAAAGTGTACAATAAAGAGAAACGCAGACATGAGATCTGCAAATTCTCACAGCCGTGTGAGGGGCAGGTTATTATAAAAGGCCCGGGAGCTCAATGCCCGGCAGTCAGTCTCCAAACTCCATACTTCGTTGTTTGAGCTACTCACCAGTACAATTAAATTATTTTTATTAATGTTATTATGAACCAGCTATTCCAAATTTCAATGTAATTTCTGTTTAACTTAATAATAAAAATGTGTTAAAGTTTCAAAGTGTTTTTAAAAAACCAGCTCCAAAGGCCCGAACTTTAACTCGCGTCGCTGTCCAATATCGAAAAATTAAATTACCTTATCAGTTGCTGTAGCGGGGAGTCTTTGAAAATCATTAAATCGGTACCCATTTCGGGAGATAATTTTATCATTTCATATAACGCCTTGCGTAAAAGATTTAGCAATCCGCGTTTATTGGCAACTTTGCATTGGAAAGCTATGAAAGACTTTCCACCTTTAAAATCAGAAGACCCTAAGAAACTTAGGGCACTTATTGATTGTTTTTCAGAGAACCTTGCTGTTCTAACTAACTTAAAGTTTCCCACTGAACATTGGAACTTTATTCTGGTCGATTGTCTTTTAGAAAAACTCGATCCGTTCACTAGAAAACGCTTCGAACTCCAATCGGATCCGAAGCAAATACCCAATTTCGATGATTTGAGATATTTTTTAACTCAACAATGTGCAGCGTTGGAAACCTTTTCTTCAACCGCACCTGTTTCTTATTTGACGACTGTCCATACATCTCACACATCAGTGCCTAAGAAATCCTCAGCGTTTCAATTTAAACCAAGAGTTTCTTCTAACGTAGTCTCACTGGACACACCAAGTAGTTCCAGTGACTCAAAGAATTCATTTTCGCACCATTGTCCTTCTTGCAAAGGCAATCACTTAATTTATAGATGTCAATCGTTTCTAAAGAAAACTCCGACAGAACGTTTCGACATTGTCAAACGCTTACGCCTTTGTTTAAATTGCTTACGAACAGACCATGCGTCCATGCAATGCAAATCTTATAATTCCTGTCGAACTTGCGCCAAGCCGCATCATACCTTGCTACATTTTGAACCGCAACCTGCTTCTAGCCGTTCAGCTGAACCGATTGCTACACCTATGCATAAAAATGCCAATAGGACGCAGTCAGCCTCTCCTATTCCGGCAAATGTTTTGTCTTCACAGACGAATCCACATCTTGCGGTTACTGTCATACTCTCCACTGCTGTTGTGGAAGTTCAAGATCGTTCTGGTAGATACAAACCGATCAGGGTACTCTTAGACCCTAGCTCCCAAGCTAGCTTTATTCGAGACGATTGCGTGAGCAAACTTTGGCTTCCACGCATACGTTCTCAAGTTCCGATTTATGGACTTGGGCAGACAACTTCAGCAGTCAATAGGGGTGCCGTCAGCTGCACCATTCGCTCTATGTTAGACTCTGAAAAATCTCTAGAAGTCACAACTTTTGTGCTTTCGTCAATATCTGGCAAATTACCTAGCGTTGAAGTTCCTAATAATTGGGAACACTTATGCGGCCTGCACTTTGCAGACCCGACCTGGAACTCCCCAGGAACCATTGACAAGCTCCTTGGAGCAGATGTTTATCCGTTCATCATCAATGGCGGTGTTATACATGGCAAATTTCTTCAGCCTGCCGCCATAAATACAATTTTTGGTTGGACTATTATTGGTCCCACAAAAGCTTGCAGTCTGATACTGTCCAAGCATTTTTTACTTCTGTAGAAGATCCTATCGACCAGACCCTAAGGCGGTTTTGGGAGATAGAAGAGTTGCCATCCAAGCCTTATACTTCTCCAGAAGAAGAAAAGGCAGATTTGATTTTTGAAAACACGTTTTCTCGTGACCCTAGCGGTCGTTTTATTGTTGCGTTACCGTTCAACGATACTTTGCCCGTTTTTGATAATTGCTTTGAGATGGCTAAAAAACTATTTTCGTTGGAGCGCAAATTGCATGCTCAACCGGAGCTACGCGCCCAATACAACAATTTCATGCAGGACTATCTTGATGCGGGTCATATGGCATTACTCGATTCTCCGCCCGTTGGGAACGATAATTATTTTTTACCCCATCACCCTGTGTTTAAAGAGGAAGGTCATACTTCTAAAATTTGTGTGGTTTTTGACGCCTCTGCAAAGGCTAAAAACAACGTGTCACTTAAAGACACTCAATTGGCTGGACCTAGTCTCCAAAATGACATTTCGTCAATCTTACTTAAATTTCGCTCACATCGTTTCGTTTTTACTTGTGATGTTCGCCAAATGTATCGACAAATTTTGGTTACCGAAAAACATCGAAAGTTTCAATTAATTGTTTGGCGGTTCTCCGCAGGTATTAAGTCATCGCCTTATCTAGCATTAAAAACTCTTCAGCAATTAGCCATTGACGAAGGCAAAAGGTTTCCGTTAGCCGCTGAAGCTATACGGTCAAATCTATATATTGATGATTTCGTCGCCCGTGGAGATTCTATACAATCGGCCCGCGAAATTAAAGATCAACTTATCCGACTTTTACTTTTGGCTGGTTTTGAACTTCGAAAATGGAGTTCTAATTCAGTTTCTATTTTGGAAGGCATTCCGTCAGATTTTTGCCAATATACTTCTCTCGATTTCGATTCTGACGAATCAATAAAAATATTAGGTCTTCAATGGTCACCTACAGAAGATATTTTCTCATTTCGGGTTAAACCATTAAACCCAATATGTACAAAGCGCAACATACTTTCACAAGTTGCCAGAATATATGATCCATTAGGATTTTTAGCACCACTAACACTTTTTGCAAAACGCCTAATCCAGCATCTGTGGATGTTAGGTTTAAATTGGGATGACATCCCACCAGCAGACATTTCGTCTCAATGGCAGCAGTATCTAGAAGAATTGCCGTTATGATCGTCATTAAAGTTACCACGTTGCTTACCTCCTTCGGATCCTTTTACTTGTCATTTGCATGGGTTTTGCGATGCTAGCGAGGTAGGGTATGCAGCGGTAGTGTATTTCCAGTTCATAAATCAAACTACTGGAGAACTAACTGTACAATTTGTAACCGCTAAAACAAAAGTAGCTCCAATTAAGCGCATTTCAATTCCACGTTTGGAATTATGTGCCGCCGTTTTATTAACCGATTTACTTTCTTTTACCATTCGTTCTTATCAAGGCTTGATTGACATCTCCGATGTTTCAGCGTGGAGTGATTCTACGGTCGCTCTCACTTGGATACGTTCTCCACCTTTTCGTTGGAAAACTTTTGTGGCAAACCGTGTTAGCCACATTCAAGAAATCATTGCACCTAGCCGATGGTTTTATATTAAATCTTCGCATAACTCGGCTGATCCTGCATCTCAGGGATTAATGCCAAGCGCGGTTATTTCATGTTCGCTTTGGTGGGCGGGGCCAGAATGGCTTCACTACCCTAGTGACTCGTGGCCGCCTCGACCAACATTGTCAACCTCAATTGCTGAGGTAACTACGGAAAAGAAGATCCTAACATTTGTCGCTCAAACAGATCCAAACGTCATTGACATTTTACTAAGTCGCTTTTCATCGTTATATAAAATCCAAGGCATCGTGGCTTACATTTATAGATTTTCTAAACCTATGGCTCAACGTCATACGGGTCCCTTAACAGACATTGAATTACACAATGCTCTCATGATTATCGTTCGGCATGTACAAAATGTTACATTTTCAAAGGAAATAGCTTCGATCAAGGCAAACCGTAAATTACCTAAAAGCTTGCGAAAACTTTCTCCATTTGTTGATCCACAAAACATCTTAAGAGTAGGTGGGCGCTTGACACATTCTTCGCTTTCCTATTTCGAAAAGTTTCCTGCGTTATTGCCTCAGCGGCACCGATTAACCGAACTTATCATTCGGTCAACTCATTAAAGGTATTACCATCCCGGTGTTAATACCACAGCGTATCTTATCCAACAGAATTTCTGGATCCTTTCTATTAAAAATTCAATCAGAAATTATTTATCATCATGTCATAGATGTTTTCGTACCAAACCGGTCCTGGTAACTCCTCCTATGGGAGACCTGCCGGCAGCACGTATTACCCAAATCAAACCGTTCAGTATTGTTGGTGTTGATTTTGCTGGCCCTCTTTTAATAAAGACTAACCGCCAACGGGGCTTTAAATCTTTTAAGGCCTATATTTGTATTTTCGTTTGTTTTGCCACTAAGGCAGCAGCACATATTGAACTTGTTTCGGATTTGTCGGCAGACGCGTTTCTTGTCGCTTTGCGACGATTTATAGCACGTCGAGGACGCTGTTCTCAGATATTTAGCGATTGCGGTATTAATTTTGTAGGTGCCTATCGTCAGCTTATGAGTTATCTGCATAGTGCAGTAACCTCAGAAAAGATAAAGTAGTCGTTTAATCCACCTAGCGCCCCTCACTTCGGTGGCTTGTGGGAAAGCGGTGTTAAGTCGGTAAAGACACACCTAGCTCGCGTAATCGGCGAACAAAAACTTACCTTTGAGGAACTTTACACAGTTCATACACAAATTGAATCTGTTCTAAATTCAAGGCCACTCTGCGCTTTGAGTTCGGATCCAAATGACTTGCGTTGCTTAACACCAGATCATTTCCTAACTATGGAGCCTCTGTCTGCACCGCCAGATGAGGACCATTCAACCAACGTTTTATCATTAAAGAGCAGGTGGAAACTCCTGCAAAACCTCCATCAAGATTTTTGGGCTCGCTGGAGCCATGAGTACTTACATACTCTGAATCAAAAGGTTAAATGGCACTCTAAGGTGGGTTTCCGACAAGTTGAAAAGGACACTATTGTCCTCATCAAGGACGACCAGCTTTCTCCACTTCAATGGAAGTTTGGTCGTATTATTAATACCTTTCCCGGTGCGGACGGTATTATACGTGTCGCTGAAATCAAAACGGCACATGGCACACTAAAACGACCTTTGGTCAAACTAGCGCCGCTACCGGTATTTTAATTTTATTTTTATGTTTAGATGTATATACACATTTCTTACATGTATAGTAGTATATTATTTTTACATATTTGCTTATTTACATATATATTTCTATTTTTGCATAGTTGGTAATATCGCTCGCTGTAGTGTACCACCCTATCTTTCGTTACCTGTTTTCCTAGCAAGGTCAAATCCCATGTGATTTCCTTCACCCAACCTACTTCCCTCCTTTTCAAAATTCTATGAATTTGGTGGGCGGTATGTTACGTCATCATCGAACATTTATTGGAATTGGTGACAATAAATACTTTGTGCGGGTATCCTACAGTTTTCAGTGAAACATTTTATATACCGACAGTGAAAGTGCGTGAACACAGTCGCATTCGAACCCTTGCAGAAGACGGTTGTATGAGAGCTTTTGAAAGCGACACCGACACCAAATCGTGCGTGTTATTGGTTGTCCGTCAAACCTTTTGTGTGTGAACCTTTATTGCCCACAGCGGCACAGGCTTAAGGTATTTATACCCTTTATTACGTAGTTCGTTGTAGTTGTTTTTAGTTATTACATAACCGCTCCACCGCTATCGGTATTGCTACAAAAGCAATTGGTCCTTCCCTATAATTAGCATATCTATATCACCTTTATCATCCCAACAAGCCAACAGGTGTTGATTGTGAAATACTTTCAACTAATGTTGATTGTGCGAAAGGGTAAATTGGAAAAACTATTAATACGACAAAGATTTAGGTGCTGAGGGAACTTGGCAGCCAAAAACTGCTGACCTCCCTTCACATACCGTTCATTTACATTCCCAATGCTCCACCTGAAGGTACTACATTGTACCTTCACATACTGTGCATTTATATTTCCAATGCTGCACCAGAAGGTACTACATTGGCCAGGAGGCGAGTTTTTTGTTACCTGAAAATTTAGAATGTTGCCGAACCCTTGCCGTTTCAGGCAAGGTAGGGATCTTTAACGTGCGTGACAACACACACACACACACACACGGGACCTTTATTTAATCCCTCATCCGAACGAGGGCGTAATTTTTGTGAAAAATGCTTACCTGCCATTTTTCAAGCAGTCGGCCGTGTCGGGATTTGAACCCAGGACCTTGGGATCCGTAGTCTTACGCTTACTGCATTGATCCACGGCGACGCCTCTCCCTTCACAACCGTTCATTTCCATTTCCAATGCTCCACCCGTAGGTACTACATTGGCCAGGAGGCGAGTTTTTATTGCCTGGAACTTTAGAATTTTGCCGAACCCTTACCGTTCCAGGCAAGGTAGGGATCTTTAACGTGCGTGACAACACTCACACACGGGACCTCTATTTAACCTCTCATCCGAACGAGGGCGTAATTTTTGTGAAAAATGCTCATCTGCCATTTTTCAAGCAGTCGGCCGTGTCGGGATTTGAACCCAGGACCTTGGGATCCGTAGTCTTACGCTTACTACATTAATCCACGGCGACGCCTCTCCCTTCACAACCATTGAAGGTCGGAGAAATAGGGTATATAACTGTAAAACAATAGAAGGTGACCGAACTGCATCTAACAAAAAAGAATAGCGTCTATGAGGAAAGACAACAAACATAGAACAAGAAGAAAATTGTTGAAAGCATATATGTGTGGAGCACAGCACAGTATGCCTATGAAATATGGGCTGTCTAAAACACAGACAGAAATACGGTAGCAGCCGTTTGAAACGCTGTGCTTCAGATGTATGAGGACGATAGCATGGACAGACAAAGATAATAACAAATAGGTTATAGAAATAGTAAGGGAACAAGGATATCTGGAGAAAAAGAAATCTAAGGGCGGAATACGTTCTAAGGAATTTTTGGGGAATAGTATGGGATATATTACAAGCAGAGATAGGAAAAAAGAGGTAGATGTAGACCTAGATCAAGTAGTGATAGTTGCAGACTGTGCAAATTTCAGGGAAATCTGTAGATTAGTTCAGAATAGGAAACAATGATGGTATGCGTCTAACCAGTTCCAGGACTGAAGACCTAGTGATGATGATGATGATGATATGGCTTTACAAAGGTTTGATTAAGATATATTTAGATTTGGTAATTTTCTAACGTAAAGCACAGGTAAAGTATAGAAAAAACCACAAAAATACGGTCGAATTCACCCCAGAGTACGGTATATGGTGTTACACGGCGTTTTTCTATAGATTTCAAATCGTATAAAAGCAACTGTGTTGCTGTGTTATACTAGTTTTCAAGTTTTTTTCAACAGTACATTGTTATACAGGGGTTCACTTTATAATACAGTTAATATCGTTGTAAAAGTTTTCGTGCTTCAAGACATCTAGGCTCCAGACAGAAAAAAGAAGCATAATTGTATTGGTGTTAGCTGGGAAATAATTCGTAGAAAGATATTTATTTTGTTATATTTTTAAGTCTTAAAAATTTCACAATGTGCCTGCCAATATTTTTTTGCGCTCCCAATGATAAAATGCTCCCGAGCATTGCCTACTTCGCTTCTGCTTTAGAGCCTTTATTAAATTATACAATTAAATACATAATTGTTAAAGTCAAACATGTAATAACAATTTTCGATATGTTGTATCGTAATTTATCGCTTCATATTGGTGTTCTTTCAGAAATTTAGTGATAAGATTTGTGAGCATATAAATTTATTCGCCACGCGCACACCTTAGAAACTTTCCCCTTGACTCAATAAGAATTAAAAGCAGCAGCAGCAAATAGTGGGTGGTATAATGACGGTATGGGATGGGATGGTATATTGTGTGGTGTGGTATGGTCAAGGCACGCATCGATATCTTGCTTGCATCAACACTACGATTTGAATTTTCCCTGCGGCTAGCGCCGTCCAACCGAACTAATCCGATCGCACTTCTGTTTATCTAATTTTAAAAGTTGAATGCATCTTGGTGCTTTTGCGAAGTCACATCTTTAGTTATGATTCGAACGTCGGTCAGAAATAAATGTTAGGGATTAGTTTTTGTAACGCGATAGTCACGTGTTGTTGTTGTTGTCGCTTTTCGTTTGTTTTACAATGCGCTTGACCTTTAGATGTGTTGTTAATATTGTTTGTGCGTTTTTGATCAGTGCTCCTGTATGGATTTTTGCACAAGGTAATTTTCTTAAAATATATATTTATTTTATTATTAAGGTGTCGCATACAAATTGTTGTTTTAAGTTTTGAAATATTTATTAAAAGTTGGCCATGAGTTAAGCTTTTACGTCACATTAATAAAAATTAATTGTTAGCAATATACTGTGTGTTTAAAAAACGTTCATAACAAATGGGAAACTTTTAGTATTGGCGTTACGAGGAGAGTTATTTCTCATAAAGATTTTATTTTCTTAGAATGCAATATTGAAAAATTAAGGACAATTTTCGGGTATAAGAAATCCGTTATCGTTACAGGGTTCAGTGTCGTAGCTACGATTTTTGGTCCTCCCGCAAAAGTTTTAATGTTGGCCTTCTCTAAGATTTATTACTGGCCTATATTTTTGCGTACTTTCTAACTATAGAACCTATAGAAAAAAACAGCATATAATTAGATATATTCTATATTAATAAAGTACTTTAATTTACCAACTAAAAAATTTCAAACTTATAAATTAATTGTCATCAATAAATAAATACTACATGGTTTATACGCCACAGAAAAAATTATTAACACCTCAAAATTTAATACAGCAAGAAAACACGAAATAGCAGACCCTCAAAATAAAATTTAAAAACTCTTTTTTTCTTGTCCCTTTTGCTGCAAATTCATTTATTGTATCATTTATATTCGTATTTTGCTAGTGTCATGTTCTATTGCCACGAGAGATAAATCTTCTAATCCGAATTGTGAAGTGCAATTCTAAGATAATTTTTAATAATTTTGAAATTTGAAAAAAATCTCTCCGCACTTGCAGTGCTAACGGGTACAGTTAGGCACAACATTAAGGCTGTGTTTGCATTTCGAAAACTGTTAAAACTGGTAGACTTAAATAGTACTAAATATTCCAAAAAGTCTAAAATACCCTTAACGTTTTTTGGATCATCACAACTGGATCTATTATTTGTAAGCGTAGCAAGCTCTAGACCTATCGCATCGTTTAAATCTTGGTGATAAAATTTTTGCAAATGTTTGCCTTAGCTAAAATATCGTCTGCAGTTAAATTTAATAAAATATTAGGTTCTATGAATTTACATTTTTCGGTTACTTGGAAAACCGATGTAAAAAGATTTGACAGCTGTGAAATTATAATATCTATTACGCGATCATCATCATTAGGTCTTCAGTTCTAGAATTGGTTGAACGCGTACCCTCGTTGTTTCCTATTCTGTGCTAACCTCACCTACACATTTCGCTGAAATTTGCTCACTCTGCATCTATCCCTATCTGTGTGCAAAAGTCTGATCTCGGTGTACCCCTACCTATCTTTTCCTACCTCTGCTTGTAATATATCGAGTACTATTCCCCAGAAATGCCTTAGAACGTATCATGTTCTTCTATTTCTCCTATTTTTTCGTTTTCCACAGATATCTATATTCCTCTACTATGTCTATAACCAATTTGTAATTAACTTTGTCTGCCCATAGAAGGATAGGTGAGGATCCCTGTATGTGGAAACAATTGAAGGTCAGGAGAGATAGAATGATAGGGCACCAGTTAAGACATGAGGGACTATTTAGTAAAGTCTTAGATTATAGACTACCAAATAAAAATCGAGTAGGAAGGCCTAGACAAAGCTATATTAGTCAAATTATTGGAGATTTAGGTTGTGAAGGCTATGTAGACCTTTTTAGACTAGCTCAGAATAGAAAAGAATTTAGAGCTGCGTCAAACCGACTTTAAGTAAGTTCGAAAACAAAACAAAAAAAAAATCAGTTAACTAAATGTCACCAGGACATAACTCACAATTAGTTAGCGGTCTGGCATGTTGGTAGCGTTTCGTTGCTTAGGCCTTACCATAACATATAATTTAACACTTTTCCTTTTTGAAGCGGATAACCAGGTTATATTTCTTTTCCTTATAAAGGGTAATCATGTAAACATGTTTGAGTTCTTTAACAACCATCAGGTTGCTAATATCTATGTAGACTCAGCTGGATAGGAAAAAGATAGAAGGATATAGGAAGACCTAGACCAAACTATATTAGTCAAATTATTAGAAATTTAGGTTGTGAAGGATATGCAGAGCTTTTTAGATTAGCACAGATTAGAAAAGAAGTTAGAGCTGCGTCAAACCGACCTTAAGTAAGGTCGAAAACAAAATGATGATGCCCATGCTACCATCCTCATACATCTGAAGCACAACATTCCAGAAGGCTTCTATCTCTTTCTGTCTGCTTTTCCTACTGTCCCTATTTCATAGATATACTGTGTTATGCTCCACACTATGCTTTGAACAATTTTCTTCTTGTATCTATGTTCATTGTCTTTGAACATAACTGCTGTTCTTTCTTGTTTGATGCAGTTCGGTCACCGTCTATTGTTTTACAGTTTATACCCTATTTCCCTGATATTCAGTGGTATGTGAAGGAGGCGGCGTCGCCGTGGATCAATGTAGTAAGCGTAAGATTACGGATCTCAAAGTCCTGGGTTCAAATCCCGACACGACCGACTGCTTGAAAAATGGCAGGTGATCATTTTTCATAAAAATTACGCCCTCGCTCGGATGAGAGGTTAATGGAGGTCCCGTGTGCGAGTGTTGTCACGCACGTTAAAAATCCCTACCTTGCCTGGAAAGGCAAGGGTTCGGCGAAACTCTAAATTTCCAGGCAACAAAAAACTCGCCTCCTGGCCAATGTAGTACCTACGGGTGGAGCATTAGGAATCTAAATGAACGGTATGTGAAGGAGGGTAAGCAGCCTTTGGCTGCCAAGTTCCCCCAAAACTTCAACCTTTGTCGAATTAATAGTTTTTTCAATTTATCCTTTCGCACATTCAACATTAATTGAAAATATTTCACAACCAACACCTGTAGTTGTTTATAATAATCATCAGATTTAAAAACACTTATTTTTTCGTCATTGGGTTTTAGGTCTTGAAACTGATTGGACTTGTACCTTAGCTTATCTATGTTCTGAGCTAGCCTACCCAGTTCCCTGCAATTCTCACAGCAACTTATATACAGCTCGATTCCCTTCTATTGTTTTCTAATTACATGCCCTATTTCACCAAGATTCAGTGGTATATGTGAAGGAGATTAAACAGCCTGCGACTGCCAAAGATCCCAAACACTTAGACATTTGCCGTATTAATGTTTTCCAGTAAATCCTTTAGGACAATTCACAATAGTTGAGAGTATTGCAAAACCAATATCTGTAGTTGTTTATAATAATCACCATGTTTAAGTACAGTTATTATTTTTGTCATTAGTTTTTACATCTTGCGACTGGTTGGAAGCGTACCTCCATTGATTTCTATTTTGAGCTAACTTACACATTTCCCTGAAATTCTCACAGGCTACATCTTTCACTATCTGTGTGCAGTAGTCTAACCTAGGTATTCCTCTAATTCTCTTTTTTCTTATCTCTGCTTCTAATATATTCCGCATTATTCCATCATGTCTTACTATGCGGCCTACCATCCTATCTCTCCTATTTTTTACTGTTTTCAACATACTTCTTTCTTCCCCTACCATTTCTAGTACCTCTTTGTTCTTAACTTTGTCTGTCCATGATATCTTCATCATACGTCTGTAAAACCACATTTCAAAGGCTTCTACCTTTTTCTTGTTTGCTTCGCCTATTGTCCAAACTTCACAGCCATACAGTGCTGTGCTCCACACATATGTTTTAAGCAATCTTTTCCTTGTTTCTATGTTTGTGGTCTTTGAGCACAGTAGTTGCTTTTTCTTGTTAAATGTAGCACGACCTTGTGCTAATCTTTGTTTTATATCTTTTGTGCTTTTCCCATCCTGCGTTATTTGACTTCCTGGGTAGCAGAAATCCTTAACCTCTTGTAAGTTCTCATTACCTATTTGTATTCTTGTTTTTGATCTATTTTCCCCTCTTTTGCATACTAGAACTTTAGTTTTATTTTTGTTAACTTTCATACTATATCTCTCCGTTACAACTGTTTCCATTTCATTAACAACAGCTTCTGACTCTTCCTTGCTAGATGTGAATACCGCTATATCATCTGCAAATCTAAGAATATCAATCTTTTGTCCTTGCATATTAATTCCAAATGTCTTTCTGCATTTGACAGTATTCATTGCCTCTTCTAAGTACAATTTAAAAATTAATGGGGATAAGGCCCATCCGGGTCTCACACCTTTCCTAATATTTACTTCTCTACTTTCTTGCTCTAATTCTATTACCGCTGTTTGCTCTTTGTATAAGCAATGCACTATCCGTCTATCCAAAAACTCATTCCAATCTCTTTGAAGTATTTCGAACATTTTTTTCCATTTTACATTGTCGAATGCTTTTTACAGATCTACAAACCCTATATATACGCTTTCCCCCTTCTCTATTGTTTTCTCCATAATCATCCTCAGAGCTAAAATAGCCTCCCGTGTTCCCCTGTTTCGCCTAAACCCAAATTGATCTTCTCCAAGTATTTCTTCAGCTCATTTTTCCATTCGTCTTTGTACAATTCTAGTTCGAAAATTTTCACATCCATACGCGCCTCTTTTTTTTTGGTATAGTTACTATGATGTTACGTTTGAAATCTTTGCGTATCTTGCCTGTTTCATAGATATAGCTTACAAGTCGGAACAGACGTTATGTTACTGCTTGCTCAGCGGTTTTTAGAATTTTTGCTTGCACCTTATCTATACCCGGCGCCTTACCATTTTTCAGACCGTTTAATGCTAATTCAAAATCATCTTTAAATATAAGATATTCTAGGTCATCATTTTCAATGTCCGATTCCTGTTCTAATGCTGTTAGTGCTTCTCCTGAATATAAATTCTCTATATATTTCTGCCATCTAGCTACTTTGTCTACATTTTCTACGATGACATTTCCTCCCGCGTCCCTTATATTTATGCTATATGGTTTTATTCCCTAAAATTCATTTTAATTAATTTGTATGCTTAGTCTGTCTTTCCTATTTCCATCTTAGTTTGTACCTATTTGCACTTTTCTTCAATCCATTGTTCTTTAGCTTTCTTGCATTTGCGAATAATTTCCCATTTTATAGCTTTGTATCTCTATTTTTCTGTTTCGTCTGATCTATTTTTGTATTTTCGTGTTTTTTCTATTAAATTCAGACTAACCTTTGTTATCCATGGTTTCTTATTTTTTTTAGTGTATACCCCAGAATATCTCTGGTCGCCATGTCTAAGCTGGATTTAATGTCATTCCATTCTGTTTCTACTTCCTTAGTATAAGAAATTTTCTCGAAATCTTTCAGCAATTAATTTGACTTTTTCAAATCTTGCGTGGATATATTTATCTTTTAGTCCAACTGCCTTTTTCCGTTTCTTTTTTTCAAATTTTTAAATTTAAGTGCGGCCTTCATAATTACGATTGTGGTCAGTGTCTATATCTGCTTCCGAGTAGCTTCTACAGTCTTTTACTTGATTTCTAAACCGTTGTCTAACAATAATGTAAACTATTTGATATCTTCCTATATCTCCTGGCATCTTCCACGTATATCGTCTTCTAGTATGATGTTGAAATAATGTATTTGTGATTGTTAAGTTGTTCTTGTCGCAAAATTCTACCAGCCTATTTCCTTTGTCATTATTCGTGCCTAAACCAAATAAACTTATTATCGCTCCTTCCCAACCCTCACCTACCAATGCATTAAAATCCCCCGTAGTTATTAAATTTTGACGTCCTTTTACGTATCTTAGTATGTTTTCGATATCTTTGTAGATCGCTTCTACCTCTTCCTCACTGTAGCTGGAAGTGGGCATGTATACTTGTATTATTACTGTATTTACTGGTTTAGATTCATATCTAACCATGAGTACTCTTTCGTTCTTTTGTAAGTAGTTTTCTACACGTTCTACGCTTTTTTTGCATAACTATCCCCGCATCCGAATTTCCTTCCTCTGATCCTGTATGAATTACCCTGCAGTCTTCACTCTAAAAATCCCCCGCTTCTGGCCAGCGGACTTCGCTGATTCTCACTATATTTAGTACTAACCTATTCATTTCGAGTTTCAGGTTCTCTAGCTTACCTACATGTTTCATACTTCTGACATTCCACGCTCCGACTCGCAGAATGTTCACGGATCTTTTTCTACACTTTCGGATCACATCCCCGAAGTAGTCCCCTCCCGGAGATCCGAATGGGGGACTATTTTACCTCCGGAATTTTTTACCACAGAAGATGCCATCATCATTAATAACAATTTGAGTACGCTGTGAACTTGGGAGATAATGTGGGGGTTTCCCGTTGCCTTCCACATCGCAGTACTGTGTTTTAGAATGTCATACCTACCCCTATGGTCTCTGCCACTCTAAGTACCGAAAAAGCTGCTGCCCTCTTTCGGGGACCTGTCTTAGTCTGGTTCCTCACTAAAGACCCCACAAATTTGGTTAAACCTATAGTTCGGTTCTTTAGCTCATTGAAACGCGCAAGCCATTCTACCTGTTCTAGTATTTTAGAACTTCGTCAAAGTCAAGTCTGTTCAGAATAGAAGATAATTTTTAAAAATTTTTAAATTTGAAAAAGATCTCTCCGCACTGGCAGTGCTCACGAGTAAAGTTTGGTACAACATTAAGGCTGTGTTTGCATTTCGAAAATTGCTAAAACCTGTATACTTAGATACTACTAAATATTCTAAAAATTGTAAAATACCCTTAACGTTTTTTGGATCATCCCAAATGAGTCTACGCGATGAATCATCTAGTGTATCTACGAGATAGCAAAATTTTTCCACAGGGGACAACCTGACATTATCATGAATCAATCGCTTATAAATTGCATGAAAATGTTCAAAGTCCGAAATACGACCCGAGAACCACGGGACTGGTAGGTATTTTAACCGCATACCACTATTTATGGAAAAAGGATTATTCATATTTTCCACCTGCGGCTTATTTTCTACGAGATCTAATTCACATTGTTCAGCGATAATACGAATATCTAATAGATGATCATCGATGTTCACCCTAAGAGCCGAGAATTCGTCCAATTGTTCACTTTCTTCATCAAAGAAAATATCCTTGCAAAAAAACTTGAAATGTGTTTCAATTTGCTCGACACTTTTCATCGATGCTCTAATTATAGCAATCCATACATTTTCCGGTTTATTAATCTTACTGTAAATATGATCCAACCGTTTTACTACAAACCTAGATTGAAGAATAACTTTATCAATTGATATAACCATATTTGATTAATGAAGGACAATAAAAATTAACGTAAAAACAAAGCGTACTTCAATACGCTGCGACACTAATTAATCTACAAAATTAAATTGTTAATCGACAAATGCAACTAATTACAATGCTCTCTCGACAAAACGTTTAATGTTTCAAAATAAATACCAACAAAATAACCCCTTTGTTATACTAATCTAATAAGTTGAATGACCCGAGTGGTGCATCAAACTTTTCTCGACGAGAAATAAGGTAAGAATTTAAAATACAACCCTCCTAAATATAATCCTTGCGACAAAGAAAAAGGGATATATTATAAATCTACCGTTATACCCAAATGTTTGTACTATTAAATATGTAAACAAGATGTTAGCCTCTTTGCAACACGTCCAAACATATCAAAACTACGACAATTATTAAATTAAAATTATTAATGAGGAACGACAGGAATAGGAACTAATTAATGAATTAAATACTCCGGCTTACGAAGACCATTTTTGTCAACGCGCGAGGGGTCTTATAATTTTATATATCGACTTACCTCAGGCGTATTTTATTATTCTATAAGTGTCGTTTCTACTCTTCAACGAAGTGGACTCTATAGCTAAGTATTGGACGTGTTACGTTCGCACTATCACCGTTTTTTAAGGGTTTATCCATAAAATCGCATTCGGCGACACTAATGACTTAACTCGCTTTACCGAACCAACAACCGCTTATCTTCTATGTCTATGAGGAAGTGTCGATCAGTACCCCCTTTAGTCCAACTTAATTTCCACCGGCACAAAGGAGCTTTATGACAGGATATAACGGGACAAGGGATGACAGCTTTGCTATTTGATTTACAACGTGCGATAAAGAGACCAAACATTTTGTAATTAATTTGCTTGAAAATTTTACAAAGCGCCTTTGTGGAACTGTGCAAATGTTTTTTTGCTCTGGAATGCAAATGTTCCGAAAGTTGAATTATACAAGCACCTCTAACAAAAAATTTTTGTGCTTTCTTCTAATTTTACAATCGAGCTTTCAATACCCGCTATAATATCATCAATAGGCACTTTTACCTGCTTTAAACAAAATTCAAAACCACGATCAAAGAAAGTCATTCTTCATTATTAAAAACTTTTATTAATTATAACAAACAAAAATAAATAATACTTTTAATACACGAGTTAATTTACCATGAATGTTTTTCAACATTTGCCAATTAAAGTTTTATCTGAAAAAAAATAACAAACGAACAGGACAACTTATATTAAGAAGAAATTATATTACGATCCACTTTAAAACAAACAACACTTTATCTTTCTTAGATAACCTTTACACATAACGCATGTACGTAACGATTGCACATAACACAAATCACATATCTGGGACTCGTTTCTTTCTACAAATATATAAGTTAATATACCTACTCACCAGGGATTTTTTTTTAAGAGGACGTTACTGAATATAATATTTTGCAATAAATTAAACTCGAGTAGCAAAGTAGATAAAGCTCGGATGAGTTAAAAATACATAACCCCATATGTAGAAACGAAGAACTTGGTCAACAATCGTGCAAAGTAGAAACATGAACTTGATTAAAAACTTAAAATTAAAAGTAAAACATGTTAATGTAGGCCCGAAATCGTAGATAAGCAATTCTATTACAAGCATTGTGCAAAGTCGAAACAGAATACTTCCCCACCATCTAAGCAATAACTTAAAACGTACGAAACAGAATTGCTAACCGACATCACTTGAAACTGGTTCTTTATTTGCTAATATTTAACGCCTAATTAATAGCACTCGCTAAGACCTGAATACCCATAACAGACTGAAGGAACAATTTTTAAACACTTTCCTTTTTATCTATAGTGGCTGCTAACATTTAATTATGTAGCAACTAATTTCAAATACACTTACCATTAAATCAATATATTTTTAATGTGTAAATTGTGATGTTGTTTTTAAATTTCGGACAGATATGTTGATAATGGTTAAAATAAAACGAAGCGCGAGTTACAAAACCCCCCTATTAATATATATATATATATATATATATATATATATATATATATATAAAAGACAGGTTATTTGCAGTCCGCAATAAGAAATTGTGTAGTACAATATATAAAATAAGATGTATCTGTAAACAAACTCGATGAAAGTAATAGAGTCTATTGACGAATACAAATCGGGCTGGTAGTTATATAGCCATTAACAAAACATTAGCTTATTACTTCATAGGGGAGGAAACATCCACTGACCGACGGTTTCGGCTTTATTAAGCCTCCTCAGAGTGAAATAGTCTCCAAGAACCCTATGAAGTATATATATATATATATATATATATCCAAAGCAAGCTAGTAATTTGCATAGCCATAAATGAAAGAATTTGTTTGTTTCATAAAGGGAATAAACATTCATGGACTAGTTTCGATCTCACTGGATCTCATCAGGATGAAGTGGTTTATAACCCTTATGTGCTATAAGAAATTATTTTTAATATCATATATATATATATATATATATATATATATTTGCCATGTATCCCCTCTGGTAAATAGTACTTTCTCAAAAAACATTCGAGCCCCAACGTTGGGCCGTCATAAATTGCCGTGTAACTGTTTGAATCATGCCCCACGAATTGGGCGTCATAAATTGCCGTGTAACTGTATGAATCGAACCTCACCTCACGAATTGGGCGTCATAAATTGCCGTGTAACCCCTATAAAGCCTCGCCAGAGTAAAAAAAACATTCGGGAATTTATTAATTTACCAAAATCGTCATAAATTTCACAAAAAGGAAAATTAAAAAAATTCTTACCCAGATTCCTGCTCCATCCCTTTGATTTCTTCAACAGCTCCCGGGCTAGCTGGATACCTAGATTTACTATCATACTCGTTACCGTTCACGCACACTCTCTATAAAACCACAAAATAATACAACAATCATACAATATTTATTTACCACTATTTGCAAATAATAATTTCAAGATTATTTACATTTCGGTGCTCAAGTTACACCTCAATAAATTCTATCTTTGTAAAGTCCAGAATTTTAAATTGAAATATCAAACACATTGAATGTAGCAGGAGTAAATGGGCCCTGAATAATACCTTATTTTTTTTATTTATAATTATTTCTAATTAGTACACTTTGGAGTATGGTGAGCTCATGATAACCCAGTTTATTTTATTAATGTATGCTTTTTACTTTGCATACTCTTACTACAAACACAAAAAACCCATGTACTCTTAACAATAAAATTTTAAATTCATGAGGAATGTTAATAAGCTTTATATACACCTTTAGATTTATATTCAAAAACCATAATAAAAGTTAGTTATACGTATTATTTTCAATACGCAAAATAATGCAAAATACTATCAAAGTTCACTTTCACATCACAATAATTTTCATAGTTTATAAAAAACAGCAAATTCTAATGCGTTTCCTGGAATTTCTTGAAGATCCCTACTCCGTTGACGATGAAGTTAAGTTCCTGCACCCTTAATCTTGTCGTTCTGCTCTGCTTGCCGCCTCCAGCTATTTATAGATGAACACCACCTATGTTGTGCTGAATGCTATTCATTCAAGATCCATCCAAATCCAAATATTACACTTTTTTTATAATTACATGATTTAGTTTACGTTACAAGCTTGTTAAAATATCTATTGCACCTCAGTTAAAATTAAACACGACACTATCCGCGTTTCAAACTATGAGGTCAACACTGTACTATTTAATTTAAAATTTTTTAAATACTTACAAGCTTGTGGTGCATTTCTGTACGTAGTCTAAAGCGATGAAAATACCAAGAGAGCCCTATTAATTTTCTTAGAGTATTTATACAATTCAAAATGCCACCTGTCGGCTACTCTTCACGCGAAATACTTCATTTAAAATAATACATCTTTAAATTTTGGTTAAACCGTTTTCAAAATCTTTGAAATTTAGCTTGTTGATACAATATTTTCCGAAAAACCCGCATTCAATTTTCCCGTGCTTGTCTGTTGTACAACTAACTATTTAGACCAATGATCCTTTCAGTGACGTCTTAAACACCCCGCATATATTAACTCTATTCTTCTCTTATGCATATTAGATGTTTCCTTCTACCCTCGCTTGAGTGATAGAAAATCGATATTACTATCTGCGTGCTAACTAACCCACGTGGACTGAATACGTGCGTTTCGAAGTGAAATGCTATTATGCCTGTCTCATTCCGAAGCATATTATTTATTGTCCATCCCTTCTGCGCTTTAAGGAAATTTTTGGTTAGCATTTATGCGAACCGTCCGACCGTTTGCACAATATACCTCGAATCTTGTCTTTTATCTACACAAATAAGGTGAACATGACCTTTCCAAAACATGCAGGTGTTCAATTAACGAACGGTTTAAAATAACATTTCTAGGAGTTTGCGTTTCAAGGTATTTCATATATTCGACGTGTTTGTTTGTTAGTAAAGCGTTTCGCCTTGGTATTATCGATTTTTCATGCTCTTATGCGTATTAGACGTTATAACCCTTTCAATTAAACTCAATTAAATTAATTAATAATTTCCATTGGCTTATACACTTTATTTTCTTTACGAACCTATTAAATTTTAATCCCTACTTGTAAAGTTATGGTAATACTTGTTACTTAAAATTAACTAAATGAAATAAATTTCGCACGTAAATTATGGTAATACTTGTTTCCTCTATACGGGGTGTTTGAAATTGCCTTGTTCATACCTAAATTTAACCCTTTAAAACCACTACAATATATATATATATATATATATATATATATATATATATTCGTGGTATTTCAGACGCAACCTAATACAAAAAGTGCAGAAATAATAAACTGCAATCAAGCAGACTCATTTATAATTACTTAGAATAAGACAATGTATGATTATCAAGAATTAGCAGACAGCAAGATCTGCACTTTCCCACAAGATGATGCGAGACCAGAGGCTTCATATAAACTGTGCGAAGTCCCTAATCATCAGTCGGCATTCGAACTTCATAACTTTAACATTGTTGGTTGTTCGAGCTACTCATTTGTAATTATTAATTATTAATTTATTTAAATATTAACTTAGAATATTTTTTCAATTACTTACGTTTAATGAACATAAACTTTCAAGTTGTTGCCAAAGAAAATAAAGCATTTCTGTAATTATAGAATTAAAATAAATTTGATAGAAGTGTTTTTGGAAATAAACTTTTTAAAAAGAAGCTCCCAATGACTGAAAATTTATCTCGCGTCAAAAGATAAACATTTTTCGAAAAAGTTTGTTAAATTTGACCAGAACCCAGAAACTATACATGGAATTTATTGCATGCTGCGAAATAGAAAAAGTAAGCTCTGCTTTAGGCGCCAATAAAGTTGCCGTGAATGCTAGTTTAAAGCTGCCCAAACGTTGGGAGCCAATAAAAGTGCTGCGAATTCTAGGTTAAATTTAATGAAACAACGAAACTTCAACAAAAATATTCTAATGGCATAAAAATATTTAGAAACAATCGTTCAAATTATAACAGTCACTACATTCACAAGCATCTTTCTTTAACACACATTGTTCAAAAAGATTACTTACATATTAATCTCAAGACATATCAATGCAATTTTACAACTTATGGCTGAAAAATCATAACACCTCACAACTTCTAGTGACTAGCATATTATCTCCCTCAAACTTTCTTATGTATGTCACACTATGTACAGATTATTAAAATTGATTATAGAAAGGTGTAAAAAGAAAGTTGTATCTTCAAAGAAAGTGTCAACTGATCGGGTATCATTTTAGACCTTTTATAATGGTCAAACGTTATCGGAATTTGACCTCAAAACAACATTACAATATCCATTTATACAAATTTATCTATATGTAAAATTCCTATCCAAGCTTAATTTATTTAAATTAATTACATCACGAAATGTCTTTTAAAAGATTTTAAATATAGCTATACTTACGTTTCGAAGATCAATTCATCAAATCTTTGGTAAAACAAGTTTTTGATTATAATATTCATCTCTAGATTACTTCCATTTAGAATAATTTTATCCATGACTGCATCGGAAAATCCATTGTTTATATTTCCATTTATTTTAAATAAATTTTTATAGGTTGAAGTTTTACTTCATCCATTTCCGAAAGTACTTTATTTTTAATAAACATTAAAATATCGAGGTGACTTTGCACTAAAACTTAAATCATAACTATCATTGGAGCAGACAACTAGAAACTTTATTTACTAAGTAGCTGTGAATGAAATGCCTTTATAAACATACAATTCGTAACGCTTCACCAACCATTGCTGAACGAATGAATCATCTTAATTATTTACCGGCTTTTATATAATAAAATCTTTAATCGTATCAGGTTCTAGTATTTCTACACTTCTCTAGGTGATATTACTCATCAGGATGTTGTAATTTCATTCATTTTACGCGTGTTTCTTATTCTAATTAACTGGCATTTTTATTTAAATGGCTTTGTTCGCGCCTATTAACATCCATCCTTGTTAATTCGCGATTATTCGCTTCGCGTTGTTAATCACGAAGTAGTATAACAACGACAGTCGTTTGTGACGGTACTATTTTTGCTCTAATAAATACGTTGTTAGAATGTATCGCTTACAATCAGTAAAAACCTGTTCAGGTTACGCTTGTAGCCTGTTTAGTAAAGCAATACTTCCCTTTCCCCTTCCTTAAAGCTGCTATTGTTGAAGCTAGATTTGTAGTTAAAAGGTTAGATCATATATACAGTAAAATTAATCAACCGGAAAATGTATCGATTGCTTTAATTAGGGCATCGATTAAAAGTGTCGAGCAAATTGAGACTCATTTCAAGTCTTTTTGCAAGGATATTTTCTTTGAAAAATTTTGCCATCTCATTGATACACTAGATGAGTCGTCGCGTACCTTAATAAAACACTTGCCATTAAATGATTATGCATACGAGGAAGCCTATAAAATCATTACTAATCGTTTTCAGTCCAATAGGTTATTACTTTCAACATATTTTAATGCTCTCGAAAAATGCCCTAAGGTCAGTTCTTCAGACTCGCATGCGAAACTCCGGCAATTAATTAGTTGTTTTGATGAAAATATATTCGCGTTAAGGCAGATGAAAATAGATTTATTAGATTTCATGTTGTTTAATCTGTTATCAAAAAAATTAGATACAAACATTTTAAAGCGTTTCGAATTAGGAAATAATGACGAGATTCCCTCGTTCAAAGATTTAAGGTCGTACATTGAAAAACAATGTAAAGTGTTGGAAATAAATGACATTGCTTCAGGAACATGCTTAAAATCTCGAGATTCCGTGAAAGAAAGAGAAAAAGGAAGGTCTGTTAGCACTTTGGCTAAAACTTCTTTAGTTGGTACCACCAATGATGGTAAAAATTGTAGTTTATGTCAAGCTGTGTATCCTATTTATAGATGTAAGCAGTTTCTCGATAAAACCCCTCAAGAAAGATTTGAGGTGGTAAAGCTTAAAAATCTTTGTATCAAATGTTTAAATACTTCACATTCGATGAAAAATTGTACGTTAGATAGGTCGTGTAGAAAATCTCATCAGTCACACAATTCGTTACTCCACTTCGATAAACAAGAAAAATCGATGTCTCCACGCAGACAAACTCATCGTCAAAGGTCAGCGTCTCCTCGGAGAGCGGCGCCTAGACTTACCGCTACTAGTAGACCCAGTGAAGACAATCTGTCGTCGTCGGTTGTGCATGAACAACCTGCCACTAGCTCGTTGATTTCGACGTCATTAGAACACACAACCACGCTGTTAGCTATGACAATGGTGTCGGTGCTAGATTATACAGGAAAATTGCAACCTGTTCGTATAATTTTAGATAACGGATCCATGGAAAGTTTTATGACTGAAAGGTGCCGTCAGAAATTAGGTTTAAGGAAACGGAGAGCCAATGTCACTGTTCAAGGGCTTGGCTTGAATTCGTCGTTGGTGTCTGGTGCACTATCGTGTGTAGTCAGCCCCTCGGGAGCATGGACTCCAGCATACGAACTTGAGTGTTATATTTTACCTAACATTTGTAATCAATTACCTTCGTCGTCGATAGCGGTCAAGGAATGGTCGCATACTCGAGGTTTGGCGGTAGCTGATCCTAATTTTAATATTCCTGGTAAAATTGACATGCTACTCGGAGCGGAAATCTTTGCTCAGGTTTTGTTGAACGAATCTCGTTGGGGTGTCGCTAACGAGCCAGTTGCTATTAAAAAACCTTTGGTTGGGTTTTAACGGGAAAGGTCGTTTCTCCGAATAGTTCTAGTACGTCGTTGTGTGCTTTCGTAAACAGCAGTCGACATTATGGGTGTTCGGTCTCTTTGTCGCACGTTGTCGTGTTTAATTTTAAGTTGTAAATTTGTAGTTGTAAACCTAATAGTAAAACTGTCATCCCTTGTTCCCTTATATCCTGTCGTAAAAATTCCTTGTGCATGTGTAAATAGGTTGGATTAAAGGTAGTGACGAAAAACACCCTCTCATCGATATCGAAGCAGAACCGGTTTTTCGTTCGGTAACGTGAGTTTGTCAAGGGCCGCCGACGTTATCAAAAAAACCCTTAAAAACACAGTGCAAGTGCAACGGAACACGTACTATAATCTCCAATACAGTCCACTTAGTTGAGGATCAAGGAACTGCAGCTTAGAACAATAAAAACCGCGGAGGTAAGTCGATATACAAATTTATAAGACCCCCGCGCTGAACAATGGGTCTTCCAAGATGTACGACATCTAACAAAACTTGTCCGCGCTCTAAGCACTCCAAAGAAAATTGTTGCCTGTTTTTTCGAATAAATGGACATGTTACGACCGTTGCTTTAGACGATCGTAGAACAGTTAATTCTGTTTGGTATACAAGCATTTGTCTGCCACAAGTTTTCTGAGAAATAAGAAAAATAAACTTGACGACATTGAATCATTCGCCATCATGCCAATGCGATCTCCCACACATAGGCTCAAACAAGGCGAGCAGTGGCACTACCAAGTTTCATGTGGTTTGACAAAAATTATTTCTTCTTTTCGGTTTTATAACATTGTGGTGTGTGCACACATCCGCATGATGTACCGGCAAATTTTTGTACACTCTGCGGATCGTTAATACAGACACATTTTTTGGCGACCTTCTCCTGCGGAGAGCATCCTCGAATACGAGCTAAGGACTCTTACCTACGCTTTAGCTTGTTCTGCCTTCTTAGCGCAACGCGTTGTTCATCGATTAGTGTTTGATGAAGGCGGCGCTTACGCTATGACTTCAGTAGCCCTGCTTAATCATACCTATATGGATGATATAATTTCTGGTGCTGACGCTCCAGTAACCGCAAAGCAACTTCAAGCTGAGTTGATTACACTCTTTGCTTTAGGGAGATTTCAATTTCGTTAATGGTATAGCAACTGTAGCAATATGCTGCAGAATTTCCCGGAAACTGATCTCGAATCTTAGTTGACCGTTTCCGATGAAGTTCGCGGATTAAGATTTTAAGTTTGGTTTGTTATTATGTGAATAATCAATAGGAACACTGTGGCACGATTTAAATAAAATTAAATAAAAACCCTTAACCACAAAAAATATTTAAATTACTAAATACGTATTTCGACCACTATGTGGTCATCATCAGTAGAAAACCTGTAATTTAAAAAAAAAAAAAAGCTGTTATTCTGGAACACTTCAGAGGATATTCTCCTCACCACTTAGGCTGAAGTGAACCTTCCCAACCTATAATTTACTATATTGTTGCTTTAAACACTATCGAGGATATTCTCCTCACCCGCAGGCTGGTGTTCTCAACAACAAACAAGTGAATTGTGACATTATAACTTAAATCTACTTAATTTATACTAATTCTAAATCTACTGAAGCGGAACCAATATAATCTTGCTTTCTCATTGGTTGCTGACCAATAGGGAAAGCAAAGCAGATGGCTCTAATGGAACTTTATCGGTGTTTAAGAGGGGACCTTTATGTTTAACAATTTTAATTGATTCATAGGCATTTAAGGAGGAAAACGTTGGTACCGCTTTTAACAATTTAACATTTTCTAGTTTAACTGGGTGGCTGGTTTCAAATATATGTTTGGCGACCTGAGACCTTTCATATTTACCATATTTGAAGTGAGCAATGTGTTCTTTAAATCTTGTTGTTATATTCCTCTTGGTCTGACCAATATATTTTTGAAAACACCCTGGCCCGACTTTTGCAATTTTTCTCCCTTGTCTTTTGGATTACCTAGCAAATCTTTAATTTTATTAGTATTAGTGAAAGCAATTTTGAAATTACACTGTTTGAATATTTTATCAAGACCCTTTGTGGTTTTGTGAAACGGAAGTTTAACATATTTAACATTATCGTTAGAGGTGGTTGATTGCAAAGTCGTTGATTTACGGATGTTGATCCTATTTTTACACTTTCTAAAAATATTATCTATAATATCAGAAGAGAAACCATTGTAATTCGCTATTTGTTTAATAAGAGCAAATTCCTTATTAAATCTGTTTTTATTTAAAGGGAAATTCAATAATCTATTAATTAAAAAGTTAAATGAAGCCAACTTATGTTGTATGCTATGATTAGATGAAGACAAAATAAAGCGATTTACATTGGTTTCTTTTCTATAAATGTCAAATTCTAATTTATTACCATTTCTAATTACTAATGTATCTAAAAAGGGTAATTGTCCATTATTCTCTAGTTCATATGTAAATTTTATGCTTTGAAATTTTGATTCATTTCTTTAAGAAAATCATCAACATTTGATTTAGAAGTGTCAAAAACTGCAAAAATATCATCCACGTACCTTAACCATATTCTTGGGAAGTATTTGGAGTTTTCTTTTAACTCGGTCTCAAAGCGAGACATAAATAAATTTGCTATGAAAGGTGATAGGCTATTTCCCATTGCTGTGCCTTCATGTTGTTCGTACAACTTGTTGTTGAATTGAAAACAGTTCTGGGACATGCAATGCGAAACAAGCTTGATATAGTCCTCAACTTTATCATCATCAATATCACTATCTATAAGAACATCCTTTAAATATGTTAAAGTACGTGGTATTGGAACACTAGGGAATAATGAACTGACATCAAATGAAATTAAGATTTCGTTCTTTTCTAATGTGATATTTTTAATTTTATTAATGAACTCTAAAGAGTTTTGTACAGACAAACTATTAAACTTTAAATTCTTAAATTCATTTGACAGCCATCGTGATAAATAGTAAGTCGGTGAGTTGATACCTGAAACTATTGGTCTCATCGATTTATTATTTTTGTGAATCTTTGGTAAACAGTAAAGTTTTGGCATTTCAGGATTTGAAATTGTTAATTTTAATTTTAGTGTGGGCGAAATTAGGTTTGGACATTCTTTCAAAACTGACTGTGTTGATTTAATCATTTTATTTAAAGGAACTTCATTTTTACGTTTTTTGACTATTGGTCTGTAAGGATCCTCAGACAGCAAAGTCTCTACTCTATCAACATAGTCTTGTTTATCCAGAATAACCAACCTATTCCCCTTATCAGCCTTTAAATAATAACAATACTTTTGTCGTAAATCTTTAATAATAAGATGATCTTTCCTTGTTTGTTCTGAGACATTCCTTGCGCAAGTGCGTAAGTTGTTCGAAAGTTGAATTTTGCACGCGTTTCTAATAAAGTTTTTTGAATTGTCATCTAATTTTGAAATGGATTTTTCAATGCCAGCAATAATGTCTTCCAAAGGAGTTTTCAAATGATCTACTCCAAATTTTAGGCCTCGATCAAGGAAAGTCAACTCTTCATTATTAAAGATTTTCGACGATTCGTTAACAACTATTGACTCTAATTGAGGTGAAGTAATTTCCAGTTTTTTAGGAGGTACATTGACATTGTGTTTCTTTAAAAGAAACTTCAACTTAGTGTTTTGCCTATTAATTTTGTCTAACAATTTATGATTGTTGACTTCAAAAACAAATCTCTGGAAATTATTCCATTCCTGAAAACCGGACTCGGATAAATTGCACGTTAGTGCTAGGTGCGATTTATACGTTTAGTAATTTAAATATTTTTTGTGGTTAAGGGTTTTTATTTAATTTTATTTATGTTATTATGTGGTTTACTTTTAAGGGCCTTTTACAAAAAAGGACTATACTTTTTTTTTGGCCCGTATTTTTGATCCCTTGGGGTGGCTAGCTCTTGTCATTTTTATTATCAAATATTTTTTACAACAATTGTGGATACAGAAACTTCAATGGGATGACACCCCTGATCCTGTTTGGTGCGCTAAATGGGAACAATTCTGCGCTTAACTTCCTTATTTATCCCAGATAAAAATTCCTCGCATGTTGTCTTTTCCAAATGTTAGTTATTATCTTTTAGAATTTTGTAATACTAGTGAAAGGGGTTTTTAGCTTGTATCTATCTTTATGCAGTAGCGGGTAATTTTGTTTCTTGCAATCTCTTACAAGCCAAGAATAAAATCTGTTACCACTCCGCGGATGGAGCATTTAGGTGCCCTTTTGTTAGCTCGCTTAATATTGCCTATCGCGGCTAATTATCGCGTATATTCTATTCATAAAGTCCAATCGTTCACTGATTCTCATGTTCTTTGTAGGTAACCGCCTAGATAGTATTCTCAACTAAACCCAAATTTCGCAATTGAATCATATTTCTGGTAAAACGAATTCTGCCGATCTGGCCTCTTGTGGTCAGGTTCCGTGCTAGCTTATAGGTAATCATTTATGGTGGCATGAAAGTAATTTATTTCCAATCTTACATTGCAACAGTTTCAGAAATCTTTCGTGCTTTTAGACCCGGTTCCTTCAACCCAAAATTCTAATTTCTACTGCTCCGGAAAATGTATGCGAATTTCTTTGCAATATAAGGTGGGGTACGTTAATAGGAGTTAATAGGTTCATATACAATTGTCGTCATTCAGGTAAAAAATCAGCTGGCGCTATTACTTCAGAAAAACTTATAAATTCTTTGTTAACACTGGCGAAGCTAACACAAAGGCTGAATTATGATTTTGAAATTAATCAAATGGATAAGGTAAACTTTCTTCTGTTTCTATACGAAAACTCTCTTGGATTCTGGAGGGTTGCTCAGGGTGAGTGGACGTCTTCGTAACTTCCGGATGCCTTACGATTTTAAGCAACTTCTGGTGCTGCCTAAACGTTTACTGCTTTCCTTCCTCATATGTGATTATTATCACATCGTTTCCTTGCATTCTGCTCCTTCGACAACTCAAACTTTGATTCAATACAAGTTTTGAATCGTCGCAAGTCACAAGTGTTTGCTTTGCTTTCGGTTTGGCTCTAAACCTCGGCAGGCAGTTATGGGCTGATTTGCCTGCACCACGTGTCGGCATTGATTTTGCTGGCTCGTTTCTTATTAGAACTTTCAAATGCCAAAAGGCTCCAATTCAGATGGCCTATTTAAGGATATTTGTCTGTCTATGCACCAAGGCCATACTTTAGAACTAGTTGCTGAAGCTTTTTGGCTTCATTTGCTCGATTTACTTCCAGGCGCGGTTCACCTGTGTCTGTATATTCGGCCTGCGGGAGAAATTTTGTAGATGATTCTCGCGCTCTTAAGGAACCTAGTGACTTTCTAATGCAAAATCGTCAAGAAATATTTTCTGCTATAGCTTCTCGTGAGATTATGTGCTTATTCAATCCTCTTTACGCCCCAAATTTTGGTGGGATTTGGGAAGCTGGCGAAAGTACGCCAAGGCTTTATGACCTCTGCAAAAACAACGGATGACCTACTCACGCATCCTATAAATAAACTTATTCTTTTTTCGAATGAAGAGTAATTTTATTTCAATCTTTATTTTTCCATTCTTCTTAGTAATTATAAAATTGAATAGTATTTATTTAGTTTCAGGTTTTATTAAATTTTTCTGGATAATTTAAGTATTTTTATTATTATTATTATTATCATTATTATTATTATTACCCGAATCACCGAAGTTGATCTATGACGCTGTACATAAACTTTTGTAAGGGTCAAAAATACCTCGAGCTCAACCTCAAAGTTGCTGAAATCAAATAATCCGTTTCCAAATAAATTTTGTACATAAAAAAGATTAAGAACTTATTCTAGCTTAACCTACTCAATAATATACTAATTAAGTTTTTAAATTTGAAACAAATTTGTACTTGCAGTTTGAATTTTCAAATTCTTCTTTAGTTTCCTGTCTTCGCTTACAATTACTATTTAAAATATCACCTCCAATGTAATTAACTGTATTCAAAAGTTCATGATTCCATTTCAAAATTTCATTAATTTTCTGTCCGTTGAAGTTTACGTTTTAGAAAGTACATTTATAAATGATAGATTAACATTAGCTTGTGCCCTTGCACTTATATTATTTATTTTGAAGCAATAAATTGTGCTTCATAATTATATTTAATGTTCTACGTTACACGTGAAATGCCGATTGAATGAATCAATGAATAAATGACCGCTCCTCTTAAAATTCCACTTTATATAGTAAAATTTTAAATATGTCATGTTTCGATTTTCTTCTAGATTTATGTTCTCGAAGCATTAGTCATTGGATAATGCAATAATTCACTGCAATTTCGCTTCTTTATTTGTTAGTATAAAGCTATTGCGGTCGTAAAAAGTATTCCCTTTATTGTTAACGCATTCAAACCAGTCGTTCGTATCTTTCTCTTACGACATCTGTATTATGCTTAGATCTATTAAACGGGCTATCTTATCTATTTTATAGCCTCCGGGTAGTAGTATTTCTTCGAATCGAGCGTTTATTCATATAAAATAATTAATTTGCTTTGACATATATGACGTATAATTTATGATTTATGACTTTTTCGAAGTCTCTCGAAAGAAATACTGTATTCTTTTATTAAATAACGTAAATAGAATTCATTCCGAAATGTGCTTTTTTGAAATAAAGCTACTGATTATTAACATCTCATAAAATAGCATTTTTAAAGTGAAAGTCGTTGCAGGACGGATATCTCTAAGAAAAAAATAGCAAAGTTTTAACCTCAAGAAAAAGTTAGTTTCTATAGAAAAACCAAAAGTAAGAAAAGTAGATAAGGAAGAAAATTAACAGTAACCAAAACAAAACGAGCAGTAATCGGGGCAGTAAAAGAAGAAAAGTTAGGTATGAAGCGGCGATATTATCTAGACATTCCGACGGTGTGTCGAGTCTCAGTAACAGTAGTTGGGGACGTGGGCTGAGAATAGCAGAAACTTTTTCCGGATCTACATGAAGACCTTAGCGATCCACAACGTATCCCAGGTATTTAAGTTCAGAATGACAAAAATTGCATTTCTCTTTAATATGACTAAAACCAGCAGAATTCAAGCAAAAAGTATTTTCTGTAGTACTTCTAAGTGCTTTTCGAAAGTAGGAGTAGCAAATATGATACTATCGAGATATGCAAATCAATACGGTTCAAGGTCGGCTTCCAGCACACGATCGATAAAACACTGAAACGTAACAGGAGCCGCCATGAAGTCCTAAAGGCATTCTAGTAAACTGAAACAAAGCTCTACTTGGTATCATGAAAGCAGTAACGGGTTACGAATCAGCAGTACGTTTTTGAAGTTTAAATATAAGAAACATTTGATCTACGTTGTGTATCCTCAAAACATATACCATATCGAAGTCTGGATTTAAAAAGGGCATAATAAACTTTAAGAGCAGTGTCTTCTCTCGTGAAAATCATACAGACGATTTTACCTATCCGAATCTAATTAATATTTGCATAGCCTTTACAAAACAATTAGCTGATCGTTTCATAAGGGCAAAAACATCAGTTGGCCTGGTTTCTGCTTTTTCGGCCTCCTCAGAATGGAGTCGTTCTTAATCCTAGCGAAAATATCAAAGCAATTCCAATAAATGCTCGAAGGTACCTCTGTACCATAGCGAAAGTATAAACAAGACGCCATCAGGTGGCTAAAACTGGTACTAAGACTGAAAGATACAGAAGCTGATTCGAATCTATACCGTTATTTCATAGATGGCCATATAAATACGTTCTGCATGTGAGATATGGGTAGTATCACAAGCATAATTTATTGCCTTTAAGTAATATTACATCCTGTGGCATTGTTCATTTTCTGTATTGAATTTTTGACACTCTCCGGCTCAAACGGCGTACCAAAAAATTATAATTCTTATAGTTTAGTACAGTTTCCTATGAAGATAGATTAGCCACTTTAAACCACTTAAAATTTGCAAAACTTTTCAGCGCAACCGTTGTCTTTTGGACATTACGTTGCATAAACTATGTGAAAAGAAAACGCATATTTATTTTTAGAAAATTTCGGCTCCACACACATCATCTAAAATGCAACACACTGCAACTAACAGAGTAGCAACAACATCTTTTTAATAAAAATGTGTTTCAGTAAGTAGGAATTGAATCTTGTGCCCTTCTGCACAGTTCAGATAAGTTTACGATCAGAACCACGTGATTATCATATTGTAATTGGTTTCTTTACGCCAATTCATTATAGTACCTCAAGTAAAATTGTTTTTATTGATATTGATAGAACAATTGAACATTGTGAAAGCAAAATTATGGCGCCAGCCATGAATATATAAGCAAACGAGAGACAGACAAACAAATACTACAATAAACATCTACTCTTCTTTTTATCCTATTTAATTTACATTGTCATAAATAAGAACCAATTAAGAAACTTCTACAAGACACGCAGCGTATATTATTGCAGCTGGTCTTTAATTAAATCAATTAATGCTGCTTTGGTGTAATTTCTTGTGTAGTTATTTGTACATTATTTATTAGAAATTTGATTGCATGTCGTTATAAACTATGATATTTAATTATTCGGTTAGTAATTGGATCTAACAAATTCTGTTACATTTAAAAACAATTTATATTTATCGGAGGCCTTACTTCTAGATAATTTAAAGGACTTTGTACTACTGTATCAGGTTCCTTTGAAAAATAATGCACTTAATTTGTGCCGCGTGGTGTATCATATTTTTACTAGAATTTGCCCATTGATAACTTTCATTTACTACTTGTACTATTGAATTAATAATGTCAACGACATCGAGTTGTGGGTCAGTTTTAATTGATATACTAGGACGATCAAGTTTTTTTTGTTTCATACATTCTTCAATTCATTCTCAATGTATGGAAAAGAAATATTTATTTCGATAATCTGCGTGATTGTAAGATGAGTAATCGGCTGTAATAATACAAATATACAAAATTGAGACATGCGAAATTCACACCGCATCTTAGGACACATTTCTAAGATCCATTTAAGTTTGTTACGCTCGAAATGCGTTATAATACGTCAAATAGAAG
Organism: Platerodrilus igneus; assembly: GCA_036346225.1. Classification (NCBI taxonomy): domain Eukaryota; kingdom Metazoa; phylum Arthropoda; class Insecta; order Coleoptera; family Lycidae; genus Platerodrilus; species Platerodrilus igneus. Next base: position 1,347,524 of record JARFIW010001038.1, on the reverse strand, counting down.
AACACAAATTAAATATAAACAAATTAAAGTAGAAGACATTTTTAAAAAGTTCCTGGCTAAGAGTTATAGAACAACCAAAATTTCATTTTTCAAGATGAGAACCATTAATTCTAACATGCGTATTACAACACTTTTCTAATAACATTATACCTCTGAAAAAATTCTTTTGGTACTTCCACAAAATACAATAACGTTTTCCTAATCGCCATTCGATAAAAATTAACGTCTTCTCAGTGGTTTAAAAGTTTTATAAAGAGATGATCCATTTCGAATGGACCTGCACCTTGCCGAAGTTCTAAATTACTAGAACAGGTGCAATGGATTGCGTGTTCTAATGAGCTAAAGAGCCAAACTACAGGTCCAACCAAAGTAGTAGGGTCGTTAGTGAGGAACCAGAGTAGGGTAAAATCAAGAAATGCAGAACCACATTTGCTCCCAAAACCCACATTTGCTCCCACATTTACATGTAAATCCCCATAAGGAGCAAATGTGGAGGAGTGATCCCACATTTGCTCCCACATCTAAACCAAATAGTTTTCTTCGACTAGCCATTTTTTTATCTTTCATCTGAACCAAAAAGTTTTCTTCGACTAGCCATTTTTTTATCTTTCATCTGAACCAAAAAGTTTTCTTTGTCTAGCCAATGCATCTTTTGATGATCCCAAGACTCCTATCTTAGTTTGGTACTTAATTAACTATTAGAATTTTCTCAGCTACCCGAATCTCTAGGAATTTTTCGATTGCATCACCCACCAAAGTTGAAGCTACCCTGATTTTAAGATTTCTTACCTGTTGCGACTTTTGAGCGTAATCTTATAAATTTTTTATACATGCGATACATTTTAAATTAGCTTAGAATTTTACCACAACCCGAATCTGCAAACAGATTTGAAATCGGACCACCCTGCAAAGTTACACATATACCCTCTGCGAGATAAATCTTTCTCACACATTTCCATCCACGAGATAAACCTACCTTGTTTGGTATCAATTAAGATTAGAATTTTCTCAGCTACCCGAATTTCTAAGAATTTTTAGATAACGCCATCCCCAGGGACCTTTACCCTGATTTTAAGATTTCTTACCTGTAGCGACTTTTGATAACGTTCTTATAAATTTTTATACATGCAATTTACATCTTGTTAGGCTAGAATTTTATGTAGAATCCGAATTCTGTAAACAGATTTAAAACAGGACCACCCTTACCATTGTTACACACTACCTCTAAATTATAACTTTCACTGCAGCTTATACCTAAAAGAACGACATCTAAAACCATTCTTAAAACTTGTTTATTACAGACAATTTTTACTAATACAGTTTAAATTTTGTAAACCACATTTTTCTAAATACATATTCACAGATTTTTATTTTGAACCTAGAACTTCTCATATCGGCTTCATACTTATTAATATTTATTTCTAAATAGAGCACCTTTTCCAAAGACCAACTCGGACCCGCATGTTTCAAATTCCTCTGATTTTGTTCTTATGGTTTCGCTTAAGACCTCGTACATATTTTCCAGATTACTAGAAGACGTTATAACCACATTTTTTGTGTTAAAGGATTTCACATCGGACTTCTCTTCCCCCATTTTGGTGTAAACGCCGTAGAGTTCGCAGTAGACTTTTATTGCTGTATGTTGTATTCTTTTTTCATTTATTAATCGAATAAATCGCTCTTTCTGCTTCCAAAGAAACTCGGGCACTCCATCGTCGAGAGTGGCGTTCTTTATGCGATAGCTAGCCATACGGTTGTTAAACGCTGTGCTAACCATTTCTACACAATCGTCGCTAGTAGCGGTAACTGATGCATTTTTATGTTTGTTGCTCCTTAAGTGTGCGGCATAGGTAGTTTTTTCCATTTCGAAATCGCATACTTTACACATAATTCGTGGTTGTTTCGTACAAGGCCCTTTAACAGCTGGCGGAGCTGAACGTTTACGGCTTAATGACATACCGTGCTGTTTTCCTTGTGTCGCTGTAAGTTGCCCATTCTCGTAAAAGCGATACCGCAAGTCTCACAGTTTAAGTACTTTGCTGCGGACGGATGTATAAGCAACCTTGGACGATGTTACACCACAACATTTGTTCTGGTGCCGTTTGAGCATCCTCCTGGTAAAGTAGACGTGACACAGCTCGCATTTAAAAACGTTTGCAGATACCATTTTAGTACAAAACAAAATCCGCACTATAGCACTTGACTTGTAAGCGAACTAACTTATAACTAAAGAGTTTACTCTTGCGCACCTGCTTTATGTACCCTATAGAATGCAAACCGAAGGTTTCGAAGACACCGAACGAAGTTGAGGATTCATCGGGGAACTAAATGACGTCATAATCCTTGCTGCTCGTCCAATACATTTAGCGTCAATGCACGCACCTGGTTCGCATCGTCGATGGTGCGAATACCGTTAGTAGAAACATCGGAAAACGTCTTCCATGTTATACGGATCGCGTGCATATTAAAAATCCAAAGGGTGATAGCACACGCACACAAATTGTGTGCAAGTCGTGTGTAGAAGATGCAGTGCTACTATAACCAAAAACACTTTAAACCATTACTAAGGAAATACCAACTTGTTGTCTACAGAATACTTACTAATAAAGCAATTTAATTTTAAATAACTTCTACGTCATATTTTCGGAAATGGCAGGTTGAATATTTTCCAAATGAATCACCAAGCGAAAGTATATGCTTAGCAGTATTAAAATTAGCCATTAATTTCCCCATTTTTACGACCATAGTTAATTATAGATTAAAATTTAATTTGTGCACGTTCGAGCTTCTCGTAAACTAACATATTTTATAGCAACAATGCGCTGTATAATACATGCATACCCCTTCTCTGCGCTACTGCTATTCTTGTAATTGCTAGAAAAAGTCACTCTCCTTTTTACTGTTAGGACTGGGCAAAGCACCATTTTTTTGTATACTTTCTATAGCACATCGCGCACTTTTTCGTCTGATAATTATGCTTCTGTAGGCTTTTACACTTTCGCATAGCGGTCGGCCGCATGTAATGATTTCTAGAACCGGTAAGTACTCGATATCGTCCAAATAGAGAATTAGATGCTCGATGTCTGTCAACTTCCAATTCCCTCGTAAAAGGTAGAAAAAACTCAGTCAATCATCCATCTAACTTATACTTCGACCCGCTCCTGTTCTGATAATTTACAAACATTTTTCAAACGACAATAGGCCGAGAATTTTTAAACCTCCGAGAGATCTATAAGTCGTGATCAATTACACATCCGAGCTACCCGTAAACTAACATATTTTGCAGCAACTGTATAATACATGCATACCCCTCCTCTGCGCTACTGCTATTCTTGTAGTTGCTTAAAAAAGTCAGTCGCCCTTTTTACTGCTAGGGCCGCTAAAAAGCGCCATTCCATACTTTCTTTATAAGTGTAGCACATCGCGCACTTTTTGTCGGATAATTAAATTTTGTTTATGTAGACCTTTACACTTTCGCTTATTTAAACATCTAATACAATTGATTAACCACTTTCGATTATTCTAACGGAGCCCACCATACACCCCGCCGCACCGTTCTTTTTGAATCCAACGATCCTATGGGCTTCCGCACACTAACACCTGACGTATCTTTCCTACTATTTGTTAAACAAAAACTACCGGTATCGCCATTGTGGACGTAAACAGATGTTTGTGGATGTGTACGAGAGTATGTATCCATATACATTAACCAGTCTAAGCTATTTTATTTAGTCCACGAAAACTACTATTTTTCTAAACCATAATTAATAATCGTCTTTATAGGTTCCACATTTCTACCGTTACCCAATGACTGGTGCTACGTACATGGAAACTTTAATTTCTTATTGGAGAGAATTCTTATTCTCCCGCGCACTGCTGCGTAGTTGCATGCCTACCCCTTTTGGAAGTATATGCTCGTTATAGGTTGTAAGACCCTCGGTTTTACTTAACCACAATTCGCGAGACCCCTTTAATCTTTCTAATCGTATCTTTCTCGCCTACAATACAGTAGGACTTAACATTACTACCACCAAATTCTAATACTGGACCCCATTAAATACGTCTTTAAATTTCCCTACAACTTTTTTGTTGACAAGTGTTATATTGTATTTATTATACGCAGGGTAGTCACTCTTTTAAGATAAATATATTTTGCTAGGTATCAACTAATATTAAATTTTTCTAGGGACCCCAAATATGTAAACAGATTTTAAATAGGACCACCCCATACAAAGTTATGCGTTTTAAAGACTAATTTTTGCTCATCTTTATTTAACTCCATCTTTAAAACCTTTTTTTCCGCTAACCAAGACATATGCCTTAGCCAACCATCTCCCGAGAAATCTAAAACCGCAGTGTCCCGCGAATACCACGTGGAGATAACACGTATACTCTGTCAACCAGGATAGAAGCCGGAAGGATTTGGAAGGTGGGAGAAGAACTTAAAAATTATGGAATCTTAAAACTAATATATACAAATATAAACAACTATCTTATATCTTTACGCCCCATGCGTAGATTGTTGTACTATTAGGAATGATGTACCTTTGTCATCTTCCTCGATAAACTAATTTTATTAATAAGCTGCGTATGCAAATCGTATTTTTACCCGGTACATACGCAGGCAGTACTGATACCATCCAAATAAAGAATTGATGAATGGTGACTGTTAACATCCGCTTCCTCGTGTACGCCCAGACACATCCCAGCCCATGAACACCTGCGCAGCCCTGCATCGCACCCTGCGCCACTGCGCAGCGCTGCCCATGCGCCCCTCTCTGTGCGACTGCTATTTCGTGGTAACGTCACAGCCTTTTATAAATAAAGAACAATGTTATATACTATTATAAAATGTTTATTCGACATTATACATAACAAATTTAAAATATTTAATGCCAAGCATGGGTCATTTAAACTTAATTTTAATACAAAGTTATACACAGAAGACAGTCCTTTCTTTATGTTTGTTTGGAGTGGCTTTAATTTTATCTAATTTTATTCGCAGCTTAAAATTTAAATCGATACCCAAGTCCTCTATCTCCTTTTCAACCAATAGTTTGATACATAGAGACCGTCTAGGTTTTCGAATTGTAAAATGTACCGAAGTTTGCCTCTATATTTAAAGTCTTTGATTCCGCCGACAACCAGATCCATTCCTTCGTGTAATTCTTGCAGCGTGACAATCTTTAATCGCAGCTTTCCCACTATATCCTGCATACGTATCTTGTTAGCTTGATCGACTTCTTCTTGTCGGTATTGGAGGAAACCTTTTCTCCCACACACCGTTGTGTAGTTGCATATCCACCACTTTTGGGAATATATGGTTGTTATAGGTTGTAAGACCCTCGGTTTTAAATGATCCGAAAGGTTCTTTACTAGGCAAATATACAATGTTTAACGGACCCCTTTGCGTGTGGTGTACGCAAGATTACGAAACCCGCATTCCTTAGTTCGTCTTTGTTATCTGCCATTTTGATAAATACGTTTTTAGAATAACCTTTTAAAAGTATACGGATTTAGTACCATCCTTTTCTGCAAGAACGCCTACATAACTAAAAGAGTCTTTCTTACTAACCGCAAATGCATACAACTTGTAGAAACCAGATGTATCTAAGTCAGTCCATCGGCACATAAAATAATCTTTTAATTCTTCCTCATTTTCTTTAATAAGATGTTCTTTGTCAACACATCTTTGTATTGATCGCGCATTGTCGCAGTGTTTTCCATGTAGTCCAATTTTCACCTTTTGCATCCATTTCCTCTAATTCCAGTTGTCTTTTCCTTCCACTTACAGCGTATGGTATACATAATGGGACAATTTCCTTTAGCGTAAACGGATAGAGTTTACTACCAATATTTACGCGTTGTCGTACAACCTCTGGACGAATGTTAGGCGTATCTATCAATCCCAAGTCCGAAATTACTATTTCTTTTGGAATTGTAGAATATGGTGTGGCAGATTGTGTAAAATATGTACTACCTGCTTTAATGTAGCACTTGTGTAAGATTTTATTTTATCTTGGACATCTTCCTCTACTATCTCCAAATAATTTACAGGTAAATAGTTAAAACTAAAAGCCGAAAGCACATACTTTATCAATTTTCCTTTTCCTCTGGTTTTGGACAACTTAATTTGCAAGCCCGTCAATTTCTTTGTATTGCCATTCCCCAATACACGTACTGTAGCAGGTTATTATACACTAAACAGCAGCTATTTTGTAGCTTGTCCGATAGCTTACTCCACATTTTGGCAAGTGGTACCGAGTACATTGGCGCCTTTAGGAAGTATAACTTACTATCTTCCAATAAGGTTAAACAGTCTTTTAAGGGTTTATACACCCGTTCCGCACTGACATAGCTTCCAATTGCACAGTTGTATATTGTCGCTTCCAATCGCGTAATACCATGTTCTTTGGCCAAAGAGACGCAAATGTTTCCTTAAACGTACATCTGGACAACGTAAAAATCTAGTATATGATTGCCAAGTTGTTTATTAACACCAGGACTTGTTATCTGGCACACAAATTTGTTGTAAATCTTAATTCTTGCATTGGTTGTTAGCCATGTTAAACAATCAATCCCGCAGTTTTATCGTTGTCAACTATAATATTACACTTTTCTTCGTATTCGCCCTTATAGCAAAAGTTATGGTTTGTAGTTAAATAATTACCATCTCCATCTTGCTAAATATGCCTGCAAAATCTTGGGTTACATCCATGTCAAAAGATAGAAATAATCTTTTCGACTTCGTCTAATATATCTGGTAGTTCCTCCAATAAAGTTTCCAACTTAACATCTGCTAGTTCCGCTTTGTATGGAACACATATAGGATTTTGGAATTTTTTATTAATGCATTCGATGTCTTCTTTTCCGATAATTTCTTTTACTCTCTGGCCTATCTTGTTACTGCTTTCCAGAGAAAACGGAAGCTTAGCTTTAACACCATGCCTAGCGGAAACAAATCGATTGAACTTTCTTCGTAGATAGCTGTTAAATGCACCACAAATTTCTTTTTTTAGGATAAACATCCGTTTGTTTGCAGATGCTTGTTCGGTGTCAGAAAGGTCGCAAATTTTAACCAACATTATATTGTCACAAAATGGTTCTGTAATTGGTGTGTAGTCCGCCAGTCAGCATCTTTTCGCCTTCGACATAACAAATATTACCAATATCTGTCACCAGATTATTGTTGCACATATTTTCTGTCAACAGCCATAATCCAAATCGCTCATTTGTCGGTTTCACTTTATTCCCAAGAAGTTGAGAAACGTTAATCACCTTGGAGACGCTCATGTTTACCGTTCTAGCTACCGTCAAATACTAAATTGAATACGAAAATCTGTTCCTTATGTATCCTACAGAGTGGGGCGATATTACCGAAAATAGTCGAATATGTCGGACACCGCCATATCGCTTACATTCTCTGGTTTAGGAACTGTTTTGTTATCCGACCTAGGTGGTCATGGGTATGGCATCATACACATGTCCGGATATATGTAGGTTCCTCATATACCAAATTTAATCTCCCTGCTCACATAACCACATGACCATATAACCATATGACCACATGACCACATGACCATATGACCACATGACCACATGACCACATGACCATATGACCATATGACCATATGACCACATGACCATATGACCACATGACCACATGACCATATGACCGCATGACCATATGACCTAATTGCTTTTTAATGAGTTTCTCATTAAAAACCCATTAGCACTAATTGCTTTTTAATGAGTTTTTCCATTAAAAAACAAGTGTGGACCTAGGTTAGATAAAAGGAAAATTTAATAGGTTAGGCCAGCGCCCGGGCGATTTGGATTATGGCTGTTGGCAGAAAATATGTGCAACAATAATCTGGTGACAGATATTGGTAATATTTGTTATGTCGAAGGCGAACAGATGCTGACTGGTGGACTACACACACCAATTACAGAACCATTTTGTGACAATATAATGTTGGTTAAAATTTGCGACCATTCTGACGCCGAGCAAACATCTGCGAACAAACGGATGTTTATCCTAAAAAAAGAAATTTGTGGTGCATTTAACAGCTATCTACGAAGAAAGTTCAATCGATTTGTTTCCGCTAGGCATGGTGTTAAAGCTAAGCTTCCGTTTTCTCTGGAAAGCAGTAACAAGATAGGCCAGAGAGTAAAAGAAATTATCGGAAAAGAAGACATCGAATGCATTAATAAAAAATTCCAAAATCCTATATGTGTTCCATACAAAGCGGAACTAGCAGATGTTAAGTTGGAAACTTTATTGGAGGAACTACCAGATATATTAGACGAAGTCGAAAAGATTATTTCTATCTTTTGACATGGATGTAACCCAAGATTTTGCAGGCATATTTAGCAAGATGGAGATGTGTAATTATTTAACTACAAACCATAACTTTTGCTATAAGGGCGAATACGAAGAAAAGTGTAATATTATAGTTGACAACGATAAAACTGCGGGGATTGATTGTTTAACATGGCTAACAACCAATGCAAGAATTAAGATTTACAACAAATTTGTGTGCCAGATAACAAGTCCTGGTGTTAATAAACAACTTGGCAATCATATACTAGATTTTTACGTTGTCCAGATGTACGTTTAAGGAAACATTTGCGTCTCTTTGGCCAAAGAACATGGTATTACGCGATTGGAAGCGACAATATACAACTGTGCAATTGGAAGCTATGTCAGTGCGGAACGGGTGTATAAACCCTTAAAAGACTGTTTAACCTTATTGGAAGATAGTAAGTTATACTTCCTAAAGGCGCCAATGTACTCGGTACCACTTACCAAAATGTGGAGTAAGCTATCGGACAAGCTACAAAATAGCTGCTGTTTAGTGTATAATAACCTGCTACAGTACGTGTATTGGGGAATGGCAATACAAAGAAATTGACGGGCTTGCAAATTAAGTTGTCCAAAACCAGAGGAAAAGGAAAATTGATAAAGTATGTGCTTTCGGCTTTTAGTTTTAACTATTTACCTGTAAATTATTTGGAGATAGTAGAGGAAGATGTCCAAGATAAAATAAAATCTTACACAAGTGCTACATTAAAGCAGGTAGTACATATTTTACACAATCTGCACACCATATTCTACAATTCCAAAAGAAATAGTAATTTCGGACTTGGGATTGATAGATACGCCTAACATTCGTCCAGAGGTTGTACGACAACGCGTAAATATTGGTAGTAAACTCTATCCGTTTACGCTAAAGGAAATTGTCCCATTATGTATACCATACGCTGTAAGTGGAAGGAAAAGACAACTGGAATTAGAGGAAATGGATGCAAAAGGTGAAAATTGGACTACATGGAAAACACTGCGACAATGCGCGATCAATACAAAGATGTGTTAGACAAAGAACATCTTATTAAAGAAAATGAGGAAGAATTAAAAGATTATTTTATGTGCCGATGGACTGACTTAGATACATCTGGTTTCTACAAGTTGTATGCATTTGCGGTTAGTAAGAAAGACTCTTTAGTTATGTAGGCGTTCTTGCAGAAAAGGATGGTACTAAATCCGTATACTTTTTAAAAGGTTATTCTAAAAACGTATTTATCAAAATGGCAGATAACAAAGACGAACTAAGGAATGCGGGTTTCGTAATCTTTGCGTACACCACACGCAAAGGGGGTCCGTTAAACATTGTATATTTGCCTAGTAAAGAACCTTTCGGATCATTTAAAACCGAGGGTCTTACAACCTATAACAACCATATATTCCCAAAAGTGGTGGATATGCAACTACACAACGGTGTGTGGGAGAAAAGGATTTCTCCAATACCGACAAGAAGAAGTCGATCAAGCTAACAAGATACGTATGCAGGATATAGTGGAAAGCTGCGATTAAAAGATTGTCACAAGCTGCAAGAATTACACGAAGGAATGGATCTAGTTGTCGGCGGAATCAAAGACTTTAAATATAGAGGCAAACTTCGGTACATTTTACAATTCGAAAACCTAGACGGTCTCTATGTATCAAACTATTGGTTAGAAAAGGAGATAGAGGACTTGGGTATCGATTTAAATTTTAAGCTGCGAATAAAATTAGATAAAATTAAAGCCACTCCAAACAAACATAAAGAAAGGACTGTCTTCTGTGTATAACTTTGTATTAAAATTAAGTTTAAATGACCCCATGCTTGGCATTAAATATTTTTAAATTTGTTATGTATAATGTCGGAATAAACATTTTATAATAGTATATAACATTGTTCTTTATTTATAAAAGGCTGTGACGTTACCACGAAATAGCAGTCGCACAGAGAGGGGGCGCATGGGCAGCGCGCATGGGCAGGGGTGCGTACGCGCAGGGGTGCGCATGGGCAGGGGTGTGCATGCGCAGGGGTGTTCATGGGCTGGGATGTGTCTGGGCGTACACGAGGGAAGCGGATGTTAACAGTCACCATTCATCCAATTCTTTATTTGGATGGTATCGAGTACTTGCCTGCGTATGTATCCGGAGTAAAAAATACGATTTGCATACGCAGCTTATTAATAAAATTAGTTTATCGAGGGAAGATGACAAAAGGTACATCATTCCTAATAGTACAACAATCTACGCATGGGGGCGTAAAGATATAAGATAGTTGTTTATATTTGTATATATTAGTTTTAAGATTCCATAATTTTTAAGTTCTTCTCCCACCTTCCAAATCCTTCCGGCTTCTATCCTGGTTGACAGAGTATACGTGTTATCTCCACGTGGTATTCGCGGGACACTGCGGTTTTAGATTTCTCGGGAGATGGTTGGCTAAGGCATATGTCTTGGTTAGCGGAAAAAAAGGTTTTAAAGATGGAGTTAAATAAAGATGAGCAAAAATTAGTCTTTAAAACGCATAACTTTGTATGGGGTGGTCCTATTTAAAATCTGTTTACATATTTGGGGTCCCTAGAAAAATTTAATATTAGTTGATACCTAGCAAAATATATTTATCTTAAAAGAGTGACTACCCTGCGTATAATAAATACAATATAACACTTGTCAACAAAAAGTTGTAGGAAATTTAAAGACGTATTTAATGGGGTCCAGTATTAGAATTTGTGGTAGTAATGTTAAGTCCTACTGTATTGTAGGCGAGAAAGATACGATTAGAAAGATTAAAGGGGTCTCGCGAATTGTGGTTAAGTAAAACCGAGGGTCTTACAACCTATAACGAGCATATACTTCCAAAAGGGGTAGGCATGCAACTACGCAGCAGTGCGCGGGAGAATAAGAATTCTCCAATAAGAAATTAAAGTTTCCATGTACGTAGCACCAGTCATTGGGTAACGGTAGAAATGTGGAACCTATAAAGACGATTATTAATTATGGTTTAGAAAATAGTAGTTTTCGTGGACTAAATAAAATAGCTTAGACTGGTTAATGTATATGGATACATACTCTCGTACACATCCACAAACATCTGTTTACGTCCACAATGGTGATACCGGTAGTTTTTGTTTAACAAATAGTAGGAAAGATACGTCAGGTGTTAGTGTGCGGAAGCCCATAGGATCGTTGGATTCAAAAAGAACGGTGCGGCGGGGTGTATGGTGGGCTCCGTTAGAATAATCGAAAGTGGTTAATCAATTGTATTAGATGTTTAAATAAGCGAAAGTGTAAAGGTCTACATAAACAAAATTTAATTATCCGACAAAAAGTGCGCGATGTGCTACACTTATAAAGAAAGTATGGAATGGCGCTTTTTAGCTGCCCTAGCAGTAAAAAGGGCGACTGACTTTTTTAAGCAACTACAAGAATAGCAGTAGCGCAGAGGAGGGGTATGCATGTATTATACAGTTGCTGCAAAATATGTTAGTTTACGGGTAGCTCGGATGTGTAATTGATCACGACTTATAGATCTCTCGGAGGTTTAAAAATTCTCGGCCTATTGTCGTTTGAAAAATGTTTGTAAATTATCAGAACAGGAGCGGGTCGAAGTATAAGTTAGATGGATGATTGACTGAGTTTTTTCTACCTTTTACGAGGGAATTGGAAGTTGACAGACATCGAGCATCTAATTCTCTATTTGGACGATATCGAGTACTTACCGGTTATAGAAATCATTACATGCGGCCGACCGCTATGCGAAAGTGTAAAAGCCTACAGAAGCATAATTATCAGACGAAAAAGTGCGCGATGTGCTATAGAAAGTATACAAAAAAATGGTGCTTTGCCCAGTCCTAACAGTAAAAAGGAGAGTGACTTTTTCTAGCAATTACAAGAATAGCAGTAGCGCAGAGAAGGGGTATGCATGTATTATACAGCGCATTGTTGCTATAAAATATGTTAGTTTACGAGAAGCTCGAACGTGCACAAATTAAATTTTAATCTATAATTAACTATGGTCGTAAAAATGGGGAAATTAATGGCTAATTTTAATACTGCTAAGCATATACTTTCGCTTGGTGATTCATTTGGAAAATATTCAACCTGCCATTTCCGAAAATATGACGTAGAAGTTATTTAAAATTAAATTGCTTTATTAGTAAGTATTCTGTAGACAACAAGTTGGTATTTCCTTAGTAATGGTTTAAAGTGTTTTTGGTTATAGTAGCACTGCATCTTCTACAACACGACTTGCACACAATTTGTGTGCGTGTGCTATCACCCTTTTGGATTTTTAATATGCACGCGATCCGTATAACATGGAAGACGTTTTCCGATGTTTCTACTAACGGTATTCGCACCATCGACGATGCGAACCAGGTGCGTGCATTGACGCTAAATGTATTGGACGAGCAGCAAGGATTATGACGTCATTTAGTTCCCCGATGAATCCTCAACTTCGTTCGGGTGTCTTCGGAAACCTTCGGTTTGCATTCTATAGGGTACATAAAGCAGGTGCGCAAGAGTAAACTCTTTAGTTATAAGTTAGTTCGCTTACAAGTCAAGTGCTATAGTGCGGATTTTGTTTTGTACTAAAATGGTATCTGCAAACGTTTTTAAATGCGAGCTGTGTCACGTCTACTTTACCAGGAGGGATGCTCTCAAACGGCACCAGAACAAATGTTGTGGTGTAACATCGTCCAAGGTTAAGCTTATACATCCGTCCGCAGCAAAGTACTTAAACTGTGAGACTTGCGGTATCGCTTTTACGAGAATGGGCAACTTACAGCGACACAAGGAAAACAGCACGGTATGTCATTAAGCCGTAAACGTTCAGCTCCGCCAGCTGTTAAAGGGCCTTGTACGAAACAACCACGAATTATGTGTAAAGTATGCGATTTCGAAATGGAAAAACTACCTATGCCGCACACTTAAGGAGCAAACATAAAATGCATCAGTTACCGCTACTAGCGACGATTGTGTAGAAATGGTTAGCACAGCGTTTAACAACCGTATGGCTAGCTATCGCATAAAGAACGCCAGTGTCGACGATGGAGTGCCTGAGTTTCTTTGGAAGCAGAAAGAGCGATTTATTCGATTAATTAATGAAAAAGAATACAACATACAGCAATAAAAGTCTACTGCGAACTCTACGGCGTTTACACCAAAATGGGGAAGAGAAGTCCGATGTGAAATCCTTTAACACAAAAATGTGGTTATAACGTCTTCTAGTAATCTGGAAAATATGTACGAGGTCTTAAGCGAAACCATAAGAACAAAATCAGAGGAATTTGAAACATGCGGGTCCGGTTGGTCTTTGGAAAAGGTGCTCTATTTAGAAATAAATATTAATAAGTATGAGCCGATATGAGAAGTTCTAGGTTCAAAATAAAAATTGTGAATATGTATTTAGAAATGTGGTTTACAAAATTTAAACTGTATTAGTAAAATTGTCTGTAATAAAAAGTTTTAAGAATGGTTTTAGATTTTCTTTAGGTATAAGCTGCAGGAAAGTTATAATTTAGAGGTGTGTGTAAAATGGTAAGGGTGGTCCTGTTTTAAATCTGTTTACAGATTCGGATTCTACATAAAATTCTAGCCTAACAAGATGTATTGCATGTATAAAAATTTATAAGAACGATCAAAAGTCGCTACAGGTAAGAAATCTTAAAATCAGGGTAGGTCCCTGGGGATGGCGTTATCTAAAAATTCTTAGAAATTCGGGTAGCTGAGAAAATTCTAATCTTAATTGATACCAAACAAGGTAGGTTTATCTCGTGGTTGGAAATGTGGAGAAAGATTTATCTCGCAGAGGGTATATGTGTAACTTTGCAGGGTGTGGTCCGATTTCAAATCTGTTTGCAGATTCGGGTTGTGTAAAATTCTAAGCTAATTTAATGTATCGCATGTATAAAAAATTTATAAGAACGCTCAAAAGTCGCAACAGGTAAGAAATCTTAAAATCAGGGTAGCTCCTTTGGGGTGATGCAATCGAAAAATTCCTAGAGATTCGGGTAGCTGAGAAAATTCTAATGTTAATTAATACCAAACAAGATAAGGTTTATCTCAAAAGATGCATTGGCTAGACAAAGAAAACTTTTGGTTCAGATGAAAGATAAAAATGGCTAGTCGAAGAAAACTTTTGGTTCAGATGAAAGATAAAAATGGCTAGTCGAAGAAAACTATTTGGTTTAGATGTGGGAGCAAATGTGGATCATCCTCCACATTTGCTCCTTATGGGATTTACATGTAAATGCGGGAGCAAATGTGGGTTTTGGGAGCAAATGTGGTTCTGGATTTCTTGATTTTACCCTACTAACCAGACTAAGACAGGTCCCCGAAAGAGGGCAGCGGCTCTTTTGGTACTTAGATTGGCAGAGACCATAGGGGTCGGTATGGCAGTCTAAGACACACTACCGCGATGTGGAAGACAACGGGAAACCACCACATTATCTCCCAAGTACACATTACATGTGATTTTCCAATGCTCCACCCGAAGGTACTACATTGGCCAGGAAGCGAGTTTTTTTTTTACCTGGAAAATTTGGAATTTTGCCGAATCCTTGCTGTTCCAAGCAAGGTAGGGATCTTTAACGTGCGTGACAACACTCACACACGGGACCTCCATTTTACCTCTCATCCGAACGAGGGTGTATTTTTGCGAAAAATGCTCGCCTAACATTTTTCAAGCGGACCGTGTCGGGATTCGAACCCGGGACCTAGGACATAGTAGTCACACACATACCACTACGCCACGGAGCCGCCTTCCCAAGTACACAGCGTACTTAAATTGTAACAAACATGATGGCATTCTCTGGGATAAAAGATTCCAGAGTTAAAATAGTCCCCCATTCGGATCTCCGGGAGGAGACTACTTCGGAGGATGCGATCGGAAAGTTAAAAATAAGAGTCGAGAACATTCTGCGAGTCGGAGCGTGGAATGTTAGAAGTATGAAGCAAGTAGGTAAGCTAGAGAACCTAAAAATCGAAATGAATAGGTTATCACTAGACATAGTGGGGATCAGCGAAGTTCGGTGGCCAGAGGCGGGGGATTTTTGGAGTGGAGACTTCAGGATAATTCATACAGGAGCAGAGGAAGGAAATTTGGGCGTGGGGATAGTTATGCGGAAAAAGATAGAATACTATGTAGAAAATTACTTACAAAAGAACGAAAGAGTACTCATGGTTAGATTAGAATCTAAACCGGTAAACACAGTAATAATACAAGTATATATGACCACCTCTAGTACAGTGACGAAGAAGTAGAAGCCATATACAAAGATATCGAAGACATATTAAAATACGTAAAAGGACATGAAAATTTAATAATTACGGGGGATTTTAATGCCGTGGTAGGTGAGGGTAGGGAAGGAGCGGTAGTAGGTTTATTTAGTTTAGGCACGAGAAACGACAGGGGAAATAGGCTGGTAGAATTTTGCGACAAGAACAATTTAATCATCACAAACACATTATTTCAACATCATGCTAGAAGACGATATACGTGTAAGATGCTAGGAGATATAGGAAGATATCAAATAGATTACATTCTTGTTAGACAACGATTTAGGAATCAAGTAAAAAACTGTAGAAGCTACCAAGAAGCAGATATAGACACTGACCATAACATCGTAATTATGAAGACCGCACTTAAATTTAAAAAGTTGAAAAAAAGAAACAGAAAAAGGCACTTGGACTTAGAGAAACTAAAAGATAAAGATATTCAAGAAAGATTCGAAAAAAAGTCAAATGAATTGCTCTAAGATATCGGAAAAATATCTGATACTAAGGAAGTAGAAACAGATTGGAATAACATTAAATCCAGCCTAGATATGTCGGCCAGAGATATTCTGGGGTACACACAAAAGAAAACAAGAAACCATGGATAACAAAGAATATCCTGAATTTAATAGAAGAAAGACGAAAATACAAAAATAAATCAGACGAAACAGGAAAACAGAGATACAAAGCCATAAAATGGGAAATTATTCGAAAATGCAGGAAAGCTAAAGAACAATGGATTGATGAAAAGTGCAAAGAAGTACAAACTAAGATGGAAATAGGAAAGACAGACGAAGCATACAAATTAATTAGAATGAATTTTAGGGATATAAAACCGTATAGCAAAAATATAAGGGACGCACAAGGAAACGTCATCATAGAAAACGTAGAGAAAGTGGGTAGATGGCAAGAATATATAAGGAATTTATATGCATGAAAGGAACTAACTGCATTAGAACAGGAATCAGACATTGAAAATGATGTCTTGGGATATTCTATACTTAGAGATGAGTTTGAATTAGCATTAAAGAGTCTAAAAAATGGTAAAGTGCCTGGTACAGATAAGGTGCAAGTAGAAACTCTAAAAGCCGCTGGACAAGTAGTAACAGAACGTCTCTTCCAACTTGTAAGCTATATGTATGAGACAGGCGAGATACCCAAAAATTTCAAACGTAACATCATAGTAACTATACCAAAGAAGAAAGCAGCGGATAGATGTGAAAATTTTCGATCAATAAGTTTGACAGCACACGTGTCAAAAATATTAACTAGAATTGTGCAAAAGACGAATGGAAAAACGGTGGGAAGAAATACTAGGAGAAGACCAATTTGGGTTTAGGCGAAACAGAGGAACACGGGAGGCTATTTTAGCTCTGAGAGTGATAATGGAGAAAACAATAGAAAAGGGGAAAGCGTGTATATAGGGTTTGTAGATCTGGAAGCATTCGACAATGTAAAATGGAAAAATTTTTTGAAATACTCAAAAATATTGGAATGAGTTTTAGGGATAGACGAATAATACATAGCTTATACAAAGAGCAAACAGCAGTAATAGAATTAGAGCAGGAACGTAGAAAAGTAAACATTAGGAAAGGTGTGAGACAGGGATGTGCCCTATCCCCATTGATTTTTAACTTGTACATAGAAGATTCAATGAATACTGTCAAATGCAGGAAGACATTTGGAATTACTATGCAGGGACAAAAAATTGATATGCTTAGATTTGCAGATGATATAGCGGTATTAGCGTCTAGCAAGGAAGAGTTAGAAGATGCTCTTAATGAAATGGAAACGGTTCTAACAGAGAGATACGGTATGAAAATTAACAAACCTAAAACTAAAGTTCTAGTATGCAAAGGTGGGGAAATAAATCAAAAACAAGAATACAAGTATGTAACACGAACTTGCAAG